>JALAZF010000128.1:12649043-13973565 GCA_022829125.1 Lathyrus tuberosus
CCTTAAAAAGTAAGGTTCATTCACTTGAGGTTTGGTTGAATTATGTTGGGGAGAATGAAAAAGAAGATGGTGAGTTGCTTTCAACTTTTGAAAAATTTCAAACAAGCATGAAATGAAAAAGTGTAAATATGAATGTGAAAAACAAAAGAAAAGGAATGCTTGTTTGATGATGAAAAATATAGATGAAATAATTGTGCATAAGGAAGTTTGAGAAGGTTGGTGGTAAAGGAATGAAAATGGTGAATGAAGTTGTAATGAGCAAATATCATTTATCGGCAATTTCGATTCAATGGCCTTTAGAAATGTCCCTTTGTTGTTAACCCGACCAAGCTACCACCTTTAAAGCCCTTAGTGATCTTTTTTCTTCCATATTTTCATGTTTGATTGTTAGATGTTGTATGAATTGAGTTGTTATTTGCATTGTTTGTCGGGTGAGTGAAATTTCCCCGCGGTTGCAAACGCGTCAATTTCGTCATTCTTATTTTGAAGAGGAGTGTTAGAGTGATTCAAGTATGAAAACTTAGTTGTTCTTGGAAACAATTATGATATTTGTTTAAGAATTTAATTCTTGGTCATTGTTTGATTCTATTGAGTGGTGAATGTTGCTTGTGCGCATATTCGTGCTTATCCCATTTATCTTGCTTTGGTTTAATCTTATGCTTGAGAAAATCCTCTTGTGTTCATGAGGGATGCTTTGCTTGAGGACAAGCAAAAGTTTAGTTGGGGAGAGTTGTTAGGGGCAGATTTGACCTAAAAATGACATATCTTTCTTTGCACTTTTTCTACTCCTTTCTCATGTTTTCATTGATTTTAGTTATGATTGTTGTTTTTCTTCTAAACATTGAGACTATACCTTTGGTGCTTGTAATATGTGTGCTATTGTGCAGAAAATAGGCATAAAACATCAAATGCTGTAAGACACAAGAAATGATGCAAGTTGTCAAAGAAATGAGGAATGCATCAGTTGGTTCGCTTTGCGAATGGGAAGGTGAGTGCCAGCGAAGCTTCGCTTTGCGAACTCTGGCGAAGGTCCCAGCGAATGGTCCCAGAATTGGACAGAGGAAAAAGGAGCTAAAGTTCGCTTTGCGAACTTGAAAGCGAGTGTTGGCTTTGCGAACAAATCCTTCGCAGTGCGAAGTAGCGAGAATTTCTGGGACGGTTTAACTGTTCAGAGGCACTTGAAGTGCCATTTTTCACCATTCGCTGTGCGAATGAATGGTTCGCAGTGCGAACGTGTAAATTCCTGAATTGTATAAATAGGATTTTCACACTTTTTAGGTTATGATGTTTTGATTTTGGATAGAGAAACTTGTAAATAAAAGATCAGAGCTTATATCTTCTCATTTCCAAGGGAGAAAAGGTAGGATCTTTGATTTCTTGTTGGAGAGGGATGTAATCTTTTGATACCTTATGTATTTCATCTAATGTATGTTTGTGAATGAATTTTGATTTTCTATTATTGTTGTCTTTGATTGATTATTTGTGGTCTTGACAAAACCTTTACAAATCTTTGGTCTTAGATTTTCTTCTATCAATGAGCAAGCTTTTAACATGGTTTTGTGAGTTGATATTCATTTTATCTTTTGTTGTATTGTGTTAATTAAGTAGCATGGGTAGCATGAGTAGGATCGATACGGTATCGCGAGGATGCGTGATAATAGTGATGAAGAAGAATATTCACATTCATTGGGCAAATTAGTTGAACACATGTAAAAAGGGTTAAGCGTGTGTACGTATTTTGATCTTGCTTAAATACGAAGAAATCATTTATTTGATATGGATGTTATAGTAATATCTGTTAGGACTGAACTCTAGACATAGATTTAGGCTTAACACTTGCGTGAGTATCAGCTCTTAAAGCTCTGTGTTGGTTTTGTTGCGTGAGACATCACCGATAAGACAATACAGTTGGCCTCTCGACTTTGTGTTAGACATAACCTCTGTTGTGAGTGATACGTGAGGATATTAGGCAAATGATTGATTTGTGTTTACTTGAGTAGAAGAATGCACGTGTTATCAATTGATGAGATCCAATTCCAACAAGGCTCCGTTTATAATTCAGTATTTACTTTATATTTTCCATCTTTACATTTTCCTCATTTGCTTTTGGTTCGCTTTAAACCAGAACTTTTGATCTATAAGTTTAGAAATATAGAAATCGTTGAATGGCATTCTTTCCCTCGCACTGATCCCTGTGGAGAACGACAAAACTGGGTTACTTATATTTTTTGCTTGCTGCTATTCTACCTCCAACAAAATGGCAACGTCGCCGGGGATTGGTGTTTAGATATTGAATCGCATCACATAGTTTCTATATTTGTATGCTTTGTATATTTGTTAATATTATATGCGTTTGTGTCCCTTTAATGTTTTCTCTAGTGTGATCAGGAATGATGAGAACTCCTTCTAGATTGGTTGCTTTGTGTATAAAAGTATTCAATGAAGCTTCGACCGAGTCTGGATAGATGTTGAACGTTGAAAGTATGCATGGTAAATTGTACTGCATTATAGAATGTGAGATTGATTTAAGAATTTTGTGCTTTGTGCAAATGTGTATTCTTGTTCCATTTTTCAACTTGTTGGAATGCTTGTTTCACTTAGGTCCAAAAGCCACAAATTGTGAGGAAACCTCCTTTGTTAACTAAATGCTTGGATGACTGATAACTTTGTTAGTTCGTTTGATACATGCTTTATCTTTTGATTATTGTGATTTTGTGGAAGCATTAGAAATGATCAAGGCATTTGTTTATATTGAGCACAAACGTATCCAAAAGTATCTTACCCGTGAGTAGAGAGAATTTGTTAGCCCCTTTTAGCCTAAACAGTTAGATCTCACTTTAGTGATGAACTTGTTTATGTACATAATTTGAAAGTGTGATTCATCATTGAATTTTGTGAGTTTCTAAAAATTTATTCTTGAACCTTTGAACATTGGTATAATTTGATTTCCTTGCCTTAAAAAGTAAGGTTCATTCACTTGAGGTTTGGTTGAATTATGTTGGGGAGAATGAAAAAGAAGATGGTGGGTTGCTTTCAACTTTTGAAAAATTTCAAACAAGCATGAAATGAAAAAGTGTAAATATGAATGTGAAAAACAAAAGAAAAGGAATGCTTGTTTGATGATGAAAAATATAGATGAAATAATTGTGCATAAGGAAGTTTGAGAAGGTTGGTGGTAAAGGAATGAAAATGGTGAATGAAGTTGTAATGAGCAAATATCATTTATCGGCAATTTCGATTCAATGGCCTTTAGAAATGTCCCTTTGTTGTTAACCCGACCAAGCTACCACCTTTAAAGCCCTTAGTGATCTTTTTTCTTCCATATTTTCATGTTTGATTGTTAGATGTTGTATGAATTGAGTTGTTATTTGCATTGTTTGTCGGGTGAGTGAAATTTCCCCGCGGTTGCAAACGCGTCAATTTCGTCATTCTTATTTTGAAGAGGAGTGTTAGAGTGATTCAAGTATGAAAACTTAGTTGTTCTTGGAAACAATTATGATATTTGTTTAAGAATTTAATTCTTGGTCATTGTTTGATTCTATTGAGTGGTGAATGTTGCTTGTGCGCATATTCGTGCTTATCCCATTTATCTTGCTTTGGTTTAATCTTATGCTTGAGAAAATCCTCTTGTGTTCATGAGGGATGCTTTGCTTGAGGACAAGCAAAAGTTTAGTTGGGAGAGTTGTTAGGGGCAGATTTGACCTAAAAATGACATATCTTTCTTTGCACTTTTTCTACTCCTTTCTCATGTTTTCATTGATTTTAGTTATGATTGTTGTTTTTCTTCTAAACATTGAGACTATACCTTTGGTGCTTGTAATATGTGTGCTATTGTGCAGAAAATAGGCATAAAACATCAAATGCTGTAAGACACAAGAAATGATGCAAGTTGTCAAAGAAATGAGGAATGCATCAGTTGGTTCGCTTTGCGAATGGGAAGGTGAGTGCCAGCGAAGCTTCGCTTTGCGAACTCTGGCGAAGGTCCCAGCGAATGGTCCCAGAATTGGACAGAGGAAAAAGGAGCTAAAGTTCGCTTTGCGAACTTGAAAGCGAGTGTTGACTTTGCGAACAAATCCTTCGCAGTGCGAAGTAGCGAGAATTTCTGGGACGGTTTAACTGTTCAGAGGCACTTGAAGTGCCATTTTTCACCATTCGCTGTGCGAATGAATGGTTCGCAGTGCGAACGTGTAAATTCCTGAATTGTATAAATTGGATTTTCACACTTTTTAGGTTATGATGTTTTGATTTTGGATAGAGAAACTTGTAAATAAAAGATCAGAGCTTATATCTTCTCATTTCCAAGGGAGAAAAGGTAGGATCTTTGATTTCTTGTTGGAGAGGGATGTAATCTTTTGATACCTTATGTATTTCATCTAATGTATGTTTGTGAATGAATTTTGATTTTCTATTATTGTTGTCTTTGATTGATTATTTGTGGTCTTGACAAAACCTTTACAAATCTTTGGTCTTAGATTTTCTTCTATCAATGAGCAAGCTTTTAACATGGTTTTGTGAGTTGATATTCATTTTATCTTTTGTTGTATTGTGTTAATTAAGTAGCATGGGTAGCATGAGTAGGATCGATACGGTATCGCGAGGATGCGTGATAATAGTGATGAAGAAGAATATTCACATTCATTGGGCAAATTAGTTGAACACATGTAAAAAGGGTTAAGCGTGTGTACGTATTTTGATCTTGCTTAAATACGAAGAAATCATTTATTTGATATGGATGTTATAGTAATATCTGTTAGGACTGAACTCTAGACATAGATTTAGGCTTAACACTTGCGTGAGTATCAGCTCTTAAAGCTCTGTGTTGGTTTTGTTGCGTGAGACATCACCGATAAGACAATACAGTTGGCCTCTCGACTTTGTGTTAGACATAACCTCTGTTGTGAGTGATACGTGAGGATATTAGGCAAATGATTGATTTGTGTTTACTTGAGTAGAAGAATGCACGTGTTATCAATTGATGAGATCCAATTCCAACAAGGCTCCGTTTATAATTCAGTATTTACTTTATATTTTCCATCTTTACATTTTCCTCATTTTCTTTTGGTTCGCTTTAAACCAGAACTTTTGATCTATAAGTTTAGAAATATAGAAATCGTTGAATGGCATTCTTTCCCTCGCACTGATCCCTGTGGAGAACGACAAAACTGGGTTACTTATATTTTTTGCTTGCTGCTATTCTACCTCCAACAAAATGGCAACGTCGCCGGGGATTGGTGTTTAGATATTGAATCGCATCACATAGTTTCTATATTTGTATGCTTTGTATATTTGTTAATATTATATGCGTTTGTGTCCCTTTAATGTTTTCTCTAGTGTGATCAGGAATGATGAGAACTCCTTCTAGATTGGTTGCTTTGTGTATAAAAGTATTCAATGAAGCTTCGACCGAGTCTGGATAGATGTTGAACGTTGAAAGTATGCATGGTAAATTGTACTGCATTATAGAATGTGAGATTGATTTAAGAATTTTGTGCTTTGTGCAAATGTGTATTCTTGTTCCATTTTTCAACTTGTTGGAATGCTTGTTTCACTTAGGTCCAAAAGCCACAAATTGTGAGGAAACCTCCTTTGTTAACTAAATGCTTGGATGACTGATAACTTTGTTAGTTCGTTTGATACATGCTTTATCTTTTGATTATTGTGATTTTGTGGAAGCATTAGAAATGATCAAGGCATTTGTTTATATTGAGCACAAACGTATCCAAAAGTATCTTACCCGTGAGTAGAGAGAATTTGTTAGCCCCTTTTAGCCTAAACAGTTAGATCTCACTTTAGTGATGAACTTGTTTATGTACATAATTTGAAAGTGTGATTCATCATTGAATTTTGTGAGTTTCTAAAAATTTATTCTTGAACCTTTGAACATTGGTATAATTTGATTTCCTTGCCTTAAAAAGTAAGGTTCATTCACTTGAGGTTTGGTTGAATTATGTTGGGGAGAATGAAAAAGAAGATGGTGGGTTGCTTTCAACTTTTGAAAAATTTCAAACAAGCATGAAATGAAAAAGTGTAAATATGAATGTGAAAAACAAAAGAAAAGGAATGCTTGTTTGATGATGAAAAATATAGATGAAATAATTGTGCATAAGGAAGTTTGAGAAGGTTGGTGGTAAAGGAATGAAAATGGTGAATGAAGTTGTAATGAGCAAATATCATTTATCGGCAATTTCGATTCAATGGCCTTTAGAAATGTCCCTTTGTTGTTAACCCGACCAAGCTACCACCTTTAAAGCCCTTAGTGATCTTTTTTCTTCCATATTTTCATGTTTGATTGTTAGATGTTGTATGAATTGAGTTGTTATTTGCATTGTTTGTCGGGTGAGTGAAATTTCCCCGCGGTTGCAAACGCGTCAATTTCGTCATTCTTATTTTGAAGAGGAGTGTTAGAGTGATTCAAGTATGAAAACTTAGTTGTTCTTGGAAACAATTATGATATTTGTTTAAGAATTTAATTCTTGGTCATTGTTTGATTATATTGAGTGGTGAATGTTGCTTGTGCGCATATTCGTGCTTATCCCATTTATCTTGCTTTGGTTTAATCTTATGCTTGAGAAAATCCTCTTGTGTTCATGAGGGATGCTTTGCTTGAGGACAAGCAAAAGTTTAGTTGGGGAGAGTTGTTAGGGGCAGATTTGACCTAAAAATGACATATCTTTCTTTGCACTTTTTCTACTCCTTTCTCATGTTTTCATTGATTTTAGTTATGATTGTTGTTTTTCTTCTAAACATTGAGACTATACCTTTGGTGCTTGTAATATGTGTGCTATTGTGCAGAAAATAGGCATAAAACATCAAATGCTGTAAGACACAAGAAATGATGCAAGTTGTCAAAGAAATGAGGAATGCATCAGTTGGTTCGCTTTGCGAATGGGAAGGTGAGTGCCAGCGAAGCTTCGCTTTGCGAACTCTGGCGAAGGTCCCAGCGAATGGTCCCAGAATTGGACAGAGGAAAAAGGAGCTAAAGTTCGTTTTGCGAACTTGAAAGCGAGTGTTGGCTTTGCGAACAAATCCTTCGCAGTGCGAAGTAGCGACAATTTCTGGGACGGTTTAACTGTTCAGAGGCACTTGAAGTGCCATTTTTCACCATTCGTTGTGCGAATGAATGGTTCGCAGTACGAACGTGTAAATTCCTGAATTGTATAAATAGGATTTTCACACTTTTTAGGTTATGATGTTTTGATTTTGGATAGAGAAACTTGTAAATAAAAGATCAGAGCTTATATCTTCTCATTTCCAAGGGAGAAAAGGTAGGATCTTTGATTTCTTGTTGGAGAGGGATGTAATCTTTTGATACCTTATGTATTTCATCTAATGTATGTTTGTGAATGAATTCTGATTTTCTATTGTTGTTGTCTTTGATTGATTATTTGTGGTCTTGACAAAACCTTTACAAATCTTTGGTCTTAGATTTTCTTCTATCAATGAGCAAGCTTTTAACATGGTTTTGTGAGTTGATATTCATTTTATCTTTTGTTGTATTGTGTTGATTAAGTAGCATGGGTAGCATGAGTAGGATCGATACGGTATCGCGAGGATGCGTGATAATAGTGATGAAGAAGAATTTTCACATTCATTGGGCAAATTAGTTGAACACATGTAAAAAGGGTTAAGCGTGTGTACGTATTTTGATCTTGCTTAAATACGAAGAAATCATTTATTTGATATGGATGTTATAGTAATATCTGTTAGGACTAAACTCTAGACATAGATTTAGGCTTAACACTTGCATGAGTATCAGCTCTTAAAGCTCTGTGTTGGTTTTGTTGCGTGAGACAACACCGATAAGACAATACAGTTGGCCTCTCGAATTTGTGTTAGACATAACCTCTGTTGTGAGTGATACGTGAGGATATTAGGCAAATGATTGATTTGTGTTTACTTGATTAGAAGAATGCACGTGTTATCAATTGATGAGATCCAATTCCAACAAGGCTCCGTTTATAATTCAGTCTTTACTTTATATTTTCTGTCTTTACATTTTCCTCATTTGCTTTTGGTTCGCTTTAAACCAGAACTTTTGATCTATAAGTTTAGAAATATAGAAACCGTTGAATGGCATTCTTTCCCTCGCACTGATCCCTGTGGAGAACGACAAAACTGGGTTACTTATATATTTTTGCTTGCTGCTATTCTAGCTCCAACAAAATGGCGACGTTGCCGGGGATTGGTGTTTAGATATTGAATCGCTTCACATATTCTATATTTTTATGCTTTGTATATTTGTTAATATTATATGTGTTTGTGTTCCTTTAATGTTTTCTCTAGTGTGATCAGGAATGATGAGAACTCCTTCTAGATTGGTTGCTTTGTGTATAAAAGTATTCAATGAAGCTTCGACCGAGTCTGGATGGATGTTGAGCGTTGAAAGTATGCATGGTAAATTGTACTGCATTATAGAATGTGAGATTGATTTAAGAATTTTGTGCTTTGTGCAAATGTGTACTCTTGTTCCATTTTTCAACTTGTTGGAATGGTTGGTTCACTTAGGTCCAAAAGCCACAAATTGTGAGGAAACCTCCTTTGTTTACTAAATGCTTGGATGACTGATAACTTTGTTAGGTCGTTTGATACATGCTTTATCTTTTGATTATTGTGATTTTGTGGAAGCATTAGAAATGATCAAGGCATTTGTTTATATTGAGCACAAACATATCCAAAAGTATCTTACCTGTGAGTAGAGAGAATTTGCTAGCCCCTTTGAGCCTAAACAGTTAGATCTCACTTTAGTTATGAACTTGTTTATGTACATAATTTGAAAGTGTGATTCATCATTGAATTTTGTGAGTTTCTAAAAATTTCTTCTTGAACCTTTGAACATTGGTATAATTTGATTTCCTTGCCTTAAAAAGTAAGGTTCATTCACTTGAGGTTTGGTTGAATTCATGTTGGGGAGAATGAAAAAGAAGATGGTGGGTTGCTTTCAACATTTGAAAATTTTCAAACAAGCATGAAATGAAAAAGTGTAAAAATGAATGTGAAAAACAAAAGAAAAAGAATGCTTGTTTGATGAGGAAAAATAGAGATGAAATAACTGTGCATAAGGAAGTTTGAGAAGGTTGGTTGTAAAGGAAACGCATCAATTTCCCCGCGGTTGGAAACGCATCAATTTCTTCATTCTTATTTTGAAGAGGAGTGTTAAAGTGATTCAAGTATGAAAACTAAGTTGTTCTTGGAAATAGTTATGATATTTGTTTAAGAATTTAATTCTTGGTCATTGTTCGATTCTATTGAGTGGTGAATGTTGCTTGTGCGCATTTTCGTGCTTGTCCACATTTATCTTGCTTTGGTTAAATCTTATGCTTGAGCAAATCCTCTTGTGTTCATGAGGGGTGATTTGCTTGAGGACAAGCAAAAGTTTAGTTGGGGAGAGTTGTTAGGTGCAGATTTGACCTAAAAATGACATATCTTTCTTTGCACTTTTTCTACTCTTTTCTCATGTTTTCATTGATTTTAGTTATGATTGTTGTTTTTCTTCTAAACATTGAGAATATACCTTTGGTGCTTGTAATATGTGTGTTATTGTGCAGAAAATAGGCATAAAACATCAAATGTTGTAAGACACAAGAAATGATGCAAGCTGTCAAAGAAATGAGGAATGCATCAGTTGGTTCGCTTTGCAAATGGGAATGCGAATGCCAGCGAAGCTTCGCTTTGCGAACTCTGGAGAAGGTCCCAGCGAATAGTCCCAGAATTAGACAGAGGAAAAAGGAGCTAAAGTTCGCTTTCCGAACTTGAAAGCGAGTATTTGCTTTGCGAACAAATCCTTCGCAGTGCGAAGTAGCGAGAATTTCTGGGACGGTTTAACTGTTCAGAGGCACTTGAAGTGCCATTTTTCACCATTCGCTGTGTGAATGAATGGTTCGCAGTGCGAACGTGTAAATTCCTGAATTGTATAAATAGGATTTTCACACTTTTTAAGTTATGATGTTTTGATTTTGGATAGAGAAACTTGTAAAAAAAATATCAGAGCTTATATCTTCTCATTTCCAAGGGAGAAAAGGTAGGATCTTTGATTTCTTGTTGGAGAGGGATGTAATCTTTTGATACCTTATGTATTTCATCTAATGTATGTTTATGAATGAATTCTGATTTTCTATTGTTGTTGTCTTTGATTTATTATTTGTGGTCTTGACAAAACCTTTACAAATCTTTGGTCTTAGATTTTCTTCTATCAATGAGCAAGCTTTTGACATGGTTTTGTGAGTTGATATTCATTTTATCTTTTGTTGTATTGTGTTGATTAAGTAGCATGGGTAGCATGAGTAGGATCAATACGGTATCGCGAGGAAATAATGATGAAGAAGGATATTCACATTCATTGGGAAAATTAGTTGAATACATGTAAAAAGGGTTAAGCGTGTGTACGTATTTTGATCTTGCTTAAATACGAAGAAATCATTTATTTGATATGGATGTTATAGTAATATCTGTTAGGACTGAACTCTAGACATAGATTTAGGCTTAACACTTACGTGAGTATCAGCTCTTAAAGCTCTGTGTTAGTTTTGTTGCGTGAGACATCACCGATAAGACAATACAGTTGGCCTCTCGATTTTGCGTTAGACATAACCTCTGTTGTGAGTGATACGTGAGGATATTAGGTGAATGATTGATTTGTGTTTACTTGATTAGAAGAATGCATGTGTTATCAATTGATGAGATGCAATTCCAACAAGGCTCCGTTTAGAATTCAGTCTTTACTTTATATTTTCCGTCTTTACATTTTCCGTATTTGCTTTTGGTTCGCTTTAAACCAGAACTTTTGATCTATAAGTTTAGAAATATAGAAACCGTTGAATGGCATTCTTTCCCTCGCACTGATCCCTGTGGAGAACGACAAAACTGGGTTACTTATATATTTTTGCTTGCTTCTATTCTAGCTCCAACAGTATATAAATAATTTCGGCCTCAGTCATTGTATAAGTCCCTGTACAGCTTTCAAAACAATAGTACAATCACTGTTAAAACTTGGACCTCTCTTTAAGTGTAAACCCCAACCATCTTTTCAAAATACTTTCTCCTTTGATTTTGAATCCAAATATATAGTTGTTATTAAAACATTCTTTAATTTCTTTGTTGAACAACTAACAACACAGCATGGAAGCTCTACAACGTGTAAGTGTTTATCCGCTTTCTTTTATCTGTTTTCATATATATAACTGTATTGTGGGGTGGCTTCACTGTAAGTATTTTTTCATACCCTCTTTAAATACTTGTCATATATCAATTGTATATATACTAGCATAGTTATTTAGAGTTTTCCCCGGCAACTACGTCTAGAACTAGGTAAAGCCCTGTTGGTCACTCTTAAATACAAAACAAAACTAGATCCCCCGTAGGATTCCAGATATAGTCTTCCCTTCTCTTGGGGTTAAACAATATGGAACAAAGAGAAAGGCAGTATTCTCGGTGAACCTTTTCTCAGACTGTCACCCTTAGAAATTGTCAAAGAAGCTCTACTCCCCAGAGATGATCTTTTCTCCGTGAATGGCATCTCTTGAGTTTCTTCCAAACCCTCGAACTTTCCTGGAATGATCTCTTCTCAGTGAATTGTATTTCTTGAACTTCTTTTGGTTTGGGGACCCACAGGCTTCCTAAAAACATCCCCGCCTCCTCTTGGGCAACGTACAAGGACCTTTCGGCTTATTAGAAGTTCTCATGCCTTCTCTTGGGCTTTATCCAAGGACCCTAACGACCTCTTAAAGGTATAAGACAGAACTTAGTCATCCTTTGCTAGAGCAGTCTTTCCAGTGTCAAAACTCCGGCCATTTTAGGGTTGATTCTCATCCCTTAATGTCCGTGCCTCCTCTTGGGCATTGTACAAAAGATAAAACTCTAGACTTGGACAGTCTAATCCCCTTGAGTCTAAAGGACATTCTCAAGCACCGTAGAAACCCTGGTCATTTTGGATAAATCTCCAGGAGAACTTAAATCCAGTCTCTCTCATGAGAGTTCCCCAACCATGATCAATTTATCATCATGATAACACTATCTCAAATCATAACCTCAAGGCATCTGATCTTTTTGGACCTGTTGTTGGATCATAATAATCCTCAGCAGAAGATTAGCCTCCTCTTAGGCTTTATATAATGATCCTTGCTCAGGAAGTTAGCCTCCCCTTGGGCTTTGTACAAATGATTCTCCCCAACGGAGTTAACCTTTTCAGACTCTCTTGTTGAGTCACTCACTTTTCAAGACTCTCTTGTTGAGTCAATCTCCTTTTAGCCTCAATCTCGGACTTCGTACGAGATAGCAAAACACTCACTTGTTGAGTATAAAAGACTCTCTTGTTGAGTCAATCTCCTTTTAGCCTCAATCTCGGGCTTCGTACGAGATAGCAAAACACTCTCTTGTAGAGTATAAAAGAGTCTCTTGTTGAGTTAAACCCTTTTAGCCTCCCTCTTGGGCTTCGTATGAGACACTAAAACACTCTCTTGTTGAGTCAAACCCTTTTAGCCTCCCTCTTGGGCTTCGTACGAGACACTAAAACACTCTCTTGTTGAGTATAAAAGACTCTCTTGTTGAGTCAAACCCTTTTAGTCTCCCTCTTGGGCTTCGTACGAGACACTAAAACACTCTCTTGTTGAGTATAAAAGACTCTCTTGTTGAGTCAAACCCTTTTTGCCTCAATCTTGGGCTTTGTACAAGACATATACACTCTCTTGTTAAGTCGGTCTTATCTAGCCTCCTCTTAGGCTCTGTATAAGGAAATCCCCGGTTGAGCCAATCAACCTTTTAGCATTAAATTTGTGCTCACAGCATACAAACATCAACAATTCCTCTTTAGAGATGACAAAGTCCCTCTCAGCCAGGATCACCTTTAGCTTCATATCTTGGGCTTTGAACAAGATACAAATCACCTTTAGCTTCAATCTTGGGCTTTGAACAAGACACCAAACACCTCTTTCCTCCCATAGAATAGAAGGAACTACGATCGCTCTGATTTCCCTGTTCGTTAAAACGGGAATACGTAGGCATAAGATTGCGAAATCTTAGCGAGCATACTAATCAAACACTCTAGGTCCAGTACTTTCATACATCAGTCAGAAAAAACCAAATCCAGCATCTTATCAAAAGCCTCAAGACGCCCTATTCTCAAACGAAATAAACCTAAGACAGAACCCCCTATTTTGATAGCATCAGTAAACCAACAGTCAACTGTTTAAACTCAGTATGCGAGCAGGGTTAATTGGACACATCTATTTCCCTTCCTTAATCAGCTTCACAGGATAAAAAATGAATCGAACTGTAGTACCAAAGTGATAGTGATTCGAAACCACAAAAATCGCGCTACACACAAGAGTCATAAATCATCAATTAATGGACTAAGATAAACATCTATGTCGTTACCAGGTTGTCGTGGTCCAGAAATCATCATACTTAACAGTATATACTTGCGCTTCATGCACAACCAAGGAGATAGGTTGTAAATAGTGAGAAGAACAGGCCATGAAGTATGATTAGTGCTCAGATTACCAAAAGGGTTCATTCCATCGGTGGAAAGCCCAAGCCTAAGGTTTCTTGGCTCGACTCCAAAATCCAGAAACAACGAATCAATTTTCTTCCATTGCAACGAATCAGCTACATGGCGAATGTTTCCATCACGAATCCTTTCATCTGTATGCCATCTAAGATTCTTTGCATCATTTGAATTAGAAAAAATTCTCTTTAATCGTGAAACTATTGGCAAGTACCATAACACTTTAGCAGGAGGATGCTTCCTACTAACATTGTCATAGTGATCATTGTCATCACCATTGTTAGGTTTTAGCTTGTAACGTGACACACTACATTTCGGATATTGAAACAAGTCTTCATACTCTTTCCGGTATAATATGTAATCATTAGGGCAAGCATGTATCTTGATATACTCCAGACCCAGTGGACACAATATCTTCTTGGCCTCATAGCAACGATCCGACAATTTGTTATCTTCTGGTAACATTTGTTGTAGCAATTCAAATAATTCCGTGAAACTTTTATCCGACCATCCATTTTTGCCTTCAGATTAAATCACTTTAACACCGCCGACAATCATGTGAACTCTGTGCATCCCTTATATAAAGGGGTGTCTTTATCACTACATAAATTATCATAAATATGAGCATTCATAAAAGAAGATTCCCCAATATCACGGAACATATCCTCTAGTTGATCTTCCATATATTCATCTTTCTCCACTCTTTGACCTTGTGACGCCCGACTTTCCTTATTATCTACCTCACCATGCCACGTCCATATTATATAACTTTGACATATACCATCACAACAAAGGTGATTGTGTATTTCTTTCTTTGTACCCTTTTTGATATTCGCGCAAACAACACAAGGACAATAAAAGATACCATCATTGCCGGGAAGATGTTTATCAGCGTATTCAAGAAATTCACGAACTCCGTTCTCATAAACCGGATCTAATATATTGGCTTTCATCCAACTACGATCCATTACAACTTCTGAAATTTATACATGTATAATAATGTGAATGACACACCAAAATCTAATCCAAAAACTCAAGCATATGCATATACAATATGAACAAAGAAAAAATTAGTGAAGATGTACTCTCATAGTAAACGTAAAGCATATGAAACATCTCATTCTGACTTGAGTATATACAATATGAACAAAGAAAAAAGGAATGAAGATGTTGAAGAGTACCTTACTTCGAAGCTGAAGAAGCAAATGAATGAAGACGGTCAATATTTGAGCTTAAACCAAGAAAAAAGGAATGAAGATGTTGAAGAGTACCTTACTTCGAAGCTGAAGAAGCAAATGAATGAAGACAATCAATATTTGAGCATAAACCAAGAAAAATGGAATGAAGATGTTGAAGAGTACCTTACTTCGAAGCTGAAGAAGCAAATGAATGAAGACGGTCAATATTTGAGCATAAACCAAGAAAAAAGGAATTAAGATGTTGAAGAGTACCTTATTTGAGCTCCAAATGAATGGATACGGAGAGGGTAAAGGTTAGGGCGTCTCTGGCTCACTTGTTTGATTAGGGCGTCTTATGAAAGAAATATAGAATAAGTTTTGTTTTAATTTATCAGTAAAGCTTTTAATCTCGGTTGGAGAAATAAATCGTAGTGGAATCTTAAGTGACACACGCTAAATGTATCCTAAAAAAAGGAAAAAATATGTTGCAGGAAATCGAAGCTTGTTACATTTCATTTATTACTATGATTGTTCATCTTAACCGTTGTAAAATAATTTACAATTTATTTTTTAAATAATGGACTTAAGTGACACACGCTAAATGTACTCTAAAAAATGGAAAAAATGTAGTTGCAGGGAATCGAAGCTTGCTACATTTTATTTATTACTATGGTGGTTTCAGTCAATCGTCATTAAATGACTCAGCTTTTGCCTGGGCACGAAATTTTTAACCTATTACAACGGCGTAAAAGGATGCGTTGTAAGCCTGGCGTTGTTGTTTTAGCATTTTGTAGTAGTGTTAATTCCCGATGAAACCTCTTTTGAATTTCCTCAAACCCTAGAACTATTCAAACAAAGAAAGGATTATTCCCGATGAAACCTTCCTCGAACTTTTCTTAGGTTTGGACCCACAGGCTTCTTAAAAATTTCCCACAGCCTCCTCTTGGGCTTAGTACAAGGACTAACAGGCTTCTTAGAAGTCCCCCTTAGCCTTCTCTTGGGCTTAGTACAAGGACCCAAAGGCTTCCTAAAAGCATATGAAATAATTTAGTCATCTCCACTAGTTCAATCCTCGGGAATGTCAAAAATCTAGAACATTCAACCAGTCAAGGGTAGATCTTTATCTCTAGAACCCTCAGCCTCCTCTTGGGCATCATACAAAGACCTCTTTCTAACCAGAGTCTATCTCTTCTTAAAGAGACTTGGAGAGTCTTAGCCTCCTCTTGGGCTTCATACAAGTAGACTTGGAAAGTCTCACCCTCATAGTCTCGTCTTGGACTTTACACAAGGACCCACAGGTTTCCTAAAAACATAGGATAGATCCTGATCATCTTTTCCAATACATTAATTCCCAGAAGAGTTAAAACCTCTAAGGTTTTCAAACTCATCTATAAATCCCTTCTGACCCCCCAACAAGGCTTAACTTTCACCTTAGAAATCCTCAGCCATGGTCAATTTACCATCAATAAATCCTTAAAAGAATCAGAGCCTCGTGGCATCTGGTAAATCAACTCTTCTCAAATCAACAGCAAGAGTTAGTTTCCCTTTGGATTCCCCAATACAATTTAGACCTTCTCCTAGATTTTAATAAATCCTCAGCAAGAGTCAGCCTCCTCTTAAGCTTCATATAATGATTTTCCCTAGACAGCCTCAATCTTGGGCATTGTACAAGACAAATATAATCCTCCCCAGTGGAGTCAGTTTCCTTTAGCTTCAACCTTGGGCTTTGATCAAGGTACAAAATTCAACATCCCCACAGATGAGACCATGAGTCCTCTCTGTAGGAGGATATTTCCTCTATATTACATGTCAAAACAAACAATCAAAAACATTTTCCCAGATAAATTGTTGTAAGTGGCATACTTGTTGATTCAAAATCCAAGTTGGAGTCCCTCATTTATCATGGTTAAAATTTCTCTTTCATCTAACAACTATAAGTGGCAAGCCTCTGGATTCAATACATCCAAGCCAATGTCCCTCTCTTAGCATGAAAGATTCATAAAGGAAAACGTGGCATTGCTCTACACTGAGTTAAAGCTTCTTCCTTTATGACATTTCTCTTATAAAGGAAATTATGGCATTGCTGGATTCCACACATCCTAGTTAAAGTAATTTCCCATATAACCAACTATCTGACATTTGTGATGAATAGGTGAGATATCTCCTTTTAGAGATGACAAATTCTCTCTCTCTCTCTCTCTCTCTCAGTCACTCTTTTAGCTTCAATCTTGGGCTTTGAACAAGACATAAATACTCTGCTAGCTTCAATCTTGGGCTTTAAACAAGACACCAAATTTTCTTCCCATAGAATAGGAGGAACTACGATTGCTCTGATTTCCCAAATCTCTTTACGGGAATACGTAGGCATAAGATTGCGAAATCTTAGCGAGCACAAAAATCAAAATTCTAGGTCCAGTACCTTCCCAAAAACAACAAAAACATTCTCTTAACCCTTCCAGAGGAGAAACTTTCCCAATCAATAGCAAATAAACACAAGAAAGCATTTCAAACAGTAGAAATACATGCAAAAAAAGGTTCATATAGATTACTATAAATACTCTGGGTGTTAATAGCTTCCCTTTGTATAACCAAACCCCTATCCCTGATCTCTTAGCATTTGTTAAAGAAAACACTTGTGTGCAGGGTTAGTTTAAGATATCTTCCCCTTTCTTTCAAGCTTCATAGGATAAATACATAAACCAGAAAGTAGCACCAATAAGCGGTAGGTGGTCGCGTCACCAAAAAACCGATGCTATAACATCCACTTGTTCCCAATTACCCTTTTCTGCCTAGGTAATTTAACAAGCCTACAAGTATGATTTTTCAACCACCCTTGACTCTACCTGTTTTCAAATGCCTCCCTGGAGGTTTTTCTTCTTTTATTTTGTATTCATTCAGCCACATTAAAAACATAATATCCAAGGCTAGCATAACGGTCCCTTTAAGATGCTACAATAACCCTCCTTACCTTATCATGAGTCAAATGATAAGCAGAGATCTCTGTAACCATTCCCTCACTACTGCTAGCATCCATAGTAGGAAACTCTACCTCAAACTGAGTTTTCTCCCAGGTTTCTCCCTTGGTTATCACTATTTTTCTTCTAAAGATCGAAATTCTCTACCAACCAAGTAAGCTATTTTAACCTCAGCTCTTCCCCAAAAACTCAATAACAACTCAACGGTTACATGCATTTTTTTCCCTTGATTTCTGCAAAATTCATTGTACTCCTCTGAAACTTTCTCAAGGCATTCATAATGCCATAAACTCAAATCCCATAGCTCTTCCCTGTCATGAAAGCCTTCACTAGTTAACGATGAATGAATAATAACATTTAAACCTTCTAAAATATATAGACCACATATTTTAAACCCAATAATCAATTCATCACGCGAAATCTTCAACACTCCACGTTCAACTCTAGTACAATAGCCTAGATCATCAAACATACTTATAGATAACAAATTTCGCTTGAGTTCTGAAACATACCTCACATTGTGAATAAGAAGTTCAAGATCATTAAACATTTTAAATCTGACCGTACCAATACTATGAACCTTGCATGCCTTATTATTACCAAGGCAAACTACTCCACCTTGCACCATCTTCAAAGTTTCAAAGTATTCTATTCTTGGAAACAAGCGATAAGAGCAGCCTGAGTCAATGACCCAACTATCTCCACTTTCCAAACTCGATACTACTAGTACTTCGGCATCCTCATAACTTTCCTCACCCTATGCAACTACAACTTGAACAGAATCTTCATTGACCTTTCTTTCAGGACAATCCCTTTTAAAGTGACCGATTTTCTGACAATTAAAAAATTTTACCCTTGACTTGTCAGACCTATTTGATTTGGACATCCCTTTACGCTCACCTCCTCCTCTTGACACATTTAAGCCTTCACCACTATCTTCAATCTTCAAATATTTCGACTTTGAAAATTCTTTGGATTTCACCGCCGTCTAGACTTCATCCAAAGTAATAGTACCTTCCTTACCATAAAGAAGGGCGTCCTTAAAGTGCTCAAAGGATTTGTGTAATGAACTCAACAGGAGCAAAGCCTTGTCCTCATCGTCAATCTTCACTTCAATATTCTCAAGATCATCGATAATCTTGTGAAATTCTGTGAGCTGCTCAACTATGGATTTGTTCTCCACCATTCGGAATGAATATAGTTGTTGTTTCAGATACAAGCTATGAGCCAAAGACTTTGTCATATACAATGATTCAAGTTTTGCCCATATAGCAACCGCAGTTTGCTCCTTGGCGACTTCTCTTAGAACTTTATCCCAAGGCACAAGATAATGGCACTCTTGGCCTTATCCACCATCTCGGTCTTCTGTACCTGTGTAAGCCCTGCAGGCATCAATGCTTTACTCTTCAAAGCATCGATACACTTCTCTTGAATTAAAATTGCTCGCATCTTAATTATCCACAACCCGAAGTCGTTGTTACCGGAAATTTTCTCGATCTGCCATCTACTAACCATGGTGCTCACTTGTCAAAAATATCTCTTTGTTCCACGCTCACCGGACCACTTGTTGTGAATCTTGTTGTGAATTATGACAAAATTCAATATCAATTTGTGAGGCAAAGAACAATAGCAACCAAAATAAATAGTCTTCAGCAATAATAATGCGTACACATATAATATAACAGAATAAGGCAAGGAAAAACCGAAGGTTTGTTTACCCAGTTCGATCAAACGATCTACTCTAGGGGAGAGAGCAACTCTCCAATTCATTATAGTCAGAAAGTTGTTACAAGAGATTAAAGATGAGTTACAAGAAAATAACCTTTGCCTTCAGGTTCCCAAGAGCAACCCTATTTTCTACCCAAGTGTTTCCCAACCTCTCCAACTCTCAATATATGGATCACTCAAACCCAAGGTGTAACAGTGTTTCACAATAACCTTAAACAACTCCAAAGGTTTCCCTAAACCTTTGCTTTTCTAAGGTTTTCCTTGTGAATAGCTGAAACCATATGCTATACCTTTAAACCCTTGCGCTCCATTGTTGGTGTAAACTCTAAGATTGTCACACACCAAGCATATAAGAGATACATATTTATAATAGCAAATACCCAACAAACAAAGCCCAAAATTACATGGATCCATGGACCGAATCGAAAAATCCCAAAAACTCAAAAACACTATTCACTGTACGTACAACACTATTCATCCATACGGATATCACTATTCACCGTAAGGACGATAGTACTCATCGACCGATTTTTTTTCTCGACTTTTCGTCAAACTTTCTAAAACTTCCGATTTTCGCGGTAAATGCAATCTCCAAAATATATTTTCTTTCTCTTCATCAACAAAAAGTTTTAAGGCACATTTACAACAGGTACATTATTGATTTTAGCATCACTAAAATTATGTTTAATATGTGATTAAATATTATGTGTATTTGATGTTTAACTCCTACATTTTAATTCTAATTGAAAGAATGATGGTACCACCCATATGATTAAATAAGGGATTAAAACATGATAAAAAAAATTACATGTCTATATATGTTTGATATTATGCATATGGTGACTAGTATGACCCATACTTGGATAGAAAATACAACCTACATATCATTTTTTATTTATGTAACTTAAATATAATATGAGCATCGTTGGTATTTTTATACTTTATTTAAGTTTTAATATTCATGAACTAAGCTCAAGGATGATGATCCAACCTTACAAATTTCCATGAAGATTAAGGATGAAGATCTATGATGGTTCAAGATGAAGACTTAAAAATTAGTATTTAGAGTTAAAGGCCATACTAGAATCACATTTTATTTCTTGCATTTAAATATGTTTGTTTTAATGCTTGCGAAATTTGCATGTGATTTATTTATACTTTGAGTTCACTAGTATCTAAACACACGTCTGTTAGCACCTAGAAAATCTGTCTGAGATGGAGCCATTTGAAGATAAAAAAGAGTAGAATTTTAGTACAATCAATATTTTTGTTTGAAATGTTTGTATTTCAATTGTTGTACACCACAAGTGTGAAATGTTTGTATTACAATATTTTAGTACAATCAGAAGTATTTAACCAATTCATATGACCATATGTGTGATATGTTTGTATTACAATTGTTGCATTATCTTGTGGTCATTTTTCATCTAGTGAAGAATGGCTTTGGATCAAATGGTCAATTCTCAAAAGTTGACTCATTTAATAGTTAAATCTAATGTCAGCATTATTTGACGATCAAAATTTCCATTATCTTGAAGATTTCAAGTTTTGCCTCGCCTTGAAGATAATATTTAAAAATTTCCTTCTCCGATTAGCATTTTGAATTAAGCATTATTGTCAATATTACAAACAATATAGTAGTACAACCTATGTGCGACAAAAACCTGTCAAATAGTTTAAATTGTGCCCAACATTTTTGACAATACAGTGTTGATCAAATGATTTCAAACACAAAAGAGGAGGTGAATCATAATACAGAAAATTCTTTTAAAAAATTTAACTAGAAAAATGATTTTACTTGGTCAATTTTAAGAAATAAGTATAAGCATAGATTTAAGCGCATGGTAGTAAATAACGTAAAAATAAAGAGATAAGAAAAAAGGAAAAACAGAACTGAATTTAAACTAGTTCGATCGTAAACCACACAACCTACTTTTGTCCCCAAGGATATAACCTTGAGAGTTTCACTAATGACTGGAGCTTATACATAGTATTCACCCATAACCTTCTTACACGAATATTTTAGCCAGGTTGAGCTTGCAATCTTTACAATTATTTCACAGTAACAAGAGAATAACAATAATTTGTTTAACAATTGCAGCTCATACAAATTTAAACAACAATTAAACAATCACAACTATTACTAGTTATTTTGCTTTCTCAATATTATACTTATTGTAAGTGTATAAGAAGTCTCTATAAAGAAAGTGAGTATAAGAGAGAATAGTATTTCAGATTTCTTGTATCTTTTAAAGTGAATAAAATTATCGTTATATAGTAAAAAAAATAGTCAAGAAATGAATATTTTTGGACTAGAACCGCATCATAATTGATTGGATTTAGATTCTAATAGATTATGACCTAGCAAATCAGGAAAGAATTTCCCAAATCTGAAGCTTAATCGATTCGAAGGCTTCTAAATATATTAATGGGTGTATCAGATTAATAATCAATTAGAATTTTTTTTCAATCTTGTAGACAGATAATCTTTCCTTCATAGCATATTAACTATGAATTAACTGTACGTGCGTGCGTGCGTGTGTGGAGATACTCATTATTAGTATTGTATAAGATCATGTTTAAATAAAATAAAGCATTGATCATTGGGGATCTTTTCTAAAATGACTTTTTTTCCTGGTGATGATTTTTCAACTTTTGATTAACTTTGCACATATCACCAGAAACCTTCTCACTTTTCTTAATGATGGTCATGATTTTGTTTTGCTTTATTTTGTCATCATCAAAACCAATATAACTTGTACATCACATAGAACCACATTCTCCCATTTTTTATGACGATAACACATCTCTCAGGTAGGTGATAAAACGAAAGGATTAAGATGAAGAAAAAGGGATTGGTTAAATGCACATCACAATTAAAGAGATTATACCCTATTCCCCTATAAGTATATTTCTCATTTTAGACATAATAAAAAAGAGGGGGAAATAGACAAGCATATAAACATCATGTATCCTAACACATATTTCACATCGAGAAAAAAAGAAAGAGGAGGTGGAAGGGGAAAAAGCACCTAAAATAAATTTTAATCAATGCATGTTTAGTGTAAGATTCATAAGTCATGTCTAATAAAAAATAAATTTACATTAGGAAGAGGCTTAGTAAAAATGTCTTCAAATTGATTAGATTAAGACACAAACTCAATCACGCAATATTCCCTTTTTTTCAATGTGATCCATAATAAAGTTGTGCCTTATCTCAATGTGTTTTGTTTGAGAGTGAAATACCAAATTCTTAGTAAGGTTTAAGATGCTGGTGTTGTTGCACTTAATCAAAATAGTTCTGAGATTAATTGCATAATAACTTAATTGTTGTTTCATGTTGCTTTCTTACGTGTTTACTTTTTAATATTGATTTAAAGCAAAGGTGTCACATGCAATTATACATGTATGTTTGATTGCAATAAGTGATAAAGTAAAGAGATCGCACCCACAGAGAGTGAATTTGATTTAGCTTTGAACTATAAGTATTCAACCTTTGTTTAAAATAAGTATGAGCAAGGTAACAAAATACTAATGGTAATAAGCTGCAAGAGGTTCACACAATAACTTAAAATACTAAATAAAAAGGGAATAAAATATCAGAGAGAGTGATTGATGAGTTAAGATCCATTAGTATATTATTGCTAAAATGTATTCATGATGTGAAGTGTCGTGCCTCAAAAGGTCAGAATGTGATCTAGTGGTGTATCTCTACAACATCAAAGCATGGATAACTAGGGCAAAGGAACAAATATCTAAGCTTCACTTATAACCCTAAAATACGTCCGATTTTAATTCTGAAAATCTTTACGGCCTTAGCTTCTTATCTCTAAGCAAGCTAAATTAAGTGAATATCTCTATCCTACTTTATTAACCACTTTTGTCATGAAATTCACTTGTTGTTGGATCTCTCTCAACAACAAGCTTATACCTTTTTTATAAAGTCCCATTCAAGCCTATCATAAGCTTTGGCCATGTCAAGCTTAATCCCAACATAACCTTTTTCCTTCTTTTATTTTTGTAAAGAGAGTGAAAAGATTCATAAGCTAAAATGATATTATCAATGATAAGTCTGTTGGGAATAAAGGAACTTTGGGTATGATTCACTATTTTATCCAGGTGAGATTTAATTCTATTAGTAATGGTTGTGGTACCATTTTGCGAATAACATTGTAAAGGGATATAGGCCGATAATCCGAAGGAACAATGGGATTAGTCTATTTAGGAATAAGGCATATTAAGGGTTGATTGAGATGAGAGACATTACCATTATTGTTTAAGATATTGCGAGTATGCTGGATGATATCCTTACCTATCGTGTCCCAATAATAGTGATAAAAAATGCAGGAAGACCATTGGGACCGAGAGAGGCTAACCCTTTCATATGAAACATAACCTTACTTACCTCTACAGTCGAGAAGGCTTGGGTAAACGCATTAAAAATGTCATAATTAACTCTATTTTCTACAACTTAGTAGATGTTGTCCTTGATACTAGTGTTGTTGCTTTTCGTGTACACTTTTTTAAAATAACCACAAAGATGTGGGTAATGTCTTCGTCTTTAATCAACATATTTCCATTCGTATCTTAGATTTGGATGATAAGATTTTTCTTCTTATGTTGGCTGGCCTTTAAAAGGAAAACCTTTGTGTTTCTATCTCCTTCAGACAACCAACATCTTTCGCCCTTTGACTCCAATATATCTCTTATGTCTTAATAGCTTTATTGAGCTCAAACTTAGATGAGTTTATACCCCTTAATATTGTTGTGGCTTCTCTCATAGGCCAACCTCATCTGAGCTAACAACACCTTCTTAGAGCATCTCTAATGGTGCTACCCACTTTTGGGTTCATTATGGGACCCACTAAGACACATCAACTTAAAGCAACTCATCCAATTTTTCACTCCAATGGTGCAATTCTAAAGAACTCATATTTGGCCTCACAACTTTATCTTATATATTAATATTTTATTCATATGAATTTTATTTTAACTTAGAATAATAATTTAAATTATTTAGACTAATATTAATATAAAATAAATAAAAATCAATTAAATTTAAAATTTAAAATAATAATTAAAATTAATCTCAAACACATGACATATAATTAAAAACAATAAAAATAAATAACATCACATAATTAATCGAATTTAAATTTTGTCATCCTCATGTCCAAAACGTTCCCAAATGTATTCGACTAGATCTCCTTGAAGTTGACGATGTACTTATTTTTCACGAAGACTTGCTCTTCTTTGTAGTCTTGTTGCAAGGTTCGGATGAGGACCATTAAATGTTTCAGTCGTTGAGTTGTTGTTATCTACATTATCATAGGAGTAATCAAAATCACCTCCATATGTGTGTCGTTCGTCTTCAACAATCATGTTGTGAAATATGATGCAACCATATATGGTATGCTTGAGGGTTTCCATGTGCTAAGCATACGCTGGACCATATATAATTGCAAACTGAGATTGAAGCACTCCAAATGCCCGTTCCACATCCTTTCTAGCCGATTCTTGATGTTATGCAAATAGTTTTCTCTTTTCTCCTTGCGGCATTGAAATGGTCTTGACAAATGTAGCCCACTCAGGATATATACCATCCGCTAAATAATAGCCCATATTATATGGAGTCCCATTGATTGTATATTGCACAGTGGCAACATTTCCTTCCAAAATATCGTTAAACACGTTGGATTGGTTTAACAAATTAATGTCATTGTTTGAACCTGCAATACCAAAATATTCATGTCAAATCCATAAGTCTTGTGATGCCACTGCTTCAAGCATGATCGTGGGTTTACCATGATCACCTCGACAAAATTGTCCTTTCTATGCAATAGGACAATTTTTCAATTCCCAATGCATATAATCAATAAAGCCTAGCATGCCTGGAAATCCACGTGACTCCCCCATTTGTAAAAGATGTTCAACATCATTGTTATTACGCCTTCTCAAATACTCAGCCCCAAATACCTCATTCATACCCCTTACAAATCTCTCTAAGCACTCAACTGCAGTGCTTTCACCAATTCAGACATATTCATCTACAATGTCAGCGGAAGATCCATATGCCAGCATACAAATAGCAGAAGTGCATTTCTGCAATGGTGAAAGACCCATTTTACCAGTTGCATCGACCCTCATTTGAAAATATTCATCATGATTTCCAAGGGTTTCTACAATTTTGTGACACCCATATATAACAACATACATCAAAGCATATATATTATACATGAATCCAGGTTTTGGTATTGAAATACCATAAGTTCCTAGTTAACACATTGTACAAATTACATGCTCAAAATACGAAAGAACTAAAACTATGGCATAATGTATACAAGATGTTCTAAAATACTAAGAACTAGATCAAAATAATGATTTCAAAATAAAACGCCATAGCGGAAGCCATGCCACCCCAAAAAAGCCAAGACTCGTAAGGAAAATCAAGCGACCTTATCCTTACCCTTCGCGGAACCTGAAGTACTTGTAATATAATCAAGAACATGGGGTGAGATATTAAATCCCAGTGAGTTCCCTATCTTATAGATTCTGTCGGTTTTACAAGGTTTTATCAATCCTAACTCAAGTCAAAGGGAAGGGAAATGACCTTGGGTTCAAAATCTCACCCTATATGGAATCATGTTTATGAATTCACCAGCTCAAATTATGACTAATTGATAACCTTACCAAGGCATCCTCTTTTCTCATCCGCTTCTACATTTAGAAGGCAATCCGAGTCATGAATCCTTGTAACTTACTTGACATATGAAATGGATTCGGGTTCTGCGGGCCATTAAACGTTATGAACTGTCACTTCACACGGGCCATAAACCGTCACAAGTCTCTAACCATAGGTTCCATTCGTACTACATGCGGGAATCAAACCTGCCAAGTAATCATGCGTACATTCCAGAGGAGCTCCAAGCTCATGAAACGACAACTCAAGGGAAACAATTATGATTACATGATCTCACTCACAAACGAGATTGTAATCGACAATCACAAGGCCACATTCGCCTTAAGGCCCTTTCGCCTTTTCACAAAGAACACAAGGTTCACACATGTTCCATACTAGTGTTTCACTCTCTTCTAGACCATTACTCGGCAAGGATGCACCTTTCTACATCGCATGCACGAGCATCGCCATCTAGATTATCTATCAATTCATAGTCACATTACTAGGTTCTAATATAGATTCATAGTAAGGTTTCCTCACTCTTCCTATTCCATATTTTAACATGCATACTCTCTCAAACATGCTTAACAACAATAGATTAGACAAGCATAATACAATTGTATAATAGAATCACATATGATAATTCAATCACAAAATTATACAAATTCTTGGGTTCCCTCCGATTTATTTAATCGGGTATCAAAATCGATATTTTTCACTTTCATTGTGTAGAATATTTCTACAGCTTTCCATCGATACCAAGAACACCTCGATTGGAATCACGGTTCAAAAATTATGAATTTTCTAAAATATTTTTCATTGACCAACAGTAGTAACCAGTTACTCAATCTCCACTTCCAAAACAGAGGCAAAATGAGAGTTAAAGCCACAATTTGGTAACCGGTTACCTCTGAATGAGTAACCGGTTACTTAGTTCATTTTCAACGCAGAAACTCAATTTTTCCTACATGTAACCGGTTACCTCAAAATGAGTAACCGGTTACCACTGAACCAGAAGTATAAAACCTGCTAATTTTAGCATAAAAATCTAATGAAAACTCATCAAAACTCATGGGAACATCAAAGCAAGTATATCAAGTTCAATACACACATAACCCGACTATACTACCCGACTATTTCCACATTTTAACTGTTAGAAACATTGATGTCATTTTATTATTCACAATCCAACATTTCTAACCTAAACTCTAACATTTCCAATATTTTTAAAACCCAAGTTCTAACTAGAACCCACCTCAAGCAAGATGATGATGAAGATTGAGAGATGATTTGAAGAAGAGATGATGAAGATTGAAGCTTTCTTCTTCTTCTAGGTTTCTTTCTCTTTTTTCTCCTCTTGCTCCTCCTTCTCTCTACTCTTACTAACTTCTCTTTCTATTTTGTACCAAATGAAGAAAAAAGGAAAATAATATGATATGTAGAGATATCATTTAGTTAGTAACACTAACCTAAATGTCCAATTATCTCTATAGCACCAAATGTTAACACTTCAGAGTCAGATAATATTAATTTGACCTGTTATGAGCTCATCAATTACTCTAATTATCTTAACAGATAATTTCTCAGAGTACACCGGAACCCATTCGATCACAACTAATATTATCCAGAGCAAAATAAAATACGGGGTATTACAAATTCGAAGAAACACTTGCCTATGCATTCTGAACCTTCTACAGAATTGGGCATCTGTGTATACTAGATTTTCTGAGAAGTAGTATTGAATAATCGTCTATGCCCTTCTTCACGACTCCGATCAATCAGAGATCTTCTTTTTGGCCTAGTGGAACTTCCAGATTGATGTTCTTTCTCTAGCATTGACAATAGTAGTTCTTCATCTGTGTTGTCCATAATTTCTTCTTCAATCACTTCCCAAAAAAGTATGTTGAGGTTTTTTGAATTGTTTGAATCCATTAAAGTGAGAGAATGATGATAGAAGAATGAGATAATGATGGTAGAAAAATGATAGAAGAATGAAAGTATATATAAGACTGGTTTGAATAACGGCTAGTTTGAATAACAGCTAGTTTGAATATAATAATACTAGAACATTGCATCTTATTACAATATGTGTTGATACATAACAAGTACTACATAATATTTAAATATAATAATACTAGGAGATTGCATCTTATTAACATCCATATTTTTCTTTTAGCTTATTACCATGTTTTTCATGAAATTCACGCTGACTATCATTCATCTTAGAAGTGTCTGACATGATGAATTACATTGCTTCAAACTCCATCTTTTCCTTGACTGATTTGTTTTCTTCCTCCTTAAGTCGTGCTAGAGTTTCCATTACTCCCAATATTTTATTCTGTGTATCATGCATAACACTAGAAGGTGGTTCAGTTGGATTTGCAATTTCCTTTGCCTTACCCTTTCTTTTTGCTGCCTTTTGTCCCATCGAGCGCTTCATTGGAGATGATGAGTTAAACTCATAACTTGAAGGTGTCTCTGAGTTAGATGATGACGTGTATGCGCCAATATTAGAATTCTTTGTTCTTTTTGAAGAATTTTCTGTGGATGCCCCCATCCATTTAGGTTCATCTTTTAAAATCTGCCATGCATACTTAAGATTGAATGGTGCACCTTCATCTTAAGCAAAAAAAAGCATGTGTGTTGTCTAAGATATATTTCTCTGATGCTCCACTTTTCTTTCCATTAACAAATTTTTTGTAACATCCAACAAATTTTTGAATAAGACTGTTCATTCGATGCCATCGACATTTTAATTGTCCGCGTTGCTTTTCTCGTGACTGCCCACGATAATGGTTATAATTGGCGGCGATTCTTAACCAAAACTTGTCGGCTTTTTATCAACTCCCATTATTGGATCCTTTGAAACATTTAGCCATGATTGCATGAGAAGTGTTTCTTCCTCCCTTGTGAATAGCTCTCGAGTTCTTTTTTTAACTGAATGATTTTCTTCTCCTCCAATTTGAGTTGGAAATTGTGGAACTTGACGTTCGGACATAAACTCAATCAGTGTTTCGGGTTCACGACAAGAAACGTCCACCCCATGAGTATTTATTTGAGGTCTAAAATACATATTTGGGTTGTTTGGTGATGGAAAAAATACGGCAGAGTTTATTGCCGGTGATGGAAATTAAGAGTTGGGTGGTGATGGAAATTGAGAATTTTGAACATTAGGATGTGATAATTTTGCATGAGTTGGTACATAGATTGTTGAAAATTATATTGATTAGGATCCATTTGACCTAAACAATAGTGATTTTAAAGTAAATAAATAAAAATTTAGGTAAAATAATGTGTCAAATGAAGGCTAAATGAGAATAGTTTGTAAGAAAAAAATTGAAAATGTAAGAGTAAAGTGATGGAATTGTGAGAGAGAAATTGAAATTTTGAGAGAAAATAAAATTGTGAGAGAAGATTTGTGTGTAAAACAATTGAATTGGTCTTATTTATATACAAAATAATTGTTGAAGAAATAAACTTTCAAAAAAAGCAAAAGCTGAGTTTTAAACGGTAACATGTTTTAATATTTTTTAATCAAATGCAACGTTGCATTCTGAAACTACGATGCACCAGCTGGCAATTGAAAACGGTAACATTTTCTTGGAAACATGCGTATATGTGGTGAACTCATCTAACCATCCTCCCGTTGGAGATGGTCTTAGTAAAGTGTTGGAACTTTTCTAGGCCCCCCTTAGATAGATTTCTAGAGTAGCCTTTAGACGCTCACTTTGGTTGCCTGTGGTGTTATTTCAACTTTGGAGGACAATCTCCTTGCTTCCTTTATCCATAACCCAAATTTTCTCAAATTTGATGTGCTTGTAGTTAGGATATTTGTCTCTGATGATAATCTTGAGATTTGCTAAAAAATAAAAAAAAATATGATTATGATCAGACACATAATATAAAAGATGAGTGTTATGGTGGTTGGGATAATTATTCATCCATTTATTTAGAAACCATGTATCTATAAAGCCTGGCCTATATGAAATATTTCCCTTCCTGATTATTAGCTCAAGTATACATGTTACCCAAAAACCCAACATCATTCAGATTGCAATTGTCAATAGTATTAGAAAATAAATTAGCCAAGTTATTATCAATGGGGTTTCCCCCTTGTTTTTCACAGGAAAATAAAACTAAATTGAAATCACCACAAATAATCTAATCATTCGTTTGGTGAGTATTATCGAGATTATTAATTAAAGAAAACATTAAATATTTTTTAGGGAGAGAGGGGAAACCATACACACCAATTAAACATCACACTCTTTGCATACTAAGACACTCGAAGTAACAATCAATATAGTTATTATTGGTATTAAGAATGGTCAAATTTACATCATGATTCCAAAGGAGGATAAGGCCATCAGCCTTACCCCCACTAGAAGTAATAGGATCCTCCACATATAAATTATCCATACTAACCATAAAATTGAAAAAGAATATTATTAAAAGGAATACTGCACAATTTTGTTTTCGAGAGGAAAATGATATCTTGATGATGACTTTTAATCAAGCTTTTGAGGGCTCTGATTATTCAAGAGTTTCCTAAACATCAACTGTTCCACGAAAGAACTTTCATGCTACCCGACTGGCCCTGCTAGAGGAGCCATTCGTTTCTTCAATGCTGAGATTACTGATATGTTATGTGCGTTTCCTTTTGTTTTATGAACCATAATAACATTATGTTCTTGCTAAGTGTTGACTTGACTGGTTTGTATTTTTTGCCATGCTGTATGATTTTCTTGTCCCTATTTGATAGTAAAATTTCTCATTTTATTTAAAAGAAATGATGAGACAAAACTAAACTCACCATAGTTGGGTGAGTTCATAGGGTTACTAGTGTGTCATTATTCCACATGTTCCGTGAATTTCTGTCCATATTACGAAGATTTAAGCCAGGGACTGAGAGGCTTTTTAGAATTAGGATCTGGGTTATTTTGATTTTTATTCACACAAAACTCCTCATTATTCCATATTATCTGTCAATTATAACAGAAACCTGGAAACTTTTCATAACTAAGTCAATCCATGTGGTACCATCTTTAACATTCCCAATATGCAGGTCTGGCTTCAGTGGTTTGGTAACATCCATTAACACTTTGACTTTTATTATGATAACCTTTTTATAATAAGAAAATAGATTTGCTTCAATGACTTCACCTATTTTCGCCCCCATTTTTTGGATTTAATTTTGAGGGAGGCCCCTGAATTTGAATCCATATGGGCACACTATTAAAAGGGATGTGATTTAGTTCAATGTCATTGTTCCAAGGCTTTACCACAAGCCAAGATTCTGGAATAACCACTAATTTCCCTTCAGAATCCGTTGAACATCTATCGGGTTCTCCATGGTATTATGAATAGATCGTAATCAATTTCAGAGAATCTAAGAGCCCTAGGATCACACCACATTACTGCCAATGTAGTTATCATAGAGATTTTATGAATAAGCTTATCAGATAGGAATTTTCCAATCATAGCATTATCTATTTCTTTGAATTATTTTTTAATATCATCATCATCCCATATACAAAACTCCTCACTTTCCCATTATTTTTCCCATTGTTGGTCTTGGAATTATTCTGATTGTGAACATTTTGTGGAATATTTTGCAGGTTTACGCTAATCTTGTTTTTGCACACCTCCAACATAGTTTGGTGCAAAATCTAAAAGATTCAAAAATTGAATGTTACATATCAAATCCACTGAAGGTCCGAGCCTTTTTTCCAAACCTAAAACATGAGAAGTTTAGTTATCCATGGCCCCATTTCATTTGCAAGAAATCAAACAATAAAAAATAGAAAACTAGGGGTTGTCAAAACCAACCCATCCAGAACAAAAAACTAAAGAAGTTGCAACAGGGATAAACACCCATAGCTGAAGGAGAACTAACCTTGCCAAAAGAGAAAATGAAGGAGGCTATAGGAGGAAGAAGTTCACACAAACCCAAGACAGAAAATCATGAATTCCCAAGCTTCCCTAGTCCAGAATCCAAAAAAGATGATGGAAAATAGCAGAGGGACAAAGCAAACTGAAGGTAGAGATAGAAACGAGGAGTCAAACCCGAAACGAAATCAAAAAACCAGAAAGAATGCAATCATGGATGAAACCTGAGATGGAATGAATCACAGTACTAAGGCAAGCAATTGCTAGAGTACGATAACAGGGGAAACACCATTAAAGTATAAGAAAGAATCAGATTGAAAGCTTCAACCTAGAAGAAACTCGGGTTCTTACAGAAGGAAGAAAAGGATCTTGAAGCGATCTTGAAAGCTCCATATTTTAATATAGTGTTTGGACGATGAAATTCAAAATTCAAGAGAATTTTCAATATAGATGATTCTTGATAGTTCGATTGGGAGAAAGAAAAATGACCAATGAAAAGAAAGAATGATCATATGGTAAGTGAGAAGCATTAAAGAGAAGTACATCATTGATATTATGTTAACAGGTGTCCCTTGGACACAGAAAAAATGTAATTCATTGAATCATGAAGAAGAATACAAAAGATATTCAACTCAATCCTGATCACTCACTACTACGTAAATACCAATTAACAACAGTTAGGAAAGATATATAATGACGCTGGCGCATTTGTTGTTATGTAGAGTGTCGTTGTATAATGATACTTATACTCACGACTCATTAACCGTTGTAATAACGTGGAAACAACGCGCCCTATCACAACGGTTATTCAAACCAACCGTTGTGATAAATATAATGGTCCTTGGTTCGATTCCCAGTTGCGCCGTTTTGATATTTATTTTTCTCTGTGCAGCGCGCGAGATATTATGACGGTTATATCATATAACCGTCGTTATATATTCTGCAGACACAAATATACAACCACGACTAGGTTTTATAACCACTGTCAAAACTTCCTATGTTTTAAATATGCATTTCTAAGCAATTCAATTTCATCTCATTTTTTAACCTGTAACCATTTTAGCCATAACAGATAAGGTATACATGCATAAAGAGCATAAAATACTTCCTATGTTTTAAATTAGTATTTCTCAACAATTCAAATTCATCCCATTTTTTAACCTGTAACCATTTTAACCATAACAGATAAGGTATACATGCATAAAGAGCATAAAATACAGCTAACATTGTTCATTTGTAAGTATTGTAACTATTATAACCATATTTACACAACTATTATAACCATAAAATACAGCTAACAGATAAGATATACATTCTATAAGCATTGTAACTATTATAACCATATTTACACCAAACACTATATTCATGTCATCAATACAGAAAAGTGTTATTCACATCATCTCTACAGAAAGTGTTATTCACATCATCAACCAGCATGACCCTTAAGAACATTGTAGATATATGCCCAACATTTACGAAGATCTACGAAGTCCTCAACGGGGAATGAGTTTTCATCGTTAAACATCTACATAAGAAAGAGCCAATAACATGTATGATAATAATTCAATAGTCAACTTATATATTAATATATGTAACCATTTTATGACATGTATACCTTATCCCATGAATCAACAATGTCGGCAAGAACAATGTTTAACATGTGTTTCATGACATAATAACCACACTCGTAAGTCCCGGGTTATTTCCTTGTCTACAAATTTAAGCAAAAATGACATGAATACAACCACACATGAATGTAAATGAAAGAAACATGTAATTGGGCCACTTACTTTAGGACAGATCCATGTGGGCTTTCTTCTAACATTGTGCATCATATTCACTTGCTCCACAACATTGTACATTGAATTTGAATTAAACATATTACATGATAAACTAATTACAATGTCAAAGAAAATGAATTAAGCATACACTTACGAGTTAATAATATCTTTCATTTTCTTTTCCAGTGGATCACGCAAGAAACACAGAAAAGTTATTGTATTCGTCCTAAATGATATGATGATCAATTGCCAATGACCACTAAATAAACAAGAGCATATATAAGTTAATGGTATTTGCTAAAACAAAACTAAATATAGAATACATAAACATCAATTCCAAAAATACTTACGAACAAAGGAATGGTGCTAAGTAACATTCTTTTCCTCCCTCATTTAACCGTGTTTTCAAGTACTCTCAGATATCTTTTGGGTGATTAAAAGTCCAACGAATAAAAATTGGATCCAAGATTCCATAAGTACTCGATTTATTCAACTCTATACAAAGACGGTGAATGTACCTAAATGGTTAAAGAAAATGAATAAATTAGGGGTGATGTTCTATAAATGATAATGTTCTATAATGACATATATATTCAACTATATACTTACGTGCACCAAACTTGCAATATCCCAATGTCCAGCCACTTATACCCCCCAAGAAAATCCCTTACATCTTCAGGACTATAATAGAATAAATCCAAACGTGAACAATGTTCTAGAGAAAGAAGTTGTATTTCATTTACCACCGCAACTTTCAAGTATAACATTGTGATTTCATTTGGATTAGGGTTCATTATATCATTACGGTTATCCGCATGGGGGGATGGGCTGAACAATTACTTCCTTTTGTAGAAGCACGACGTACAACACTTCTACTAGGAGTTCGATCATCATCATCACCATCAACATTACATTGATCTTCATTTGTCCGTTGTTCAAGTTTTTCACTTAATCTCTACATCATAATATTCAATTAAAACATAAAAAAAAATAAGCACAATATATATCATTCATTTCCGATAAAACACTAACATCTCAAGTAAAGTACATACCGAATATAACTCTTGAAACCTTTCCATATCTTTCTCCCTTTTTTCCTTCTCCTCTTCTAACATTCTCCGTTGTTCTTCTAATTGCATCTCAAAATTTTCAATCTTTTGTCTTTGTGCAATAATTTTTGGGCTTTCGGTACTTTTTCTTTGAGACCCAAAGAATGACCTCAAGCCTACACCTTCTCCAACAACACGGACACGCCCACCATGCTCATCTGATCCAATAGCTTCTACTAATATGTCATGCCGTGCTTGCGGAACAAATGTACCTTCACGAGCTGCCTCAACCAACTTATCCTACACAGCATGAGAAACTTACATATATTGTTACCAACGCATTTAAATAAAAAATAACATAAGCAAAACAAATCATACTTACAATTTTTCGGCAACTACTCTTGACGCCTCAGAGGTGTACTCTCCATTTGATCTTAATTGAGCCCTCTTCCATTTCTCATGTCTTGCAGGTGGAGATGGGATGCGATCATCTCCTGTTTCTGATTGTTTTTCAAGCATGATCTTTTTCTCAAGTTTCCTATAATCCCCAGGAGAAAATCTATGGGGGTACATGTTCTTGGCCTTATTGAGTATTCCGACTTTGCTTTTAACCTGTTATGAACATAGTGAAAAAAATATATGATTAGTATCTATAAATCATTAGCATAACATTATTGGTTACATGAGAATAGTATTAACCTTGAACTCCTCAGAATGATGTATCTTTGCAAACCTTTTCCATTGCTTCTTCGATATAAAACTATATCGAATTCATGGATGAGAAAGACCGCACTTAGGCCTCCTAATGTAGTCAGTCGTGAGTTGTGCCTTAAATCCCCTCCAACGAGTACCAACATATGATATCCATTTTTTTTCAAATTTGAGTCACCGGTAAACTCAAAATTCAACTACATTTAAATAAATATATAAGTATGTATTAGAAATTATAGATATTGATATCGGCGATATATGAATATTATAGTATGTAATACCTTAACGTCTGTCCATATGCTTTCTTTGACGTTATCATCAACTTGTTTCCAATCATCAATCAATATACTGACCTTGCTACGTGCAAGGAACGAAACATAACTCTTTAACGTAGAGTAATGTTCACAATCCACTACTCTGTACAACGAATCAAACTGGATATGAATTTTTTCACCCAATGAGTTCCGGACTGATGTGAATTGGGGCATCATAGTGACATCTCTTTGTAATCTTTTCGTTTGACTTTCAGTTGTTTGAGTTTTATTGGCTAACCTCTCTTTTTTTTTAGTGTCTTCGCTGGTTTCTGATGTAGAACTAGACAAGGTCGACATCTAAGTTCAAAAACAACAACAACAACATGAACAACAAGAACATAAACATCAACCACAAAATAAAACAACAACAACCACAACAATGGCAAATGAAGTTTACTATAGATGTATGGGGGGAAATATTTTACGTACCCTAAACATGATGGCTAAGTAAATGATGTTGGTGTTGGTGATGGTGTTGTCTTCCTTCCTTGTGGTGACGACGGTGTTGTTGTTGTTTTCCTTCTAGACAGTAACAACTTGGTTGATCGTGATGGTCTTGTCAACTTGGTTGACGATGATGACGACAATGACAAATACACAGTGAAGGGTGAACAATGGTGTTTTGGATGAAATCATGTAATGTTTCACAGTATTGAACGTTAGGGTTTGGGTTGAAATCGTGTATTGTTTCGTCTAGTTTCTATTTACAATGGAAAAAAAGATACTGAAGAGACAAGTTAACTAGGAGTGTATAATATTATCAAGCCACCACAACGACCAATACATGCAACCGTAGTGATATTTTACTTTCATGGTGAAATTTCATAAAAAAACGCCAGAGTATTTACAATTAAAAATTTTAAATAAAAAACAAAATATATCACAACGGTTGTAATCACCAACCGTAGTCATAAACTTTAAAGTTTTTTATTTAAAAATAATTAAAAATAAAAAGGCGCGACTTAACAACGGTGGGCTCTTCAACTGTCGTCATAAACTTTTAAATTTTTTATTTAAAAATAATTAAAAATGAAAAGGCGCTACTTAACAACGGTGGAACTCTTCAACCGTCGTCATAAACTTTTAAGTTTTTTATTTAAAAATAATTAAAAAAGAAAAGGCGCCACTTAACATTAAAGGAATAACATATATGAGGGCACTGAGGTTCAAACCCATGAAAGCTTGAAGTTATCACAACGGTTGGCTCCTTAACCGTTATTATATACAAATAAATTTTAATCAAAAAAACAATAATATTATGATAGCGCCTTAGTTTAGAGATGTCACAACGGTGTAGGAAAGAAGCGTGGTGACCATGACGTTGTTGTTTACGCGTTTTGTAGTAATGATTCAACTAGAACAATATATATATATATATATATATATATATATATATATATATATATATATATATATATATATATATATATATATATATATATATATATATATATATATATACACACTTGTATGTAATGTAAGTGCCATAAAAAAGAACTGACTAAATAATGTAAGGGTTACAACAACTTGCATACTAACAAATAAAATAAAACAATTAAGTAATAAACGTTTGATATATAAAATAAAGATATTTAAGTTACAAGAATAATTTATTATCAATGTAAATTAATTTATTTTCTTTTGGTACAAAATATAAATTACTTTCTAATTTGTAATCAATAGTTAATTTTTCTTTAAAAAATCAATTAAGTTATATTCATTATCAATATTGTGATTAATAAGTCAGGTAGGGAATTCTAATATATTAGTTTCAGGTTTAACTCATTATAATTTAATATTTGTGCATTTTATTACTACTATTTGATTTTTAACTTGAATGTATAATCAAAAGATAAAATTTTAGGAAGAAATTAATTGTAATGTATGCTATAATAATGATTGTTTTTTAAACAAGGATTAAATTAAACGGAGTACAAAGGGTACTCCAATCTGATTACAAAAAAAACTAGATAGAGTTCGACAAAACAAAAGAAAGTACCAACCAATTCAACCTAAGAGATAAATAAAACAAAGGCGCTTTGTTGAATTCGTAAAAGTTGCAATTGGGATGAGTAATTTCTCCGATAAAAGCCCATCTCCAAACCGTGTGTTTCACCATCCAAACCGTATCATTTACATTCCAAACGGTATTCTTAAAAATGATGTCGTTCCTAAGTATCCATAAATTCCAACACACCGAAAACCAAAAAAAACTCCTTCCCTTCCGGACCTAACCTTCTTTGATTTACCGAATTGAAACTAATTCAATCTCCTTAAAATCAACTCCTCCGAGTCTCGAAATACCGATCCAATCAGCAACCTCTTTCCAAACCAATTTAGCCACGACACACTCTAAGAGAGAATGTCTCAGAGATTCCAAGTGGCGGTCACAAAAAACGCACTTGTTCTCACTATCCGGAGGAATAATTCCTCTAACCAAAAGGAGATCCTTCATCGGAAGTTTGTTAAGAAAGCATCTCCAACCAAAGACCTTGATTTTCAAGGGAGCTACCACCTTCCAAACCAACTCAAAAGTAATATCATCCCGATGTAAATAAATTGATGTTATTAAAGAAAAATGAAAAGAGTAGAATAGAGAAAAAAAATTTAATAATGACTATGAATTTGAATGTGCGAACTTATAATATTGTTACATGATTTTAAATTTCACTTTGGTCTATGGTGATTAGAGTTGAGTCTCTACAAGATTATAATTCCAATGCGCTCAAGTAAATAATAAAGAAAATAATAGAGGTAAAATTGTTGCATGTTCAAGAGAGTGAGTACTTGAATGTGACTGAAAGTCACCCTTATAATAGGGTGATAGTTTTTTTTTTCTAAAGGCAATTGGAATTAATAACGAATACAAGGGGTATTCAAACCCATATACAATCAAAACTCAAAAAACATAAAGAGAAATTCACCACCAAACTCAAATTACCTTAAGCAACTAATAGGATCAGAACAAAAGGCTAAAAAGTTTGAGTTGGGATAGAGAATTTCCCCATTGCAGGACCAAAACCAAACAACATACTTAATGTTCCAAACAATATCGTTTACGCTACATCTTCCGTTTTTTAAAATGATATCATTTCTACTCCTCCAAAGAATCCAAATAACCGCCATCCAAATCGTTCCGAAATTCATACTTCCCACATATGAAGCACCCCTACCACACCAATTCACAAAAAACTCCTATAAACACCCATTAAACTTAACTTTAGCACCACACCAATAGGAAATGTTCTTCCACACCAAGACAACAATGGGACAAAGAAACAGAAGGTGATCAATATCCTCTAAGTCTTGATCACACAACACACATTTATTATCAATCTCAATCATACATCTCCTAATGAGCTGATCTTTGGTTGCGATTCTCTTCGAACAAATCTTCCACCCAAAAGCCGACACTTTAGCAGGAACTTTAAGCTGCCACAAACACCGAAAGGCTTTCGACTGCATAGACGAGAGCCCAAATCTGGTTCTATTTGCCATCAAAGATTGATATACAAAACTGACTGAATACTCTTCCAAATTATTGAATTTCCACCGAATCTTGTCATGATTCTCCAAACACGGAGCAGCGGCTGCTATAGTATCTTTCAACATAATAATTCTGTCGAAAAGCTCCTCTTGAAACCGCTGCGGAATTCCCAACTCACCCCAATGCCAAATTCCGTCAATCCATTCTCCCATTTCAATGATGGTAGCAGTTTTACATTGAGATTTATCGTATAGATCTGCGAAGGATTAAGCAACCGGCCTCATTTCGTTCCAAGACGCCGACCAAAACGGAACCGAAGCTCCACCACCCAATTGAAACTTGATCGAATCTGCAAAATTAAAATCAAAGTTAGTTAAAATCATGCCGCTCTTGGTTAGGTCCTTCCACCAGATTGAAGAGTTTCTATTGCTACTAGACGAATTCACCAACGAAGTGTGGTGGATACCGCCATAGCGAGCTCTCAGCACTTTCTTCCACAATGGATTATTGTCTTCTAATATCCTCCATCTCCACTTTGTTAAGAGAGCCAAGTTAAATTCTTCAAGACTTTTAATACCCAAACCGCCATTCTCTTTAGTCCTGCATATCACATCCCAACCAATCCAGCGAATTTTTGATTTCGAATCTTTGTCGCCCCATTGAAACCGTGGTCTCAACTTGTCTATTACTTTCCACACACTCACGGGCGCCTTGTAGAAAGAAAAGAGAAACACAGGGAGGCTATACAGGATTGAATTGATGATGGTGATTCTACCAGCAAAAGACAGCATCCTCCCTTTCCAAGTTGCCAACTTGTCCTTTATTTTATTGACTAAAGGAACCCAAGACAAAATTCTTCTCGGGTTGCATCCAATAGGGATGCCAAGAAAGTGAAACGACGACGACTCGACCCTACAATTCAGGAAGTTTGTTGCAGCCACTAAAAAATGCTCTTTAACATTCACACCAATGAGTCTACTTTTAAGAAAATTCACTGCTAAACCAGATACCAACTCAAAACCCCTCAGGACAGTTTTAATACACCACACATTTCTCCAATTTCCCCCTCCGACGATTAGCGTATCATCAGCAAATTGGATAATTTCTACAGAAGTATTCGCATCAACATGAAATCCAACAAAGTCACCCACAACCACTGCCTGCTTTAGCATTCTAGTCAAACCTTCAGCCGCAATAACAAATAGAAACGGCGATAACGGATCGCCCTGTCTGAGGCCCCTCTCCACCTTGAAATCCTTTGTAGGGCTCCCATTGACTAAAATAGATAGATGGCAATTAAAAATAGACGCTTCCATCCAACGCAACCACCTATTCCCGAATCCCATTTTCCTCAACATAAACCGGAGATAGTCCCAATTAACACAGTCGTACGCCTTTCCAAAATCAACTTTGAAAAGAATGCAATCCAGTTTATCCCTATTAGCCATATCCACCACTTCATTAGCTATAAGAACACCATCTAATAACTGACGCCCGGGAATAAATGTAGATTTATTTTGGGATATTAGATCGCCAATGACATGTTTCAATCTAGCAGCCAATAGTTTGGAAACAATTTTGTATAAACTACTAACCAGACAAATCGGTATGTAATGACTGAGAGTTAAAGGATGCAGAGTCTTAGGGATAAGAGTAAGGAATGCCGACGTAACAGCTTTAGGAAGAAACGCGTTCTGATGAAAATCCTGCACAAAATCTATAGTCTCCTTCTTCATAAAATGCCAACACCTTTTAATGAAATTGAAATTATATCCATCAGGACCCGGGCTCTTGTCCCCTTCACAGTTCCAGACAGCCTCTTGAATTTCACGTTCCGAAAACTTCGATTCAAGAAACTTGACATTATCCTATGAAAGCCGATTGAATGACATACCATCCAACAGAGGTCTGCTAGACTCAGGTTCAGAAAAAAGATGATTGAAATGAGTTGCAACTGCATGTTTGATATCCCTGACTGAATCCACCACTCCCTCCTCAGTTTCGAGCGACCCTATGAACTTTCTTCTGGCTCTCCCCTTGATCAGACTATGGAAATATTTTGAATTCAAGTCTCCCTCCCTATTCCATTTAATCCTGGATTTTTGAAGAAGCATGTTATCCTTTAGAAACAAATTCCTCCACATGGATTGACAGGCGGCTGTTCTCTTAACAACCAATTCTTCCGCGACAGAATCGTTACAAACCGCAAGCAGCTCATTCATCTCATTCATTACCTCCACCTGCTCTTCTACCTTTAAATCAATCCACCCAAAGACCTGATTATTCCACTTCCTTAGACTTTCCCTCAATCTCTTTAACTTCTTCTTAATAATGAAGTCACTTCTGCCTGCAACTCTCATATCTTTCCATTCCTTCTCCACGAAACCTAGAAAATTCTTGTTAGAAAACCAACAATAGTTTGTTTTAAAAGGTTTTGTTCCCCAGTTGACGACACTAATTTTCACCCAAATAGGACAATGGTCTAATATATCTCTCTTACCAATCGATTGACCCATCACCCCCCACCTATCAATGATATCATCTTTCATTAAGAATCTGTCTAATTTGCTCATGGATTTACCGTCACCGCTGAACCAAGTAAATATATTACCCGATACTGGCAGATCAATCAACTTCGCTTCAGCCATAAAATTCAAAAACTCTCTCTGTTCAGAACTTTTGTTACGAGGATCATGTCCCTTTCTTTCAGAAGGATGAGATACTGTATTAAAATCTCCTCCCATAATCCACAGACCATCATTCCACTTCCTTTTGACTAGATTCAATTCATTCCACAATTTTCGCTTCAAACTGATACTACAACTCGAATATATGTTGACCACATAGAACAGAACATTTTTCCATAACAGCTTAACACCGAGATATCCTTCTCCTGTAAACGAGCTGATAGGTGTGATATAATCCTCATTCCAAAGAGTAATGATGCCTCTAGAATTGCCATTAGATTGTCTACTAGACCACCCAACATCATTGCTTTTCCAAAAACTGGAAATAATTTTATTATCATTATCCTTCAATTTAGATTCTTGAATGAAGAATAAATCAGCTTTACCTTCCTTAATAAGTTTAGAAATCCTCTTTCTCTTGGACAGATGCCCCCTCCTCTAACATTCAAAGAACCAATAATCATTGCTTATCAGGTTTGCGCACCCTCTTTGACTTACCTCTGGCCACATCTTTTGCTTCCAAATCCGCGATCTTCTTGGTGAAATCTTTCTTAGAAACTCTCGTCATCACACCAAGGTTTGATAGAGCATTACATATTTTTCCACCCACGTTGGACTCCATCTTATCCCAGAATTTAGAGTTACACATTCTAACATCAGAATCTGAAGTAGGTTCGCAACATAACACCGCCCCCGCAGAGTACACAGAAGGCTCTTCAGAAACGGAATCTGAACGGAACACCTGATGAAAAGGAATACTAAGGCCACACTGCATACTGATAGTGTTTAGATTAAGGCCAGATTGAAATATAGGTTCAATAGGCTATTCAGAAATGGAACGAGCTGGAATATTGGCAAGGCCCAAAACTCTCTTCTTGGGCTTAGAAGGTTTGTGACTAAATGGCCCAATCACTTCCTTGACCCTTTTAAGTTTCACCTTTTTAATCCTCTCCTTTTTCTCTTTAACTCTGACATTGGCAGAAGCAGGATTGGACGAGGTACCTTTTGGATCAGCACCCTGCTCTGACTCTGCTACTTCCTGAACATCTTCATCATAGGTTCCTACCACCTTTTTGACCTTTAAAGCAGCCTTAGCCACTTCCACCGCCGAATCAAAACCAAACGTCCTTGTCACTGAGTCTGCATCACTGCGACCTACCTCAAGATCTACATTCCTCGAACCTAAAGTTGTTCTAATTGATATGGTAGAGGTACTATGTCACTTAACGGGGCATTTTACTTGAATTCAGCAGCATAGTTAGGTTGGTTTTGTTGAACCTTTGGTTCATCAAAAACAATTTTTCACATAAATTTTTTTAGATTTAATATCTTTTTTGACCTCATATATTAGTGTCAAATTCATTTTTGTCTATTAACCTAAAAATGTTTATATTAATCTCTTAATTATTCAGAACGTAATACGATAGTTTTTTTGTTTAATTAACGACGAAAAAAATAAAAAATTAGCTAATTAAACAAAAAGAGTTAGCATGATATATTTTAAAAAATTTAAAGACGGCAGTTTTTAATTTAAGGATCAAAATGATTCTATAGTTAATATAGGATATCAAAAAGAGTATTAAACCAAAATTTTAATTATAAAAAAAAAATATTTTTTAACATTTTATTTTTTATTTTATTTCTTTCCCTTTTTCCGTTCAACTTTTCTTCTTCTACTTTTTATTTGTAATAAATTGGTTATCCATTGGCCGTAAATATATAAATGTCTTTTCTACTATCTTAATTTTTTTTTATTTTTTATTTTATTCCTAAACATAATTTTGTTTTGTTGTTTATTTTATTTTTAATTTTGGAATTTGACTAAGCTTTAGACATAGTCTATCTAGTGTGGAATTCGAAAAGGAGTAGTTGAGTTAAATTCAATAATTTCTTGCTTCTCGAAAATGAGTAGTTGGGTCAAATTCATTAGTCTCTTGCTTATGCTATTTTCTTCATTTTGCATGTTTTGTATTAATCATGAGAATTAACGCAACATGATATTGCAGTATATATCAGGAAGATTTTTGGTTTTTAGTTTTTAAAATTTGGATTAACCATGAGAATTATGTTTGCAACATTTTTGGTTTTTAGTTCTTAAAACGTGTTTTTCAATTCTATTTTAAAAACCTATTTTTAAGAAGAGAATTAACAAAAAATTTGTTTGATAAACTAATGTTAAAAATTGTTATAGAAATGTGAAAATGAAAAAATATGCTTGGTAGTCTAATTTTTCAATACTATTTTAATAAGAAAATAATACCTATTTGATCATCTAATTTTTTAAATCTATTTTATTATACTAAATAATACAAACTAAAATAAATCAATTGATATTTGTTTAAATAAAAATAATTAATTTTAATTAATAATTAAAAAATTTCAATTATATAAAAATGTATATACAATTCAGTAACTATTTACTTAACATAAGATCTGAATAAAATATATTTTATTTTAATATTAATTATATTATTTATGAGAGGTTAGATTTGTTGAAAGAGATTGACACATAATTTCAATCGAAAGAATTTAAATTATTTTGATGACATTTGTAAAGTAGTTATCAATATTTTTTGGCTTAATTGTAATTTTGGTCTCTATGTTTTTATTTTTTTTGAGTTTTGATCCCCTATTTTAAAATTCAGAATTTTTGTCCCTCTATTTTTTACATTTTTTTGAGTTTTGACTCATCTATTTTAAAATTCAGAATTTTGATCCCTCTATTTTCATTTTGTTTAGTTTTGGTCCCCTATTTTAAGTTTTGTTTTGGTTTTTAGTCCCCTTTCCAATTAGAAACTAATTTAATAGGGGATTAAAAGTTTAAAAGAATGAAAATAAGAGGATCAAAACTCAAAAAAAATGAAAATTGAGGGACAAAAATTTCAGATTTTAAAGTAAGGGGACCAAAACTCAAAGAAACTGAAAATAGAGTGACAAAAATTCCGGATTTTAAAATAGGGGATCAAAACTAAAAAAAATGAAAATATGGGGATCAAAATTGCAATTAAACCATTTTTTTATAAATAATAAAAATATCTTTCTCTTTCCCAATTTTTGTAAAAAATAAAAATTCTATTAAATATAATTGAAAATTTTAAGTATTATTAAAATTAAGATTCTGTTAACACATATTTTTAAAGTATTTTAATTAGAAGTAATTTATCTATTAAATATTGAAGTTTATTATCTACTCGAATTAAAGAATTAGTAAAAAAAGCATCCAATAGAAAAGAAGGGATAGAGTTATTAGTAGAAAAATTATTTATTAATTTTAAAATTAATGAAAAGAATGCATTAAGGGTGCTCAAAAATTTGCAAACACTAGACATGTTTCATTTGATGATCATACAAACGCAAGTCACAAAAAATACTTTGCAAGTGACTTAAAAAATCATGATCAAAGCATTAATTTAACATGTAAGGATCCTATTATCAAGTGTCAAAACACACACACAAAATTGGATCACAACTATTAATGGAATGTCATTTTTAGAGGCTTGAATCACAAGATAGATCCATAAGAACATCCACCAATCAGAAATTGATAAAAAATACCAAATGTGATAAAAAATAAAAATAAAATTCATAAAAAACTAATTAAAACATCCAAGAATCAACATGAATTATTTTTGAATTCTTAGGCAACAAGAACTATTTTTAAAATTGCATAATGAAATGTGTATCAAAGAAGGGAATTACAAGACCACACACATGGGGGTGTCAAATGAGTAAAACTCCAATTTAGAATCACCAATGGGCCAGATGAGGGGGTGTGGTTAGCAAGGCGCGCAGGGCCCGTGTGCATTGGATTGCTATTATTCTGATTTATCCAAAAAAGAAAGAAAAAAAAAATGTCGAAGACCCTCTAAGAAGAAGGCACTTTCACTCTCCACATCTTTTTTCATCTCTCATTCTATCTCTCCTTCTAAACTCACCCCTTACTACACATTCATAGCTCTTTCGAAATACTCCATTAAAGCGTCACATTGAAGCTTCAATAGAGTATAGCTTGGCCACATATCATCATCAACGCTTGACCAAGCTCTACTCTATCGAAGCTTCAATGTGAAGCTTTAATAGAGTATTTCGAAGGAGCTATGAATGTAAGTGTAGTAAGGGGTGAGTTCAGAAGGAGATAGATAGAATGAGAGAGATGAAGAAAGATGTGGAGAGTGAAAGTGCCTTCTTTTTAGAGGGTCTTCGACATTTCCTTGTTTTTTTTCTTTTTTATTTTTTGGATAAATCAGAATAATAGCAATCCAATGCACATGGGCCCAACACACCTTGCTAACCACACACCCCTCATCTGGCCCATTGGTGATTCTAAATTGGAGTTTCACTAATTTGACACCCCCATGTGTGTGGTCTTGTAACTCTCTTCTTTGATACACGTTTCATCATGCAATTTTCAAAATAGTCCTTGTTGCCTAAAAATTCCAAAATAATTCATGTTGATTCTTGGATGTTTTAATTAATTTTTGATGAATTTTATTTTCATTTTTTATCACATTTGGTATTTTTTTATCAATTTTTGATTGGTGGATGTTCTTATGGACCTATCTTGTGATTCAAGCCTCTAAAAATGACATTCCATTAATAGTTGTTATCCAATTTTTTGTGTGTATTTTGACACTTGATAATAGGATCCTTACATGTTAAATTCATGCTTTGATCATGTTTTTTAAGTCACTTGCTAAGTACTTTTTGTGACTTGTGTTTGTATGATCATCAAATGAAACATGTCTAGTGTTTGCAATTTTTTGAGCACCCTTAATGCATTCTTTTGATCCAACTTTTTTTTGTAAATAATCACCTACTGACTTTAACATGACATGGTTAATTTCTCAGAATTTTCCAAGAACTCTAACTATTTTTCATGGACAATTCCATTACATAACCAATCTTTGGACACATGGTAGAACTAGGTTAAGTTTGATACTTGTGTGTGAGCTCTTTAAGACCAATTTTGAAGGCATGTTTGAGCCTATAAATAATGAAATTTTAGGTGCCTTTTTTATCCTTGGATATGACTTTTTGATCATGACACACATGATTCTTTTTGAACCCTAAGTTGCTTACTCGATAATGCTTGATGTTTGCTTAGGTGTTTTAGTTTGATGATGCATTTGTGATATCCTCTTTAGGATATTTTTGTGCATCATTTCACATATGGATTAGCATGAATCATAGCCTACCCACATTGATTTATGGGTCACTTCATATGCTTCTAATTGGTATTATGCTTTCACAAGTTTGAACATGAATGAGAAGTTAACTTTGTTGTTTTCACTTGGACTTTTAAGGTGCCATATTTGTACAATGCTTTTGACATTCAAATGTATCATTCCACATATCATTTTCCACTGCCGCATGTGTGTGAACACTTGATTTACTTGACTTTGGATTCACTTTTACATACTTGAACTTGCCTTGCTTTTAGTGGAAGACAAAGTGAACTTTTGACCACTCTTGTAACATCATTTGTATGTCATTTTTATCCATTGTTTTTGGTATTCAAATATGGGATATTATAGGTCCCTTGATTCTGGTGTGGATGCTTGGATGTTACTTTACCATGTTATTTTTTTGCTCTTTGCTTGGTTGATAAGTTACATGCCTTAAAAGATGCTTAAGTGTGGTTTTGACCCTTACTTCCCTTAGCTTTTGAGATTGAGTTTAACATGAAACGTTGTGATAATTTGAGATTGATCTTACACACTAGATACATGTCTCCACTTATGACATATGGCTTGTGAGTTCATCTCACACTTGTTTGCTTGTTGTATATCCTTGAATGATTAAAGCATGCTTAAGATGCCATCTTTGGATGCAACTTTCAAACCACTTGAACATGATTGATGTACATTCCATGATTACTTCTTCATAATTCAAGCTTGCCTTTTACATGTTTATATCACATATGTTGCTTGAATACTTGACCATACTTCCATTTTTGTGACTTTTACAAGTCCTTTTGACATAGTTTGTAAATGATCAATGTTGTGTGTTGTTGTAGAACATAACTTGTGACCTTTTAAATTTGCTTAGGATATTAACATAGATAGGATAGAGTAGGTTTATCTACTTCCACTCTTAGGTTCATGTACCTTTAGGGTTCACTTTTCATTTCTTATTGTTTGATTTTGCTCCTAGGGTAGAATCGGGACACTTCCTTGTGCATTAAGACATAGTTTTACACTTTGCTTTCAACTACTTGAGAGTTGAGCTTGGCTTGGAGATGGCAAGTTACTTGTGACACTTTATATGGTTGTTTACACTTACATGATTCCTTTTCATCTCATTTCTCCTTTACTTGTCTCTTTGTGATTGATTAGAATAATAATTACTTGTGTTTGTTCACATGATCCCTTAGGATTCCTAGCTCCGCTTAATTTCTGATTAAGTTGGAGGTAGGAGAGACATAAGGCTTTCAATCCAAGCATGCTAACGTAGGGAGAAATCCCCTCTTAACCTCAACTATAGGGCCACCATTGCATGATAACATTAGGATCTAGTTTCCCTTAGTTGTTTTCTTTCAACCTTTGAGTCTCTCTTCTCTTATCTCAAAAGAAAACAAAAAACACCTAATAAATATCGTATGTGGAGTGCGCCACGAGCCTTAAGCACATGGGAAATTATTAGTCAAGGTCTCCTTTACTATTCTAGGATGTTTTGCAAACGTTCCATTGGGAGCGACCTTGTAAAGTATTCGCTCCTATGTCATAGTCTTTAGCACGAAACATACCACAAACACAATAAATCAAAACACTTTCTTCTAAAAAACAAAAACAAATCACTCGTCTTCCTTCGGGATTCTCTTCTCACCTCATTCACTCCAATCATAAAGGATACGATATTTCCGTTCTACCGCAAATAGGTAAATGCGTAAGACTCCACACAACAAGCGGCAACACCTAAACTGCTAGAACGCGAACGTTAGCGTCATCCACTTAAAAAACACAAAACAAACAAAGATCCTGTAGGTCAACCTACGACTGTTCTGACTTCCTCTCTCCGGTTCGATTGAGGATACGTAGGCACAAGACGGCGATGTCTTGAGCTGTAACACCCCAAAAATTGCCCTCTTATTTATACTCAATAAGTGGCTTATGCTTCACCTTTCATATGCATTTAGGTCATACGCATTACACATGCATAATTGGTTTTCCCAAGGCATGGAATCAGAGGTTTCTATGGTATGAATTGTTCAAAGCAAAGAGAATAAGGCTCCTCAAGACTCAAGGCATATCATTCGATCCATCATTCCAGTTAGAAGGATTTCAATTGGCCAGATGTTTGAAAGTCATATAAATTGTGAATAAAGTCAATTGATCAAGGAAAAAGTCAACTCTCGATTTTTTAGGTCAAATTCATGTTCATCAGGTCAAATATGGTCAATGGGTGAGATTTGATCAAGAATTATCAAAGGAATCATGAAAAATCAAGAATTATGGAAAGTTTTCATTTTTGGAAAAAACTAGGGTTTTAGAACTTTCCATTTTGGGAAAGTTTTCTATGCCATGCAGCCATCTTCCAAGCCATTTTTCAACATGAGGCAAGATTCATTTCAACTTTTATTAAACATGAAAGTTGTAGTATGGATTCCAAGCTTTCTATCCATATAAAAAATGGTCCATTTGAATTTCTAGATCAAAAGTTATGATCAACCAAAGTTGGGATTAATAAGTTGTTCAATGAAAAAATTTAGAATTTTTTCTAAGTCCCAAAACTCAGCTTGTGACATAGCAACTTCAATGACATTTTCCATGGTGTTCCAAACCTCAACTCCAATTCTTTTTCATATGAACTTTGTTCTATCAAATACCACATTTCCAATGACATCAAAATCATGCAAATTAATTCATTATCCTTCAAGAAATTCATCAACAAAGTAACCTTTATGGACATCTTTTCATGCCATAAACCATAAAAACTCCATTTTTTAAATTGCAAAACTTGGTGAGAAAATTGTGTTGGCTGTATTAACCATCATCTTACATCATTATTATCATCATAATGCACTCCATGGTAACTAAAATACACCACCCACATAGTAAAATTCGTACACCACCATAAACCCTCATTTTTTCAACTTTCACTAATCCATCTCTAACTAACTTTTTTAACTATGATTAGCTCTTAACCATACCCTAACCCACCATATAAATTCTCATTCTCTCTCTAACAGAAGTTAGTTACGCCATTAGAGAAAGATAGATCAAAAAACGAATTTCACACCCACAACTTCAATCTCCAAGATCTCCCTCATCTTGAGTTTATTTTCTGGAATTTTTTCATCATCTTCATCGCCTCATGGAGTAGAAGCTACTGTTTGCATCTATTTTCAACTGGAACCATTGTATCATCACCTACAAGTCCATCTTCTTCCATCACCAATTTGCAATTTTTTTCAAGATTTGAAGAGGTTAAGCATTTATTTTGCTTAAGGAAGATTTCAAGATATTCCATTGAAGTTTTCCAGGTTTCTTAATCTCTAAACATCACAAAAAGAAGTGAACAAGTTTTCATTTGGTAAGATGCTTCAATTTTATCTCTCTCATTTTAGGGTTTAAATGTATGATAGAAGCATCCCCACGCTAAAAAGAAAAAAGCTAGAGTTTTTGCCTTCCCTGCCACAAACGTGAAATTAAATTCCTGAAGTGCCACACCCTGAAAAAGAAGTCCTAAAATGCCACCTTTTTTGTCCTTTTGTGCTATTATTTTATTCATTTTCAGACCCCACCATCCCAGATGGCGAAGTGTCAGGGGAGCATGTATTAGTCCGCCATCTGGGATGGCGCACTACTTTTTTTTCGTTTTTATTTTCTGAAATGTTTTTAAATGATTTTAAATGTTATTTTAATATTTTAATTATTTAAATAATATATAATATTATTAAATTAAAAAAATTATATTTTAATAAGTGATATCTTTCTTTAGTTTGAAATATTTTTTGAATAATTAATTAGCAATTTAATTGTATCAATTTAATTAATTTGTAATAATTTAAATTGAATAAATTAAAAATATAGAATTATGGTTTTCCCGCCAATTTTATTGTGAAATTTTTTCCCTCCACTATGAGCGTTAGGAAAATTGAATATTATTATCCCTACATAACTCTAACGGATGCCAGCCCAGATGGTACCTACCTTCATTACTGGGACCGGGTTGAAAATGATGTGGATGTCCAGTGTATGTTTTCCGCACATAGCGGAGAAGTCAACCGCGACGTTGTAGATCCACTTGTTTTAGCTGTTGTTGTTTAATATGTCAAGATGGTCAATCATAATGGTTTGTTGTATTATTAACCGTGTTGTATGTTTTTTTTTGAATTTTTGTTATGTTGTCATCCTGAATGAGTTGTATCATTATTTTGTTACGCTCAATATAAAAGATGGTGTTGTTGTTGTTAGGGAAGGACATACAAGAGTTTCATAAATAAAAGTACAACAAAATAAAATAAAACTTGTTCCACAACTAACTGGAAGGTTCATCCCTATTTGGACATTTTTTGCGCATATGTCCGATCTCGCGACAAATGCCGCACCGCCTTTTTTCTTTTTCAATGTTGTCCATTTCAGTTCTTATCCGGCTACTGTTTGGACGACCTTTCTTTTTCCTTCGCATGCTGTCGTTGTGGCATAGAGTGTCACCTTCGTATTGTGGCCAAGTTGTATCAGTAGGGACCCCGATAAAGCTCTCCTCATAGACCTTAAACACGTTAACAACTTTGAACACATCAGCTATATGCACAGTATAGTCCTGTCTTATGCTGGAACAAGCAGCAATTGCATGTGAGCAAGGGACGTGGAAAATTTGAAATCTTCCGCACTCGCACGTCTGATTCCTTAGGTCGACATTGTAATGGGTAGCCGGTCTACCGTCATTATAAGTCACCGTTTCTTGGATAAGAAAGCAGAACCTTTGACGATCAAATTGCATAACTTTGTGGCTATTTGATTTAAGAGCTTCTATCTCAATACCCTTCATGCAGTTATCAGTATACACTTGCCCAGAACCCAACGATTTAGTCCATTCGTGTCCTCTTTTTCCAAAAAGAGTGCCCAATCTGTAGTATATTGATTTTACCAGAGCTGTAATCGGAAGATTGCGTGTGGTCTTCAGAACTGAGTTTGTTGATTCAGTGAGGTTGGTGGTCATATGGCACCATCTTTTCCCTCTATCAAACGCCCTTGTCTATTTGTCTTGTGGAATTTTTCCAGCCAATTAAATGCCTGTATGTTAGCTTTACGTATCTCTCGTCTGTAGTATTCGTACGTAGACTTATTTAATGTGTATCCTATGCATGGAAAGGAAAAATAGATTAGTCTATGCGAGTTATTGCCAGAGGTATATAGAAAGATAAGTTTCAGAAGATACCCATGCTAGTAACTTTTTCACGAAGTTCGTTGTCCCTTATTTCCCTCATAAAGTTTTGTGCTATGTGCCTGATGCAAAAGACGTGTGAGGAGGGAGGATACTGCCAACCATTATCGGGTTATTGTAGGCGCTTATTATCGACTTGTGTCTATCGGAGATCAAACACAGGTTGGGTTGCGGTGTAACGTGCCTTCTAAGATTCCTTAAGAAAAAACTCCACGCTTCACCTGTTTCACCCTCTACCAATGCAAAAACAATTGGAAATATATTCCTGTTACCGTCTTGAGCAACGGCCAATAGCAAACTTTCCCTGTACTTTCCATATAACCATGTGCCATTCACTTGGACAACTAGTTTGCAGAATGTAAAACCCTTGATGCACGGTCGGAAAGCCTAAAAAAGACGGTGAAAAATCCTAGATCCACCAATTTGTGTCCCCTCGTTCGACCACACAGGAAGGGTTTCTAATTGTATGACAGTACCAGGTACAAATGTTTTCATCACCAACAACCATTGTGGGAGGTCGTTGTATGATGTCTCCAAGTTGCCATAAATAGAAGCAATAGCCTTGTTCTTAGCAATCCATGCCTTCTTGTAAGAAATGGTGTAGCCGAATTTGTCACGGATATGGGCTATGATGTGTTTCACCTTTAGTGAAGCATCATCATTAATCAGAGGTTTGATGCTATCACAAATTAGGTTTGAATCCAATTTGGAATGATCTTGGGACATGGCGTTAGAAGTACAGGTATGTGATCCGCTAACCTTGGTTATCCTCCATGTAGTACTGCCTTTTTCCACGGAGGCCCTACATGTGAAATTGCATTCTTTGTGTTCGCAAATGATTATAAGCCGTTTTGTATCTGACTTATAAACTTTATAGTCTAGACAATTTCTGATGTGAAACTGTCGTATGCCAAACACACATTGCTCTTTGTTTTCAAATTCCAAACCAAGTAACCCACCTTCGATCCGAAGCGGCCTAGGTTCTTCGAATATTGAGACATCTTCATCATCCATGTATGATGGATTTCTCATGTGGAGTGGTGGATTGTAAAGGTCCAGCACTTGATGTTGTTGCCCAACGTCAACATCATTGTCGGAGTCGTCGTTATCACCGCTAAAAAGATTTTGGGTACTAACTTCATGCACCTCTTCTATGTCACTATCTTCACCAATTTCCTCATCTGCAAAAAATGGTTTGTTGTACGTGTTTGTTGGTTTCGGTGACAACGTCAACGTAGACTCCTGACTCATTTGATATTGGTGCGCTTGTGATTCTTGCGTCGGATACATAGTTTGTGGCGCTTCATTTTGTTCGATGATACATACGTATAATTCGATCATGTTTGATACATTATACGTTGTGTGACACCGGAACATCAGGTTGACGTCGTTATCGACTTCTATTTTTGTAGTGGTATATGTGACACTATTATCACCTTCGTTAAAGCATGGATAGCGATAATAAATGTCAGATATACGTTGTTGAATTTTTGTTTCAATTCTTTCTCTCAGGTGGTTGAAATTGGAATTGTGACTTATTTTGAATATCTGCATGTTTGTGTTTTGAAATACTACTCCGACATTAACATCGGAATAAATATTTCCATTGTAATGGACTTGGACTCTGAAATTGTTTTGAGCCATTGAGTGTGTGTTATGTCTAAATTAGTTGTATACAATTATATAGCCATTTTGCATGCAGGCTTATAGTAGGGAAAGCAGGGACACGTGTCAACCATGCATACAGGGTCCGCCATCTGGGATGGCGGCCCATTACTAAGCATGTGTGTGTCCGCCATCTGAGATGGAGGCCACGCACACGTGAACTTTTTCATGTTGTGGTCCGCCATATGAGTTGGAGGCCTTGTACACTTGTCCTTTTTGTAGTGTATGTCCGCCATCTGAGTTTGAGTACCTATACATTCATAATATTTTTTAATGTGTCCGCCATCTGGGAAGCTGGAGACCTTTCTCCACGTTTGGTCTCATCAGGCACAGTATATAAGCATGCAAATGTATCAGAAAATGCAGAGGTTGTGTGTAATGGCTCTACTAATTGGTCTAGTCTACGTTATTAAACCAGTTTTAGTAGAAACTGGGGATTCTTATAATATTGTTTCTGATCCAATATCAGTTAGACTAATGGAAACATTCAGCTTCGATGAACTCAAAGAACAGATACAGCATGTCACTGAAGTGGAGAGAGAAGTAGTGCGTCTGGTCTATCGAAAACCATACTTGAATGCTAATGGAATTTTAATGTATGCAGAAGTACGAATTTGTAACGATGAAGATGTACAAGAGATGTTTAGAAATTATTTAAATTTCATTACAAGTGGTCCGTTAGAGTTATATGTTAGATATCGTAGAACTGTTGATGAAATTTTATCCCTATGCAAGAAGAATTAATAGCATATTTTTCTTAATGCTCTTGTCTTAAATTTAAACCATGTTCTTAATTTAAATGTTCTCCCAACTAATTCTCACAATTAACTTTCCCAACAACATTCAACCATAAAATTTAATTTCACAACTAATTTACCCAACCACATTCAACAATAAAATTTATTGTAACATTAAATCCACCCAACCACATTCATTTTCTTTCTTCTATAAATAGCTATATGGTGCTAAGCATTCTTCATTCAAACAATCTTTCTCTACTTCTTCTTAACAATGGCTCAACCTCCTTTTTTTTGGATGGGTGAACAACATAAGGGAGATCCTAATAACATTCGTGGCTTAGTAAGTCTTCGCTAAATTTTTATTGTTTGTTACTTTCCTTTTCCATTAACAATGTTGTACATTTTATTATAATCTTCTATTTAACAATATTGTATTATGGTTGTATTAGGAGGAACCCAATAAAGGTTTTCGACCGCGAAACCAAAAGCCACTTGAAGCGTCACGATTAATATTACCCCTATTGGAACAAGCAGGTTTCACAAATGTATACCATTTGCATGATATCACCCTTGATTCGAGTTTCATATATGCTTTACTCGAAAGATCGAGACCCAAAACCCATACGTTCCACTTTCCAACGGGTGAGTGTACAATAACATTAGAATATGTAAGTATGCTTTTGGGTCTCCGTGTGAATGGTAATCCGGTGGTGGGGCCTACCGAGCTTCCCTACTCAACATGGACTGAGCTTTTCGGTGGAGAACCACCTAGTAATGTAATAAAAGGTAGATGTTTAAGTCTAAGTTGGCTTAAACAAATTTTTAAACAAAATTTAGTTTCCGAAAATTCAACACACGATGAACTTTGTTTATATGTAAAACAGTATATTTTATTATGCAATGCGCTCGTGTTGTTCCCTGACAAAGGTGTCAAAAGTATTAATTCTATGTGGGTTCCATTTATTAACGACTTGGAAAAGTGTGGTACTTATAGTTGGGGATCAGCTGTATTGGCATATTTATATAGAGAAATGTGAAAAGAAGCTAATATTAATGTTGATGGAATGGGAGGTTGTGTTATTCTTTTACAAGCATGGGGATTTTCAAGGATGCCATTTTTTACATCCATCAGTTCTAACACACTACGATACCCGTACGCAACATTGTAAGTTTCTATTTACTCTTCTATCTCTATTATTTATATTTTTTAATTACCCTAATTTTTTTTTCTTTTACTTATTAGATGGGCTACAGACCCCGCGAAGAAGAAAAATTGCTCTAACAACCCTCGCCATTACCTCAATGGTTACCGTCGCGTCATAGATCAAATGTTACCACACAACGTAATTTCACCACCATTAACTATTTTTATTTATTTCAATAAATTTTTTGCTTGAACAAAAATTTATTATTGATACATTTACAGTTCAAATGGAGGCCATATCTTGAGTATCCACCAATACAAACTGACGATCAACTGATTTGGAATGCAACCACCCCTATCTTATGTTTTTGGATTGCTGAGATGCATCAGTCCGATAGGATAAAATTGCAGTTTGGGTATTATCAAGAAATACCCAACCCTCCAAAATGCCTCCAAGATCAACATAATATGACAATGCAAGAGTCAAGGAAGTACCATTACACCAGTCTAAATAAATCTGAACGTAGACTTTGGAAAAACAGACAACGGTTATGCTTGACTGGGATACCGTTTCAGGGAGAAATGAAACCAACTCAACAATATTTGAATTGGTTTTATACCCTCCCATTTTCTATACGCATCACTTGAACAATTTTTAATTGACCCCCGTGAACGATACCTCACACAGCAGGTGCCAAATCATCCACAACCGAATTTCCAAAACCATCAGACATCCACATCCACGTCATACCAACCACAAAACTACCAAACACAGACTCAACCTACACCAACACATTACACCTACCAAACTCCTCAACAACAACCACACTTCAGCTATCAAAGCCAACAACAACAACTCCACCGGCCACCGAGACACCACACAACAATTCCACATACAAACTTCGAATACTCAAACACAAATCAACCATCTTCATCCCTCGATGTGTCCGACTATTATGTCGCAACCATCGAGCCTACAACCCCAAACCCCACTCAATTCTCCCAAGCTTTTAACAATTTTCCTCCTACTGACTTTTTTGAGAATTTTGAGCCATTTCAAATATTCCCAAACCAAGCCCCCGTCATTCCGACCTCTACCGATACGCCCACAACTTCAACCTCGTTTCCGGTAAGACGTGGAACTGGCAGTCATTTCCTTGATGAAGATTATGATGAAGAAGACAATTAGTTTTTTTGGTGGCACATTTCTATTGTAATTTATAATTCTATATATTATATTATTATTTTCTTAAATTGTCATTTATAAATATTTCATATTTAATTTTATTAAATGAAACATAATTAAAGATCTTAAATAAAATACTTCGTTAAATATTTACATAATAAATTAAAAAAATAATATTTTTGTTAAATATTATGTCATTAATTAATAATTAAAAAATATATATTTTTTAATTTAATAATATTATATATTATTTAAATAATTAAAATATTAAAATAACATTTAAAATCATTTAAAAACATTTCAGAAAATAAAAACGAAAAAAAAAGTAGTGCGCCATCCCAGATGGCGGACCATACATGATCTCTGACACCTCGCCATCTGGGATGGTAGGGTCTGAAAAACAATAAAATAATATCACAAAAGGAAAAAAAAAAAGTGGCATTTTGGGTCTTTTTTTCAGGGTGTGGCATTTCAGGAATTAACTTTCAAATTTGTGGCAGGCAAGGAAAAAACTCAAAAAGCTAGCCATGTTTTCTTCACCATTCACTGCAAGTAATAAAAACATGGCAAAATAGCACCAGGGGTCCTTTAAGTTATTTAATGCTACCACTTAGGTCCTTTAAGTTTTTTTTGTAACGTTTAAGTCCTTTAAGTTTAAAAATGTTTGCAACGTTAGCCTTTTTTGGAAATTCCGTTTAAAAAGTGCATAGGTGGCAAAAACTAATCTGAGGTGGCTTATAACTGAGATGATTTGGCTTTTAGGTTTGTTGACTGGGCAAATGTGCTGGCATTTTAGAGTATTGAATGATTTCATACATAAATCCCCAAATCAAACTATTTGAACCCTAAAACTGAAAACAGCAGCAATGGCCTCTCAAGGTAGTAGTTCAGCAAATCGTAGGTATATGAAGACTAATACTTGCGTTTCTCATGTATCTCAAACTGGAATGGAGAAGAAGTGTATGTGTGGATCGTCAGCCGTGCTACGAACTGTTAAGAAAAAAGGAAGAAATTTTGGGGATGCAGATTCTTTGAGGTACGTCTAAAGCTCAAACTATTTATCAAATTTTGGTTTTAGTTTATGGTATTAATTTTCATTTTGGTTTATGTCGAGTGAAGCTTATAATGTGGGTTGCAATTTCTTTGAATGGTATGAACACAATGTCAGTGATGAAGTCAATCCAGAGTTACATGCCCCAATTATTTCAAAATGTCCCAAATGTGAAGAAAAGGATGTTGAAATTAACTTGCTCAGAAGGAACGTTGATAATGAAGAGGGATACACTAAGGAGGTTATGAAGATCGTGGTGAAGATGTTGAAGATGTTAGGCTATGTCATTGTGTTGCTAGGTCTTATTTTGTTAGTGTTATGTGTTTGTCTGTTTTGGTTGATGTAATTTGTAATAAACAAAGGGATGTTGAGTGATTGCTATGTATCTTTTGTTGACAGCACTTAATGAAACTTCTTTGTGTTGCATTCTGTGAAATTTCTGCCTCCATCTGTGTTGTTTTCAATTAAGTTCAGTTATTGTTAACAGGGAAGGACTATATTGTTACATTTTAAAAACATATGGGATTATATTGTTACATTTTAAAAACATATTGGACTATATTGTTACATTTTAAAAACATATGGGACTATATTGTTACGTTTTAAAAACATATTAGACTATATTGTTACATTTTAAAAACATGAAGGATGTGATTGTTACAAATTAAAATCTTGAAGGACCAATTTGTTACATTTTAAAACAAGACTAAAATTAATTGCAAACACAAATGTGAACATTAACATATTCCTGCATTGAGAATTCTACACAATTCTGAACCAATTTCAATTATAAGATAATTTCAAAACATTCCAAAACAATTCCAAAACACAATTGTCATTACATAATCCAAAAGGCAATTGTAATTACATAATCTAAAACATAATTGTCATTACATAATCCAAAACAGAAATATAAAACAGTCATAAATCCAAAACAGAAATGTTATTTGTTGGTGGTCTTCCTCCTTATAGCCAATTTTGGCCTCGTACTTGTTGGTGGCTTAAATGTTGTTGTGCCAGATGTTGCTGGAGTGGTTTGTGATTGTTTTTTTCTGAACCCATGGAGTTAGTTGTGACTGGACAGTTGGAACTGGATGACTTATTTGTGACTGTACAGTTGGAACTGGATCTGTTGTTTGGGATTGGTTAGTGTTGGCAGTCTGGGCCTCTCTTGGTCTTGCTGGACATGAGGCCTTGTTATGCCCAGAAAGACTGCATTTGGAACACTTATTTGGCAGCCCCTTCCTTGAGACATTCACTGCATCCTTTCTCTTTTCATTAGCCTCTTTATTTCTTCTTCTTTTAGGCCTCCCTAGTGCTTTTCTAGAAGGTGGTGGAAGTATGTCAGGATAAGGTGTTTTTTCCCACAAATTTTCTCCATTTGTTGGATATATTATAGGTTGGTAGCAAGCTTTGTAAGTGTCTTTCCTATAGCAGTCTGGAATGAAGTCAGCTGGTTCTAAAGATCTATTTTGCATGCAAGAGATAGGATGGTAGCATGGAATGCATGTGAGCATCCAACTTCTACAAGAGCACTCCAATCTCCTAAAATCCACTATGTGTTTTTCTCCAACCATATTTGTATGTCTCACTTCATAAATCATGTCACCTAATAACCTATAAATCAAAATTTAAGAATTAGTCTTAAAAACATCATATATTCAGAATAGATTCCTTAAAAAGATTGAATTACCTTGGTATAAAAAACCTAGAGTTTTCTTTTCTTCTCTCAAGCATCTTACTGATTCTTGGCAGGACAGATTCCTCATACTCTTCAATTTTGGCTCTATTTTTTGCCCACCTATCCATGAGATATCCTATAATGTCCTCTAACATTGACACAATTGGATTTTCTCTTGGTCCAATGATAACACAGTTAAAAGTTTCAGATATATTGTTGACCAACACATCACATCTTGCATTGTACTTGAACATGGACTTGCATTTTTAAGATACCTTAAATCCCTTCCATTGTGTATAACATAACTAGAAATGGCTTCCTTGAACTCCTATTTTGTTGAAAACAAGCTACCCAAAACCCACTTATAGTCATTAAATCTCTTAGGATTAATAAATGAAGGATATTTAACTCTATCATCATCCTCACTCTCATCCTCACTCTCTAGCTCTCCAGTTAAATATTTAGGGTCAGACAAACCCCTCGGCACCTTCTTGGATATATTTCTTGTCATGACTCCATCCACAATGACATCTTCATCACTTATTGCCTAATCATTTCTATTCTGAGCTGAACTTCCTTCATCCACGCCTTTTTTCTTAGGTCTTCCCTTATGCCTTTTGGAACTGAACTTTGCCTTCTTTTTAGATGGTCTGCCTCCCTTCCTCTTTTTTGTTTGAGTTGTATCATCACCTAGGATATCAACACTAGTTGTATCAGCAGGTAAGTCTTCTCCTACCAAGAGTTCAGAAAAATCATCATTTAATATCTCATCATCAGAGTCAACAAAGTCTTCATCTGCTAGTGCACTGTCATCACTTCCTTTCTCATAGTCTATGTCAAGATTTTCTGTCTCAACAATTTCTTTCTCAACATATCCAGCCTCAACATTTTCTTCCTCCGCATGGACCCCACCAGCTTCAACATTCACTTCCTCCACGTGGTCCCCAACAGCCTCAACATTTTCTTTCTCACAGTGGTCCCCACCATCATTCACATGTGCTCCCTCCACATTCTCTTCCTCCACATAGTCCCCACCATCTTTAACAATTTCTTCCTCGTTTTGGGCCTCACAATTAGGTTGGGATGTAGGTAAAGCCACTATTTCATCGGGTTCTTCAACTGGGTGGACTATATAGATGTCAACCTTTCTAATTGTCTTTGACCAATTCAAAGCTTCTATTTCCCCAAAATCATCTTCCAACGCCTTCAGGGTTCCAGCAAAGTCATACCACATCTCTTGCACTCCTCGATACTTCATCTCTTTAACAACCCCTAATATTTCAAAGTAACTCCACCTGTCACCATCACATTTCCAGTTTGAGACTTCACCCCTAATATATTTGTCACCTTCGAAATACCCTCCATGATGAAAGTCAACAAAAAATTCATCCATAACAATGTTGTTCCAGTTTAAATCACCGTAACATAAGTAACCTATTTTCTATCTACTTACAGACATAACTATTTCAAAAACCTAAACAACAATGGCGAAGAAGTGTACGAACCTGATGCAATGCTTTCTCTACCTTCAATGTACTTGCGTTCTGCAGAGAAGATTCCGGAATTTCACCGTCAATGGCGAAGAAAGGAAGACGAAACAATTTTCACGAATGGATGGAGAAGAGAATTAGGGTTCAGTAATTTGCGTTATCTTTGCACAACTGTGTTTATCAAATGAATATTAACCATAAAGCCACATATCATACTTGAAACATGTCAAATCATCTCACTTAACTGCCAACTCAGCACCATCAAAGCCACATATATTTTTTCTAACGGAATTTCCAAAAAAGATTAACTATGCAAACGTTTTTAAACTTAAGGAATCTGATAGCATTAAATAACTTAAAGGACTAAAAATGATATTTTGCCTAAAAACATAACAATAATAATAACATTTGATGACAATAATCATAATGATGCAACCATGATGGCATCTTCATGCGGGCCCACACGCTAAAACACTTCATGGCCTGGTAATCCGTTTTTTATTTCCCTTTAATTCTGACTGTAGCAATGAAAAAGCTTTTAAAGTGCCTTTGATTCAAGTGAAACGAATAATAATAATAATGTCAATTGGGTTTTTTTAATTTGTTTGATTTGTGACTGGGCCCATGCGAAGGATAATGGCACCCCATCCTGGCCCGTCAGTAAAACTTACTTAGAAATCACTTAGTTTACACCCCTGGCCCTTTGTATTCTTTTAATGTATTTTTTTATTTATTTTTCGTTTGCTTTTTCAATGTTAAAAATAGCTCCTTTCATCTAAATATTCTAAATAAATTCAGGGATGTCCTTGGATGCTTTAATTAATTTTTATGAATTTTATTTTCATTTTTTTTTATCAAACTTGGTATTTTTTCCCAATTTCTAATTGGAATGTGTGCATATAGACATACCTTGTGAATCTAGCCTTTAAAAGTGACCTTACTCTAATAGATGTGATCCAATTTTGTGTGTGTGCTTTGACACTTCATTATGGGATCCTTACATGTTAATTCATGCTTTGATCATAATTTTTGAGTCACTTTCTAAGTTTTTTTGGTGACTTGTGTTTGTATGATCATTAAGTGAAATATGCCTAATGTTTGCAATTTTTTGAGCATCCTTAGTGCATAATTTGAATCTAATTTTTTGTACATGACCGCCCACTGATCTTAGAATGGTATGATTAAAATCTCATAATTTTCCAAAGCATTTGACTATTTTTCATGGATATTTTAATGTGTGCTTGTTGTTTGGATACATGCTAGAACTAGGGCCAAACTTAATGACAATATGTGACCTCTCTTGAGCTAACTTTCTCGACTTGTTTAAGCACATTCATGATGACATTTTGGATACCTTTGTGATGACTTGACATTGGTTTTTGATCATGATTTTGATGCTTCTTTTGAGTCCTAAATGCATGCCTTTCTTACTTGATTTTTGGTGTGAATCTTTAGGATGTTTAGTGGTGCATTTATGCAATTCACTTGAGATCTTTTAATCATTTATTGGTACTTGCTATAGCATGATGTAAAGCTTGTCCATGCCCCTTTATAGGTCCCTTTTGATGACCTCTAATTAATGTCATTTTTTAGCGAACTTGTACATGCTAACTTGTCCACTTTGCCTACTTTTTGCTTGAGCTTTGAATACCATTTTGGCTCAATGTTTTTGTGACCTAATTGTGACATATTAGAGGTCATTTGGTACTGCCCCATGTGGTTTCTCACTTTGAGTTTAGTTGTTTGAGCTTGTTAAAGTGCAACTTACATGAACTTTGTGATGACTAATGTTTGTGTATTGATGTAGAACATAACTTGTAACCTTTTGATATTTGTTTAGGACATTAACATAGATAGGATAGAATAAGTTTAGCTACTGCCCCTTGTATGTCATGTACCTCTAGGGTTCACCTCTCATTGCTTATGGTTTAACTTTGCTCATAGGGTAGAATTATAGCACTTCCTTGCGCATTAGGACATAGTTTTGTACTTTGCTTTCAACTACTTTACATCTCACTTCTCTCTTTGTGATTGTTTAGAATAATGTTTACTTGTATTTCTTCACATGATCCCTTAGGATTCCTAGCTCCACTTAATTTCTGATTAAGTTGGAGGTAGGAGAGACATTAGGCTAGCAATCTATGTATGATAACAAGTAGGATAGTCCCTCATAAACTCAACTATAGGGCCACCATTGCATGATACCAATAGAATCTAGTTTCCCCTAGCTGTTTTCTTTTCACCTTTGAGTCTCTCTTCTCTCATCTCAAAAGAAAATAAAAAACACCTAATAAATATCGTATGTGGAGTGCGCCACGAGCCTTAAGAACATGGAAAATGATTAGTGAAGGTCTCCTTTACTATTCTAGGATGCTTTGCAAACGTTCCGTTGGGAGCGACCTTGTAAAGTATTCGCTCCTATGTCATAGTCTTTAGCACGAAACATACCACAAACACAATAAATCAAAACACTTTCTTCTAAAAAACAAAAACAAAAACAAATCACTCGTCTTCCTTTGGAATTCTCTTCTCACCTCATTCACTCCAGTCGTAACGGATGCGTTATTTCCGTTCTACCGCAAACAGGTAAATGCGTAAGATTCTGCACAACGAGCGGCAACACCTAAACTGCTAGAACGCGAACGTTAGCCTCATCCACTTAAAAAACACAAAACAAACAAAGACCGTGTAGGTCGAACTACGACTGCTCTGACTTCCTCTCTCCGGTCCGATTAAGGATACGTAGGCACAAGACGGCTATGACTTGGCGAGCATCCTTCCCCCAACAAACTCGTAGTCCTTTGAACTACGTTGACTCTGACTTTCCCACTTCTGAGGGAATACGTAGGCCTAGGACGGCGATGTCCTATCGAGTCACTTTTTCTTTCCTTTCTCATTCTCTTTCTTCCCCATTTCCAGTTAGCATTAGAGTTTCAGATACCCACACCCTTTGATCAGAGCAACAAGCGTGGATCCCATCGAGTACGATGGACGCGAGGGGGTGCTAATACCTTCCTCTCGCGTAATCGACTCCCGAACCCAGGCTATGGTTGCGATGACCATGTCTTTCCCTTTATTGAGGTTTTCTTCGATCGTTTCCTTTCCCTGCGTCGTGATAAATAACGTTTGGTGGCGACTCTTCTGTCTTTTTCGCTGGTTGATTTTCGCAGATGCAACAGCTGGCGACAAATGAGCTAATCATATTTGGGCCTTTCTCCATATAGGAAGGCAGTTTAAACCCAACACCATTTAAATCATATTCTACAAATACTTAAAATTCAAAATTTCAAAAACATCAAATCCTACTTTATGAGGGATGAAGATAAACTAAATGTGAATATGTTGCAAAATTTGAACAACTCAAAAAAGATAATAAATTTTACTGATTTTCTGTTGTCGCACCTGCGAAAATCAATCGGCGGAAAAGACAGAAGAGTCGCCACCGAACGTTATTTATCCCAACAAAGGGAAATGAAACGATCGAAGAAAACCTCAAAAGGGAAAGACATGATCGTCGCAACCAGAGATTCTGGGTTCGATCCCCAGCAAAGTCGCCAACTGTCGCACCTGCGAAAACCAACCGGCGGAAAAGACAGAAGAGTCGCCACCGAACATTATTTATCCCAACGGAGGGAAAGGAAATGATCGAAGAAAACCTCACAAGGGAAAGACATGGTCATTGCAACCATAGTCTGGATTCGGGAGTCGGTTACCCGAGAGGAAGGTATTAGCACCCCCTTGTGTCCATCGTACTCGATAGGATCCACGCTTGTTGTACTGATCAAAGGGTGTAGGTATCTGAAGCTCTAATGCTAACTGGGAAACGTGGAAAACGGGAAAAGAAAAGAAAAGGTGACTCGGTAGGACATCGTCTTCCTAGGCCTACGTATTCCCTCGGGAGTGGGAAAGTCAGAGTCAACGTAGTTCGGAGGACTACGGGATTGTGGAGGAAGGTTGCTCGCCAAGACATCGCCGTCTCGTGCTTACGTATCCTCAATCTAACGAGAAAGAGGAAATCAGAGCAGTCGTAGTCCGACCTACAAGGTCATTAAGTGTTTTTTTTATGAGCGACGTCAAGTTCGCATCCGACAGTTAGGGTCGATGCGTGTTTGCGATAAAACGGAAGTAACATGCTATTTTCTGAAAATGATTTGAAACCCAGTTAATACCGAAGGATAAAATGATTTAAACTTTGTTTGTGATTTTTAGACAGAAGTGGCTTAAGTTAGTTTGAAACTCGTATTGCACTAAAGTCTATGACATAGGAGCGAATGCGTCGCATGGTCGCCCCCAAACAGGACGTATGCTAAACACCCTAGAAAAGTGAAGGGAGACCCCTCATTCTTCATTTCCCATGTACTTAAGGCTCATGGCGTACAATACTCGTTGTATTTATTAAGTGTTTTGAACTTGTTTAGAGATGAGAAGAGAAAAGACTCAAAGTTGCAAAGAGAAACAACTAAGGGAGACTAAGTCCTAATGTTTTCATGCATCATGGTCCTAAGATTGAGGTAGAGGGGACTATCCTACTTGTTATCATGCATGTATTGCAAACCTAATGTCTCTCCTACCTCCAACTTAATCGGAAATTAAGTGGAGCTAGGAATCCTAAGGGATCATGTGAACATCACAAGTAAACATTAGACTAAACAATCACCAAAGAGAAAAGTAAGGGAGAAGTGAGATGAAATAGAATTCATGTAAGTGTAAGCAACCATGCAAAGTAACACAAATACTTACCACCTCCAAGCCAAGCTCAACTAATGAATAGTTGAAAACAAAATACAAAACTATGCAATTATGACTATGCTAAAGTCCTAAGACTACACTAGGATGAATATCAAACAACCGCCAAGGTTAGAAGTATCCTAAAGGTATGAGAACCTACTAGGGGCAGTAGCTAAACCTACCAAATCCTATCCATGTCAATGTCCTAAAAAGTGTGAGAGAAAATGGATGTTAGTTGTTAGTGTGCTCACCAAGATATCGCATTTCGTGCCTACGTATCTCATCTAGAATGAGAATCAGAACATCCATAGTTCACGGGACTACGTGAAACCGAAACGGCCTCGATCGCACGAGTGCGAGAAAAAAGACTCACGGGAGGTCTAAGGGTAACTTGGCCCTATAAGTTATCATGCAATAATGGCCCTAAGGTCAGGATCAGGAGGGGAATCTACCTAATATTGTCATGCATGGATTGAAAGCCTAATGTCTCTCCTACCTCCGACTTAATCAGAAATTAAGTGGAGCTAGGAATCCTAAGGGATCATGTGAACAAACACAAGTAAACACAAGATAACTCAATCACAAAATGGACGATGTCATGATCTCAGCCAAGCAACAAAACGGAGTGACTCCTCGTTCTCAACTGAAAGAGAAAATGCAACAGAAACGGATGATGTCGTGATCTCAACTATGAGGAAGTTGAGTGACTCTTCGTCAACCACAAGATAAAAATGATGTCGTGATCTTAACTATAAGAAATTTGAGTGACTCTTCATCCATCACAAAGAAAGACAAACAAGGAAGCCAACAACATCAGAGTATCAGTGAATTGACACCCAAGGCAAGTATACAGCTAGGAGTGAAAACTCCTCAATCAACAGCAAGTTTCAAGCAGAATTGCTAAACCTTAAGCATGCTTCCTACAAGTGTGCAAATGGTACCTAACGGAGAAGGTTTGTTGCCTCTTCAAAGCGCGCAACAAACTCAAGCCTCGAAGCTATCAGGTACTTCCAACAAGTAAGCAAGTCCAGTAGTCAAACATCTACCATCAAGTTCAAACAATGTCAGAATTTAACAAGCATTAGGTGTAAGCAACTATCATCAACGAAAAATAACCAAGAAAACCAGAATTAATTTCCAGAAATGGTCCAACCGATATCAGGGACTAAGCACAATCTGCATCAAGACAACTCATTAGTCCAAATAAATGTCATGAAAAATATCCCACGCAAAATCTCCACAAGATTAACCAATACTTATATGACAAGAGAAACAAACAGAAGTCTAACCAAATATCCACAATCACAACAATTAGTATGGTTAGCACTTAATCAAAATTAGAACAAAACCTAACCAGATTTAATCTACAATTAATCAACAACTAACCAATGTTAAAAGTCAATTAGAAACAAGGTTGATTTCTATTTCAAAATTAATGACGACAAAAAAATCTAATTGAAACTAATTCTAAAGTTAATCTAATTCTAAAATTAATTTCTAATTCAAACACAAATGCTAAAGTTATGAATTAATTCTAAAACCTAATTTTAAAACTAATTCTAAAATTGATTTTAAAGTCTAGTCATCCTAAATTAATTATGTGGAAACAAAACCAAACAAATATCAAAACCAAAATAAAATCTAAAACAACCAAATTCTAATGAAATTTAACCAAACAGAAACGGGGTATGATTGAGTTTTGGTGGTGGGATGGCCAAAACAGGCGCTGGGCTTGAAGTCAACGGCCCTATAGTTTTTTTATCACGAATCCAAGGGGGCGTGAGGGCGGAAAACGGGTGGTAGCATGAAAATGAATGCGCTTCCGAGCCCGGTCCACTACAACAAGACCTAACCCTAAGGAACTTCAGAAAACTTCAAATCACCACTCTCTTCTCCCTGCGTCATCCAATTTTCCTTCACCTTATCCTTCGTTCGTCACCCTCCGTCATCTTCTCCTACTTCGCCTTTCTCATTTTCTTTCTGACAAAACCACATGGGAAAACAACGATGTCGCTGGCAAATAAACTTTCTCTCCATCAAACTCCTACCTCACCTCTTAAAATCTTCCTCATCACTCTCGTGAACTCTTCCCTCAAACCTCGCTTCATCTTTTCCGTTCAAACTTCAACCACTCTCATCGTTTTGCTTTCTTCTTAAATACCTCTCACATCTCCGGCAACCATTACCTCCGCCGTGCCATGGATTCAGATCGGCGGAGGCGAAGATGCCATCAACCTACATCTCTAACTTCCTTTCCTCAATACACAATCACACCACTATTCTTCCTAAATCGAATCCAACTGACAACAATCTAGCCTACGCCCGCTCTACTCTTCGTATCGCAAATTAACAATTCAGATTCAATTAACGAACACAAGCTCCTAGCCGTCACAGAAGAGAATAAATTCAACACAAAGCACAGTTAGAGAGGTATTACCGTGTTGATACGACGACGACCCTTCGAAGCGATGCGACATCACGAGTTCGCTGTTGCGATTCCGCGGAGACGACGACGACGAAATTCCGTATGGTTCAATGCTAGCTTCTTATTCTTCCCTCATTTGCTTCTACGGAATTGAATTCCTGTTGTGTGGACGCGATCCGCGACGACTCTTGTGTGATGTTGCAGTTGCTATGCACTCTTGAGTTGTTGAATTGTTGCGTTGTTGATGTTTGCAGGTTGGCGAATTGTCGATGAAGGTTCTTGAAGATAAAGAGTTGGTTGCCGCAGAAGATGAATCTTGGTGGTGGTATGAAATTACGGAGAAATTCAGTGTGTATGGTATGTTGCGAATTCTTCTTCTTCTTCCTTCTGGTTCCTTAATTATTGTTGTGATTTTCTTGAATTTCGTAGAGTTGATGTTGAATTGGTGATGAAGATTGAAGATGAATTGGTGAGGAAAGTGGATGGGAGTGAAGAACAATCCTCGGTAGCAAAAGAGGGAAACCGAACGTGTATGACGGGTGAAGGAGGGAGTTTTCAGAATGAAATTGCCAGAAGTTTTGTTAGAGATTTGATGGAGGTGAAGATGGATTGGCGATTAATTTCTGTTGAGAAGCTGTTAGAAGTTTGTTTTTGTCAAAAATTCTGTTAGTCTTTGGTTAGGATGGTGTTGAGGCTAGTTTGAAAAGGGTTGGAGTTGGTTGAGAGAATTGGAACTGAAATGTTTCTGTTATGAGTTAGTGAATTTTTCTGCTAGGAAGTTGTGAGGAGTTTTGTTTTCTGGTTCTGTTATATTTAGATTAGTGAAACTGGTGTTAGTTATGTTACTGCTATGTAGTTTTCCTGCTAAAAATTTTCATTCTCCCCTGGAACTCTGATATTTGCTGTTACGTACTTATTGCTGCGTTTTTCCTTTTCGTGCTGAATTTTTGACCTGCCAAGCTGGCGTCTTTCTGTTGTGGATGCTGTGCATTTAGATCCTTTAACTCCCGACCACCTTCCCATGTCTCAGTTAAGACAGTTCTAGCTCTGGATACGCCAACATTTCCAAGTCTCAACGAGTCGTGTTGTACTTTTAGCCTTGCTTCTTGTTTCTCGGCTTTTGAAACAAATCAGATATTATTTTTTGTTCTCTTAGGCTTCATTTGTTGTTCAAGATCCTTGAGTTCCCGCAGTTCCTTTTCAATATGCGGACAAAGGTTCTTATGTTCAGAGGTTTCTTGCTTCACTTTACATAAGTCTTCCTCCAAAGCAGCAACTTTAGCACGTAAAGATGCAATCTCCTCCTTTAATCAAGCGTTATTATCACTATGAAGCTGATCGTTAAGTCTACCATCTTTATGAGATACATCTGAATTTGAGTAGCATTTTTTTGAATCAATGTACTCTCTGTACAAGAAATGTAGTAAGAAAATAATGTGGTTGACACAATAATGCCTATTGAGAGGGAAAACTCAAGAGTCCAGAGCCCTCATAAAAACTTCTTACTGCTTTGAGTAGATTGGGGGTGTGTCTACCCCCATATCCCATTTCTCAAACCTGAAAAGAATGGGTATTACAAATACTTCCATTTCTTCCAGTGTGTGTATGTACAAAATTCCGTGGTTATATCACAGAAGTAAAGTCACCTATGAGAGTAAATCCTTTATATAAGTCATGAGAAGTTTAGATCCTGTAGTAATTCAGTCGTAGAGTATCAAAAACAATATACTGTCGTGATGCTGTAAGAGGTATACTCATCTTCCAGGGGCATAGTATTTACTATTTATAGGCCAACATGAGTTCGTCCCATCAAATTTATCATCCTTTAAACTTTCCAGTGACTCCGCTAGCTCAGCTTGCTTTGAGGTAGTTGCAAGCAGTGCCTTCCTTGTCTTTTGCATTATTTTTTGTAAGAAAATGCCTTAACTTTGAAAAAATAAGAAATGAATGCGGATTCAAAAATAGATTTGGTTAAATTGGACAAAATAAGTTGGTTTAGAAAATGGATATGAACACAAATTGAAATGGATTTAAATGGATCAAAGCGGGTTTTTATTTTGAATTTTGGATATGGTCTAGTGGATGTGGACATAGATGTGGACTTGGCTTGGATAGTTAATTTAAAATGGCTTTTGATATAGAGTAGATATGGATATGGTTTTATGAACTTGTACTTGAATTCCAAGTAACCTGTGTGGACCTTTCTCATATCTCGCAGTCTTAAAGCGCTTGACCAACCAACATTCAAATCCAAATCAAACTTAGACACTTAATGAATTTCCCAACTTCAATCTCAAGTTCACATTATCTTGCATAATAAGCAAATGAGAGGATCTTTGACCACAATATGAGTTCACAACTAGATCTCTTCCATGAATACCGAGATGCCTTTATGACCATTGATCTCAACACTAGAACAAATCCTTGAAGAAACCTTGAAGATGAAGGCAAGATATGCAGTAGAAAGAACACGACCAAACAGAGGTCTTTGACATGAAAATCTCAATCCAATGAACCTCAACTGATAAAAAATCCACCATCTGAACCATGAGCAAGAAACTCTAAGTCTTCATGTGATATACACCGATGAATCTTGAAGACGATGATTTGAACTGAGAGGGAATCAAACCATGATTCACACCCAAGAAACCTTGACCCGATGCTTTTGGTGAATCTTTTGAATAAAACAACCTTGGAGCTTGTGGACATCTGAATAAGAAGATTACAATGAATATAGTTCAACCTCTTGTTTCACCTTGACGTGAAATATGAACCGGCTAAATCACCCCTAAATAGGGTAAACACTGATAATAAGACAATCCTTTGATCCCATATCTTAGAAGACTAATGCAATGCATGATTATGAATTATGACCTAATGGCAGATGCAAACGAATGCGAACATAAGCCAGCTAGGGTTAGAAAAAAGAGAGGGCAAATTTTGGGGTGTTACAGCTGCCCCTATTCAATCGACTTGGACCTGAATGGACGATAGCAACGACTTTCAGACATTCGAGGTACATGGAGATTGAATACCAAAAGAACCCGAAAATTTACACTCTGTGGGGAAATATATTATAAAGTGTTTGCCAACCGAAGATGGCTTCAAAGTAAAGATGCCACTCGACAGCAGATTTGAAAGGGATGTCGACACGCAGGCGGACTTGCAATGAAATGGTTCAAAAACACAAAAGTAGGCCGACACATGGGCGGTCTCATAACCAAAGGTTACCACCAAAAGATGGATTTTCAAAAGGAAGGCCGACACTCAGGCGGTCACATATCCAAACACAAAGGTAGGCCGACACACAGGCAGTCTCATAACCAAAGGTTACCATCACAAGATGGATTTTCAAAAGGAAGACCGTTACTCAGGTGGTCTCATATCCAAATATAAAGGTAGACCGACACACAGGCGGTCTCATAACCAAAGGTTACCATCACAAGATTGATTTTCAAAAGGAAGGCCGACACCTAGGCGGTTTCATATCCAAACACAAAGGTAGGCCAACACACGCGCGGTCTCATAACCAAAGGTTACCATCACAAGATGGATTTTCAAAAGGAAGGCCGACATTTAGGCGGTCTCATATCCAAACACAAAGGTAGGCTGACACACAGGCGGTCTCATAACCAAAGGTTAGTAGAATCAATAGATCTACAAAGATGACTCCGATGGGGAAAAAGAGTAGCTTAAACAAACAACTCTACAGGGGAGTACAAGCATGATGAACGAATTCATCGCCAATTTCAGCGGGGATAACGTAAGATTGAATCTTTTGAACTACACCATTTCGACTGGGGAAAAGCCCTGAAAAGAAGGTATCAAACCTGACTTATGCTTCGAATGCATATGTTTGAATTTTTTTATGGCGTAATGCTCCATACGAAATGGAAATGCTACGCATTTGGAGGATGCAATGCAAAAATGCTTATGATATGCAAAAAAGGCGCCTCAGCAAAATAAATGCTGAAGATACGAAGGCAAATCCACTAGGGATGACAAACTGAATTATCCTTAAGATCACGACCCGCGCCGAGGAAGACAAACTGAACGGCCTTCCTGATCAAAACCTCTGTTGAAGATGAAACCCGAAGAGAAATCCCACTCTGATGGGGATTACAAATAACCCTTGAAGATAGAACCCAAAATGACTTCGCTTACATGGGGAATCCAGAATGACAACTGCCGAAGATGGAACCCAAATAGAACTCCCACTCCGTTGGGGATTACAAATAACCCTTGAAGATAGAACCCAAAATGATCTGACGCGGAAAATTGCCAATAACAATTGGACTTGGAACCTGCCGAGGATGTCAACCACTGTTGACCAAACCATTAAGATGACTAACACCAAACTCTGCTTGGGGGAATGGAGTCAACAATACCAAACCAGCCGGAGAATACCCTTGAACTCAACCTGCTGCTGAGGAAACAACTTTAACCTGCTAGGGATGATAGCCTACCTTTTCCGGTGAGATTACCCTTCCTGACCTGATAAGGAAAGTAGACACCACAAAACTGTGGGGAGTATAGGACCTCTGTCGCGGAGGGACATTGGGCAAGTCTCCTGCTGGAGATACAACATTATCATGTCTACCACGGTCGGCTTCTGAATACTCACTAGGGAGTAATAAACCATTCTGACCGGGGGAAAGCAATCCTCTGCACTCATGCTAGGGAGAGAGAAATTCTCAATACTCTGCTGAGGATGCTAAATCTTCTATGCTGGAGGGATAAACTCTGGTGGGGAGAATAAATCATGCCATCCTGCAAACACACATCAGGCAACAATATGTTCTATATGAGAAATGTCCAGCTCGGTTGCCATCCATAATCCCTTGCTCAAGCAATTTTCATTGTCTCTGACACGCTCTGTAAAGCTTAATGTTTTCACCTGCATTGTTTATCAAAAATACCGAACGTTTTTGCAAACAAAACAGTAAAAGTAAAAACATGAATGAATAACTTTTTAGTGAAATGAAAATTTTATTGATTGAATCAGCCTGTAAATAGGCATTTACAACAGAAGCAATTCCTGAAAAGAGGTAATTGCGCAAAAAATGAAAAGAAAATATATATGTCGACAATGTGGGAACATATATCTACCATGTTTCGACTTAGCTATGCCCCATATGTCTTCTATATCCGCAGATGCTTCGGCCTGTGAAAAGGACTGACTAGACTGATTCATTGCCTTCAAAATTCCCAAGTAGCAAAAGTGTTCACAGATCGAACGCAGACCGCAGCCTCTCGCTTTTAAATCCCTAATTTTTGTCTGGATCGCCCTTTCGGGTTTTCAATCCACTAGGATACCCATTTTTGCCAAAGTTGTCTTTTCAGGTTTTCAACTTTGCGGGTTTATTCTTTTCTTTTCTTTTATCCCTAATTTTTGCCCGAACCTTTTTCTTTTTGCGGTTCGCCGGGATGCCCTTTTTTGCCTGGACTTTTCTTTTTGTTGTCCAACGGGTCTCTTTTATGCGAAGTATTTTTTGACTGCGTCTGCGTTCACAGGGGATGTAAAATCTTCGCCATCCATGGTTGAGAGTAACAAGGCTCCACTAGAGAAAACCTGTCTCACAACATACGACCCTTCGTAGTTTGGATTCCATTTGCCCCTGTGATCTGTTGGAGGATGAATGATCCTTTTCAACACTAATTCGCCTGTCTGAAAACACCGATGACGCACTTTCTGATCAAAGGCCCTCTTCATCCTGCTCTGATATAACTGGCCGTGTGCAATGGTTGCCAATCTCTTCTCCTCAATGAGGTTCAGCTGACCCAACCTGGATCGCACCCACTTGGCTTCATCGAGTTTCACGTCTGCCAAAATTCTCAAAGGAATCTCAACTTCTAATAGTAGGATCGCCTCCATACCATACACCAGCGAGAAAGGAGTTGCCCCATTCGACGTACACACCGAAGCTCGATAACTGTGTAAAGTGAAAGGCAACATCTCATGCCAATCTTTATACGTTACTACCATCTTCTGCACAATCTTCTTGATGTTCTTGTTCGCTGCCTCAACAGCGCCATTCATCTTCAGATGTTATGGAAAAGAATTGTGATGCTCAATCTTGAAGCTCTGGCATAATTTCTTCATCATCTTGTTGTTTAAATTCGAACCATTATCAGTGATGATTCTCTCCGGGATATCATAATGGAAGATGATGTCTTTCTTTATGAACCGGGCTACCACCTGTTTGGTGACATTGGCGAACGAGGCTGCTTCTACCCACTTCGTGAAATAATCAATGGCGACTAGGATAAAACGATTCCCATTGGAAGCAGTCGGCTCAATCTTCCCAATCATGTCGATGCCCCACATAGCAAAAGGCCAAGGAGATGACAATTTGTTCAGAGGAGTAGGAGGCACATGCACCTTATCAGCACAAATCTGACATTTATGGCATTTCCTGGCGTAATTGAAACAATCGGACTCCATAGTCACCCAGTAATACCCTGCCCTCAACAGCTTTCTGGCCATAGCATGCCCATTGGCATGAGTGCCAAAAGAACCCTCATAAACCTCTTCCATCAACTGGTTTGCCTCGTGTTCATCAACACACCGTAGCAAGACCATGTCGAAATTCCTTTTGTACAACACATCGTCTTCATTCAACAAGAAATTTCCCGCTAACCTCCTCAGAGTTTTCTTATCCTTGGTGGATGCCCCAGCTGAGTACTCTTGGCTTTTGAGAAAACGCTTGATGTCGTGATACCAAGGCTTGCCATCTGACACTTCTTCGGCCGCAAACACGAAAGCTGGTCTGTCCAGACGCATAATTCTGATTGATGGAGTTTCATTCAACCGATTCACCTTGTACATGGAAGCCAACGTTGCCAACGCATCAGCCATCTGATTCTCATCCCGGGGTACGTGATAAAAGTCCACTCTATCAAAGAACGGCAACAACTTTCTGGCATAATTCTTGTACGGCACCAAGTTTGCCTGACGAGTTTCCCATTCTCCTTTAACCTAATTAATCACCAATGCAGAATCACCATATACATCGAGGTTCTTGATTCTCAAATCAATAGCTTCTTCTAACCCCATGATGCACGCTTTATACTCTGCCTCATTGTTGGTGCATATGAACGCCAATCGGGCGGTGAATGGTATATGAGAACCCTGCGGAGTAGTAATGATCGCCCCGATTCTGTTACCATATGAATTTATAGCCCCATCAAAGAACAAACTCCATTGAGAGCCAATTTTAGGTCCTTCGTCAGGCAAAGGCTCAACACAATCTTTCATCTTCAAAAACATGATGTGCTCATCTGGAAATTCAAACTTCATAGGTTAATAATCCTCGATCGGCTGTTGAGCTAGATATTCTGACAGAACACTTCCCTTAATGGCCTTTTGGGAAACATATTGAATATCGTACTCTGTCAAAACCATCTGCCAACGAGTTATTCTCCCTGAAAGTGCTTGCTTCTCAAACACATACTTAATCGGATCCATCTTCGAAATCAACAGGGTCGTGTGATTTAACATATATTGCCTTAAACGCTTAGCTTCCTAAGCGAGTGCACAACATGTCTTCTCCAGCATTGAGTATCTTGACTCACAATCAGTAAACTTTTTACTCAGGTAGTAGATGGCATGTTCTTTCCTACCTGTCTCGTCGTGTTGACCGAGTATACACTCCATTGAATTCTCAAGAACCGTAAGATACATAATCAATGGTTGTCCAGGCACTGACGACATGAGGATCGGAGGTTCCTGCAAATATTCTTTTATTTTATCAAATGCCTTTTGACAATTTTCATTCCACCTGACCTTCTGATCTTTTCACAACAGTTTGAATATAGGTTCACACGTGGCTGTGAGATGAGAGATGAACCGGGCTATGTAGTTCGGTCTCCCTAAGAAACCACGAACATTTTTCTCCGTTCTCGGCTCAGGCATATCTTGTATGACTTTTACTTTAGAAGGATCTACCTCGATGCCTCTTTCACTAACAATGAAGCCCAGCAATTTACCAGATCTCACCCCGAAGGTGCACTTGTTCGGATTCAACCTCAGTCTGATAGCTTCAACCCCAGACATGTCTTGGTAAGACCAGGTGAAGATGTCCACATACTCTCGTAGCATTTCAACCAATCTTCCCTTTACACTGTCTTCCAAGGCGGCCCCGATTCTGACCTCTTTCTTCACATCCTCGGTGCCCAAGTTGATAGCTTCAATGTCCTCCTGATGAGGTAAGATGGTCCGTTCCTCCTGTTTTAGAAATATGACCAATTCTTCAGGTAAGTCACAGTCTTCGTCAGCCTCTTCTTCAGCCTGATAAATGGGATTGTCGAAGTCATACCGAGCGATAGCTGAATCATGTTCGGTGGAATCTGAACTGATAAATCTGCATGAGGGATGTTTTATGTTTATTATGAATGCAATCATGAACAAACAAAAACACATTGCCATTTTGCTTTTAATAAATGCACAAAAGTTAAAATGAAAGACAGGGATCATAATATTTGAATGCAAAAACGTTCTTTATTAATGATAAAAATTGAAAGTAAAACATCGTGGCCCTACAAAAATAATCACTACGTCTTGGGCAGAACATAGGATTGAACATATACAAAAACAAGAACAATTACTCTTCGCACGAGACTTGGACAACTTCCTTACCGGACCAATTATGCAGCTCGTGGCCTGGAATGCATGGATGGATCCATTGGTCCAGGTCACAATCACTGTCACCCTCGTCGTCTCCGATGGCATTAATTTTGTTAAAGAAAACTCCCGCGCTAGTAAACTGAACCGGACCATTATACTTTGGAGGCTTTTGAGATGACTTGGATGGCTTGTATCCTAGCCCATAATTATTCTTCTTCATCCACACATCTATTACTTAGCCCCATTTCTAAGAATTACCGAAATCTACCACATCGCGTGCGTCTTTGAGCGAAGACATAGAAACTTCGGGTTCATTAACCTCCACCGGAGGCTCATTCGAGATGTGAACATCTTCGAAACCCTGGCACAAAGTGTAACGCCCCGATTCCGATTATTCCCATTTTGTTGAGTCTTTTATTTAAATTGAGTGATAAATTATTTTATTTGTGAAGTTGGTGTGTTAATATGCTATGTTGACATGTTATGATATTTTACCGTTTTTGAGAGTTTTCGGGGAAATTAGAATGGAGGGTATTTTGGACATTTCTCAATTAATGATAAGTTAGAAATTTAGTAAAATTGGTAGAAAAGTGATTAAGTGTAGAATTGTGTGAGAAAATGAATTAATTGAATTTGAGTAGAAAATAAGAAAAAGAAATAAGAAGAGGAAATAGGAGAGAAAGAGAAAGAAAAGAGAAATAGAGAGAAAAAGGAGAGAAAGAAAGAGGAAGAAAAGAAAAGAGGAGAAAACTTGGAAAAACCTAGAAAACCATCAAGAACAATCATCTAGCAAGCTTGGAATCCGGGTAAGGGTGTGAAATCTTATTATCTCATAAATGTATATCATTATGTATGATTGTGTTGTTGTTGTTGTTGTTGATTTTTATGAGTTTTTGTATAAACCCATTTGTGTAGAAAGTGTTAGAATTCGATTAATTAGTGTTGGAAATTATGTTTTCGTGTTCCTTGTTGTTGATACACGATTGATATATGTTGTTGTACATCAAATTGGTATTTTTCTGAGTTTAGATGATGAATTTAGGGTGTTTTGGATTGGAACCCGTAAGCAAAACTATGCAGAAGAATTTTTCTGGTTTTTCCAGGTCATACGCGTATGGGGCATGTTCATACGCGTATGGACCTTGGCAATACGCGTATGGTGGGCGAGCCATGGGCCAATACGCGTATGAGATGTTATTTTACTCGGCCATCTGCCCATTTGCGTATGATACGCGTAGCATTTCAGGGCAATACGCGTACGAGGTTGGGCATTACGCGTACGAACTTTTACACGTGAACTTTGGGAAAAATGAGTCTCTGCTCATACACGTATGGCTCAGGTCAATACGCGTATGGACAGGACAATTGTAAAATGGAACTTTTCAAAATGTCATTTTTCGTTTTCTTTCGTAACTTGTGTTCTGTTTATCCGATTTTTACATTCTTGGTATCGTTGTGAAGCTATTGAGCTGTACTTTCTTATTATGATGACTTGGAAATTGTTAGCCGATTTAATTATGTCGGAAGGTCGGGAATAGTGTTATTTAGCGACTTTTACCGTTTTGAATGTGTGTTTTGGATGTGAATCAAACAATAGTGCATTGATGTGAATGTATATAGATTGTATGTGATAGTATGAGATGAATGCATGAATATATTGTGAATATGTATGCATTTCAAGAATGTCTTGAGTCATTTTGTATGTGAAGCATAATGAAGTACATTCTTGTATCGTGTGATTCTAATGAGAATCCGTTGTAACGTCGTGTGCCTATGTGAGGTGTGAGCGATGATTACAAACGATTGTGTGCCTAGGTGAGGTGTGAGCAATCAGGTCGTGTGCCCGTGTGGGGTGTGAGCGATTCATAAATGATGTTGTTGTGTGGTAAAATACATTGTTTGATTAAATATTAATGTATGTTGTTATGATGTGTTGTGGGTAGCCTTTGTGGTGTGAATCCCTTATGGAAGTAATTATGATTGTATGATTGTTGTGGTTTGTGATGATATGCATCTTGTAATGTCGTGTGCCCATGTGGGGTGTGAGCGACGGATTGGTTCCAGAGGGAATCCGCTATAACGTTGTGTGCCCGTGTGGGGTGTGAGCGATGGTTATAGACGACCGTGTGCCCATGTGGGGTGTGAGCGATCGGGTCGTGTGCCCGTGTGGGGTGTGAGCGATCCATAAACATTGTGTGCCTATGTGTTGTGTGAGCAATGAGTGAACATCGTAGGCCCGACGGGGAGTTACATTGGTAACGAGCGATGGTTCCAATAAGTTCCTGAGTGAACTTGAGATGATTGAGTCGGTATCGCATTGCATTTGCATAGAGTCGTGAGTCGGTCTCTATGATTTTCATTTATCATCTTTATAATTGTGCATTGATGAATAAACATGAATATGTATGTTTATGTGGAATGATAAGAATTGTGAAAGTATGCATGATGAATATGCTTGGTTATATATATATATATATATATATATATATATATATATATATATATATATATATATATATATATATATATATATATATATATATACATATATATATACATATACATTGTGGTGTGTATGAGTGAGTTGTGATGAATTGTGGTGAGAATGTAGAATATGTGTATTTTTATGCTAAGATATATAATTATATGCATTGTTATTATGATAATATTTCTCACCCTTCTGCTGTTTTATGATGCTCTATGAGGCATTGCAGAGTAGGTATGCTGGTGGTCTTTTTGTGAAGCGTGTCTTCATTCTTTTGGTCGGTCGACTCTGATATGTAGCACCGGGTAGCTAGAATGTATATGATTCTTTTGTGATACATTTGTACATGTATCTTGTTGATGAATGTTTATGTAAACATGAATTATGTTGGTGGATAATTCTTGATGATATATATATATATATATATATATATATATATATGTATATATGTTTGATGTTATTCAATGTTTAGATTTTCCGCTTTTATTCTAAATATTGAGATGTGGGTGTAAGGACTAAGATCCTCTGTTGCAAAGTTACCCCACTGTTGCATATCAATTGTTGAGCAGGTGTTGAATGTTTTAATTTCATGTATAATGTGACATACCTCTTTTATACTATGTTTATAATTATACTCTGACGGAATTTTTAATATGTGCCTAAATGATTATGTGATTATTTGGGGGTATAGAAAGGGGGTGTTACATTAAGTGGTATCAGAGCCAGTGTTGAGTCAGTTGTTGAGTCAGTTGGTGTGATAGTTGAATACTGTCGTTGTTGTTTGTCCCTTAGTACGTGATATGTGTGTGGAACACTGTCAGTGCTTTCTGGTTTTTGGTAATTCTTTGTCTTCAGGTGTGAGATTGAGATAAGTGGGGGAGAAGCTAGAACTTCTCTAAGTTGCTTCGGTTGTGGAGCGTGGGCTCAGTGTGCTGTTGATTGCAAGATTATAAGTGTGGTTTGGACAGCGTTGTTCCCGGTTTTGGAAGGAAGGCAGAGGTAAGGTTTATGTCAACTAAGGATTTGTGCCTTAGGTAGTTTTGTGCACAGGATGCAAGAAATGCTACTATAGTTTGGTAAAGATGGTTTATGCCTCATCATGATTGTCGGCTGTTTATTGACAAATTGAGGAACTGATCACCCTTAATCTCTTGTTGATAGTAGACGGGAATTGTGTTGGGTGGAATAGACGGGTCTTTTCGGCTTTGATAGTGTGTGCAATGAATTGTTTGGAATTTAAGGAAATGATTACGGATTGTTTTGTTGAGTCGAAGAAGATTCTTATATCGGAAGAGGAGACGGATTCGAGGTTTCCATATGTTGGTCAAGTTGGGAAGTCATTGAGAGAGAATGATTGGGTATTATTAAGGACTGCTTCTCAGAGAGTAGAGATTGAACTTAATTGGACGAAGGTGAATAGTGGAGGTTTATGTCTGCTAAGTAAGTAGGAAACTCTTAGTAGATGAGACTAAGGAATTTGTTTTGTCTGTGATGATAGTGTTCTGGAAATTGGCAAGAAGCCATAGTGATGGGTCGTCAGTTGTTCATGGTTTTCGGATGTGTTTTTGGATGGAACATTAAGGTGTGGTCCTAGAGAGCTCCAGCTTTGTTAGTACCAACAGGGAATGATGATTGAATGGAATAATAAGCAGAATGGTATTGGTATTGAGACTATGGAAAGTAAAACTTGGAGTTCGGGTGAGGTTTGGAGTCTTTGGAGTTTTAGAGAATTAATGGAAATTTTGAGGAAACCCTAGGTGTGGGTGTAATATTTAAGAGTTCTCTTGGCTTGGTTGAGTTTGAGTGGAGTTACAAGTGTATGGAATGTTGGATAAGAGTGGTGGATTGTGTGAGTTAAGGCTTTGATCGATTTGATGTGACTGGTTATGTTGTTATCATTGGAATAGGCTGTTAATTACTCGGTTAAGCTTGGGTGTGAGTAGCCAGTTACCCAGTGAAAAGTTTTGCAAAAGCTTTGAGAATTTATACTTTTTGGAATTTGGATTAGGCATTACAACGTACAGTGACGTTGCTTGGGGTTAGTAATGCGTCCGTAATGTTTGTGGAGTAGAGGAATTGTATCTTCTATATTTAATTGGATAAGTTTGTAGTGGTTTTGATTGAGGATATTTGGATCTGTTATAAACTCGGAGGAAGAACGGTAGAGTGTTTGAGAATTGACTTGCAAGTGTTGAAAAGAGACAAAGTGTTATGCTAAGTTATTCAAGTGAGAATTTTGGTTGAAGGTTAGTTTTCTTGGATATGTTATTTCTGATGGTGGTATTTGCTGTGGATTCATCGGGAGTAGATGCAGTTCTACGTTGAGGGACTCCAAAGTCGGTTAAAGTGCTTAGAAGCTTTTTGGTCTTTAGTTGGTTATTACCGCTGGTTATTGGAGACTTTTCTAAGTTCGTACTTCTGTTATTTCAGTTGACTTGCAAAGGATGAGTCATTTGTTTTGGACGTTCGTTGTGAGTAAGTTGTGGGGAGCTGATGTAGAAGTTGTCTACGGCTCTAGTTTTGGTTCTGTGTGACCCTGATGAACCGTTTGTGGGGTATTGGGATGCGTCCTTGATGAATCTAGTCAGTGTGTTAATGCAAGAGGGTAAAGTCGTGGCTTATGCTTTACGACAATTGAGGATTCATAAAGGGATCTATGCTATTCTGGATTTGGAATTAGTCGCGATCGTATTGTGTTGGAAAATTTGGAGGTATTATTTTTATGGTTCTCGGCTCGAAGTGTTGGGTAATCGCAAGAGTTTTAAGTACTTGGTTGGTTTGAAGGAATAGAGTATGAGACAATGAGGATGGTTAGAATTTGTGATGGGTTATGAATTTGGATTGGATTATCCTTGGGAAAAGTTAGTGTCGTACGTGATAAGCTAAGTCGAAAGTTTTTATACGTGTCAGTTTTGATGGTTATGAGTAATCAGAGTGTTCAACGGAAGCGTGAGGTGACATGATTCGTATATGCGTGTGGGACTAGTAAGAGTTCATAGGTTGAACATTGGAAACATGTAGGAGTGTTGAGACCATTGGACGTTTCAGGATGGAAGTGATATGTGAAAGGTTTAACTATTATTCATGGGCAACTGTGTAGATGGATGTTTTGGTTATATGGTCGATTTGGGAATCGTAGCATCGTTGTAATAATGTTGTGTGACAAGGATGTTGGTATTATGGTTGTGTGGAGGTTGTTTAATCGATGTTGTGTCGTGGAACTTGTGTTCTTGTTTGTGTTGTTGCCTTGTTCCCATGGTGATGGTTCGAGTGCGCATAGCTAATTCATGTGTCGTGTCGTTATTGTGGTTGCTGTTAGCGAGGTGGTTTGTCAGTTTTTGTTATTCATGGTGTGCCTTTTGTTGGCATGTTAGTTTGTCGGTCGGATGCGAGAGTCATATCTGGAGTTGTTTGAATCAGGTAATATTTTCGAGGACGAAAATTTCTAAAGTGGGGGAGAGTTGTAACGCCCCGATTTCGATTATTCCCATTTTGTTGAGTCTTTTATTTAAATTGAGTGAAAATTATTTTATTTGTGAAATTGGTGTGTTAATATGCTATGTTGACATGTTATGATATTTTACCGTTTTTGAGAGTTTTCGGGGAAATTAGAATGGAGGGTAGTTTGGACATTTCTCAATTAATGATAAGTTAGAAATTTAGTAAAATTGGTAGAAAAGTGATTAAGTGTAGAATTGTGTGAGAAAATGAATTAATTGAATTTGAGTAGAAAATAAGAAAAAGAAATAAGAAGAGGAAATAGGAGAGAAAGAGAAAGAAAAGAGAAATAGAGAGAAAAAGGAGAGAAAGAAAGAGGAAGAAGAGAAAAGAGGAGAAAACTTGGAAAAACCTAGAAAACCATCAAGAACAATCATCTAGCAAGCTTGGAATCCGGGTAAGGGTGTGAAATCTTATTATCTCATCAATGTATATCATTATGTATGATTGTGTTATTGTTGTTGTTGATTTTTATGAGTTTTTGTATAAACCCATTTGTGTAGAAAGTGTTAGAATTCGATTAATTAGTGTTGGAAATGATGTTTTCGTGTTCCTTGTTGTTGATACACGATTGATATATGTTGTTGTACATCAAATTGGTATTTTTCTGAGTTTAGATGATGAATTTAGGGTGTTTTGGATTGGAACCCGTAAGCAAAACTATGCAGAAGATTTTTTATGGTTTTTCCAGGTCATACGCGTATGGTGGGCGAGCCATGGGCCAATACGCGTATGAGATGTTATTTTGCTTGACCATCTGCTCATTTGCGTATGATACGCGTAGCATTTCAGGGCAATACGCGTACGAGGTTGGGCATTACGCGTACGGGCTTTTACACGTGAACTTTGGGAAAAATGAGTCTCTGCTCATACGCGTATGGCTCAGGGAAATACGCGTATGGACAGGACAATTGTAAAATGGAACTTTTCAAAATGTCGTTTTTCGTTTTCTTTCGTAACTTGTGTTCCGTTTATCCGATTTTTACATTCTTGGTATCGTTGTGAAGCTATTGCGCTGTACTTTCTTATTATGATGACTTGAAAATTGTTAGCCGATTTAATTATGTCGGAAGGGTGGGAATAGTGTTATTTAGCGACTTTTACCGTTTTGAATGTGTGTTTTGAATGTGAATCATACAATAGTTCATTGATGTGAATGTATATAGATTGTATGTGATAGTATGAGATGAATGCATCAATATATTGTGAATATGTATGCATTTCAAGAATGTCTTGAGTCATTTTGTATGTGAAGCATAATGAAGTACATTCTTGTGTCGTGTGATTCTAATGAGAATCCGTTGTAACGTCGTGTGCCTATGTGAGGTGTGAACGATGATTACAAACGATTGTGTGCCTAGGTGAGGTGTGAGCAATCAGGTTGTGTGCCCGTGTGGGGTGTGAGCGATCCATAAATGATGTTGTTGTGTGGTAAAATATATTGTTTGATTGAATATTAATGTATGTTGTTATGATGTGTTGTGGGTAGCCTTTGTGGTGTGAATCCCTTGTGGAAGTAATTGTGATTGTATGATTGTTGTGGTTTGTGATGATATGCATCTTGTAATGTCGTGTGCCCATGTGGGGTGTGAGCGACAGATTGGTTGCAGAGGGAATCCGTTATAACGTCGTGTGCCCGTGTGGGGTGTGAGCGATGGTTATAGACGATCGTGTGCCCATGTGGGGTGTGAGCGATCGGGTCGTGTGCCTGTGTGGGGTGTGAGCGATCCATAAACATTGTGTGCCTATGTGAGGTGTGAGCAATGGGTGAACATCGTAGGCCCGACGGGGAGTTACATTGGTAACGAGCGATGGTTCCAATAAGCTCCTGAGTGAACTTGAGATGATTGAGTCGGTACCGCATTGCATTTACATAGAGTCGTGAGTCGGTCTCTATGATTTGCATTTATCATCTTTATAATTGTGCATTGATGAATAAACATGAATATGTATGTTTATGTGGAATGATAAGAATTGTGAAAGTATGCATGATGAATATGCTTGGTTATATATATATATATATATATATATATATATATATATATATACATTGTGGTGTATATGAGTGAGTTGTGATGAATTGTGGTGAGAATGTAGAATATGTGTATTTTTATGCTAAGATATATAATTATATGCATTGTTATTATGATAATATTTCTCACCCTTCTGCTGTTTTATGATGCTCTATGAGGCATTGCAGAGTAGGTATGCTGGTGGTCTTTTTGTGAAGTGTGTCTTCATTCTTTTGACCGGTCGGCTCTGATATGTAGCACCGGGTAGCTAGGATGTATATGATTCTTTTGTGATACATTTATACATGTATCTTGTTGATGAATATTTATGTAAACATGAATTATGTTGGTGGATAATTCTTGATGATATATATATATATATATATATATATATATATATATATATATATATATATATATATATATGTTTGATGTTATTTAATGTTTAGATTTTCCGCTTTTATTCTAAATATTGAGATGTGGGTGTAAGGACTAAGATCCTCTGTTGCATATCAATTGTTGAGCAGGTGTTGAATGTTTTAATTTCATGTATAATGTGACATACCTCTTTTATACTATGTTTATAATTATACTCTGACGGAATTTTTAATATGTGCCTAAATGATTATGTGATTATTTGGGGGTATAGAAAGGGGGTGTTACACAAAGACTCATGTATCTCTCCGTCCACCTCCACGTACTTGAAGGTTGACAAATGACTGATCATTATATCTTCTTCCCCACACACCGTAACAACTTTTCCCTCAGCCATATACTTCAGCTTATGATGTAGGGTAGACGTCACTGCCCCAGCGTGATGAATCCAGGGGAGTCCAAGCAAACGACTATATGCCAACTTTATGTCCATGATATAGAAGGTCGCATCAAATACGTCGGGTCCCACTTTGATGGGTAACACAATTTCTCCGAACACCGACCTCTTGGAGCCATCAAAGGCCCGCACTACCAGATCACTGGGTGTACAAATCAGCCCTTGAGTATCCAGTTTCATCAGCGCTTTCTTTGGAAGAACATTTAATGAAGAACCGGTGTCTACTAACACGTGAGATAACAAAGAACCTCTGCATTATATAGAAATATGTAAAGCATTATTATGGTTTCTCCCCGCGGGGGTCAAGTCTAAATCTGTAAAGCCCAAACCGTTTCCAGCATTTACATGCGCTATCACGTCCTCAAGTTGATTCCCCGATATTTCCTGTAGGACATACACTGCGTTCAACACCTTTAATAAAGCTTCCTTATGCGCCTCTGAGCACATCAACAAAGACAGGATAGAAATTTTTGACGGTGCTAATACTTTCCTCTCGCCTCTGAGCACATTTACATGCTTTTTTTTTCTATTACTTGCTTTTTTTTTTTACTAATTCTTCAATTCGAGTAGATAATAAACTTCAATATTTAATAGATAAATTTTGCAACATATTCTCATTTGTCTCACTTATTTAAGTGAAGAGGATCAATTTAGGGTTGAGAGAGATAGAGAAAAATAAGGATTCAAAAAGAGAGAAAAGAGGAGAGAAACACAATCCCATTTTTCTGCAAACTGTCTCACTAAATCGACGATCCCCGATTAGTTAACCGTTGGATCGAGCTCAAATTTGTTGGTCAGGTTTGTAACACATATATTTAACTTTTGACTGTTCAGATTTTCAAAATAACGCCTGAGATGAAAGTTATTTGCTTCGCACTGAAGCTGCAATTTTGGGAAAAATTTTCAGCTTTTTGATTCTTATTTGTAAGTTAGTTTGCTTTGTGATTTTCGGTTGTTAGCACTAGTTTGTGAATCAATTTAAGACTCTCTTGTACCCTTAATTGATTATAGTGGAGTTATTTCTTTGGTCTGGACGACTCGTGATTTTTACTCTCATATTGAGGGGTTTTCCACGTTAAAAATATCGGTGTTCTTTTGTGTATTTATTTTGTTCGATTTGCCGTCTTATATTTGTTTTTTGATCCTCAAGATTCCTAAAAGTTTGGGGAAGTTTTATATCCGCTGCGTATTGGTCTATTATTGTGTCTTAATTTCCCATCAGAGTGGTATCAGAGCTCTTGGTTAAGGGCTATTTTACTTGTTTGAATGATGGAGTCAAATACAAAGATGAAGATGGTATTGTTGAATGGTTCTAATTATCATTTATGGAAGGGCAAGATGAAAGACTTACTATTTGTGAAGAAACTGCATTTAGCGGGTTTTAGTTCTGCAAAGCCGGATTCTATGTCTGATGAAGAATGGGAGTTTGAACATCAACATGTATGTGGTTTTATTCGACAATATGTAGAAGATAATGTTTATAATCATATTGCTAATGAGACACATGCAAAAAATTTGTGGGAGAAGAAAGAGTCCTTGTATGCCTCTAAATCAGGTAATAATAAATTGTTCTTATTGAATAACTTCATAAGTTTGAAGTATAAAGAGGGGACTACTATTTCAGATCACTTGAGTGAATTTCAAGGCCTCCTTGATCAGATGTCAGGAATGAGTATCAAATTTGATGATTAACTTTTGGGACTATTTCTATTGTTATCTTTACCAGAGTCTTGGGAGACATTTTGGGTTTCTATCACAAGTTCTGCTCCTAGAGGTGTTATTTCTTTGGAAGCGACTAAGGGTGGTATTCTTAATGAGGAGATGAGAAGGAAGGCACAGGGTTCTTCATCTCAACCCGAGGTACTTATCACTAAAAATAGGGGGAGAAGTCATAAAAAGGAACCGAAAGGTGGTAGAGAGAATAGCAGAAGCAATTCCAAGCCGCGATACAAGAATCTGGAGTGTCATTATTGTCACAAAATAGGACAAGTATTGCTATCAGTGGAAAAGAGATAACAATGGCAAGAAGGGTAAGTCTAAACAAAGAGGCCATGAAGATCATGATGATGATCGTGTTACTACTGCTACTAGTGATGATCTTGTGATCACGAGTCTGTTAATCTTGTATCAGACGAGAGCATATGGATAGTTGACAGTGGTACTACATTGCATGTTACACTAAGGAAGGATTTCTTCACATCTTATACTTCTGGTGATTTTGGAGTATTGAAGATGGGTAATCATGGTTTGTCTAAGGTAATTGGTGTTAGTGATGTTTGCTTGCGAACCAACATGGGAATGCAATTGTTGCTTAGAGGTGTCAAACATGCTCCAGATGTCCGCTTTAATTTGATCTCTGTGCATATGCTAGATGATTGTGGTTATGATAATCACTATGGTTCTGGAAAGTGGAAACTCATCAAAGGTAACTTGGTTGTGGCTAGAGGGGAAAATCTTTCTAAATTGTATTGGACAAAATCTTTGGTTGCTAGGGACAACATGAATTCTATCGACATGGAAGCATCTTTGTGGCACCGAAGACTTAGTCATATTAGTGAAAAGGGGTTGAATGTTTTGGCCAAAAAGGATGTTCTTCCTGGATTAAAGAATGTAGATTTGGAGAAGTTTTCTCATCGCATGGCTGGTAAACAGACTAGAGTATCTTTCAAGAGACATCCTCCTTCAAGAAAGTAAAAGTTACTTCAATTGGTACATTATGATGTTTGTGGTCCATTAAAGGTAAAATCCTTTAGTGGTGCGCTTTATTTTGTTACCTTTATTGATGATTGCTCAAGGAAACTATGGGTTTATGCCTTGAAGACAAAAGACCATGTTTTGGAAAAGTTCAAAGAATTCCATGCTTTGGTTGAGAGGCAGACATGCAAGAAACTGAATTGTGTTCGTTCAGACAATGGTGGAGAGTATTGTGGACCATTTGATTCCTATTGGAAGCAACATGGTATTGCATATGAAAAGACTTCTCCTAAAACTCCTCAATTGAATGGTTTGGCAGAGAGGATGAATCGAACACTAATTGAGAGAGTAAGGTGTATGCTCTCTGAAGCTAAGTTGCATAATCATTATTGGGGCGAGGCACTATACACGACAGTGCATGTTCTTAATCTCACTCCTACTGTTTCTTTGAACAGTGAATTTCCAGACAAAATTTAGTTTGGAAAGAATGTCAAGTATAATCATTTGAGAGTCTTTGCTTGTAAGGCTTTTGTGCATATTCCAAAGGATGAAAGATCCAAGTTGGATGCAAAGTCAAAACAATGTATCTTCATCGGTTATGGGCAAGATGAGTTTGGTTACAGGTTGTATGATCCCGTAGGGAAGAAGCTCATTCGAATCTGTGATGCGGTGTTTATGGAAGACCAAACTATTGAAGATATTGATAAGGTAGAGAAGACTATACCCAAGAAAGATATTAGTTTGTCTAATGTTGATCCAGTTTGATTACCTAGCCATAATATAGATGCTATAGGTGGTGATGATCACAATGGTGAGCCATATGATTATGTTGATGATCAATAAATTGGAGATGAGGTAAATATTCCAACTAATGATGGTCAAGGGGAGAGCGATTTGTCACTGGATAAAAATCTTAGTGAAACTCTAGAATCATCTCAAGTTCAACCTAGGAGGTCTAACAGGCAGAGACAACCTTCTACAAGGTATAATTCTGATGAGTATGTGACCTTGACTGATGAGGGTGAACCCGAGTGTTTCCAAGAGGCCATGGAAAGTGATGAAAATTAAAAGTGGATGGATGCAATGCATGATGAGATGAAATCATTGCATGATAATCACACTTATGATTTAGTGAAGCTACCTAAAGGTAAAAGGGCTTTGGAAAACAAATGGATTTATAGAATTAAACATGAGAGCAACTCTAAGTCTCCAAGATATAAAGTCAGATTAGTGGTGAAAGGTTTCCGTCAAAGAAAGGGTGTTGATTTTAATGATATTTTCTCACCTGTTGTAAAGATGTCATCTATTAGAACCGTTTTGAGTTTGGCTGCTACTCTTGATTTAGAGGTTGAGCAAATGGATGTGAAAACGGCTTTCCTTCATGGTAATTTGGAGGAAGAGATCTACATGAAACAACCCGATGGTTTTCAAGTTAAAGGTAAAGAAGATTATGTGTGTAGATTGAGAAAGAGTTTATATGGGTTGAAGCAAGCTCCATGGCAGTGGTACAAGAAGTTTGAGCCTGTTATGTGTGATCAAGGATACCAAAAGACTACTTCAAATCATTGCGTCTTTGTTAGAAAGTTTTCTAACGGTGACTTCATAATCCTGTTGTTATATGTTGATGATATGCTTATTGTAGGAAAAAGTATTTCTAACATTAACATGTTATAGAACCAATTGGGAGAGTCATTTGCCATGAAAGACATGGGAGCAGCTAAGTAGATTCTTGGAATTAGAATCATGCGTGACAGAAAAGAGAAGAAACTTTGGATGTCATAAGAAAATTATATCGAAAGAGTGCTGCAAAGGTTCAATATGGAAAATTCTACGGCGGTAAGCACTCCCCTCGCTACTCATTTCAAGTTGAGTTCTAATCAAAGTCCTTCAAGTGAAGATGAAGCATTTGATATGAAATGTGTTCCTTATGCATCTGCTGTGGGTAATTTGATGTATGCAATGGTGTTTACAAGGCCAGATATAACACATGCTGTTGGTACAACCAGTAGATCTTTGTCAAATCCAGGTAGAGAGCATTGGAATGCTGTAAAATGGATTTTAAGATATATTCGCGGTACTACTTCCATGAGGCTTTGTTTTGGAGGAGATAAGCCTACTCTAGTGGGGTACTCTGACTCTGATATGGCTGGAGACAATGATACCAGAAATTCCACTTCGGGTTACATGATTAAATTTGCAGGGGGAGCTGTTGCTTGGCAGTCCAGATTGCAAAAGTGTGTAGCACTATCTACTACAGAGGCTGAGTTCATTGCAATTACCGAAGCATGCAAAGAGTTACTATGGTTGAAGAAATTTTTGCAGGAGCTTGGTTTTGTTCAAGACATATATGTGTTATTTGTTGATAGTCAAAGCGCTATTCATCTTGGTAAGAATCCGACTTTTCATAATAGGTTCAAACACATTGACGTGAGATATCATTGGATACGTGATGTTTTGGAAGATAATGTGTTGGAGTTGGCTAAAGTTCATACAGATGATAATGGTTTTGATATGATGACTAAAGCATTACCAAGAGGGAAATTTGAAGCTTGTTGTGATATCGCCGGTTTGGCGATTTCCTCCACATAGTTGTGATGGGGAGATTTATTGGGTTTGGGCTCCCTTCCTATGTGGAGAAAGGCCCAAATATGATTAACTTATTTGTCTCACTTATTTAAGTGGAGAGGATCAATTTAGGGTTGAGAGAGATAGAGAAAAATAAGGATTCAAAAAGAGAGAAAAGAGAAGAGAAACTCATTCTCGTTTTTCTGCAACCAGAATCACTAAATCGACGATCCTCGATTCGTTAACCGTTGGATCGAGCTAAAATTTGGTGGGCAGGTTCGTAACACATATATCTAACTTTTGACCGTTCTGATTTTTTAAACAACGTCGAGGTGAAAGTTATTTGCTTCGCACTGAAGCTGCAATTTTGGGAAAATTTTTCAGCTTTTTGATTCTTATTTATAAGCTAGTTTGCTTTGTGATTTGCGGTTGTTAACACTAGTTTGTGAATCACTTTAAGACCCTCTTGTATGCTTAATTGATTATAGTGGAGTTATTTCTTTGGTCTAGACGGCTCGTGGTTTTTACTCTCATATTGGGGGGTTTTCCACGTTAAAAATATCGGTGTTCTTTTGTGTCTTTATTTTGTTCGATTTGCCGTCTTATATTTGTTTTTTGATCCTTCAGATTCCTACAAGTTTGGGGAAGTTTTATATCCGCTGCGTATTGATCTATTATTGGGTCTTAATTTCCCATCAGATGGATCAAAAAGTTTGTCTCTTTAAGCTTTTATATAAGCAAAAGTTTGAGTCTTTAATATTGATAGAGTAAGATTTGGATGGATCTGTTATACTATGTGAAATATATAAGCAAAATAGTAATCTTCATTAGTAACTTAGATTGAGTTTGAGTTTTTGAATCACACAAAAGCTCAAATCCATATAGATGTAGAAACCTAATATATTTTGTGAATATATGAAAGTTCTTTCTTCAATCGTTTTGTAATCCTTTATATAGATAATGAGATTTTGTTTAAGCAAGGAATAATATAAAAAGTGTATTAAGGGTATTCTAACCCTTTTTACAAAAAGGATCCCGCTAAAAACCAAGAAAAGAAAAAATCCTGATCAACTGGACCTAAGACATATAATCAAAAGAATTTTCACCTTCTAACAACCATTAAAAAAAATGTCATTGCTAACCTTCTATATTATTCTTCTTCTTCTTCTTCTTCTTCTTCTTCTTCTTCTTCTTCTTCTTCTTCATGGAAACACAACACACAAGGAAGATCATGGAGAGAGAATAAAATACCTCTCCTACGAAGTTGATCCTTAGTCGGAATTATGTTGAGAAAAATATTTCAAATAAAAGTTCAAATATTGAATGGAGTATGTACTTTCCAAACTCTTCTAAATGCTTCCTTCATGGCATCCTCCACTTCTCCGATCACACTTCCTGCTTCTAAAACAACGTACCTAGATTTCATTGAATAAACTGCTAGAGGATCGGGTTCCCAAATGGTTGTGTTGGCTGCTCCTAACGACGACACACCTTTGCATAAAACCTTGTGAAGTTGACTCAAACCACCCTCTGAATAAACTCCTTTCGACCCTCACAATCTAAAATCTCCCCAATACCATGATCCTTTTATCCAATTTCCCATATTACCAACTAAAGCTTCTTTTTTATTACTGAAAAAACAAATCTGAATTTTTTTTCCTTCAAAGAGCTATTTCAAACCCAATGACCTAACCAAAAGGGAAGTGGTATACCATCACCAACTCTAAAACTCACACTTCCAGAAAATGATTGAGTCGAACCTACCACACTATTTTCAGTGTTGATAAGATCCTTACACCAAGTTGAACCGTTCTTCTTTAGGCCTTCACTACTCCCATACAAGATAGCCTTTATGATGTTCTCATATCTAGCTTTTAGAATATCCAACCAAAAAGCCTCCTAATCCACTAAGATCCTCCATATCCACTTCTTCAGTAATACACTATTGAATTCTTCAATCTTCTTCACCCCGGGCCCGCCTAGCTAAACTGGTTTACAAACTTGATTCTAAGTAGCCTAATAAATCTTTTTTATTTCCTCAAAACCTCCCCAAAGAAACCTGTTTTGAACGCGCTCAATCTCTTTCCAAACCGTCATCGGAGCTTTGTAAAAAGCCATAAATAAAATTGATAGACTCCCAAGTACGGACTTAATCAACGTGATTCCACCTCCCATGGATAACATTCTGCCTTTCTAAATGTCTAATCTCGCTTTAACTTTCCCCAACAACGGTTTCCATGTATTAATTCTCCTATGATTTGATCTAATAGGAATGCCAAGAAAAGAAAAAGCTTTTTCATCAACTCTGCACGAGAGAAAGTTAGCAGTTGCAAACAGAAAATGAGGGTTAGATTTCAGCCCAATAACTCAGCTCTTGTGATAATTGACACCTAAATCGGAGACAATCTCAGACCCTCTAAAAATTGATATAATAGCCCAAATGTTCTTCCAATTTCATTCTCCTATGATAAAAGCATTGTCCAAAAATTGAAGGATATCAACACAACACAAATCATGAATAGAAACCCCCTTAAACCCACCAAGCTCTGTTGCCTTCCTAACCAATCCCACTAATCCTTCAGCAATAATGACAAAGAGGAAAAGAGAGAGGAGGTAGCCCTATCTTAAGCCCTTTCCAACCTCAAAATCCTTCGTAGGACTCCCGTTAACCAAGAACGACATCTGACTAGAAAAAACTATAGCTTCCATCGACTTCAACCAATTCACTCCAAAACCCATTCTCTGCATCATGAATCTAAGAAAGTCCCAGCTGACCATGTCGTATGCTTTTTCAATATCGACTTTAAAAAGGAGACAAACATTTTTTTCAGGCGTTGCAAAATCCATTGTTTCGTTAGCTGCAAGCACACCATCCAAAGTTGTCTTCCTAGCACTAAAGCTTATTGAAAATGTAAAGTTGTTGGAAAATATATTCCAAGGTGACTACTTATAGAAAGTGCAAAAAGTAGATTTAAGTGGCACCGCGCTAAGCGCCACCAGGAGCGCGCTTAGCGCGATCAGCAAAACAGAGGAAAAAATCTTAGAAAGCGCGCTAAGCGTGGTTGGAGTGCGCTTAGCTCGGCCAAAGGCCCTTAGCCACTGCCTCTACAGTAAGAGCGCGCTGAAGTCGCGCTAAGCGTTATTTACCGACAAAATGCTGCGAAAATGATCTTCTAGGCCTTCTTCCCTTCACCATAGGTTCCAAGCATTATATATCAGTAAGAAGACCTGTCAAAAAGCATCAAAATGATCATAATTCACAATATTTACAATCATAATCAGAAATTTGTATATTTACACAAAAATGTATACATTTACTACTAAAATACAACGGAAACAAATGGAAATGGCCACAAAATATCATCAAAAGTATGCCCAATTTGGCCCTTAAAAGCCGCCATCTTTGAAAAAGACGCCGCAGTCAATTGGCGGTTGGAGAATCTCCCCATGACCCCCTTTTTCTTCTCACACGAATTCTGAAGTTGCAACTTGTTTTCCAAGTCTTGGCACCATTATAGATAAGCCTTAGATTTCACATTTAGGATCATCCAAGCTTAGTTACAACATATGCCATATATTTACACTGTTAAAGCAATAATTCTTCACATCGGAGATTAATTGCATAATTGTTGTCATTGAGTTTGGAACACTTTATATTATTACTTTTAATCTTGCCGCCATTTACATTCCGTCGAAGTTATTTCCAGTATTAGATTCAAGTCTTTGATTGGAGCATGTTCTTATTAATTTCAGTCTATTTACATTCTTATCATCCGGTTTATTTGCTCTTTTTTACTTTATTTATTTTCATTGCATTGCTTTACTTTATTTACTTTCATCGCTCTGCTTTATTTAATTTACTTTCATCGCTTTACTTTACTTTGTTTATTTTCACCGCATGCTCTTTATTTTAATCAAATTTTTTTATTATGTTTAATTCCTTTTTTCAAACAAAAGCAAAAATGTTTACTGTAACCATGTCAGTCTAATTTCGTTAGTGATGGAATGTGAGGACCGTCGATTCTACGATACTCCATATGTTGTTTCTATAGAGTTACTATTGTGGCTATTTTGGTTAATATAAACCGCGAAAGCACTTTGTCAATTAATTAGGAGAGTTTAATATTTCTAGAAGGTGATTTTGATACTATTGTCGCACGAGTTTATAGGTTTAGAATCCGTTTGTCCAGACAAATGCCAGAAACCCTTTTAAGTTAAAGTTTCCAATCTAGATTACTTTTCCACTGAGCTAAAGAAGTGATTACTAAAATAGGATTTTTTACTTTAACGCAATACGCAACCGGTTACGCGTGAGCGGACGGTAAAGATTAGAGATTAAGTCCGGTTCCGAAAAATCGATAGTGACGATTCCTTTTTAGTTAAATTCTTTTTCATGGGAGAAAATATTGCCCCGTAAGTAGTTCTATTTAGAGATAATAGGAGTGCCGTTGATTGATGAAAGCCACATTTCAGTATTACACCTTTGAATTTATTAAAACTTTGTTATTTTCTTTTGTTTTTATTCCATAACCTTTTTACGATCTCCTTAGATAAACACCGTAGCAATAGAAGACGATAGATTGACCATTAGGTCTCTGTGGGATTCGACAACCTTTTATATTACTCTTATTCACTCCGTATACTTGCAGATAGCAAGCATCACTTAGCCTTACATCGTCTATCTTGACCGTTTGCTTGCTGAGGACATGCACTTCAGCAGTTATGTTGATTATCGTGAGATGCGACCATTTGACGAGATAGTGTTATACTCTGGAAGGTTGGCCTGCGGGTCGCGTCTCACTACTCATCTGCCCGAGCGCGTCATGCGGCAGTTCGGCTACACTCAGACCATTCCCAAACACCAAACACCCTGTTGTCTCTGCTCCTCTTGCCTTGGCACGTAGACAAATAAATGACATGTTTGATGATTTTGAGAGTCATCTAGTACTGGAGGAGGCACATGCTACCATAGCTAAGAGAAACTAGAGCTACGTTGACTGGAGATGAATATAAATAAACAAAATATAACCTAAAAGACCAAGTTCTGATATGTTACGAAGATGTATCTCCAGAATATTCATGGAAATGCATCTTCAGTTCTATTCCATTGTATCATGGCTTCTGGTTGTGATGTATTATGTTTTAAACTATTACGGAGATGCATCTCTGAAATATTTCAACGATGATTCATAATTTGGTACATCAATAGATGCATCTCCGAAAACTAAAAATATTTAAATAATTTTCCGTGGTGACTAAAAAATATAAAAGGCACATTAAGAAATCCTCCATATAAATTGAGATTTTGAGCCCAATAGCTAAATTCTAAGTATTATACGTGACACCTCTGCAATTCTACTTAGCATCCCCACAAAATTTCAAAATGCCAAAAATGATTCATATTTTCCTTTTTCAAGAATGCGAAAAAATGTTTTCTCTAAATAAAATATGTAGTAGTTCATCAAGAAATGTGGTATCCATTTTTACCGCATTTTCCAAATATGCGGTGCGTGATTGCAAAATACCACGAGTATGAAAAATCTAGTATACTTGATATTTTCTATCATTTCTAAAAATTTGGTAGTGTTGTTGCATAAAAAATACAACAAAATAAAAATAGAAATTGAGTTATCAATTTTTTAAAAATATTCCGTTATATCTCCTTCATATGAAGGCAATTAAAAAAATTACGTTTGTATTTAGTAAAAAGCCATGTTTTTTTTTTCTTCAAAATTTTCAAAATCGACATTACAAAAATGTGTGGTGAAATTCAAAATTTTGTTTGCAATTTTAGTAGCAATTTTAAAATTGTCGGTACTCATTTATACATTATTTCCACACATTTTAAATTTTTGGTAAACATAAAAATAAAATTTTAAACTTTACCCGACATTTTTAAATTGTCGGTAAAAATACATTCATATCATCACATAATTTTAAATTTCCAAAATAACAATGCAAAACAAAATTTTGGATTTTATCGCACATTTTAAAATTCCGAGTATAGTACATCGATTTCAAAAAATTCGGTAATTTATATTAAACATCTAGTATTTTCTAAATAAAAAATCCGCCATGATAAGATGTTTTTTTATAAATTAAAAAATCATTTATATTCGAGGTATTATGGTGAAAGGTATAATGCTCCTAATTCCTTTTCTGGCGAAAAAAGCACAAAAGTCCATTCCATACTATAGGCATAAATAGGTTTCTTCCTCTAAACCACATTGACAATGATGGTAAGGTTCTACTACTACCTGTGAAGACATGGCTTCTCAAGAATTTTGATGAAGACAACATTGCTTATGTCATTTGCCATGCTTGCTTAAAATGAAATTGGATCAAGGACTTTGAAGCTACATTGAATAATTGAACAAAATTGCACATTGGTTCAAGTCTTGAAGAACTCTCAAGGATTGATCAAAGGTATAATCAATTACTCCTTAGCAATGTGCATACAAGTGTTCAAACTGGTCCTTATTCATGTCTTGGTCATTAGAAAATATTTTAACATCAAAGAAAATGTTGCAGCTCTGTTTCTAACCATTTTTCTCAAAACTGTCTGCAAGTAACCGGTTACTGACAGAGTGTTAACCGATTACTCTGAGCATTTTTTCAAAAATAAAATGAACGTTACATGAAGTAACCGGTTACCCACCCGGTGTTAACCGGTTACCACTGTTCCGGTTTGAAAAATATTTGCATCTTTTCAGAAAATTAATTTTAAATTATTCTTTTTGAAGCATGGCATCCTTTGACATATTGCAACCATTTGAGGAGGTGTTTGTGTGTTATAAAAACTTTCATTGTTCAGATTTCATCTCACCTCCTTGCTCAAAAATTTAAAACAATCATTCTTTTACTAAAACCTTCATTTTATCAAAGTGTTCTTAACAAACCTTCTAAAAGTGAAACCTTTACATTAAATCTTCACACATACTGCATTTGTTTCATTTCAATTGTGTTGAACACTTGTATAACATTCTTAGAGTGATTGCTACAAAGGAGAAGATCAATCTTTAGATTGATACATTGAAGATTCGAACTTTCTGCACACATACAAAATTCAGATTTGTGATATTTTGATTACAACTTATTTTTAGGATTGTTAAAGATAAGTTTGTAAGGTTTTCCTTGTAATCCGGATTGTGGATACAAGAGATCCATTTGTGAGATATTTATTCTCGATTGGACTTTAAACATTTGTAAATCCAAGAGGAGTGTTCTTGGTTGTTAGAGTGGTATAGAAAGACATAGTTTTGTCTTGTCTAGGAATCTAACATTATAGTGAAATTCTCTTTCAAGTTGAAAGGGGAGTGGAGTACTCTCGACGTGTGAAGGGAACCACTATACGTCTCGGTGTTCACTTACTTTCTGCTTTTACCATTTCAGCACTTAGAAATCTTTAGGAAAATAAAAAAATCAAAAATCGTCAAAAATCGGGATAATCTTCTAAGAACCTAATTCACCCCCTCTTAGGCTTATTTATAACTTACAATTGGCATCAGAGCAGGTTAGGTAACCTGTTCCGACAAGATCCAGCATGGCTTCCGCAAGCACGAACCCGGTTTTCAAAGACGGTGGAAGTAGTAACAAGCCCCCACTTTTCTCTGGAGAGTATTTTGATTTTTGGAAGATTTGTATGAGAGCACATCTCGAAGCATAAGGGGAAGGTATATGGGAAGCTATTGAGAATGGTCCACATAATCCTGTGAATATAGTAAATGGTGTTGGTACTGCAAAATTAAAAAGTACATATGATGAAGAAGATAAGATAAAAATTCTAAATGAAAAGAAAGCTATCAATCTTCAAAGTGCCTTAAGTATTGATGAGATCTTTCGTGTTTGTCAATGTAAATCGGCAAAAGAAATATGGGATACTTTGGTAGAAACACATGAAGGAACGGCTGAAGTTAAAAGATCTAGACTAAATACTCTAAGTCAAGAATATGAAATGTTCCGAATGCAGCCCGGAGAAACCATTGTTGCATTACAGAAAAGATTTGTCCATTTGACTAACCACTTAATAGCACTTGGTAAGACATTCTCAAATGATGAACTAAACCTCAAAATTCTAAGATCTTTGACAAGAGAATGGTAACCAAAAGTAACGACAATATCGGAAAAGAAAAGCCTTTCTACGATGACTTCCGCATCTCTATTTAGTAAACTTCAAGAACATGAGTTAGAACTTGGACAACTTGAAAAACATGAACTTCAAGACAAGAAGTCCAAAGGTATTGCTTTAAAGGTAGATGCAAAAGGAAAACAAAATGATGACTCATCGGAGGAAGACGAAAATTTCATGCTTCTAGTAAAAAGACTTGGAAAATTCTTTGGAAATAAAGATAAGTCTTTTTATGCTAAAAGGAAGAAACACTTTAAGAAAAAGGATACTTCAACTTCATCTCAAGACATTACATGTTATGAATATGGGAAGCAAGGTCACATAAAAACCGAATGTCCATAACTTGCAAAGAAAGGAAGTTTTAAAGGCAAGAAGGAATCAAAAAATAAGAAGGCATACATTGCATGGGAAGACAACGAAATTAGTTCATCATCCGACTCGGAGAGCGATGAAAGCGCAAAACTAGCACTTATGGCTACACATAACTCCGAAGATGAAAATGACGAGGTTAGTACTAAATTTTCTCTTTATGATAATGATGCACAAGAAGCCATAAATGAACTCTTAAATGAATGTAAGGTCTTATGTAAAACAATTTCTTCACAAAAAAGACAAATGACATCTTTAGAAGAAAAAGTCGATGTTATGGAAAAAGAGTCAAAAGATGAAAAACAAAAGAAAGCAAGTGAAGAAAAACAAGAGTTGGTGTGTAAAAATTGTGAATCACTTTCATTCCAAATTGTTCAATTAAAAAGAGTCCTAGAAAGATATGAGAAAGGACAAATTGGTTTAGAAGCGGTCCTTAGTCAACAAAGATATTCAAATGATAAAAGTGGACTTGGTTATTCTAAATTTTCTAAACCAAGTTCTAGTAAAACAATCTTTGTTAAGGCTAGTGACCAAAATTCTAAGGAGAAAGTGAACAAACCTAAGAATGTGCATCCTTATCCTAAAAAGAAAAGAACTCCCATTAAGAAGAGATTTCCTAAAAAGAAATCATATGTTCCTAGATATAAAAGCAATTTTGTTCCTACTTGTTTTTATTGTGGTATTATTGGCCATACACCTAATGCTTGCTATGTAAGAAACTTTAGTATTGCAAGTGGGCATTATGTGTGGGTAAAGAAAGGTACTAATTATGAAGGACCCAAGGCTATTTGGGTACCTAACAAAACTTCATTTGTTTTGTAGGTTTGCTTGAAGACCACTTCAAATCTATGGTATCTTGATAGTGGTTGTTCGAAGCATATGACCGGAGATGTATACAAATTTTCAAGTCTAGTGCTTAAGGCCAAGGGTTATGTTACTTATGGAGATAACAATAAAGGAAAGATTCTTGGCGTAGGCAATGTTGGTTCACCACCTTTCACAACAATTGAAGATGTGCTTTATGCCAAACAAGACATTAGACAACGCTTTTTTGGCCTTAGACAGCGCTTAAAAGCGCTGCCTAAGGTTGCGCTGTCGTAGGTAAAGACAACGCTTTTGATTTATGAAAAAGCGCTCTCTAAAGTGGGCCTTTAGACAGCGCTTTTTTCAAAAGCGCTGTCTAATGTATACGTATAAAATTTTAATGAATTTTTTTATATACCTTTAGAGAGCGCTTTTTCAAGAAAAAACGCTGTCTAAAGGCCCCCTTTAGACAACGCTTTTTAAAGCGCTGTCTAATGTATGCCTATAATTTTAGTTATCAATTTTCTATACCTTTAGAGGGTGCTTTTTAGGAAAAGCGCTTTCTTTTGTGAACTATAGACAACGTTTTTTCTAGAAAGCGCTGTCTTTTCTCTACATATAATTTTAATGATTTTTTTAAAAAAATCTCATTTTAACCATTTTTTTATGCAGAAACCTGTATAATTCAAGCCATTTCAATAAACCTGTATATTTCACATTTCCATTAACAATTTCTAGTATGGTTCATTAACCATTTCCACTATTCCCATAAATCACATAAACCACATAAACCATTTCCATTATAATTCAAGTTATTTACATTAACTATTCACAAAACTATACAATTACAATCCAAAAACACATAAAGGGCATAAACCATTCACAAAACTATACAATCCCATAAAATAAACCATTCACAAAACTATACATTCACATAATCCCATAATCCTATACCTTATATAGGATTTTTTTTTCAATAAGGTATTCGCACAATTCCTCCTTAATTTCTTGCAATTTATCCTTCGTGTAATGAGAACACGCGTATTCATCAAAGTACTACATAACAAAACAAAATATGCATGATTTAGTTAAAAATAATAAATTATATGACATATCCGATAAATATTAAAATAAATCCTAAGTTATAAATCCATGCATACCGTAATAGGAATCTCTAATCGATCCATTTGAAGGATTTCTCTCATAAACCTCAAAACGAAATACCCGCAGTCTATGCCATTACGCTGACGAGGGCACTACACATAGACAAACAAATAAAAATTAATATATAGTTGTTTTGTGTTATCAAGTAGCATCACTAATAAGCAACATTGTGAAAATTAATATACCTCCACTTTGACCCATGTAACGTTGGTTGCTTTAGCCCGTGCTACTCGAGATTCTCTTTGTGCTCGGTATACGAGTATTGCTCTATAAAAGAAAAATGTAAATTTAGAACAATCTCACAGAAATAATTAAATATACAAATACACACGAATATTTTGAACAATCTCACTTACGTATCAACCACAACCTTCATATCTTGATATGTTGACCAATAAGTATCCAATGAATTCAGATAATAGACCACTTCTCTTGTAGGATTAATGGCAACCAACAACCAGTGTCCACTGTAAATAAAAACATAATAAACATTAGACTATTTTCATTGAAATGTGTAAATAAATTGTTCAACTAAATAAATAATAGATTGATCGGAGTACCAGATGTATGAATGCATAACACCGATGCCTAAGTCAATATGCTTGAAAATCTGCTCCATGTCCTCTCTTCCGATTATCTCGGAATGATGAAAACCAAAAACACCTTCGCCCATGTCTATTTGACGAATAGCACCATCCATCAAATCTGACATTGCCATAAGTGTTTCTAGACACGACTGAAAGTGAGGAGGAGCTCTTTTTGCCTGCACGGTCCTAGTAAGAGCTTTTTTCTTGCTGGCCTGTTGTGAAGCTTGAGCAGGAACCTAACAATCCCTAAGAATTTGAAAGGAAACGTACTCACCTCACAGTTTAAGAACGTAGTCGCTGCTTCAATGAAACTATTCTGAAGATTGACTCCATATAAACTACTTTTGAAAAAGTTGACTTTAAGACCTGAGACCAGTTCGAATCCTAAGAGAAAAGCCTTCACACACAAAAAATTGTCCCAACTCCCTTCCCCTACAAAGACAGTATCATCTGAAAATTGGAAAACACCATGGGAAACACCTTCAGCCACCTTAAATCCTTTGAAGAGAGACAATTCCTCAACCTTCTTCATTAGACCGTTTAACCCTTCCATAACTAAAATAAAGAGAAAGGGAGACAAGGGGTCTCCTTGCCTGAGCCCTTTCCTAACCTGAAAATCCTTGGAAGCACTTCCATTAACAAGAACTGACATAGTCCCGTTGAACAATAACGCCTTCATCCACTTCTGCCAATGCAGAAAAAAATCATCTTATTCATTAGGAATCTTAAGAAATCCTAACTAACACAATCATATGCCCTTTCAATGTCAGCCTTCAAAACAAAACACTATTTCCTTGATCGCTTCGCAAGGTCTAGAGTCTCCTTAATGACCACAACACCGTCTAACATGCTTCTACCAGCCACAAACACAATTTTCTCCTTAGAAACAAGACTCCCTATAACTTTCTTCATCTTGTTAGCTAACAACTTTGATAGAATTTTTTTGGAAGGAACTGACTAGACGGATAGATCTGTAGCTAACCAAATGTTGAGGATTGATCACCTTGGGCACAAGCGTCAAAAAAGAAGCCATGGCTTCTTTGGACAAAGTTGGCTTAGCGTGAAAATCCATCACAAACCTGACCACATCAGCCTTGACTAATTCCCAGCAATTTTGAAAGAAATAAAAAGAGTAATCTTCGGGGCCTAGACTCTTAGATCCTTCACAGTTTCAAACCGCTTCCTTGATTTCAGCTTCTGAAAGCGGAACCTCTAAACTGCTGCTTTCTTCGATAGACAGACTCCCCAACTGTGAGGGCAAGGTTCCTTAGTCATTGTTTTAATGATGTCAAAACTATTATTATCTCGTACTTGTACTTTTGATGGTATCACCGCGTCTTAGATTGCATTCATCCTTTAAATTGCATAAAATAATCCACGTACGTGTGTCTATGCATATGGGAGCATCCCATATATGGAATTTGTGCATTTGATCGTGTTGGATACCTTAGGTCAACTCAAAAAGGGTTTTAATTCGACAAAAATTCTCACAAAAAGGTGTTTGTAGCATTTTGGTGTCCTGGTGTCGACTCACATACATGTGGAGGTCAACGCATGTTGTTGATGAAACAAATTATTGCTCTCAGGTGTCCATGCGTCGACCCGCAGGTGAAGGGCGGTCGACGCATACTGTAAGAAAAGTAATTCTTTGTTTTGAGGTGGCCTTGCATCGACGCATGACCTGGTTTAGGTCAACGCATCACTTGAAGTTTTGTGCATATTTAAATTCAGGTGTGTTCAGGTCGACCCACCTAGGGCTTTAGTCGACCTCTCGCTCACTAAAACTGATTTTTCTGATTCTTTGTGTTTCAAAATGCTGATATTTCAGTTATTTGGTATTGGTTTCATATATATTCATTTGCTTCGTCATTGTACATACATAGAATAAGAAAGTGAAAATATACACTAAATTTTGGTCATCATCTTCATTCTCACACTTGCATTCTTCAACAAATACACATACTCATTTTTGTTGAACTTTTGCATTGTCGAGGTGATAACGTCCAAACGTAGGATTGTGTATCTAGTTTGGGTTGAGAATTCAGTGGGTTTTTCTTGAATAAAACCTTTGGGGTTTTGTCCTCCAAGATCTTGAAGATTTGGGGGGGTTTTTGCACAAATCTTTGCTTCACAGATTCAGCCAAGTGAAAGGTTTGAAGAACGGTGGGTTCGTTCAAACAAGTAGCGGTAATAGAAGGGAATAATATCAACTTCAACAATTAGGCTTGAGTGTGTGGGGACTATTACTTCCCATGTACAAACTTTGCAACTTGATAATACATATCTCAATTCTAGTTTTAGAATTGGGGGCAGAAGTACCCAAAGTGAGGACGATAGGGGAACTGCCTTATTCTAGCCAAAAATGGTTAGACCACCAAAAGTGCTAACTCTCATTCTCTTTGTACAAAGAGAGTTACGCTATCTATTCTACTTAGTATGTTGAGGTGAATATCTGAGGATTTAAGGACTATACAAGCGTTGTATTCTGCCTCAAGATGAATGTCTTGCTTAACCCTAATGCGGGAGCCCCATTATATTGCCTTCCTTTAATTCAAGCCATTAAGAGAAGCCTCTTGGCCTTTTGGCGTTATGTGGCCATCATTACCGTAACCTCCTTCCATGAATACAAGCTTTGAAGCTCTTGATAATGTCCGTATTAATGCGCCGCCGCCATTACAAAAGGTGGAGTGACATTTGACGAGCATGTATCCGCCATCAGTGTCGGGTTGGTGGGATTTGGTACCCGGCCTAATGATAACTCGTCCAGGTGGGAGTCGGGCTCCATGATCGGTCCGGGTTGTGCATGAGGGCTGTCTAGCTCTCTTTATTGTACGATCTCTCCTGCTTCTATAGTTCGAGTCGTGATCACCCTTATCCGGCTACTAAACTCGGCACTGAATATATTTGGCATGTACATAAGCCCCCCGAGTACTATATCTGCTCATATGGATGTAGTACTCGGCCGTGACATAAGCCCTGATATATTTGCTAGGTGTCAAGTTGTAGATCGGCCTTTCTTCTTAGGTTCTTACGTGTCAAGAATTCTTAAACGGTCATGTCTCTTAATCTTCCCTAGCGTTATGATGACTTTAATATCTCATGAGTGGCTAGTCTCTAGCTATTTTTTCGAACGTTGGGTTTTTATTAAAGATAGCCTTCTCTTTCCTTCACTCCTGCGTTTTTCTTTAAGTCAATCTGATCCCATCTTCAAGCGCTCCCTACTTCAGGTATTCTTTTTTCTTTTTCTCTTGATTTTCCTCAATTTTCTTTTTAACGCAGAAATGGTAGTTCTTAGGGAATGTGATAACAAGGGTAGGGTTATTCGTAAGAGTAACGATGAGAGAAAAAGACTATGAAAGGAAAATGTGCAAGAGATGATGGATTTCGTAGGGGTAGAAGAGTATAGGCGAACCATGGATAAGTTTTATAACGAGATTCTCACTTTTGAAAGTGGCTTTGACTCTGACTTTTCAGGTTCCATAGAAATTCTAATGGAGACTACTGCTCCCTTTGACTCTGAAGTTATGAACCATAAGAATAACACTGCTGACAACTTGGAGATTGCTACAATCCGCTCTCTGAGGATCATATTCTCCACTGGTTCCGAGGACGATGTTATTTTGGAACCGTGTAGCCCAAAGGAAAGAGTATGTATACTCCTGCCAAAAGACGTTCCTGAAAACTTTTTCTATTTTTATCTTAGTAATATTGAAGATTTCAACATCCGAATCCCTTTTTCCGATTTCGAGGTGGACATGTTGAAAACCGTCAACATAGCACCTTCCCAACTCCGTCCCAACAGTTGGGGGTTTATAAAGGCTTTTGAGAGGGTTTGTGAGGTCTTAGATATTGTTTCGACTATAGGTTTATTCTTTTCCTTCTTTGAGGTTAAAGGAGTTGATAATTGGAGCTGGGTTCAAATTAGTGGAATGCCCGACCAAAGTTTTCTTCAGACCTATACCTCAAATTACAAGAATTACAAAGACCATTTTTTAAGAGTTCGTTGTGGACTGAGGTGTCCACAGGTGTTGTACGTCTTTGATGGGCATCCTCATTTCCCTCATTACTGGACCAAAGATCCATTATCAATGACTGGTTTTAATTATGATAAGTTGAATGATTTGGAGCTCCAGTCCTTGGCCATTCTTGAATTCATTTCGCATGATGAGGATTAAGGAGTTATTGCCCCTAGATGATGACTGACTCCTTGTCTTCTTTGGTAATGGTTATTCTTTATTTCAACTATTCTTCGCTCGCCTTTTATTCTAACCTTGTGTTATTTGTTTGCAGATAAGTTGACTGATTTGTCTATAGCCGAGCAGAAGAAACTGATGCAAGCAGTTCGGGAAGCTCGGAGAGGAACCGGGGGTCCATCTGCATTTAAGTCTGACTTAGGTGGATTAGAAGTCCGGGCACCAAAGCGGCCCAGAGGAACGAGCACAAAAACCGTCCCGAGCAAAGCCGAGCCCCAACCTCTAACTCTACCTGCCCCGGATGAGACTTCTCAAGGTGACCCAAAGAAGTTGAAGGTTCAAATGAATGAGGATGTTCATCCAACTGAAATGGAGATTATCTCCCTCATGAGAGGTCCAGGGGAAAATTCCGCGTCTGGGGAATTCAATTTTTGGTCCAATGATTTTGATGCCTTCAAATATCTGCGCGACCATCTCAATGATACCGAGGATGTTAACAAAGTTAAATCCATTGGTCATCAGAAAATCACTCAGAATCTTAGCTCTTTTTTGATGAGGTGCGCTGTTCTCGCCCGTAGTTTGTTTGAGTTATCTGATGACTCTGAGAAGCTTGAGTCAAAGTTTAAGGATGAAGTTGCGCAGTTAAAGGAGTCTCAGTCTAAGAAATTTTCTATCTTGGAGAAGGATTTGGCAAACTCGAGAAAGGAGAAGGAGACTTTGGAGTCTGATCACAAATCGACTTTAGCCGAGCTTACTAACCAGTTGAAGGCATCCGAGGTCGCTAATGTCGAGCTTTTATAATCCAACAACGATCTTAGAAACATTTGAGAGAGCTAAAGATCAAGTCCTTTGTCTCCATCCTAGCCTGGATTTGTTAGAAATGGATTACTTCAAAGTGGTGCAAGATGGACGTCTTGTGGATCTTGGTGAGTTGGAGAAGGATAGCCCGGAGAAATCTCAGGGTCCAGTCAATGATGCTGGCGAGAATGTGAACCCGGCCCTAAAGGATGTTGCCAATGACACTTCAGCTGCCAATTGATCTTGTTGTTCTTTGTTCTAGTTAGTCATCCTTCTGGGTGCACTTTTATATTTTGGCGAGGGAGTGTGGTGTAGTCCCCCCCCCCTTATGCTCATGACTTTTTAGCCTTCAGGCTTGTAACGTACAATGTTTTGGCCCTGCTGAGGCTTTGTCTTTACTGCTTATGTTATTCTCATGTTTTATTTCTTTGCATTTCTTTGCAAAATAATCTCGTATATATCCAGCCCCTCGGGCACTAAGTTAGAATAACTTAAAGTGTCCGACTATAGATTGTCGGGTATTAAGTTTGCTTCCGCCTTTGCCTGATTGTTAATGGTCTTTTAGTTATCTTCTGTGTTCAATCTTCACACTCTCGAGAGTTCTGGACTCTTATAAGCACAAGCGTCAATTATGGCATGTACTCGAGCGTTGTTACGGTGAGAATCGGATGTGAAGCTATTAGGTTAAATTGAATCACAAATCTTAATGTTCACCACCGAACTTTGATTTATCCAAAGGAAAAGGTAAAGATCAAAAATCCTAATTGCGCTATGTAAGAACAAAGCTAGAGATCTAAGGTTCGGGGGTTGGTTATACCTAGAGAAGGTGTTAGCATCCTAAGTATCTGTAGTACTCTACAGGAACCTCTTGTTAGTATTTTTGTTATTTATGGTTTGCTTTCTATGGGAATTGTGCTAAAGTAAATACCTAGGGGTTAGTTTCTAAGTATGCTCGCCAAGACATCGCATCTTGTGCCTACGTATCTTGACTATGAGAATCAGAGCATTTGTAGTTCCCCTCAATGAAGGTGAGGAACTCTTGACTGTGGTCAAGGTTCTAGGGGGAAGGTAAGCATCCATGGCAAGAGGCTTACATGGAGTGGGGCGACTCCAAAGTTATGGTTAAGTTGTACGGGATGTAAGTATTCATGGCATAACACTTACATGGAGTGCGGCGACTCCGATCCTAAGGCTAGGATAAAAGGTAGAAAGTGTCCATGGCAGAACACATGTAAAGAGTGAAGACTCTAATCCTAAGGCTAGGATAAAAGAGAAGTAAGTTAGTCTCGATCGCACGACGGAGGAGAATAAAGGAGTTAGTTGTGTATTTTTTATGGACAATGCTATGAAGCGTGTCTTTTTCGAAAAGTTTTAAACAGAAAAGCCAAGTGGCAAAATGGTTTGAGATTTGTTGAATGTTTTCTAGAGTTTGAAAAGAGGTTAGATATGATTAAAGTATTTTTGATTTATTGAGAAAAGAGATTTTAGTTTTAAGAGAAAATACTCGATAAAAGATCGAGGTTTGAATTGCGTGATGGCGATTGCAAAAGGCATCCGACTTACGAGAGAAGTATCCACTTGACGTTGGATCAAGGGTTTTGAGAAAGAGTTAGGTCGAATCCTAGTCCCTAAAGTTGCTTCTAGTAAACGAAACCATAACCAAAGAAAAGGCACAAGTGTGTGCATGAGGTTGATGGCGATGCTAAAAAGCAGTCGACTTACAAGTTAGGGTATGACTTGATATGTGAATCAAGAATGTCTTGGGTTTGGTTGATGGCGATCGTAGAAACAATCGACTTACATGGTTTAAAAATGGCTTGATTAAATCAAGAATTAGTTTTAAAAGCAATTCTAAAAATACGGAAATAAGATGTAAACACAATATTAACATCGTACATTCATAACAAATGAATCGAAAAAAATAAAGTAAAGAAGAGAAGTGCACTGATTAAAATCACGACGCAACTACGCGAATCAAAGCCATGCATGCGAAGATGTGCAAAGGCTACCATAAGAAATTAGATTCGATCTAAAGAGAACGGTGTTGAGTAATTGAAAAATAATACAAATCGAAATAGCATATTGCTACCGCATTAGCGGTCATCGCAAGTCGAATCAATAAGCAATGACATAATAAAATCAAATTAAGACACAAAGTTGCAAATCGAAACACGAATTGGTCGGCACACAACTAACGGATTGCCACTAGGCCAAACCATTGGACGCAGATACAAGATCGAAGCGCAACAAAAATCAAACATGACCGCACATGAACCAATAAAATCGACCTAGAGTTTGCTACACTCAACGTGATCATCGCAATAGGATCAAAATCGTGCGGATCTAAATTTATTTAAAAGAAACGTGAAGAAAAAGAACTTTTTAAAAACATTTTTAAAACGATATTGTTGCTAACACAAAATTGCGTTCATCGCAACCGAATCAAACTAACACAAATGTCACGCATCATACGCACTAACATGCATACAACGTATCGAAACAATTCGATCTGAAAAATCTAATAAAAAATATTAACAATAAACATATATATATATATATATATATATATATATATATATATATATATATATATGGGTTATGCTAATGCACACCCATGTAGATGTGCATTAGCAACATACACCTTAGTGTATTTTTGTGTGGGGCCCATCAATTTTGGGTGGGACCCACATTAGAAAGATGAAAAAAAAATAGAAAGAAAATAGATATAATGTATTTTTATGTGGGACCCACCAATTTTGGGTGTATGTTTATATATATATATATATATATATATATATATATATGCTTCCACTAAAACGTGAGCTATCAGTATGTTGCTAAACAACAACACGTAAACATGTTATTTCAATACATGAACAAGTTATTTCAAAATATTTATGTGAACACTCATAAGCAAAAACAATTTACTCTAATTCGGCGGGACGGGGAATTTTTTACCCAAATACCCCACATTTTCGAAAAAATTCCCCAAATACCCCACGTTTCAAAAAATTTCTCAAACTGCCCCAGTTAGGGCAAGGCTTTGTACGTTGTCGCCAAATGAAATTGCGACACCCCTTTAAGGCTACAACCATGTCGCCAATTGTATTGGCGACTCCCTTACTTATCAAGTTGTCAGTGCTATTGGCGACCTGCACAAAGGCAAAAGGGAGTCGCCAATACAATTTGCGACAAAGTTATAGCCTTAAAGGGGTGTCGCCATTTCATTTGGCGACAATGTACAAAGCCTTGCCCTAACTGGGGCAGTTTGAGAAATTTTTTAAAACAGGGGTTATTTGGAGAATTTTTTCGAAAATGTGGGGTATTTGGATAACTTTACCGTACGACGGAATGGACATACAGATATAGGGACCGCTGCAAGGTGTTTCTATGCTACTGTGGCCCTTCTTCTTTTTTTTTTTTTAAATTTTACCGTCCCCTTTTCATCAACAACACACTTATATATAGGGATTAAATTAGGGTTAATTTTAAATTGTCAATAATATGTTTAACATTTATTTTAAACCTTAAATTAAATAATATTAAATCTAAAATAAAAATAAATATTTAAAATAAAATAAAAATAAAATATTAATTATTCTATTTATTTATACTAAACATTTATACAAAAATGTAAAAATAAATAGACCCTAAATAAATAAAAGTCGGACGTCAATGTGCTCAAAAAAATAAATCAAGTACACCAAAATGATCAGCACAAAATAACTGACTCAGAAATATACATCGTTTCGTCATATTTTAAAATAAATTTTGACCCGTTAAAATACTCAAGCTGATCAAAATGCGACAACAAATGGTCGAAAAAAATAAAATGAGCACGTCGGGTTAAACTACGTGAACCATAGAATAATATAATTGAAGTCCGCGGGCTCGATTTTGAATTTTTAGTTCACTGATTTTATGCACCGTTGAAATTCATTTTGACCGGTCAGTCTGTAAATCCGAGAAATTATTCCGACTGATATTTTAGGCAATATGCGAGATGAAATGCATGATATGCTGTATAGATGATGCAAAATTAAAATAAACTTAGTTAATTGAAAAATTTAAAATGCCCGGACAAAATTGGGGTATGACAGGCGCCCCCTTAATAGAGACTTGCTCCTTTGTTATTTTGTCGTGTATGACTTTCCAAGCCCCTGTTTTGGGATTAGATGTTTCATCATCTTTATATCAGATTATCCGTCCTGGTTGCACGGAGCCGTTAGACAAATTTGTTTAAACCCCGTACGCGGAGCATTTGCAGGAGTTTATCGACCCGTTTAGGGTGGTCTATGTACGCGGAGCAAGTCGACACATTTTTTTTGGAGCTTATCAACCCGTTTATGGGCGACCTATGTACGCGGAGCAAGTCGACACGTTTTATAGGAGTTTATCAACTCGTTTATGGGCGACCTATGTACGTGGAGCAAGTCGACACGTTTTATAGAAGTTTATCAACCCTTTTATGGGCGACCTATGTACGCGGAGCAAGTCGACACGTTTCATAGGAGTTTACCACCCTGTTTATGGGCGACCTATGTACATGGAGCAAGTCGACACGTTTGATAGGATTTTATCAACCCGTTTATGGGCGACCTATGTACGCGGAGCAAGTCGACACGTTTTATGGGAGTTTATCAACCCGTTTATGGGCGACCTATGTACGCGGAGCAAGTCGGCGCGTTTTATAGGAGTTTATCAACCCGTTTATGGGCGACCTATGTACGCGGAGCAAGTCGGCGCGTTTTATAGGAGTTTATCAACCTGTTTATAGGCGACCTATGTACACGGAGCAAGTCGACACGTTTTATAGGAGTTTATCAACTCGTTTATGGGCGACCTATGTACGTGTAGCAAGTCGACACGTTTTATAGGAGTTTATTAACCCGTTTATGGGAGACCTATGTACGCGGAGCAAGTCGACACATTTTATAGGAGTTTATTAACCCGTTTATGGGCGACCTATGTACGCGGAGCAAGTCGACACGTTTTATAGGGGTTTATCAACCCATTTATGGGCGACCTATGTACGCGGATCAAGTCGACACGTTTTATAGGAGTTTATCAACTCGTTTATGCGTGACTTATGTACGCGGAGCAAGTCGATACGTTTTATAGGGTTTTCCGAGTTGTAACTCGCCATTTCCAGCCGATCACCTATAAATAAAACATGACAATTTTTTAAGTCCAAGTTCCTCGTTAAAAACCCTTGCCCTTGCAAGGGAAAAGAGTGCAACCCAGATCTTTTATTCATGATTGGATTACATAAGGTTTAATTGAAGTATAGCCCAAGACGGGGTACATTCCTTGTCCTAAGTATTTCTATTCCTTCTAATGTTTTTAACTTGCGTACTTCTTGATCGGAAGGATCCTCCCACCCAGTTGGATGAACGTCTTCAAACCTAATGCGAGAGCTCTCAGGAGCATTATACTTTTCTAGGAAGTCAAATTTTTCTCTTGGTTGTCCCAGGGTATCCCAAGTCTCTGAGGGGTTGTCGTCCTTGCTAATAATGTCTTCAGTAATTGAAAAGTTGATGACTTCCCGTTCCGCTATCCCTGCGACTTCATCAAGACGATTGTTGATGTACTCAGGATTTTCTGAGCAGGGCTTCCATGCTTCTGTACGAGAGGATGAATCCTTTTCCGGGCTATCTGGAAGATATGCATCTCCGGGTTTGCTTTTATACCTCGGATTCTCTTTATAAGGTTTCCCGGGAGAAAGGACTAGGTTGTCGTTAAATGTTTGCACGATCCTGTTCTTTTCTTCGAGGAATGATTTGACTCTGATGGGTGTATCATGGGTTGGTAGATGCCCAAACCGGATTTGTTTCGTTCCTTCGTCATACCATGTTGACTAAGTGGACTTTGGAAGGACTCTTGGAATTTGCTTCTCTTGCTGGCTCTTTTCTTCTCATTTTTAAGTTATCCTCATAACACTCTCTTGCTAACCCCTGGTCGCCTGTGACAGTCCCAACCCGACCATCTCCAAGGGGAAATTTCATGGTCGAATATAGTGTCGAGAGTGAAGCCTCGAGGGCATTGAATGATGGTCGACCTATAATGATGTTATAGGGTGAAGCAACATCGATGATCAAGTACCTTACTTGGACAGTCTTTGCTTTATCAATATCACTGAAGGTAGTCGGTAATACTAGGTGTCCGAGCACCCGGACCTGCTCTCCCGAGAATCCTACTAGACCACATGTGAATGGTAGCAACTTGGTTGCATCAAGCCCCATTCCTCTGAATGTTTTCCAATACAATACGTCGGATGAGCTTCCAGGGTCTACTAGTACCCTTTTCACGCTCCGATCTTGTACTTGCACTTTGATGATCATAGGATTATTTCTATGAACTAGGACTCCTAAGGCATCTTGCTCGGAGAATGTTACGGCGTCTAAGCTTCCTTCCGGGTTTTTTGGGGACCCTTGTCTACGTGTATAACTGTTATGGCATATCTCCTTCTGGCTGGACTTGTTCCTTCACCACCAGCAAATCCTCCAAAAATGGTGTTTAGAGTATGTTGGACAGCCTTCGTCTCATGAACCTGCTTGGCATTTGAGCCCTTTTTCCGGGATGATTTTTTTGGTTGCTGATCACTTCGGGGAGGACTTCTCTTGTTATTTTGTGTTCAAGAATCCTTAACATATGCCAATAAATGTCCCCTTTGAATTAGGGCTTTAATTTCTTTTTTCAGCCGCTGATAGTCCTAGGTGAGATGTCCCTGTACACGGTGGTAATTACACCAAGATTTGGGCTGCCTTCCCATGATTGTGTTGGCTTCTTTGGGGCATTGAGGCTTAGGTAATAAATTCATATGGCCGACTTCTTTAAGGATGTCTCCCCTACTTGTATTTAATGGGGCGAGGTCTCTGATTGGCTCGTACGACTGTCTGTATGGTCTGGGAGCATGTCGTTCGCGCGGAGCTCCTTGAGGATGCTCATTCCTCCTGTTTGACACCTTTTCTTTACTTTTTGTCTTTTCATTGTCGTCCCGGGCCCTTTTCTCTTGCTTACTCTCATCCTCTTTGATGTAACATTCGGCCCGGGTAGTGATCTCGTACATGCAGATAGCTGGCTTCTAAGCCAAGGACTCGTTGAATTGCCCAGCTCACAATCCATGTTGAAAAGCCTCCACAAACAGCTCTTGATTCAGATGAGATACTTTGAGGGTTTCCTCGTTGAACCGAGTCAAGTATTCATGTAGCGGTTCCGCCTGCTTCTGTCGAACACTGAACAATGCAATCATGGACACCTTCAGACGTTTGCTTGCCAAGAAGTGTTGTTCTAACTTCTTAGTTAGGTCCTGGTAGCTTGTGATGGAGAGCCGAGGAAGGCTCATGTACCATCTTAGGTCTACATCCTTCAAAGGTCCGGCCATGAGTTTACACTTCAGTGAGTTCGAAGGGGCAACTATCTGATTGTTGATCACCGTGACATACTCCTGAGGATATGTCTTCTCATCATAAGAAGCTAATGATGGTGCTTTGAAGTTTTTGGGTACGTGGTCGTCTCGTATCTCTTGAGAGAGAGGTTGAGGTTCGAGAATCTCCTCCTCGCTATCAGCGTCAGCTTGACTTTGGTGCTGCAACTCTTGTATACTATCTTGCAGTGTTTCATTCTGTTGTCTCATAGTTTCCATCATGGCTAGTAATTGAGCCATGTCTGGAGGGTCTCCTTCAGAAGTCATGTCGTCAGTAAGGGGTGTGGCCTGGGAAAGTTTTACCTAGGCCCAACGGTGGGCGCCAAATGTTCTAGCCAAAAATGGTTAGACCACCAAAAGTGCTAACTCTCCTTCTCTTTGTACAAAGAGAGTTACACTATCTATTCTACTGAGTGTGTTAAGGTGAGTATCTGGGGATTTGAGGACTATACAAGCACTGTATGCTGCCTCAAGATGAATGTGTTGCTTAAACCTCATGTGGGAGCCCCATTATATAAATTTCCTTTAATTCAAGCCATTAAGAGAAGCCTCTTGGCCTTCTGGCGTTATGTGGCCATCATTACCGTAATCTCCCTCCATGAATATAGACTTTGAAGCTCTTGATAACGTCTGTATTGATACGCCGCCGCCATTACAAAAGGTGGAGTGACATTTGACGAGCATGTGTCTGGAACCGGTGCCGGGTTGATGGGATTTGGTACCCGGCCTAATGAGAACTTGGCCAGGTGGGAGTCGAGCTCCATGATCGGTCCGTTGTGCATGAGGCCTATCTAGCTCTCTTTATTATACGATGTCTCCTGCTTCTATAGTCCGGGCCGTGATCACCCTTATCCGACTACTAAACTCAGCACCAAATATATTTGGCATGTACATGCCTAAACAAATCTGGTGTTGTTCTCTCTTTCTCTATCTCTTTAATTTATGTTGTTGACGTTTGTGTGATATCAATGGTTCGATAAATTTCCACTGTTGTGTAGTGCTGAAATTCTGTTTTGAAAACTCATTACAATCACTTAGATTGTAATTGTGAAAATTTTTGCACTATCATTTCATAGGAAATCCAACTTGGGGTGTTGTGCACACCAAGTGTTCGACATATTGATCGCACACAAAATGTTTGTGAATTGCCAATTCAATTTTACTTCTTATAATTCATTGGAAATCGGTTAAGACAAAGTGACAATTATTTGCATTGATTAATTGGCAACGTATTGATTCGTTTTCTCATTGAATTTAGTTTCATTCGGTTTCGCATGTCCGATCTTACCAATAACGGTTTGTTTAGACGATTTAAATCCACGACCGCTTCTACACATTTTTGAAAACATTTTTAAGCGTCGTATCTGTTTAAAAATTAGTGATCTATTCAACCCCCCATTTCTAGATCATTGCCATCGTCTAACACTAACTCCTCTCCATTAAGAACATGCCTTGTGTAGACTACTTCTTTGAAATTTTCTTGGAAAAACTTACGGACCTCACTTTTGACTTCATCCACTTCCTCCTTTCTACCTTCTGCAGTATTAACAAAGGAGAAAAAATTCCTTCTATACCTAGCTTTCATGACCCTATGGAAAAAACAGAGTTCCTAACTCCTCCCTTTAACCAAAGAGATCTCGACTTCTGTCTAAGCAAGCTTTCTTTCAAACAAATGTTATTCCACACCTCATTAGACGCTAGAGTCTTTTTCTTAGCTAACACTTCAGGATTCGAAACCTCAGATTTAGCATCCTCAAAGTCTAGTTCGTTCAACACTTTAACCGCCTCATCAACCTTCAAGTCTACCCATCCAAAGACATCAACATTCCAACTCTTCAATCTAATCTTGAGCAACCTTAGTTTTTCTTTCAATGCATAATCGCCTCTGCTAGAAACAACAAAGTTCTTCCATTCATCTTTGACAAAATCAACAAAGCCCCTATGAGAAAACAAATTATTATTGAATTTGAACAACTTCGGTCCCTAATCCTCCTTACAAGCTTTTAACAAAATCGGAGAGTGATCCGAAATGTCTCTGACTCCAACACCACTATCTTCCACTTCTCAGTAAGCCCATCAGATATGAGGAACCTGTTAATTCTGCTCATTGCAAATCCAGACCTGTTGAACCAAGTAAACTTTCCTCCTAAAATTGGGACGTCAATATAGTTGAGATAAGAAATGAACCTGCAGAACTCCTTCATCTCTCCTATTCTACTCCTACCACACAGGCCTTTTCTTTCAGAACAACGAGAAACAGGGTTGAAGAAATCGCCTCGAATTAACCAATCCCCTCTATTAAACTTCCTCTTCGACACGACTAACTCCCTCCACAACCCCTTCTTAAGCTCGAAAATACACGGAGAGTACACATTCACTAAGAATAGATCCTTCCCCTTTCATTCCGCATTCACCCCTACAAACCCACACCCCTTAAAGTTGAGAGAAAGCTTTAGAAGGTTTTTCCTCCACATAATCAACATCTCTTCCGACGCCCCTACAGAACCAGACTCATTCCACTCCACTTCCTCGTTGCCCCACAAAGAAGATACAACAAATATATCTAAATTACTCAATTTTGTTTCTTGAAGAAAACAAAGATCTACCTTACCGAATGAATAATGTGAGCAACCCTTTTTCTCTTAGTCGCAGAGCCATCTCCTAATGTTGAAAGATAAAACATTCATCGAGAAACAACAATGACTATCTCCCTCTTGTTTTTCCCTAATTTGTCTCTTTCCTCCATCTTTCTAATCGGGTCCTCATATTCTTCTTTTCTATCTTCTCAAAAAATTCCCAAAGACGAGATAATCTTCCAAACCTTCTTTGAAACTCTGGAGTCCATTTCTTTCCAAAACCTATTATTACCTTGGTGAATCTCAGAATCTATCACTTAAACACATCTAGATTCATCTGCCCCTACTAAAGACACCTTGGACACCATAGGACGCTCTTGACTCACGATTCTCTCTTGTCTTGACATAGCCAGAGTTGAGGCAGAAACTCCAAGCTGGCATACGTATTACATTGTGTAGGAGGTTATGCAAGTGATGAAGAAGGTAATGAAAGGTCTGTAATGAACCAAGTAAGATATTTGTGTTATGTTATCAAACTCTACTAAAGTTCCAAATAATCAATTTTTGTATGTTTTAATTTCAAATATAATTGATTATTTTCATTATGAAATATTATTTTTTAATATATAATCCTTTTTATAAAATATACGGATTACTTTATTGCATTTTTAATGTTAATATTAATAATTTTGTATCATTATAATTTTAGTAAGGATTTAATTGAAATGCACTGACAGTGTAAAAGGATTTTACACTGTCAGTTAATTATAACCGTTGGATGTAAAGAGAAGTTTGACTTTTATTTTAATAATCTGTAAAGTAATCCAAACGGGTGATGGTGATGTATTGACAGTGTAAAACTTTTTACACTGTCAGTGCATTGTAATTAATCTCTTTTAATAATAAAAACAAACCGATTCCTTATTATTAATTTTTATTTAATTAATATTAGGACTATATGAGTTGAACTTTAGCCTAAAATCATGAACTAGATTTGGTCATTTGAGGAGCCAAAAAGCCAATATTACCACAACTCCCATAGATTATTTTAATCTGAATCAAGATTTAGAAATTGGTTTAAATAATTGATTGCGATTCTTGTATCTTGATATGGAACATTAACCATAATTGAATGATTCAAATATATCTCAATCTAATAAATTCTTATTTATCACCCTAATAAAAAAGTTGCACATGCTTAAAAGTTCTAAATTGCTTATAAAATTAAATGTCAAATCAATATACTTGCTCCTGCTTTACAACAAAAACAGCTGTTAGTAAAAAAAAGAGTTATCAGTCTTAAATGAATTAAATCTACATAATCTATTTAAAGAGAACACTCTCACTTATGTCATCATAGAACCCACAAATTCTATTCTATACATTAAGCCGTTCAAAACATTCTCTCTTTTCTTTTAGATTCTTATTCTTTTGCAATCATGCGTCCACCACAAAGAAGAGTAAATTATAAGGTTAGAGACAAAGTGGAAGTTTGCAGTAAAGAAGAAGGTTTTGTTGGTTCCTACTTTAAAGCTACAATTGTTTCGTGTCTTCAAAATGAGAAATTTATGGTTCGCTACCAGAATTTGTTGTTAGATGATGCCTCAGAACCTCTCACAGAAATAATTTATCGAAGGGAGCTTCGTCCATTACCTCCACGGGTTCGTAATCCACCTGAATTCCGTTTCAATCAGAAAGTAGATGTTTTTGATAATGATGGGTGGTGGTTAGGAGAAATCACAAGCGAGAAGATCCTTTTTGAAAATTATTATTATTACAAGGTGTATTTCAACACTACCGGTGAGACGATTTGCTATCCTTGTGATCGGATTAGGGTTCATCATGAATGGATTTATGGAGAGTGGATATTGGAAACATAATTCATCTCAAGACGATTTGCTATCCTCATGAACGGATTATCATGAAATGAAATTAATGGATTTATGGAGTGGATCTTGGAAATATAATTCATCATCATGAGTCATAGTTTATCAAGACTATAATCTCTTATATTATAATTACAATTTTTAGGAATTAACCATTTGTTTTATGTATTTTGAAGTAGTAACTAATTACAAATTATAATATTTTAATTTTTTTTTGGTTAATTTGTGATTTTCTCCTAATTATTTGTGTGTGCACGCATCTCCCTCATTCTTTAATTAATTTTATAATGTATGATGTGTTAATTTATAAATCCTTGAGGCTGATTGAGATGTGGTTTCTTGAAAACTTGTAAAAAATTAATTTTGTAATTAAAAGTTACATTTACAATATAGGTTATTTTAGATATTTTTATTAGCAACGGATTCATTGGTTAATAATTACACAATTTTTTATTTATTAAAAATTACTTGAATAATCATGTGCAACATCTAGCCCCATCACACACGTGTTAGAGCTACAAAATAAACTTCGCGCGCACGATGTTTTTTTAGTGCGCACGATGACAACTTTTCTTGGCCTTTTTTTTAACGCGTTCTTTTCCGTTCTGACAATTTTAAAAGAGGATTTTGTGCACTTTTGCAAGGGTTACGGAATTTGGCACTAGGAGCATAATTTTAGAGCACCAAAGGGTGATTTTGAGAGCATTGGAAGTCATTGGAGCCCAATCTTTCAAGGGAATTCACGTGCTATTTATCATTTATCAATTGGTATTGTAATTTTATAATGAGTAGCTAAATTCTCTAGGTTAGATTGTGTGTGATGAACTTTATTCAACCTTATTGGCATTATATGGCGGTTTGACTTTGTATGAACCTTATCACTTATAATTTTATTGAGGTGTTTCTTTTGCTTATTGCGTATTGGACCTATGGCAATTGTTCCTGACCTGTAGCCTATGTATTGGACTTAGGGCAATTATTCTACTTAAGCCGGTTGAATAGGGATATGATACCTCGAGTAGTGGCACAGAAAACTAACGGTTTATTCATCGCCTAACACTACTTAAGTTGGCAGACTAGGGATAGAAAGCTTCTAGTAGTTGTTAGTGAGTTATTTCGTGGGGGACTGACTATAACGGTTTGGTTAGTTCGCCGTAAAATTATAAGTATAAGATAATTCATACAAGGCATCCTACACCAACAAGAGGGAATAAAGGGATTCTAAAACACAACCTAACCGCTTTAGTGATCTTGTTTTTTTCGTTTATTTACATTTTGCACTAAAACTTGCAAAATCCCCTTTTTACTATTTTATTTCAATTTGCACAAATCATTGTCTTGTTCGAACACAGTCCTTGTGGGTTCGATCTTTTTATTACTGCGACATTATCGGTACATTTCCTGAGAAGTCATCACTCGTAAAAGGGATATCTCCTCCGGTACAAAACAAAAGTTCTAAAGAGAACAATGGGAGCAGTAGCAAGGGTTTCAACACTTCGATTCCTCAAACAAGTAGAAGAACAACAATCCCTAAATAATTAAAAGGCGTGATCACAAATATCACAATATAATCCAATCCAAGACTATTAAATGATCTATCATTGATGAAAATATTCTTTGCAAAGTGAAGCTTGACATTGTAGTTTTCATTTATCATACAAAAAACCATAGTATCTAAGAGAATGAGGGGAAATGCATGCAAGTTATTGTGTACAATTTCGATTTAATCATAGAGACATTAAAAAGTTTAAAAGTATAAGTCACATTGTAGGGATCAAAATCAATATCATTATCCATGAGGCTCTATAAGCTGCTAAGAGCCCAATCGTTAGTGATATACAACATTAAACCATATTTTTATTCGACTTCATAAATATTATCACTAACATTTTCTATGGAAGCTCTTTAGAAGTTGTGTGGCTACAAATGACCAATTGGTTAGGAGGAGGGTTGGTATTATTGGAGATTCTTTGGACTGTCGTCTTTGTGGTAACTCTTTGGAAAAGATTCACTGTGTGTTCTTGGCATGCGAGTTTTCTGTCAAGGTTTGGGAAGGTGTTGCAAACTGGTGTGGCTTGGGTGTGGATACGTGTGAACCTTGTATTGACTCTTTCGTTTCGTTTGGTAATACTTCCAGTAAGTTTGTTGGTACTCTGAGGGGTAGTATATTTTGGGCGTTGACTGTCTGGCACATATGGAAAAGCAGGAACCATCTTATATTTAAGGGCATTTTGGCTTCGGTGGATGACACGATAAACTCAGTTAAGTTCTTCTCTTGGAGGTGGCATAATGGAGGCGAAACCACTTCTAAGTGTTCGTTTTATGATTGGTATGTAGAACCTTTGGACTGTATTAATCGGAAGTAATTTCTGTCTTGATTGTATTCGGGTTTAGCACCCCTTGTGCTTTGTTTAATTCTATTGCTTATTAAAAAAAAACTAACATTTTCTTCGCTACCACCGTAATTAATGTGCATGGAGTAATGACCTTTTAACAAAATTTGAATCACTATTCATATATTAGAATATTTTATATTCGTTTGTATGGTCACACATTTACGAGGGTTATCCAACGTGTATGGGAAGTTTTGTTTTAGGCATGAATGAATGTTACTTTTGCAATACAAAGTGAAGATTAAGGTTATTTACTAAGCGAAAAGGTAAGAAAACGATATGTTCAAAGCACGCTAACTTACTTCGTTGACAATAATAAAGAGTAGCTCTCAACAAGGTTTCTGCGATCATCATGATTCATTATAGTCCTTAACAAGCTATAAGTTGATTTAAGAAATGAAAACACTAACCTTAAGAAACACATTTAGCATAGACCTGGGTCCCAAGCTTGTACGAATTATATCAGCAACAACCTTCCATTCAACAAAGCCCACATTAAATTTGAAACAAATTAATATTAAGAAACAATAGCAAGCACTACTGAAATTTGGAAAGTAATTATCAGTATCAGGTTCACCTTTGATGCCTGAATATTAGCATAAAGTACCTTAGCTCTAGACTCACGTTTCAAAGATTCCTTTGCAAACCCCTTACGGAATAACCCTTGAGTAAAACGAAAGTTATGGGTAGATCTCATTGAGTGGAAAAAGAAGTTGGTTAAAGGTAAATGGTTGGTGGGTGGAGATTATAACACAGTAAAGACAACAGAGGAAAGAAAGGGCTTAGGTAGAGTTTACCGGTCAGATATGAATAAATTTGAAGCATTTATAGATATCATTGAGTTAACTGATCTACCTGTGGTGGGCAGTAAATATACTTGGTTCAAAGGTAATGGATGCTGCAGAAGTAGAATAGACAGAATGTTAATTTCTGTAGGCTTGATTTTGAAATGGAAACTACTATCACAGGAGGTTGGTGTTAGAGAGGTGTCGGATCACAGACCACTATGGGTTAAAGCGAATAACTGGAATTGGGGTCCAAAACCATTAAAAGTCTTCAATTGCTGGTACAATCATCCAATTTTCAAGAATTTGTAAAAGTGGAATGGGAAGGTTTAGAGGTGAGGGGTTCAGTAGCATGTGTTTTAAAAGAAAAGTTCAGACATATGAGAAGTAAACTTAGATGGTGGAATATGGTAGTATTTGGGTGGGTGGAATTAGACATTCAGGAAATAGTGGATTTGTTGAACAATCAAGAAGAAGTGCTTGATCAATTGAGTGGCGAGGCGCTTCAGAATGCAATGCATGTCATAAACAAACTTCAAGGGGACATGTGGAATAAACTGCATCTGCAAGAGAGTCTGGTGAAACAGAAAGCGAGGTTGAATTGGATGCGTGAAGGTGATATGAATACAAACTATTTTCACTCTATGATGACATACATATATATAAGGAATGCCATAAGTAGGGTTCAGACGGATTCAGGTTATGTGGAAGAGGTGACATTGGTCAAAGAGGCAGTTAGAAATTTCTTCATGAACAGGTTTAAGAAGGTGGAAATGGTTAGACCTGCAATGAGAAATCATGATATTCCCAAGCCGAGTAAGGAGGATGTGGTAAGTCTTGAATGTTGTTTCACTACTGAGGAAATCTGGGAGGCTCTAGGTGAATGTGACAGTGAGAAAAGACCGGGACCCGGCAATTTCAACATAGAATTCTTAAAGAGATGTTGGGATATAGTATGTCCAGATGTGATTAATTGTATAAAAGAATTTCACTCAACGATTATTCTTCCTAAAGAGATGACTTCCTCGTTCATTACATTAAATCTGATGGTTAATAATCCACAAAACATAGGAGAGTATCCTCCGATATGTTTGATTGGTTGTATCTACAAGCTCATTTCAAAGGTATTAGTTGCTAGATTGAGGAGGATTATTGGAAAACTTGTGTCTAAGACACAAAATTCTTTCATTCTGGGTAGGATTATTCATGATGGGATCGTGGTAGTGAACGAGTTGATTGACATTGTTAAGAGATAAAATAGTAGTTGTTTGTTATTTAAAATAGATTTCGAACAAGCGTATGATTGTGTCGATTGGGATTTTCTATTAGGGGTGCTAAAGGATATAGGGTTTGGAGAGAAATGGTTGAATTAGATGGAGGGTGGGATACTTAACAGTCATCTATCAGTTTTGTTTAATGGGAGTATATCAAGAGATTTTAAAGCTACGAATGGGATGCGTCTAGGGGATCCACTTTCCCCATTTATGTTCTCTTTGGTTGTTGAAGGATTGGCCTCAATGGTTAGAAAGTATGCTCAACCAAGAATTATTAGCGGCTTGGAGTTGAATGATGAAGTGGGTTATAATCTGCTTCAATTCGTAGACGATACGATGATGATTTGCAAGGCATATTGGAACAATTTATGGGGAGTAAAGGCAATCCTCAGAGGGTTTGAAATAGGGTCGGGGCTAAAGAACAATGCGTGGAAAATCTGCCTGTTGGGTGTCAATGTTGAGGAGTCTTTTTTGAATGCAGCAACTCTGTTTCTGCCATCTAAATGTGGTGCAGTTCCTTTCAAATTTTTAGGAGTTATGGTCGGAGGGAATCATAGAAGGAGCAATTTTTGGAGACTTGTTATCAATGCCTTCAAAGCTAAGCTAGCCAGTTGGAAAAGTAAACTATTGTCGATTGGTGGACGGGTAACTTTAATTAACACAGTAATCACGAATCTACCAATTCATTATCTTTCTCTTTTTGTGGCTCCTGCTTGTGTGTTGAAAGAAATTATCCCTATCCAACGTAACTTCTTATGGGCGGGATCGGCGGAAAAGAAACATATTTCGTGGGAAAGCTGGGATGTGGTGTGCAGACCTAAAGAATTGGGTAGTTTAGGGATTAAAGACATAAGGATATTCAACAAAGCTCTAATTGGTAAATGGTTGTGGAGGCTACTGATGGATAAGGAAGCAAGTTGGAGGGGAGTGCTTGAACATAGGTATGGTGAAATTTCAAAAAGAGTTCTTAATGTAGTCGAACAGGATAACAGGGTTTAAGAGTCGCTGTGGTGGAAAGACTTGATGGTATTGCGGGCTGACATGGGGCCTGGATTATTTTTGCTCGATCTCGATTAAGCTAGGTAGTGGTGATCTCATGTCATTTTAGACAAGTAAATGACTTGGAGCTTTGCCGTTACAGAGGTTGTTTCCTCAACTGTTTGTGGCTTCTGATAGGAAAATGGTAGCGGACATGGATGTGGGATATTGGATTGAAAATAGGTGGCAGTGGGATCTTGGATCATTAGCTTTTGTTGGTTCTTATGTAGCAGGTGACGATTATACAGAGTTAACAACATTGTTAAACGAGGTCGTTCCAGTCGCAAGAGCAGTGAATGCTATTAGTTGTCCATGGGATGTGAACAACCACTTCACCGTTGCTTCATTCTATGATAGAATCATAAAAGGTTCTGCCAATTTTGAACTGAGCGAACGTAGCACCCCAAAATTTGCTCTCCTTACTTTAGTACTAACTGGCTTATGTTTCATTTCATTTTTGCATTATCATGTGTGCATATCATTAGTTTTTAGCATGGGGTCAAGGTGCCTGAGGCAGTTCAAGAGGAGAAGATGTTCTTCAAAGGGTCAAGCAAGAGTCCTTATATTGTCCAAGAGATCTCAAGTGGATCACACTCTCCTAACCAGTGCAGAAATTAGGGTTTTGAGATTCTTGGGTTTATTAGTCCAATGGGCAAGCTTCTTGGGTTTTTATCATCACCAAATGGCATATCTTATCTTTGTTGGAGAGGATACACATCATATTCAGAGGAATTTGGATTTGGAGACTGTGCTATTTCCTCCTAGACTGAGGGTACCAAAATTAGGTTTTGCTTTAAAGTCAATTTATTTCTGATTTTTTGGGCAAGACTTGATTCCATGGTATTACTTGGGTCCCTAAGCATCTAGGAATGGAAGATTGTCCATCAGTTTGGTTCATGAGAGATTCAATTGTAAATCAGGAGAATTGGAGAAGAGTCAACAGTGAGAGGGGAAGTCAACTGTGAAATTTTGAGGTTCTCTTCAAGGTTTTCAAGGTCTCACATCCTCATATGGTCTTCAAGGGTCAATTTTCATACCATTTATCATGAATCAGGGGTTAGTACAAAAGTTACTAAATATGGAAATGACCTATAATTTGAAAGTTTCCATTTTTGGCAAGTTTTTACACTACATTCAAATTGGCTTTTCATCATCAAAGAAGCTTCAAGTGAATTTTCCTCAAACATGAAAGTTGAAGATATTTTTCTCCCCTTTCCAACAAGTACTAGATGGTCTCCATATCATTTGTGAAAGTCAAGTTATGATCAAAAGAAGGCAAAGTGGTTTTTAGGGTTTTCTCATGGTTCCATTTTCACAACTTTTGCATTTTGGGACATAGTGACCTATATTTGGTTCTGTTGCTTCAAGGCATATTATAACATCAAAGTACCTCCCATATGGATCATTTTTGGCCTTTGAACCCAGAGATTCCATGGCTTATTCATCACTTATTTCACATTATGCAAAATTGCAAGATCATTGAAAACTCATGAACCAAGACATCTCAAGGCCCAAATCCAATTCAGGTGTGATTAGCAATTGTAATATAAGTGATCCATCATAGAATGCTTGGGTGTACATGCATGGAGGAGGGTGTATTTCACATTATACAAATTTCCAAAATCACTCTAAACTCATTAAGTGAGGAATTAACAAGGCCCAAAATGCCAATCAATGGATTAACCTAATATATTTAAGCTAACTCATGCACTGGTTAGAGAGGAGGACACGTGATTTTGAGGAGAATAAAACTTTCAACCCTAAAGCTTGATTCCTTCGAATCTGATAATCCATTAGGGCTTTTCACAAAATTTCTTCACAGTCTTGATCCTTGGAATCCATAGAGCACGAAGCACTCACCATCTAGAGCTAACAATAAGGATACGGATAGCACAATCTCAGGTTGGTGCATTTTTCATGATCATAGAACTCTATTTTTAAGTGTGCATAATGATGTGTGACGTTCACGGATAATCCTGATATAGTTTGTTTTGAGTTTGGACGTTTATATTGTCTGTATGATGAGTTTGAAACTTTTGAAGCAAACTTTATTTCGTTCGATTTGCGCTATGTATTGATTGTTTGCAAAAAATAGCATGATATTTGGAATCCTCATGTTTTTCTGATTGAAATGATGTACTCATTTGCATTTTTTGGGGGTTTTGGGGGCGGTGGTTACCGGAGAAGACGACCGGAACCCTAGTTCCGGCGTCTGGTGCAGTCTCCGGCGAGGTAGGGTTTGGGTGAGGAAGAGATAATCCTGACCATCCAATTGCTGGATCCCACGGTCCACGTTGCGCCACCTCATTAAAATTCTGTTTTATTTACTTAGTTAGGTGTGTGCTATCCCATGATAATTATTGTGAACCCTAGATCTACACCACTCATCATGTTTCTGATTGTTTGCTTGGGTACGTTGATGTGATCTGATGGCCTACATTTTGCCAGCGCGTTAATGATATGGTACTCCCCACGTGTTCTTTTATTTTAATTCAGGCTAATTTGGTGTGCGTGCGTGTATGATAGTTATGATGGTCGTGTGATCCTGAATGCTCATCATGATTACTTTTTGTTTTGGTTGACTGATGGCATGCGTTGGATTGATCCAAGGGCCCCATGTGGAGTCAACGTGGTGGACTGGGTTCACATGTTATTATTATTGTTTTTCAGATGGATTTTTGGGTTGGGCTTGCTTTCCACACTCTCAGTTAAGCCCAGTTACCATTTTCAACGTGAGTTATTGCTGCATACATCCCCCATGTTTATTTCTTTATTTTCATTTTTATTTTATTATTGCATTTCATTTTTAATCTTTAAAAATAGTTTTTTGCATTAAAAAATTTATTTTTTATTTTTATTTTATTTTTATCATCTAAATTAATTATTTGAATAGTTTCTTTTTGAATTTGCTTCATTTTGCACACATTGCATTGTAGAATTTATTTCTCATCTTCCATAAAACATTTTGAACTCATTCTTTTTGAATTGTTTCATCAACTTCTTGACGTTCATTAAAATTTTTATTTATTTTTAAAATATTTTTATATTGCATTTTAGCCCCCCTCTTTTGCACTTTGAGTCATGTTTCTTGTCTGATATTTGCTTGATTGTTTGAGTGACTTATATTTTGAATTTTTGCATGAATTTTTAACATGTTGTCTGCCACTGGTTGAGGTGTGTTAAGTTTTAATTTGGTAATTTTAGAAGATGTTTTGCCAATTGTTTGATTGCTGTTTGTTTGAGGTCTTCTTTTATGCACATGTTTGATCATGTCTGGCTTCTTGTTTGAGAAGGCACTTGTGCCATTGTTTGGGATTGTTTTTTTGACTTCATAATTCATGTTTGAATCATTCTGGGTCACTTGATTATGATTATAGGTCATTGGTGTGAGGTTGTTGCACACTTTGTGCATATGTTCAATGCTTGGTTTACATGCCTTTTCTTTGACTTATCTTCTCACCTCATCTCATCTATGCTTATTCATGCCTTATGTTTGGTTTATGTATGCCATGCCATATCATTCATTTGCATTTCATTTGATGTATGTTTCTGACCTTGGAGCTTTGCATTCATATCATATGTTATTCATGTTTCATCTTGCATACCTGAACATGTCTCATCTACATGCTTCCTCTTCTTTCTTCTAATGATTCCTAATGCTTGGATACTTGTTTGTATGCCTCATGTGACACTTGCATAGCATGTTTAGGTCATCCACATTCTGACTTGGATGAGTTTCATTTGGTTTGCAACCATTTTTCTTTGGTTTGTGACTTGTTTGGGGGTTTTCATTTGCCTTATTGTCACTTATGTCTGTTTTGTACTAGCCTTTTATGCAGGGGCTGAGGTAAGTTATTTGAGGGTGTGGATAGTTATCCATGTCTACTCTCACTCTTTCTTTCTCTCGTCTTTTCTTTTCTTTAGGCTTAGGTTGTTATCAAACCTCCCCTTAGGGCCACCTTTGCATGATAACATTAGGACTAAATTCCATAGGATAGTCTCCCTCCAAACTTCCCCTTAGGGCCATCTTTGCATGATAACATTAGGATAGATTCTCCCCGTAGTGTTTTTCTTTTCTCTTGAGTCCCTATTCTCACCTCATAACATCTCTAAGATACTTAATAAGGTCAACTTTCCTTGCACACAAGCCTTAAACATAGGAAATGAAGATTGAGGGGTCCCCCTTCTCTCTTCTAGAGTGTTGAGCATACGTCCCATTGGGGACGACCATGCGACACATTCGTTCCCGTGTCATAGACTTTGGTTCAAGTTGAGTTACGAACTAACCCAAGTCACTGTCCTAAAAAATACAAACAAACTTCAAACCTTTTTGTCCTTCGGGATTGTCAAACTAAAGGCTATTTTCAAAAAGGGCACGTTACCTTCCGTCTGAGTCGCAAACAGGCATCGACCCTAACTGCCGGACGCGAACTTAACGTCGCTCATAAAAAACACAAAAAGAACTTGCTCCGAACTACGTTGACTCTAAATTCCCCATTGCACAAAGGGGGTACGTAGGCCTAGGACGTCGATGTTCTACCGAGTCTGTCTTTGTTTTCCCCTTCCCCGTTTTAGTGCAGCCATAGATTTTAGGATAACTCACCCTTAGAATAGACAACAAGCGTGGATCCCATCGAGTACGATGGACGCGTGGGGTGCTAGGACCTTCCCCTCGCGTAACCGACTCCCGAACCCAGGCTATGGTTGCGATGACCATTCCTTTCCCCCTTCCTCAGGTTTATGCGGTGTTCCCTTTCCCTCTCTTGGGATAAATTTACACGGCTGTCAACTCTGTGTTCCGCGCCACTTTCGCGTTTGTACCTGGATGAAAATCCTGGGAGCGACAGCTGGCGACTCTGTTGGGGAACGAACCCGGAATCTCTGGTTGACCTATGCTGGTCCATCCCCTTTAGCGAGTCTATCCTAGCGCTTGCTTGTCTTTGTTCTCTTTGGGTGTTTTTGTTCTTGTTTAGCTTTATTTGTTGTATTTTATTTTTACCGCATTTTCTGCACTGCATATTGTTATCAGCTGCTGCACTGTTTTTTCTGTTTGGCGGGTTAAGAGTTCTGAGAGATAAGCCCAATACCCAGGCTTGAGCATACACGTAGGATTAGCATGCAAAGTAGTGTGACTTGTGTGGCATTTGGCCAAACGTACTATACATGAAAACTCCACATCCAGACGAGGTTTTCTTAGGTAATGTTCTATCCTGCGCATTGGTGCAGATGATTGAATGTAACTTGGAGAACTTTCGACTCTAGCGGCCATTCCCGAGGACTCAGTAACGACACTCCTCCCGAGACGTGATAATGGCAAACCAGAAATGGCAAGCCCATTACACATGTCGATCCGAGGACCCCATGCTGGGAACTTGCTATAGGGTTTCCTTTTGGGAAAGAATAGTGGAAGCACTCCTCGTTTGGCAATAGTACTGTACCCCGAGGGATGAATGTACTATTGCTTCTCGACCTCAGTGCCGAAACTGAGGACTTACCATAGGATGTTTTCTTTTGAGGGGAATCAGTTGAGGCCTCCTCGATTGGTGATGATGCCAAACCAGAAATGGTGAACGTATCATCATTTCTCATCCTGAGAGCCCGTGATATTAAGGATCCTCGGCTTTCTAGTACCCACATGTGAGAGGGCAGGGTGTTTACAGGTTTGCAGGTAACCTTGACCTTCAACATACCCGGTTTTTTGATCAGCAGATTTATCAGTGTGGTACTATGGTTATTCTGGTATTCTGGGTATTTGGGCAGATCCTCGAGATTATACAGTCGTTCAGTGCAGCAGTTGTCCAGTCTGTGTGGCATCCTTGATCCCATGTGTGCATTTGCATCATCATTCTGCATCCTAACATGTTTATTCATTTGCAGGGCTGCATCCTAACTTTGATTCTGGTTTTTGAAGACTATTAAGGATGAGTACTGAGAAGAGAAAGAACATCATAGTGTACAAGTTCCCATCACTTTTTCTGGATACTGTTCACAAGATTGTGTCTATGGCAGAACCTGGGGTATTGGTAGACTTTAGAGGAGAGTATGGAAGAATTCTGAATTTCGCTCGCAACATCACTGAATACGAGTATAGGGCTTTGCACACTCTGGTGCAATTCTATGACCCTCACCTGCGTTGTTTTCTATTCATTGATTAAATATTGGCTCCGACATTGGAGGAATTTGCTCTCATTCTGGATGTTGCCATTAAAGAAGAAGCTCCTTTCTATCCTTCTGAAGAACTTCCTGATTTAGGAAAGGTTTCCGAGGCTTTGCATTTGGATCCATCTTTGTTGAAAAATAACATTGCCAGTAAGGGAGGGTGTAAAGGCTTTCATGTGAAATTTTTGGTAGAACAGGCTGCTGTGTATGCTAAGGCTAGATGTTGGTCAGTTTTCAACGCCATCTTGGCTATGTATGTCTATGGAACGGTGTTATTTCCGAATATGAAGGATTTTCTGGACATGCACGCTGTCCGGATATTTACCATGAAGAATCCGATACCTACTTTGCTTGGAGATCTGTATTATTCAGTGCATTATAAGAACGAGAAGAGGAGGGGAGGACCCCTTTACTTTTGTGTGCCAGTCTTCTATAAATGGTTTGCTGATCGTCTTCCCAAATCTGGGGCATTTGTAGATACTCAAGGAACTTTGGAGTGGTCCAAAAGATTGATGGGCTTGAGGGAAAATAATCTAATTTAGGTTAACCGTGACTTGTTGGGCCAAGATATCATGATTAGTTGTGGAGGTCTCCCAAATGTGCCTCTAATAGGAAGGAAAGGGGGAATTAACTACAACCATATTCTTGCTATTAGACAATTCGGGTATGCCTTGAAAGAGCCACCAAGAGACGAGGAGGTCCAAGAATCTTTATATCTGAGTGGGGAAATCAATCCATAACTGCTAAAAGAAGCTGCGAATACTTGGGAAGATCGTCATAAGAAGGGGAAGATTTCTTTTGGGAAGAGCAACAACAGGACATTTCCTACGTATGAAGATTGGGTTCAGAAAAGGGTAGAGGAGGAGCTTTTGCCATTCTCCAAAGAACCACCATCTTACCCCTTGCTGATTGAGCCTCCTACCACAGTTGAGATAGAGAAGTTTAACAAGTTGTGGGCTGAAAAGGAAAAGCTGCGAGAAGAAAACAGTGAGCTACAAAGAGAGATTTACCAATTGAAACATGAGTGGGGTGAAGCTGTTCATATCGCCAAGTTGAAGACAGAGCTTCTCGCTAAGGCAGAAAAGGAGCTAGCTGACAAGGTCACAGCCAGACAAAGGATAAAGAAAGCTCTAGAGGGTATCAGTAAGGTTCTCGAGTCTAAGAAGGAGAAATTGGACAAGGCTTTGTTGAAAATTCACAGGTTCAATGCTCACCGAGATACTGCAATGGCTGAAAATAAGCGAAAAAAAGACGATTATCTAGCTCAGATTGATCAATTGAAGTTGAAGCTCAAGAAGAAAGACGCTGAGATCCTATCAGGGGTATTCCAGAGACAAGTAGTCGAGGGTCGACTCAATGAAGCCATAGCCTCCATAGAGGAACTAAAGATCCAAGCTGAAGTGAAGAAACCTAGAAATGAGGGTCCTAGCATGGATGGTGTTTCTGGAGAAGACGCTTGGGAGTTGCATTGTCGATACTTGGAAGGGATCATGCATAGGAGGGATGTTCTCATTCAAGAGCTAATTCAGAGACCTAAGCATCCTGACACCAAAAAGTTGTTCAAGGAAATTCAAGACTGGAGCAAAGAGCATGATGGATGGGGGGGATTAGCACTTGTGGACTTTGATGACATGCCGTAGCTTTCTATTTTCCTTTATTGTATTTGGATCACCACCAGGCTTGTTGGTTGGGATCTATGATTATTGTGTTCAGACTTATTATTTTGGTTTGTGATTGTTGACGATTGGTTATCCTCTGGTTTTTCTTAATACATGAGCAGAAGTTCCGTTCTATCTCGTTGTTTAAACTGGAATCAAGGGGTGGATCGCCCTGCGAATTTCTCAACATGTTCATTTGCATTTGTATATTCATAATCATTTTGCATAACAGGTGTTTATCTCTGGTGTTCTTACTTTGTACAGGATTGATCAGCCAGTTCATCGGTATTCTACTCAGTCTGTGATAACCAGAGGATAGCCATGGAACAACTCCGTGCAGAGATGCTTGAAATGAAGGTTAAGATGAGGCAATTTAGGGAAGGCATGCTGGTCATGTCCCAAGAGCAGAAGATGCTGAAGAAGGAGGTCAATCAGATGAAGACTCAGATGGGTTTGGTCATGGAAATTTTGAATATAGTGTTAAAGAAGGAAAACAGTCCTGTGCTCGCTTCTGCAACAGAAGTCCTTAATCCTCCCATTTCTGTGGGATTTACTCTAGATCATGGATTTCCTCGTGAATCCCCTCCACAACCTTTTGCTGCAGAAGCTCCACGTCAGCAACCTTTGTTTGTACCTCAGACAAATGTGGAAAGGAAAGTGCAAGTGCAGGTGATGTTCTTGCCCGTCTACTTGAAAGTTATCTGGTTCAACTAAGGGATGCCAAGCCTGTTCCTGACCCTATTCCTCCTGATTATGATCTGGATGCCAGATGTGAATATCACTCAGACACACTGGGTCATTCAATTGAAAATTGCAACGTGTTCAAGCACAAGGTGCAAGACCTGGTAGACTCAGAGATCATTGCATTCACTGAAGATGATATGTACATCAATTGAAGCCTCCTTCCTCAAGTGAGCACTCAGTCTGCAAGCACGTCCAGACAGAATCAAGCTTCCTCAGCAATGGCAATCTTCAGCTTCTTTACTGCATTTTCATTTGTAGTTTTTTCATTTCTTGTTAAAGCATTGTATGCATGTAAGACTTGTTTGTTTTTAATGACAATCATAATACAATGAGCATGTTTTTCTTGAAGTAATCCATTCGTGTTCACTCTTAAATGTTTATATGCATTGCAATACCAATTTTCTTGTCTAGAACTCTCGAGGGAGGATGACAAAATAAGAGCGCAGATTTCTAATGGAGCACTTTTGGATAAAACCCTGTTAAGGATGTACAGGCATTGTTTCCAATTCACAAACACTGGAGATATAAGGGAGATAGACCCTCGTTAACCCCTTTGAGCCTTGAAGTAGGAGCTTCTTTCGTACGAAAAAACCCTCATACTTAACCCAGGGACAAGGTAGGCGTCAGTTAGTTTGACCGAGCGTTCAAATTTCAAGGAGAGTGTGCATCTGAGGAACCATTACCTTCTATCCCACCGTCAAGAGGTCAAGAGATGTGAAACCACAATGGTTATCCATCAACAACCAAGGAGTGAGGCAGTCACAACCCTTTCAAGCAAGTAAGACAACCAGTGTCACACGCTTTGTTCAAAAAAGGGATAAAAAAAAGGCAAAAGAAAGAAGAAGCGAAAATCATTACAAAAGAAAATCCTCGATAAGAACAAATTCATGTGATTACAGACACAAAAGATAAAAAGGGGTGACTGTCATTCCAAAACTCCCTTAGGTGCCAAACCATTAGTGGCATAGGTTCCTTAAAGATCATAAACCTTTTGGGAGATGAGCGTTTGGGTCAGATTAACTGAACATAGGACTGGAGAACATCACGATGAGTGGGTGGGCAATGATAAACTTTGAGCCTTAAATCTTTCTTTTTTCTGAAACCGTGAACCAGACCACGTTACAACCCTTAAAAGTCCTAATTGAAATAGGGTTTATTCCGAAAGCGTACTTCAACAGGATAACGTTCCTGACTCCTATGAGTTGTGCTAATAAGATCTGTTGGTATTGCATGTGCGCATTGTTTTGCCATTCAAAAATCGAGGTCGCATCCCAGCTAGTGATTCGTTCACAAGGCTTGGCGACGCATTTTCAATAAAGCTTCAAGGTTAACATGAGTGTTGTATTAGAGATGTCATTCTCATAATAAACATTTTCTGCTTGTATGTGTGTGACATCAAAGAAGCTTACACGATGAACAAAAATCGAGAAGCTCGATCACGCCAAGTTGAGATGGTGAAAACTCCGAAGGACAATCATGTCAAGGGGTATGTGGCCAAGGGACTGTGCGCAGCCTGGGGGTTCTCGATGAATGGTGATAAGATGCAGCTAATCTGGAGCAGTCACGTTGAAAACTCTCCCTAAAGCAGTCAAACAGGGGCAATCAGGTCGATTTGACAAATCTCTGTAAGATCAGTTAGGGGAAAAGTTCCTTCAAGACTTGGGGCAGGCCTCCTCTAGAGCATGAGAAATTGTCTACTCTTGAAAATGGTTAATTGAAAACACCTCTTCAAAGTTCAGAATACTGGGACAGAGTATTTTTGAGTCATTACAATTCCTTTCGAGGTAATGTACTTCATGGATCATGAAGCCTGGGGCAGTTATGTCAAGATCTGATAAATCCCTCCAAGAGTGGGGAGACCCTGGGGCAGTGCGAACGCCCGGTCTTCTGTAAAATCCTCTTGAGATGGTTTCTTCCATTAGACCTGGTGGTCTAGGGCAAGTGGAGAGTTCAAAGGGCCGTTTATGAACATAGAGGCAGGTCAGGCTGAGTGGCAACAAGATCGTACTTCCCCAGTAGGGTTGCTCTCCCCAGCATTGAGATTGCACCTTTCCTCAGCAGAGCAGACCTTCCCTAGCAGGAGACGTGGGAAGTATTTTCTCTGGATCTAGACGTTATTTCCCCACAGAATCAGGATGTTCACTTTCCCATCCAGTCAGGAAGCGCGCTCTCACCGACAATGTCATATTCTAATCCCCAGCAAGGTAAGGATAAAGTCATTCGCCCCTTCAGCAGGCTGAGTTCAACAGTATCCCCAAGCAGGATGGTATCATGGACTGTTCTCCCCAAGCAAGATGGTATTATGGGCTGGCATCCCCCAGCAGGTCCTAAGCCCATCTGTTATTGGCAATTTTCAGTAACAGACCGCCGATTCCGTTATTGGCATTCATTCTCAACTCCCTCAGCAGAGGAGGAATCTCAGGTTCGAGGTCACCTTCAGTAAAGGACATGTGTAACCCCCGGTAGTGTGGATGTTCGTTTGGGATTTCATCCCCAGTAGAAGTTGTTGATCCAAAGGGTCGGTCAGCGTGATCCTTCTCAGCAGAGTTCTTGGGTTCAGAGGATAATTTATTTTTGTCATCCCCATCTGAATTGATCTTTTCTCTCCAGCATTTATTTTGCTGGAGGGACCCCTTTTGAATATCATAAGCATTCGCATTGCATCCTCAAATGCGTAGCATTTCCACTTCGTGTGGAGCATTACGGCAAAATTCAAACATAGGCATCCGAGGCATAAGCCAGGTTTGAGCTTTCATTCGTCGAAAAAAAAAGCAGATTTCGGAGATTATCATTTGACTTTACTCCACAAGTGTTGGGTTTAGTCATTCAAAGCAATATTTGGCATTCCCTTGTGGAGTTGTTTGCCAGGAGCGTTAATCCATGATTTCATTTTTACCCCTTCGTCCAGGTGGTCCTTTAGTTTATTCCCTCGAGGGTTTTTACCGTCAGATACCCGTCCGTGTTCTTTAAGCACCCGTCCGTGTTTGAACCTTTCATTTCAATGCCCTTCCGTATTGACACTTGGCACCCGTCCGTATTCTTTCAGCACCCGTCCGTGTTTGAACCTTTCATTTCAATGCCCGTTCGTATTGACATTTGGCACCCGTCCGTGTTCTTTTAGCACCCGTCCGTGTTTGAACCTTTCATTTCAATGCCCGTCCGTATTGATATTTGGCACCCGTCCGTGTTCTTTCAGCACCCGTCCGTGTTTGAACCTTTCATTTCAATGCCCGTCCGTATTGACACTTGGCACCCGTCCGTGTTCTTTCAGCACCCGTCCGTGTTTGAACCTTTCATTTCAATGCTCGTCCGTATTGACACTTGGCACTCGTCCGTATTCTTTCAGCACCCGTCCGTGTTTGAACCTTTCATTTCAATGCCCGTCCGTATTGACATTTGGCACCCGTCCGTGTTCTTTCAGCACCCGTCCATGTTTGAACCTTTCATTTCAATGCCCGTCCGTATTGACATTTGGCACCCGTCCGTGTTCTTTCAGCACCCGTCGGTGTTTGAACCTTTCATTTCAATGCCCGTTCGTATTGACATTTGGCACCCGTCCGTGTTTGAACCTTTGTTTCAATGCCCGTCCGTATTGACATTAGACACCCGTCCGTGTTCTTTCAGCACCCGTCCGTGTTTGAACCTTTGTTTCAATGCCCGTCTGCATCGAGATTTGATGCCCGTCCGTGTCCTTTCAGCACCCATCCGTGTTTGAACCTTTGTTTCAATGCCCGTCCGTATTGACATTTGACACCCGTCCGTGTTCCTTTCAGCACCCGTCCGTGTTTGAACCTTTTAAGCCAATGCCTGTTTAATTGACTTTTGACGCCCGTCCGTGTCCTTTCAGCACCCGTCCGTGTGTGAACTTTTGTTTCAATGCCCGTCCGTATTGACTTTTAACACCCTTCCATGTTGCCTTCCGTCCCCCAGCGAGATCAATCCCCTGTAAATTTACCCTTTTTACACCCGTCCGTGTATCTTTTCGATAACAGTCCGTATTGAACCCTTTTACACCCGTCCGTGTACCTTTTCGATACTCGTCTGTATTGAACCCCTTTACACCCGTCCGTGTACCTTTTTGATACCCGTCCGTATTGAAACTTTTTACACCCGCCCGTGTATCTTTTTGATACCCGTCCGTATTGAACCTTTTTACACCCGTCCGTGTATCTTTTTGGTACCCTGTTCGTATCTGATATCTTTGACTCCTTGACACCCGTCTGTGTTTATCCCCAGTAGTTAACACTCGTTTGTGTTTATTTCATGACATTCCAATACATTGTTCGTGTTGTTTTCCAACACTCGTACGTGTTGTGACAAGTGCAGCATTTATCGCTTGTTCCCCAGTGGAGTCGTCCCTCCTTTGAGGATTGCAAATTTCAGGTATCTTTTGGTATTCAATCCCCGCGAATCCTTTAAACGCATGACAGCCGTTGCTATCATACCTTCAGGACCAAGCTGATTGAATAGGGGCAGCTGTAGCACCCCAAAATTTGCTCTCCTTACTTTAGTACTAACTGGCTTATGTTTCATTTCATTTTTGCATTATCATGTGTGCATATCATTGGTTTTTAGCATGGGGTCAAGGTGCCTGAGGCAGTTCAAGAGGAGAAGATGTTCTTCAAAGGGTCAAGCAAGAGTCCTTATATTGTCCAAGAGATCTCAAGTGGATCACACTCTCCTAACCAGTGCAGAAATTAGGGTTTTGAGATTCTTGGGTTTATTGCTCCAATGGGCAAGCTTCTTGGGTTTTTATCATCACCAAATGGCATATCTTATCTTTGTTGGAGAGGATACACATCATATTCAGAGGAATTTAGATTTGGAGACTGTGCTATTTCCTCCTAGACTGAGGGTACCAAAATTAGGGTTTGCTTTAAAGTCAATTTATTTCTGATTTTTTGGGCAAGACTTGATTCCATGGTATTCCTTGGGTCCCTAAGCATCTAGGAATGGAAGATTGTCCATCAGTTTGGTTCATGAGAGATTCAATTGGTCAATGGATTGCAAATCAGGAGAATTGGAGAAGAGTCAACAGTGAGAGGGGAAGTCAACTGTGAAATTTTGAGGTTCTCTTCAAGGTTTTCAAGGTCTCACATCCTCATATGGTCTTCAAGGGTCAATTTTCATACCATTTATCAAGAATCAAGGGTTAGTACAAAAGTTACTAAATATGGAAATGACCTATAATTTGAAAGTTTCCATTTTTGGCAAGTTTTTACACTACATTCAAATTGGCTTTTCATCATCAAAGAAGCTTCAAGTGAATTTTCCTCATACATGAAAGTTGAAGATCTTTTTCTCCCCTTTCCAACAAGTACTAGATGGTCTCCATATCATTTGTGAAACTCAAATTATGATCAAAAGAAGGCAAAGTGGTTTTTAGGGTTTTCTCATGGTTCCATTTTCACAACTTTTGCATTTTGGGACATAGTGACCTATATTTGGTTCCATTGCTTCAAGGCACATTATAACATCAAAGTACCTCCCATAAGGATCATTTTTGGCCTTTGAACCAAGATATTCCATGGCTTATTCATCACTTATTTCACATTATGCAAAATTGCAAGATCATTGAAAACTCATGAACCAAGACATCTCAAGGCCCAAATCCAATTCAGGTGTGATTAGCAATTATAATATAAGTGATCCATCATAGAATGCTTGGGTGTAAATGCATGGAGGAGGGTGTATTTCACATTATACAAATTTTCAAAATCACTCTAAACTCATTAAGTGAGGAATTAACAAGGCCCAAATGCCAATCAGTGGATTAACCTAATATATTTAAGCTAACTCATGCACTGGTTAGAGAGGAGGACACGTGATTTTGAGGAGAACAAAACTTTCAACCCTAAAGCTTGATTCCTTCGAATCTGATAATCTATTAGGGCTTTTCACAAAATTTCTTCACAGTCTTGATCCTTGGAATCCATAGAGCACGAAGCACTCACCATCTGGAGCTAACAATAAGGATACGGATAGCACGATCTCAGGTTGGTGCGTTTTTCATGATCATAGAACTCTATTTTTAAGTGTGCATAATGATGTGTGACGTTCACTGATAATCCTGATATAGTTTGTTTTGAGTTTGGACGTTTATATTGTCTGTATGATGAGTTTGAAACTTTTGAAGCAAACTTTATTTCGTTCGATTTGCGCTATGTATTGATTGTTTGCAAAAAATAGCATGATATTTGAAATCCTCATGTTTTTCTGATTGAAATGATGTACTCATTTGCGTTTTCTGGGGGTTTGGGGGTGGTGGTTACCGGAGAAGACGACCGGAACCCTAGTTCCGGCGTCTGGTGCAGTCTCCGGCGAGGTAGGGTTTGGGTGAGGAAGAGATAATCCTGACCATCCAATTGCTGGATCCCACGGTCCACGTTGCGCCATCTCATTAAAATTCTGTTTTATTTACTTAGTTAGGTGTGTGTTATCCCATGATAATTATTGTGAACCCTAGATCTACACCACTTATCATGTTTTTGATTGTTTGCTTGGGTACGTTGATGTGATCTAATGGCCTACATTTTGCCAGCGCATTAATGATATGGTACTCCCCACGTGTTCTTTTATTTTAATTCAGGCTAATTTGGTGTGCGCGCGTGTATGATAGTTATGATGGTCGTGTGATCCTGAATGCTCATCATGATTACTTTTTGTTTTGGTTGACTGATGGCATGCGTTGGATTGATCCAAGGGTCCATGTGGAGTCAACGTGGTGGACTGGGTTCACATGTTATTATTATTGTTTTTCTGATGGATTTTTGGGTTGGGCTTGCTTTCCACACCCCCAGTTAAGCCCAGTTACCATTTTCAACGTGAGTTATTGCTGCATACACCCCCCATGTTTATTTCTTTATTTTCATTTTTATTTTATTATTGCATTTCATTTTTAATCTTTAAAAATAGTTTTTTGCATTAAAAAATTACAAGAAGATTCATGAAGCATATTTATAGTTTTATAAAATTTTCCCAAATTTTATTTTTTATTTTTATTTTATTTTTATCATCTAAATTAATTATTTGAATAGTTTCTTTTTGAATTTTCTTTATTTTGCACACATTGCATTGTAGAATTTATTTCTCATCTTCCATAAAACATTTTGAACTCATTCTTTTAGAATTGTTTCATCAACTTCTTGAAGTTCATTAAAACATTTTTTTTTATTTTTAAAATCTTTTTATATTGCATTTTAGCCCCCCTCTTTTGCACATTGAGTCATGTTTCTTGTCTGATCTTTGCTTGATTGTTTGAGTGACTTATATTTTGAATTTTTGCATGTATTTTTAACATGTTGTCTGTCACTGGTTGAGGTGTGTTAAGTTTTAATTTCGTAATTTTAGAAGATGTTTTACCAATTGTTTGATTGCTCTTTGTTTGAGGTCTTTTTTTATGCACATCTTTGATCATGTCTGGCTTCTTGTTTGAGAAGGCATTTGTGCCATTGTTAGGGATTGTTTCTTTGACTTCATAATTCATGTTTGAATCATTATGGGTCACTTGATTATGATTATAGATCATTGGTGTGAGGTTGTTGCACACTTTGTGCATATGTTCAATGCTTGGTTTACATGCCTTTTCTTTGACTTATCTTCTCACCTCATCTCATCTATGCTTATTCATGCCTTATGTTTGGTTTATGTATGCCATGCCATATCATTCATTTGCATTTCATTTAATGTATGTTTCTGACCTTGGAGCTTTGCATTCATATCATATGTTATTCATGTTTCATCTTGCATACCTGAACATGTCTCATCTACATGCTTCCTCTTTTTTCTTCTAATGATTCCTAATGCTTGGATACTTGTTTGTATGCCTCATGTGACACTTGCATAGCATGTTTAGGCACATGTTTAGGTCATCCACATTCTGACTTGGATGATTTTCATTTGGTTTGCAACCATTTTTCTTTGGTTTGTGACTTGTTTGGGGGTTTTCATTTGCCTTATTGTCACTTATGTCTGTTTTGTACTAGCCTTTTATGCAGGGGCTGAGGTAAGTTATTTGAGGGCGTGGATAGTTATCCATGTCTACTCTCACTCTTTCTTTCTCTCGTCTTTTCTTTTCTTTAGGCTTAGGTTGTTGTCAAACCTCCCCTTAGGGCCACTTTTGCATGATAACATTAGGACTAAATTCCATAGGATAGTCTCCCTCCAAACTTCCCCTTAGGGCCATCTTTGCATGATAACATTAGGATAGATTCTCCCCGTAGTGTTTTTCTTTTCTCTTGAGTCCCTCTTCTCACCTCATAACATCTCTAAGATACTTAATAAGGTCAACTTGCCTTGCACACAAGCCTTAAACATAGGAAATGAAGATTGAGGGGTCCCCCTTCTCTCTTCTAGAGTGTTGAGCATACGTCCCATTGGGGACGACCATGCCAGGCATTCGTTCCCGTGTCATAGACTTTGGTTCAAGTTGAGTTACGAACTAACCCAAGTCACTTCTGTCCTAAAAAGTACAAACAAACTTCAAACCTTTTTGTCCTTCGGGATTGTCAAACTAAAGGCTATTTTCAAAAAGGGCACGTTACCTTCCGTTTGAGTCGCAAACAGGCATCGACCCTAACTGCCGGACGCGAACTTAATGTCGCTCATAAAAAACACAAAAAGAACTTGGTCCGAACTACGTTGACTCTGAATTCCCCATTACACAAAGGGGGTATGTAGGCCTAGGACGTCGACGTCCTACCGAGTCTGTCTTTGTTTTCCCCTTCCCCGTTTTAGTGCAGCCATAGATTTTAGGATAACTCACCCTTAGAATAGACAACAAGCATGGATCCCATCGAGTACGATAGACGCGTGGGGTGCTAGCACCATCCCCTCGCGTAACCGACTCCCGAACCCAGGCTATGGTTGCGATGACCATTCCTTTCCCCCTTCCTCAGGTTTATGCGGTGTTCCCTTTTCCTCTCTTAGGATAAATTTACACGGCTGGCGACTCTGTGTTCCGCGCCACTTTCGCGTTTGTACGTGGATGAAAATCCTGGGAGCGACAGCGAGGAGCTGAAAGTGGGGATTATTTTGTTGTGGAAAATAAACATGCCATTGAAAGTGAAAGTCTTTGGGTGGAGGTTGTTGTTGGATAGGCTGCCAACAAGAAAAAAAACCTTAAATCTATAGCTATTATTCATAATACACATGAGTTCATGTGTGTGTGTTCTGCTTTATGGTCAGTGGGGATTCAAATCATATAATTTGTAATTGGCATAAAAGCATGTAGGTTTGGAAGTTGGTGATGGAGTGGGTAGGCATTCCTTGGGTAATCAAAGAGGATTGTTGTGATTTCCTATTTGGCATGGTATATGAGTTTGAGAAACAAATGCTCTTCCAAAAATGTGTGTCTTATTTGGTTTGCGACTTGTTGGTTTTTATGGAACTCGAGTGTCGCGGTGAGAATCGGATGCCAAGCTATTGGATTAACTTGAATCACAATTTTTGAAATTCACCACCGGTCTTTATCTTATCCAAAGGAAAGGTTTAAAGAACGAAAAACCTAAGAGATCTAAGGTTCGGGGGTTGGTTACGTCTAGGGAAGGGATTAGCATCCTAAACGTCCGTAGTATTCTACGGGAACCTCTTGTTATTATTTATGTTATTTATTACTCGCTTGCTAAGGGAATATGCTAAGGGAAAAGATCTAAAGTTTAGGCTAAGTTATGACATGGTAGTCAACGGAGAAATTCTTTCCTTTAGAATGATTAAAGGGAATACTAACCTAGAGTTATCACATCTAATCTTAAAGTCTGATCTTAATCCAAATTAAACATAAGTTAAAATTAAATTGAGAAAACTAATGAAAAATCTAATTGAAAGTTAAATAAATTAAAATTTAACTAAAAAATAAATACTTAAATTTAATAAAAAATTAAATGAACTAAGTTCTAATTAGAACTAAAATAAACTCTAAAATTAATTAAGTTAAATTCTAATTAATTAAACTAACATCTAAGTTTTAAATAAAAATCCATTTAAGCTAAATTCTAATTGAAATAGTTAAATTAAATTCTAAATAAAATAAACTAAAATAAAATGCCACAATGGGCCTCTCTTTTCTATAGAACTGAGACCCAAAAGAGAATGGGTACCGGGTCGGGGTGTTGATCCGGTTAGCTTGGAAATAGAAAAAGAAATTCTAACAAAATAAACCTAAATCCCAATTTCAGTACTTTCTTTCTCTCTCTCACAATCACTTCTCTCTTTCTCTCGCAACCAATCCTTTCCTTGTTCTTCTTCCAATTGTTTTCGCACAACCCTTTTCGCCATCCTCTCTCGCGGATCGTCTCTCTATCTCACTCAACAAGATGGACGACTTCATTCAAAATCAAACCAAGAAAACAAGACAAAAACATATTATCACAAGAACAAACAAACTATCAGGCATTCAAGCATCGATTCACACCAGGAGAAAATCAGAAACAGATATCTTAAAAAAAAATGACTTTCAAAACTTACGAGATTCAAGAAGGAGGGACGCAATACCACAGAGGTAAAGGGCGCGATCGTAGCTAGCGTGGAGGGAGCTTGCGGCTGAGTGAATGAGTGTCTCGAAGTGGATTTGACTCGAGTGTGGCACGATTCCGTCTCCGTTCGCAGGTTCGTAAACTTCTCGCTTTTCACCGTATTCTTCTTCCTTTGCAATGCTTCTCTCTGCAACGTGTGGGATTCGAAACTGCGGTATGTGTAAACTCCCTGGTGCGAGAAAACTTGCTGAAGAATTCTTGTAGGTTTTGTATGTGATGCTCGTGTTTGTTGCCTCTGGATGTGGTTTGAGGTGATTTTTTTTCTGTGAATTCTCAATGATGGGTGATTGTTGGAGTGTGAAATGTTTCTGTAATTGAACTTTTTCCTTCACTGCCCTGTTCTCTGTGGGATAATGATGGGTTTTTTTTTTGTGATTGTAGGTGTGGTGAATTTTTCTGGTGAAATGTTCTTCTGGTTTTTACTGATATGAATACGGGTGAGTGTGTATGTGTGATCGAGTTCTTGGAACTTTTTGAGGTGAGTGATTCTCTGCTATGAATTCTCAAACTTTTTCTCCCTTTTTCTCGGTGTATGGCTCATACTCATCCCCCTTGTGAATGGTTTCTGGTGTCCCTTTTATAGGCCTTGCATTAACCGTTGAAGATTCACGTCTTGAAAAACCAATAAATGTGATTCTGAACATGTTGAGGATTGGTTTTGGGAAGAAATTAAGCTGCTGGGAGCATGGTTTCAAGCTGATAATGTTACTTCCTTTTCGGTACGAACATGTTTGCAACTTGTTTGGTTTTGTGTTAAAAAAAAATTTGAAAACTTGCTACAAATAAGTGATTCTACTTCTTTTCCTTTTTTGACTGTAGTATGTTTGTTTATGTCGTGAGAATTGAAATTCTTTCCTCTGTTCTGTACCGACATATCCAATTTTGTATTGAATGAGGTCAAGACATTGCCGTAAATGCGTGATTGTGTCTGAGAATGGCTTTTGAATGAAACATATGCGGTTGATTGCGTCTGATCATGTTAGAATTTGTCCTGAAAATTTGATAAATTCATTTCCTTTTTCAGCACAACATGTTTGCAGACAAATCTCGGTTTATTCCATATTCAATTCAACAGGTCGTGAACTGTTTTAGAAAGGATTGAGCTGGTTTTGATGATATTTAATTTGTTGAACTTCCCCTCTTGATTTTGTCTGTTGTAATCTAATTGTGAGCCAGTAAAAACGCAGGTCTGCTGCACAGTGGGAGCTGATGTATAATGATGCCATAATCTCTCTTTGGACAGCTACATGTCATGCGCTAGGAATGGCGGTGCTACAAAATATCTTTACAAGCCAATGCATATCTAAGTGTTTTTTTATTCAAGGGCTGCTGTATCAATGACTCAACTGAAACTTAAGTGGAGAGCACACGTGGACACATCAGAAAATTACAAAAAATTGTACTTGTAATGAACCTTAACAGCTTAAGAACTTTTGAACTATTAATGTGAAGTTCTTCAATTGATTTTTGTAAACTTTTCGTGTCACTTTAATCTTGTATCCTTGCCATGATAGATTTAATCTTAAACTTGGAACTTTTGGATGAACTTTTGAATAATGTGACTGGATTTTGAAAGGCCATGACCCTCTTGGATTGAATTTGGAAGTTATAAGGCCTTAAGCCTCCAATTCTTGACTTTTGTAACTACTCTTGTAAATATTCCACACTGTGCAAGAATTTGGACTTAAATATTTAATTTGTAAATTATCTCGAACTTGCACATCTCATGAAATTCACAGCTTAGAAACTTGGATGGAATTTGGTATTGAATCTTGAATTAACATGAACTCGAATTGGTATGTTTGGATCACTCCCCTTCTTAACTTGTGAAAAATGGACCAACGCTTTAAAATGAACTTAATTGAACTTGTACTTTGTATGGATGAGAATTTCTTGTCTAAACCCGATTCAAAATTTCATCCCAACATATGAACTCCAAGCTTTTTCTTAAAATCAAAAGAAACTCAACAAGGATCTAATCATCATGAATGCGAATAAAGTCTCTCTTGAATAAGACTTAATCTTTATTGCCTGCTCCAACAAAGTCTTACATGATGATGTCTTCAGTACACGCACCATGTCCGGAGAAATCCTTTGAAAATGAAAATTTCACCCAGTTCCCAACATCAATGAACAAAACTGTGGCTCTCCTTGAGGGAAGTTCCAGAGGAACCTTGAGGAAAATGACCTGGTATTTTCTGAGGGACTATAATAATGAGGGGATATTCTTCCTCCATCTTCACAAGAATCCAACACAATTTGCAAGGAACCAGAATCACCATGAGCACACACACAGCTTCCATGGCTTTGGAACCTTCCTCAACGACCCTAAATTCACAAAAGAAACAAACAAACACAAGTCTGATAAATTGGTTAGCTATGCATGATAAAATGCGTGATATGCTATGTGAAACGAAAACAAAATCTCAAGGGTCAAAAATTAGGGCGTGACAGATGCCCCTATTTAAGTTTCTTCTATCCGGAGATATGGAGATTGAAATCTTCGTCTTGACGAGATAGGAGAAACTTAAATAGAAACATGCAGAATTTTTGACCCTAAGATGCCACAAATGCATATGATATGACATGATATGGTATGATATGAAATGAATGCAAAGACAAGGATCCTATGGGAAATGGTACCACAGGGGAAAAGGTGTTACAGTTATGTCAGGAACGAATTGGAACACAGCTAAGTATCTGGAAAACATCATCCAAGAATGACATTGGATGGAAAAAAGTACCAAACATCCAATAATGGCTTTGGATGAAAGGTAAACTCACAATATCTAAGAAGGCAACAGATGAGAATGAGACAAAAATGTAATCCGAGAAGGCATCGGACACAAAGAAACCAGTCATCCAATAATGGCTTTGAATGAAAGGTACACTCACAATATCTGATAATGGCTTCAGATGAAAGTGAACAAGGTAAAGAACCCAGACATCCAATAATGGCTTTGAATGAAGGTACAATCACAATATCTAATAATGGCTTTAGATGAATGTGAACAAAGACTACATTCAAGAATGGCATTGAATGCAAAAGGAAGCAATCATCCAATAATGGCTTTGAATGAAAGGTATAATCACAGTATCTAATAATGGCTTTAGATAAGTGAACAAAGACTCGATTTGGAAGAACATCAGAAGGAGGGACACATCCGAAAAAGCATCAGATGGTAAAGAAACCAGACATCCAATAATGGCTTTGAATGAAAGGTAAAATCATAATATCTAATAATGGCTTTAGATGACTGTGAGGTAAAAGGGTGAGATCCAAGAAGGCATTGGATGTAAAGGGACCAGTCATCCAATAATGGCTTTGAATGAAGGGTATAATCACAATATCTAATAATGGCTTTAGATGATTGTGAACGAAAGACTACATTCAAGAATAACATTGAATGCAAAGAAACCAGTCATCCAATAATAGCTTTGAATGAATGGTATGACTCATAATATCTGAGAAGGCATCAGACGCAAATGAGACAAAAGGTGAAATCCAGGAAGGCATTGGATGTAAAGAAAACCACAACGTCCAGGAAAGCATTGAACGAATATGAACAAGGAGATACCCAAGAAAGTATTGGATAAAATGGATCACCGTATCCAAGAAAGCATTGGATAGACGCGACAATGTCTGTTTAGTATGCGCCAAGTGAGTTGGACTTAGACGACGAGGTAAGACACGGATGACAACACGACCTACGGAGAATGCAAATGAGTGCAAATGAGGATGACACTCTTGCTATGCGTATATATATGAATTATGTCATGATATATGATCAAATGCAAATGCAGATGCATACGTTGAAAACACGACTCGACTCTTTTGTGGAGAAGACAAGACTGGAAGACTGATTCCTCAACACAGAGATCACTGTCATTCTGCTTTAGAACTAGAGATGCTACTGAACACAATCTCTGCCACACTGGTAAATAGTATCAATTTGATAATCCTTGTAGGAAGGAAGGAAAGCTGCATGGGGAATCTTCAAGTAAACTGCCCCAGATTAGCTTACTGTTGTAGATGAACTGATAATTGCTTCAGCTGGAATGATTCTGTAAATGACTGAATTACAGTGCACTTGGAAAACTTGCCCCAGTATGAGTCTTGAAAAATCTTCTGGATAAACCAATTCTGGGAAGGACTTGCACTGAACAAATCTTGAACTGATTCTCACTAGGATTTGAAAGGAACTTGCCCCTGATTGGATCACTGACCAAGTTTCTCAAATGTTTGAAAATTCCTTAAGCGGAAGCCAGATTGCAAACAAAAGTGTTCATACAAACATAGTAAATGCAAAGTTCATGCAACTTTTAAAATCAAAATTATTTTTGGAAAGAGGTAAAACAATACGGTCACTGGTCAGAACAAGGTGGTTCAGGACGTTTAAAAGTGAAAGATAAAAAAAAGGCGTGATGCCGAAAAAATGACCTGTAAAGATCTTTAGGAGTCAGTTTACGCAACCTCGTTGTAGTATGCTTTCAAAATAACCTTGCTTCAATTAGGTCTTTTGAGGGTTATAACGTGGCCTGGTTCACGGTTTAATAAACAAAGGATTAAGGCTCAAAGTTTATTTGTACCCACCCAATCTTCGTGATGATCTCCAGTCCTACACTCAGTTAACTCAGACTTTGTACTCAGGTTCCCATAGGTTAGGGATTGCATTGATGATAAGGATGATGGTTCAGAAGTTAAGGGACTTTTGAGGTGACAGTCACTACTTCCTTATGACTCTTGGTTGTTTTTTCATTGAGGATTTCATGGTAAGGATTCAAAGATTTCTCCTTTTTATTATCCCTAACTTTTGCCTGAACTGTTTCTCGTGAATCTTACAGTCAGCGGGATGCCCCAATTTTTTTGCCTAAACCTTCATAGGTTTCGACTTAGCGGGCTTTTTCCTTTTTTTGATTTTTATCTTTTTTTGAAAGGAAGTGACTGTCTGGCTTAATGATTACAACGAACCATCATCGGCTTTTGACTTGAAAGACATCTTCGACACTTGCTTGTTGCGTGCGAAGGAAAAAATTGAGAATGCAACCTTTTTGTTGAAAGATGTCTTGCATGAAACTCTTGTATTTGAATGCACAATCCAGTTAACTGAGAACTACCCTGCCCCAGGTTAAGATTGCGGGTTTTTATTTGTAAAGAAAAGAAACTCCTACTTCAAGGCTCAAAGGGGTTGACGAGGGTTATCTTCCTTATTTCTCCACTGTTTGGGAATTGAAGCAATGCCTTACATCCTCAGCAAAGTTTTGATTTGAAAGCATACCAACAATAATTATGAGTATTACGTTTTCATCATCCTCCCTCCAATCTTGGCATAATCGAAAAGAAAGTGGAAAAGAGATCATAATTTTTGTTTTTGTTTTTGTTTTTTTTGTTTTTGTTTTTATTTTTTTATTTTTTGTAAAGGAAAGCATAAAGATGTAAATAGCAAACACAAATGAATTGAATCCAAAAGTCGCAATGCTCATTTTATTAATTATGAAAGTACAAACATGATTTGAAAGCAAACAGCTAATACAAATAAGGAAAATGCAAACGATAAGAAACATGGTCTAGTGACTAATCAGAAACAAGAGTGAGCTGTCCTGTCTGAAACACTTGCTTTTTAGAAGATAGTCTGCTGAAGTCGACTGAAACTTCACTTAGCGTTCTCTGGCAAAGGATTGTTCTTGACATTCAGATTGGTGTCACGAAAGGAGAGAATACCAATTCTAATCAGCTCTTGTACTCTAGCCTTCAACGCAAAGCAATGTTCCAAGTCGTGGCCTGCGGCACCTTCATGGAATGCACAATGAAGATCGGCCCTATAACCGGCTGGAAGAGGATTTGGAGGAGGAGGCAAAGGTCTTGTAGTAATCAAACCTTTCTGAACCAAACCAGGATATAACTTAGTGTATGTAATTGGAATAGGATCAAAATTATTCCTATTACGGTACTGATTATGTCCAACAGCTGGACGTTGAGGAGCTTGAGCTGGTCGTGGAGCAGTAACCACAGGAGTAACAGCAACAACAACGGAGTGATCAACATGCTGGGGTCGAGCACGAGGCCTTCTGGTTTCAAACATAATAACATTGGTATGATCTTCTCTCTTCTTCTGGAAATTCCCATAGAATTTCTTAGCACCATTAGAAGATTCAGCAGCCTTGGATACTTTACCATTCTTAAGTCCTTCCTCGAGTCTCTGACCAATAGTAACTAAATCAGTGAAGCTGGAGGAAACACTACCAATCATCTTCTCCCAGTAGAATGGAGACAACGTGTCCATAAACAATCCAGTTAATTCTTTCTCTGCCAAAGGAGGTTCAACTTGAGAAGCCAACTCTCTCCAGCGCTGAGCATATTCCTTGAAAGACTCTTTATCCTTCTGAGACATGTTTTGCAGCTGACGGCGATCAGGAGCCATGTCGAGGTTATACTTGTATTGCTTCATGAAGGCATTAATAAGATCCTGGAAACAGTGAATGCTGTTCTGTTCAAGATTCATATACCATTTGAGAGAAGCTCCACTCAGACTGTCTTGAAAACAATGGATAAGCAACTTCTGATTCTTGGCATGAGCAGCCATCTTTCGGGTATACATTACCAAATGAGCTCTTGGACAAGAATCACCTTTGTACTTCACAAAATCGATAGCCTTGAACTTAGCAGGCATAACAAGGTCAGAAACTAAACCCATGTTTTCTGCATCAATGTTGAAGAAATCAGTACCCTCTACGGCTTTAAGTCTCTTATCTATAGTCTGAAAATGTTCACGGACAATCGCGGGTTCAACAAAATCTTCATGGTCATCACTCTAAGCGATGTCAGCATTGTACTCATAAAGAGGGTTTTCAAAAGGAGGTCGAGTAGTCTGGGCAACAGCATGAACCACAGGTCTAGGCTCGGAAAAAACTGGAGCTTGAAATATTGGTCTGGAAGTCTGACCAATCATAGCAGTAGATGCAAGAGGTGGAGAATAGTTGGGAGGCAAACCAAACTCTGGCGAAGTTGAAGGTGGCACCTGAATAGGTTGAGGATCAGCAGTTGAAACTTCTTGGATGACAGTCCTTTGGGGTTGCTCTCCTCTAGCAATCAAAACTTGGAGCATTTCAGTGAGCTTTGCCATGCTTGACTTAAGGTCGTCGATCTCCATTCGCATCTCAGCATTATGTGCTTCTTGCTCTGCCATTATGCGTCTGTAGTTAGCTCTAGTCCGATATCTGTGTCGAGGAATCAGCTTGACAACTCACAGGTGACACTGAAGATAAAGATTGCTGGAAATGAGCTTCTGGACAAATGGATGCAATGCAAAGATGCAAATGATATGCAATGCGATGCAATGGTTTCTAGGAACTCAAAAGTAGGTTGCAAACATTTCGAAAAAAAGGGTTCATTTTATAATCCATGATTTTTTTATTGATTTTGCAAGGGAAAGAACAATTGAGTTTCTTGAAACCGAATGGTTATTCATGAATGCATGAATGAATGCATAGACATAGGTATACACATATACACATATACAGGCAAACAAAGGCCTAGGCTTGAAGATCACGAGCATGGAGCCATGGTCTACCCTTCCCAATAGGTGTGTACTATGGTTTCAAATGTACCTGCCGAACGGGTTTTACAAAGTTTCCAGAGTCTACAATCCATCTTTCAGATATTATCGATTTTCCAAATCACTTGGTAGTCAATAATATTCTCAAGAGAATCTCGTCTGAGTGTAGTATCGCGTAGTGACTATTGCAGAAATAGACTCCCGCGTAGTCCCCGTACTACATCCTAATAGGCCAAGTTGGGTTAAAGGTAACTACGGTCCCCAGTCCCGAGGGCCTTTAGATCGAAACCATATCGTCTTCACGAATGAACTCCTTGGATAAATATTTTATTCGAGAGGGCCTAGACTGAGTGGTGAAGTCTCAATTTACTTTTTCAGGAATCGACTCCCTCAAAGTATCATTGAAGTCTCACCGTTTTCCTATCTTAATTTCACTCTATTCCTGGTGTAGGACTTTGTCTCACCACATAAATAGTACCCTGCACACAGAAAAACCAAGCAAAACAGGTATATATACAGATATAAAGATATATAGGCAAATAAGCAAATAAATAACATAGATATAAACAAGTTAGGGGAAACCCTCGAAGATTGAACATAGCCTTAAACATAGGAAATGAAGATTGAGGGGTCCCCCTTCTCTCTTCTAGAGTGTTGAGCATACGTCCCATTGGGGACGACCATGCGACGTATTCGTTCCTGTGTCATAGACTTTGGTTCAAGTTGAGTTACAAACTAATCCAAGTCACTTCTGTCCTCTAAAATACAAACAAACTTCAAACCTTTTTGTCCTTCGGGATTGTCAAACTAAAGGCTATTTTCAAAAAGGGCACGTTACCTTCCGTCTGAGTCGCAAACAGGCATCGACCCTAACTGCCGGACGCAAACTTAACGTCGCTCATAAAAAACACAAAAAGAACTTGGTCCGAACTACGTTGACTCTGAATTCCCCATTACACAAAGGGGGTACGTAGGCCTAGGACGTCGACGTCCTACCGAGTCTGTCTTTGTTTTCCCCTTCCCCGTTTTAGTGCAGCCATAGATTTTAGGATAACTCACCCTTAGAATAGACAACAAGCATGGATCCCATCGAGTACGATAGACGCGTGGGGTGCTAGCACCTTCCCCTCGCGTAACCGACTCCCGAACCCAGGCTATGGTTGCGATGACCATTCCTTTCCCCCTTCCTCAGGTTTATGCGGTGTTCCCTTTCCCTCTCTTGGGATAAATTTACACGGCTGGCGACTCTGTGTTCCGCGCCACTTTCACGTTTGTACGTGGATGAAAATCCTGGGAGCGACAACGAGGAGCTGAAAGTGGGGATTATTTTGTTGTGGAAAACAAACATGCCATTGAAAGTGAAAGTCTTTGGGTGGAGGTTGTTGTTGGATAGGCTGCCAACAAGAAAAAAAACCTTAAATCTAGAGCTATTATTCATAATACACATGAGTTCATGTGTGTGTGTTCTGCTCTATGGTCAGTGGGGATTCAAATCATATAATTTGTAATTGGCATAAAAGCATGTAGGTTTGGAAGTTGGTGATGGAGTGGGTAGGCATTCCTTGGGTAATCAAAGAGGATTGTTGTGATTTCCTATTTGGCATGGTATATGAGTTTGAGAAACAAATGCTCTTCCAAAAATGTGTGTCTTACTTGGTTTGCGACTTGTTGGTTTTTATGGAACTCGAGTGTCGCGGTGAGAATCGGATGCCAAGCTATTGGATTAACTTGAATCACAATTTTTGAAATTCACCACCGGTCTTTATTTTATCCAAAGGAAAGGTTTAAAGAACGAAAAACCTAAGAGATCTAAGGTTCGGGGGTTGGTTACGTCTAGGGAAGGGATTAGCATCCTAAACGTCCGTAGTATTCTACGGGAACCTCTTGTTATTATTTATGTTATTTATTACTCGCTTGCTAAGGGAATATGCTAAGGGAAAAGATCTAAAGTTTAGGCTAAGTTATGACATGGTAGTCAACGGAGAAATTCTTTCCTTTAGAATGATTAAAGGGAATACTAACCTAGAGTTATCACATCTAATCTTAAAGTTTGATCTTAATCCAAATTAAACATAAGTTAAAATTAAATTGAGAAAACTAATGAAAAATCTAATTGAAAGTTAAATAAATTAAATTTTAACAAAAAAATAAATACTTAAATTTAATCAAAAATTAAATGAACTAAGTTCTAATTAGAACTAAAATAAACTCTAAAATTAATTAAGTTAAATTCTAATTAATTAAACTAACATCTAAATTTTAAATAAAAATCCATTTAAGCTAAATTCTAATTGAAATAGTTAAATTAAATTCTAAATAAAATAAACTAAAATAAAATGCCACAATGGGCCTCTCTTTTCTATAGAACTGAGACCCAAAAGAGAATGGGTACCGGGTCGGGGCGTTGATCCGGTTAGCTTGGAAATAGAAAAAGAAATTCTAACAAAATAAACCTAAATCCCAATTTCAGTACTTTCTTTCTCTCTCTCACAATCACTTCTCTCTTTCTCTCGCAACCGACCCTTTCCTTGTTCTTCTTCCATTCGTTTTCGCACAACCCTTTTCGCCATCCTCTCTCGCGGATCGTCTCTCTATCTCACTCAACAAGATGGACGACTTCATTCAAAATCAAACCAAGAAAACAAGACAAAAACATATTATCACAAGAACAAACAAACTATCAGGCATTCAAGCATCGATTCACACCAGGAGAAAATCAGAAACAGATATCTTAAAAAAAATGACTTTCAAAACTTACGAGATTCAAGAAGGAGGGACGCAATACCACAGAGGTAAAGGGCGCGATCGCAGCTAGTGTGGAGGGAGCTTGCGGCTGATTGAATGAGTGTCTCGAAGTGGATTTGACTCGAGTGTAGCGCGATTCCGTCTCCGTTCGCAGGTTCGTAAACTTCTCTCTTTTGACCGTATTCTTCTTCCTTTGTAATGCTTCTCTCTGCAACGTGTGTGATTCGAAACTGCGGTATGTGTAAACTCCCTAGTGCGAGAAAACTTGCTGAAGAATTCTTGTAGGTTTTGTATGTGATGCTCGTGTTTCTTGCCTCTGGGTGTGGTTTGGGGTGATTTTTTTTCTGTGAATTCTCAATGATGGGTGATTGTTGGAGTGTGAAATGTTTCTGTAATTGAACTTTTTCCTTCACTGCCCTGTTCTCTGTGGGATGATGATGGGTTTTTTTTTGTGATTGTAGGTGTGGTGAATTTTTCTGGTGAAATGTTCTTCTGGTTTTTACTGATATGAATACGGGTGAGTGTGTATGTGTGATCAAGTTCTTGGAACTTTGTGAGGTGAGTGATTCTCTGCTATGAATTCTCAAACTTTTTCTCCCTTTTTCTGTGTGTATGGCTCATACTCATCCCCCATGTGAATGGTTTCTGGTGTCCCTTTTATAGGCCTTGCATTAACCGTTGAAGATTCACGTCTTGAAAAACCAATAAATGTGATTCTGAACATGTTGAGGATTGGTTTTGGGAAGAAATTAAGCTGCTGGGAGCATGGTTTCAAGCTGATAATGTTACTTCCTTTTCGGTACGAACATATTTGCAACTTGTTTGGTTTTGTGTTAAAAAAAAATTGAAAACTTGCTACAAATAAGTGATTCTACTTCTTTTCCTTTTTTGACTGTAGTATGTTTGTTTATGTCATGAGAATTGAAATTCTTACCTCTGTTCTGTACCGACATATCCAATTTTGTATTGAATGAGGTCAAGACATTGCCGTAAATGCGTGATTGTGTCTGAGAATGGCTTTGGAATGAAACATATGCGGTTGATTGCGTCTGATCATGTTGGAATTTGTCCTGAAAATTTGATAAATTCATTTCCTTTTGCAGCACAACATGTTTGCAGACAAATCTCGGTTTATTCCATATTTAATTCAGCAGGTCGTGAACTGTTTTAGAAAGGATTGAGCTGGTTTTGATGATATTTAATTTGTTGAACTTCCCCTCTTGATTTTGTCTGTTGTAATCTAATTGTGAGCCAGTAAAAACGCAGGTCTGCTGCACAGTGGGAGCTGATGTATAATGATTCCATAATCTCTCTTTGGACAGCTACATGTCATGCGCTAGAAATGGCGGTGCTACAAAATATCTTTACAAGCCAATGCATATCTAAGTGCTTTTTGATTCAAGGGCTGCTGTATCAATGACTCAACTGAAACTTAAGTGGAGAGCACACGTGGACACATCAGAAAATTACAAAAAATTGTACTTGTAATGAACCTGAACAGCTTAAGAACTTTTGAACTATTAATGTGAAGTTCTTCAATTGATTTTTGTAAACTTTTCGTGTCACTTTAATCTTGTATCCTTGCCATGATAGATTTAATCTTAAACTTGGAACTTTTGGATGGACTTTTGAATAATGTGACTGGATTTTGAAAGGCCATGACCCTCTTGGATTGAATTTGGAAGTTATAAGGCCTTAAGCCTCCAATTCTTGACTTTTGTAACTAGTCTTGTAAATATTCCACACTGTGCAAGAATTTGGACTTAAATATTTAATTTATAAATTATCTCGAACTTGCACATCTCATGAAATTCACAGCTTAGAAACTTGGATGGAATTTGGTATTGAATCTTGAATTAACATGAACTCGAATTGGTATGTTTGGATCACTCCCCTTCTTAACTTGTGAAAAATGGACCAACGCTTTAAAATGAACTTAATTGAACTTGTACTTTGTATGGATGAGAATTTCTTGTCTAAACCCGATTCAAAATTTCATCCCAACATATGAACTCCAAGCTTTTTCTTAAAATCCAAAGAAACTCAACAAGGATTTAATCATCATGAATGCGAATAAAGTCTCTCTTGAATAAGACTTAATCTTTATTGCCTGCTCCAACAAAGTCTTACATGATGATGTCTTCAGTACGCGCACCATGTCCGGAAGTTCCAGAGGAACCTTGAGGAAAATGACCTGGTATTTTCTGAGGGACTATAATAATGAGGGGATATTCTTCCTCCATCTTCACAAGAATCCAACACAATTTGTAAGGAACCAGAATCACCATGAGCACACACACAACTTGCATGGCTTTGGAACCTTCCTCAACGACCCTAAATTCACAAAAGAAACAAACAAACACAAGTCTGATAAATTGGTTAGCTATGCATGATAAAATGCGTGATATGCTATGTGAAACGAAAACAGAATCTCAAGGGTAAAAAATTAGGGCGTGACAGATGCCCCTATTTAAGTTTCTTCTATCCGGAGATATGGAGATTGAAATCTTCGTCTCGACGAGATAGGAGAGACTTAAATATAAACATGCAGAATATTTAACCCTAAGATGCCACAAATGCATATGATATAACATGATATGGTATGATATGAAATGAATGCAAAGACAAGGATCCTATGGGAAATGGTACCACAGGGGAAAAGGTGTTACAGTTGTGTCAGGAACGAATTGGAACACAGCTAAGTATCTGGAAAACATCATCCAAGAATGACATTGGATGGAAAAAAGTACCAAACATCCAATAATGGCTTTGGATGAAAGGTAAACTCACAATATCTAAGAAGGCAACAGATGAGAATGAGACAAAAATGTAATCCGAGAAGGCATCAGACACAAAGAAACCAGTCATCCAATAATGACTTTGAATGAAAGGTACACTCACAATATCTAATAATGGCTTCAGATGAAAGTGAACAAGGTAAAGAACCCAGACATCCAATAATGGCTTTGAATGAAGGTACAATCACAATATCTAATAATGGCTTTAGATGAATGTGAACAAAGACTACATTCAAGAATGGCATTGAATGCAAAAGAAAGCAATCATCCAATAATGGCTTTGAATGAAAGGTATAATCACAGTATCTAATAATGGCTTTAGATAAGTGAACAAAGACTCGATTTGGAAGAACATCAGAAGGAGGGACACATCCGGAAAAACATCAGATGGTAAAGAAACCAGACATCCAATAATGGCTTTGAATGAAAGGTAAAATCACAATATCTAATAATGGCTTTAGATGACTGTGAGGTAAAAGGGTGAGATCCAAGAAGGCATTGGATGTAAAGGGACCAGTCATCCAATAATGGCTTTGAATGAAGGGTATAATCACAATATCTAATAATGGCTTTAGATGGTTGTGAACGAAAGACTACATTCAAGAATAACATTGAATGCAAAGAAACCAGTCATCCAATAATAGCTTTGAATGAATGGTATGACTCATAATATCTGAGAAGGCATCAGACGCAAATGAGACAAAAGGTGAAATCCAGGAAGGCATTGGATGTAAAGAAAACCACAATGTCCAGGAAAGCATTGAACGAATATGAACAAGGAGATACCCAAGAAAGTATTGGATAAAATGGAACACCGTATCCAAGAAAGCATTGGATAGACGCGGAAATGTCTGTTTAGTATGCGCCAAGTGAGTTGGACTTAGACGACGAGGTAAGACGCGGATGACAACACGACCTACGGAGAATGCAAATGAGTGCAAATGAGGATGACACTCTTGCTATGCGTATGTATATGAATTATGTCATGATATATGATCAAATGCAAATGCAGATGCAGACGTTGAAGACACGACTCGACTCTTTTGTGGAGAAGACAAGACTGGAAGACAGATTCCTCAACACAGAGATCACTGTCATTCTGCTTTGGAACTAGAGATGCTACTGAACACAATCTCTGCCACACTGGTAAATAGTATCAATTTGATAATCCTTGTAGGAAGGAAGGAAAGCTGCATGGGGAATCTTCAAGTAAACTGCCCCAAATTAGCCTACTGTTGTAGATGAACTGATAATTGCTTCAGCTGGAATGATTCTGTAAATGAATGGATTACAGTGCACTTGGAAAACTTGCCCCAGTATGAGTCTTGAAAAATCTTCTGGATAAACCAATTCTGGGAAGGACTTGCACTGAACAAATCTTGAACTGATTCTCACTAGGATTTGGAAGGAACTTGTCCCTGATTGGATCACTGACCAAGTTTCTCAAATGTTTGAAAATTCCTTAAGCGGAAGCCAGATTGCAAACAAAAGTGTTCATACAAACATAGTAAATGCAAAGTTCATGCAACTTTTAAAATCAAAATTATTTTTGGAAAGAGGTAAAACAATAGGGTCACTGGTCAGAACACGGTGGTTCAAGACGTTTAAAAGTGAAAGATAAAAAAAAGGCGTGATGCCGAAAAAATTATCTGCAAAGATCTTTAGGAGTCAGTTTACGCAACCTCGTTGTAGTATGCTTTCAAAATAACCTTGCTTCAATTAGGTCTTTTGAGGGTTATAACGTGGCCTGGTTCACGGTTTAATAAACAAAGGATAAAGGCTCAAAGTTTATTTGTACCCACCCAATCTTCGTGATGATCTCCAGTCCTACACTCAGTTAACTCAGACTTTGTACTCAGGTTCCCATAGGTTAGGGATTGCATTGATGATAAGGATGATGGTTCAGAAGTTAAGGGACTTTTGAGGTGACAGTCACTACTTCCTTATGACTCTTGGTTGTTTTTTCATTGAGGATTTCATGGTAAGGATTCAAAGATTTCTCCTTTTTATTATCCCTAACTTTTGCCTGAACTGTTTCTCGTGAATCTTACAATCAGCGGGATGCCCCAATTTTTTTGCCTAAGTCTCCTTCATAGGTTTCGACTTAGCGAGCTTTTTCCTTTTTTTTTTATTTTTATCTTTTTTTGAAAGGAAGTGACTGTCTGGCTTAATGATTACAACGAACCATCATCGGCTTTTGACTTGAAAGACATCTTCGACACTTGCTTGTTGCGTGCGAAGGAAAAAATTGAGAATGCAACCTTTTTGTTGAAAGATGTCTTGCATGAAACTCTTGTATTTGAATGCACAATCCAGTTAACTGAGAACTACCCTGCCCCAGGTTAAGATTGCGGGTTTTTATTTGTAAAGAAAAGAAACTCCTACTTCAAGGCTCAAAGGGGTTGACGAGGGTTATCTTCCTTATTTCTCCACTGTTTGGGAATTGAAGCAATGCCTTACATCCTCAGGAAAGTTTTGATTTGAAAGCATACAAACAATAATTATGAGTATTACGTTTTCATCATCCTCCCTCCAATCTTGGCATAATCGAAAAGAAAGTGGAAAAGAGATAATAATTTTTGTTTTTGTTTTTGTTTTTTTTGTTTTTGTTTTTTTTTTTTGAAAAGGAAAGCATAAAGATGTAAATAGAAAACACAAATGAATTGAATCCAAAAGTCGCAATGCTCATTTTATTAATTATGAAAGTACAAACATGATTTGAAAGCAAACAGCTAATACAAATAAGGAAAATGCAAACGATAAGAAACATGGTCTAGTGACTAATCAGAAACAAGAGTGAGCTGTCCTGTCTGAAACATTTGCTTTTTAGAAGATAGTCTACTGAAGTCGACTGAAACTTCACTTAGCGTTCTCTGGCAAAGGATTGTTCTTGACATTCGGATTGGTGTCACGAAATGAGAGAATACCAATTCTAATAAGCTCTTGTACTCTAGCCTTCAACGCAAAGCAATGTTCCAAGTCGTGGCATGCGGCACCTTCATGGAATGCACAATGAAGATCGGCCCTATAACCGGCTGGAAGAGGATTTGGAGGAGGAGGCAAAGGCCTTGTAGTAATCAAACCTTTCTGAACCAAACCAGGATATAACTCAGTGTATGTCATTGGAATAGGATCAAAATTATTCCTATTACGGTACTGATTATGTCCAACAGCTGGACGTTGAGGAGCTTGAGCTGGTCGTGGAGCAGTAACCACAGGAGTAACAATAGCAACAGCGGAGTGATCAACATGCTGGGGTCGAGCATGAGGCCTTCTGGTTTCAAACATAACAACATTGGTATGATCTTCTCTCTTCTTCTGGAAATTCCCATAGAATTTCTTAGGACCATTAGAAGATTCAACAGCCTTGGATACTTTACCATTCTTAAGTCCTTCCTCGAGTCTCTGACCAATAGTAACTAAATCAGTGAAGCTGGAGGAAACACTACCAATCATCTTCTCCCAGTAGAATGGAGACAAGGTGTCCATAAACAATCCAGTTAATTCTTTCTCTGCCAAAGGAGGTTCAACTTGAGAAGCCAACTCTCTCCAGCGCTGAGCATATTCCTTGAAAGACTCTTTATCCTTCTGAGACATGTTTTGCAGCTGACGGCGATCAGGAGCCATGTCGAGGTTATACTTGTATTGCTTTATGAAGGCATTAATAAGATCCTGGAAACAGTGAATGCTGTTCTATTCAAGATTCATATACCATTTGAGAGAAGCTCCACTCAGACTGTCTTGAAAACAATGGATAAGCAACTTCTGATTCTTGGCATGAGCAGCCATCTTTCGGGTATACATGACCAAATGAGCTCTTGGACAAGAATCACCTTTGTACTTCACAAAATCGATAGCCTTGAACTTACCAGGCATAACAAGGTCAGAAACTAAACCCATGTTTTCTGCATCAATGTTGAAGAAATCAGTACCCTCTACGGCTTTAAGTCTCTTATCTATAGTCTGAAAATGTTCACGGATAATCGCGGGTTCAACAAAATCTTCATGGTCATCACTCTGAGCGATGTCAGCATTGTACTCATAAAGAGGGTTTTCAAAAGGAGGTCGAGTAGTCTGGGCAACAGCATGAACCACAGGTCTAGGCTCGGAAAAAACTGGAGCTTGAAATACTGGTCTGGAAGTCTGACTAATGATAGCAGTAGATGCAAGAGGTGGAGAGTAGTTGGGAGGCAAACCAAACTCTGGTCAAGTTGAAGGTGGCACCTGAATAGGTTGAGGATCAGCAGTTGAAACTTCTTGGATGACAGTCCTTTGGGGTTGCTCTCCTCTAGCAATCAAAACTTGGAGCATTTCAGTGAGCTTTGCCATGCTTGACTTAAGGTCGTCGATCTCCATTCGCATCTCAGCATTATGTGCTTCTTGCTCTGCCATTATGCGTCTGTAGTTAGCTTTAGTCTGATATCTGTGTCGAGGAATCAGCTTGACAACTCACAGGTGACACTGAAGATAAAGATTACTGGAAATGAGCTTCTGGACAAATGGATGCAATGCAAAGATGCAAATGATATGCAATGCGATGCAATGGTTTCAAGGAACTCAAAAGTAGGTTACAAACATTTCGAAAAATAGGGTTCATTTTATAATCCATGATTTTTTTATTGATTTTGCAAGGGAAAGAACAATTGAGTTTCTTGAAACCGAATGGTTATTCATGAATGCATGAATGAATGCATAGACATAGGTATACACATATACACATATACAGGCAAACAAAGGCCTAGGCTTGAAGATCACGAGCATGGAGCCATGGTCTACCCTTCCCAATAGGTGTGTACTATGGTTTCAAATGTACCTGCCGAACGGGTTCTACAAAGTTCCCAGAGTCTACAATCCATCTTTCGGATATTATCGATTTTCCAAATCACTTGGTAGTCAATAATATTCTCAAGAGAATCTCGTCTGAGTGTAGTATCGCGTAGCGACTATTGCAGAAATAGACTCCCGCGTAGTCCCTGCACTACATCCTAATATGCCAAGTTGGGTTAAAGGTAACTACGGTCCCCAGTCCCGAGGGCCTTTAGATCGAAACCATATCGTCTTCACGAATGAACTCGTTGGACAAATATTTTATTCGAGAGGGCCTAGACTGAGTGGTGAAGTCTCAATTTACTTTTTCAGGAATCGACTCCCTCAAAGTATCATTGAAGTCTCACCGTTTTCCTATCTTAATTTCACTCTAGTCCGGGTGTAGGACTTTGTCTCACCACATAAATAGTACCCTGCACACAGAAAAACCAAGCAAAATAGGTATATATACAGATATAAAGATATATAGGCAAATAAGCAAATAAATAACATAGATATAAACAAGTTAGGGGAAACCCTCGAAGATTGAACATAGCCTTAAACATAGGAAATGAAGATTGAGGGGTCCCCCTTCTCTCTTCTAGAGTGTTGAGCATACGTCCCATTGGGGACGACCATGCGACGCATTTGTTCCCGTGTCATAGACTTTGGTTCAAGTTGAGTTACGAACTAACCCAAGTCACTTCTGTCCTAAAAAATACAAACAAACTTCAAACCTTTTTGTCCTTCGGGATTGTCAAACTAAAGGCTATTTTCAAAAAGGGCACGTTACCTTCCGTTTGAGTCGCAAACAGGCATCGACCCTAACTGCCGGACGCGAACTTAATGTCGCTCATAAAAAACACAAAAAGAACTTGGTCCGAACTACGTTGACTCTGAATTCCCCATTACACAAAGGGGGTATGTAGGCCTAGGACGTCGACGTCCTACCGAGTCTGTCTTTGTTTTCCCCTTCCCCGTTTTAGTGCAGCCATAGATTTTAGGATAACTCACCCTTATAATAGACAACAAGCGTGGATCCCATCGAGTACGATAGACGCGTGGGGTGCTAGCACCTTCCCCTCGCGTAACCGACTCCCGAACCCAGGCTATGGTTGCGATGACCATTCCTTTCCCCCTTCCTCAGGTTTATGCGGTGTTCCCTTTCCCTCTCTTGGGATAAATTTACACGGCTGGCGACTCTGTGTTTCGCGCCACTTTCGCGTTTGTACGTGGATGAAAATCCTGGGAGCGACAGCGAGGAGCTGAAAGTGGGGATTATTTTGTTGTGGAAAATAAACATGCCATTGAAAGTGAAAGTCTTTGGGTGGAGGTTGTTGTTGGATAGGCTGCCAACAAGAAAAAAAACCTTAAATCTATAGCTATTATTCATAATACACATGAGTTCATGTGTGTGTGTTCTGCTTTATGGTCAGTGGGGATTCAAATCATATAATTTGTAATTGGCATAAAAGCATGTAGGTTTGGAAGTTGGTGATGGAGTGGGTAGGCATTCCTTGGGTAATCAAAGAGGATTGTTGTGATTTCCTATTTGGCATGGTATATGAGTTTGAGAAACAAATGCTCTTCCAAAAATGTGTGTCTTATTTGGTTTGCGACTTGTTGGTTTTTATGGAACTCGAGTGTCGCGGTGAGAATCGGATGCCAAGCTATTGGATTAACTTGAATCACAATTTTTGAAATTCACCACCGGTCTTTCTTTTATCCAAAGGAAAGGTTTAAAGAACGAAAAACCTAAGAGATCTAAGGTTCGGGGGTTGGTTACGTCTAGGGAAGGGATTATCATCCTAAACGTCCGTAGTATTCTACGGGAACCTCTTGTTATTATTTATGTTATTTATTACTCGCTTGCTAAGGGAATATGCTAAGGGAAAAGATCTAAAGTTTAGGCTAAGTTATGACATGGTAGTCAACGGAGAAATTCTTTCCTTTAGAATGATTAAAGGGAATACTAACCTAGAGTTATCACATCTAATCTTAAAGTCTGATCTTAATCCAAATTAAACATAAGTTAAAATTAAATTGAGAAAACTAATGAAAAATCTAATTGAAAGTTAAATAAATTAAAATTTAACAAAAAAATAAATACTTAAATTTAATCAAAAATTAAATGAACTAAGTTCTAATTAGAACTAAAATAAACTCTAAAATTAATTAAGTTAAATTCTAATTAATTAAACTAACATCTAAATTTTAAATAAAAATCCATTTAAGCTAAATTCTAATTGAAATAGTTAAATTAAATTCTAAATAAAATAAACTAAAATAAAATGCCACAATGGGCCTCTATTTTCTATAGAACTGAGACCCAAAAGAGAATGGGTACCGGGTCGGGGCGTTGATCCGGTTAGCTTGGAAATAGAAAAAGAAATTCTAACAAAATAAACCTAAATCCCAATTTCAGTACTTTCTTTCTCTCTCTCACAATCACTTCTCTCTTTCTCTCGCAACCGACCCTTTCCTTGTTCTTCTTCCATTCGTTTTCGCACAACCCTTTTCGCCATCCTCTCTCGCGGATCGTCTCTCTATCTCACTCAACAAGATGGACGACTTCATTCAAAATCAAACCAAGAAAACAAGACAAAAACATATTATCACAAGAACAAACAAACTATCAGGCATTCAAGCATCGATTCACACCAGGAGAAAATCAGAAACAGATATCTTAAAAAAAATGACTTTCAAAACATACGAGATTCAAGAAGGAGGGACGCAATACCACAGAGGTAAAGGGCGCGATCGCAGCTAGTGTGGAGGGAGCTTGCGGCTGAGTGAATGAGTGTCTCGAAGTGGATTTGACTCGAGTGTGGCACGATTCCGTCTCCGTTCGCAGGTTCGTAAACTTCTCGCTTTTCACCGTATTCTTCTTCCTTTGTAATGCTTCTCTCTGCAACGTGTGTGATTCGAAACTGCGGTATGTGTAAACTCCCTGGTGCGAGAAAACTTGCTGAAGAATTCTTATAGGTTTTGTATGTGATGCTCGTGTTTGTTGCCTCTGGATGTGGTTTGGGGTGATTTTTTTTCTGTGAATTCTCAATGATGGGTGATTGTTGGAGTGTGAAATGTTTCTGTAATTGAATTTTTTCCTTCACTGCCCTGTTCTCTGTGGGATGATGATGGGTTTTTTTTTTTGTGATTGTAGGTGTGGTGAATTTTTCTGGTGAAATGTTCTTCTGGTTTTTTCTGGTTTTTACTGATATGAATACGGGTGAGTGTGTATGTGTGATCGAGTTCTTGGAACTTTGTGAGGTGAGTGATTCTCTGCTATGAATTCTCAAACTTTTTCTCCCTTTTTCTCTGTGTATGGCTCATACTCATCCCCCCTGTGAATGGTTTCTGGTGTCCCTTTTATAGGCCTTGCATTAACCGTTGAAGATTCACGTCTTGAAAAACCAATAAATGTGATTCTGAACATGTTGAGGATTGGTTTTGGGAAGAAATTAAGCTGCTGGGAGCATGGTTTCAAGCTGATAATGTTACTTCCTTTTCGGTACGAACATGTTTGCAACTTGTTTGGATTTGTGTTAAAAAAATTTTTGAAAACTTGCTACAAATAAGTGATTCTACTTCTTTTCCTTTTTTGACTATAGTATGTTTGTTTATGTCGTGAGAATTAAAATTCTTTCCTCTATACTGTACCGACATATCCAATTTTGTATTGAATGAGGTCAAGACATTGCCGTAAATGCGTGATTGTGTCTGAGAATGGCTTTGGAATGAAACATATGCGGTTGATTGCGTCTGATCATGTTGGAATTTGTCCTGAAAATTTGATAAATTCATTTCCTTTTTCAGCACAACATGTTTGCAGACAAATCTCGGTTTATTCCATATTCAATTCAGCAGGTCGTGAACTGTTTTGAAAGGATTGAGCTGGTTTTGATGATATTTAATTTGTTGAACTTCCCCTCTTGATTTTGTCTGTTGTAATCTAATTGTGAGCCAGTAAAAACGCAGGTCTGCTGCACAGTGGGAGCTGATGTATAATGATGCCATAATCTCTCTTTGGACAACTACATGTCATGCGCTAGGAATGGCGGTGCTACAAAATATCTTTACAAGCCAATGCATATCCAAGTGTTTTTTGATTCATGGGCTGCTGTATCAATGACTCAACTGAAACTTAAGTGGAGAGCACACGTGGACACATCAGAAAATTACAAAAAATTGTACTTGTAATGAACCTGAACAGCTTAAGAACTTTTGAACTATTAATGTGAAGTTCTTCAATTGATTTTTGTAAACTTTTCGTGTCACTTTAATGTTGTATCCTTTCCATGATAGATTTAATCTTAAACTTGGAACTTTTGGATGGACTTTTGAATAATGTGACTGGATTTTGAAAGGCCATGACCCTCTTGGATTGAATTTGGAAGTTATAAGGCCTTAAGCCTGCAATTCTTGACTTTTGTAACTAGTCTTGTAAATATTCCACACTGTGCAAGAATTTGGACTTAAATATTTAATTTGTAAATTATCTCGAACTTGCACATCTCATGAAATTCACAGCTTAGAAACTTGGATGGAATTTGGTATTGAATCTTGAATTAACATGAACTCGAATTGGTATGTTTGGATCACTCCCCTTCTTAACTTGTGAAAAATGGACCAACGCTTTAAAATGAACTTAATTGAACTTGTACTTTGTATGGATGAGAATTTCTTGTCTAAACCCGATTCAAAATTTCATCCCAACATATGAACTCCAAGCTTTTTCTTAAAATAAAAGAAACTCAACAAGGATCTAATCATCATGAATGCGAATAAAGTCTCTCTTGAATAAGACTTAATCTTTATTGCCTGCTCCAACAAAGTCTTACATGATGATGTCTTCAGTACACGAACCATGTCCGGAGAAATCCTTTGAAAATGAAATTTTCACCCAGTTCCCAACATCAATGAACAAAACTGTGGCTCTCCTTGAGGGAAGTTCCAGAGGAACCTTGAGGAAAATGACCTGGTATTTTCTGAGGGACTATAATAATGAGGGGATATTCTTCCTCCATCTTCACAAGAATCCAACACAATTTGCAAGGAACCAGAATCACCATGAGCACACACACAGCTTCCATCGCTTTGGAACCTTCCTTAACGACCCTAAATTCACAAAAGAAACAAACAAACACAAGTCTGATAAATTGGTTAGCTATGCATGATAAAATGCGTGATATGCTATGTGAAACAAAAACAGAATCTCAAGGGTCAAAAATTAGGGCGTGACATTGAGGAATAAAATTCTGTTTAAAAACGAGATTTGCGATCCGAGGGCGATTGTCAATAGAATTATTTCTTGTACTTGGTGGTGGTTAACACTTGTTTCGAACGATAAAATACGGTGTAATTGTTACGAATGGTATAAATCCCTGTGTGACTTTTTGTAGGAAGATTCATGATGTATTTGGGTTGGAGTACCCCTAGTTGTACCCATAGAGCTCAACCAAACCAACTTCGAAAACCAATCCAACAAGTGTTCGCAAGTGTTTATAACCAAGCTCCTATCGACCCTCACCCAATCAAATATTGCATTCTAAACCAAGGCAATGTGCTGATAAGCAAAAAAACAAATGAAACATAGTCTCAATTGAGTTAAAACAAAATACACAAACTGTATCGTGTTGATTCGATATTACACTCATGGTTGCAAGATTTGATCTTGACGGTAGCCTACCCAAACAAAGCCTCCAAACGAACAACATAACCTTCATTGTAATCTTTGACTGCCAATGAATGTCTAACGCAGTCTTGTGAGTAATGTCGAGATCTAATTCTTCACTGGCCTGTAGCATGAAGTTGTAACATGCACTACTACAAAACGCGCAAACAACAACCCCAGGTTTACAATGGATTCATATACACCGTTGTAATATATTAAAATTTTCGCGCCTAGTGAGTAGCTGGATTTATAATCAGTGATTTAATGACGGTTGTCTATAAAAAACGTAGTAATAACAGATGTGTAGCAAGCTTCGATTCTCAGCAACTTCATTTTTTCTATTTTTAGAGTACATTAAGCGTGTGTCACTTAAGTCCTTTATTTAAAAAATAAAATGTAAATGATTTTACAATGGTGACTTTTAACAACCGTTGATATAAGCTTGTGTCACTTAAGTCCATTATTTAAAAAATAAAATGTAAATGATTTTACAACGGTGAAGATAATCAACCGTTTTTAGAGGAATTACATTTCCATTACGGTTGCGTTACACAACCGAGATTAAAGGGTTTACTGATAAATTAAAACAAAACTTATTATGTATTTCTTTCATAAGACGCCCTAGGCGAACAAGCGAACCAGATACGACAACAGTGGTGTAATCTTTACTTTCTTCGTATCCATTCATTTGGAGCTCAAATCTTCATCTTTATCAGTACGGTACTCTTCAACATCTTCATTGCTTTTATCTTGGTTTATGTTGTATATGCTCAAATATTCACCCTCTTCCTTCATTTGATTCCTCAGCTTTGAAGTACGGTACTCTTCAACATCTTCATTCCTTACGTGCATAAGATTCTCAGCTTCGAAGTACGGTATTCTTCAACATCTTCATTCTTTTTTTCTTTGTTTATGGTGTATATGCTCAAGTCAGTATGAGAGTACATGTCTCATATGCTTTAGGTTATGATTATTTGTTGGGTTGTACTTTGGTATAAGTTACCAATTTGTAATACATACCATGGTAATCTGATTTCATTGGCTATGATATGACATTTGTTGGTTATCATAGATAGAATTTTGATTTCTCTTGTGGAAGTTACAAGTATATAGAACAGGGTTCTGCAAAGTTGTGCAAGAAATCTGGTAGCCATGATGTTCAAGTTGGTATTAGGTAACACTTGTGGTATTGCGAATATCATATGTAGTGTGATATTTATGCCTCGCTTGCCACTATGCTATGTTTTAATGCCTTCAGTTGCTTCTGTAACAGAAAGAATGCTGAGGAAGTTATTTAGGGATTGGATGGAACAATGACATCAAAGCAGACCATGCATCTTTTTTGGGTAGCAGTCTGGGAAATAAGCATGTCATTTCTATTTTCTTCTACTTCAAACTTAATTTATTCGTAATCTGGTCCAGTTTGATATTTGTGTATTAAAACTTCTAATCAAAATTTTGTTATCGTAACCATGTACATGCATCATCAATGAATGTTTTTATATCATCATTATTTAATGTTTTGTGACAGGTTATTTTAGTAATGTTTTATACATAACGAAAATTTATAGGAAAGGCCCATAATTGTTTACAACAACATCATAGTATGGCATCTTAGGGCCCATTATTTCTTAAATACACATTACCACTTATGTAAATAGAATTAGGACCTATATTAGTTTATTTCTTAAATAATAATATAATAAAAAATGAATGAGTAACTTGACCATCACTATTCAATAACCAACAATGGTTTTTGAATTAAAGAAATAATAATGACTTTCAACTAAAATAATTAGATTTTCAATGTAGAGAGAAGATGAAGAATCAGAGAAATCATTATAAATACGTTATTCCTCTTCTTACCATCACACAAGCAGTATCATTGTAGAGGAATAATCAAAATGAGTTCCAAAAATGCAGTCCAGGTCCAAAAAACTGTAGATGTTCAACAACCTGTCCAGGTTAAAGATGTTGTAGAGGTCCAAGAAGTTGTCCAGGTCGTAGAGGCTGTAGAGGTCCAACAAATTGTCCAGTCCGAACAAGCTGTACAGACCCAATAGGCGGCCGACTTACAAGGAATAGGAACCAGGAGGAGAATAAGGAGATCCAAAAGAAAGATAAATAGAACAGCTACGGTCGATTCAGATGATGATGACGACGAAGCATCGTATAGTTGGAGTAACTTTATGTTAGCTAGGGAATTTAGATTTGATAATTAAAACTTAAAAGTGTCTTTGTTCTCTTCAATATTCAGGAGTTTAAGATGTATTAAATATGAAAATTGCACTTGTGAAACATTTTATTGTCTTCGATATGGCACACACTTCTTATTAAAAGTACTTGAATGAAAACTTTATAAAAACTGTGGGTTGTATTTTCTGTTGTGATATGATGAATTATAATGCAAGTTAAAATTTGCGATTATATATAAAAGCAGGATGATATTTGTTAATCCTGCAGAATATATAACAACGGTTATACATAATAGCCGTTATAATATCTCGCGAGCTGTCTAGAAAAAAATAAATATCAAAACGGCGTAGTTGGGAATCGAACCTAGGACCATTACTTTTATCACAACGATCCTTTGAAAAAGCCGTTGTGATAGGGTGCGAGCTTTCTAATTTATTACAATGGTTTCTGGGCCTTCATAGTAAGTATCATATGTACAACGACACTCTACATAACAACGCCTGCACCCGCATGATTATATATCTTTCCCAACCGTTGTTAAATGGGTTTTCCGTAGTAGTGAGGATTTAACTGAGTATTGTTTAGAAGACGGATTAGTCTAAACAAACTTGTCTTGCAAGCCTAGCCTAGGCACAACCTCCCCTAGCAAAAGCTTTAATTATGTGAGATCAATTAGAGCACCACCTGATAACATACTCTCTTTGATTCCTACCCTCCATTGCCAGGCAACAGAGTTCCACTCCCCACATTCACTAACAGCAGCAGATTTAAACTGAGAGAACCCATACAATGTAGGAAATCGGGCTCTTAATGGTATTGCATCGATCTAATGGGAGTGCCAGAATGAAGTTAGACTTCCTTCGCCCAATTTACATAACAACTGAGCAATACAGGCATCATCCTTTAATGAATCTCCAATGGTCATAAGGTATCTCCACCACACAAAGCATTTTTGTTCATTTTCAAATCAAACTACAGTAATATTCTTTTAGGAATACAACCATACATGTACTCGAGAACCTTCGACCAAAGCGCATTCGGTTCATGAATCATATGCCACGTCCACTTTGATAACAAAGCTAAATTGAAAATCGAAATGTTTTTAATTCCAAACCCTCCATAATCCTTTGGTTTACAAACCGATGACCATCTTACCCACATCATGGTTTACACTTCGATCGAGCCTGCCCATAAAAACCTCCTTTGTATGGATTCCAATTGAAGAATCACTGCAGCCATAACTTTATAGAATGAAAGGTAATGGACAGGAAGGTTATAAAATAACAAGTTGATGAGTGTGACCTTGCCACCCATGGAAAGATTGCACTTGTAGTATCATCAAATTTTAGTCATGTTCACTCATATAAAAAAATACAATAAAAGAAAAAGAGAGAGGAAATAATGAGATTATTAAAACAATGTGCGCTAGGTTTGTATATAAAGCAATTAAATTGATAAAGGATAAAAATATATCAGAGCCATATGTTTTTAGATGTATTGCCTCCCTAATTACACATGCTTACCTAACTAAATAAAGATAACCTGAACATTTAACTAGATGTCAAAAACCAAAATATTTGAAAATATAAAAGAGCAAACAAAAATATCATTTGAAAATCTAACCTAGAGAAATATACTCACAACAATTAAATCCCCAAATTGATTGAATTTGGTGCCTATACAGCTTTTGAAAAGCCCCAACATCTGACTTCATACATTTTAATTCATCAATAGCATTGAAATTATATGTCAAGAGCTTATGAAACAAACAATATTACAATATTACTTCCTAACTCACAATCTATGTTAGGTTTCTCCTTCGCATAAAAAATGGAAAATATAATTGACAGGGTTTAGCTCACTCGTTTGTAAACTACTGGGAGGGTATCTACAAGTTAGCACGCTCTTTTCCAACTATGTAGTAGTAGTAGTAATATTATTATTAATCTAATATCTATCTATTAAAAGAATAGTACCTGGAAGTACCATGTATACCCTTCTGACTTTACGTTAAAATTTTTCTAATTCCACAGATTAAATTGTCTTTTGGAAGTTTGCTGCAATTTGGTGCATTTAGCATTAATGACTGCTGATGTGTCATGCTAATACTTTTTTGATCTATTTTTGAATTATTTTATTATGAGCTTTTTTTTGTATTTATTTATTATTATATTATATTTGATGTTTAATGAAAGGTCTTACATTGAAAACAAAAAAATTACACGGGAAACATCAAATGGGAATGTGAAAGGTCATTCATTTGAAATTATTCCAAATCTCCAAGCTTCTATTTGAAATTCATATTTCATAATCAGAACCCAAAACCACTTCTTCTTCTCTTCATTTTCTATGACTTCTTCCATTTTCTCTTTCCCTCATCTTTTCATACTAATAATGACTTCTCTTATCGGAACCAATTGCGTCTCTCTTTGAACTGTCACTTTCGCCGCCACTGGTAATTGTAGAATCAACCAGATCTGTCACATGTATCTACGTTGGACGATTGAAGGAGGAGGTTCGCCGGAGATGGCGTCCGAGGGCAAGCCGTTCGTCCACGTTTGCCGCAGAATAGTTAGTTCGTGACGGGTCTCGGTGTACTTCGCCGTTGTTTCGTCGGAGAGGCTTTGCACGGACTCAGAGTCGAGTAAAGAGGGACTTTGTACGTTTTTTACTTATAATTTGTTTTACTTCAAAATTCCTCTGTTTTTCTTCTTCTTCTATTTGTTACGGGTAATTTGCAGGGATTGTAAGGATTGATTGCAAGGTTGGTATTTCAGGTTATGTTCTTGGTTGCTGTTGATGTTAAAGTTGTTGTTGAACAAATTCGTTGATGTGGTTAGTTTTGCGACGTTAAGTTATTGTTCTCCTTATATTTTTGAAATTTGAATGTGAGTTATCTAAACCCTGTTAGATTTCTTCTTCTACTTCTACCATAAAAGATTGGATATGAACTCATTATAGGTTATGATTTTCACTCTTTCTACTTTTACTTCCTTTGCTGTATTTTTGTTGTTGTTGATTTGCAAAATATTAGTTTGAAAATTGAAGAAAAATGGTTGTCTTTACTACCATTTTGTAGCTCGCACACCAAATGCTCGGTGAAATGTTTAATTTGAAAAGTTATATGCACACTTTCCATTTTTTTACAACTTTGATATTCATTTTCAGGGTATGTTGTTCGAATAATTAGTGATGAACCTCAAATGAATTTTGTAATGATCAAACCATGTTTGGTTGCTTGATGAAAATGTGCAATGAATGCTGAATTTTCTTTGGTTTATACATGAAATTGAATGAATGCTCATGCTTAATGTTGCTGAATTTTGCTTGAAAGTGGTATGTTATCATGTGGTTATGTGATCCTATGTTAATGATGTCAATGCTGAATTTTTTTATCATGTTTATGCAGAATTTTAAACATTGTTTTAGTGTAGAATTTTACTATGCCAATGCAGAATTTTTGATCATGTTTATATAGAATTTTAAACAATGTATTAGTGCAGAATTGTTACACAATGTTTGATCAGAATTTTTATTGTTTTGATGCATAATTTTAACATGCTTGGATGCAGGAAATGTTCATAGATAAATGATGGAATATGCAAACACATGAATGATGTATCAAACATTAAAGATGTAAGCTTTTCTACTTCATAACTGATGAATAGAAATGTTGTCAAAATTTAAGTCAATGATGCATCTATTCAGAGTGATATGAAGTTGTGGTCTTTTTAGATTACATTAGCTGTGCAATTAAAAATGTTGTTGTTACTGTCCCTGCTTACTATAAGGGTTCAACTTTTTGAGGAAAAAATAGGATTGTAAGCATAAGTCCTGTATATATTATTTAACTTTTTGATAAACGGAGGATTTTGCGGTCTATGTTTTGATTTTTATTAGATGGTATTAACTTCTATTGTGAAGAAAATGTTATACAATTGGTTATTTTTGTTTGCCTGTCCATAAAGTGTTTGTTAAATTGTATGAACCAAAGCTCATCGTGTTTTTTTGTCTCATAGCATTGTTCATTAAGCAACGCAAAAAAAAATGATCTGGGAGCCAATTCGGAAAACACTTTGGAACAAGATGATGAAATCTCAAGAAACATTGTTGGACTTGCTCGGACACGTCTTGATATTTTTGGTTCTACTAAGGAAGATGTTTTCAATGCTGTAAAGGCTGAAATTGATAAGAAAAATGATTAGCAACCTAAACAGGTTATTTGGGATGGTGACGTTGGCAGTATTGATCGTACTGCAAACCTAACAATGTTGCAGAATATTGAGATTGAAGATCAAAATGATGCTTCTAATAATAAATTTAAAAACCTTTCAGGTCCTGCTGCACCTCCTCGAAGACATGGTATGCCTTCAATGTCTTATTTGTTGAACATATTACAATAGTTATTTTACTGCTTATTTGTTTACTCAATAAAAACTCTTTATTTAAGGTTCAATAAAAGTTTAGCAAATATCTGAAATTATGTCTTGAAAATTAAAAATATTAATTATGCAATTTGATTCTTAAATTTTGTATTGGAAATTTTTTGAATTTTTTTTGGATGACATGATGTATAAGTTATTTGTTGTGGTGTTTTATCTCTCTGATGTGTCTTTGAGTAATTACATTGGAGTTATGGCATCCAAACATGCCACATACGTTCCTCACACGGCTGGTAGATACACTATTAAAAGGTTTAGGAAAGCGCAATGTCCCATTATCGAGAGGCTCGCATACTCTCTCACGAGGTATTTTTCTTATCAATGATTCTTGTAATTTTAATTTCTATAAGTCTTACCATTTTTTATAGAGTACAATGCCGGCTCAGAAAGTTCACATTACAATAATTGAAAACTCAGCTCAACTTCACCTCTATATGCTTCTAAGTCCAGTCTTTGATTTAGGGAATGGTTTCTTAAAATTTTAATTTCTATATGCTTCTAAGTTCTATTTTTTTTCTTCTGATTTTTGTTTGGTGATTATAGTAATGAATTTTGGTGATTATGTTGGTTGGGTTTGTTGTGATTTTGTTGTATGTTTACTGGTTGAATGAGGTTACTTCTTTCTTCTTTTAGTTTTTGTTTGATTTGAATGAAATCAAGTCATTCATTAATTTGTTTTTATATGATAATCATCTAATGTATTGTACATGATATTTACGAAAAATTTTATAATTTTGGGAGGTCTATATGAATACAAAAATAAAAAGTTGTTTTTAATGTTTACACAAACATAAAAGTTGTTTTTAATGTTACACAAAAAAAACATGTTATTATATGGACTAGTATCTAAAATGTACTATTGTTTGAATTGGAAAAATGAATTTATTCTGAGTTTAAGTTTTAGAATTTATTCATTTGAATATAACTGAGTTTTGGTAATTAATATAATTTCAGACATAATACACGGGTAGATGTGAACGTATCTATGAGATACTAGATGTAAACTGGTCATTTTAATGTCCATCTTTTAAATATTCCTTTTGCTACCGTTTTATATAATTGAGGTTGGAAAAACGGTTGTACAGTTTATTATATATATGGATCAATGCTTAAACATTCTTGCATAATATTAGTAAATATTTGAAACTGTGTGAATATTTATGAACTGCAAAATAAATTTCATAGCTGACAAGTGAGAATGAAAAACATGTAATGTGAATCCGGACGAGACTCGTGCGATAGCACGGGTATGTTACTAGTAATAATAATAATAATAATAATAATAATAATAATAAATATAATAGTAATAATAATAATAATAATATTAAAAATAATGATAATAATAATAATTGATCGTACCTGATCAGAAATAGATCGGTGGCCAGCAACACGTCTTGAGCTCCGTTACTCCGGTGGTGGTGAGAAGGTGGGGGGTGTACCTGCAAGGTAGTCCGATGCCAAAGTAAGAGACGGAGTAAAACACAAGTACATAAAGGTAGTGAGAGTGAATATCATAACACACGACCCTCTAATGAAAGATGGTATTTATAGTGTGCCCCCAGCGCTGGGCCAACAGTCATCTTCACTGGGCTGGATCACTAGGCCCAATGCAGATAACTGTCAGGGCTTACATGGTGTAGGGAAGACCAGCACGTGGCCTTCGCCCTGGAGGAACTGTCTTGTGATCTTCAGAAGGTGGGCTGACCAGTTCTTCAGGAAGTGGGTAGTTGCCTGATGACATGCCCCCGCGTGGGAGACACGTGGAGACGTGGGGAATACGTGTGGTTTCTCCCTATACCAGGTAATGGTCTGCTCGACGATGGTGGACGCTGGACGTGCCCGACGATGGGGAGGTGTCATACCCTAAATTTTGACCACTAAGATTTCCCATCATTGTGCAAACCATCATCACAATATGGATGAACCATCTTGCCTCATCAGTCTCCCTAAAGATGGGTGAACACTTACTACAGTCAAAATTAGGGTTTCAAGCCCTCTCAGAGTTCTTAGACAAAGGAACAATCAAGAAATGACATGATCTTCAACTTGTCTAACCTCCCAAACATCTAGAATGGATCAAGACGACTCCCACTTTAAGGATTAAGCACAAGGCTGCTCCCTTCCAGGTGGATCAAGCCTCAAGATCGCTAGTGTCACCAAATTAGGGTTTGGTCGACCAGGGCCTCCAGATGGAAATTTTCCTCTGGGCATGAGCCAATGCTTCAAAGCATATCCTAAAATACTCCATGGAACCTCATGGGCCCAAGCATCAAGTCAATTTGACCTCAGGGGATGCATACATAAAAAATCAGGAATTAGGGTTTCTTGACCTAATTCACCCCTAAGTTGACTTTTGGACAAATCATGAGCCATGACCTCAAGACATGATTTGAGGGTCTCCAACATACCACATTGATCCATTTGTAACAATGGATTGATCCAGGAAGCTTGAGCAGCAAGTCTCAATTTCATCAGTACCACAATTAGGGTTTCTCGAGAAAAGTCAACTGTAGCTTTGACTTTTGACCAGGACATGCTCCCAAACCCTAGGACATGATTCAATACACCCTATAACACTTATGAAATCAATCCATCAAGTTTGATTTAGGTCAAGGACTTGATTTCATAGAGGATCACACAGTTTGGAATTCATCTGACAAAAAGTCAACTGTGCACAAAAGTCAACTTTGACTTTTTGAGATTTTTCACAAAAATGGGTTTTTAACCCTAAAATGATGTTAATGTATGATTTGAATCATCATTCATCAAGAAAAATCAAGAAAAGTGGGATAGCTTGTAAAAGGGGTAACCATAAAAACTTAGAAAATTTTCTAAGTTATGAGCAAAGTGGCAAGGGTACCAACTTTGGAGGATCATAACTCCTAAACCACAAGGCCATTTTCCCCATCCAAAGCTAGATTTGTAGCTCTCATTACCCTCTACAAAATCTTAGAACTGACCTCCTTCCAAATTCATCATGGATTTTGAGTTATGGAATGATCAAAATCACAAAAAGTGAAAATGTCACTTTTTTCCAACACTTAGTGAAATTTTCACTAAGTCAGAATCTGCCTTCACTTTTTTTCCAAATGTAGGGGGATTTTTCACTTGGATCCAAAAGGTATCAAAACCAAATATGATCAAATAGTTGTTGTATCATATGAGGGTTTTCCAAAATGGCCAAGAACATCACCAAATTCCACTTGGGCCATGAGATATGACAATGGCAATATGCCTTGCTGAAAACTGCCAAGGCTAGGCAGAATTTTGCGTTTTTGTTCGATTTGGCAAAATCAGATAATTCCAAGCTTGTCATCACTTTGGACACATCTGAGGATCAAATTTAAAGGGGACAAACACTGAGCCAAGCCTCCAAAGTCCTTGGAACAAGAAGTAGCATGCCAAACCTAGAATTGCCTAAAAGAGGGACAAGACTCCAATTTTGGATTGGAGCATTCAATACATACACCAAGGTGGCATGGACTGACACATTTGCAACTGAATTCAGTCAAGACTTATCCAAGACCAAGGGAACCACAACCCTGTGCCCTAACCTCTAGTCAATGGCTAGAGGAGACTTGAATTCCAAAGTGCAACCATTGGCCAAACCTCTGCTGCAATTGCCATTCACTATTGATCCGAAAACAAACTCGCTCTACTATAAATAGAGCTCATTTGTGCTCAGTTTGAGTACACCAAAGCCATCAAACAGATGCTTTCCTCAAAATCCCTCTCTTTAGGCCAAAATGCCTTCTTTAGAAAGGTAACTCTGAGTTTTTGAGTTAGAGAGCATTTCCATCACAAACCATGATCCTAACACCTCATAAACATCATATGTAGGTGATCCAAACTATCAAAAGTGACCTGTAGCACCAAAATCACAAAGTCACCTCTCAAAACCTCAAAATAGGCCTTTTGTGCATTTTTCAAGCCATGTCTTGATTCAGTCACTTTCCAAACCAGATAAAACCTCAAACATACTCCAAATAACATCCTTGAACTGTCCCAAATGGTTCCCCCCATCTGGAACACCATTTGAGAGAGTTGCTATTTTGGTCATTTTAACCCCTTTTGCAAGAAAGGGCTAGTTTGTGTTTTTGCAGGTTCCAGCTGATTCGAACCATCCTAAAAGCTTCTAAGGGATCATTTGAGAGTGTCCAAAGCATCAAACCATTTCTGGAACAAGAAGTTTGGCAGATTGCACAGAAAACTCCAAAAGCTCAAAAAGAGGTAAGCATCATGACTTGAACTTTCCAAAATATGCATTGCTTTGAAGTCCACTGATCATACACACCTCATACATGTTATATATGTTGTGTTTGAACCAATTCATCATGTAATTCACGCCTATATCAAAGTGTAGCATAGAAAATGCAATTATAGGCCTTTTTCAAAACACTATCGGATTTTGAGGAGGGAGTATGATCTGAAAAAAATACCACCACCATGGATTCTTTGTGAAATTCTAGGCCAGATGCATATAAATTTTGTCTCAAACCATGGAGAAATGAGAAAGTTATGACCTTCACGTTTCTGACCCAAAACTTGCCTTGCCTTGCCTTGGGCCAGGCCAAAAACAAGGCAAGCCTTGTATATTTGTGGTTTCACTTCAAGCAATGGATGTATCACCACCCCAGTGATAAGGCGCGCGCCCTATAACCTTGAGGTCGTGGGTTCAAACCCCGCCCATGCCATTTTGTGTTTTCTCACATTTTTGCTATTTTTTCCAATATTTTCATGTTTTATTAATTAATTGGAAAATTAATAACTCTTTCAATTTTAATTATTTTTTATTGGTTCTTTTTGCAAAAAAATCACAAAAATGTTGAAATATTTTATTCCACAAAAAAAATTAAGTTTATATTATTTATTTAATATAATTAGTATTTTTGTGAATAAATTCCTTTTTAATGTTTTAAACATTTTAAAAGTGAATATTTACTTTGAAAATCAAAACCAAGTGAGTTTTAATTTATCTTGTGATTAATCCCTCATTTCTCAAAACTTAAACAAAAATCACAAATGGTTTATTCAAACTTATTTGATATTTTATTTGATTTTCTTTAAATATTTACTTTTAAAGAATAACAAATTAGGGTTTCTTTGATTTTCACCCTCATCAAACAATTTCAAACACTTTTGGGCCTCTAATAGAGTGTAGGACCCAATCCTTTGTAAATACAAACCTATTTTTGGGCCTCACTTATTGTATAAGTCCCGTTGTATTTCAAAAAAGTTCGACGCGATCATTGTCCGTTGAAAAACAAACCTTGGGCCTCTCCTCGAGCTATAAGACCCATTCAAAATTATTCTTGGGCCTCTATTAGAGTGTAAGACCCAATCCCCTTTTAACCAAAACTTTTTAGGCCTCAGACATTGTATAAGCCCCCCTGCGTTAAAAGAAAACCTCGGCGCGATCGCCAGTAAAAAAAACCAATCATCTGGGCCTACCCTCGTGTTGTAAGCCCCATTCTTTTTCTTTAAACACTTGGGCCTCTTGAGAGAGTGTAAGACCCTTGTATAGAAAACCTTTCTTGGGCCTCAGTCACTTGTATAAGTCCCTCTGTACAAAATGACAGTGCGATCACTGATAAACCTTGGGCCTCTCCTTGAGCTGTATGCCCCAACATCTTTTCAAAATACTTTCTCCTTTAATTTTGAATATACTGTTGTTTTCAATCTTTCTTTTTTGAACAACTAACTAAACAACATGGAAGCTCTACAACCGAGTAAGTGTTTATATGCTTTCTTTATCCGCTTTCATATACATATAACTGTATTGTGGGGTTGTTTCACTGTAAGTCTTCTTTCATAAACTCATATCAACTGTGTAATACTAGTATAGATATTTTGAGTTTCCCCGGCAACTACGTCTAGCACTAAGCCCTGTTGATCACTCTTAAATAGACAAAACTAGATCCCCATAGGATGACCAGATACAGTCTTCCCTCCTCTTGGGGTTAAACAATATGGAGATGTGAAAGGCAAATTCTTTTTGAACCCTTTCTCAGACTGTCACCTTTAGAAATTGTCAAAGAGACTCTACTCCCCAGGGATGATCTTTTCTCCGTGAATGGCATCTCTTGAGTTTCTTCCAAATTCTCGAACTTTCCTGGCTTGATCTATTCTCTGTGAATAGTCTGTCTAGAATTTCTCGGGGTTTGGGGACCCACATGCTTCCTAAAAGCATCCCCGCCTCCTCTTGGGCGTTCTACAAGGACCCTACGGCTTCTTAGAAGTATTCACAGCCTCCTCTTAGGCTTCGTATAAGGATTCTTCCTTCGAGAAGAGAGCCTCCTCTTGGGCTTCGTACAAATTATCCCTCGGCTTCTTAAAAGTTTCCAGCTTCCTATTGGGCTTCGTACAAATTGTCCCGACGACCTCCTAGAGGTATAGGAACATAAATTAGTCATCTTAAAAGAACAGTCTTTCAAAGAGTCTAGATCTTTCTACTGTGAACATACTACTACTGTTTCTTTAAGCATAGTACAAAAGATAAAACTCTAGACTTGGACAGTCTAATCTCCTTGAGTCTCGAAGGCATTCTCAAGTAGGGAAAAACACCAGTAGACTCAGACAGTCTCCAATACCCTCTGGATTCCCCATTTCCTTAAAGAACAGGAAATAACCCTGATCCTCTGATCAATCCCAAAGCATAGCCTTACCTTTAATCAGTCTCTTTATAAGAATTGATTTTCTCTTTTAACCAACCTACTGGACCTGTCATTCAACTGAAACAACACTCCTTTTAGCCTCTATCTCGGGCTTCGTACGAGATACAAAAAGACTCTCTGGTTGAGTCAATAATCCTTTTAGCCTCTATCTCGGGTTTCGTACGAGATACAAAAAGACTCTCTTGTTGAGTCAATAATCCTTTTAGCCTCTATCTCGGGCTTCGTACGAGATACAAAATCACTCTCTTGTTGAGTATAAAAGACTCTCTTGTTGAGTCAATCTCTCTTTTAGCCTCCATCTCGGGCTTCGTACGAGATACAAAACACTCTCTTGTTGAGTATAAATGACTCTCTTGTTGAGTCAACCTTTAGCCTCCGTCTTGGGCTTCATACAAGACACATCTAAAAGCACTCTCTTGTTGAGTCAACTCCTTTTAGCCTCCCTCTCGGGCTTCGTACGAGACACAAAAGCATCCTCTTGTTGGGTCAATCAACCTTTTAGCATCAAAACTGTGCCTCGTTCATAGGATACAAACATCAACAACTCCTTTCATCTAATTGCTGTAAGCTGCAAGCCTCTGGATTATTTACATCCACGCCACTGTCCCTATTTTAGCATGAGAAATTCCTAAGGAAAGATATCATTGCTCTACACTGAGTTAAAGTCTTCTCCTTCAGGTTAAAACCCCCTATAAAGGAAATTATGGCATTGCTAGGATTCACACATCCCGGTTAAAGTAATCCTCCTTTATAGTCAGTCACCCAATAGTTGTGACAAACAGACCCCCTTTAGAGATGACAAATTCTCTCTAAAGACAACACCTTTTTAGCTTCACATCTTGGGCTTCGAACAAGATACAAATAGACCCTTCAGCTTCACATCTTGGGCTTTGAACAAGATATAAACCACCTTTTCAGCTTCACGTCTTGGGCTTTGAACAAGACACCAAAACACCATTTCCTCCCATAGAATACAAGGAACTACGATCCCTCTGATTTCCCTGTTTCGGTAAACGAGAATACGTAGGCATAAGATTGAAAGAAAAATCTTAGTGAGCACACTAATCCAAAGCCCCAAATCCCGTACCTTCACATATCAATAAAAAAGAATCAGTCCTAGCATCCTAACAAAATTCCCCATGAACATTCCCGGTGTTTCGTTCTAAACAAAGTAAGAAGAAAGAGGCCCCATTACCATATAACATCCGTAACCTAACAGACCGTTGTTTAAACTCAGTATGCAAGCAGGGTTAATTGGAGACATCTATTTCCCTTCCTTAGTCAGCTCAATAGGATAAAAAATGAATCGACCTGTAGTAACCCCAGAGCGATAGTGCTTAAGAACCACGTCCAAAATCGCTCGCTACAGAAAAGTGGCACCCACCGTGGGGCTTTTTCTTTCTTTCTTCCTTTTTTTGGGGATTTCACTGGGATAGGACTTTTTTTGACTTCACTAGGATCTTAGGCCAAAACCTTTAAAGTTGGGAAGGTACCACAGAATGGTGACTCTGCCGGGGAGCCATTTTTGTCAGGAATGTTAGTTCTTGTATTGGTTGGAATTTTGGTAAAACAAAGTTGAACAATGTTGATGTCATATGTCTGATGTCTTAACATTGGTTCCTAACATTAGTTGTTGCAGGGTTGCAATTTTGTGGTCTGATGTTAAACATGATGTCTTGACATCAGTTGACAGAACATCAGAAAACCATCTGTTGTGTTTTTTGTATTGCAGGATGTTGGGTGAGAGGTCTTGACATGGTTAATCAGACATCAGTACAGATATGGAGTATTACTGTCATGACAGTATGTCATAACATCTTGGTTCTGGCACAGCAGTTGCTGTTGTTATGTGACAGATGTTGCAGGAGATGTCATGACATCTTAGTCTCGTATAGAAGGTGTTGCTGTTTTGCTGTCATGTGATGTCAAAGGAGATGTCACGACATCAGTTGTCTGGGACAACAAGTACTGCTGTTGTATATCTCTTGACGGATTTAATTTGATTTGATGAGATCTGTTTGGATATACCTCATCATTATACGCAGGTCAAGGAGATTTATTAGGAACAAAGTGCAGATTTAATTGGATTTCATAAAAAGGATCTTGGAGACTTTTTAGGAAACTATTTGGAGATTTGTTCCTATTTTTATGGATAAGATCTTGCAGCTGAATTAAAAAGTGAAGATTTAAAAGATACATAATATCCTGGAAATATTATGGAGCTGATTTAAAGGTCTGGAAGATTTAAGTCAGAATCAAGAAGAATATTGAAGAGTAATGACTTTCTAATTATGGAGATAAATTAGGAAGGATTTGATTGAAGACCTAATTTATAAGAGAATCTTTTGCAGATTTGTAGCAGCTGATTTGTTGTGATTTGAAGGCCCAAATCCAGTTTGGAAATAGGTTATAAATAGAAGCATTATAACCTTGTTTTAAAAAGCCAGCCATCATGTAAATTATAAGGGCTATGTTGGTTGATGAACCACCCGGTTTGTGGGATGGTCATCGTGTTTATCTCGAAGCTTGTAGGTAAGAGATGTATTGTTCTTGGAGGAAGCTGTTAAGCAACTCTAAGTATTGTTCTTAGTCATGTGTGTCATGTCTAGGTATTGTCATGGAAGTGTGTCTTCTACTTTTCTGTGATTGAAGAGTTGTTGGAAATCAAGCTATTGATGCAGTGGCTGAGATGTTGACTGCTAGACATCATTGCGATGATTGGAAGTGAGATGGAGTCTCTTATCTAGGGTGGACTTAGGTAGAAGGGTCATTAGGTAGTGATTAGATTAGGAGATTGTCAACTGGGATTGTTGAGTATGTAATTTGATACTACTAATAATGGACTTCCTTCCTGGCTTGGTATGCCCCCAGATGTAGGTTGTTAGACCAAACTGGGTGAACAATCCTTGTGTGTTGTTTATGCTTTTTAGTACTTTTATTGTCTTGTTCATACAGCAGATATTGATGTTGTGACATCTCACTTAACATCACATATCTTATACCAGAATTTCAATTGGTATCAGAGCAGGCATCTTGTCTGTTTCTGGATGAGATTTAGGGAAGATACTTTCTGGTTCATGAGCAAGGAAGATAGTTTTGCTGAGTTATGGACTTGGTCAGTTCATATAGTTGTTTGTATGATCCCTTGAAGTGAAGGATGGACTATTCATGACAGGGTATGTATTGGACCTGTCTGTTGTTATCAAGAGAACTGTAGTTGTGAGTTTGATTTGTTGGCACTTGGTTAATGGTGATGGTGTGCAAGGATTATTGAGTAGTGCCTGAAGGTTGTTGAGGAGTTGGTGTGTGTTCCGCTGCATGGTATCTGATGCTACCCTGGTTGTTTCTTGTGGTGAGACTTTTGGCAAGTATTTTCTTGGAAAGACTTTAGAGTTTGGTCTCCTCAGCAGAAGAAGAATATATTTCAAATAAGGTATTGAAGACCAATCTGTCCAGAACATTGATTCCTTCCTTCTCAATTTTCTTGACGATGAAAGAAGAGGGTGGAGCCAAAGCAAAAGAGTATCACTGTCAAATCTTTCATGCGGGAGTGAAGATCTTGATAAGTTATCTCTTAAGCATATTAGGAGATCGTCCTGGTTATGGTGTCCATTGTAGTTCTGGTATAGCTGAAGATGAATTCTCTTGTGAAGATACATGTTTCTGATTTTCAAAATCATGAACTGGAGGAAGTTTCATCAAGAAAGAAGCTGAGCTTGATATGTCAATCCTAATGTCTCGACATCGTGCTACACATCAGCAGTTTATGGTAAATATTGAGTCAAAGACCTATTAGATTGTAGCTGTTTTGAAGGATCACTGAAGTTGTGAAGTTGAAAATTTTTTGAGATGCTGTTCATAATGTCATAGCATTTCAGCTGGAGCTGGTTGAAGAAAAGGTAGTAATCTTGATAGCAGAAGAGAAGGAGATGATCCTTGTTTGAGCTAAACTGTCTGAGGAAAATATTATAGGGAAAATGTATCCAAGAGTCTGTGTGCAGTAGCAGTGTAAATCATCCTGTGGTCAATTGGTGTCTAGATTAGTTGTATGGAATGAACTCTTCCAGTTTTGTGTTTGAAGGATTGGAAGTAGCAGATTGTCTATGGTATGTTTATACTCTGGCTTTAGATGCAGAAGGATGGCAGTTATCACTCTTAAGTTAGACAAAAGGTCTGAACCTTGTGCTTATAAGAAGAAGCTTCTGGAAGAGTGTGTTATGCAAGTTACTGCAGTTTTGTTGGTCTAATCTTGGAAGTTGATCAGATGTTGATATGTTCCCGTGTGTTCCCTACAAGAGATATGTGTGGATTAATATGATTGTAGTCTCCAAATCCATATGAGATGTTTAATGTGATTTAGACTAATGTCGGAACTGATGTTGAAACATCATTTCAGTTCTTTGCTCAGGGTGGAGTAAAAGATCAAGACACTGACCTAACCTGGAAGGCTTTTGTGGGATGAATGGTTGTCATAATGGTCTGTCATGAAGAAGATTCAGAAGATGCTGGAATCTGAAGAAGGGTTAAACCACAGGGATCAATTGCTATTTGTGAAATTCACAAGTATTTAATTGATTATCCTTGAAAGATAAGGTTAAGGATGTTCTGTCTATTGTTTTAACATCTTTTCATCAGAGGTTTGGAGAATCATGGGAGGGGTTCTACATTCGCTCACAAGTCGCCTAGGTGTTGACCTGGGATTTTTGCTTAGCATCTGTTCCTAGAAAGTATTGTGAATGACTTGTCCAGATGGCGGTGCTGTTGAAGATGAAGATGGAAGACTATGAAGACATCATAATCTTGATGGTTACAGCTTGGATTAGTTTATTTCTGATCTAAGTGGTTTGGAGCATGGTGTTTGCTCTGGTTGTGAAGGTCGAGGATAAGTGGCAGTTATCTCTGGCTTTCTACTGACGGCTCTACTAAGGGAAGTGACTTTATTTAGTATTGTTATGGGGTAGTCTTGGACTACTTATTTTCTGAAGATTCAGATGTGGTAGGTTTGAAGTCTTTGGAGTTTCTAAGCAGGATGGAGGTTGTCTACTCAAACTTGATTGTTGAATCAAGTCTATGAGAGCATGGAAATCTGTTTCTGCAAAGGGAGGAGGTACTTCTGAGTGGCAGAAGGTAGAGCTGAATTCAACAGTTGGATGACATAATGTTCTGACATCTAGCTTAACATCAGGAGTCTCAGCTGGTGATGTGGCACATCAGCTAATGATAGGGTGATCTACAGGAATGAACAATAGGATGCTTCAAAAAGATCATTCTCATGGCAGTTTGCGGGATCTGCAGGAAGGAGAAGATGTTCCATGACCATGTCTTAGGGAGTCTAAGTGTGTTTGCTTTTGAGCAAGTGGAACATGTGACTTGAAGATCAAGTTTACTTGGTGGATCAAGATATCTTTGTGAGAGTTCTGACATACGTGAAAAAGGTCAAAATGTGGCATTTGGTTGTTTTCATATGAGGATTCATGAATGAGGTGATCAAACTGTGGCATTTGGTTGATCTCAGAAGTGGATTCGAAGAATCAAGATAATCAGAGTGTGGCAGCTGGTTATTATTGAGGATTGTCTTGGAACAAGTTACTCTTGGGCAGAAGGGTGATGAGTTGAAGACTCAAGGAGATTATTCTTCTTGAAGGTGGATGAGAGGTTAATTCTCTAGTTCTTTTGATTACTATGCAATAGTAAGTCCAGTTGGTGGAGCATATCAAGAATCATGGTGATGATATCTTGGTGTGTGGCAAATGTTCTAACTTGTGTTGGGACATTATCTGGTTGAATATCCTTGGTGAAGGATGATTTTGTTCTGGTTCTGAAGCTTGGTGCATAAATTATGCCTAAGGAGCGTCTACATAGTCATACTGGAGAATGATGAAGTAGAAGGTCTGCCTTGGATGGAGAATGTAGAGAAGACTGAAGTAGATCAGGTATTGATTGATTGGAAGTCTGAAGATGAAGAGTATGATAGGGAATTACTGCCTTTGGAGAAAGGGACAATGGTACCAAAATGCATGTGCTCAGCAAGTGTGCTCAAATGTTCATCTTCATCTAGAGCATTAGTTAACCATGACTGGGGGAGTACTTGTCTATGGATTTTACTGCAAAGGTACATATATTATGAAGATTGCATGCTGATCAAGATTGTGAAGATTGGTTGAATCTTATGAGGATATAATATCAGATAACATGTTATGACATTAGGCTGTTGGATGACATGTTGGTGTGGACATGAATGGTTCTAGCCATGTGAAGCTAATTGTTTGAATCATATGCGCACATGCTTCTGAGGAGGAGTCTGAAGGATAACTTTGTTTGTGTCTGGGAGAATTTACTTTTCTCTGCAGTTACTAGAAGAACTCTGTAGGGGTTTTTGTTGATGGGAGATGTCACACTTGTCTTGGTGTGTGTTATTAAATCAAAGTAAGAGGACTTTACTTAAAGTGTAGTGGAAGGCAGTGTATTTGTGCCTCAGATCTTGTGGATGATTGTGTGGAACAAGAATGTCTATGGCTGTAAAATTCAAGGTGGATTTGTACAGGGTATGGATGGTTTCTGGATGAGAGGGATCAATGATGATTTTGGTCTCAACCCAAGAGGTTGTTGGAGGTGATCGTGGTACATTCTTACTATATGATCATAAAGGTGTCATGGGATATCATTGGTGATTTTGAGGTGTTTCTTGTTGAAGGAGCAACTTCTGTCAGTTAAATGTACTAGTGTTGTTTGAGGATCAAGCATTAAGTGAATGCGTTCAGCAGGTGTGTTGAACAAAAGGTGCGCTCTTGAAGACATGAAGATGAGTTTTTGTTTTCCATTCATTTAAGGTGTTCATCTTGCAATGGAGCACTGGTTATCTTAGATAGGGGGAGTTGAACTTTTGGTTATCTAGATTGTTTATGGCTCTGGTGAAGGTGTTATGTCGTTCATGATGGACATGACAGTTTAGACCTGGTGTATCAATGGATTGGACCAGTAGTGTACATTTACCCCAATGTTTGTCAATTTTTTGCCAAAAAGGGGGAGAGAAGTAGGATTGTTTTGTTCTGAGAATGTTAGTTGTGTTGTGTGAGTTGCTGCAGGGATCTCTGATATGGAGTTGTTTTAGCCAAAATTAGCCAAAGGGGGAGATTGTTAGTTCTTGTATTGGCTGGAATTTTGGTAAAACAAAGTTGAACAATGTTGATGTCATATGTCTGATGTCTTAACATTGGTTCCTAACATTAGTTGTTGCAGGGTTGCAGTTTTGTGGTGTGATGTTAAACATGATGTCTTGACATCAGTTGACAGAACATCAGAAAACCATCTGTTGTGTTTTTTGTATTGCAGGATGTTAGGTGAGATGTCCTGACATGGTTAATCAGACATCAGTACAGATATAGAGTATTACTTTCATGACAGTATGTCATAACATCTTGGTTCTGGCACAGTAGTTACTGCTGTTATGTGACATATGTTGCAGGAGATGTCATGACATCTTAGTCTGGTATAGAAGGTGTTGTTGTTTTGCTGTCATGTGATGTCAAAGGAGAAGTCACGACATCAGTTGTCCGGGACAGCAAGTACTACTGTTGTATATCTCTTGATAGATTTGATTTGATTTGATGAGATTTGTTTGGATATAACTCATCATTATACGCAGGTCAAGGAGATTTATTGGGAACAAAGTGCAGATTTAATTGGATTTCATAAAAAGGATCTTGGAGACTTTTTAGGAAACTATTTGGAGATTTGTTCCTATTTTTATGGAGAAGATCTTGCAGCTGAATTAAAAAGTGAAGATTTAAAAGATACATAATATCCTGGAAATATTATGGAGCTGATTTAAAGGTCTGGAAGATTCAAGTCAGAATCAAGAAGAATATTGAAGAGTAATGAATTTCTAATTATGGAGATAAATTAGGAAGGATTTGATTGAAGACCTAATTTGTAAGAGAATCTTTTGCAGATTTGTAGCAGCTGATTTGTTGTGATTTGAAGGCCCAAATCCAGTTTGGAAATAGGTTATAAATAGAAGCATTGTAACCTAGTTTTAAAAAGCCATCCATCATGTAAATTATAAGGGCTGTGTTGGTTGATGAACCACGCGGTTTGTGGGATGGTCACCGTGTTTATCTCGAAGCCTGTAGGTAAGAGATGTATTGTTCTTGGAGGAAGCTGTTAAGCAACTCTAAGTATTGTTCTTAGTCATGTGTGCCATGTCTAGGTATTGTCATGGAAGTGTGTCTTCTACTTTTCTGTGATTGAAGAGTTGTTGGAAATCAAGTTGTTGATGCAGTGGCTGAGATGTTGACTGCTAGACATCATTACGATGATTGGAAGTGAGATGGAGTCTCTTATCTAGGGTGGGCTTAGGTAGAAGGGTCATTGGGTAGTGATTAGATTAGGAGATTGTCAACTGGGATTGTTGAGTCTGTAATTTGATACTACTAATAGTGGACTTCCTTCTTGGCTTGGTATGCCCCCAGATGTAGGTTGTTAGACCAAACTGGGTGAACAATCCTTGTGTGTTGTTTATGCTTTCAGTAATTTTATTGTCTTGTTCATACAACAGATATTGATGTTGTGACATCTCACTTAACATCACATATCTTATACTAGAATTTCAAGGAACATAGGATTCATAGCTCTATAAAGTCTAGGACTTTAGGAAAAATATATATACTGCTTTTCCTAATTGATATCTGTGTTTATTTTTCTGCTAATGGGAATGCGTGTGATGCCGCATGTGGAAAGATTGATTATACACCTAGGAAAAACCTCTTTTAGTAGTGCGGAAACTATTGGAAATGGTTGTCACGCGATACTACCCTCTTCTGATGGTTCTTCGAAAAACATAACCTAGCACGGTTCTCGACCCGCAGGTGTTTTCTTGACAAGGACTGATGATTTTGAGAGACAGGTACAAAAATCACTAGTATAAACCTTTGGGGGGGGGGGGGTAGAGCCTTGACTTCATGACACCGTCCCTTTGACCCCATGTTTTTCTATGTTTTTGTGTGCTGCATTCATGCATTCATCTAAAAAACATTACATCAAAGAAAAACTTCTCTTCTAGTCTCTTTTTTTCAAATTAAACTAAGACAATAATTGCAAATGTCAGAGAAAAAGATTGCGCTCATGGACTTCGGTAGAAGGAGAACTCATAGGTACACCTTCAGGGTACCAAAGTTAGAAGATTTAAGAGGATTAGCGAGGATGATCACTAACCCTGAAGCTTTCAGAGCCAAGTACGGAGGTATGCTACCTCTGTTAAGAGTCCATGTGATTGAAGGAATCATGGTGGCACTCATTCAATTTTACGATCCGGTCTATCAGTGTTTCACATTCCCGGATTACCAGCTCGCACCAACGCTGGAGGAGTATTCTCACCTAACTAGTCTACACATTACTGATCGAGCTCCTTTTTCTGGGCTGGAAGAAATTCCAAAGGATCAGACCATTGCAAGAATAATTTATTTGGATGAGTCGGAAGTCAAGACTCACATGACCACTAAGGGTGGGCTCCCAGGTTTGCCAGCCCAGTTCCTGACAAAGAAGGCTTTGTACTTTGCTAGTATAGGGAACATGACTACTTTTGAAAGCATTTTTGTCTTACTCACCTACGGGTTATTTCTGTTTCCCAACATTAATAGCTTCGTCGGTATCAACGCCATTAAGGTTTTTCCCATTGGAAACCCTGTGCCAACTTTGCTCGCGGACGCGTATCATTCTGTACACTTAGGGAATTTGTACAGCGGAGGGATGATCACATGCTGTGTACCCCTATTATATAAATGGTTTATCTCTCATTTGCCTAAGTCTGCTGCATTTTGGGATCATAAGAGTGCCCTACGTTGGTCGCAGAAAATCATGTCTCTTACCAACTCTGACATAGATTTGTGCAATAGGATTTATGACGGGATCAGGATCATTGACCGTTGTGGAAACTTCCCCAACATACCCCTTATAGGAACTAAGGGAGGAATCAACTACCATCCAGTATTGGTTCGTCGTCAATTTGGATACCCGATGAGACATGTCCCGCGTAATGTTCATCTGGAAGGTCTTTTCTTCAACGAAGGAGAAAATGACAGGGCACTAAAGATGGAAATAGTGCACGCTTGGAAACATGCTCATAAGAAAGGACGAGAGTCTCTAGGAAAACTGGACTGTGTCTCGGTGGAGCCTTATCTCCACTGGGTACAAACTAGAGCTCTCAAGATAAAGATGCCTTATCCTCATCACGGAGTTCTTCCGCCGAGGAAATCTGTCATGTACTTCATGACTGAAATGGAAAAACTTCAAGTTACTCTCAACAAAGTTCAACAGGAGAGGAGGTCTTGGAAGAACAAATACCGTACCCTCAATGTAGAGTGTACCAAAATACAGCAACTGCTGAAAGATAAGGATGCTCTGATTGAGATTTTAGAGCAACATGTTATGGATAATCAGGATGACCAAAGGAATTTGCTCGTTCCTTTCACTTGGCAAAGGAATGACAACCCGAAAACGACCCAAGAGCCCCAGTCCAAGAAAAGGAAAGTACCTGAATCAGCACTGGGTTTCTCCCCAGAGAGGACTCGGGACCCCTTAGCTTAGGTTTCTGTTTCCGTACCTTGTAATCTACTGTATTTCTATTTTCGCAATCCTTTGAAATTCAATAAAACGGGGTTTCCCCACTGTTTGATATTTGCAATCTAATTGTCAAAGTTTATTTTGATTAAACTAAAAAAAAAACAATTAATATAATCATTGCATTCATCATTCTCACGTCACATATTCTTCTTACCTACGAATCTCACATTTGTGTCTCGGTTCTAGAGTCAAACTGTCTTATTCGTACAATACTCGGGCCAATCGTCAGAAAAAGATGGATGATCTCGAGGAAGAGAACAGAGAGTTTAGAGAAGAGATCGACACTCTGAGAGAGGATATGAGAAAGCTTCATAATGACATGCAAGCCATGGCAGAAGCTCAGCTACAAAGGACTATGATCTCGGAGATCACCTCAACGCCCATAGTGGAAAAGTCCGATTCTAGGTACAAAATGCCGAAAGATCGTCCCTGGGGCATGCCACTTAACTATATCCCAGAAGGATATATCCCGTTGATCAATAAGGATCAGGGGATCACAGCAGTAACCGCTGGGCCTGAAGGTTACAAATTTCGAGAAAGCGAAGATGCCAGGGGCATGACAGCAACTCCTGAAGGTTACAAACTTCGGGAGGCACCGAGAGTCTCGGCCATAATGACTATACCACCGCCCGTGGTACACACTGTCCTGGAAGGACATATTCCACAGATACCTTCTGGTGGAAACGATAACATGTTCGAAAGAATGAATGAGTTCCAGGAACAGTTCCTGGGAATGCAGAAAGAACTGCAGGCCCTTCGCGGTCAGGATTTATTTGAAAGGACACCGCGGACCTCTGCTTGGTCCCCAATGTGAAAGTCCCGCAAAAATTCCAGGTGCCTGACTTTGAAAAGTACAAGGGTAACTCTTGCCCTCAGAGTCACTTGGTGATGTACGCTCGGCGAATGTCAGCTTAGACAGAGAATCAGGATTTACTGATTCACTACTTTCAGGATAGCTTAACCGGTGCCGCATTAAAATGGTACATGGGTTTAAACCGCGCTACGATCAGCACTTTCAGAGATCTTGGCACTGCCTTCGTCCAATAATATAAATACAATCTGGACATGGCACCAGACAGAGATCAACTCAGATCAATGTCGCAAAAGGACAAGGAAACCTTTAAGGAGTACGCTCAGAGATGGCGTGAAATTGCCGCTCAAATTTGTCCACCTCTTGAGGAAAAAGAGATGACAAAGATTTTCTTAAAGACCTTGAGCTTATTTTATTACGACAGAATGGTTGCCAGTGCGCCCAGTGACTTCACCGAGATGGTCGGTATGAGAGTTCGTCTTAAGGAAGCCGTCCGAGAGGGACGTCTAGTCAAAGACACTTGATCATCAAGTAGTACAAAGCGATACGGTAGTGCTCTCTCTAAGAAAAAAGAGCAGGATATTGGGAATATCTCTCTCGAAAAGCAAAGGCGACGTTATCAACCAGTAGCGGCTGTGACTCCTGCTATCAATCCTGCGCCTATTTCTACGTATCAACCTCAGGTTGCGCAGAGCCAACTAATCAGCAAAGAACTCAACAACCTCTTCAGCAGGCTCGTCCTCCGTACAATAACAACCGTACAACGCGACCACCAGGATTTGATCCTTTACCCATATTGTACGCAGAACTATTTCTGTTACTACTGGCTAAGGGGCATGTCCAGACTAAGTCCCCTCTTACAGTACCGGAAAATTTGTCTTTTTGGTTTAAGGTGGATCAGACTTGCCCTTACCATCAAGGAGGACTAGGGTATAACATAGAGAACTGTCTCAATTTCAAAACCGACGTGCAAAAGCTTGTTAGGAACGGGGTCTTATCTTTCAAGGATACAAATCCTAATGTTCTCACAAACCCGCTGCCTCAACACGAGAAAGCTACAGTCAATTTGATAGAGGGAGAGGCTAACAACGTCTATCAAATTCATGATGTACTCTTGTTAAGGACCAATCTGGTCAAGATGCATTGTAGACAGAGTAGATATGGCCATGTACCACCTCATAACTATCACCAGTGTGATATCTTGTCTAAAAGCAATCGAGGATGTTCTGTGGTGCAATCAGCTCTACAGGAACAAATGGATCTCGGCTGGATCCAAGAGCACCGAGTTCGTGGAGTTAACATGGTTTACATGAATTCTAACATCATTGAGAACCATGACATCCGTGCAATGAATGTCAACTTGGTGGCGATGCATTCCAGGAAAAGCCAGTATCATAATCTGCCACGGCACGATTACAGTTCCTGTCTGACTTGCTAGGTAAACAAACAGGGATGCTCTTTTGTACAAGAGGCCCTCTAGCGTCAGATGGATCTTGGATGGATCCAGGACTACCATGATAGGAATCTCTATCAGATCAACAAGATTCAAATCTTCGATATTCGCTTGATGAATACCAGCCTGGTGGAGTTACACGCTACGCAAGTCCAACTCGGTTTTCTCACTTCACGTGATTATCAGAGCTGTAAAGCGGGTTGCGAAAACGATCAAGGCTATACCCTTGTCCAGGAAACACTTCAGCACTTGTTGAACCACTGGTGGCTTCCAATCTATATGGATGAAGACACCCAGCAAATTAGTATTACCAACGGGAACCCTACTCGGCATCAAAGTTGGGATGTTCGATCTGTGGAAACTGACCTAGTGAGGTTACATTGTATTCAAAGCGGGCATGGCCAGGTGCCACAACACAACTATGAACGTTGTAGAGTCTGTTTGGAAAGTAACCAAGGATGTTAACTTGTGCGAGCATCTCTTCAGGGTCAGGTGGATCGTAGAAAAATTCGCCCATATCCAAGTTCTGGACCAATCAACTGAGCGCCGGACTACCTCGCTGATCAAATTGAGGACGTTGTCGTAATCTCTGATCATCAGAGGGCTAGGGATGTTTGTACCATCATCCCTCTACTTGACGAATCGAGAGTTCTCAACCAGGAACAGATCAAAATTGCTTACGATGGTCGGAAAAATCAGAAGGCTCCCATAGTCATCTATCTACCTGGACCATTACCGTATGAATCAACTAAGGATATCCCTTACAAATACAGTGCAACAATAGTCGATAATGGAAAGGAAATTCCATTACCCTCCGTCGTGAATATTGTAGACATTAGTCGAGTAACACTGAGTGGTCGAATCTTCAACCGAGGAGTTGGAGAACTTAACAAAGAAAAGGAACCTCAGACAGAAGTTCCCAATCCACCAGTCGGTCAATCCAGTAATCCCGACCTTTCGAAAAATGATGATGAGATGCTGAAGCTCATCCAAAGGAGTGAATACAACATTGTTGATCAACTGTTACAAATTCCTTCAAAGATCTCTGTGATGCCACTTTTACTCAGTTCAGAAGCGCACAGGGAGGCTCTACAGAAAGTCTTGGAGCAAGCCTTTGTGGAACAGGATGTACCAATCTGGCAGTTCGATGGCATTGTCTCTAACATCACTTTCTGCAATAACTTGGGATTTAGTGATGAGGAATTACCTGAAGAGGGTCGTCGTCATAACATGGCGCTCAATATCATGGTCAGCTGCCAGAGCGATGCTTTAGCCAGCGTACTGGTAGACACAAGGTCAGCCCTGAATGTTATGTCGAAGTCCACTTTGATGCAATTATCCTTCAAAGGACCCCCGATGAGAACTAGTGAGGTCGTCATCAAAGCATTTGACGGGTCCAGAAAAACAGTTATCAGCAAAGTCGACCTTCCCATAACTATTGGTCCTCACACTTTCCAAGTCGCTTTCCAGGTCATGGACATCCCAGAAACGTACAGTTGTTTATTAGGAAGACCTTGGATACATCAGGCTGGGGCGGTCACCTCGACCCTCCACCAAAAGTTAAAGTTCGTCCAGAACAACCAGCTCGTCACGGTCTGTGGAGAACAAGCCTTGCTCGTGAGTAACTTATCATCATCTACTGGTGTAGAACCCGAAGAGGTTATTGGAACTCAGTTCCAAGCACTGTCGGTGAGCAAGAACAATCAATCCGAAGAGGGAACTTCCATTTCTTCATACAAAGATGCTATCAAAGCGGTCGAGAGTACCAATACAATAGGATGGGGACAGCTAGTCATTCCTACTGACAATAAAACAAAGAAGGGTCTTGGTTTTTCTGCAACCTGTACCCAGACAGCTACTACCAGCAATGAAAGTCTTCATCTCATTCAAGACTTCTTCCACAGTGGAGGTTTCCTTCACCCAGTGCCTCAAGAAGTGCATACCATCAATAAAGATGATTCCTCTGATATGGAGGAAGAATGGGAGTCCTATCTTAACGAGGACGGTTATACGTCTCAGGAAGAGGTGCCTACACCCTTTTGCTATCCCGCACAGAGTTCAAGATTTATACCCAGGTCAGACGTCGAAATGATATACGGAGATTATGATCCGGAAGGATGCCGTGCTCCACCAAACTCATTAGAGGAGGACACTCTGATGAAGGACAACTTTGACCACAACTATTATGGCCCGATGGATGGCCTGCCAATGTGGCAGCCGTATCCAGGAGACTTGGGGCAAGGAAATCAGCCGAACAATGAAAATCAGTTGAGCATCATTGAAAAGAATACCTGCGTCCCCACCATGTCATGGGATCAACAATCAGGTCATTCAGAAAATGTCCAGTACGACGATGAATTTGCAACGTTTGCAGGACTTGAATTCATCAACTATACTTTTCCAGAGGTCAACGTCATCGAGAAGGATGACTCCTCCAGTTCCAAAGAAGTGTGGGACACCTTGGGACAACCGAGTGGAAAATTTGACTCCATGGTCAAGTACACCGTTGTAGCACCCCAAAATTTGCTCTCCTTACTGGCTTATGTTTCACCTCATTTTTGCATTATCATGTATGCATATCGTTGGTTCTTAGCATGGGGTCAAGGTGCCTGAGGCAGTTCAAGAGGAGAAGATGTTCTTCAAGCAAGAGTCCTTATACTGTCCAAGAGATCTCAAGTGGCTCACTCTCTCCTAACCAGTGCAGAAATTAGGGTTTTGAGATTCTTGGGTTTATTTCCCCAATGGGCAAGCTTCTTGGGTTTTTATCATCACCAAATGGCATATCTTATCTTTGTTGGAGAGGATACACATCATATTCAGAGGAATTTGGATTTAGAGACTGTGTTATTTCCTCCTAGACTGAGGGTACCAAAATTAGGGTTTGCTATAAAGTCAGTTTATTTCTGATTTTTTTGGGCAAGACTTGATTCCATGGTATTCCTTGGGTCCCAAAGTATCTAGGAAGGGAAGATTGTCCATCAGTTTGGTTCATGAAAAGTTCAATTTGCCAATGGATGGGGAATCAGGAGAATTGGGGAAAATTCAACAGTGAGAGGGGAAGTCAACTGTGAAATTTTGAGGTTCTCTTCAAGGTTTTCAAGGTCTCACATCCTCATATGGTCTTCAAGGGTTAAGTTTCACACCATTTATCAAGAATCAAGGGTTGGTACAAAAGTTACTAAATATGGAAATGACCTATAATTTGAAAGTTTCCTTTTTGGGAAAGTTCTTACACTACATTCAACTTGACTTTTCATCATCAAGAAAGCTTCAAATGAATTTTCCTTAAACATGAAAGTTGAAGGTCTTTTTCTCCCCTTTCCAAAAACTACTAGATGGTCTCCATATCATTTGTGAAACTCAAGTTATGACCAAAAGAAGGCAAGGTGGTTTTTAGGGTTCCATTTTCACAACTTTTGCATTTTGGGACATAATGACCTATAATTGATTCCTTTGTTTCAAGCCACATTCTAACATCAAAGTACATTCCTTAAGGGTCATTTTTGGCTTTTGAATCAAGTGGATCCATGGTTTATTCATCACTTATTTTCCATTATGCAAAATTGCAAAATCATTGAAAATCATGAACCAAGACATCTCAAGGCCCAAATCAAATTCAGGTGTGATTAGAAATTGTTAAATAAGTGATCCATCATCAAGGGTTTGGATATACATGCATGGAGGAGGGTATTTTCCAAAATCACCCAAAACTCATTAAGTGAGGAATTAACAAGGCCCAAATGGTTATAAGTGGATTAACCCTAAGTATTTAAGTTAACTCATGCACTGGTTGGGAGAGGACACACGTGATATTGAGGAGAAAAAAGTTTGAACCCTAAAAGCTTCTCTCCTTCGCATCTCTCAATCAACAAGAGTTTTCCAAAACTTCTTTCACCATCTGAGTCCTGAGGATCCATAGAGCATAATGCAATCATCACTTGAAGCTAATAGCAAGGGAACAGGTGGCGTGATCTCAGGTTTGTATCATTTTTCATGATCCTAAAACTCCCTTTTTTGACATGCATAATGATGTGTGATTGTTGCTGACAACTCTGATGTGTTTTCTTTTGAGTTTAGACGTGTATCATGTGCACATCGTGAGTTTTAAGTTTTGGAACCCTAACTTGTTTCGCGCGAATCCCTTTGTGTGTTGATTGTTGGTGATTTTTAACGTGATATTATTGATCCTGGTGAAATTCTGGTCAAGATAGTGTATTCGTTTGCGTGTTTTGGTGCATTTTTCATTCCAGGTGACCGGAGAGGGTGGCCGGAACCCTAGCTCCGGTGGCTGGTTCAGGTTCCGGCCGGTGAAGGGGCTGGAGGTAGGAGATGAAGTTTCCACCGTTGATTCGCTTGATCCCACGATCCATATGCTGCCATGTGTTTTAATTTTTTGTTTTATTTAATTGGTTTGTGTGTGCGTCCACCCATGATAATTACCATGCTCCATAAATCCGAGCCTTCCATTTTATTTAAGTTTTGATCTGATGATTAATTCTGGTACGTCTGATGAATCTATTGGCTATAGTTTGGACAACACATTAAAAAACACATGCGCTGCTCACGTGGGATTTCTATGGTGCTGAGTGTTTGTGTGTGCGTGAGTGTACATTAATTGTTGTGTGCTTTGTAATCATGGTTGTTGATCTTGATGACTGCGCTGATTGGTTGACTTGTGGTGAGGCGTTGGATTGATCGTATGGCTGGTGTTAAGTCTGATTGGTTGACTGAACTCTATTGTTTCTCATTGACTTCGCTTATTGGATTTAATGTTTGGGCCTGCTATTTACACACCCTCCTTCCAGCCCATACTCATTCTCAACGTGTTTGTATTACTGAACACACCCCCATGCTTATTTCTTCATTTTATTTTATTTAATTTGCATTAATTCATTTTTAATTTTTAAAAATAGATAATTGCATTAAAAAATTCCCAAAAAATTTAGGAAGCATATTTATAATTTTATAAAATTTTCTCAAATTTTATTTTTTATCTTTATTTTATTTTTAGCATCTGAAATAATTATTTGTTTATTTTCTTTTTTGAATTTATTTCATACATGCATACCATGACTTGTTTATTTTATTTCTCATCATCCATAAAGCATTTTGAACTCATTCTTTTTGCATTGTTTCACCAACACACTGAATTGCATTAAAATATTTTTCTCTCATTCTTAAAATCATTTCATATTGCATTTTAGTCCTCCTCTTTTGCATATTGAGTCATGTTTCTTGTCTGAACTTTGTATAATTGTTTGGGTGACCTATCTTGTGATTTTTGGCATGAGTTTTTGATATGTTGTTTGTTTCTGGTTGAGCAATGTTGATAATTAATTTGGTGATTTTAGAAGGTGTGTTGCTAATTGTATAATTGCTCTTTGTGTGAGATCTTCTTGTATGCACATCCTTAATCATGTCTGATTATTTGTTTGAGAAGGCACTTGTGCCATTGCTTGAGATTGCTTCTTGGACTTCATAAACCATGCTTGAATTGTTATAGGTCACTTGATTACCATTACATGTCATTGCTTGGGTTTCATTAGTCTTATTATTACTTATGCCTGTTTTGTACTAACCATTTACGCAGGGGCTGAGGTAAGTTATTTAAGGGTGTGGATAAGTATCCATGTCCACTCTCATTCTTTCTTACTCTCATCTTTTCTTTCCTTTAGGCTTAGGTTGTTGTCAAACCTCCCCTTAGGGCCATCTTTGCATGATAACATTAGGATAGATTTTTCCCCGTAGTTTTTTTTTCTTTTCTTTTGAGTCCCTATTCTCATCTCATAACATCTCTAAGATACTTAATAAAGTCAACTTGCCTTGCACACAAGCCTTAAACATAGGAAGTGAAGATTGAGGGGTCCCCCTTCTCTCTTCTAGAGTGTTGAGCATACGTCCCATTGGGGGCGACCATGTGACGCATTCGCTCCCGTGTCATAGACTTTGGTTCAAGTCGAGTTATGAACTAATTCAAGTCACTTCTGTCCTAAAAAACACAAACAAACTTCAAATCTTTTTATCCTGCGGGATTGTCAAACTAAAGGCTATTTTCAAAAAGGGCACGTTACTTTCCGTCTGAGTCGCAAACAGGCATCGACCCTAACTTCCGGAGGCGAACTTAACGTCGCTCTTAAAAATCACAAAAAGAACTTGGTCCGAACTACGTTGACTCTGAATTCCCCATTGTACAAAGGGGGTACGTAGGCCTAGGACGTCGACGTCCTATCGAGTCTGTCTTAGTTTCCCCTTTCCCCATTTTAGTGCAGCCATAGATATTAGGATGACTCACCCTTAGAATAGACAACAAGTGTGGATCCCATCGAGTACGATGGACGCGTGGGGTGCTAGTACCTTCCCCTCGCGTAACCGACTCCCGAACCCAGGTTATGGTTGCGATGACCATTCCTTTCCCTCTTCCTTAGGTTTATGCGGTGTTCCCTTTCCCTCTCTTGGGTTAAATATACATTGCTGGCAACTCTGTGTTCCGCGCCACTTTCGCGTTTGTACCTAGATGAAAATCCTGGGAGCGACAGCTGGGGACTCTGCTGGGGACTCTGGTTGACCTATGTTGGTCCATCCCTAAGCGAGTCAATCCTAGCGCTTGCTTGTCTTTATTCTCTTTGGGTGTTTTTGTTTTTGTTTTGTTTTATTTGTTGTATTTTATTTTACCGCATTTTTTTGCATTGCATATTATTATCAGCTGCTGCACTGTTTTTCTGTTTGGCGGGTTGGGAGTTCTGAGGGATAAGCCCAATACCCAGGCTTGAGCGTACACGTAGGATTAGCATGGCAAGTAGTGTGACTTGTGTGGCATTTGGCCAGACATAGTATACACCAAAACTCCACATCCAGACGAGGTTTTCTTTGGTAATGTTCTATCCTGCGCATTGGTGCAGATGATTGAATGTAACTTGGAAAATTGTTGACTCTGGCGGCCATTCCCGAGGACTTAGTAACGGCACTCCTCCCAAGATGTGATAATGGCAGACCAGAAATGGCAAACCCATTACACATGTCGATCCGAGGACCCAATGCTGGGAACTTGCTATAGGATTTCCTTTTGGAAAAGAATCAGTGGAAGCGCTCCTCGATTGGCGATAGTACTGTACCCCGAGGGATGAATGTACTATTGCTTCTCGACCTCAATGCCGAAGCTGAGGACTTTCCATAGGAAGTTTTCTTTTTGAGGGGAATCAGTTGAGGCCTCCTCGATTGGTGATTATGCCAAACCAGAAATGGTGAACGTATCATCATTTCTCGACCTGAGAGCCCGTGATATTGAGGATCCTCGGCTTTCTAGTACCCACATGTGAGAGGGCAGGGTGTTTACAGGTTTGTAGGTAACCTTGACCTTCAACATACCCGGTTTTCTGATCAGCAGATTTATCAGTGTGGTACTATGGTTATTTTGGTATTCTGGGTATTTGGGCAGATCCTTGAGATTATACAGTGGTTCAGTGTGGCAGTTGTCCAGTCTGTGTGGCATCCTTGATCCCATGTGTGCATTTGCATCATCATTTTGTATCCTAACATGTTTATTCATTTGCAGGGCTGCATCCTAACTTTGATTCTGGTTTTTGAAGACTATTAAGGACGAATACTGAGAAGAGAAAGAACATCATAATGTACAAGTTCCCATCACTTTTTCTGGATCCTGTTCACCAGATTGTGTCTATGGCAGAACATGGGGTATTGGCAGACTTTAGAGGAGAGTATGGAAGAATTCTGGATTTTGCTCGCAACATCACTGAATACGAGTATAGGGCTTTGTACACTCTGGTGCAATTCTATGACCCTCACCTGCGTTATTTCCTATTCAGTGATTATCTTTTGGCTCCGACATTGGAGGAATTTGCTCTCATTCTGGATGTTTCTATTAAGGAAGAGGCTCCTTTCTATCCTTCTAAAGAACTTCCTGATTTAGGAAAGGTTTCCGAGGCTTTGCATTTGGAGTTGTCTTTGTTGAAAAATAACGTTGCCAGTAAGGGAGGGTGTAAAGGCTTTCATGTGAAATTTTTGATAGAACAGGCTGCTGTGTATGCTAAAGCTAGATATTGGCCAGTTTTCAACGCCATCTTGGCTATGTGTGTCTATGGAACGGTGTTGTTTCCGAATATGAAGGATTTTGTGGACATGCACGCTCTCCGGATATTTACCATGAAGAATCCGGTACCTACTTTGCTTGGAGATCTGTATTATTCAGTGCATTATAAGAACGAGAAGAGGAGGGGAGGACCTCTTTATTTTTGTGCGTCAATCTTCTACAAATGGTTTTCTGATCGTCTTCCCGAATCTGGGGCATTTGTAGATACTCAAGGAACTTTGTAGTGGTCCAAAAGATTGATGGGCTTGAGAGCAAATAATCTAATTTGAGTTAACCGTGACTTGTTAGGCCAAGATATCATGATCAGTTGTGGAGGTCTCCTAAATGTGCCTCTAATAGGAAGGAAAGGGGGAATTAACTACAACCTTATTCTTGCTATTAGGCAATTCGGGTATGCCTTGAAAGAGCCACCAAGAGATGAGGAGGTCCAATAATCTTTATATCTGAGTGGAGAAATCAATCCAGAACTATTAAAAGAAGCTGCGAATACTTGGGAAGATCGTCATAAGAAGGGGAAGATTTCTTTTGGGGAGAGCAACAACAGAACATTTCCCGCGTATGAAGATTGGATTCAGAAAAGGGTAGAGGAAGAGCTTTTTCCATTCGCCAAAGAACCACCATTTTACCCCTTGCTGATTGAGCCTCCTACAACAGTTGAAATAGAGAAGTTTAACAAGTTGTGGGCTGAAAAGGAAAAGCTGCGAGAAGAAAACAGTGAGCTACAAAGAGAGATTTATCAGTTGAAACATGAGCGGGGAGAAGCTGTTCATATCACTAAGTTGAAGACAGAGCTTCTCGCTGAGGCAGAAAAGGATCTAGCTGACAAGGTCGCATCCAGACAAAGGATGAAGCAAGCTCAAGATGGTATCAGTAAGGTTCTCGAGTTTAAGAAGGAAGAATTGGACAAGGCTTTGTTAAAAATTCACAGGTTCAATGCTCACCGAGAAACTGCAATGGCTGAGAATAAGCAAAAAGAAGACGATTATCTAGCTCAGATTGATCAATTGAAGTTGAAGCTCAAGAAGAAAGACGTTGAGATCCTATCAGGGGTATTCCAGAGACAAGCAGTCAAGGGTCGACTCAATGAAGCCATAGCCTCCATAGAGGAACTGAAGATCCAAGCTGAAGTGAAGAGACCTAGAAATGAGGGTCCTAGCATGGATAGTGTTTCTGGAGAAGACGCTTGGGAGTTGCATTGCCGATACTTGGAAGGGATCATGCATAGGAGAGACGTTCTCATTCAAGAGCTAATTTAGAGACCGAAGCATCCCGACACCAAAAAGCTGTTCAAGGAAATTCAAGACTGGAGCAAAAAGCATAATGGATGGGGGGGATTGACACTTGTGGACTTTGATGACATGCCGTAGTTTTCTATTTTCTATCATTATTTGGACCACCGCCAGGCTTGTTGGTTGGGATATATGATTATTGTGTTCAGATTTGTTATCTTGGATTTGTGATTGTTGACATTTGGTTTTCCTCTGGTTTTCTTAATATATGAGCAGAAGTTCCGTTCTATCTTGTTGGTAAAGTGGAATCAAGGGGTGGATCGCCCTGCGAATATTCAAACATGTTCATTTGCATTTGCATATTCATAATCATTTTGCATAATCATTTTGCATAATCATTTTGCATAACAGGTGTTTATCTCTGGTGTTCTTACTTTGTTCTCCACTACAGTACAGGATTGATCAGCCAGTTCATCGGTATTCTACTTAGTCTGTGATAACCAGAGGATAGCCATGGAACAACTCCGTGCAGAGATGCTTGAAATGAAGGGTCAGATGAGGCAATTTGGGGAAGACATATTGGTCATGTCTCAGGAGCAGAAGATGCTGAAGGAGGAGGTCAACCAGATGAAGACTCAGATGGGTTTGGTCATGGAAATTCTGAATAGGGTGTTAAAGAAGGAAGACAGTCCTGTGCTCGCTTCCACAACAGAGGTCCTTACTCCTCCCATCTCTTTGGGATTTGATCTAGATCACGGATTTCCTCGTGAATCTCTTCCACAAATTGAGGTTCTAGAGCTTTCCCAACAGCAGCCAGGTCGTGTCTCCCAAGATAAGCCTAAGAATAAAAAGTGTGCACAGAGACTGAAGCAGCCTGAAAGAGTTTTTCATCCACTCCCTATGCCATATTCTCAACTATTGCAGCATCTCCTTCAGTTGCAACTGGTACAGAAAAGGACTTTGGCTCCTCTCACTGGTAATCCTCCACCAGGCTACAATGCGAGAGCCCATTGTGATTTCCATTCTGGGGCACCAGGGCATACTGTGGAGAAATGTAGGGCCTTTCAGCACCAAGTCCAGGATTTGATTGATGCAGGGGCAATTGAATTCACGTCGGGCGACGTGAGTATACAAGGTGATTTTACCCCAATTGTTGCAAAAGAAGTGGAGACTCCTCCCCTCTTTGCAGGATCCACCTCATGTCATGGACTTTCTCCACAACCTTTTACTGCAGAAGCTCTATGTCAGCAACCTTTGTTTGTGCCTCAGCCAAATGTGGAAAGGAAAGTGCGAGCGCAGGTGGGGCGCCCAAATCAGCATCGACAGCAGAATTATCAGCAGCAGGGGTAACCGAGACCAAGAAGGCCCAAGAGGGTATTTGATCCGATTCCTATCCCTTATAGTCAGTTGTTTGCTCGTCTGATCAAGAACTCTCTGATTCAAATGAGGAGTACCACGCTGGTACCGTACCCTATTCCTCCGGATTATGACATGACTGCTAGGTGCGAGTTCCACTCGGGAACGTTTGGGCATACAGTTGATAAGTGTAATGTATTCCAGCACAAGGTGCAGGACCTGATCGACTCGAAGGTCATCACGCCAGATGGTACCCCTTTGGATTGAAGCTTCTGTGTCAGAGTAAGCATCAAATTGCAAGAGCGTCATCAGAAATAATAAGTCCAGTCTCCTCAATGATGGCGATCTTCAGTTTCTTTACTGCGTTTTCATTTGTAGTTTTTCATTTCTTGTTAAAGCATTGTATGCATAAACTTGTTTTTTTTTTAATGACGATCATAATACAATGAGCATGTTTTTATTGAAGTAATCCATTCTTGTTCACTCTTAAATGTTTACACGCGCTGCAATACCAATTTTCTTGTTTAGAACTCTTGAGGGAGGATGACGAAATAAGAGCGCAGATTTCTAATGGTGCGCATTTGGATAAAACCCTGTTAAGGATGTACTGGCATTGTTTCCAATTCACAAACACTGGAGATATAAGGGAGATAGACCCTCGTTAACCCCTTTGAGCCTTGAAGTAGGAGTTTCTTTCGTACGAAAAAACCCCTTACATATAACCCAGGGGCAGGGTAGGCGTCAGTTAGTTTGACCGAGCGTTCAAATTTCAAAGAGAGTGTGCATCTGAGGATCCATTACCTTCTATCCCACCGTCAAGAGGTTAAGAGATGTGAAACTACAATGGTTATCCATCAATAATCAAGGAGTGAGGTAGTTACAACCCTTTCAAGCAAGTAAGACAACCAGTGTCACACGCTTTGTTAAAAAAAAAAAATAAAAAAAAGAGAAAGCCCGCTAAGTCGAAACTTGAAGACAAGTGACTTAGGAAAAAGTTAGGGCATCTCGCTGGACTTCAAAATCGAAAAACTCAAAAGAGTCAGTCCAGGCAAAAATTAGGGATCAAAAAGGGGCAAAAGAAAGGAAAAGCGAAAAAGCATTACAAAGGAAAATCCTCGATAAGAACAAAGTCGTGTGACTACAGGCACAAAAGATAAAAAGGGGTGACTGTCACTCCAAAACTTCCTTAGGTGTCAAACCATTAAGTGGCATGGGTTCCTTAAAGATCATAAACCATTTGAGAGATGAGCGGTTGTGTCAGATTAACTGAACATAGGACTGGAGAACAGAGTGGGTGGGCACCGATAAATTTTGAGCCATAAATCCTTTTTCTGAAACCGTGAACCAGACCACGTTACAACCCTTAAAAGTCCTAATTGAAACAGGGTTTATTCCGAAAGCCTACTTCAACAGGATAACGTTCCTGACTCCTACGAGTTGTGCTAATAAGATTTGTTGGTATTGCATGTGCGCATTGTTTTGCCATTTAAAAAAAATCGAGGTCCCATCCCAACTAGTGATTCATTCACAAGGATTGGCGACGCATTTTCAATAAAACTCCAAGGTTGACATGGGCGTTGCATTAGAATTGTCATTCTCATAATAAACATTTTCTGCTGGCGTGTGTTTGATATCAAAGAAGCTTACACGATGAACGACAGTCGAGAAGCTCGATCACGCCAAGTTGAGATGGTGAAAACTCCGAAGGACAATCATGTCAAGGGGTATGTGGCCAAGAGACTGTGCGCAGCCAGGAGGTTCCCGATAAATGGTGATAAGATGCAGCTAATCTAGAACAGTCACGCTGAAAACTCTCCCTAAAGCAGCCAAACAGGGGCAATCAGGTCGATTTGGCAAATCTCGGTAAGATCAGTCAGGGGAAAAGTTCCTTCAAGACTTGGGGCAGGCCACCTCTAGAGCGTGAGAGATTGTCCACTCCTGAAAACGGTTAATTTAAAACACCTCCTCAAAGTTCAGAATATTGGGACAGAGTATTTTCAAGTCATTACAAATCCATTCGAGGTAATGTACTTCATGGATTATGAAGCCTGGGGCAGGTATGTCAAGATTTGATAAATCTCTCCAAGAGTTTGGAGACCATAGGGCAGTACGAACGCCCGGTCTTCTGTAAAATCCTCTTGAGATGATTCTTCTATTAGACCTGGTGGTCTTGGGCAAGTGGAGACTTGGGAAGTATTTTTTCTAGATCAAGACGTTATTTCCCCACAGAATCAGGTTGTTCACTTTCCCCATCCAGTCAGGAAGCGCGCTCTCACCGACAATGTCATATTCTAATCCCTAGCAAGGTGGGAGTAAAGTCATTCTCCCCATCAGCAGGCTAAGTTCAGCAGTATCCCCAAGCAGGATGGTATTAAGGACTGTTTTCCCCAAGCAGGATGATTATGGGCTGGCATCCCCCAGCAAGTTCTAAGCCCATTGGTTATTAGCAATCCTCAGTAACTGACTTCTGGTTCTGTCATTGGGATTCATTCTCAACTTCCCCAGCAGAGGAGAAATCTTAGGTTTTGGATGTTACCTTCAGTGAAGGACAGGTGTAGCCCCCGGTAGTTCTTTCGGGATTTCATCCCCAATAGAAGTTGTTGATCCAAAGAGTCGATCAGTATGACCCTTCTCAGCAGAGTTCCTGGATTTAGAGGATAATTTATTTTTGTCATCCCCAGCTGAATTGGTCTTTTCCCTCCAGCATTTATTTTGCTGGAGGAACCCTTTTTGCATATCATAAGCATTGCATCCTCAAAACGCGTAGCATTTCCACTTCGTGTGGAGCGTTACGGCAAAACTCAAACATTTGCATTCGAAGCATAAGCCAAGTTTGATGCTTTTCTTGCCAGTTCTCTTTCCCAGCAGAGATGGCATAACTCAGGAGATTTTGGAGGGATGCGTTCCTAATACTTGTGCTCCCTGGCAGGGTCTTTTATTTAGACTTCTTCTTTCCCCAACGGAGTCATCTTATCTGTGGATCGTGAATCCGTTGGAAGTTTGCTTTGTTTGGCCTTTCTCTTTTGTGAAATCCAGTTCTTGCCTGGTAGTCAGTTCTCGCTTGACATATTTTGTTTGCCAGTTTCCCTTTCTCAGTAGGGATGGTTTAAGCCAGAAGTTTTGTTTCACGTTATCCCCGGCGAAGTCCACTTTATGTTGGTCTTCCTTTGCGGGTGCAATTGAGGTTGTATTCATTTTGTGGGTGCGATCGAGGTCATATTCGTATTTTCCTTGAGGGTAGAGTGATTGAGGTCAGTCTTCCTTTGCGGGTGCAATTGAGGTTGTATTCGTTTTGTGGGTGCAATTGAGGTCGTACTCATGTTTTCTTTGTGGGTAGAGTGATTGAGGTGAGTCTTCCTTTGCGGGTACAATTTAGGTTATATTCGTTTTGTGGGTGCGATTGAGGTCGTATTCATGTTTTCTTTGTGGGTAGAGTGATTGAGGTCAGTCTTCCTTTGCGGGTACAATTGAGGTTGTATTCGTTTTGTGGGTGCGATTGAGGTCGTTTTCATGTTTTCTTTGTGGGTAGAGTGATTGAGGTCAGTCTTCCTTTGCGGGTGCAATTGAGGTTGTATTCGTTTTTGTGGGTGCGATTGAGGTCGTATTCATGTTTTCTTTATGGGTAGAGTGATTGAGGTCAGTCTTCCTTTGCGGGTGCAATTGAGGTTGTATTCGTTTTTGTGGGTGCGATTGAGGTCGTATTCATGTTTTCTTTGTGGGTAGAGTGATTGAGGTCAATCTTCCTTTGCGGGTATAATTGAGGTTGTATTCGTTTTGTGGGTGCGATTGAGGTCGTATTCATATTTTCCTTTGTGGGTAGAGTGATTGAGGTCAGTCTTCCTTTGCGGGTACAATTGAGGTTGTATTCGTTTTGTGGGTGCGATTGACGTCGTATTCATGTTTTCTTTGTGGGTAGAGTGATCGAGGTCAGTCTTCCTTTGCGAGTGCAATTGAGGTTGTATTCGTTTTGTGGGTGCGATTGAGGTCGTATTCATGTTTTCTTTGTGGGTAGAGTGATTGAGGTCAGTCTTCCTTTGCGGGTGCAATTGAGGTTGTATTCGTTTTGTGGGTGCGATTGAGGTCGAATTCATGTTTTCTTTGTGGGTAGAGTGATTGAGGTCAGTCTTCCTTTGCGGGTACAATTGAGGTTGTATTCGTTTTGTGGGTGCGATTGAGGTCGTTTTCATGTTTTCTTTGTGGGTAGAGTGATTGAGGTCAGTCTTCCTTTGCGGGTGCAATTGAGGTTGTATTCGTTTTTGTGGGTGCGATTGAGGTCGTATTCATGTTTTCTTTATGGGTAGAGTGATTGAGGTCAGTCTTCCTTTGCGGGTGCAATTGAGGTTGTATTCAATTTTGTGGGTGCGATTGAGGTCGTATTCATGTTTTCTTTGTGGGTAGAGTGATTGAGGTCAGTCTTCCTTTGCGGGTATAATTGAGGTTGTATTCGTTTTGTGGGTGCGATTGAGGTCGTATTCATATTTTCCTTTGTGGGTAGAGTGATTGAGGTCAGTCTTCCTTTGCGGGTACAATTGAGGTTGTATTCGTTTTGAGGGTGCGATTGACGTCGTATTCATGTTTTCTTTGTGGGTAGAGTGATCGAGGTCAGTCTTTCTTTGCGGGTGCAATTAAGGTTGTATTCATTTTGTGGGTGCGATTGAGGTCATATTCATGTTTTCTTTGTGGGTAGAGTGATTAAGGTCAGTATTCCTTTGCGGGTGCAATTGAGGTTGTATTCGTTTTGTGGGTGCGATTGAGGTCGAATTCATGTTTTCTTTGTGGGTAGAGTGATTAAGGTCAGTCTTCCTTTGCGGGTACAATTGAGGTTGTATTTGTTTTGTGGGTGCGATTGAGGTCGTATTCGTATTTTCTTTATGGGTAGAGTAATTGAGGTCAGTCTTCCTTTGCGGGCACGATTGAGGTCGTATTCGTTTTATATTTGCGGGTATGGTTGAGGTCATACTCCTTATTTTTCAGCACGCTCCATTTCGTTATTCTCACCATCAGCAAATTTTTGGGGCTCTTTCGGTATTCAATCCCCGTGTATCCTGGAATGTCTGAGAGTCGTCGCTATCATACCTTCAGGACCAAGTTGATTAAATAGGGGCAGCTGTAGCACCCCAAAATTTGCTCTCCTTACTAGCATATGTTTCACCTCATTTTTGCATTATCATGTGTGCATATCATTGGTTCTAAGCATGGGGTCAAGGTGCCTGAGGCAGTTCAAGAGGAGAAGATGTTCTTCAAGCAAGAGTCCTTATACTGTCCAAGAGATCTCAAGTGGCTCACTCTCTCCTAACCAGTGCAGAATTTAGGGTTTTGAGATTCTTGGAAGAAATTCACCGACTGCGAGACTCGGTACACTATGCTTGAGAAAACTTGTTGCGCTTTGGCTTGGGCAGCCAAACATCTGCGCCAGTACATGATTCGTCACACTACTTGGTTGATTTCAATCAAGTATGTCTTTGAAAAGCCTGCTCTCACGGGAAGGATTTCCCGTTGGCAGATGTTGCTATCAGAATATGACATAGAGTACCACGCTCAGAAAGCCATTAAAGGAAGTATTTTAGCCGATCACTTGGCTCATCAACCGATTGACGATCGGGAATCAATCGGGTTTGACTTCCCAGACGAAGATGTCATGTATCTAAAATTGAAAGACTGCGATGAACCGCTACCCAGTGGAGGGCCAGAACCAGGTTCCCAATGGGGACTTATCTATGACAGAGCTGTCAATCATTACGGAAACAGAATTGGGGCAATTATCATAACACCGCAGGGTACCCACATTCCTTTCACTGCTTGACTTACGTTCAAGTGCACAAACAATGAGGCCGAATACGAAGCTTGTATTATGGGTCTCGAGGAAGCGATTGATTTAAGGATCAAAATCTTGGACGTATATGGCGACTCAGCTCTGGTTATCAATCAGATTAAAGGAGATTGGAACACATACCAATCAAGATTGATTCCTTACAAATACTACGCGAGAAGGTTGCTACCCTTCTTCAACAGAATCGAGTTTCATCGCATCCCTCGTGATGAGAATCACATGGCTGATGTATTAGCCACTCTCTCTTCCATGATTAGCATAGGTCAATGGAATGACTTACCTAAGATTGACATAATACGCCTCGAACGGCCCGCTTACATCTTCACGATTGAAGCAGTCATAGACGACAAACCTTGGTATCACGATATCAAATGCTTCCTTTAGAAACAAGAGTACCCACCTGGGGCATCCAGGAAAGATAGAAAAACCCTCAGAAGACTGGCTGGCAGCTTCTTCCTGAGCAGTGATACACTTTGCAAGAGAAACTTTGACATGGTCTTGCTCCGATGCATCGACAGACCAGAAGCAAACATGCTGATGAAAGAAATCCAGGAAGGATCCTTTGGCACACATGCCAATGGACACACAATGGCGAGAAAAATTCTAAGAGCAGGGTACTACTGTTTGACCATGGAATCCGACTACTATAAGTACATGAGGAGGTGTCACAAGTGTCAGATATACTCCGACAAAATTCATGTACCGCCAACGCATCTCAAAGTTCTTTCTTCCCCATGGCCTTTTTCCATATGGGGAATCGACATGATTGGCTTGATTGAACCCAAGGCTTCAAATGGACATCGGTTCATCCTGGTAGCCATTGATTACTTGACCAAGTGGGTCGAAGCAGCGTTGTACGCTAATGTAATCCGACAAGTGGTGGTCCGATTTATCAAAAACAATATCATCTGCTGTTATGGTGTTCCGAGCCTGATCATTACTGATAATGGATCTAACTTGAACAATAAGATGATGAAAGAGTTGTGCGCTGAATTCAAGATCGAACACCATAACTCATCTCCCTACCGACCCAAGATGAACGGAGCGGTAGAAGCAGCTAACAAGAACATCAAGAGGATTGTTCAAAAGATGGTTGTAACCTACAAAGACTGGCACGAGATGCTACCCTTTGCTCTTCACGATTATCGCACATTTGTCCACACTTCAACAGGGGCAACCCCTTTCTCTCTAGTATATGGCATGGAGGCAGTGCTCCCTGTTGAAATAGAGATCCCATCAATCAAGGTATTGATGGAAGCTAAGCTTACAGAAGCTGAATGGTGTCAAAATCAACACGATAAACTGAATCTGATCGAAGAGAAGAGAATAACGGCATTATGCCAAGGTCAATTGTATCAACAAAGAATGAAGAGGGCGTTTGACAAAAAGGTCTGAGCTCGCATCTTCAGGAAAGGAGGCCTTGTGCTAAAAAAGATACAATTTTTTCTCACTGATTCTCGGGGCAAATGGACTCCGAATTATGACGGACCCTATGTGGTCAAGAAATCTTTCTCAGGCGGTGCCGTGAGACTTGCAACCATGGACGGAGAGGAATTTGCCTACCCCACAAATGTTGATGTAGTCAAGAAATACTTCGCCTAAACTAAAAAAAAAACGTCTCGGTGGATCGAAAACCCGAAAGGGCGGTCCAGGCAAAAGTTAGAGACAAAGTCAAAAAATCATCCTGGTGGATTGGAAATCTCAAAGTCTAATCCAGGCAAAAGTTAGGGATATTGGCAAGTAACTATGTATGATCAGTTCAACTCCTCTGAAGTCATGCCATCCATCAGAAACTCCAGTCACGATCATCTTCGACAGAAGCTCAGGATGCCCCAAATTCAAAGTTGGTAGAAGGATAGTGGTCGTTATGTTTCAACATAGCCCTTTTCCCTGTAAATTACCATTTGCTAAACTTTGTAAATACTCTATGGAATCACGCGTTTGGCTGATCTCCATCCTATCAATAAAAGTTGAGCCCTTGTGCTTTTATTTGCAATTCATATTTGTTTTAGCTTTACAGAATGATGTTTTTAACATGATCAACGATTCTTGAAACGAAACAAAAATGAATTTACTTGTTAAAATTGTTCTGCTTTTAAAAATAAAGATGGCAATTTCTTTTGACAGTTGAACATCGAAAGAACATCGATCGCTTCTCCAAAGGTGTTCGGGCCTCAAAGTGCAGAATCAAAGTACTTCTTCTAAACCAGTATGCCTGAATGAAGGATCAGCTATGTCAAATGCGAATGCTCCATCTGACCTCTTCGGCCGAGTTCTCATCTCCTAAGCCCGACCAGCGTAGCTCCCAATAGGGACCGTTTCTCCTAAGCAAGGCAAAATTGCTATCTTGAACCAGCGATATTTCTACATGCGCCACTGTAGCCGAGTATCCAGTCGTGTTCATCCGTTAGTTTGTATGTCGCATCAATTTTGTCAGCATATACATACATACATCATGCATTATTGATTTGCATTCACATTCATATTGCATCACTATCACTCCAGTCGGTCTTGTCCCGTAGTGGTGACAGTCTTCTCAATCGATTTGTCAAGTTCTTTCCTCATCAGGAAAGGTTGCGTCTGAACAATCTCTCTCCTCCAAGTTTATTTCTGGATCAAAATTGGCCCTTGACCACTTTGATAACTTGAACCTCTGAAAGACCAGAGAACCTTCAACCGATGTCACTCTTCGCCATTGAAGATGATATTTTCGCTTTCCCGGATTAAGGAAAATCCCTAGAGGAAGCCTCTTAAGCAGAGATTCGGCAATACAACAGTTTTTCTCCGAAAAATATCGCTGATGAAAAGGTCATCAACACCTCAAAATTGGATCACATCATATGGCGTTTCTCCGAGAAGATTCCGAGAAAAGTATGATGTAATATCCCCAAGCGTGAAAGCAGTCTCTTAAGAGACTCGTTTTCCCCGATAGAGTCGACAAATGGCGTCTCCAACAGAGAAGTTTGTACACCTCTACAACTCAGGCGAATGGGTTCCCCAGCGAGTCTGACATCAAAATTTTTCTATCAAATGGCATCTCCCCAGGAAAATTCGGCGAGAAGTTTGAGGAAAACTGCTACGAATAGCGTCCCTTGTCAAGAAAGTTTATTGACAAAGGAAACTGAGACCGGGTCCTTGGTAGGAAACCAGGATCGAGGGGAAGTTTATTTCAGAAACTGAGACCGGTTCCTTGGTAGGAAACCAGGATTGAGGGGAAGTTTACTTCAGAAACTTAGACCAGTTCCTTGGTAGGAAACCAGGATCGAGGGGAAGTTTACATCAGAAACTAAGACCAGTTCCTTGGTAGGAAACCAGGATTTAGGGGAAGTTTTTACCTTTTCTAAGCATCATTGCTTAACAAAAAAGGATGAATGTGTAAGCTACCATTCATAATCACCATCAAAATTTCGAGTATTCCGATATTTAATCCTCTTGCACCCTGAATGCCCGAATACCTTCGCCATTCACACCTTCGGGTCCAAGAAGATTAAATAGGGGCATCTGTCATACCCTAAATTTTGACCACTAAGATTGTCCATCATTGTGCAAATCATCATCACAATGTGGATGAACCATCTTGCCTCATCAGTCTCCCCAAAGATGGGTGAACACTTACTACAGTCAAAATTAGGGTTTCAAGCCCTCTCAGAGTTCTTAGACAAAGGAATAATCAAGAAATGACATGATCTTCAACTTGTCTAACCTCCCAAACATCTACAATGGATCAAGAGGACTCCCACTTTAAGGATTAAGCACAAGGCTGCTCCCTTCCAAGTGGATCAAGCCTCAAGATCGCCAGTGTCACCAAATTAGGGTTTAGTCGACTAGGGCCTCCAGATGGAAATTTTCCTCTGGGCATGAGCCAATGCTTCAAAGGATATCCTAAAATACTCCATGGAACCTCATGGGCCCAAACATCAAGTCAATTTGACCTCATGGGATGCATATATCAAAAATCAGGAATTAGGGTTTCTTGACCTAATTCACCCCTAAGTTGACTTTTGGGACAAATCATGAGCCAAGACCTCAAGACATGATTTGAGGGTCTCCAACATACCACATTGATCCATTTGTAACAATGGATTGATCCAGGAAGCTTGAGCAGCAAATCTCAATTTCATCAGTACCACAATTAGGGTTTCTCGAGAAAAGTCAACTGTAGCTTTGACTTTTGACCAGGACATGCTCCAAAACCCTAGGACATGATTCAATACACCCTATAACACCTATGAAATCAATCCATCAAGTTTGATTTAGGTCAAGGACTTGATTTCATAGAGGATCGCACAGTTTGGAATTCATCTGACAAAAAGTCAATTGTGCACAAAAGTCAACTTTGACTTTTTGAGATTTTTCACAAAAATGGTTTTTTAACCCTAAAATGATGTTAATGTATGATTTGAATCATCATTCATCAAGAAAAATCAAGAAAAGTGGGATAACTTGTAAAAGGGGTAACCATAAAAACTTAGAAAATTTTCTAAGTTATGAGCAAAGTGGCAAGGGTACCAACTTTGGAGGATCATAACTCCTAAACCACAAGGCCATTTTTCCCCATCCAAAGCTAGTTTTGTAGCTCTCATTACCCTCTACAAAAGCTTAGAACTGACCTCCTTCCAAATTCATCATGGATTTTGAGTTATGGAATGATCAAAATCACAAAAAGTGAAAATGTCACTTTTTTCCAACACTTAGTGAAATTTTCACTAAGTCAGAATCTGCCTTCACTTTTTTCCAAATGTAGGGGGATTTTTCACTTGGATCCAAAAGGTATCAAAACCAAATATGATCAAACAGTTGTTGTATCATATGAGAGCTTTCCAAAATGGCCAAGAACATCACCCAAATTCCACTTGGGCCATGAGATATGACAATGGCAATATGCCTTGCTGAAAACTGCCAAGGCTAGGCAAAATTTTACATTTTTGCTCGATTTGGTAAAATCAGATAATTCCAAGCCTTGTCATCACTTTGGACACATCTGAGGATCAAATTTAAAGGGGACAAACACTGAGCCAAGCCTCCAAAGTCCTTGGAACAAGAAGTAGCATGCCAAACCTAGAATTTCCTAAAAGAGGGACAAGACTCCAATTTTGGATTGGAGCATTCAATACATACACCAAGGTGGCATGGACTGACACATTTGCAACTGAATTTAGTCAAGACTTATCCAAGACCAAGGGAACCATAACCCTGTGCCCTAACCTCTAGTCAATGGCTAGAGGAGACTTGGGTTCCAAAGTGCAACCATTGGCCAAACCTCTGCTGCTGTTGCCATTCACTATTGATCCCAAAAAAAACTTGCTCTACTATAAATAGAGCTCAGTTGTGCTCAGTTTGAGTACACCAAAGCCATCAAACAGATGCTTTCCTCAAAATCCCTCTCTTTAGGCCAAAATGCCTTCTTTAGCAAGGTAACTCTGAGTTTTTGAGTTAGAGAGCATTTCCATCACAAACCTTGATCCTAACACCTCATAAACATCATATGTAGGTGATCCAAACTATCAAAAGTGTCCTGTAACACCAAAATCACAAAGTCATCTCTCAAAACCTCAAAATAGGCCTTTTGTGCATTTTTCAAGCCATGTCTTGATTCAGTCACTTTCCAAACCAGATAAAACCTCAAACACACTCCAAATAACATCCTTGAACTGTCCCAAATGGTTCCCCCCATCTGGAACACCATTTGAGAGAGTTGCTATTTTGGTCATTTTAACCCCCTTTGCAAGAAAGGGCCAGTTTGTGTTTTTGCAGGTTCCAGCTGATTCCAACCATCCTAAACGCTTCTAAGGGATCATTTGAGAGTGTCCAAAGCATCAAACCATTTCTGGAACAAGAAGTTTGGCAGATTGCACAAAAAACTCCAAAAGCTCAAAAAGAGGTAAGCATCATGACTTGAACTTTCCAAAAATTGCATTGCTTTGAAGTCCACTGATCATACACACCTCATACATGTTATATATGTTGTGTTTGAACCATTCATCATGTAATTCATGTCTGTATCAAAATGTAGCATAGAAAATGCAATTATAGGCCTTTTTCAAAACCACTATCGGATTTTGAGGAGGGAGTATGATCTGAAAAAAATACCACCACCATTGGATTCCTTGTGAAATTCTAGGCCAGATGCATATAAATTCTGACCCAAAACTTGTCTTGCCTTGCCTTGGGCCGGGCCAAAAACGAGGCAAGCCTTGCATATTTGTGGTTTCACTTCAAGCAATGGATGTATCACCACCCCAGTGGTAAGGCGCGCGCCCATAACCTTGAGGTCGTGGGTTCAAACCCTACCCATGCCATTTTGTGTTTTCTCACATTTTTGCTATTTTTTTCCAATATTTTCATGTTTTATTAATTAATTGGAAAATTAATAACTCTTTCAATTTTAATTATTTTTTATTGGTTCTTTTTGTAAAAAAATCACAAAAATGTTGAAATATTTTATTCCACAAAAAAATTAAGTTTATATTATTTATTTAATATAATTAGTATTTTTGTGAATAAATTCCTTTTTAATGTTTTAAACATTTTAAAAGTGAATATTTACTTTGAAAATCAAAACCAAGTGAGTTTTAATTCATCTTGTGATTAATCCCTCATTTCTCAAAACTTAAACAAAAATCACAAATGGTTTATTCAAACTTATTTGGTATTTTATTTGATTTTCTTTAAATATTTAGTTTTAAAGAATAACAAATTAGGGTTTCTTTGATTTTCACCCTCATCAAACAATTTTAAACACTTTTGGGCCTCTAATAGAGTGTAAGACCCAATCCTTTGTAAATACAAACCTATTTTTGGGTCTCACTTATTGTATAAGTCCCGTTGTATTTCAAAAAAGTTTGACGCGATCATCGTCCGTTGAAAAACAAACCTTGGGCCTCTCCTCGAGCTATAAGACCCATTCAAAATTATTCTTGGACCTCTATTAGAGTGTAAGACCCAACCCCCTTTGAAAACCAAACCATTTTGGGCCTCAATGCATTGCCATTTTCAAACAAATGACCTTGGGCCTCTCTTTGAGCTGTAAGCCCCACCACTTGTACAAAAATAAATCTTTTGGGCCTCTATTAGAGTGTAAGACCCAATCCCCTTTTAACCAAAACTTTTTGGGCCTCAGACATTGTATAAGCCCCTTGCGTTAAAAGAAAACCCTCGGCGCGATCGCCAGTAAAAAAACCAATCATCTGGGCCTACCCTCGTGTTGTAAGCCCCATTCTTTTTCTTTAAACACTTGGGCCTCTTGAGAGAGTGTAAGACCCATCCCCTTGTACAGAAAATCTTTCTTAGGCCTCAGTCACTTGTATAAGTCCCTCTGTACAAAACGACAGTGCGATCACTGATAAACCTTGGGCCTCTCCTTGAGCTGTAAGCCCCAACATCTTTTCAAAATAATTTCTCCTTTAATTTTGAATATACTGTTGCTTTCAATCTTTCTTTGTTGAACAACTAACCAAACAGCATGGAAGCTCTACAACCGAGTAAGTGTTTATATGCTTTCTTTATCCGCTTTCATATACATATAACTGTATTGTGGGGCTGTTTCACTGTAAGTCTTCTTTCATAAACTCATATCAACTGTGTAATACTAGTATAGATATTTAGAGTTTCCCCGGCAACTACGTCTAGCACTAAGCCATGTTGATCACTCTTAAATAGACAAAACTAGATCCCCATAGGATTACCAGATACAGTCTTCCCTTTTCTTGGGGTTAAACAATATGGAGATGTGAAAGGCGGATTCTTTTTGAACCCTTTCTCAGACTGTCATCTTTAGAAATTGTCAAAGAGACTCTACTCCCCAGAGATGATCTTTTCTCTGTGAATGGCATCTCTTGAGTTTCTTCCAAATTCTCGGACTTTCCTGGCTTGATCTATTCTCTGTGAATAGCCTGTCTTGAATTTCTCGGGGTTTGGGGACCCACAGGCTTCCTAAAAGCATCCCCACCTCCTCTTGGGCATTGTACAAGGACCCTACGGCTTCTTAGAAGTATTCACAGCCTCCTCTTAGGCTTCGTATAAGGATTCTTCCTTCGGGAAGAGAGCCTCCTCTTGGGCTTCGTACAAATTGTCCCTTGGCTTCTTAAAAGTTTCCAGCCTCCTCTTAGGCTTCGTACAAATTGTCCCGACGACCTCCTAGAGGAATAATAGGAACATAAATTAGTCATCTTAATAGAACAATCTTTCAAAGAGTCTAGATCTTTCTACCGTAAACGTACTACTACTGTTTCTTTAAGCATAGTACAAAAGATAAAACTCTAGACTTGGACAGTCTAATCTCCTTGAGTCTCGAAGGCATTCTCAAGTAGGGAAAAACACCAGTAGACTCGGACAGTCTCCAATACCCTCTGGATTCCCCATTTCCTTAAAGAACGGGAAATAACCCTGATCCTCTGATCAATCCCAAAGCATAGCCTTACCTTTAATTAGTCTCTTTATAAGAACTGATTTTCTCTTTTAACCAACCTACTGGACCTGTCACTCAACTGAAACAACACTCCTTTTAGCCTCTATCTCGGGCTTCGTACGAGATACAAAAAGACTCTCTTGTTGAGTCAATAATCCTTTTAGCCTCTATCTCAGGCTTCGTACGAGATACAAAAAGACTCTCTTGTTAAGTCAATAATCCTTTTAGCCTCTATCTTGGGCTTCGTACGAGATACAAAATCACTCTCTTGTTGAGTATACAAGACTCTCTTGTTGAGTCAATCTCTCTTTAAGCCTCCATCTCGGGCTTCATACGAGATACAAAACACTCTCTTGTTGAGTATAAAAGACTCTCTTGTTGAGTCAACCTTTAGCCTCCGTCTTGGGCTTCATACAAGACACATCTAAAAGCACTCTCTTGTTGAGTCAACTCCTTTAAGCCTCCCTCTCGGGATTTGTACGAGACACAAAAGCATCCTCTTGTTGGGTCAATAGCCTCCTCTTAGGCTTTGTACAAGAAAAACCCCGGTTGAGTTAATCAACCTTTTAGCATCAAAACTATGCCTCGTTCACAGGATACGAACATCAACAACTCCTTTCATCTAATTGCTATAAGCGGCAAGACTCTGGATCATTTTCATCCACGCCACTGTCCCTCTTTTAGCATGAGAAATTCCTAAGGAAAGATAGCATGGCTCTACACTGAGTTCAAGTCTTCTCCTTCAGGTTAAAACCCCCTATAAAGGAAATTATGGCATTGCTAGGATTCACACATCCCGGTTAAAGTAATCCTCCTTTATAGTCAGTCACCCAACAGTTGTGACAAATAGACCCCCTTTAGAGATGACAAATTCTCTCTAAAGACAACACCTTTTTAGCTTCACATCTTGGGCTTCGAACAAGATACAAATAGACCCTTCAGCTTCACATCTTGGGCTTTGAACAAGATATAAACCACCTTTTCAGCTTCACGTCTTGGGCTTTGAACAAGACACCAAAACACCATTTCCTCCCATAGAATAGGAGGAACTACGATCGCTCTGATTTCCCTGTTTCGGTAAACGGGAATACGTAGGCATAAGATTGAAAGAAAAATCTTAGCGAGCACACTAATCCAAAGCCCCAAATCCCGTAACTTCACATATCAATAAAAAAGCATCAGTCCTAGCATCCTAACAAAATTCCCCATGAACATTCCCGGTGTTTCGTTCTAAACAAAGTAAGAAGAAAGAGGCCCCATTACCATATAGCATCCGTAACCTAACAGACCGCTGTTTAAACTCAGTATGCAAGCAGGGTTAATTGGAGACATCTATTTACCTTCCTTAGTCATCTCAATAGGATAAAAAATGAATCGACCTGTAGTAACCCCAGAGCGACAGTGCTTAAGAACCACGTCCAAAATCGCTCGCTACAGGAGGTTTGGGCCTTATTGGGCCCCCTTCACGTAACATTGGGTTGGGCCTGCCCGACTGATGGGCAGGCGCTGGCCCAGTCCAGAACAGGAGCCCCCTAAGTCGTTGCTCTGAAGTGTCGGAGTAATGACTTAAGATTCAGCCCATTCGTCGGGGACCTGTTAAGTGAGGCGTGTGACTGACTGTACCAAGTTGGTGGTAGACGCAGGTGGCTAAGAGCAGGTGACATGGGATGAGACAGGAATCGTGGGGATGTCTGTTCGTGTGGAACCTATAGGTCATCTTTTGTTGGGGACTGTCCTCGTTTGGTATTCTGGTTGATGATGTGGGGGAGACGAAAAGAAACCGACACGCTCAGCTCACGAGCACGAAGGGAACTGAGAAGACGCACGTGGGGTTCCATGGCCCCATGTGTCACGTGTCATTAATGGCTAGGGAGGCTAGAAGTAGGGGCACTCAAGTGCTTAGAGACGCCTTGAGTCCCGTGTTAGAATTATAAATAGGCGGTGAGTCCGTGCCATTTGCACGCTTTCCTTCAAGTGATTTGAGTCCTCCACACTCTTCAAGCTCTCCCATCTGTGCTCGTTGTCACCGCCGCCGCCGTCGCCGTTGCTAAATGCTCCCCGCCACCCGAACCCATAATCTTCAAGTAAGCTCTCGCATTATATCTATAGTAGTTTGATTTTATTATTGATTTTCTAGGGAGGGACGTAGGTTTTAGGGTGGCGTCTGAACATTCCGGTAACTTTCATGAATTTCCCGGTTGATATATGTGTTTCCCGGCCAAATTCGTGAAGTTTCCGGCAGAGTTGCCAGAAAGCTCATGAGGATTCTGGTAGCTTCATGAATTTTGTGATGAATGCCTCGAGGACCTGTGATGAATGTCCCGGGGACCCGATGAATGCTACGGGGAGCTGTGATGAAGGTCTCGGGAAGGCTGGCTCCCCCTAGCGTGCATGGATTGTGGCATGTCTCTGTCGGAGAACCCTCCGTGCCCGTTAGGTCTCTCCAGTCAGGGGCAAGTTCCCAACTTAGTGACGGGGAAAATTATCTGGGCTGCTCGTCGCCCTTTATGCCCTTTCACTTAATTTGCGGTGGAAGGGTGAATTTGATTTTGGAAGTCAAATTCACTGTTTTCCTCTGCTTTTCAGGTAAAATGGATGTGAGGCTCGCGGGTATTAATCACATAGATGACGAGCCCGACCTGGATGAGCCCGTCCAGCAGCCTGGGGAAAAAACAGTTCGCACGCTCGAGGATTGGGCACGGAAAGAACCTCTAATACTCGGTTCACAGTTTTCCTTCGACGACACCGATGCTTTCGCGACGGTCGAGGACGTTGTCGTATGTTCTCCGGCAAACTGGATTGTCTTTAAACCTAGAGAACATCATCGTATATGCTCGAGGTTCCGTGGATTGAGGTTTCCCGTGTATGAGTTCGCGTTCCGGAAGCAGGCCTCCATCTCCCCTTCAGCGACTTCCAGAAGGGGGTGTTCCACTGGCTGCATCGGGCGCCCTCCCAGCTCCACCCCAATGTGATGGCCTTCGTGCGGGCGTTTGAGCTCGTGTATGAATACCTCCCCGTCGCGGCCACCCTTCCTCTGTTTTTCCTCACTTTCCACTTGCAACGGTCAACTGTCAACGGCCGATATAGTTGGGTTTCCTTGAAGAAGCCGAGGAAATTGTTCAAGGCATACTTAGATTTTATCCACTGCTTCAAGGATAGGTTTTACATTGTCCAGCCCGCCACGCACAAAGTCGCTGGCTCTTTATACGACCGCGTGGTCGATGAGATGGGCGAGGAGAAATTTGTGTCTAAGTGTCCCCTAGAGTGGGAGGAGGAGCATTTCGAGAGTAGCACAGAGAGCTACATCGTGAAGCCCGATGATCTGTGCATCGAGGATCGAGAATCGTACACGAAGCTGGTCGAGTTTTTCGCTGGCTTTACTCGCGCTAAGTGCATAAAATATGATGGGAGTTTTATCCTCGACGCCCGAGGGCAAGTTTGCATTGAGCCCCATTTCATTAACACCAAAGCTCTCCTCAAGTGCAACTCCAAAGACAAGGCCTTGAGGTTTTTAGGTAGTGGCCTTTTGCTTTGTTCGGGCGTTCATCCCCTTTTGTTCTCTTGCACTGACTTGTTTCTTGTCCCTTGTCGCAGGTCAAATGTGAACGTGACTGAGCGCATCATGAAGCTGGAGGCCACCAGGGGCGCAAAGATGAGCAAAGGTCGAGTCCAAGAAGTCCAACAAACAGCGAAGCCCAGCGAGGGGGAAAGTGGGCCCCCCCCAATGTAGTCAGTCTCCCCCTCCGCAAAGGATCCCTTCTAAGAGGTCACACGTTGAGGGGCCTGTTCTCGTGGACCTCGAGGAGGCTGTGCCCACTAAAAATTTATGTTTCCCTCTTTCCACCTCCAACGGGGTTTTTTCTGAGGTAATCCCCCTACTGTGGCCGAGGCTGATGGTAAAGCGATCCTGGGGGTCGAGAAGGTGGCCAGAAGGAAGGCGCTGGCCGAGGACATGGCCGCCATGATGCGAATTTTCACGACGGCCCTGGTTCTAAATGACGAGACCAGCCCAGCTTCCGAACTGCAAAATCTGCGGGATAAGTATGATGTCCTCGAGGCGGAGAAGAACAAAGCCGAGAGCGACCTACTATAGGCCAAGACGAGGTGTGAAAACTATGTGCACGTCCTCCATGAGCTGAATGAAGCGAACACAGAGCTGAAGAGAACCCAAGAGGAGCGGGACCGCCTTCAAAAAAAGGTCGTTAAGCTGGAAGTTGCTGCCAGTCCCACGGAGGATAAAATAGAGGAGGAGAGGCGTCTCATGACCCATGGTGCTCTGATCGCCAGAGTTCGGGAGCTCGAGCACGATTGCTTGGAGCCTCTCGAGGTGAGTTTTAACAGAGCCGTTGTGCAGGTAAAGGCCGAGAACCCGGGGGTCCAGTTCGCCCTTGAGAGAGTTTGTCTGTTCCACGAAGTGGTCGATGGTAAGGTGATTGTACCTGGGGAGGACGAGGATGATACTGGCCATGGTGACGAGGAGAAGGATGTCCGGCTTGAGGAGGAAGTAGTTGTTTGAGTCTTCTTTTGTTTGTTTGGCCTGCGTGCCACTTTTTTTTTCTTTTGTTTAGTTCGGCCTGCGTGCTGCGATCTTGTACTGACTTTTGCTCGGCCTGCATGCCATGGGCTTCGATTCGTTTTTGTATTTCTTGAACAACGGGCTTCTGCCCGATTGAATGCATTGTTTTTTCTTATCTTGTGTGTGATGTTTGTATGTTGATTATATATTTGTTACTTTCGTATTTGTCTAAGTATTTGGGTCATTTGCTCGACTTCGTTGATCCTCGATAGTGTGAGAAACTGGTCGAGTGGTTGGAGCTATATCCCGACCTTCGACGAAGCTAAGAGCTCGGTCGAGGTCTTAGCTTTGTGGCGTGAACTTCCCATTGCGATCTGGGTGTCCTGCCTAGTTAGTACGGCGACGGTGGAGCTCGGTCGAGGTATCCTCGTCGGATCAAGGGTCCTCACGCACACACAAAGCGGGCCCTTGTCTTCTTGTCTTGAGGTGGGGACCTGTGGTCGCGGCACAAATGGGTCGGGGGCAGTGTTTAACTGTAGTACTGTTTAAGTTTTTCAGCGTTCCATGGTTGAGCAAGTTCCTCCCCATGCATATTTTTGAGGTAGTAGGCTCCCGTCCCCGTTTTTACGCGGACGTGATAGGGGCCCTCCCAGGTCACAACAAGCTTGCCTTCGCGCGAATCTTTCTGGTTCCTTTGCAAGACAAGGGTGCCTACCTGAAATTCTCGTTTGATAGCTTTGCTGTCATGGTGTAAAGTTATCTTCTGTTTAAGCGAGGCTTCGCAGAGGGATGTGCCTGACTGTATCTCTTCGACCAGGTCGAGCTCCTCCCTTAGGGCCTCATCGTTCAACTCCTCATCAAGGGGAGTCCCTGGTAGTGGAGTGCAGGGTTGTCTTGTAGGCCCAGAGGATGTTGTGTAGCTCCTCGACACCCATTTTCTTGGCGTCGCCCAGTCTCCGTTTCAGACCTCGCAGGATCACCCTATTCACGACTTCGGCTTGCCCGTTTTTTTGTGGGTGCTTGATCGACGTGAAGTGTTGCTTCGTGCCCAGCTTGGTAACGAAGTCCTGAACGTTCTTGTCGGTGAACTGTGTCCCGTTGTCGGTGACAATTGCCTGGGGTACTCCGAACCGGGAAAGTATATTCCTCTTGTAGAAACAGAGTATGTTGTGGGCTGTGATTTTGGCCAAGGCTTCGGCCTCTATCCACTTGGTGAAGTAGTCAACACCGACAATCATGTATTTATTCTGGTACGACCCTACGGTGAAGGGTCTGAGGATGTCCATCCCCCACCAGGAAAACGACCATGGGGACGAAAGCATTTTGAGCTCACTGGGCGGTGTCAGGTGCATGTCCCCGTGTCGTTGGCATCTTTCACAATTCTTGACGTGCTCCTTGGCATCCTGCTACATGGTGGGGCAGTAGTATCCTGCTCGCAATGCTTTACGGGATAGGGTCCGTGTGTAACGCCCCGATTTTTGTTAGATTTATTTAATCGAGTCGATTTAATTATTTTTTATCTTTATATTATTTTATTCTTGGTTATTATGTTTTATCGCATTTTCAGAACGTTTGCGAGAAAATTGAGTGTAGGGGTATTTTAGTCTTTTTGGCTTGGTGGGTTATTGTTTTTCATAAAATAGGAAATAGAGAGAAAAATAGAAAGAAAAGAAGGAAAAGAGAAAGGAAAGAAGAAAAAGAGGAAAAACTTGGAGTGTAAGAAATCGAATCAACCGACACTTCGAGGCACGATTAATCGGGTAAGGGTGTGAAACTCGATTATCTTTTCATTGTGTATGAATATATATGTGTGTGTTTGAAGTCTACTTGTCTTTCCATAGTTTTCAATTCTAGGTTGGAAATGAGAAAATGATTGAGAATCGATGTTTTCGCGGTTGGAATGTGATTTAAATGTTGTAGGATACTTGTTGTTATGATTGTGGTATGTTTTAGTGGTTATGTTATGGTTTGGAAGTGATTTAGGTTGAAGGAATATGGTTTTTGGACCCATAACAGCGCTGCAGAATTTCTGAGTTTTCCTTGGTTCACCTAGCGAACCTGGGGCGAAGCGAAAGCGAATGATTTTCGAGGGTTCGCCCAGCGAGCCCGTCAGCGAAGGTCAGCAAAGGTCAGCGAATGTTCGCCAACGATGTTCGCCTAGCGAACTTTGTATCTTTTCAGTTATGTTTGTTGCTGCCTTAGTTCGCCCAGAGGTTCGCGAAGCGAACGACAAGGCGAAGGTTCGCCAAGGAGTTCTCCTAGCGAACTTTGTGTCTGTTTTGGTCTGGTTGTGGTTTCGCCTGGACATTCGCCTAGCGAAGGTAGTAGCGAATGCTCGCTAGAAGGTTCGCCTAGCGAACATGACAGTTTGTGCAGTTTTGTTTCCTTTATAACTTTTGATCCGTAGCTCGGATCGAGACGCGGTCGGATGCGTTGGGAAGCTAATGAAATGTTATTTCTTATAAAAAAATGGTTTTGAGATTAGTGGCCGATTTAATTGTGTCGGGAATTGGAAATGTGTCGTTTTGTCGATTTTTACCGTCGTAATTGTGTGCGATTGATGTGTTATCATGCAATATGTTTTGATATATATAACGTATAGCTTGTGTGCTGTTATATGATGTGAATACATGTAATGCAATGTTGTGATGATGGTTTGTAGCCTTAAGGGAAATAAATGCATTTTTTTGGGTTTGATTTCAATGCATGATTATTGATGTTGAGATGGTTGACGTGGTTGTATATATGTACGCATTTGATTGTCATGAGTCATTGTATGCCAAGCATCATGAAATGCATTCTTGTGATGTCGTGTACCCTAGTGGGTGTGAGCGACGAAACGATTCCAGAGGGAATCTTCTATAATGGTCGTGAGCCTTATACAAAGAGGACCTAAAGCGACGTTATAGACGATCGTGAGCCTTATACAAAGAGGACCTAAAGCGATCGGATCGTGAGCCTTATACAAAGAGGACCTAAAGCGATCCATAAACGTCGTGAGCCTTATACCAAAAGGACCTAAAGCGACGGGGAACATCGTTTACCCGACGGGGAGTTACACTAAGTAACAAGCAATGATTCCAATAATTCCTGAGTGAACTAATGATGAGATGATGGATGGAATGGTACCGCATTACATTGCATAGAGTCGTTGTGTCAGTCTCTGTGCATTTGCATAAATCATGAATGGATTGATTATGTGTGGAATTGTGAATGGAATTGATGAGTTGATATATATATATATATATATATATATATATATATATATATATATATATATGTTGGTGATAAATGCATTGAGCATGATTGATAGGTCATTGTGATGGATGTATGAGATATGGATTGTGGTGTTTTGTAATTGAATTATGGTGTAAGTTGTGGTGAGAATGTTTTACATGTGTATTTTGTGTCATTATATATTTATATGCAACTATATTATAATTGTGTTTCTCACCCTTCTGCTGTTTTGAATGCTCTATGAGGCATTGCAGATTAGATGCTGGAGATCTTTTTATGAAGATTATGTCTTCATTCTTTTGTCGGTCGGCTCTGATATGTAGCACCGGGAAGTCGAGGAGATCGTTATGTGATTTATGTGTTTATGTATATATATCTTTTTGGATTGTACATGTATGATTCTGTGTATGACAGACAAAATTCTATGTTTATATATATGAGATTTTAGTTGCAGATTTTCCGCTTTTATTTTGTATCTGAATAGTGGGTGATAGGAATTGAGTTCCTCTGCTTATGTTGCTACCTGATTGTTGCATATCTATTTGAGCATGTTATTTTATTTCATCATTTTGATGTGACGCTCCCGTCTATGCCATGAATGTTTTAATTATACTCTGATTATCTGTTATCGCCTTTAATTGCTCGGGTTATAGATTGGGGGTGTTACATTAACTGGTATCAGCGCCAGTTTGTGTCAGTTTGTGTCTGTGTCAGTCTGTGTCGGTCATTGTGACCAAGTTGTTTGTTGTGTGGCATTTGTGTTGCGTGAGCTGTTTGTTTAACCATAGTTACTGTTATTGGATGAAAAAAATATTGTTGGTAGGAATGATGTTGCTCTTGCTGTTGCTATGCAAGCTATGGCTCAGGCTGTGCGGGGTGCACCTAATGCTGGTGGGAATGATGAGTTCATGAAGAACAAACTGCCTATCTTCAAAGGAAGACATGACCCTGATGGTGCTCAGATTTGGCTTAAGGAGATTGAAAGAATCTTTCGAGTGATGGACTGTGCTGAGGAACATAAGGTGAGACTGGGTACTCACATGTTGCAGGATGAGGCTGACGATTGGTGGGTTAGTGCGCCTCATGTGTGGGAAGCTACAGGTGAAGAGGTCACTTGGGCTTTGTTTAGCTGGGAGTTTTTGAGGAAGTATTTTTCGGAAGATGTTAGAGGAAAGAAAGAAATAGAATTCTTGGAGTTGAAACAGGGTAATATGTCTGTTATTGATTACACTGCTAAATTTGTGGAGCTTGTTCAGTTTTATCCACATTATGCTGAAGCAATTGCGGAGTTTTCCAAATGTGTGAGAACGGGTTGCGTCCCGAGATCAAGCAGGCAATTGGTTATCAAAGAATTAGGAGGTTTCCAGATTTGGTGGATTGTTGTAGAATTTATGAGGAGGATAGCAAAGCTCGTTCTATTCATTATAAGAGTGTGAACAAAAGGAAAGGAAGGCAACCGTTTCGTGAGGGTCCTTATGTGTCACCAGCTGGCAAGGGTAAGCAAATGGCTAATTTTGATAAAAGGCCAAGTGGGGGAGGTATGAATAATCCTCTGAAATGTTTTAGGTGTGGTGACTTAGGACATCGTCATTTTGAATGTAGAAAGAATATGAGGAAGTGTTCCAATTATGGAGGTATAGGACATGTAACAGCTGAGTGCAAGAAGAGTGTGGTGAAGTGTTTCAACTGTGGTGAACCTGGTTATATTAGTACAAAGTGTCCGAAACCAAAGCAAGCTCAAGCTGGTGGGAAAGTATTTGCATTGGCAGGAACTCAGAATACTAGTGCGGATCGTCTGATTAGAGGTACTTGTTTTATTAATAGTACGCCTTTAGTTGCTATTATTGATACCGAAGCGACTCATTCGTTTATTTCGTCTGAGTGTGCGCAGCGTTTGAATCTTTTGTTGTCATCGATGGATGGAGAGATGGTTATCGATACTCCAGCAATGGGGTCGGTAACTACTTCTTTGGTTTGTTTAAGTTGTCCTTTGACCATTTATGGTAAAGATTTTGAGATGGATTTGGTGTGTCTGCCGTTGGAGGGTTTAGATGTGGTTTTGGGAATGAATTGGTTGCAGTTCAATCGAGTTCATATCGATTGTTATCATAAGTTGGTAAGATTTCCTTCTCTTGAAGAAGACGAGGAATTGAATTTCTTATCTACCAAAGAGTTGAAGAAACTTTTGGCGGATGAAGCTCAGTTGTTCGGGTTGTTTGCATCGTTGACCGTGGATAGTCAAGTTGTAATTGATGTGGTTCCAGTCGTGTGTGATTTTCCAGAGGTGTTTCCGGAGGATATTTCAGATGTGCCGCCAGAGAGAGAGGTGGAGTTTTCTATAGATCTAGTTCCTGGTACTAGGCCTGTATCTATGGAACCATATCGTATGTCGGCATCTGAGTTGGTTGAGTTGAAGAAGCAGTTGAATGAATTGTTAGAAAAGAGGTTTGTGAGGCCGAGTGTATCGCCTTGGGGTGCTCCAGTTTTATTGGTGAAGAAGAAAGATGGAAGTATGCAATTGTGTATTGATTATCGCCAGCTGAATAAGGTGACGATTAAGAATAAGTATCCTCTTCCAAGAATTGATGATCAGATGGACCAGTTGGTAGGTGCGTGTGTGTTTAGTAAATTGATTTGAGGTCAGGTTATCATCAGATTAGAGTGAAAGAGAAAGGTATTCAAAAGACGGCTTTTAGGATACGATACGGACATTACGAATATTCCGTGATGCCGTTCGGGGTTTCTAATGCGCTGGGAGTGTTTATGGAGTATATGAATCGTATTTTCCATGAGCAATTGGATCAATTTATTGTTGTGTTTATTGATGACATCTTGATTTATTCTAAGTCTCGGGAGGAACATGCGGAGCATTTGCGTATTGTATTGCAAATTTTGAAGGAAAAGAGACTTTATGCCAAGTTGTCCAAGTGTGAGTTCTGGTTGTCAGAAGTGAGTTTTATTGGGCATGTGATTTCAGGTAATGGTATTTCTGTGGATCCATCTAAAGTAGATGCAGTTCTACAATGGGAGGCTCCTAGATCTGTTACTGAAATTAGAAGCTTTTGGGTTTAGCTGGATATTATCGAAGATTCATTGAAGGCTTTTCCAAGTTAGCACTTCCTTTGACCCAGCTGACTTGTAAAGGTAAACGTTTATTTGGGATATTCAGTGTGAGGAAAGTTTTAGTGAACTGAAGAGAAGATTGACTACAGCTTCGATTTTGATCTTACCGAATCCTAGTGAACTGTTTGTGGTGTATTGCGATGCGTCTTTGATTGGGTTAGGTGGAGTGTTGATGCAAGAAGGTAAGGTTGTGGCTTATGCTTCGAGGCAATTGAGGGTTCATGAGAAGAATTACCCTACGCATGATTTGGAATTAGCGGCAGTGGTTTTTGTATTGAAAATTTGGAGGCATTATCTCTACGGTGCAAGATTCGAAGTCTCTAGTGATCATAAGAGTTTGAGATACTTGTTTGATTAGAAAAAGTTGAATATGAGGCAACGGAGATGATTAGAATTTTTGAAGGACTATGATTTTAGCTTGAATTACCATCCTGGTAAAGCTAATGTGGTAGCCGATGCGTTAAGCCGGAAATCGTTGCATATGTCTGCTTTGATGGTTAAAGAGTGGGAACTTTTGGAAGAATTTAGAGATTTGAGTTTGGTGTGTGAATTAACATCTGATGGCGTGAGGCTTGGTATGTTAAAGGTTACTAATGATTTTCTGTTGACCGTTAGCGAGAAACAGAAGCTGGATGTGAAATTTGTTGATTTGATGACGGTTGGAGATGAAGGTGTGAATGGTGACTTTAATGTGGATGATCAGGGTGTTTTGAGATTCCGTGGTAGAATTTGTATTCCTGATGATTCGTTGAAAAATAAGATTTTAGAGGAAGGACACCGGAGTAATTTGAGCATACATCCGGGAGATAATAAGATGTATCAAGATTTGAAGAAGATCTTTTGGTGGTCCGAATTGAAGAGGGATGTGGCTCAGTTTGTTTATGCGTGTTTGACGTGTCAGAAGTCAAAGGTAGAACATCAGAAGCCTAGTGGATTTTTGCAACCGTTGGATATTCTCGAGTGGAAATAGGACATCATTTCCATGGATTTTGTGACAGGGTTGCCGAATACACAGAGGGGACATAATGCCATTTGGGTGATTGTGGATAGGCTGACTAAATCGGCACATTTCATTCCGATTGACATCAGTTTTTCTCTGGAGAAGTTGGCTGAGATTTATATCTGTGTGATTGTGAAGCTACATGGTGTTCCGTTGTGTATTGTTTCAGATCGAGATCCGAGGTTTACTTCTAGATTTTGGGAAAGTTTGCAAAAGGAGTTAGGTTCCAAGTTGAGATTGAGTTCGGCTTATCATCTACAGACGGATGGTTAGACCGAGAGAACTATCCATTCGTTGGAAGATTTGCTGAGAGCATGTGTTCTTGAGCAAGGTGGTGCTTGGGATAGTTATCTTTCAGTGGTGGAATTCACGTATAACAACAGTTTCCATTCGACTATTGGAATGGCACCTTTTGAAGCGTTGTATGGAAGAAGATGTCGAACACCTTTGTGTTGGCATGAATCTGGTGAGAGTTCGGTGGTTGGACCGGAGTTAATTCAACAAACTACGGAAAAGGTGAAAATTATTCGTGAGAAAATGAAGGCTTCTTAGAGTAGGCAGAAGAGTTATCATGATCGAAGGAGGAAAGATCTGGAGTTTCAAGAAGGCGATCATGTATTTTTGAGAGTTACACCGATGACGGGTGTTGGTCGTGCATTGAAGTCAAAGAAGCTTACTTCTCGGTTTATTGGTCCTTACCAGATATCCGCGAGAGTGGGTGTTGTGGCTTATAGGGTGGCGTTGCCACCGAATCTTTCGAATTTACACGATGTGTTCCATGTTTCACAGCTTTGAAAGTATGTTCCAGATCCGTCGCATGTGATTCCGATGGATGAGGTTGAGGTAAGGGAGAACCTTACGGTTGAGGCATTACCGGTGAGAGTTTTGGATCGCGAGTTGAAGCGGTTAAGAGGCAAGGACATTGCGCTTGTGAAATTAGAGTGGGAAGGTGCTGCTGAGGCCAATTTGACTTGGGAGTTGGAGAGTCGGATGTGGGAATCGTATCCGGAGTTGTTCGTCTCAGGTAATATTTTCGAGGACGAAAATTTCTAAGTAGGGGAGAGTTGTAACGCCTCGGTTTTTGTTAGATTTATTTAATCGAGTCGATTTAATTATTTTTGGTCTTTATATTATTTTATTCTTGGTTATTATGTTTTATCGCGTTTTGAGAAAGTTTGCGAGAAAATTGAGTGTAGGGGTATTTTGGTCTTTTTGGCTTGGTGGGTTATTGTTTTTCATAAAATAGGAAATAGAAAGAATAGAAAGAAAAGAAGGAAAAGAGAAAGGAAAGAAGAAAAAGAGGAAAAACTTGGAGTGTAAGAAATCGAATCAACCGACACTTCGAGGCACGATTAATCGGGTAAGGGTGTGAAACTCGATTATCTTTTCATTGTGTATGAATATATATGTGTGTGTTTGAAGTCTACTTGTCTTTCCATAGTTTTCAATTCTAGGTTGGAAATGAGAAAATGATTGAGAATCGATGTTTTCGCGGTTGGAATGTGATTTAAATGTTGTAGGATACTTGTTGTTATGATTGTGGTATGTTTTAGTGGTTATGTTATGGTTTGGAAGTGATTTAGGTTGAAGGAATATGGTTTTTGGACCCATAACAGCGCTGCAGAATTTCTGAGTTTTCCTTGGTTCACCTAGCGAACCTGGGGCGAAGCGAAAGCGAATGATTTTCGAGGGTTCGCCTAGCGAGCCCGTCAGTGAAGGTCAGCGAATGTTCGCAACGATGTTTGCCTAGCGAACTTTGTATCTTTTCAGTTATGTTTGTTGCTGCCTTGGTTCGCCGAGAGGTTCGCGAAGCGAACGGCAAGGCGAAGGTTCGCCAAGGAGTTCGCCTAGCGAACTTTGTGTCTGTTTTGGTCTGGTTGTGGTTTCGCCTGGACATTCGCCTAGCGAAGGTGGTAGCGAATGCTCGCTAGAAGGTTCGCCTAGAGAACATGACAGTTTGTGCAGTTTTGTTTCCTTCATAACTTTTGATCCGTAGCTCGGATCGAGGCGCGGTCGGATGCGTTGGGAAGCTAATGAAATTTTCTTTCTTATAAAAATGGTTTTGAGATTAGTGGCCTATTTAATTGTGTCGGGAATTTGGAAATGTGTAATTTTTTCGACTTTTACCGTCGTAATTTTGTGCGATTGATGTGTTATCATGCAATATGTTTTGATATATATAACGTATAGCTTGTGTGCTGTTATATGATGTGAATGCATGTAATGAAATGTTGTGATGATGGTTTGTGGCCTTATGGCAAATAAATGCATTGTTTTGCAAGATTATTGATGTTGAGATGGTTCACATAGTTGTATATATGTATGCATTTGATTGTCATGAGTCATTGTATTCCAAGCATCATGATATGCATTCTTGTGATGTCGTGTGCCCTAGTGGGTGTGAGCGACGAAACGATTCTAGAGGGAATCTGCTATAACGATCGTGAGCCTTATACAAAGAGGACCTAAAGCGATCGGATCGTGAGCCTTATACAAAGAGGACCTAAATTGATCCATAAACGTCGTGAGCCTTATACCAAGAGGACCTAAAGTGACGGGGAACATCGTTTGCCCGACGGGGAGTTACACTAAGTAACAAGCGATGATTCCAATAATTCCTGAGTGAATTAATGATGAGATGATGGATGGAACGGTACCGCATTGCATTGCATAGGGTCGTTGTGTCGGTCTCTGTGCATTTTCATAAATCATGAATGGATTTATTATGTGTGGAATTGTGAATGGAATTGATGAGTTGATATATATATATATATATATGTTGGTGATAAATGCATTGAGCATGACTGATATGCCGTTGTGATGGATGTATGAGATATGGATTGTGGTGTTTTGTATTTGAATTATGGTGTAAGTTGTGGTGAGAATGTTTTACATGTGTATTTTGTGTCATTATATATTTATATGCAACTATATTATAATTGTGTTTCTCATCCTTCTGCTGTTTTGAATGCTCTATGAGGCATTGCAGATTAGATGCTGGAGATCTTTTTGTGAAGATTATGTCTTCATTCTTTTGTCGGTTGGCTCTGATATGTAGCACCGGGAAGTCGGGGAGATCGTTATGTGATTTATGTGTTTATGTATATATATCTTTTTGGATTGTACATGTATGATTCTGTGTATGACAGACAAACTTCTATGTTTATATATATGAGATTTTAGTTGCAGATTTTCCGCTTTTATTTTGTATCTGAATAGTGGGTGATAGGAACTGAGTTCCTCTGCTTATGTTGCTACCTAATTGTTGCATATCTATTTGAGCATGTTATTTTATTTCATCATTTTGATGTGACGCTCCCGTCTATGCCATGAATGTTTTAATTATACTCTGATTATCTGTTATCGCCTTTAATTGCTCGGGTTATATATTGGGGGTGTTACATTAACTGGTATCAGCGCCAGTTTGTGTCAGTTTGTGTCTGTGTCCGTCTGTGTCGGTCATTGTGACCAAGTTGTTTGTTGTGCGGCATTTATGTTGGGTGAGCTGTTTGTTTAACCATAGTTACTGTTATTGGATGAACAAAATATTGTTGGTAGGAATGATGTTGCTCTTGCTGTTGCTATGCAAGCTATGGCTCAGGCTGTGCGGGGTGCACCTAATGCTGGTGGGAATGATGAGTTCATGAAGAACAAACTGCCTATCTTCAAAGGAAGACATGACCCTGATGGTGCTCAGATTTGGCTTAAGGAGATTGAAAGAATCTTTCGAGTGATGGACTGTGCTGAGGAACATAAGGTGAGACTGGGTACTCACATGTTGCAGGATGAGGCTGACGATTGGTGGGTTAGTGCGCCTCATGTGTGGGAAGCTACAGGTGAAGAGGTCACTTGGGCTTTGTTTAGCTGGGAGTTTTTGAGGAAGTATTTTCTGGAAGATGTTAGAGGAAAGAAAGAAATAGAATTCTTGGAGTTGAAACAGGGTAATATGTCTGTTATTGATTACACTGCTAAATTTGTGGAGCTTGTTCAGTTTTATCCACATTATGCTGAAGCAATTGCGGAGTTTTCCAAATGTGTGAGAACGGGTTGCGTCCCGAGATCAAGCAGGCAATTGGTTATCAAAGAATTAGGAGGTTTCCAGATTTGGTGGATTGTTGTAGAATTTATGAGGAGGATAGCAAAGCTCGTTCTATTCATTATAAGAGTGTGAACAAAAGGAAAGGAAGGCAACCGTTTCGTGAGGGTCCTTATGTGTCACCAGCTGGCAAGGGTAAGCAAATGGCTAATTTTGATAAAAGGCCAAGTGGGGGAGGTATGAATAATCCTCTGAAATGTTTTAGGTGTGGTGACTTAGGACATCGTCATTTTGAATGTAGAAAGAATATGAGGAAGTGTTCCAATTATGGAGGTATAGGACATGTAACAGCTGAGTGCAAGAAGAGTGTGGTGAAGTGTTTCAACTGTGGTGAACCTGGTTATATTAGTACAAAGTGTCCGAAACCAAAGCAAGCTCAAGCTGGTGGGAAAGTATTTGCATTGGCAGGAACTCAGAATACTAGTGCGGATCGTCTGATTAGAGGTACTTGTTTTATTAATAGTACGCCTTTAGTTGCTATTATTGATACCGAAGCGACTCATTCGTTTATTTCGTCTGAGTGTGCGCAGCGTTTGAATCTTTTGTTGTCATCGATGGATGGAGAGATGGTTATCGATACTCCAGCAATGGGGTCGGTAACTACTTCTTTGGTTTGTTTAAGTTGTCCTTTGACCATTTATGGTAAAGATTTTGAGATGGATTTGGTGTGTCTGCCGTTGGAGGGTTTAGATGTGGTTTTGGGAATGAATTGGTTGCAGTTCAATCGAGTTCATATCGATTGTTATCATAAGTTGGTAAGATTTCCTTCTCTTGAAGAAGACGAGGAATTGAATTTCTTATCTACCAAAGAGTTGAAGAAACTTTTGGCGGATGAAGCTCAGTTGTTCGGGTTGTTTGCATCGTTGACCGTGGATAGTCAAGTTGTAATTGATGTGGTTCCAGTCGTGTGTGATTTTCCAGAGGTGTTTCCGGAGGATATTTCAGATGTGCCGCCAGAGAGAGAGGTGGAGTTTTCTATAGATCTAGTTCCTGGTACTAGGCCTGTATCTATGGAACCATATCGTATGTCGGCATCTGAGTTGGTTGAGTTGAAGAAGCAGTTGAATGAATTGTTAGAAAAGAGGTTTGTGAGGCCGAGTGTATCGCCTTGGGGTGCTCCAGTTTTATTGGTGAAGAAGAAAGATGGAAGTATGCAATTGTGTATTGATTATCGCCAGCTGAATAAGGTGACGATTAAGAATAAGTATCCTCTTCCAAGAATTGATGATCAGATGGACCAGTTGGTAGGTGCGTGTGTGTTTAGTAAATTGATTTGAGGTCAGGTTATCATCAGATTAGAGTGAAAGAGAAAGGTATTCAAAAGACGGCTTTTAGGATACGATACGGACATTACGAATATTCCGTGATGCCGTTCGGGGTTTCTAATGCGCTGGGAGTGTTTATGGAGTATATGAATCGTATTTTCCATGAGCAATTGGATCAATTTATTGTTGTGTTTATTGATGACATCTTGATTTATTCTAAGTCTCGGGAGGAACATGCGGAGCATTTGCGTATTGTATTGCAAATTTTGAAGGAAAAGAGACTTTATGCCAAGTTGTCCAAGTGTGAGTTCTGGTTGTCAGAAGTGAGTTTTATTGGGCATGTGATTTCAGGTAATGGTATTTCTGTGGATCCATCTAAAGTAGATGCAGTTCTACAATGGGAGGCTCCTAGATCTGTTACTGAAATTAGAAGCTTTTGGGTTTAGCTGGATATTATCGAAGATTCATTGAAGGCTTTTCCAAGTTAGCACTTCCTTTGACCCAACTGACTTGTAAAGGTAAACGTTTATTTGGGATATTCAGTGTGAGGAAAGTTTTAGTGAACTGAAGAGAAGATTGACTACAGCTTCGATTTTGATCTTACCGAATCCTAGTGAACTGTTTGTGGTGTATTGCGATGCGTCTTTGATTGGGTTAGGTGGAGTGTTGATGCAAGAAGGTAAGGTTGTGGCTTATGCTTCGAGGCAATTGAGGGTTCATGAGAAGAATTACCCTACGCATGATTTGGAATTAGCGGCAGTGGTTTTTGTATTGAAAATTTGGAGGCATTATCTCTACGGTGCAAGATTCGAAGTCTCTAGTGATCATAAGAGTTTGAGATACTTGTTTGATTAGAAAAAGTTGAATATGAGGCAACGGAGATGATTAGAATTTTTGAAGGACTATGATTTTAGCTTGAATTACCATCCTGGTAAAGCTAATGTGGTAGCCGATGCGTTAAGCCGGAAATCGTTGCATATGTCTGCTTTGATGGTTAAAGAGTGGGAACTTTTGGAAGAATTTAGAGATTTGAGTTTGGTGTGTGAATTAACATCTGATGGCGTGAGGCTTGGTATGTTAAAGGTTACTAATGATTTTCTGTTGACCGTTAGCGAGAAACAGAAGCTGGATGTGAAATTTGTTGATTTGATGACGGTTGGAGATGAAGGTGTGAATGGTGACTTTAATGTGGATGATCAGGGTGTTTTGAGATTCCGTGGTAGAATTTGTATTCCTGATGATTCGTTGAAAAATAAGATTTTAGAGGAAGGACACCGGAGTAATTTGAGCATACATCCGGGAGATAATAAGATGTATCAAGATTTGAAGAAGATCTTTTGGTGGTCCGAATTGAAGAGGGATGTGGCTCAGTTTGTTTATGCGTGTTTGACGTGTCAGAAGTCAAAGGTAGAACATCAGAAGCCTAGTGGATTTTTGCAACCGTTGGATATTCTCGAGTGGAAATAGGACATCATTTCCATGGATTTTGTGACAGGGTTGCCGAATACACAGAGGGGACATAATGCCATTTGGGTGATTGTGGATAGGCTGACTAAATCGGCACATTTCATTCCGATTGACATCAGTTTTTCTCTGGAGAAGTTGGCTGAGATTTATATCTGTGTGATTGTGAAGCTACATGGTGTTCCGTTGTGTATTGTTTCAGATCGAGATCCGAGGTTTACTTCTAGATTTTGGGAAAGTTTGCAAAAGGAGTTAGGTTCCAAGTTGAGATTGAGTTCGGCTTATCATCTACAGACGGATGGTTAGACCGAGAGAACTATCCATTCGTTGGAAGATTTGCTGAGAGCATGTGTTCTTGAGCAAGGTGGTGCTTGGGATAGTTATCTTTCAGTGGTGGAATTCACGTATAACAACAGTTTCCATTCGACTATTGGAATGGCACCTTTTGAAGCGTTGTATGGAAGAAGATGTCGAACACCTTTGTGTTGGCATGAATCTGGTGAGAGTTCGGTGGTTGGACCGGAGTTAATTCAACAAACTACGGAAAAGGTGAAAATTATTCGTGAGAAAATGAAGGCTTCTTAGAGTAGGCAGAAGAGTTATCATGATCGAAGGAGGAAAGATCTGGAGTTTCAAGAAGGCGATCATGTATTTTTGAGAGTTACACCGATGACGGGTGTTGGTCGTGCATTGAAGTCAAAGAAGCTTACTTCTCGGTTTATTGGTCCTTACCAGATATCCGCGAGAGTGGGTGTTGTGGCTTATAGGGTGGCGTTGCCACCGAATCTTTCGAATTTACACGATGTGTTCCATGTTTCACAGCTTTGAAAGTATGTTCCAGATCCGTCGCATGTGATTCCGATGGATGAGGTTGAGGTAAGGGAGAACCTTACGGTTGAGGCATTACCGGTGAGAGTTTTGGATCGCGAGTTGAAGCGGTTAAGAGGCAAGGACATTGCGCTTGTGAAATTAGAGTGGGAAGGTGCTGCTGAGGCCAATTTGACTTGGGAGTTGGAGAGTCGGATGTGGGAATCGTATCCGGAGTTGTTCGTCTCAGGTAATATTTTCGAGGACGAAAATTTCTAAGTAGGGGAGAGTTGTAACGCCTCGGTTTTTGTTAGATTTATTTAATCGAGTCGATTTAATTATTTTTGGTCTTTATATTATTTTATTCTTGGTTATTATGTTTTATCGCGTTTTGAGAAAGTTTGCGAGAAAATTGAGTGTAGGGGTATTTTGGTCTTTTTGGCTTGGTGGGTTATTGTTTTTCATAAAATAGGAAATAGAAAGAATAGAAAGAAAAGAAGGAAAAGAGAAAGGAAAGAAGAAAAAGAGGAAAAACTTGGAGTGTAAGAAATCGAATCAACCGACACTTCGAGGCACGATTAATCGGGTAAGGGTGTGAAACTCGATTATCTTTTCATTGTGTATGAATATATATGTGTGTGTTTGAAGTCTACTTGTCTTTCCATAGTTTTCAATTCTAGGTTGGAAATGAGAAAATGATTGAGAATCGATGTTTTCGCGGTTGGAATGTGATTTAAATGTTGTAGGATACTTGTTGTTATGATTGTGGTATGTTTTAGTGGTTATGTTATGGTTTGGAAGTGATTTAGGTTGAAGGAATATGGTTTTTGGACCCATAACAGCGCTGCAGAATTTCTGAGTTTTCCTTGGTTCACCTAGCGAACCTGGGGCGAAGCGAAAGCGAATGATTTTCGAGGGTTCGCCTAGCGAGCCCGTCAGTGAAGGTCAGCGAATGTTCGCAACGATGTTTGCCTAGCGAACTTTGTATCTTTTCAGTTATGTTTGTTGCTGCCTTGGTTCGCCGAGAGGTTCGCGAAGCGAACGGCAAGGCGAAGGTTCGCCAAGGAGTTCGCCTAGCGAACTTTGTGTCTGTTTTGGTCTGGTTGTGGTTTCGCCTGGACATTCGCCTAGCGAAGGTGGTAGCGAATGCTCGCTAGAAGGTTCGCCTAGAGAACATGACAGTTTGTGCAGTTTTGTTTCCTTCATAACTTTTGATCCGTAGCTCGGATCGAGGCGCGGTCGGATGCGTTGGGAAGCTAATGAAATTTTCTTTCTTATAAAAATGGTTTTGAGATTAGTGGCCTATTTAATTGTGTCGGGAATTTGGAAATGTGTAATTTTTTCGACTTTTACCGTCGTAATTTTGTGCGATTGATGTGTTATCATGCAATATGTTTTGATATATATAACGTATAGCTTGTGTGCTGTTATATGATGTGAATGCATGTAATGAAATGTTGTGATGATGGTTTGTGGCCTTATGGCAAATAAATGCATTGTTTTGCAAGATTATTGATGTTGAGATGGTTCACATAGTTGTATATATGCATGCATTTGATTGTCATGAGTCATTGTATTCCAAGCATCATGATATGCATTCTTGTGATGTCGTGTGCCCTAGTGGGTGTGAGCGACGAAACGATTCTAGAGGGAATCTGCTATAACGATCGTGAGCCTTATACAAAGAGGACCTAAAGCGATCGGATCGTGAGCCTTATACAAAGAGGACCTAAATTGATCCATAAACGTCGTGAGCCTTATACCAAGAGGACCTAAAGTGACGGGGAACATCGTTTGCCCGACGGGGAGTTACACTAAGTAACAAGCGATGATTCCAATAATTCCTGAGTGAATTAATGATGAGATGATGGATGGAACGGTACCGCATTGCATTGCATAGGGTCGTTGTGTCGGTCTCTGTGCATTTTCATAAATCATGAATGGATTTATTATGTGTGGAATTGTGAATGGAATTGATGAGTTGATATATATATATATATATATGTTGGTGATAAATGCATTGAGCATGACTGATATGCCGTTGTGATGGATGTATGAGATATGGATTGTGGTGTTTTGTATTTGAATTATGGTGTAAGTTGTGGTGAGAATGTTTTACATGTGTATTTTGTGTCATTATATATTTATATGCAACTATATTATAATTGTGTTTCTCATCCTTCTGCTGTTTTGAATGCTCTATGAGGCATTGCAGATTAGATGCTGGAGATCTTTTTGTGAAGATTATGTCTTCATTCTTTTGTCGGTTGGCTCTGATATGTAGCACCGGGAAGTCGGGGAGATCGTTATGTGATTTATGTGTTTATGTATATATATCTTTTTGGATTGTACATGTATGATTCTGTGTATGACAGACAAACTTCTATGTTTATATATATGAGATTTTAGTTGCAGATTTTCCGCTTTTATTTTGTATCTGAATAGTGGGTGATAGGAACTGAGTTCCTCTGCTTATGTTGCTACCTAATTGTTGCATATCTATTTGAGCATGTTATTTTATTTCATCATTTTGATGTGACGCTCCCGTCTATGCCATGAATGTTTTAATTATACTCTGATTATCTATTATCGCCTTTAATTGCTCGGGTTATATATTGGGGGTGTTACATTAACTGGTATCAGCGCCAGTTTGTGTCAGTTTGTGTCTGTGTCCGTCTGTGTCGGTCATTGTGACCAAGTTGTTTGTTGTGCGGCATTTATGTTGGGTGAGCTGTTTGTTTAACCATAGTTACTGTTATTGGATGAACAAAATATTGTTGGTAGGAATGATGTTGCTCTTGCTGTTGCTATGCAAGCTATGGCTCAGGCTGTGCGGGGTGCACCTAATGCTGGTGGGAATGATGAGTTCATGAAGAACAAACTGCCTATCTTCAAAGGAAGACATGACCCTGATGGTGCTCAGATTTGGCTTAAGGAGATTGAAAGAATCTTTCGAGTGATGGACTGTGCTGAGGAACATAAGGTGAGACTGGGTACTCACATGTTGCAGGATGAGGCTGACGATTGGTGGGTTAGTGCGCCTCATGTGTGGGAAGCTACAGGTGAAGAGGTCACTTGGGCTTTGTTTAGCTGGGAGTTTTTGAGGAAGTATTTTCTGGAAGATGTTAGAGGAAAGAAAGAAATAGAATTCTTGGAGTTGAAACAGGGTAATATGTCTGTTATTGATTACACTGCTAAATTTGTGGAGCTTGTTCAGTTTTATCCACATTATGCTGAAGCAATTGCGGAGTTTTCCAAATGTGTGAGAACGGGTTGCGTCCCGAGATCAAGCAGGCAATTGGTTATCAAAGAATTAGGAGGTTTCCAGATTTGGTGGATTGTTGTAGAATTTATGAGGAGGATAGCAAAGCTCGTTCTATTCATTATAAGAGTGTGAACAAAAGGAAAGGAAGGCAACCGTTTCGTGAGGGTCCTTATGTGTCACCAGCTGGCAAGGGTAAGCAAATGGCTAATTTTGATAAAAGGCCAAGTGGGGGAGGTATGAATAATCCTCTGAAATGTTTTAGGTGTGGTGACTTAGGACATCGTCATTTTGAATGTAGAAAGAATATGAGGAAGTGTTCCAATTATGGAGGTATAGGACATGTAACAGCTGAGTGCAAGAAGAGTGTGGTGAAGTGTTTCAACTGTGGTGAACCTGGTTATATTAGTACAAAGTGTCCGAAACCAAAGCAAGCTCAAGCTGGTGGGAAAGTATTTGCATTGGCAGGAACTCAGAATACTAGTGCGGATCGTCTGATTAGAGGTACTTGTTTTATTAATAGTACGCCTTTAGTTGCTATTATTGATACCGAAGCGACTCATTCGTTTATTTCGTCTGAGTGTGCGCAGCGTTTGAATCTTTTGTTGTCATCGATGGATGGAGAGATGGTTATCGATACTCCAGCAATGGGGTCGGTAACTACTTCTTTGGTTTGTTTAAGTTGTCCTTTGACCATTTATGGTAAAGATTTTGAGATGGATTTGGTGTGTCTGCCGTTGGAGGGTTTAGATGTGGTTTTGGGAATGAATTGGTTGCAGTTCAATCGAGTTCATATCGATTGTTATCATAAGTTGGTAAGATTTCCTTCTCTTGAAGAAGACGAGGAATTGAATTTCTTATCTACCAAAGAGTTGAAGAAACTTTTGGCGGATGAAGCTCAGTTGTTCGGGTTGTTTGCATCGTTGACCGTGGATAGTAAAGTTGTAATTGATGTGGTTTCAGTCGTGTGTGATTTTCCAGAGGTGTTTCCGGAGGATATTTCAGATGTGCCGCCAGAGAGAGAGGTGGAGTTTTCTATAGATCTAGTTCCTGGTACTAGGCCTGTATCTATGGAACCATATCGTATGTCGGCATCTGAGTTGGTTGAGTTGAAGAAGCAGTTGAATGAATTGTTAGAAAATAGGTTTGTGAGGCCGAGTGTATCGCCTTAGAAGAAAGATGGAAGTATGCAATTGTGTATTGATTATCGCCAGCTGAATAAGGTGACGATTAAGAATAAGTATCCTCTTCCAAGAATTGATGATCTGATGGACCAGTTGGTAGGTGCGTGTGTGTTTAGTAAATTAATTTGAGGTCAAGTTATCATCAGATTAGAGTGAAATAGGAAGGTATTCAAAAGACGGCTTTTAGGACACGATACGGACATTATGAATATTCCGTGATGCCGTTCGGGGTTTCTAATGCGCTGGGAGTGTTTATGGAGTATATGAATCATATTTTCCATGAGCAATTGGATCAATTTATTGTTGTTTTTATTGATGACATCTTGATTTATTCTAAGTCTCGGGAGGAACATGCGGAGCATTTGCCTATTGTATTGCAAATTTTGAAGGAAAAGAGACTTTATGCCAAGTTGTCCAAGTGTGAGTTCTGGTTGTCAGAAGTGAGTTTTATTGGGCATGTGATTTCAGGTAATGGTATTTCTGTGGATCCATCTAAAGTAGATGCAGTTCTACAATGGGAGGCTCCTAGATCTGTTACTGAAATTAGAAGCTTTTGGGTTTAGCTGGATATTATCGAAGATTCATTGAAGGATTTTCCAAGTTAGCACTTCCTTTGACCCAGTTGACTTGTAAAGGTAAAGCGTTTATTTGGGATATTCAGTGTGAGGAAAGTTTTAGTGAACTGAAGAGAAGATTGACTATAGCTTCGATTTTGATCTTACCGAATCCTAGTGAACCGTTTGTGGTGTATTGCGATGCGTCTTTGATTGGGTTAGGTGGAGTGTTGATGCAAGAAGGTAAGGTTGTGGCTTATGCTTCGAGGCAATTGAGGGTTCATGAGAAGAATTACCCTACGCATGATTTGGAATTAGCGGCAGTGGTTTTTGTATTGAAAATTTGGAGGCATTATCTCTACGGTGCAAGATTCGAAGTCTTTAGTGATCATAAGAGTTTGAGATACTTGTTTGATTAGAAAAAGTTGAATATGAGGCAACGGAGATGATTGGAATTTTTGAAGGACTATGATTTTAGCTTGAATTACCATCCTGGTAAAGCTAATGTGGTAGCCGATGCGTTAAGCCGAAAATCGTTGCATATGTCTGCTTTGATGGTTAAAGAGTGGGAACTTTTGGAAGAATTTAGAGATTTGAGTTTGGTGTGTGAATTGACATCTGATGGCGTGAGGCTTGGTATGTTAAAGGTTACTAATGATTTTCTGTTGACCGTTAGCGAGAAACAGAAGCTGGATGTGAAATTTGTTGATTTGATGACGGTTGGAGATGAAGGTGTGAATGGTGACTTTAATGTGGATGATCAGGGTGTTTTGAGATTCCGTGGTAGAATTTGTATTCCTGATGATTCGTTGAAAAATAAGATTTTAGAGGAAGGACACCGGAGTAATTTGAGTATACATCTGGGAGATAATAAGATGTATCAAGATTTGAAGAAGATCTTTTGGTGGTCCGAATTGAAGAGGGATGTGGCTCAGTTTGTTTATGCGTGTTTGATGTGTCAGAAGTCAAAGGTAGAACATCAGAAGCCTAGTGGACTTTTGCAACCGTTGGATATTCTCGAGTGGAAATAGGACATCATTTCTATGGATTTTGTGACAGGGTTGCCGAATACACAGAGGGGACATAATGCCATTTGGGTGATTGTGGATAGGCTGACTAAATTGGCACATTTCATTCCGATTGACATCAGTTTTTCTCTAGAGAAGTTGGCTGAGATTTATATCCGTGTGATTGTGAAGCTACATGGTGTTCCGTTGTGTATTGTTTCAGATCAAGAGCCGGGGTTTACTTCTAGATTTTGGGAAAGTTTGCAAAAGGAGTTAGGTTCCAAGTTGAGATTGAGTTCGGCTTATCATCTACAGACGGATGGTTAGACCGAGAGAACTATCCAGTCGTTGGAAGATTTGCTGAGAGCATGTGTTCTTGAGCAAGGTGGTGCTTGGGATAGTTATCTTTCGTTGGTGGAATTCACGTATAACAATAGTTTCCATTCGAGTATTGGAATGGCACCTTTTGAAGCGTTGTATGGAAGAAGATTTCGAACACCTTTGTGTTGGCATGAATCTGGTGAGAGTTCGGTGGTTGGACCGGAGTTAATTCAACAAACTACGGAAAAGGTGAAAATTATTCATGAGAAAATGAAGGCTTCTTAGAGTAGGCAGAAGAGTTATCATGATCGAAGGAGGAAAGATCTGGAGTTTCAAGAAGGCGATCATGTATTTTTTAGAGTTACACCGATGACGGGTGTTGGTCGTGCATTGAAGTCGAAGAAGCTTACTTCTCGGTTTATTGGTCCTTACCAGATATCCGCGAGAGTGGGTGTTGTGGCTTATAGGGTGGCGTTGCCACCGAATCTTTCGAATTTACACGATGTGTTCCATGTTTCACAGCTTCGAAAGTATGTTCCAGATCCGTCGCATGTGATTCTGATGGATGAGGTTGAGGTAAGGGAGAACCTTACGGTTGAGGCATTACCGGTGAGAGTTTTGGATCGCGAGTTGAAGCGGTTAAGAGGCAAGGACATTGCGCTTGTGAAAGTAGAGTGGGAAGGCGCTGCTGAGGGCAATTTGACTTGGGAGTTGGAGAGTCGGATGTGGGAATCGTATCCGGAGTTGTTCGTCTCAGATAATATTTTCGAGGACGAAAATTTCTAAGTAGGGGAGAGTTGTAACGCCCCGGTTTTTGTTAGATTTATTTAATCGAGTCGATTTAATTATTTTTGGCCTTTATATTATTTTATTCTTGGTTATTATGTTTTATCGCGTTTTGAGAAAGTTTGCGAGAAAATTGAGTGTAGGGGTATTTTGGTCTTTTTGGCTTGGTGGGTTATTGTTTTTCATAAAATAGGAAATAGAAAGAATAGAAAGAAAAGAAGGAAAAGAGAAAGGAAAGAAGAAAAAGAGGAAAAACTTGGAGTGTAAGAAATCGAATCAACCGACACTTCGAGGCACGATTAATCGGGTAAGGGTGTGAAACTCGATTATCTTTTCATTGTGTATGAATATATATGTGTGTGTTTGAAGTCTACTTGTCTTTCCATAGTTTTCAATTCTAGGTTGGAAATGAGAAAATGATTGAGAATCAATGTTTTCGCGGTTGGAGTGTGATTTAAATGTTGTAGGATACTTGTTGTTATGATTGTGGTATGTTTTAGTGGTTATGTTATGGTTTGGAAGTGATTTAGGTTGAAGGAATATGGTTTTTGGACCCATAACAGCGCTGCAGAATTTCTGAGTTTTCCTTGGTTCACCTAGCGAACCTGGGGCGAACCGAAAGCGAATGATTTTCGAGGGTTCGCCTAGCGATCCCGTCAGTGGAGGTCAGCGAATGTTCGCCAATGATGTTCGCCTAGCGAACTTTGTATCTTTTCAGTTATGTTTGTTGCTGCCTTGGTTCTCCCAGAGGTTCGCGAAGCGAACGGCAAGGCGAAGGTTCGCCAAGGAGTTCGCCTAGCGAACTTTGTGTCTATTTTGGTCTGGTTGTGGTTTCGCCTGGACATTCGCCTAGCGAAGGTGGTAGCGAATGCTCGCTAGAAGGTTCGCCTAGAGAACATGACAGTTTGTGCAGTTTTGTTTCCTTCATAACTTTTGATCCGTAGCTCGGATCGAGGCTCGGTCGGATGCGTTGGGAAGCTAATGAAATTTTCTTTCTTATAAAAAATGGTTTTGAGATTAGTGGCCTATTTAATTGTGTCGGGAATTTGGAAATGTGTAATTTTTTCGACTTTTACCGTCGTAATTGTGTGTGATTGATGTGTTATCATGCAATATGTTTTGATATATATAACGTATAGCTTGTGTGCTGTTATATGATGTGAATGCATGTAATGCAATGTTGTGTTGATGGTTTGTGGCCTTATGGCAAATAAATGCATTGTTTTGCATGATTATTGATGTTGAGATGGTTCACATAGTTGTATATATGTATGCATTTGATTGTCATGAGTCATTGTATTCCAAGCATCATGATATGCATTCTTGTGATGTCGTGTGCCCTAGTGGGTGTGAGCGACGAAACGATTCCAGAGGGAATCTGCTATAACGATCGTGAGCCTTATACAAAGAGGACCTAAAGCGATCGGATCGTGAGCCTTATACAAAGAGGACCTAAATCGATCCATAAACATCGTGAGCCTTATACCAAGAGGACCTAAAGCGACGGGGAACATCGTTTGCCCGACGAGGAGTTACACTAAGTAACAAGCGATGATTCCAATAATTCCTGAGTGAATTAATGATGAGATGATGGATGGAACGGTACCGCATTGCATTGCATAGGGTCGTTGTGTCGGTCTCTGTGCATTTGCATAAATCATGAATGGATTTATTATGTGTGGAATTGTGAATGGAATTGATGAGTTGATATATATATATATATATATATGTTGGTGATAAATGCATTGAGCATGACTGATATGCCGTTGTGATGGATGTATGAGATATGGATTGTGGTGTTTTGTATTTGAATTATGGTGTAAGTTGTGGTGAGAATGTTTTACATGTGTATTTTGTGTCATTATATATTTGTATGCAACTATATTATAATTGTGTTTCTCACTCTTCTACTGTTTTGAATGCTCTATGAGGTATTGCAGATTAGATGCTGGAGGTCTTTTTGTGAAGATTATGTCTTCATTCTTTTGTCGGTCGACTCTGATATATAGCACCGGGAAGTCGGGGAGATCGTTATGTGATTTATGTGTATATGTATATATATCTTTTTGGATTGTACATGTATGATTCTGTGTATGACAGACAATCTTCTATGTTTATATATATATGAGATTTTAGTTGCAGATTTTCTGCTTTTATTCTGTATCTGAATAGTGGGTGATAGGAACTGAGTTCCTCTGCTTATGTTGCTACCTGATTGTTTCATATCTATTTGAGCATGTTATTTTATTTCACCATTTTGATGTGACGCTGTCGTCTATGCCATGAATGTTTTAATTATACTCTGATTATCTGTTATCGCCTTTAATTGCTCGGGTTATAGATTGGGGGTGTTACACCGTGTGCGGAGGTGTTGCGCGTTGATCCCCCCGTGGATCTTTTGGAGTATGACGGGGACCTTAGACTCCTCGACGCATCTGAGGAGGGGGATCGAGAAGTTGCGCTGATATAACATGTCATCGACAATCATATATGAGCATGCACGTCGCCTAACTACTCCGGCACCCTTGGGGTCGTAAGGTAGTTTTCCTGTGCTGAGGAACTCGTATACTGGGGTCATCCAGCAGTGGCTGTCTCCAATGGCATGCACGTCAGTTGTGGGGATGGTTTTCTCGATGCTCAGACGTGGAAGCACTTCTTGAATGACAGACTTTTCCCGCCTTTTTTCTTTGTGCTTGCAAGCTTCGATAGGATGTCTGCCCGAGTATTATTTTCGCGCGGGACGTGACTCACTTCCGCCGAGGTGAACTTTTTCATCATTTCCTTCACCAGAGCCAAGTATTCGATGAGGTTGTTGTTTATGGCTTGGTACTCTCCTCGCACCTGGGAGGCCACAAGTTGGGAGTCGGTGAATATTTTTACTTCTTTGGCACCGAGATCCTTGGCTAGTCGTAACCCGGCGAGGAAAGCCTCGTATTCGGCCTAGTTGTTTGACGCCGGGAAGAACAACGTGAGGGAGACTTCGATCAGGATTCCTTCCTCGTTCTCTAGGATGATGCCTGCTCCGCTTCGTTTCGAGCTGGATGCCCCATCGACGTAGATCGTCCATTTTTGGGATCCGTCGGGCGAAGGTTCTGGGATGGTCATCTTCGCCACGAAGTCGGCTAGTACCTGAGCTTTCAGGGCCTTTCTCCCTCGTATTGGATGTCAAACTCGACGAGTTTGAGCGACCACATGAGCATCCTACCCGCCATGTCTGGTCAGCCGAGGAGCTATCTCACGGGCTGCTCGGTCCTCACCACAATTGTGTGGGCCAAGAAGTAGTGTTACGGTCTTCTGGCCGCGGCGACGAGGGCCAGAGCGACTTTTTCGATCTGCTAGTATCTAAGTTTAGGACCTTAGACGGTTTTGCTAGTGAATTGAATCAATTTTTTCCGTCGTGGGTTTCACGAATTAGAACCGCGCTGACCGCTTTACTAGTGACGGCGAGGTATAGGAGCAACGTCTCCCCGTCTTCTGGTCGCGAGAGGACCGGGGGTTGCGAGAGGACTTGTTTGAGGTGGAGGAGCGCCTGTTCGCACTCCTCAGTCCATTCGAACGTGGCCTCCTTGTGTAGGAGTTTGAAAAATGGAAGTACGTATTGCGCCGATTTGGCCACGAAGCGGGAAAGCGAGGTGAGCATCCCATTTAGAAATTCTATCGATTTCTTTGATTTCGGTGTCGGGAGCTCAGAGAATGCCCTGTACTTGTTGGGGTTCGCCTCGATCCCTCATTCTGTGAGGTAGAAACTATGGAACTTGCCTGCCCGGACGCCGAAGGTGCATTTCTCTGGGTTGAACCTCATCTTGCATTTCCTCGCCGTGTCGAAGACCGTTTTGAGGAGGGCAGCGTGCTCAACTTCTTCTGCAGATTTTACAATCATGTCGTCCATGTACACCTCAAGCATGTCATCGATCTCTCCCCGAAAGACTTTGCTCATCATCCGCTGGTAGGTCGCGTCGGCGTTCTTCAGGCCGAAGGGCATTACATTGTAGTAGTAGTTGCCCGACTTGGTTATGAATGTTGTGTGATGCTTGTCGGCCTTTGACATGGGGATTTGATTGTACCCCGAGTAGGCGTCCATGAACAACAATAATTTAAAACCTGCAGAATTGTGGACCAGTTTGTCGATGTTAGGCAGTGGATAAGCATCTTTCGGGCATGCCCGATTAAGATCAGTGTAATCAACGCACATCCTTCATTTTCCATTATTTTCTTAGCAAGTACAACGTTGGACAGCCAGGTTGTGTATCGGGCTTCCGAAATAAAGTTTGCCTCTAAGAGGTCTTTTATAACTTTTTCAGCAGCCTCCGCTTTCTCAGGAGACTGCCTACGCATACGTTGCACTATATCCCTAGTAGATGGATCTACTGTAAGCTGGTGGTAGGCCACATCTGGATCGAGGTCGGGCATCTCCGACGCACTCCACACGAACAAGTCAGCATTCTCCCGGAGGCAGGCCTTCAACTGCTTCCTCGCCAGGTCGTGGAGCCCTGTGCCAATCTTCACATTCCTATCTGGATTATACCCAAGAGAGATGAGCTCGAAGTCTCCATCTGGAATGGAGCGCATTAGGTGGAGAGGCTGCCCGTTGCTTTCGGCTGGGAGGTCATTGCCCAGTGCTTCTCCTTGTTCCTGCTTGCTGGGGAAGCGACTGTCGAGGTCGACCACGTTGACGCGCAGGAGTGGCTTCTGCTCTGCGTTCGGGGTTGGCTTCTCTGTGGTCTTGGACTCGACGTTGATCGAGTTCAGACCCTTGGTCGCAGCTTCGAAGCATCTCCTAGCAGCTTCAATATCCCCGTGAAGGGTGACGACCCGGCCTCTGGTCGTGTAGTACTTCATCTTCAGATGGACTATAGATGGTACCACTGTGAGCTCGGCCAGAGTCGGTCTTTCTAGGATGCACTGGTACAGGGAAAGGCACTCCACCACCAGGAAGTGGGTCTTAACTTGTCGGGCAGTGTCGTCATTCCCGAAATTAACCATTAGCTCGATATAACCCCACGGTCTGGTGGTGGTGTCATTGAAACCTTTGAGGTCTGAGCCCACGTTGGAGGTCAGATGTGTTTCATTGAGCTGGAGGGTCTCGAAGAGGTGGGCGTACATGATGTCCACCGAGCTCCCTTGGTCAACCAGGATGCGACGGACATCAAAGTTCGCCATTTGCGCTCTGATCAGGAGTGGGATGGTGGTGTTGGGAGTGCTGCCCAACAATTCTTTGAGGTAGAAGGTGGTGGTTCAACCTTCCTTAGACCTTCTCAAAGGTGGTAGTCTGCGTCGAGCTCATCTCTATCAGCTCGTCGAACTTCCATTTGATCGACCCCACAGAGACCTTGTTGAACCCCCTGTCAGATATAACCATTGTGGCGGGGAAACTTTCCCACGGGTTGCGAGCGGTCACCAGGATGTCGAGCTCGTCGGGGAAGTAGAAGTCCTCCGGTCACGTGACACACAGAGTGACTTGCAGTCCGTTCTCACTGGAGGAAGGGGTCGCCTCCTCAACCATTTGCGTCTCCCGGGCCTCTTGTCGGGGAGCATCATTCCTCTTCGTGCACTGCTTGAGGTGCCCCTCCTTAATCAGGATTTCTATCACATCCTTGAGGTGGATGCAGTCCTTCGTGACATGCCCGTGGCTCCTATCGAACATGCAGTACTTGTACTTGTCAATGTTTGGTTTGGGGGTGTCGGCTTTGGAAAGCGGACACCTCCTTTATGGAATTCCGAGTTGACGCACTCGGCTAGGATTCGCTCGCGGGGAGCGGTGAGCAGCGTGTACTCTGTGAACCGGCCTGCTGGTCCCCTCGGCTCCCAAGAATCCTAGGGCCGATCTTCTCTTCTTATTTCTCCCCCTCTTCGGGGGGCAGTGGAGTCCTCTTGCCTAAAGATTCGGGGGCCGTCTTGATTAGGGCGACCTCTATCTCCTAATTTTGGATGTATGATTACGCCTTATTGAGGAGCACTTCCAAGGTGTGGGGCCTTTCAATGCCCACAACCTTGGCGAACTTGGTGCGAGGTCGTTGTCCTTGTTCGATCAAAAACTTCTTCATGTCATCTGTGGTGGATACCTGGATGGCTTCTCGGTTGAATCTCTCGATGTAATCCCGGAGAGATTCGTCTTTTCCCTGGATGATGGCTTCCAGGGAGGCTTTCGTTTTTGGGTGGCGTCGGGAAGCAGTGAAATGCCTGGAGAACTGTCTCTTCAGTTCCTTCCAGGTAATGATGGACTCCGGTGTGAGGCTTTTGTACCACGCCATGGCACCCTTCCGGAGGGTAGTCGGGATGAGCATGCACTTGATGGCTCCTCGGACGTTCCTGTAGTCGAGCATTGCATTGAAGCTCTCGACGTGGTTGTCCGGGTCGGTGATGCCGTCATACATCACCAAGGGTGGAGGTTTCTCAATCCCGACGGGCAGTGGGGTCTCCTTGATGTCCCTAGACAACGGGGTGCGTTGGTCGTCCTCGTCACTCCTAAAGGGTGATTGTGACGGGGATTGGTCGCGCCTGCTCGTCGGGGGGGACTTCTTGGTCGGCTCTTTGGTTTCTCGCCGTGTCTATCGGCCTTGCTCCTCTTTTGGACTGGGGGACGTCTTTCCTTCCGAGGAGGGAACCGATCACGCTTCTAGGCGACCAAGGTTTGGGGTCATTCCAGACGCGGGCGGTGCCCAGGCCTCAGGGAAGAAGGGCTCCTGGAGTCATCGTATCCCGTCCTCCGTGGGGGAGGAGGGGGACTGCGAGAGATGGGGCGACGATGTCTCCGTGGGGGAGAACGCTGCTGTCACTCCTTCTCGAGTACTCCTATCCGCTCATTCTGCTGAAAGATCATCAGATTAGTCTGATTGATCGCTGCGAATGGAGCCACCATGTTCGTATCAGCATGAGGTGGCACAAAGATCTGCAGGTAGACATCTGGGCTATCAGCGTGTCGGGCGGCGTTGAAGGTCGCATCGTCAGAGGAGGGGGAGGCGGTGTGCACATCCCTATGGTCGCCTTCCTCGACGTGGACGACCACGTCGAGATCGTTACCGTCTACGTTGTTGAATGGGACGAAGGCGGTGTCTGGAGTATTGGCGTCAGTTCGAGGGATGGCCATGATTGTCAGATATTGGAGGTTGCTTTGGTTTTTACGGGAGGAAAAATGGGGAAGCAAAGGGTTCCCACATATGGTGCCACTGATCGTACCTGCTCAGAAATAGATCGGTGGCCAGCAACACGTCGTGAGCTCCGTTACTCCGGTGGTGGTGAGAAGGTGGGGGTGCACCTGCAAGGTACTCCGATGCCAAAGTTAGAGATAGAGTAAAATGCAAGTACAGAAAGGTAGTGAGAGTGAAAATTAGAATACCTGACCCTCTAGTGAAAGAGGGTATTTATAGTGTACCCCTAGCACTGGGCCAACGGTCATTTGCACTGGGTTGGATCACTAGGCCCAATGCAGATAACTGGCAGAGCTTATGTGGCGTAGGGAAGACCAGCACGTGGTCTTCGCCCTGGAGCAACTGCCCCATGACCTTCGATAGGTGGGCTGACCAATTCTTCAGGAAATGGGTAGTTGTCTGATGACGTGCCCTCGCGTGGGGGACACGTGGATACGTGGGGAAGACGTGTGGTTTCTCCCTGTACCAGGTAGTGGTCTGCTCGACGATGGTGGATGTTGGACATGCCCGACGATGGGGAGGTTTGCCCCTTATTGGACCCCCTTCACGTAACATTGGGTTGGGCCTGCCCGACTGGTGGGAATGCGTTGGCCCAGTCCAGAACAATAATAATAATAATAATAATAATAATAATAATAATAATAATTATTATTATTATTATTATTATTATTATTATTATTATTATTAGACAACGACAAAACCAACTGGACAGATTGGAGGATGATAAAGGTAAGATCCTAACTCTTCAAAGTGATATAGAGACTGAAATTCTGAAGTATTATAAGGATCTTGTTGGTTCCTTTAACTAGAACCTGGTTGGTATTGATATTGAAGCAATGAGGAAAGGCCCTCAATTGAATGCAATTCAGAGGGCTAACCTGGTAGCTCCCATCACTGAGGATGAAATTATTAAGAGTTTGAAAGGGTTGAAAGATAATTTTGCTCCTGGTTTGGATAGGTATAATGCAAAGTTCTACAAGGCAACTTGGGAGATTATTAAGCATGATACCATTTATGCCATTAGAGATTTCTTTGAGAAGAACATGTTATATAAAGCTATCAACTATACCATTGTTACCTTAATTCCTAAACATACTTCTGCTATCAAAATGAAGGATTACATACCAATATCCTGCTGCACCATTGTCTACAAGCTTATATCTAGGATTCTCGCCAAAAGACTTGGTTCTGTCATCAGTAACTTAGTTTATAGCAGCCAAGTTGCTTTTGTGCCAGGCAAGAGAATTCATGACCACATTCTCATGGCTTATGATCTCATCAGGGGCTATTCTGCAAAAAATGGTCCTCCCAAGTGTATGTTACAAATGGATTTAGAGAAAGCGTATGACACTGTTGAGTGGAGTTCTTTAGAATCCATTCTTAAGGAGTTCAGTTTTACTCAGCAATTCATTCAGTGGATTATGTTAACTATTCAAACTGTTTCCTACAGGTTTCAAATAAATGGCTCCCCTCCTTTTTGTTCTTGTAATGGAATATCTACACAGAGTTCTTCAAAAACTCAAGGAGCAACCAAATTTCAACTTTCACTCCAAGTGTGAGAAACTAGACATTATCAACCTGAGCTTTGCAGATGACCTATTGCTTTTCTCAAGGGGAGATCAAAAATCAGTGGATATGCTAATGGACAAGTTTAATGGCTTTTCCAAGTCAACTGGTTTGAAGATTAATCCTGCAAAATGCAAAGTGTTTTTTGGGAATGTTTCAGATGCGGTCAAGATCAACATAAAGAACATCACAAATTTTGAGGAAGGGCAACTCCCTTTTAGATATCTTGGCATACCCCTAACCAGTAAGAAGTTGAACATTAACTACTATATGCCTTTGGTTGATAAATTTTTTTCTAGGATTCATCATTGGAGCTCAAGGCTGTTATCTTTTGCTGGTAGAACTCAATTGATAAACAGTGCCATTTTCTCAATAACCAATTTTTGGCTTCAATGTTTACCTATTCCTAAAAAGGTTATTTCTAAAGTAGATGCTACTTGTAGATCCTTTTTCTGGGATGGCACATGTAATATCACTAGAAAATCTCCAATTTCTTGGAAAAAAGTTTGCTCTCCCAAGAAGAAAGTTAGAATGAACATTATAAACCTCACTCTTTGGAATACTACTTGTATGGCAAAGTTATTATGGAATCTCTTCTCTAAATCTGACAGCATGTAGATCAAATGGATCCATTGTTATTATGTAAAGAAAATGAACATACAAACAATGGACTTGAAGAGGAACACATCATGGATCCTTAAAGCCATTTTAAAAACCAGGTCCATTATGTTCAATACAAATGAATGGAATTACTGTGTGCAGGTGGGAAGATATAACACAAGGAGAATCTATGACAGTTTGGATTCTACTCCAAAGGTGCAGGGGAGGGAAGTCTTCTTCAACAACCCAGCGAGACCAAGAGCCCTCAACACCCTTTGGATGGCATGTCATTCCAGATTGGCTACAAAAGACAGATTGCCAAGAACTCAGGTGGCGGCGCACCGGAAAGGAGCTGAACGGACCATTATTACCCAGGCTACAATTGAACCAGAAGTGGATGACACGACTGATACTCAAAGGGATTCACAACAACAGATTGACAAAATACCACACGCATAGACTGAAGAAACACAAATTAAAAACCAATAACCTATAACCACTGATGACACACACAACAATAAGGCTGCATCCCTTGAAAAACCGGCTGAAACCCTATCGAAACCATGGGTGGAAGTGATAAAAGGTAATCAGACATTGAGCAGGGGTATGTCCGTTGAGTTTGTCGCACCTGCAATCGTAAATGGGGAGGTTGAGATCATGATTGAAGATACAAATGTGGAAGATGAATTAAAGTTCTGAAAAAATGCCATGATTCTATTTTCCTTAGGTGATTCACTCTCAATGAATGCTGTAAAACGATTCATGGAGAACTCATGGAGTTTTGTTGCGATGCCCAGTCTATACTACAACGAGGAGGGATATTTCATTGTCAGATTCAAAAGTGAGGAGGATAGACAAGCGGTATGACGCAGGGACCTTATTTTATTTATGGGAAACCTATGTTCATCAGGAAATGGTGCCCGGAGTTTGAAATGGAAGAAGATCTATTAAGGGTGCTACCGTTGTGGGTGACACTACCCAATCTCCCACTACACTTGTGGAGAGATAGAAGCATTTCAAAGATTACAAGTGCAATTGGGAAACCAATCACCACTGATGAATGCACGACAAAGAATTTACGAATCTCATATGCAAGAGTTTTGGTGGGGGTGGACATTACGCAGAAATTGAAGAATTCCATCAATATAAGAGACCACAAAGGGAGGTTGTTGGAGCAAAGAGTCGAGTATGAATGGAAACCTGGATACTGTCAAAGATGCCTAAGGATTGGACATGACTGCGACATAAAAAAGAAGAGTGATAAGAATGCTAAAGTGTGGAAACCAGTGGTAAACAAACAAGCTAATAAACAACAATCATAGACAGTGGAGCAAGTACCTAGAGGAGACACTACACAAAGTGTGAAAAGGAGCAACCAAAGGAGGGGTCCCTCAAGAGACTAGACCCTGTCAACGTAGAAGAACATTGGACCACCATTACACCAAGTAGAGTAGACAAGGGAAGGAAAGGTATGGCTCCCACCCAAAATAGCTCTTTTGTGAGGTATAACAATTCATTTACTCCTCTTAGGATTGGTGACTGTCCAATAGGAGAACCCAATTTTGACGCATGTTAGTAACTTGGAATGTTAGGGGCATCAATAAAGAGGCTAGGCATAAAGAGATTAGCTCTTATCTCTCTACTTTTAATGTACCAATTTGTGTCTTGCTAGAAACAAGAGTGAAATAACAAAATGCTGAGAAAATTAGAAGGAATTTTGGGAAAAATTAGAACTATGTAGATAACTATGATCATCACACAAATGGAAGGATCTGGGTTTTATGGAATCCAAATAAGGTAGAGATTAGAATGCTCAAATCAAATGATCAATTCATTCATACTGAGGTGACTACCCTGGATCAAACTTATAGGTACTTACTCACTGTGGTTTATGCTTCGAATAAGCTTGAATATAGAAGAACCCTTTGGAAAGATATTGAAGATATGAGTAAAACTATCAATGGACCTTGGATTGTCATTAGTGATTTCAATAATGTGGTAAAAAGTCAGGATAGGATAGGAGGCAAGGATGTTACCGAGGCAGAATATAGGGACCTTGTGGAAATGATGCATACAACTGGTCTATTTGAAGAACCAACTCTTGGGCCTCATTTCACATGGAATAATAAACACACTAATGGTACAATCCACTCTAGAATTGATAGAGCTTTGGGGAATGCAGTATGGTACCAAACATTTCAGGATGTTGTGGTAGAAAATCTGGCTCCAAACATATCAGATCACACACCTGTAAAGATTAGTAAGCAGGAACATCATACAAGGAGGAAAAATGTCTTTAAAATTCTGAACTGTTTGACTAAAGAGTCTGACTTTTTCAAGATTGTCGAGGAGAGTTGGAATGAAGAGGTATAGGGTAAGCCTATGCACATCCTTTGGGAAAAATTGAAAAGGCTCCAACCTAAGTTGGGGCAACTGTCCAAGAGATACACATGAATACAAACTCAGATACTCCAAGCCAGGAGGACCTTCACCAAGCCCAGGGTAGTTTACAAAATGATATCCTCAATGAGCAAGCAATTCAATAAGTTAAGGCCAAGACAGAGATACTCATGCACTTAAACTAGGTAGAAGAAGATATATTAAAATAGAAGGCAAAAGTGGACTGGCTTTAATTAGGTGATCAAAACAATTCATACTTCCATTCCTCTGTAAGAGAGAAGAATATGCAGAAAGGTTTATACAGGCTGCAAGATCTAAATGGTAATGTCCTAAGCAATCATGAGGAGATTGAAGCAAATATTTTGGAGTTCTATAAAGGGCTAGTAGGTACCACAACAGGAAATCTTAAAGGAATTGATATCCCCACTGTTAGAGCTGGAAAGACTCTGAATAGAGAGGCTGTGTTAGAACAAGATTTGGTTCTGCAAGATATCTCTAAGTTTTGATAATAACAAAGTAGTATTTGTGTGAGAACAATTTTGGTACTCTAACATTTGTTTTCTAAAGTATTGACAAACAGAATCTGACCCCGATAAAGAAAGCTCTGACTCTGATAGAGATTATGTGGAATGTCACTCTCAATTGATCAAAAGTCGCTTCTGCGACAAAGAAGCAAGTTTGCTTCTGATCTGCTTCAAAAAGATTCTAAGAAGACAATATGTTGCTGTTGTAATGTTCTCTTGGATTCTGGCTCTAAATATGACTCTGACAATTATCTTCTAAAGACTAAGTGCTAAAGACTCTGAAGACAAGGTTTTGATGAACATTCTGAAGACTCTGAAGACTTAAGTTTCTGAAGACTAAGTGCTAAAGACTCTGAAGACAAGGTTATGATGAACAACGTTCTGAAGACTCTGAAGAATTAAGTTTCTGAATACTAAGTGCTGAAGACTCTAAAGATAAGGTTCTGCTGAATAAGTTGTGAAGACTCTAAAGACTTAAGTTTTTGATAACCAAGGGTTCTGAAGAAGGAGTGCTGAAGACTATGAAGACAAGGTTTTGCTGAACAAGTTCTGAAGACTCTGAAGAGTCAAGACTCTGAAGACCTAGTGATCAATTCTTCTGATCATGCTTCAATTATATCTATTCAGAAGCCTCTGATGAATAGAGGAAGATGAAATGTTTGAGAGGGAAAATAGTACATAGTACATATCGAACGCGTTCTTTTCCACTACCATTCCACTACCCTAAATTGGTGGTATGAAGGACAAAATTTGTGTACGATTTTCATCCCAGCATAACGACATTATTTCAAGTCGCCAGCAATTTTACTGATATTCCTGATCTGTCCTTCAACGGATATTTTGCTGGCTATATAAGGACTTGATCACTTGAAGAATTAATGTACATGTGTGGAAAAATAGAGACACTGATACATACGAGAAAGAAACACAGAAATACATGAGAGAGACACATGCGTGAACAGTAAAGCACCACAATACAAAAAGATATATTATTCATACTGTATAGATTTTATGTGAGCTTTTCATAGTACTTATATCAGCTTGTGTAGAAGCAATTCATTGTAAACATTAAATTTGTTCAAACAGTTGTTTGTATTCCTTAAGGGACCAGTTGTGTTAGAATCCTTAAGAAGAGACGGCTAGTCTGTGTATGTTAGTCACCAGCAGTTGCTAGTGCAGTGTAATCAGTTTGGTTATAGTGGATTAAGTTCTTGTGTATAAGGCGGAATCACCTTGGTGGGTGGACTGGATTAACTTGATAGTTTTCAAGTGAACCAGGATACATCGTGCGTCTTTCTCTATTGCTAGTTTATTTGTGATCTTTGTTTGAGTTTCACAAAAAGCTTTCATTTTGAAAACTTAATTCAAACCCCCATTTCTTGTGTTTTCTCACACCTTCAGGCTGCTCATCAATTGATAGCCAGTGTGGATGACAAGGAGATTTGGAATGCCCTAAACAGTATAGGAGACAACAAGGCACCAGGGTTTGATGGATATAATGCTTACTTTTTCAAAAAAACTTGGCAGATAGTTAAATAGGATGTGAAGGATGCTATTTATGACTTCTTTGAGACTAGCAACATGTATGCAGCAATCAATTATACTCTGGTCACACTGATCCCCAAAAGTCCAGATGTAAAAACTATTAAGGAAATGAGGCCAATAGCCTGCTGTAGTATTATATATAAAATTATCTCAAAGATCCTAACTTCTAGGCTTGGTAAAGTCATTGGTAATATTGTTGAAGATACACAATCAATCTTTGTTCCTGGCAGGACAATTCATGATAATGTCATTCTTGCACAGGAACTAGTCAGAGGGTATGGCAGGAAACATTTGTCTCCTAGATGCATGATTCAACTAGATATACAGAAGGCTTATGACACTGTTGACTGGCTGGCATTAACTCATATCATGGTGGAGCTAGGTTTTCCTCAGATTTTCATAAAGTGGGTCATGGCTTGTGTGAATTCTGTTTCCTATAGGTTTTCTATCAATGGTGCCCCATCCCACCTCCTTAGAGCAAAAAGAGGATTGAGACAGGGAGATCCCATATCTCCACTATTGTTTGTGCTCATTATGGAGTACCTACATAGAACCCTCCAAAGATTGCAACTAAACCCTGATTTTAATTTTCATCTTAGGTGTGAGAAACTATAAATGATCAACCTATTTTTTGCAGATGACATCCTTCTATTTACTAGAGGGAATATTGTGTCCTTGAAGCTGATTTTGGAAAAGGTTCAAAATTTCTCAGATGCAATTGGCCTGTGTATTAGTCAACCCAAAAGTAAGTTGTTTTTGGCAGGTGTTGAAGATGACATCAGAAGAAACATCCATCAATAAACTGGCCTAGCTGAAGGTGCGCCCTTGGATAGCAAAAAGCTGAGATTCCACTCCAGCCAACCTCTAGTTGAAAAGATGTTTCAAGAACCGAGATATCATGGTGAACTCTGAAGCATGGCAGGATTTCAAGGCTGCTGGAAAATATAAAACAACTACCATGTATCGATCGTTGAGGGCTAACAAACCAAAGGTTGAATGGAGGGTTATGTTTTATGGTAACATTGTTTGGCCTCAGGCGATATTTACTCTGCTGATGGCATGCCAAAGCCAGTTTATGACCAAGGATAGGGTGCAAAAATTTGGAATAACTACTGATAGTAATTGTGTATTCTGCAATATGCTTGAAAGTTCCCAACACCTCTTCTTCGAATGCGCCTATACAAAGCAAATGTGGAAGCAAGTACTGCATAAGTTTGACATTGACCACGACCTCGCTGCTTGGAATTTTGAAATCCGTTGGGCCACTCAAGTTACCCGAGGTAAAGGCATGAAAGCAAGAGTGATTAAAGTTGTGCTTGCTAAAACAATCTACAATATTTGGACTGTCAGGAACAAGTGTCTTTTGAAATGGAAGTAGGAATACATTGAACAGCGGGGAAATCAAAGATGTTGTGATGATGAGAGCGAAAAAATATGAGAAAGTATTTGGATATTGTAATAGAATGACATGGTCTCTCTTAGTTCCCTTGTTATTTATTATCTATTTGAGCCAAGATCGATATGATCGGTGTTGTACTGAATGGTTTTTTGGCAATAAATTTTATCCCTTATTCAAAAAAAAAAAAATAATAATAATAATAATAACAATAATAATAATAATAATAATAATTATTATTATTATTATTATTATATTAATAATTATAATAATAATAATAATATATAATAGGGAAAGAAAAAAATAAATGAGAAAAACTGAAAATTGTGTTAAATTATATTTACAACATATTACAATATTAAAAAGTCTTATATATTTTTTAAAAATTTACTATGTATTTTAATAAATGTGAAGGAAATAGAAAACAAATTTTCTAGAGTTCACAAAAGAAAATATGAGAGACGAAAACATAAGGAAATGGATAGAAAATAAAAAAATATAAAAAAAAAACAATACTAAAATAATAAAAATAAAAATTGGAGATGATTTTTCTTATAAAAAAAATAGAGTTATATCCATGGAATATTATATCCATATAAAATTAAATAATTTTTTTCAGTCCATCTAAATTTTCATTCGTTTTAAATTTAACGTGAGCACTAGAGATTTAAGTATAATAATATTTTGAATTTGCATCCATTTAAAAAAAAATAGGGTATCAATTGTTACATGATAATATTTAAAAATGACACTTTATTTACAAAATTATTACCATATTTTTTATTTACACCCATTTTTAGTATAATGTGTGTAAATTTTAAAAGTATATTATTCTTTTTGCACTAGTGAAATGTTCATGTAAAATATTAATTCAAAATTCAATCAAAAGGCAAGGTTTGTTTTGTTTCAGGTTCATGGGAAATTGTCATTTAAAAAGTTTAAATTTAAATCATACCCCGTAAACAAAACTCTAATTTTTGTGGAGAGATACACTGATAAATTTAAATGCAAAAAATCATGAAACGATAAATTAAATTAAAAATTTTATATTTTAATTTTTTGAGATTGAATTTGTTACATAGTAACTACGTCTTTATCGATAGATTGGCTACTTTTTATGGAGTTCAAGTATGATGTTGACTTTTGTTGGGGTCAAACACGAGAGTGTTAGTGCGTGAGGCAGTTTTAGTGATGAAAGAAAGAGAGAGAATAAAGAAACAAGGATTGATATTATTGAATTAATAAAACTGAATTACAAAGTGTCTATTTATATGCACTAAAATAACAAACTAAATAACAAACCCTAAACCCTAATTAGCTTTGGGTTTGGCCCACTTAATACAACTTGGATTATACCTAATATCTCAACATACCCCTTATAATCCAAGTTGTCGAAACACACCAATCATTGTCGATATGAACTATTTCTAATTTCTTTCTCAAAGTTAGGAACATGTCGATCTTTAATTCTTTGGCGAAAATGTCGGCCAATTGTGCTTTACTTGAGCAATACCTTACTTCAAGTTCACCTATATTCACCTTCTCCCTTAAGAAGTGAAATCTAGCTTCGATGTGCTTACTTCTTCCATGCAAAACTGGATTCTTCGCCAGATTTATAGTTGGCTTATTGTCGATCTGTAGTACCAAAGGTTTCTTCATTTCGAATTCCATTTTTTCAAGCACAAATCTAATCCAAATTTCTTAACACGCAGCATAGGATCCTACTATATATTCAGCCTCACACGATGACAATGCCACCACAAGTTGCTTTCTCGAGCACCATAAAATTGTGGCACCAAATACTTGAAAGAAATATCTAAAAGTGCTTCTTCGATCTTCCTTATCTCCGCACCAGTCAGGATCTAAATACCAAGTAACCATAGATTCTTTTCATTTAGAGTCTCGTCGAAATAAAATTCCATAGTTTGTCGATCCTTTTAAGTATCTCAGGATTCTTCTTGCAACCTTCATGTGTAACACCCTTGGTTCACTCATGTATTTACTCACTAATCCAACTGAGAAACATATATCAGGTCGACTGTTGTACACATATCTCATAGATCCGACAATCTATTTGAACAAAGTTGCATCGACTTTGTCTTCCTCTTCATGCTTCTCGAACTTTAAATTTGGTTCGATAGGCGAAGATGCAGGAATAGACTAATCCATTCTGAATCTCTTGAGTATCTCTTTGACATACTTTCTTTGATGTAGCACCATGCCTTGCTTCAACATTTGAAATTCCATGCCTAGGAAGTATGACAACTTTCCCAGATCCGAAATTTCAAATTCCTTCTACATCATCTCTTTGAACTTTGACAAGTTCTTCAAGCTATTTTCAGTTACTAGCAAGTTATCGACATATAAGCAGATTATTGCTATATCTTGTGCCACAACCTGAACATAGACACCATACTCATATTTGGATTTTACGAATCCTAATTCAACCAAGTATGAGTCGATCTTCTTGTTCCATGCCTTAGGTATCTGCTTGAGACCATAGAGCGCTTTGTGCAACTTGTATACTTTACTTGCTTCCTCATGAATAATAAACCCAAGAGGTTGTGTGACATACACCTTTTCAGCTAAAGGTCTATTCAAAAATGCTGATTTCACATCTAAGTGAAATGTTGACCAGCCTTGCTTGCATGCCAAGGCCACCACTAGTCGAACAGATTCCAATATTGCGACAGGTGCAAATACTTCATAGTAGTCGAGTCATGCTCTTTGGAGAAATCCTCAAGCTACCAATATCGCCTTATGCGTTGCTATCGACCCATCAACAGTGTGCTTCAACTTGAACACCCACTTTAATTCGATAGCTTTTGTATGAGCTGACAATTCGACCAGCTCCCATGTGTTGTTTCTTTCGTTTGCTTGTAAATTTTCGACCATAGAAGACTTTCATTGTTTATCTTTGAAGGCTTCACTATAGTTGACTGGTTCAGCACCTGCTAGTAAAGAAAAATGAACTAGTTCCCCATCTATTATGACTTCATCATCACCAACCACTTCATAGTCTTAAAGTCTTATTGGACGAGTTCTAGTTCGTTGAGATCCCTGACTTGTGCCAGCCATATCCTCTTTGACTCTGACTGTGTCGAGAGTGTCACCAACTACTTCGACTGGAGTATCAACAATGTCTTCGACTTCGATATCATTACTTGTTTCATCGAAATCATAGCTCATCAGTAACTTGTCAATTGCATTACTAGAATTCCAATCCCATGCAGAATTTTCATCAATCACAATGTCTCGAATCATCACAATCTTTTGATTAATTGGATTGAACAGCCTGTATGCTCCAGTCTTATGATATCCTACTAGAATCCTAGGTTCACTCTTATGATCAAGCTTCCTTCTCCTAGCATCAGGAATATGCTTGTAGAAAATAGGGCCAAACACCTTCAGATGGCTCACTGATGGCCGTTTCCCACTCCACACTTCTTCAGGAACCTTGTTCTTCAGCTTCTTAGTAGGGCACCTGTTCAGAATATAAACAGGAGTCGAAACAGCTTCACTCCATAAGGATTTTGGCAAATTCTTCTACTTCAGCATGCATCTCGCCATGTTCAATATGGTCATGTTTCTTCTTTTTTCTATTCCATTATGTTGAGAAGTATATGGATCAGTTATCTCATGATCAATACCATGTTATGCACAAAATGCTTCAAATATCTTGGATGTGTATTCGCCACCTCCATCTGTTCACAGAACATTAATATTCTTTTCACCCTGGTTTTTGGAAAGTATCTTGAATCTCTTAAAGATTTCAAATACTTTGTCCTTTCGTTTGATCACATAGATCTAGAGCTTTTGACCGTACTCATCGATAAATGATATGAAATACCTGTTTCCACCAATGGTAAGATCTTCAAAAGGACTACATACATCTGAATGTACAACTTCGAGTATGCAGGATGACCTCATTGGCATAGTCGAATCGAAAGACTTTCTAGACTGCTTTCCGACTAGACAACCTTCACAGAGTTTGTCGGGTATCTCAAGACTTGGTATACCAGTTACCATATCTTGAGTGATCAGTTGATTTAGCGACCTAAAGTTTAGATGTCCAAACCTCAAATGCCACAACCAACTATTCTTGTGGTCGACAATTGTTTTCAGACATTGTACCTCAGTCGAACTGATCCTGGTCTTAAATGTTCTATTCTTCGACAAAGGAAATTTCAATACCAAGTTATTCTGGATGTCGAAAAGTTCTAAGGTTCCATCTTTCATAACCACTGAGAACCCCTTTTCGACTAGTTGTCCAACACTTAGCATATTGCACTTCATTCCAGGGACACAAAGTACATCTTTGATCATGGCTTTTGCCCCATTTCTCGTTTGAATAACTATTTTGCCAGTACCTTCTGCTTGTAACAAGATATTATCAGAAATTTTGACCTTGCTCTTCTTCGACTCGTCAAAATCTAATAACCATACTTTTCAACCAGTCGTGTGATTCGAGCAGCTTGAATCGAGGAACTAGATCTTGGATTCGACATGGTCATCTATAACTGCAGCCACAACCAACATATCATCAGAATCATCTGAATCTTGACTTGCAAGGTTTGCTCCTCGTCCTTATCTTTTGTCGAACCATTGTCTTTCCTGTACCAATAATACTTGGCCAAGTGACCCCACTTTTCAAAGTTATAGCACTGCACACCTTTTTTCTCTACTTTGTCTTTTTGATAGGAATTTTCTTCTCCTCTTTTTGAGGATTCAGAAGTTCTATCATCAATCTTATTCTTGTGAGGATTCGACCAAGACTTCTTGCCCCAACTCTTGTTGATTTTACCTTTGAACTTGTTGGAACCACCATTCTTCTTCCACGATTGAGCCTGTAGTGTTTGTATCATGTCTTGAACTCCTTTCCTTTCGACAATCCTAATCTTATGTGCTTTCAACGAACCAACCAAGTCTCCCAGTTTTAGGGTTTCAAGATTGTTGGATTCTTGAATAACTACGATAACGTGATCAAAGTGAGAGGTCAACGTACGCATTACCTTCTCAACTATCATCTTATCAGTTAGGATTTCACCATAACCCTTCATAAGATGGACGAGTTTCTACACCTTCGACACATAGCCTACAATCTTTTCATCTTCTCCAATTGACAATAATTCATATTGTCGTCGCAAAGATTGCAACTTGACAACCTTAACTTTCTCGCCTCCTTCATAGTACTTGACAAGAATATCTCACGCCTCCTTCGCCGATTCAGCATGACCGATTTTGTCAAAATTATCCGCATCAACCGCCGATTGGATGTAGAATGTCGTCTTGCAATCCTTCTTCTTGGCCTTTTTGTGAGCGGTTCTTTGTGCGTCGGTTGCATCTTCACCAAGCGCAAGAACGTCATTCGTAACCACTTCTAGGGTTTCATGAAAGCCAAATAGATATTGCATCTATTTTCTCCATCGAAGCCAATTTTGCCGTCAAGAGTTGGAAGGGAGTTTGGTAAATTTCTGTTACCATTCATCTTTGCAGCGATTGATCAACAATAACCCACGATCCTAGAAACACGATCTCTGACGTGTGATTCTTGAAATACGATCAAGAATCTAACCAGAGCTCTAGATACCAATTTGTTAGTGCGTGAGGAACTTTTAGTGAGGAGAGAAAGAGAGAGAATAAAGAAACAAGGATTGATATTATTGAGTTAATAAAACTGAATTACAAAGTGTCAATTTATATACACTAAAATAACAAACTCTAAACCCTAATTAGCTTTGGGCTCGGGCCACATAATACAACTTGGATTATATCTAATATCTCAACAGAGAGCATTTTCACTTTGAAGATTTTCTTTATGAGCAACACATCTTTGTGAGAAGCACACCACATACTCACCCAAAATCTTAAGGTGATAAGTGTGTGGGTTCTCCCACTTATAAATGCTCAAGTCTCTACAAACTACTCACACTTGTAATTCTTTTTCAAGACTCCCCCTCAAGTGTGAGTCTATCCACAATACTCCCCCTTAAGTAGAAACTTTTTTTCCACGTACACATGTACTGGTCCCTTCACTCGAATTAAAGGCTCATGATACCACTATTGGGGTCAATTCGGGAGAGGGTGTCAAACACGAGTGATCATTTTTACTTTGGGAACTTTCTTTATAAACAACATATCTTTGTGAGAGACACACCACATACTCATCCAAAATTTTAAGATGGTCGGTGTGGGGGTTTTCCCACTTATAAATACTCAAGTATCCACATTTATAATCAATGTGAGACATTCCCACACTACTCACACTTGTAATTCTTTTTCAACAACTTTCGTCCCGTGACATGTCACGTTAATATCTTTGTCATGTTGACACTGCTATATGTACACTCAATCACTAAAAATTTCTATGTGATGTGTCACGCGTTAACAGACATTATAAAGAGGGACTAAAAATATGGAGAAAAAAAATTAAGTGAACTATTATTTGTAAAACCAAAAATTTAAATTTAAATTAAATTATGGTATATCCTAACATATTTTACCTCAAATTATATTATATCATCAAATGTCAAATTGAGACATAATATATAATACTATAATTATAATATCTTAAGACCAAAGGATTCAAAAATTTAGATATGAACTTGCACCACTAACTTTTTATATATAAATCACATGTTTGACTGAATTATAAAATTTTACTTTCTAGATTTAATTTAATAAGTCGTCACTTTTTTTTCAAACACCCTTTGTTTTTTAATTTTTTGGTCAAAATATAATACAAATTTTCTTACCTCTAATAAAATATATTTATGTCTTTATAGTTTATGAGTCGACTTTTTATAATGTGAAATAAATATTTATGAATAAATTATTATGTTTTTGGTTGTAATAAAAGATTGTATTCCACTTCGAAATTAGCTCCAGCAAAATTTTTGCCACTAAATAATGGAAATTAAATATTTCCATTTATTTGAATGGCAATAGGTAAAATTTGAAAATAATACTATAGAACTCAGTCATGTACTCGTAATTTAATTTTATTTTTCTATTCAAATTTATATTTGTGTGGACACTAATGTTTAAGTTTAAATTTGTATCTAATAAGTGGTTAAGTATCCATGCATGCACTTGTTAGATGTAATTTTAATATAAATAAATCGATCAATTATAAAATATTGTTGTAAAAAATAATGTCTTGAAACAAATAACAAATAACTCTCTTTGAATCAGATTACAAGTACTCAAGAATAATAAATAACTCTCTCACCTAAATTAGGATTTGTCATACTTAAGATGAGAGACTAGTATGCTATTTATAATAAACCTAACATACTAAACTAATTGGTTTTTTAACAATTACCCATTACAAGCTAACTTAGGGTACAAGCTAACTTAAACAATTGGACATAACAAACAGACCCAATTCGACAACTACATACTATAACACATTTCGACTACATCATGTAGGTTTTCGAAAACAGCATGTGAGCGGACTTCGACGACATGCTAAACCTCTGTCGACAATACTAGAGTTCGATCCAATATCTCACAAATCTCCACCTTGGAATAAACTCTATAACCTCAACAAATAAACTAGCTTTCTTCATGCAACTTTATCAACTGCATACAGTGGAAAAACTTGCAACTAGGCAATGTCTTGGTGATCATATCAGCTGCATTATGATCTGTCGAAACCTTCAACACTTGGACTTCTCAACGCTCACCGCACCAGTTTGTTGTGAAAGGATGTCGTCAATAATAAAACAAAGTTAAGAGATAAAGATTAAGTTTCTTGAACAAACACAAGAAACCCTATTAGGTTTCACAAACGAAAAGAGAATAAGGAAGAAGAATAGAGAATTTGTTAAATCTGTTTTACTATTACCGTTCTCAATAAGGGTTCAAAGATTATAAATGAATACCAACAATTAACCTCTCCACTAAACCATTTTTGTTGTGGAGTACCTGCAATAATTTTGTGCCTTGCAATACCTAAGGCAGCATAAAAACTGTCGAACGCCTCATTGCAAAATTCAAGGCCATTCTCGGTTCTTAACCTCTTGACCTTTCTGCCTGTTTGATTTTCGACCAGAGTCTCCCAACCTTTAAAATTCTCAAAAGTTTCATCCTTAGCCTTCTAGATGAATACCTACAAATTTCTGAAATAATCATCGACTATGGATAGAAAATACATTGCTCTTGAATGTGATGGACACCTTGCAGGCCCCTAAAGATCAGCATAGATGTAATCAAGGGATCCATGAGTTCTTTGTTTGCCTTTGTTGAACTTCACTCTACAAGATTTTTCAAGTACACAGGGTTCACAAAATTTCAGCTTTTCGACTTTGTCTCCTCCAAGCAGATTTTGTTTCCCCAATTCGACCAGACCCCTTTCACTGACATGGCCCAATCTCATGCGCCAAATTTCTGTCTTCGGCAAAGGTTTCGTGGATGCAATATTTGTCGAACCACTTACAACTTCAGCCTCAAGGGTATACAAGCCTTGTTTCTTCACGCCTCTCAAGACTTCATTCGACCCCTTCATGACTCTTAGGATACTTTTGTCTCCTTGAAAAACATATTCCTTCTTATCAAAATCACCAAGAGAAATCAATTTTCTCTTCAAGCCAGGTACATACCTGACTTCAGTCAATAGCCTATTGACTTATCATGGAGCTTAAATCTCAGAGATCCAATACCTGCAATTTTGCAAGCTTTGTTGTTTCCTAGCAGCACTGATCCACCATCTTGATCACACAATTCCTCAAACATGTCTTTGCTTAGAGTCATGTTCCAAGTGCAACCTGAATCCATAATCCACTCCTTTCTTGAGTCGTTGCTTGAAACCACCAGGACATTAGATGATTCGAAGTCATCTTGAACAATGGTTGCGTTGCCATTATCCTTACCTCCATGATCTTTCAGGCGTTCAGGGCACACCTTTCTTATGTGACCCTCCTTCTTAAAGTGATAGTATTGAATACCAGATGCCTCGCCATTATAAGACTTCTGCTGACTTTTACCTTTCTTCTTGTCGAACTTACCATCCTTTCGCAAGAATTTTCCCTTAAACTCCAAACCTTCACCAACCGTCAAAGGTTTATGCTCCTTTCGCTTGTTCAAGTCCTTAGAATACAAGGCTGATTGAACTTTTTTAAAGCTCAGAGACTCCCTTCCATACATGAGAGTTTCTTTGAAGTGAGCAAATGTTCTAGGCAAATCGCACAACAACAACAGTGCTTGATCTTCATCATCGATCTTCACATCAATATTTTCAAGATCAAGAATCAGCTTGTTGAACATATTCAACTCATCAGCCAACACTTTGTCTTCACTCATCTTGAATGAATACAAAGCTTGCTTCATGTAGAGTCCATTCACCAGGAATTTGGTCATGTACAAACTTTCAAGTTTCAACCATAACCCCAATGTCGTAGTCTCCTTTGATACCTATCGGAGAACCTTATTACCAAGGCTCAACAATATTGTGTTGTGGGCTTTCTCTATCATGGCCATCTTTTTAGTTTTCGTTAATGCATCGTTCATGGTTTCCCCTCCCTTCAACGCTCCCAAACAACCCTGCTAAACCAGTAGGGCTTTCATCTTCAAGCGCCACAGACCGAAGTCGTTCACTCCGGTGAACTTTTCAATCTCATACTTTGTTGAAGGCATCTTTGTCCACGCTCACCGCACTAATTTTTTGTGAAAAACAATGTCTTGAAACAAAGTATAAACGATTTCTTTATGATCAAGAAACACACGGGGGTTAGGGTTAACGGAAAATCAAGAAGAACAACAGCAAGAATTGGTTATAACTGTTATTCTTTACTTTCTCTTTGAATCAAATTACAAGTACTTAAGAATAACAAATAACCCTCTCACCCTAATTAGGATTTGTCACACTTAAGATGAGAGATTAGTATGCTATTTATAATAAACCTAACATACTAAACTAATGGGCTTTTTAACAATTACTCATTACAAGCTAACTTAAACAATTAGACATAACAAACAGACCAAATTCGACAACTACATACTAGAACACATTTCGACTACAACATGTAGGTATTCGACAACAACATGTGAGCAGACTTCGACGACATGCTAAACCTCTATCGACAATACTAAAGTTCGATCCAATATCTCACAAATATTACATTATTTTAAATATTTAACAATATTTAAAAAATTTTGTTTAATATTGATGTATTTTTTAAAAGTGATAAAAATGAATTTTTTATAATAATATAAATTAAAATATATAAATATTTATCGTGTGGATATGAGGTGGTTTGAGTACTAACATATATTTATGGCAAAATGTTCTTTTTAACCCCTTAACTATACTCTTGGATTCAGATTGATCCTTTAATTTTTTATTTGTCAAATTGGTCTCTTAACTCTTATAATGTGTCATGTTAGTCTTTTTTGTCTAATTAGCGATGGAAAAAGTAAAAAATATGTCGTTAATTAGACAAAAATGACCAACATGACACTTTTTAAGAGTTAATGGACCAATCTGATACGAAAAAAAATTAAGGAATCAATCTAACTCTAAAGGTATAGTTGAAGGACCAAAAAATATATTTTACCTATATTCATTTACACTCATATCCATTTATTTTAGTGAATAATATTTGTGTCGATGCTCTAATTTATTTTGTAATTTTTACTCTTTTTTTTTTCCGAAGTAATATGAGTCCAATCATTATCTATCCCTCTATGTATAATATCAACACATATCTAAAAAATAGTTTGAATTGGAGAATTTTAATCAAGAACAATATATTCGAAATAAACAAAAGATACAACAGAGGGTGATTAGATTAAAGTCCCAATTCACATGCGGCTTATTCCAAGATAAGAGGCAAAGTAGAGTTAGAGAATCATAAGGCTTTATTGGAGTCAAGAAAGGTCTAAAAATTCAATTAAACTCATGTTCTTACAAGACATGAAAATTGTATCATAAATTACAATTGATATTCATTAACATTTATTAATTAACTCTAACATTGAAAATTGATCATACATCAAATCAAATCACATCTTTTGCTACGAAATTCATCTTAATTATACATCTTTTACAATTGATCTAACATTGAAAATTAACTCATCTTAAAACTTCAAACTATAATTTTAGATCTTTATTCTTCTTCTTCCTTACATCCCTCCCCTTTCTAATGGTCCGAACGCTTCGCGGCTTCTCCGGATCCGTTTCCGTCTCCGGTTCTGTGTCTGAACTCTGCCTCATGACACTAATCAAGTCACAAAAAGCACTTAGTATAAACTTACATGATTTCTTCTCATTCATGTTTATATAAGAAAACAAAAGTTCTTCCATGAAATCCCAATCCACACTTTGATTCTTCATAATCCTTGCTTCCACATTTTCTTGCATAGATTTGCGGAAATCATCATAAGGATTTGGCGAACTCGCCAACACAACAACACAATTATTGGGAATCTTCGTTTCCTTTGAAAACGAATCAATTTTGAAGGTTTTCGAAGTCGACGAGTTCGAGGATGATCCCGTTTCTTCAAATGTGTTTGTTGTTGATGTTGTTGTGGATCCCGAGAAGCCACGTGGCGTAAAAAATCTATTGGATCCATTAAGATCCAAAGGTGATCCTCCATCGGATGAATCAAAAAAGATTCGTCCTATATTTAAAGATTTGTTTTCACAAGTTTTTTCTCCATCTTTATCTTCGTCTGATGTGCCGACACATTTAGTGTTTTTGTTAGGTTGAGCATCTTCTTGATCATCGAGAAACAAAGACTTAAAATTTTCAAAGAGAAATTGATCGATATCGGCTAGGGTGGCCTCATCATCCTTGTTGTTTTTGTTTTCGATCGAAAAAGATGGAGTTCTAGGATGTTTGCAACTTTTGATACTAATCCATTTCTTGGAGGGTAAACGGAGTTGATGTGAATGTTGAGTTTTGATTTTGCTAAAGTAACGTTGAAGGGATTTTCTAAGGTTTTTCGGCATGTTGGAATTTTTTTGGGCTAATGTGTTTAATTTGATGAATGAATGAAAATGATTTCATGTGAGGATTAAGGAGTGAAGTTTATAGGCACAATAAGAATATTTTATAGGTAAAATAATGAATTGGGTAAACAATTTTAATTGGTTCCTCTATAAAATTATTGGTAACAAATCAAGGTGTGACAATGCAAATATGAAATGATTTGGAAAGAAAAAAAAATGAACAATGCTGAAAATCGTGCTTCTTACCAAATCTCATTCAAAGGTAGAATTTGGTTAAATAAATATTTTGCATATTTATTTTTAATAATTTTTTGATATTTTACCAATTGAAACGATTCTAGAAACTAAATGAGATACTTTCTCTGATTTTTGCCCTTACAAAAAAAAAAGGCCAAAGAGTTCAATGCATAGAAAAGATTAAAAAAAGGTAAAATATTCTTTTTTAGGATGGTAAAATAATAAAACCTTACCATTGGCAATATTTCTATAATTTTTTGGGGTAAGAAACATGATGAGTTTCTGATGCTATTTTAATGTCTGAAACTCATGGAAATGTTTATTAAAGAAAAAAAAAACATATGAATAAACATTGAATATTGGTGGATTTATTACTAGTAGTAACATTGATATTAATTTTATGTTTTTCATAAAAGATAACGTTTTCATTGAATCAGGTACCTTGTTGATTATTTATTTCATATAAAAGTTAAACATATTTTTTCTTTTATATATACAATAACTTATTTGATAGTTTGACCAAATTAAGAAAAAAATAAAAAATTGATATAATTTATTAAGTATTAAAAAAATTGGTATATTTATACTATAAATAAATAGTAGAAAATATTAAATTGAAAATTTAATATATATATATATATATATATATATATATATATATATATATATATATATATATATATATATATATATAAATATATAAAATGCTAACATACATCCAAAATTGGTGGGGTCCACACAAAAATACACTACATCTATTTTTTTTCTATTTTTTTTTCATCTTTTTAATGTGGGTCCCACCCAAAATTGGTGGATCTCACACAAACATACACTAAGGTGTATGTTGTTAATGCACACCTACATGAGTGTGCATTAGCATAACCCTATATATATATATATATATAGGGAAATGCTTTTGGGCACAAGTTAAGAAACCCATTTATAGTAAATTTGTATGGGAAGCAACAATTTAAAAATTAATTTTATATTTTAATTAAAGACTCTACACAATTTTCAAGACAATACTTCTTAATTTAGTTTTTAACTTGTGCCCTTGAGGCACAAGTTAGCATTACCCATATATATATATATATATATATATATATATATATATATATATATATATATATATATTTATAGATGCGCGCGTGTGCGTGTGCGGGTGTGTGTTTATTTTTTATTTTAATTATAGGGTTTTTATTTGCTGACCATACAACTAATAAAAATAAGTTTAATTATAATTTTAGTCTTTAAATTTAATGTTAATCACAAAACTAATTTTCATAACTTAGATTCATGTATTTTTAGTTGACATGTGTTCATTTAAATAATGTCTCTCTAACACTAATGAAATGTAATAAATTATGCTATCTAATCCATTGATTGATTAATGTTCGAAAATCAAGCTTGGTATCAAATAATTTTAATCCCTCCTAATCACGGTGGCGATAAATTGTATATTTTGATTATAAAAAAAAAAAACCATTTTGTATTTAGTTACAAGTTAATAATTCAAATCACTATTTAATTATTTTTTCCACTTTATAAATCTTCTATCTTATCCGTTTCCTCAATTAGTTAATAATTAGTTTCAAAAATTACACAACTAAGTTGATTAAATTTAAATTATTCAAAAAGCTTATATAATTAGTTCCTCATTTAGTAAAAGATATTATTTTTTTCTTCTAGATTTGGATTATTTTAAAGCTGAAAATATATCAAATTTTTTAAATAAAATATACTAACTAAAAAAGTAAGTTTTACAAAAATAAATAAATAAATAAAAAGTATACTATTTAACAATGCAATTTGAAAACACCTTTATATACTGATTAAAAAAGTAATTTTTGAAAAAAATAAATAAATAAATAAATAAAAAGTATACTACTTAATAATGGAATTTTAACACACCTTTATATAATGATTAAAAAATGTAAAGTTTTTCAAAAAAAAAAAAAAGAAAGATAAAAAGTATACTATTCAATAATGGAAATTGAAAACACATAAATGTATCGAAGGCGTAATCTAACTTTAATTAATTTTGATTTTTTAAAAAAATAATCTCATTTTTAATTAATTTTTTAAAATAACGATAATTAAAAAAACGAAGCTAATCATGTTTAAAAAAAAATAATTAACTAGTAAGAAGAGTGGTCCTTTTGAATTGTGAATGCATACATTTGTTGTACACAGGAGGCAACATGCATGGCTCATGCTTGTAGTACATGCCATTGCATGTGGCGTATGCATGCATCCTCTACGGGCATGTACCATAGGCAATAGCTAATGCGTTGTTTAGAATTTTTTTATATACTGTATCCTTTCTCCATCATTTTTCACCCATCTTCTAAATGTCTCCTTTAATTTTTTTTTCAAAATGTCGTCATATATGTCGTCTTATATTCACAAGAGAATGATGGAGACATTTTGAGTATAAGACGAGATATATGTCGGCATTTCTCTTATGAATATAAAATGACATATATGACGATATTTTGAAGAAAAATTGAAGGAGAGACTTAGAAGATAAGTGAAAAATGATGGACATAGGATGCAATATATATAGAAAACCATAAACAACGCATTAGCCACTGCCTGCGGCGCATGCTCACTACTACAAAATACACATTCGGAAACATAATACTACTATGATTTTGCTTTCCACCGTTGTAATATCACAAACTGGATGTGCCTGATATATTTTTTTATTTTTTTGAAAGTTATTTAATCACGGTTGAGATAAACAACCATGGTGATAAAGTAAGTGTTACAAGCTTCGAATCCTAACAACTACATTTTTTTTCCATTCTTCCTATTACAGAAAGCGTGTGTCACTTAAGTTCATAAATAAATAAAAAATTGAAAAACTATTTAACCACGGTTTTCCTATTCAACAGTTGCAATAAGATCTACATTTCACCGCGGTTGGATATAACAACCGTGGTCAAAGGTTTTCTTAATAAATTTAAAACAAAACATATTCATTATTTCTTTCCTAACATGCCCTAAGCGAAGTAGCGAATCAACGAATCAGAGAAGACAACGATAGCGATAGTGAAATCTTCATCTTCACAATCTTCGTACATTTCAATCTCCATTATCTTCATTCTTGGTCTCTTCCTATTCGAAGTACGGTATGTTTCGTGCAAACTTCACTCTCTTCCTCATCTTCCTAATTCTTGATAATCTTCACTATCTTCATTCTTGTTTGATTTTGTGTTTTGTTTCGTGCAAAGTTCATATGCTTTATATTTTGTTGTTGGATTTATCAGTGAACAAAAATATTAAAACTTTGCTACAATGGATATCCATATGCTTAAGATTGAGAGTTGTACTATTGTTATGAATATGCTTTAGTTTTTCGATATGCTTTAGGTTTAGATTTTGCTGTGCCATTCAAAATATTGTTTTGATATATAAATTTCAGAATTTATTATGGATTGTAGTAGGATGAAAGCTGGTAGATTAGGTCCGGTATATGCATGAGAAAGGAGTTCTTGAATTCCTTGAATACGACGATCAAAATCTTCCCGACAATAATGGTATCTTTTATTTTCCTTGTGTTAATTGCGGAAATATATATAAAGGTGCAAAGGATGAGATATTCTGTAACGTCCTGTATAATATATACCTAGAATAATATCATACAAGTGTTTTATTTGGTACTGATGTAACGCCCCGTTTTGTCCGATTTATTTAATCGAGTCGATTTAATTATTTTCGTTTTTATATTACTTTATTCTTGACTTTTATTTGACAATATATTATTTTTCATCGTTATTATGTTTTATTGCGTTTTGAGAGCGTTTGCGAGATATTTGAGCTGAGGGGGTAAAATGGTCATTTTGAGGGGTTAGATATTTTAGAAAAATTAGATATTTTTATAAATAGAGATTTGAGAGAAAAAGAGAGAAAAGAAAGAAAAAGGAAAGAAAGGAAGAGGAAGGAAAAGAGAAGGAGAGGAAAACTTATGGAAGAAGAAATCATCTGTTCAAGCGCGATTAATCGAGTAAGGGTGAGAAGTTTCGATTATATCTTGCTTGTATATGTATATGTATGTATTTGTTTGAATGTTTGGTTGAAAAATATATGTTTTCCACTTGATTGGAATTGTGATCATTTCGATAGAATCGATGTTTTCACGGTTGAAATGCGATATAAATGCATGGGAATACTTGTTGATTATGTTGGAACATGTTTTGGTTGTTATGGTATGAATTGGAAGAGGTTTGGGTGAAGAATTGGGAGTTTGGACACAAATGTTTCTGGTTTCGCACTGCTGCGAATTTCTGAATTTTGCATTGTTCGCCTAGCGAACCTGGCGAAGGCGAAAGCGAACGTTTGGTCGAGGGTTCGCCTAGCGAACCCGGGAGCGAACGGAAGGCGAATGTTCGCCCAGAAGCTCGCTTAGCGAACTTTATACCCTTTTTCTACTGACTTGGTTCGCTGAGTGTTCGCCTAGCGAACCCTGGAGCGAACATGACAGATTTTTCTATCTTGTATCCTTCATAACTTTTGATTCGTAACTCGGATTGAGACACGGTCGGATGCGTTGGAAAACTAATGAGATGTTATTTCTTATAAAAATTGTTTTGAGATTAGTGGCCGATTTAATTGTGTAGGGAATTTGGAAATGTGTCGTTTTGTCGACTTTTACCGTCGTAATTGTGTGCGATTGATGTGTATCATGCGATATGCTTTTGATATATAACGTATAGCTTGTGTGCTGTTATATGATGTGAATGCATGTGAAGAGATGTTGTGATGATGGTTTGTGGCCTTATGGAAAATAAATGCATTGTTTTGGGTTTGATTGCAATGCATGATTATTGATGTTGAGATGGTTCACATGGTTATATATGTATATGCATTTGATTGTCATGAGTCATTAGTATGCCATGCATCATGATATGCATCTTGTGATGTCGTGTGCCCTTGTGGGGTGTGAGCGAAGAAACGATTCCAGAGGGAATCTGCTGTAACGGTCGTGAGCCTTATATAAAGAGGACTTAAAGCGACGTTATAGACGATCGTGAGCCTTATACAAAGAGGACCTAAAGCGATCGGATCGTGAGCCTTATACAAAGAGGACCTAAAGCGATCCATAAACGTCGTGAGCCTTATACCAAGAGGACCTAAAGCGACGGGGAACATCGTTTTTCCCGACGGGGAGTTACACTAAGTAACAAGCGTTGGTTCCAATAATTCCTGAGTGAATTAATGATGATGAGAATGATGGATGAAATGGTACCGCATGCATAGAGTCGTTGTGTCGGTCTCTGTGCATTTGCATAAGTCATGAATGGATTGATTATGTGTGGGAAATTATGAATGGGATTGATGAGTTGATATACATTGGTGATAAATGCATTGAGCATGATTGATATGCATTTGTGATAAATGCATTGGTTATGGATGATATGTTTTATGTATAGACATACGCTATGTTTTGTGGGGATGTTGTACATTACAATTATTGTATTAATTATCTATGATATGCTATATATGAACATATGTGATGTGGTGGTGTGTTTCCATATGTTATAACTTTGGTATGCATTATGTGTGAATATGCTATTATGTTGGTATAATTGATATATGCTATGTGGTTGGATTATTAGAAATATGTTATGTATCTGTGGCATGCTATATGTATTAGTATGTGATGCTTGTGGTGAGAATAATTATGCATGTGAATTTATATGTGTTTGCATAGTATTATGCAATCTTGATTTAGTTGCTATTTCTCACCCTTCTGCTGTGGTTTGATGCCCTACGAGGCAATTGCCGATAAGTATCTTGGAGGCTTTTGTGAAGATTAGTTCTCCATCCTTTTGTCGGTCTGTCTGCTCTGATACGTAACACGGGAGTCGGGGAACGCTTTTGTTATATATGTATACATTTGTTGGATCTATTTTGTATTACCTTTGTATGAATATTTTGATGTTATAAAACAATTTATTTTGTAAAACAAGTCAGTTATGGATCTTTTCGGTTTATTCCATAATTGAACCTTCCTTTTGTTGGAAAAAGTTTCCGTTTTATGTTTATTTTATTTTGTGTTATGTATCAAATGTATGAGCAGGGATTGTGTTTTCTTTCTTTAAATGTGGCATCCTTGTTTCTGTCTAAGAATAAATTTTCATTCACTCTGATTTATTTATGTATTATTTATCCGCGATGGGAATTGGGGTGTTACATTAGTGGTATCAGAGCAGGTCGGTCCGTTCGGCCAAGTTGTTGAGTTAGTTGGTGTGACAGTTGAATACTGTCGATGTTGTTTGTTCCTTAGTATGTGATATGTGTGTGAAACACTGTCAGTACTTTCTGGTTTTCTAATCCTTTGTCTTCAGGATTGAGAATGAGATAAGTGGGGGAGAAGCTGGTGCTTCTCCAAGTTGCTTCGGTTGTGGAGCGTTGGTTGCAAGATTGTAAGTGTTGTTTGGACAGTGTTGTTCCTGGTTCCGGAGGGAATGCGGAGGTAAGGTTTATGTCGACTAAGGATTTGTGCCTTAGGTAGTTTTGTGCATAAGATGCAAGAAATGCTATTATAGTTTGGTAAAGACGGTTTATGCCCCATCATGATTGTCGGCTGTCTATTGACAAATTGAGGAACTGATCACCCTTAATCTCTTGTTGATAGTAGACGGAATTATGTTGGATGGAATAGACGTGTCTTTCCAGCTTGGATAGTGTGTATAATGAATTGTTGGAATTAAGAAAATGATTACGGATTGTTTTGTTGAGTCGATGAAGATTCTAATATCGAAAGATGAGATAGATTAGGGGTTTTGGTATGTTGGTCTAGTTGGGAAGTCATTGAGAGAGAACGATTGGGTATCGTTAATGGTTGTTCTCAGAGAGTAGAGTGTGAACTCAAATTTGACGAAGGTGAGGATTTGAGGTTTGGATCTGCTAAGTAAATAGAAGAACTTTTAGGAAGTGAAACTCAGATGTTTGTCATGTTTGTGATGATAGTGTTCTGGAAATTGGCAGGAAGCCACAGTGATGGGTCGTCAGTTGTGCATGGTTTTCAGATGTGTTTTTGGATGAAACATTAGTGTGTTGACTTGAAGAGGTCCAGCATGGTTGGTAAGGAAAAGGATGATAGCATGAGGATGCGTGTTAATCAGTGAGTAGTATGAAAACTTGCAGTTGTGTTTTGGATAGCTTGAGTTTTGAATTGTGACGAATTGCGAACGATTTGAAGTTCCTTGATGGTATTACTTTTGTTATGGGTTGAGATCTCGTGTCAGCAGAAACATGGAGTGAGTTGGAACCCCGTAAGAAGAATTGATATGGAATGTGATAACCAGAGATTGTTAAGCTATTTTGGATCAATTGTTTCGAGCTCAGAATGAATTTTGAGGGTTGTATATGTTATGGTTGTGGAGTATATGAATCGTATCTTCCATACTTGTTTGGATAAGTTTATAGTGATGTTTATTGGATGATATTCTGATTTATTTTAAATCAAAGGATAAGTATGTAGAGTATTTGAGGATTGAGTTACAAGGGTTGAAAGAGAGGGAGCTTTCTGCTAAATTATCGAGTGAGAATTTTGATTGAAAGAGGTTAGTTTTCTTGGATATGTTATTTCTGATGATGGTATTGTTATGGATCCATTGGCAGTAGATGCAGTTCGACAATGAGAGGCTCCGAAGTCGGTTAAGGTGATTAGAAGCTTTTTGGACTTTAGTTGGTTATTACCGGAGGTTATGGAAGGATTTTCCAAGTTAGCATTTTCGTTACTTCAGTTGACTTGCAAAGGGTAAGTAGTTTGCTTTGGATGTTCATTGTGAGGAAAGTTTGAGAGGGCTAAAGTAGAATTTATCTACGACTCCAGTTTTGATTCTGCGTGATCCTGATAAACCGCTTGTGAAGTATTAGGATGCGTCTATGATGAGTTTAGTCACTGTGTTAATGCAAGATGGTAAAGTCGTGGCTTATGCTTTACGACAATTGAGGATTCATGATTTCAAGATGGTTGCAGTTACTTTTGTGTTGAGAATCTGGAGGTATTATTTTAATGGTTTTGAGTTCGAAGTGTTTAGTAATCACAAGAATATTGAGTACCTGTTTGGTCGGAAATAATAGAGTATGAGACAACGAGGATGGTTGGAATTCTTGATGAGTTATGAATTTAGCTGGAATTACCCTATTGGTGAAGTTAATGTCGTGCCTGATAAGTTAAGTCAAAAGTCTTTGCATATGTCTGCTTTGATGGTTAAAGAGTGGGAACTTTTGGAAGAATTTAGAGATTTGAGTTTGGTGTGCGAATTGACATCTGATAGCGTGAGGCTTGGTATGTTAAAGGTCACTAATGATTTTCTGTTGACCGTTAGCGAGAAACAGAGGCTGGATGTGAAATTTGTTAATTTGATGACGGTTGGAGATAAAGGTGTGAATGGTGACTTTAAAGTGGATGATCAGGGTGTTTTGAGATTCCGTGGTAGAATTTGTATTCCTGATGGTTCGGAATTGAAAAAGATGATTTTAGAGGAAGGACATCGGAGTAGTTTGATTATACATCCGGGAGCTAATAAAATGTATCAAGATTTGAAGAAGATCTTGTGATGGTCATAGGATTAGAATTATTTGAGCAGTTCAGAGACTTGTGTCTGGTGTGTGAGATAGCACAGCAGAGTGTGAGGTTGGGTATATTAAAAGTGAACAATGATTTTTGGTGAATATGAGAAAGAGTTAGACTTTGGACGTGAAATTGGTAGATTTGATGGTTACGAGTCATCAGAGTGCGTAACGGAAGCGTGATGTGGCACAATTCGTATATGAGTGTGTGACTTGTAAGAGTTCATAGGTTGAACATTGGAAACATGTAGGAATGATGAGACCATTGGACGTTTCAGAATGGAAGTGTTAGGTGAAAGGTTTAAATATTATTCATGGGCTACTATGTAGATAGATGTTTTGGTTATATGTTCGATTGGTGAATCGTAGTATTGTTGTAATATTGTTGTGTGACAAGGATGTTGGTATTGTGGTTATGTAGAGGTTGTTGAAACGATGTTGGGTCGTGGAACTTTATGTTCTTGTTTGTGTTGTTGCCTCGTTTCCATCGTGATGGTTCGAGTGCGAGTAGCTAATTCCTTATGGGGAATTAGGGGAGTGTTACCTACGGTGATGGTAACGATCTTGTTGTGTTTCAGTTCAAGAGTGAACCTGTGTGTTCATAACTTGGGTATTCTTTGAGTCGTAAGTTGGTCGTCAAGTGCATTGTATGGGCATTGCATCTTGTCGTTGTTGTTATTACCGTTGTCGTGTCGTTGTAGTAGTTGCTGTGAGCGAGGTGTTTTGTCGGTTTGTGTTATTCGTGGTGTTGCCTTTAATGGCATGAGAGTGGGTTAGTCAGATACGAGAGTCGTATCCGGAGTTATTTGCACCAAGTGTATTTTCGAGGATGAAAATGTCTAAGTGGGGGAGAATTGTAACACCCCGTTTTGTCCAATTTATTTAATCGAGTCGATTTATTTATTTTCGTTTTTATATTATTTTATTCTTGACTTTTATTTGACAATATATTATTTTTCATCGTTATTATGTTTTATCGCGTTTTGAGAGAGTTTGCGAGATATTTGAGATGAGGGTAAAATGGTCATTTTGAGGGGTTAGATATTTTAGAAAAATTAGATATTTTTATAAATAGAGATTTGAGAGAAAAAGAGAGAAAAGAAAGAAAAAGGAAAGAAAGAAAGAGGAAGGAAAAGAGAAGGAGAGGAAAACTTATGGAAGAAGAAATCATCCGTTCAAGCGCGATTAATCGGGTAAGGGTGAGAAGTTTCGATTATATCTTGCTTGTATATGTATATGTATGTATTTGTTTGAATGCTTGGTTGAAAAATATATGTTTTCCACTTGATTAGGATTGTGATCATTTCGATAGAATCGATGTTTTCACGGTTGAAATGCGATATAAATGCATGGGAATACTTGTTGATTATGTTGGAACATGTTTTGGTTGTTATGGTATGAATTGGAAGAGGTTTGGGTGAAGAATTGGGAGTTTGGACCCAAATGTTTCTGGTTTCGCACTGCTGTGAATTTTTGAATTTTGCATTGTTCGCCTAGCGAACCTGGCGAAGGCGAAAGCGAACGTTTGGTCGAGGGTTCGCCTAGCGAACCCGGGAGCGAACGGAAGGCGAATGTTCGCCCAGAAGCCCGCTTAGCGAACTTTATGCCCTTTTTCTGCTAACTTGTTTCGCTGAGTGTTCGCCTAGCGGTCCCTGGAGCGAACGTGACAGATTTTTCTATCTTGTATCCTTCATAACTTTTGATTCGTAACTCGGATTGAGGCACGGTCGGATGCGTTGGAAAGCTAATGAGATGTTATTTCTTATAAAAATAGTTCTGAGATTAGTGGCCGATTAAATTGTGTCGAGAATTAGGAAATGTGTCGTTTTGTTGACTTTTACCGTCGTTATTGTGTGCGATTGATGTGTATCATGCGATATGCTTTTGATATATAACGTATAGCTTGTGTGATGTTATATGATGTGAATGCATGTGAAGAGATGTTGTGATGATGGTTTGTGGCCTTATGGCAAATAAATGCATTGTTTTGGGTTTGATTGCAATGCATGATTATTGATGTTGAGATGGTTCACATGGTTATATATGTATATGCATTTGATTTTCATGAGTCATTAGTATGCCATGCATCATGATATGCATCTTGTGATGTCGTGTGCCCTTGTGGGGTGTGAGCGACGAAACGATTCCAGAGGGAATCTGCTGTAACGGTCGTGAGCCTTATACAAAGATGACCTAAAGCGACGTTATAGACGATCGTGAGCCTTATACAAAGAGCACCTAAAGCGATCAGATCGTGAGCCTTATACAAAGAGGACCCAAAGCGATCCATAAATGTCGTGAGCCTTATACCAAGAGGACCTAAAGCGACGGGGAACATCGTTTGGCCGACGGGGAGTTACACTAAGTAACAAGCGATGGTTCCAATAATTCCTGGGTGAATTAATGATGATGAGAATGATGGATGGAATGGTACCGCATGCATAGAGTCGTTGTGTCGGTCTCTGTGCATTTGCATAAGTCACGAATGAATTGATTATATGTGGGAAATTGTGAATGAGATGGATGAGTTGATATACATTGGTGATAAATGTATTGAGCATGATTGATATGCATTTGTGATAAATGCATTGGTTATGGATGATATGCTTTATGTATAGACATACGCTATGTTTTGTGGGGATGTTGTACATTACAATGATTGTATTAATTATCTATGATATGTTATATATGAACATATGTGATGTGGTGGTGTGTTTCCATATGTCATAACTTTGGTATGCATTATGTGTGAATATGCTATTATGTTGGTATAATTGATATATGCTATGTGGTTGAATTATTAGAAATATGTTATGTATCTGTGGCATGCTATATGTATTAGTATGTGATGCTTGTGGTGAGAATAATTATGCATGTGAATTTATATGTGTTTGCATATTATTATGTAATCTTGATTTAGTTATTATTTCTCACCCTTCTGCTGTGGTTTGATGCCCTACGAGGCAATTGCAGATTAGTATCTTGGAGGCTTTTGTGAAGATTAGTTCTCCATCCTTTTGTCGGTCTGTCTGCTCTGATACGTAACACTGGAGTCGGGGAACACTTTTGTTATATATGTATACATTTGTAGGATCTATTTTGTATTACCTTTGTATGAATATTTTGATGTTATAAAACAATTTATTTTGTAAAACAAGTCAGTTATGGATCTTTCCGCTTTTTTCCATAATTGAACCTTCCTTTTGTTGGAAAAAGTTTCCCTTTTATGTTTATTCCATTTTGTGTTATGTATCAAATGTATGAGCAGGGATTATGTTTTCTTTATTTAAATGTGGCATCCTTGTTTCTGTCTAAGAATAAATTTTTATTCACTCTGATTTATTTATGTATTATTTATCCGCGATGGGAATTGGGGTGTTACAACTTACACCATCACATACTTGACCATTCTAATACATAGATACAACCTATGGTACAAGACATGGAAATTAGCCAAAACAATAAAATTTAAGATTAATGTACAATATCCTTAATTTTACAATAACAAATTACACAGCGGAAAACTCAAACTAAGCTTCTCTTGAAACATCCAAGCATAGCTCCACTTGAAAATCAAACCTGCAAACAATACCTGAAAAATAACAACGATAATGGGGAGAGATATTAATCTCAGTGAGTTCCCTATCTTATGGATTCTCCCAGCTTTATAGGGTTCTAGACAATCCTAACTCAAGTCAAAAGGGAAGGGATATGACCTTGAGTTCAGAATCTCACACTATATGGAAACATGTTCATGATTTCACCAACTCAAATTATCACTAATCGGTAACCTCATCAAGGCATCCCATTTTCCCGTCCTCTTCTACGTCTAGAAGTCGGCCCGAGTCATGGATCCTTGCACTTACTTGACATACAAAATAAATTCAGAAACTAAGGGACATATTATCACCTCATGAATCGTCACTTCACATGGTTGTTAGCCATCACAAGTCTCTACCCGTAGGTTCCATTCGTACTACACGCGAGAATCAAACTTGCCAAATAATCATGCGTACATTCCAGAGGAGCCCTAAGCTCATGAAACGACAAGTCTCAGGGAAACGGTTTCGATTACGTGATCTCATGCACAAACGTGATTGTATTCGACAATCACAAGGCAACATGCCTTAATCACAAAGAACACAAGGTTCACACACATGTTCCATACTAGTGTCTCACTCTCCTCTAGACCATTACTCGTCAAGAATGCACACCTAGGCATCGAATGCACGAGCATCGCCATCTAGATTCTCTATCATAATCCTAGTCACAACTAGGTCACAACATTAAACTATGCTATTGGTTTTGGGGTAAAGTTTCCTCGCTCTTCCTAATTCATTTTAAGCATGCATTCTCTCAATCATACTTGACAACAATTAGATGGACATAGCATAACACAAATAGCATAAGTAAAACACTTATAATAACACATCACATAAAACATTAATTTCATTCAATTGCCACCAATTCATTAATCCCACGATACCAAAAACGCCTCGATCGGACACACGGATCAAAAGATATGAGTTTTTCTAAATATTTTTCATCCACATACAGTGTTAATCGGTTACCGGGATATGGTTAACCGATTAACCATGCTGCACTGTTCACACAGAACCAAAATGCGAGTTAGAGGCATAATTTGGTTAATCGGTTAACCATATTATGGTAACCGGTTAACCAGACCAATTTTCACGCAGGACATCAAAAATACACGCGTTAACTGATTAACCATATTTGGTTAATCGATTAACACTGTAACAGAAGTTCAAAACCTGCATTTTCTTGGGACAAAACCCATCCAAACTTCATCACAACATGTTGAAACATAACAACACACATTACCGATTAAATTCATATATAACCCGGCTATACTACGCACTTTATTCCGCATTTGAACCGTTAGAAACATTGATTTAGCAAAATTACTCATTTATCGAATTCTAACATAAATTCCAACAACTCTAACTTAGAACTTAAAGCTTCTAACAAGAACCCACCTTGATGATCAAAGAAGAGGTTGAAGAAGATGATGAAGATGAGATACATCCAAGTTTTTCCTTCTTCTTCCATAAGTTTTTCTTCTCTTTCCCTCTTCTCTTCTCTTCCTTTTCTCTTCTTTCTATTTCTCTTCTTCTTTCCCAACTTTTTCCTTTTCTTTCTCCTACAAATATATATATATATATATATATATATATATATATATATATATATATATATATATATATATATAATACCTATATTATATAATATAATCTAATAGGGTAAAATATCTCCAATTGATATTTTATCGTCTCACACCAATTAATCAATTATTAGAGTTACCATAAAATCCTCTGTTAAACTAATAAATATTGATCTATCTCTTTTGTTAATTAATTGATCTCTTCAGAGTTCATTAGTTGCTCTATTGTTCCCAATTGACAATACTTAGAGCACTTAGGAGACTCCATTATTCCAACTAACCAAAGATAGAGTACATAGAACTCATTCGATTTTATCTGATATCCAATTGAGCGTTTAGAGAATATGGGGTATTACATATTCCATCACCTATGTTGTGATGGTATATGTCAAAATTATACAAATTATACAATATGGACGTGGCATGGTGAGGTAAAAAAAAGTGAAATAGGGTGTCACAAAGTTATGAAGTTGATGAAGATGAATATATGGATGACCGACTAGAAGATATATTTCGTGATATTGGAGAATCTTCTTTTAAGTAAGCCCATATTTATAATACTTTATGTAGTGATAAGGACACCCCTTTATATAAGGGGTGCACAAGTTTTACACGATTGTTTGCGGTTTTAAAATTGTTTAATCTGAAAGCAAAAAATGGGTTTTTGGATAAAAGTTTCATGGAATTGCTTAATTTGCTAAAACAAATGTTACCAGAAGATAACAATTTTCCTGATCGTTGTTATGATGCTAAGAAGATATTGTGTCCATTGGTTTTGGATTATATCAAAATACATGCATGCCCTAATGACTGCATATTATACACGAAAGAGTATGAAAATTTTGATCAATTTCCTGAATGTGGGGTGTCGCATTACAAGCTGAAGGACAACAATGGTGATGACAATGACAATGACAATGACAATGTTAGTAGGAAGAGGCCTCCTGCTAAAGTGTTATGGCACTTGAAAATAATTTCAAGATTCAAGAGACTTTTTGCTAATGCGGATGACACAAAGAATATTAGATGGCATGCAGATGAAAGAAAATGTGATGGAACCATAGACCATGTAGTTGATTCTTTGCAATTGAATAAAATTGATTCGTTGTTTCAGGATTTTGACACTAAGTGAAGAAACCTTAGGCTTGGGATTGCCACCGATGGAATGAACCCCTTTGGTAATCTGAGTACTAACCATTATTCGTGGCCTGTTCTTCTCACGATTTACAACCTATCTCCTTGGTTGTGCATGAAGCGTAAGTATATGGTGTTAAGTATGATGATTTATGGGCCACGACAGCCTGGAAACGACATAGATGTTTATATAAGTCCATTAATTGAAGATTTAATACTTTGGTGGGAGGAAGGAATTGAAGTTGATGATGCATATTCTGGTGAAAAGTTTAAGATGGGTGCAATATTATTTTGTACAATCAACGATTTCCTGCATATGGTAATTTGGTTGGATATAGTGTCAAAGGACACAAAGAGTGTCCTATTTGTGAATCAAATACATGTTATCACCAACTTGAGTTTGGAAAAAAGACTGTTTACCTTGGGCATTGGAAATTTCTAAAACCCAGTCATTTTTATCTTAGATTGCGGAAGGCTTTTAATGGAGAGCAGGAGTTTGATATCGCTCCTAAACCTTTAAACGGGGATGAAGTTTATCAATGACAAAAACACATTAATGATGTTTTTGGAAAGAGAGAAAAAGAAAAAGGGTTAGTTGAGAAAAAATATATGGAAAAAGAGGTATGTGTTCTTTGATCTTCCATATTGGTCTAGTCTCGAAGTAAGGCATTGTCTTGATGCGATGCATGTGGAGAAAAATATGTGTGATAGTTTGATTGGAACACTTCTAACCATTCCAGGAAAGACTAAAGATAGTTAGCAATCTTGTCTCGGTATGGAGGCAATGGGTATATGAAAATAATTGGCTCCAATAGAAAAAGGGAAAAGAACTTATCTGCCTTCAGCTTGTTATACTCTATGTAAAAAGGAAAAGAAAAGTTTTTGCCAGTGTTTGCATGGTATCAAAGTTCCCCAAGGTTACTCATCAAACATCAAGAAACTTATATCAATGAAAGATCTCATGTTAATTGGTTTGAAATCTCATGATTTTCATGTCTTGATGCAACAACTTCTACCAGTGGCTATCCGTGACATCCTACCAAAAAATGTGAGAGTAACTATAACTACATTGTGTTTGTTCTTCAATGCCATATGTAATAAAGTTCTTGATATAAAAATTTAGATGAATTAGAAGATGAAGCTGCCATAATCTTGTGTCAATTGGAGATGTATTTTCCTCCATCATTTTTTGACATTATGGTTCAGTTACTTCTTTATCTTGTCAGAGAAATCATATTGTGTGGTCCAGTTTATTTAAGGTGGATGTATCCAATAGAGCGATACATGAAGATCTTTAAAGGATATACGAAGAATCATCACCAACTGGAAGCTTCGATTGTTGACAGTTACATCACAGAAGAAGTTGTTGAGTTTTGTACAAACTATTTGTCGGAAGCAGAGTTTATAGGAATTCCAAAGTCTCATGATGCTAACACTGAAGGTAGAGGTATTCAAGGTTTAAATTTTAAGTCAATGGCTAAGGATGTAGTTATTTAGACACATTTCTATATATTGAATAATGTTGAAGAAGTTCAACCTTACGTGGCTACTCACAAAAGACTTTTGAAGAAAAGATATCCACGAATGAGTGACAAGTTGTTGTTGATAGAGCATAACAAGAAATTCTTAGATTGATTTAATAAAAGGATACCAAACGATCATAGTGCATCTGAGACAATTAAATGATTGTCGTACATGCCAAAATTTAATGTGATAACTTGGACTGCATATGACATTGGTCATTATACCTTTTATACAAAATTAAAAGATGATCTTAGTACAATGCAAAATTATGGGGTTATGGTTGAGGGAGAATCTATGTATTTCTCTAGTTCGAAAGATAAGAATCCAATATTGGCATCTAGTGCATTCTATAGTGTCATTGGGGTGATTTGAGAGACTGATTATGTTCTCTTCAAAGTGCCTTTATTTAAATGCAAGTGAATTCCCAATAATATTAATAGTGTACAAACTGGTGACTTAGGATTCACTCGGGTTTACCTTGGCAAGGCAAATTATATGACCGAACCATTCATCATGGCTTCACAAGTAAAACAAGTTTTCTATGTGACCGACCCTTCAGACACATCGGGGAAACGATCAATCGTTCTCCGAGGAAAATACATTCCTAGTAGTGATGAAAGTTTTGATATTCCTTATACTCCTTCTTACACAACACAAGTGCCTACCACATATGATGAAGTTGATAGAGATGGTGTGCATGTTAATCATAATGAAGGCATATGGGAAAATGAACAAGTAAGTTTTTTATTCTTTATTCATAATTTAATGTAAGTTATTATTCTTATGATGAAGCATTCTCATAGGAATGATGAAGTATTATAACAACAATGACGAAGCATTTCAGTATAAAAGAAACGAATGCAAAAGAAGAAGAGGGAAAAAGTTTCTATTATGCTTCACACCCGATACAAAGTACAAGCAGGTGTATTTATATCCACACAATTGAACTAAGTGGATAGCGCCAAATACAAACCAATAGCCTAATGACACCTGTACTCAGTATTAAACAATAAGCTACTTCTAATATGAAATTAAGACTAGCTTAATACTTCAATAACCCCTCTCAAGCTAAGCATGGTAAATGTTTATCATGCTAAGCTTGGAAACAAATTTGTTGAACGTTGAGATTGGCAAGGCTTTTGTGAGGAAGTCAGTAAGCTGTTCTTGAGTAGAGATAGGCAATAAGCGAAGCAGCCTCTTTTGAAGTTTTTCACGAACCAAGTGACAATCAATCTCTAAATGTTTTGTTCGCTCGTGAAACACCGGATTAGAGGCAATATGTAATGCACTCTGGTTGTCACGGTAAAGAACGGGAAGTTTGGAGCATGTAATGTTTAATTCTTTCAGCAACACATTCAACCAAAGCAGTTCACATGTGGCGAATGATAATGCGCGATATTCAGCCTCCGACGATGATCTGGAAATAGTTTGTTGTTTCTTTGCACGCCATGATATGAGGGAAAAGCCAAGAAAGAAGCAATACCCCGAAATGGATTTCCTAGAATCAACACACCCTTCCCAATCAGCATCTGAAAATCCAAGGAGCTAAAACTCAGACTTTCTGCGAAACAGTAAGCCTCTACCAGGGCTGGTCTTTAAGTATCGTATTACTCTGCAAGCAGCTTGATAGTGTGCCATAGTGGGTTTATGTAAGAATTGGCTCAATTGCTGTGTGGCATATGTGATGTCAAGATGTGTGGTGTTGAGATACAACAAACGACCTATTAGCCGTCTATAAGCTCCAACATCTTCAAATGGTTTTCCATTATCAGCATGAAGTTTAATTGATGGGTCAAGAGGTGTTGAGGCTGGTTTTGATCCAAGCAGTCTAGAGTCCTGCAATAAATCAAGACAATACTTACGTTGGGACAATGATATTCCTTCCTTGGAATATGCAACTTCCAAGCCAAGAAATAATTTTAACATCCCTAGATCTTTGATGCTAAAATTTGTGTCCAATGAAGCTTTAATTCGTGATAATTCAATAAGGGAAGTTCCAGCTAGTATTATGTCATCCACATAAACTAGAATTGCTGTAAAATCAGTGTTAGTACTCAAGGTGAATAAAGAGTAATCAGAGGTGGACTGAGTGTAACCTTGTTGTATGAGTAAAGCTATTAACTTTTCATACCACTTACGGCTAGCTTGCTTTAAATCGTAGAGACTTTTCTGAAGTTTGCATATCTGATTGGGCATGTTACATTTAACACCTTCAGGTATTATCATGTATACATCCTCTTTTAACTCTCCGTGTAGAAATGCGTTGTTCACATCAAGCTGATGTAAAAACCAGTTGTTAACAGCTGCAGTTGCAAGGAGAGTTTCAACTATGGTGAGTTTTGAAACAGGCGAGAAGGTATCAAAAAAATCCAGTCCCTCAATTTGATTATAACCCTTGGCCACGAGTCTTGCTTTGTACCTCTCTATCGTGCCATCAGCTCTATGTTTCACCTTGAACACCCATTTGCTACCATTAGGCTTAACATGAGGTAACAACTCTACTATGATCCAAGTTCTATTATTGTCCAATGTTTCTAATTCAGAATCCATGGCCTTGATCCAGTGTTCAGACATGCATGCTTCTTTGTAGTTCTTTGGCTCATGAGTGAGGGTAATGTTGGATGCAAATACACGATGTGATGCAGACAAAAAAGACAAAGAATCATGATTTGAAATAGGATAAAGGACTTTTGTTTTACCTGAAGATGCCTTGTCTGCCGAAGCTTCAGATGCACTGCATACATAATCTGAGAGGTAATAATGTGCATACTTAGTTCTGGTAGGTCTAGTTTGTGGGATATTTTCAGTATTTTGAGGAATAATGACATTTTGTGTGTCAGAATTTTCTATGTCAGTTGAGTCAGAAGCATTATGAGAACAATTGTCATCATGGTGTTTCTCATTAGATTGTTCCAAATGGTCCTGGTTTTGTATGTGGTTTTCTAGTGTGTTAGTGTTTATGTCATGTGATAATATGGGAGTTTGTTCATGATCTATGTGTGATGAAGGGATAGTGTTTGGTATGGGTGTAATGTTAGAGTCTGTATAAGGATGATATGCCCAAGTAGCAAAATTTTCATTTAAGTAGGGAAATATGTGTTCATGATGTATGACATTTGTAGAAGTGAAGATTTCATGACTGTTAATATCATAGAGCACACTATCCTTCATACCACTTTTGTATCCTAAAAATACACATTTTCTACCTCTTGGCTCAAGTTTAGTTCTATGCATATGGAGGGTGGATGCATAAGCTAATGAACCAAAAATTTTAAGACTATGCATATCAGGAACTTCATTATGTAAAATAAAATGAGGTGAAAGATTGTTTAAGACTTGTGTAGAAAGTTTATTAATAATGAATGTTGCATGTGAAATAGCATAGGACCAAAATTTCTTAGGAAGTTTTGACTGAAAAAGAAGTGCTCTTCCTACATTTAATAAATGTTGATGTTTCCTCTCCACCCTACCATTTTGTTACGGAGATTCAACACAACTAGTTTGATGTATGATGCCTTTAGATGCATAAAATTCAGGCATGTTAAACTCAAGACCATTGTCTGATCTAATGATTTTAACAATATTACCTTTTTGATTTTCAATGAGTTTATGCTGCCTAGTCTCAGATTTGTTTTTCATAAAAGTCACCCATGTGTATCTACTGCAATCATCAACAACAGTTAAAAAATATGAATGATTATGACAGGATTTTATGGCAAGAGGATCCCAAATGTCAAAGTGGATCATATCATAAGGGTGATTAGCTCTATTCTTACTAACAACATAATGCAATTTCTTCTGTCTAGCATAACAACATACATCATAAACATCTTTATTATTCAAAGTAATAAAAGGAAATTGTGAATGTAAGTACATCAGTCTATTTTGTGATAGGTGTCCTAGTCTGAAGTGCCATAGGGCTCTATCAGGTAAAGATACAGTAGCAACTAATCTAGGTACTGAAACAGGTAAAGGTGTTGTATGTGTGTGTGGAACTTTAGTATGCAAATCACTATCACTTAGTGTTAGATAGTACAGTCCATCCTTTTGCTCAGCAGAACCAGCCATCTTCATGGATGTCTTATCCTGTATAATACATTTTGAATCAAGGAATTTAACGTTGCAATTAGAAGATGCACATAACTTTGATACAGATAACAAATTTAAACAAAATTCAGGAATCAACAGAACATTGTAGACAATAATTCAGGGGAAAAATGAATTGTGCCAGAATATTTGGAAACTAACCTATGCCCATTAGGCAATTTAACATTGATAGGAATAATTTGTGTATAGGAGTAAAACCAATGAATAGAACTACAAATATGGTCAGTGGCTCCTGAATCAATGATCCAAGAACCAACTGTATCATGATGCAGAAAATGATGTGTGTTACCTGCTGATGAATGACCAACAGAAACTTGGTTGGATGAAGCATGTGTTGAATTTTGGGCAAGGTTTGACTTCTAAAGTAAATCCATTAGAACTGTGAATTGGCCCTGAGTCATAGGAGAGTTGTCATCCCTTGTATCAGCACTATTTGGTACAGACCCATCATCAATGCCATCAGAAGCAGCATTGTTAGCTGTGATTGAAATTGCTTTTGCATGTGAGGTGGTACCCCATATTTCTTGAAGCAATTCTTTACTGTATGGTTAGTTTTTCCACAAAATGTACAAACACGAGCTCCATGTCTGAAAGAACCTTGTTTACCACTAAACTTCTTGGAATCATCAACATTTATGAGTGTTTGAGATTCATCAGTTGGGGTATGGGTTTGAATTTGGCGCTCATGTTGAATAACCATAGAGAAGATCTTGTTAATAGGTGGCAGAGGATCCATTAACAATATTTGAGACTTAACCACATCAAATTGTTTATTTAAGCCAGTAAAAAAAATGTATGATTTGTAAAACTTGATGATTCGATCTTGCACTGTGCATAGCTGCACAAGAACACTTTATGCGACAAGTACACATTGGCAAAGGTAAATAAAGATCGAGTTCTTCCCAAAGAATCTTGAGATCAGAAAAGAATTCAGTTACCGATTTCGTTTCTTGCTTGAGATTGTAGATTTCTTGCTGTAGTTCAGATATTCTGATGAGGTCACCTTGGGAAAATCTTTCTTTGAGGTCATTCCACACATCAAGAGAGTTCTCCATGAATACGATCGATTGAGCAATCGATTTCGAGAAAGAATTCATAATCCAAGAATGCACTAACATATTGCAGCGATTACAAGCTCGAACAGACGGATCAAATGAATCTTCAGGATTGGGAAGTGCTCCATTGATGAAATCAATCTTCATCTTGCCACCAAGAGCTCTCTTCATGGATCGAGCCCAAGAATGATAGTTCGAACCAGTGAGCTTGGGTAGAACAGTAACGGAACCGGGACCATCACTGGGATGAACGAAATATGGTGAAGTTGGATCTAAAGCAGGATCGGTTGGTGGTCGCGGGGGAGCCATGGAAGGATGAACGCAGCAGCAGAATTAGGATCGAATGGCGAATGATACCATCTTATGATGAAGCATTCTCATATGAATGATGAAGTATTATAACAACAATGATGAAGCATTTCAGTATAAAAGAAACGAATGCAGAAGAAGAAGAGGGAAAATTTTTCTATTATGCTTCACACCCGATACAAAGTACAAGCAGGTGTATTTATATCCACACAATTGAACTAAGTGGATAGCGCCAAATACAAACCAATAGCCTAATGACACCTGTACTCAGTTTTAAACAATAAGCTACTTCTAATATGAAATTAAGACTAGCTTAATACTTCAATAATTATTTCTAAGTATATTTACTAACAAGTATAATTATTTAAAATTAGGTGTTTAAAGTTAAGACACCAAGAGACAAGACACCAAAAGACAAGAAACCAAAACACTAAGATACAATTATGTGATGTAATTATATAATGTGTTGTAGGTTGTTTTGTGCCATTTTTCTTTTGATGTAATATATATAAAATGTTTGGTTCTTAATCCAATATATGGATTTGATGTAATACAATACAATTATTGTTATGATACAATTGTTGTTTCTGTTCTGATACGGTTCACAAAAATACAAGTTAAAAAATGGAAAATTTTCAAAAAGTAGAAATATATTTTTTTTAAAAGCAAATAATTTAACGATGGTTGTTAAATATAACCGTAGTTGTAGAGTGAACGTTGTCCAGAATAATATATATATACCAAAAAGGCACTGCTGAGAATCAAACCTATGACATTTAATATATTACAACGGTTAGTTAAAGCAACTGTGGTAATATGTCGCACACTTTCAGGTTTTCTACAACAGTCATACGACCATAATTGTAAGTAACGCATATACAACCACATGTTATTTCACAAAGGTGGGTCACGCGTGACGGTATCCCTTTTTCAACTATTGTTGTATATGTTTTCTGTAGTAGTGACTCCTAGAGGATGCATGCATGCACCATGCAATGACATGTACTATAAGCATGCGCCATGCTTGCTGGCCATGTGTACAACAAATGTATGCATGTGCCATGCATGATGGTACTTGTGTATGACAAATATATGCATGCGCCATTCAAAGTGGCTATTCCTCTTGCCAGCTAATTTTTTTTGTTTAAAACAGTTAGTTTCGTATTGTTTTTTTGAAATTATAATTATTTTGAAAAATGATCTAAAAATGATGGTTATTTTAAAAAAAAAAATTATTAATTTTTAACTCACCATAAAAAGTATAAAAAGTTTATTATTTTTTAGTTTAATGATTGAAATTTACCTTTCAAAAATAAATAAATGTGATGTTGCAGATTTAAATATATATCATTACATATAATATCCATGCACAAATATCAATTGAATTAGATTAACGTGAAATTTTTTTTATTATTAATGCATGTCACATTTAAAGTACAATTCGGTTAGATCATCCAACAAAATATATCAAGAATTTGTCTCGAATGGCAAATGGTTAAAATATACTACCTATGTTCTTAAATATAAAGTCTTATCAAATAAATCAAAAAAATTAAGAAAGTTGGTTAGAATAATAAATTTGTTTATTACTAGTATTTATATAATTTTATTTTTATGAGAGAAAATTATATTTTGTATAAGAGTATTTAGTGCATATTGTAGAAAATGATGCAACACTACTATAAAATACGCAAACAACAACGTCAGATTTACAACGGATTCATTCACACTGTTGTAATATGTTATATTGTTCGTGCAATGTTCGCGCATTAGTGAGTAGCAGGATTTATTACTACGGTTGTCTAATAACGCCATAGTAATATATGATTTGTAGCAAGCTTCGATCCCCAGCTACACGTTTTCAATTTTTTAGACTACATTAAGCGTGTGTCACTTAAGTCCATTATTTAAAAATTAAATTGTAAATACTTTTACAACGGTTAATAAACCAACCGTTGTTATAGGACTTTAAAAAAAAATAGAAAATACAAAATTATTTAACCACGGTGTTACTAAACAACCGTTGTAAAATTTGAAAATTGCATGACAGTTGTAATTTCTAACCGTGATGAAAAGTGATATTTTTTAGTATATAAGCGAACGTATCTATCGTTCACTATATAGCAGCCGTTTCTCTCAAAAGAAAACCCTAACATATTTCACTCTTCCCTCTCATAACATAACTCTAAACATACTTCAACCTTCAGATACGTCTTCAGATTCGTTTACTAATCGCTAACTTCAGGTTCATTCATTACACTTATACTTCGATTTCGTTTACTTGCCTTGTTAAAAATGGGTTCTATTTTTTTTCTTGAATGTTCTCATTTTTTCAGATCCATCATCACCACCTTAACAACTTCAAGAAGTATACTTTCGCTATGTTACATATGGTTTGTGCAGCTATGAAGAAAAATACAAGAAGTATGAAGCTATTGTGTTAACTTCATTCACCTTGTACTTGTTTTTTCATAGCTTCATGAACTAGATGAAATAGGAAAGTGTCTCAGCAAATCCTTCCATAAAGTTTCACCGTATACTTTTTTTTTTCATTCTTTTCCATAAAGTTTCCATCAAATATTTCCATTAAAATGTCTCAGCAGTCCGGCTGTAGCCATGGAAGTAGGTCCTCAAATCCTTCAAGGTACATATGCAAGTGTGGTGTCAACGCTCCGTTGATGACGGTATGGACCGACCCTAACCCACGCCGTCGTTTCTATGATTGTGGGATATATAAGATTCAAGGATACAAACGATGCTCTCACTTTGTTTGGTTGGATGACGAGATGGATCCTAGAGAAAAACAAATAATTTCTTCACTAGTAAAGAACTTGAATGAGGAGAAGGGAATGGTTAACACCTACAAAGCCAAGAAGGTCGAATTGATGTTGAAGGTGAAGATTCTGAAGAAACAGTTGAATATTACCTGGATTTTTTTATTTTTAGTATTCATTGCATTTTTTGTAATGATGAATTAGGTTATAGTTGATTAGGTTTGTATGTTTACTGATGGTGTAATGGTTGATGTATTTGTTACATAAGATTCATGTGATGATGTTATGGTGTATCATGAATATAATACAATTAATATTATTATAACTTTACCACAGATCTGTGTTGTATTTTCTGTTGTGATGTGGTGAACAGTTATATAGGTTAAAAATTGGTATAAATTATAAAAGCAGGATAAAATTGTAAATTCTGCAGAAAATATTACAACGGTTATTTATCATAACAGTTATAATAACTCGCGCGATGTCTAGTAAAAAATTAAAAACAAAACTAAGGAGCTGGGAATCGAACCTAGGACCACACTTTACCACAACGGTTTTTAGGATAAACCATTGTGATAGGGAGCGCACTTTCCACTTTACTACAACAATTACAGGGCCGTAATTGTAAGTTTTATATATACAACCACACTCTACATAACAATGCCTGGTCCTGCGTGGTTATATATCATTCTCAACCGTTGTTAAAGGTCTGTTCCGTAGTAGTGCAACTTAATTAGGGTATATTGATAAAAAAAACATCATTAAAAAATTTTAAAATTTGAAGAAAATCTTATAAAAAAACACAAGAGGGTCTTATATTTAATAACAGAGGTATTAACTTCTGCTAAACAAAGATAGTTATGGTTTAATTTATGGTTGAAAATTGAAATAAAATATACTTTTTTCCAATTATAAGTGATTTCTTTCTAATTTTTATTTGTTTCAAATTATTTGTCTATTTATAATATTAATGTAATATTTATTATTTTTTTCCACTAACTTACTCTTATTTATTGTATTTTAGTTCATGTAACTATTCACTACCTATTATTAATAAGATTATTTTTGTAAAGGACACTTATTTTATCGTTGAAATCAATGTAATTAATCATTATTTTAAAAAATGTGAAAATCTCAACAAAAAAAAACTGACGAAAAAAGTAAATCTAAATTATATCATATTTCCTTGAAATAAAAATAACTTTTTATTAGGAATGAGCAAACCAATTCTAATTCTCGCTTTAATTTTGATCGATTATTATGATGATCTTAATCCGTCTCTAAACCCAAAATACTTAATAATTTCTAAGTTAGTTAAAATTATATTAATTTAAGATGAAATTGATTTGATCCAAAATATATAAAAATTATTTTTTAGAGACTTTGTTAAAAGAAATTACTTAAAAAATTTGATTATAACATTTTAAAACATATATGTAAATCATTTGTTGATTATAGCATTTTTCTTATAATAATATTTAAAATAGAAATCAATTATTTAATTACAATTATCTAAAATAAATCTTCATCAAATTTTAAAAATTAACATCTGTAAATTCATTTTAAGTTAAGTAAATTCCAACAAGAACATTTATAGATCTAAACAAATATATTATGTTTCAAGAATTTTTACGCATTAATATTTTGTGTTTTATACAATGAGTATTTAAAATAAATAGAAGTGTGGTATGAGAAGGGGAAAATTTTTACTTTAGCTTTTACCTTTTTGTTCTGTTTAAGAATCAGAAATAATGATAGATGTGAAAGTTGTGATGGAGTGAAGCTTTCGATGCAGCGGAGCGGAGGTGTACCTACATGATTAGTACTCCGACATTCAAGTCAGTATGGGAAAGAGTACAGAGTATTCTAATTCTTTTTGAAACTTGTTAACTAAAATGACGTCATTCCTTATACAGGGGGAAAATAACAATCTCGCTATCTTTCAACGTGAAATGTGGAGGATCATTGGATGTACTTGAGGCGTAGATCTCCTACAATGGGGTATAGGATAGTCCAATGGCCAGGAGAAGATTCTAGAAGCGGAACCGGGCAGTTGGATAACATATTTTAGTCTGGACTATTCTATCTCATGGTGGTCAAATTGAGAGATATATGGCCGACTCTGAACAATTGGCCCTAAGACTTGCCGGAAGTCCCATATATCGTGGAGTCTTTAGTGACTACGGGAGACTTTCTTGAAGACTTGAAACTTTTTTAGTATGCTGAAAAAATAATGAGGGATAAGTGTATTTAATATTTTCTTGTTGTTGACTCATTCTGACCCACAATTGCTAACACATCATCATAGGTATGCGAGTCAGGAATCGATTATCCCACCAAGGGTACTCAAGTATCTTTTACTCTCATGTGGATTGATGGAATAAGATGTTGCTTACACTCAAATTTTCCCTTTGTTATTTGATATGAACCGTTGATCCTTGTCTTTCCCTCTTTCTTCAAGAGTTTAGGTACTAATTTTTAATTTAGCCGTTTTTGCTCTTACCACATACTCTGCTCCATTGTGCAATCTTAGATCTTTGCTTGATCAGCTAGTTTGATGGCAGCGATCGCGACAGAAGATTACTCCTGGGTCGACCTAAAGTATTTAGCCCATAAACTTGCTTTCGTCCAAGGGAAAGAAATGTCGTGTGGTCCTTTAGAAATAGGGGTTCCCTCCGATTGGAACATTCTACCGGTTCCGACCATGAAAAGGTTGTTCCATAAGTTTTAAGGGTGCTCTATCCATTTTTATTCCTGGATTTTGCAGGAGTTGGGAATTCTTCTTTCGCTAACCTCTTTCAAGAAGGGGGTTCTGAATCATCTCCATTTTCCCCCTTCACAACTTTGTTCCTGTGCCTGGGATTTTGTTAGAGTATTCTAGTACTGTTATGAATATCGGGGAAAGATTGATTTGGCTTCTTGAGATCTTTTTTTTCATCTTTTTGAAGTATTTCCTGCCTCAACGGATGTCGTTGGTCATGGGCATCATGCCAAAAACCAAGTTTTCAAGGTCTACATTGACATTTAGAAGTATTTTAAACCTAATTACTTTCTAGCCAAGCTGTAGCGCGATTTTTGTGCTTTCAAAGCACTATCGCTTGGGTACTACAGCTCGATTCATTTTTTATCCTATTAAAGCTGATGAAGGAAGGGAAATAGATGTCTCCAATTAACCCTGCTTGCAAACTGAGGTTAAACAGTCAAAACTGTTGATTTACAGATGCTATCAAAATAGGGGGTTCGCCCTTCGGGGTTATTTTGTTGAAAACAGTGTCGGGGTAAGGTGCTGGGGACTGATGCTATTCGGTTGACATGTGGGATTTTGGGTTTTTGATTAGTGTGCTCGCTAAGATTTTTCAATCTTATGCGTACGTATTCCCGTTTAACGAAACAGGGAAATCAGAGCGATCGTAGTTCCTCCTATTCTGTGGGAGGAAATGGTGTTTTGGTGTCTTATTCAAAGCCCAAGACGTGAAGCTAAAGGTGGTTTGTATCTTGTTCAAAGCCCAAGATGTGAAGCTGAAGGTGATTTGTTTGTATCTTGTTCAAAGCCCAAGATATGAAGCTAAAGAGTCTATTTGTATCTTGTTTAAAGCCCAAGATATGAAGCTAAATGGTTTTGACTTTAGAGAGAATTTGCCATCTCTAAAGGGGTCTGTTTGTCACAACAGTTGGGTGACTGATTATACAGGAGAATTACTTTAACTGGGATATGTGAATCGAGCAATGCCATAATTTCCTTTATAAGGGATTTTTAACCTGAAGGAGAAGACTTTAACTCAGTTTAGAGTAATGCCATATTTCCTTAGGAATTTCTCATGCTAAAAGAGGGACAGTGACATGGATGTAAATAATCCAGAGGCTTGCCGCTTACAACAATTAGATGGGGGAAAAGGAGTTGTTGATGTTTGTATGTTGTGACCAAAGCATGATTTGATGCTAAAAGGTTGATTGTCTCAACCGGGGTTTCCTTATACAAAGCCTAAGAGGAGGCTAAAAGGATGACTTTTCCGGGGAAAATGTTCTTTCTGTCTTGTACAAAGCCCAAGATTGAGGCTAAAGGGGTTTGATTCAATAAGAGAATCTTTTTGTATGTCTTGTATGAAGCCCAAAACGGAAGCTAAAAGTTGTTTGACTCAACAGAAGAGTCTTTTATACTTAACAAGAGAGTGATTTGGTGTCTCATATGAAGCCTGAGACGGAGGCTAAAGGGTGATTCAACAAGAGAATCTTTTATACTCAACAAGAGAGTGTTTTGGTGTCTCGTATGAAGCCCGAGACGGAGACTAAAAGTTGTTTGACTCAACAAGAGAGTCTTTTATACTCAACAAGAGAGTGATTTTGTATCTCGTACGAAGCTCAAGATGGAGGCTGAAGGATGGGTGACTCAACAAGAGAGTCTTTTATACTCAACAAGAGAGTATTTTTGTATCTCATACAAAGCCCGAGATGGAGGCTAAAGGTTTTGACTCAACAAGAGAGTCTTTTATACTCAACAAGAGAGTGTTTTTTTATCTCGTACGAAGCCCGAGATGGAGCCTAAAAGTGTCTATTTCAGTTGAGTGATAGATCCAGTATGTTGGTTTAAAAGAGAAAATCAGTTCTTATATGAGTAATGTTGTACTCATGGATTAGATCTGAGGATCGGGATTATTTCCTGTTCTCTAAGGAAACGGGGAATCCACAGGGTTTTGAGAATGCCCTAGTCTACGGGTGTTCTTCCCATTTTTGAAAGGAGCTTGAGAATGTATTTGAGACTCAAAGGTCTTAGAATGTCCAAGTCTAGAGTTTTATCTTTTGTACTATGTTTAAGAGAAATTAAGAAACAGTACATTTGTGGTAGAAAGATCTAGACTCTTTGAAAGACTTTTCTATTAAGATGACCAATTTCTGTTCCTATACCTTTAAGAGGTCATCGGGACAATTTGTACGAAGCCCAGGAGGAGGCGAGAAAAACTTTTAAGAAGCCGAAGGGAAAATTTGTACGAAGCCCAAGAGGAGGCTATCTTCCCAGAGGAAGAATCATTATACGAAGCCTAAGAGGAGCCTGTGAAAACTTCTAAGAAGCCGACGGGTCCTTGTACAATGCCTAAGAGGAGGTGGGGATGCTTTTAGGAAGCCTGTGGGTCCTTGCACTAAGCCCAAGAGGAGGCTGATGAACAGTTCCAGAAGGGGTTTCACTCGGAACATTGGCCTTCTGTATATGAACTGTTCAAGGGGGGATTTCTTAGATCTAGTTATCTAGAAAGTTCTTTACTGTTTAGGTTATGTTGAAATATCCGGAAGGACGTCGGGAGACGAGGTTCTGTCTAGTTCTAGACGTAGTTGCCGGGGAAACTCTAAATATCTATACTAGTATTACACAGTCGATATGAGTTTATGAAAGAAGACTTACAGTGAAACAGCCCCACAGTACAGTTATATACATATGAAAACGGTAAATGATTGCGAGTAAACACTTACTCGGTTGTAGAGCTTCCATGATGTTTTGTTAGTTGTCCAACAAAGAAAACTTTGATAACAATATTATATGAAAAATCAAAGGAGAAAGTGCTTTAGGAAAGGAAAATTGGGGCTTATAGCTCAAGGAGAGTCCCAGGGTTTTATCAGTGATCGCACTGTCGTTTTGTACAGGGACTTATACAAGTGACTGAGACCCAAGAAAGGTTTTCTGTACAAAGGGGATGTGTCTTACACTCTCTCAAGAGGCCCAAAGATTTATTTTTAAAGAATGGGGCTTATAACACGAGGGTAGGCCCAATGGTTTGATTTTTCAACTGGCGATCGCGCCAAGGTTTTCTTTTAACACAGAGGGACTTATACAATATCTGAGGCCCAAAATTGTTTTGGTTAAAAGGGGATTGGGTTTTACACTCTATTAGAGACCCAAAATGATTTTGAATGGGTCTTATAGCTCGAGGAGAGGCCCATATGGTTTGTTTTAAACGGGCGATGATCGCGCCGAACTTTTCGAAATACAACGGGACTTATACAACGTTTGAGGCCCAAAAATTGTTTGTATTTACAAAGGGTTGGGTCTTACACTCTATTAGAGGCCCATGAGTGTTTAGAAAAGTTTGTTAGGGTGAAAATCAATAAAACCCTAATTTCGTCATTTTTAAAGTAATTATTCAAAGAAAATTAATTAAAATGATACAAATTCCAAATAAGTTTGAATAAACAAATTGTGATTTTGGTTTTAGGTTTGAAAAATGTGGCTTTAATCACAAGATGAATTAAAACCTATTTGGTTTTGATTTTCCAACATGAATATTTATTTTTAAAAAGGTTTAAAAACAAGTAAAAGGTATTTATTCACAAAAATACTAATTATATTAAATAAATAATATAAGTCTAATTTTTTGTGGAATAAAACATTTCAACATTTTTGTGATTTTTTACAAAAAGAACCAATAAAAAATAATTAAAATTGAGTGAGTTATTAATTTTTCAAATTATTTAAAATAAATATGAAAAATAACAAAAAATGAGAAAAAGTGGTATAAAAGAGATCTGGGGCGAGGGGGGTTCGAACCCCAGACCTCTCGCTTGCCAATACTCATAAACCAGCTGATCAACCACTGGGGCGCAATGCTAATTCATTAAACATATGGCAAGTGAAAAATATATAGAGAACTTGGTTGGAAAACCTGAAGAATGGCGTCATGGCATTCTTCTTCCTCTATCTCACTCATCTCTCAACCATTTGACACGATTCAAACACCATACTCATGTATTTTTCAACAAGGAACAAGATGGCAATACTTGATTTTATTTATGTTCAGTGTATAGCAAATTATATCATCATGACCGTATGAACCCTAATTTTGCAAAAGCAGTCATGCAGACATGGTAATGAGGGCTATGATCAAATTTCTTGAGGGGAAACACTCAACATATGATGGCAAGCAATTGGCAAAAATATCATGCGAGGAAATATGCATGGATCATGAAGATGGAATTTTGAGGCTTACCTTGATGCAAGCTGAAATGGAACTCTACACAGATGGTGTTCCAGATGCGATTTGATTATCCCTACAGCTTCAATGGATGTTGTGGAGTGTGTTGCAAGCTTTGGAACACCCTGAAAACTTCTGGATCAAGTTGGAGAACTCCAACTGCATAATTTAGGCATAATGGCTTGGTTGAAGATTGATTTTGAGCTAGGGGTGTTACAGTTGGTGTTTAAGTGTTTGGACACCTCAAATACATCATATGTGATGTGTCTGAGCAATTGGAATGGATTGCTTAGGGCTGCAACTCAAAACCCGATGGTGGTTGCTCAAAAACAAAGAAAATTGGAACTTAAGAGAGAATGAGAGAAAGCAGTGCTATAAATTGCTTTGTGTGCCTTGAATGATCCATTGGAACCTCTATTTATAGGTGATCAGTTCTTGTCTTGGAGGAATAGTGAATGGCTGCTGGATCAGATCACCTTCAAAGGGATTGGTTGGGCATAAATGCCTCTTGCATTAGGTGTAACAGCTGCTCCAAATAGATCAGCTATGCCTTGACTGAAATCACATTCCTCCGTCATTTTAATTGTTGTTTAATTAGAGAACTTGACTGAGGAGAGTGAGAATCTTAACAATGCACTATTCCACATTAATGCCCTTTGAATTCAAGGTAAAATGTGACAAAATGCATGAACTTCAAGTTGGAAGATTCCTTGGCTTTGTGACTCAAATTTGTAGGTTGGATCAGATGCATTGTGATTGGTTTGAGTACATGTGGCATAATGATCCTTGGTTTTGAGTCAGAAATCGTGTGTGGCAAGCAAACATGCAAACTGATTTTTCCAAAACAGCTTGCAGCAGCATGACTTTGGGCATGGATTCCTCTTGGCTCAAGTTGAATCAATTCATGCTGAGAGGCTCTTTGGATTCTTAGAAACATATGCAACAACATTGATGTTTACCTTTGGACTTGATTCACCTTGCAACTATGTGAAAAGATCTCACAAGTTTTGGTGTTTTCAACAAAATCTGTCTTGGCCAGAATTTTTCTAATTGTTGGAAAATGATGTATTTTCATGTTTTAGTCATTTTGGCCCAATCATAACTCAGAATCCACAATGAATTGGAGTGAGGTGTAGTTGAAGCTTTTGTAGAGGGTAATGAGAGCTACAAATCCAACTTTGGATGGTGAAAAATGGCCTTGTGGTTTAGGAGTTATGATCCTCCAAAGTTGGTACCCTAGCCACTTTGTTCCATAACTTAGAAAAATTTCTAAGTTTTTATGGTTACCCCTTTTACAAGTTATCCCACTTTTCTTGATTTTTCTTGATTAATGATGATTCCAATCATACATTAACATCATTTTAGGGTTAAAAAACCATAATTATGAAAAATATCAAAAAGTCAAAGTTTGACTTTTGTGCACAGTTGACTTTTTGTCAGATGAATTCCAAACTGTGCGATCCTCTATGAAACCAAGTCCTTGACCTAAATCAAACTTGATGGATTGATTTCATACGTGTTATAGGGTGTATTGAATCATGTCCTAGGGTTTGGGAGCATGTCTTGGTCAAAATTCAAAGGTACAGTTGACTTTTCTCGCAAAACCCTAACTGTGGTTTAGATGAATTTGAAACTTGTTGCTCAATCTTTTTGGATCAATCCATTATTGAAAATGGATCAATGTGGTGTGTCAGGGACCCTCAAATCATGTCTTGAGGTCTTGGCTCTTGTTTTGTCCCAAAATTCAACTTAGGGGTGAATTAGGTCAAGAAACCCTAATTCCTGATTTTTAGTGAATGCATCCCCTGAGGCCAAATTGACTTGATGATTGGGTTCATGATGTCCCATGGAGCATTTTAGGTTATACTTTGAAGCATTGGCTCATGCCCAGAGGAAAATTCCCATCTGGAGGCCCTGGTCGACCAAAACCCTAATTTGGTGACACTGGCGATCTTGAGGCTTAATCCACTTGGAGTGCTGCAACCTTGTGCTTGATCCTTGATGTGAGAGTCCTCTTGATCCATTGTGGATGTTTGAGAGGTTGGACAAGTTGAAGATCATGTCATTCCTTGATTAATCCTTTGTCTAAATGCTCTGAGAGGGCTTGAAACCCTAGTCCTTAATTGTAGTGAATGCTCAAACATCTCTGAGGAGATTGATGAGTGTATAATGATTCATCCATATTGTGATGATGATTTGCACAATGATGGGAATCTTAGTGGTCAAAATTTGGTGTATGACAGATGCCCCTATTTAATCTTCTTGAACCCGAAGGTGTGAATGACGAAGGTACTCAGGCATTCGGGGTGCAAGAGGATTAAATATTGGAATACCCGAAAATTTGATGGTGGTTAAGAATGGTAGTTCATGCATCCTTCTTCTTTTACTAAGCAATGATGCTAAAAAAAGGTAAAGACTTCCCCTCGATCCTGGTTTCTTACCAGGGAACTGGTCTAAGTTTCTGATACAAACTTCCCCTCGATCCTGGTTTCCTACCAAGGAACTGGTCTAAGTTTCTGAAATAAATTTCCCCTCGATCCTGATTTCCTACCAAGGAGCTGGTCTCAGTTTCTTTTGTCAATAAACTTTCTTGACAAGGGACGCTATGCGCAGCGATTTTCCTTAAACTTCTCGCCGAATTTTCCTGGGGAGATGCCATTTGATGGGAAAAACTTTTGATGTCAGACTTGCTGGGGAACTCATCCGTCTGAGCTGTAGAGGTGTACAAACTTCTCTGTTGGAGATGCCATTTGTCGGCTCTATCGGGGAAAACGAGTCTCTTGAGATACTGCTTTCGTTTAGGGATATTACATCATACTTTTCTCGGAGATCTTCTCGGAGAAACACCATATGATGTGATCTAATTTTGAGGTGCCGATGACCTTGTTGACATTGACTTTCTAGAGAGAAAGACCAATGCGTTGCTGAAAGTCTTTAGTTGAGAGGCTTTCTCTAGGGATTTTCCTTTATCCGTGAAAGCGAAGATATCATCTTGAACGTTTTCTTTGGTCTCAGAGGTTCAAGTTATCAAAGTGGTCAAGAGACCAACTTCAATCCAGAAATAAACTGGAGGAGAGATCGTTTAGATGGTTCACTTCCTGACGAGGAAAGAACTGACAACTTGATTGTGAAGACTTTTATCACTAGGGGATAAGACCGACTAGAGTGATAGTGATGCAATATGAATGCAAATGTAAATCAATAATGCATGATGTATGTATGTTTATGCTGACAAAATTGACGCGACATACAAACTGACGGATGAACACGACGGGATACTCAGCCACTGTGGGAGATAAAAAGTATCGCTGGTTCAAGATAGCAATTCTGCCTTGCTTAGGAGAGATAGTCCCTGCGGGGAGCTACGTTGATCGGGCTTAGGAGATGAGAACTCGGCCGGGGTGTGTCAGATGAAACAAGGTCTCTAACACAGTTGATCCTTCGTTCAGGCGTACTGGTTTAGAGGGGATACTTTGATTCTGCACTTTGAGGTCCGCTTACTTCTGGAAAAGCGATCGATGTTCTTTCGATGTTCAACAGTCAAAAGAAATTGCCATCTTTATTTTAAAAGCAGAAAAGTTTTAACAAGTAAATTCATTTTTGTTTCATTTCAAGAATCGTTAATCATATTAAAATGTCGTTCTGTAAAGCTAAAACAAATAAAATTGAAAACAAAAGCACAAGGGCTCAAATTTTATTGATAGGATGGAAATCAGCCAAACGCGTGATTCCATGGAGTATTTACAAAGTTAGAAAGTGGTAATTTACGGGAAAAGGGCTACATTGAAACATAACGACCACTATCCTTCTACCAACTTTGAATTCTGGACATTCTGAGCTTTTGTCGAAAATGACCCTGACTGGAGTTTTCCTGACGGATGGTGTAACTGCTGCTGAGGATTTACCTGTGTCAGACATAGTTACTTGCCATTATCCCTAATTTTTGCCTGGATTGTACTTTGAGGTTTCCAATCCACCGGGATGATTTTTTTTATTTTGTCTCTAACTTTGGCCTGGACCGCCCTTTCAGGTTTTCAATCCACCGAGACATTTTTTTAGGCGAAGTATTTCTTGACTACATCAACATTCGTGGGGTAAGAAAATTCCTCTCCGTCCATGGTTGCGAGTCTTAAGGCACCGCCTGAGAAGGCTTTCTTGACCACACAGGGGCCGTCATAATTCGAAGTCAATTTGCCCCGGGGATCAGTGAAAAAATGATTGTATCTTCTTGAGCACAAGGTCTCATTTCCTAAAGATGCGAGGTCGGACCTTTTTGTCAAACGCCTTCTTCATTCTCTGTTGATACAAATGACCATGGCATAGTGCCGTTATTCGCTTTTCCTCGATCAGATTCAGTTCATCGTGTCGACTTTGACACCATTCAGCTTCTGTAAGCTTAGCTTCCATCAATACCCGGATCGATGGGATCTCTACTTCTATGGGGAGGACTGCCTCCATGCCATACACTAGAGAGAAAGGGGTTGCCCCTATTGAAGTGCAGACAGATGTGCGATAACTGTGAAGAGCATAGGGTAGCATCTCGTGCCAATCTTTATAGGTTACAACCATCTTTTGAACGATCTTCTTGATGTTCTTGTTATCCGCTTCTACCGCTTCATTCATCTTGGGTTGGTAGGGAGATGAGTTATGGTGTTCGATCTTGAACTCATCACATAACTCCTTCATCATCTTGTTGTTCATGTTGGAGCCATTATCAGTAATGATCTGGCTCGGAACACCATAACGGTAGATGATATTGTTTTTGATAAATCGGACCACCACTTGTCGGGTTACATTGGCGTATGACGCTGCTTCGACCCATTTGGTAAAGTAATAAATGGCTACCAGGATGAATCGATGTCCGTTCGAAGCCTTGGGCTCAATCACGCCAATCATGTCGATTCCCCATATGGAAAAAGGCCAAGGGGAAGAGAGAACTTTGAGGTGCGTTGGCGGTACATGAATTTTGTTTGAGTATATCTGACACTTGTGACACTTCCTCATGTACTTGAAGAAGTCGGATTCCATGGTCAACCAATAGTACCCTGCTCTCAGAATTTTTCTCGCCATTGCGTGTCCATTAGCATGAGTGCCAAAGGATCCTTCATGAATTTCTTTTATCAGCATGTCTGCTTCCGGTCTGTCGATGCATCGAAGCAAAACCATGTCAAAGTTCCTCTTATAGAGTGTATCACCGCTCAAGAAGAAACTGCCTGCTAGCCTTCTGAGGGTTTTTCTGTCCTTTCTGGATGCCCCAGGTGGGTACCCTTGTTTCTGAAGGAAGCATTTGATATCGTGATACCACGGTTTGTTGTCTATGACTGCTTCAATCGTGAAGATGTAAGCGGGCCTTTGAAGGCATATTATGTCGATCTTAGGTAAGTCATTCCATTGACCTACACTAATCATGGAAGAGAGGGTGGCTAATGCATCAGCCATGTGATTCTCATCACGAGGGATGTGATGAAACTCGATTCTGTTGAAGAAAGGTAACAACCTTCTCGCGTAATCTTTGTAAGGAATCAGTCCTGATTAGTATATGTTCCAATCTCCTTTGATCTGATTGATAACCAGGGCTGAGTTGCCATATATGTCCAAGTTCTTGATCCTTAAATCAATCGCCTCCTCGAGACCCAGGATACAAGCTTCGTATTCGGCCTCGTTGTTCGTACACTTGAATGTCAGTCGGGCTGTGAAAGGAACGTGGGTACCCTGAGGTGTTATGATGATTGCCCCAATTCCGTTTCCGTAATGATTGACAGCTCCGTCAAAGATTAGTCCCTATTGGAAACCTGGTTCTGGCCCCTCACTGGGTAGTGGTTCATCACAATCTTTCATTTTTAGATACATGACATCTTCGTCTGGGAAGTCAAACCCGATTGATTCCTGATCGTCAATTGGTTGATGAGCCAAATGATCGGCTAAAATACTTCCTTTGACGAGTTTCTGAGCGTGATACTCGATGTCATATTCTGATAACAACATCTGCCAACGGGCAATCCTTCCCGTGAGAGCAGGTTTTTCAAATACATACTTGATTTGGTCCATTTCGGATATCAGCCAAGTAGTGTGACGAATCATGTACTGGCGAAGAAGTTTGGCTGCCCAAGCCAAAGCGCATCAAGTTTTCTCAAGGATAGTGTACCGAGTCTCGCAGTTGATGAATTTCTTGCTCAGATAGTAAATGGAAAACTATTTCCTTTTGGTTTCATCCTGTTGGCCAAGTACACATCCCATTGAGTCCTCCAGGACTGTGAGGTAGATAATCAGTGGTCTTCCTTCCACTGGAGGTGATAGAATTAGCGGATTCAACAGGTACTCCTTAATACTGTCGAAGGCGGTTTGGCAGTCCTCTATCCAAATGCAGTCCTGATTCTTTTTCAGTAATTTGAAAATCGGCGCGCATGTCGCGGTCATGAGGAATATGAATCTGGAGATGTAGTTCAAACGTCCCAGGAATCCTCTGACTTGTTTTTCGGTTTTCGGAGAAGGCATTTCTTAAATGGCCTTGACCTTGTCAGGATCAACCTCAATTCCTTTCTGGCTGACGATGAACCCTAAGAGTTTCCCTAAACGAACACCGAAGGTGCACTTGTTGGGATTCAAGCGGAGTTTGTACTTCCTCAACCGCTCAAATAGTTTTGACAGGTGGGTCATATGCTCCTCTTCTGTCTTAGATTTGGCAATCATGTCGTCGACATATACCTCGGTTTCCTTGTGTATCATGTCATGAAATAGAGTAGTCATTGCTCTTTGATAGGTTGCCCCGACGTTCTTCAAACCGAACGGCATTACCTTGTAACAAAAGGTACCCCATGGGGTAATGAAGGAGGTCCATGTCTTTCGGCGCTATTTTGATCTGATTATAGCCCGAGAATCCATCCATGAAGGAGAAGACTTTGAACTTTGATGTACTGTTTACTAGCATATCTATGTGTGGCAATGGAAAGTCGTCCTTTGGACTTGCCTTGTTTAGATCTCTGTAATCGACACACATTCTGACCTTTCCGTCCTTTTTTGGAACTAGTACGATGTTGGCTAACCATTGAGGATATTCTGATGTGGCGAGGAAACCTGCGTCAATCTGTTTCTGTACCTCCTCTTTGATTTTGATGGCCATGTCTGGATGAGTCTGTCTCAACCTTTGTTTCACCAGCGGACATTCTAATCTTAACGGTAGATGATGTTCCACGATGCTGGTATCCAACCCTGGCATGTCCTGATAGGACCAAGAAAATACATCGGGAAACTATTTGAGAAGTTTCGCCAAACTTTCTTTGACAGTTGGACTGAGCAGTGCCCCAATCTTGATTTCTTTTCTCTCTTCTTCCGATCCTAAGTTGACTGTTTCCAGCAACTCTTTGTGAGGCTCAATGGACCTTTCCTCTTGTCTGAGTAGTCGGGAGATCACTTCTGGAATTTCGTCGTCATCTTCTTCTTCAGACTCAAATACCGGGAACTCAAAGTTGGGAGAAGGCATCGGATCGTATGTTTCAACTGGTTTTACAACAAGCAATCTGCATGCCGTGATGATTGTTTTTTAGAAGAGATAGAGAGAATGCAAGAGTGTGTGCATTGTATTTTCTGATAACTGCTTGTTTTTATTATTTGAATTGTTTTTTAGGATTACCATTTTATGAAAAACGAAAAGAGAAAACAGCAATTAATGCGGAAATTACAGAACGACGTTATTTTATTAATGAACAAGTCGATTCTTGAAAGTACAGCCCTATAAAACAAACTTTGTCGCTTTGGGCGAAGCGAAGAGGGAAATTTACAGAAAGCGAGCCCTATCAAAACATCCGTTTCACCTGGGCAGGGTGAAAGGTTAAGATAAAGACGGTAATTACTTTGACCTATGAACGATCTTCGGAACATCAACAGCAATCCATTGGCGGCGAACTCCTCGGTGAATCACAAAGTCTTGTACCGTCCTTGATTTGTCTTCAGAAATAACGCTGATTTCTGGTGGAGCAGGATCATTGGAATCTGTCTCCCAGGCAGAGTTGTCGTAGGAGGATTCCTTAGTTATATTTTGCGTAGTATTTGTACTCTCAGGTAAATCTCCCCATCCACTTGGCTGGATGTCTTCGAGCCTGATACGAGAGCTTTCGGGAGCAGTGTATTTGACCAAGTAGTCGAATTTCCTACTTGGTTGTCCCAAGGTGTCCCACACTTCTTTAGAATTGTAGGAGTCATCCCTCTCGATGACGTTGACCTCGGGAAAAGCATAGTTAATGAATTCTAGTCCTGCAAACGTCGCGAATTCATCGTCGTGCAGAGTATTTTCAGGATAACCTGGGTGTTGATCCCATGACATGGTGGGGACGCAGGTATTCTTTTCAATGATGCCCAGCTGTTTTTCATTGTTCGGCTGACTCTCTTGCCCCAAGTTTCCTGGGTAAGGCTGCCACATTGGCAGGCCATCCATCGGGCCATAGTAGTCATGGTCAAAGTTGTCTTTCATTAGAGTATCCTCCTCTAATGAGTTTGGGGGAGCACGACATCCTTCCGGATCACAATCTCCGTATATCATTTCGACATCTGACCTGGGTATAAATCTCGGACTCTGTGCGGGATAGCAAAATGGCATAGGCTCTTCTTCCTGAGACATGTAACCGTCCTCGTTGAGATAGGACTTCCATTCTTCCTCCGTATCGGAGAAATCACCTTTATTGATGGTATGCACTTCTTGAGTCACTGGTTGAAGGAAGCCTCCACTGTGGAAGAAGTTCTGAATGGGATGACAACTTTTATCATTGGTAGTCGTCTGAGTACAAGTTACAGAAAAACCAAGACCCTCATTTTTCTTATTATCGGTAGGAATGACAAGATGTCCCCACCCCTTTGCATTATTACTTTCGACTGCCTTGATAGCATCTTTGTACGAGGAAATCGAAGTTCCCCCTTCGGATTGACTGTCATTGTGTAGTGAAAACGCTTGGAACTGAGTTCCAATTACCCCCTCCGGTTCTACATAAGTGGATGACGATAAGTTGCTTACGAGCAAGGCCTGTTCTCCCCAGACTGTGACGAGTTGGTCGTTCTGGACGAACTTTAGCTTTTGGGGGAGGGTCGAAGTGACCACCCTAGCCTGATGTATCCAAGGTCTTCCTAATAAACAACTGTAAGTTGCCCAGATATCCATGACCTGGAAAGTGTGAGGACCAATAGTTATGGGAAGGTCGACTTCGCCGATAACCGTTTTTATGGATCCATCAAATGCTTTGACGACGACCTCAGTGGTTCTCATCGGAGGTCCTTTGAATAATAATTGCATCAAAGTGGACTTTGGCATAACATTCAGGGCTGACCCTGTGTCTACCAGTACGCTGGCTAGAGCATTGTCCTGGCAGTTGACTATAATGTTGAGCGCCATGTTATGACGACGACCTTCTTCAGGTAATTCCTCCTCACTAAACCCCAAGTTATTGCAGGAAGTGATGTTAGAAACAATGCTATTGAACTGTCGTATTGACACATCTTGTTCCACAAAGGCTTGCTCAAAGACTTTCTGTAGAGCCTCCCTGTGCGCTTCTGAACTAAGTAACAACGATAATACCGAGATCTTTGAAGGAGTTTGCAACAGTTGATCAAAAATGTTTTATTCACTCTTCTGGATTAGCTTTAACATCTCATCATAGTTTTTTGAAAGGTCGAGATTACTGGATTGACCGACTGGTGAATTGGGAACTTCCGTCTGAGGTTCCTTTTCTTTGCTGGGTTATCCAACTCCTCTGTTGAAGATCCTACCACTCTGTGTTACCCAACTGATGTCTACAATATTCACGACGGATGGTAATGGAATTTCCTTTCCATTCTTAATTGTTGTTACACCGTATTTGTAAGGGATTGCCTTAGTTGATTCATACGGTAATAGTCCCGGTAGATAGATGACTATGGGAACCTTCTGATTTTTCTGACCATCGTAAGTAATTTTGATCCGTTCCTGGTTGGGAACTCTCGATTCATCAAGTAGAGGGATGATGGCACAAACATCCCTAGTCCTCTGATGATCAGAGATTACGACAACGTCCTCGATTTGATCAGCAAAATAGTTGACTGATCCAGAACTTGACCATGGTTGAATCTCTCTGCGGTCCAACTGACTTTGAAGGGTTGCTCGTACGAGGTAGCATCCTCGATTATCCACTGAGCAAACTCCACACTGCTCATAGTTGTGTAGTGGCACCTGGCCACGTCCGTTTTGAATACAGTGTAACCTCACGAGGTCTGTTTCCACTGATCGAACATCCTGACTTTGATATCTAGTAGGATTCCCGTTAGTGATACTAATTTGTTGGGTGTCTTCATCCATATATATTGGAAGCCACCAGTGGTTCAACAAGTGCTAAAGTGTTTCCTGGACAAGGGCACAACCTTGATCATTTTCGCAACTCACTTTACAGCTCTGATAATCATGTGATACCAGGAACCCGAGCGGGACCTGTTTAGCATGTAACTCCACCAGACTGGTATTCATCAAGCGAATATCGAATATCTGGATCATGTTGATTTGATAATGATTCCTATCATGGTACTCTTGGATCCATCCAAGATCCATCTGAAGCTGGAGGGCCTCTTGTATGAAAGAGCATCCTTGTTTGTTTACCGAGCAAGTCAGACAGGAATTGTACTCATGCCGCGGCAGATTATGATACTGGCTTTGCCTTAAGTGCATTGCGACCAAGTTGACATTCATTGCACGAACGTCGTGATTCTGAATGATGTTGGAATTTGTATAAGTCATGTTAACTCCACGAACTCGGTGCTCTTGGATCCATCCGAGATCCATCTGTTCCTGTAAAGCTGATTGCACCATAGAACACCCCTAATTGTTTTTAGAGAAGATATCACACTGGTGATAATTATGAGGTGGCACATGGCCATATCCACTCTGTCTACAATGCATTTTGACCAAATTGGCTCTTAACATGAGTACGTCATGAATTTGATAGGTGTTGTTAGACTCTCCCTCTATCAAATTGACTACAGTTTTCTCGTGTTGAGGCAGCGGGTTTGTGAGAACATTAGGATTCGTATCTTTGAAAGATAAGACCCCGCTCCTAACAAGCTTTTGCACATCGGATTTGAAACTGAGACAGTTCTCTTATGTTATGCCCCGGTCCTCCTTGATGGTAAGGGCATGTCTAATCCACCTTAAACCAAAAAGGCAGATTTTCTGGTACTGTAAGAGGAGCCTTGGTCTGGACGTGCCCCTTGGCTAGCAGTAATGGAAATATTTCTGCGTATGGTACGGGTATAGGATCAAATCCCGGTGGCCGCGTTGTACGATTGTTGTTGTATTGAGGACGATTCTGCTGAAGAGGTTGTTGTGTCCTTTGTTGAAATTGCTGCGAATGCGGTTGGCTTTGAGCAACCTGAGGTTGATACGTAGAAACAGGCGCATGGCTGATAGCAGGAGTTACAGCTGTTATTGGCTGGTACCGTCGCCTTTGCTTTTCGAGAGAGATATTCCCAATATCTTGCTCTTTTTTCTTAGGGAGAGCACTACTGTATCTTTTTGTACTACTTGATGATCCAGCGTCTTTGACTAGACATCCTTCTCGAACGGCTTCCTCGAGACGCACTCCCATGCCGACCATTTCGGTGAAGTCCCTAGGCGCACTAGCATTTATTCTGTCGTAGTAAAATGAGCTCAAGGTCTTTAAGAATATATTTGTCATCTCTTTTTCCTCAAGAGGTGGACAAATTTGAGCGGAAATTTCATGCCATCTCTGAGCGTATTCCTTAAAGGTTTCCTTGTCCTTTTGTGACATTGATCTGAGTTGATCTCTGTCTGGTGCCATGTCCAGATTGTACTTATATTGTTGGACGAAGGCAGTGCCAAGATCTCTGAAAGTGCTGATCGTAACGCGGTTTAAACCCATGTACCATTTTAATGCGGCACCGATTAAACTATCCTGAAAGTAGTGAATCAGTAGATCCTGATTCTCTGTCTGAGCTGACATTCGCCGAGCGTACAACACCAAATGGCTTTAAGCGAAAGAGTTACTCTTGTATTTTTCAAAGTCGGGCACTTGGAACTTGTGTGGAACTTTCACATTGGGGACCAAGCAGAGGTCCGCTGTAATACCCCGTAAATTTATAAACGCTCTGGTTAATATTATTATGATCAACTGGGTTTCAGAGTACTCTGAATAATTATTTGATAGAATAATTAGAGTAAACTGACGAACTCAGAGTTGATTAAATTAATAGTATTTAACTTTGAGTTTTTATTTTTTTGTGCATTTGAGCTAATTTGGAGATTTAGTAGTATTACTAATAAGTGGTAATTTTTCTATACTATCTATTTTCTCTCCACTTCATTTGGAAAACAAAGAGAAAGTTAGAAACATTGAAGGAAAGTGAAGGAAAGGAAAAGTGAAGGAGAGAAAAGAGGAAAAACTCAAGAACATCAAGAATCATCATCATCCATTCATCAATCTTCATCCAATCTGCTTCACCATCATCTTCATCTTCATCTTACTAGAGGTGGGTTCTAGTTAGAGACCATTTTTTTTTTCTTTTGTTGAGTTTTTGGAATATTTGAGTTTTAGGTCAATATGTTGAAATCGATAATCTAGCGGTTAAAAATCGAGATAAATTGGATTGTATGATCATTCGATGCTTATGAACATTAATTGTGCTTGGTTGTGCTAGTTGGAATCGTTTTGGGTTGGAATGGTGATTTTTGGGACCTTGGAACCATGGAACCCGTAAGGGAAGAATTCTGGTTCTGGTGCGATTCGCCAGGCGAATTTAAGATTCGCCAGGCGGATTGAATCTCGCCACCATCTCGCCAGGCGAAGTACTGGCGGAAGGGATTCGCCAGGCGAATTCCAGATTCGCCAGGCGAATTTGTTGAGACAGAATGGTGTTAGCTACTGGAACTATTAATTTTTCTAAAATTGGGGTTTCGCCACCAGATTCGCCAGGCGAAGTTCTGGCGAAGGAATATTGGCCAGGCGAAACACTGGCGAAGTACTGGCGTAAGGGATTCGCCAGGCGAATTCCAGATTCGCCAGGCGAATTTTCCTGGGATCGAATATTTTCCTTTTCTTCAAAAATCCGTAACTTTTGACTCGTTTATCCGATTTAAGAGTTCTTTATATCGTTGTGAAGCTAAGGAAATATTCTTTCCAATGGAAATGAAAAATGTTAATTTTACCAACCGACTAAATAATCGAGAAAGTTCAAAAGTGTTTTAATTATGTTGTAATTGTTATAAATTATTTTATTATGCAATTGTGAGATGCATGCCTATCCTACTATTGGTTAACATGATTGTAATTGAATATGCATGTTAAAATATGGACTAGGAAGAGTGAGGATTATTACCAAAAATGCGTCCGAAGTGTGAGTTGTTCCATGTGTGGCAACGCTCGTGCATGCAAGGCCGAGGCGTGTGTATTTTAAATCATAACCACTGTTTCTTGCGGTGTAGTTTCATGAGACTCGAGCACCTCCTCTGAAATGTTATGCACAACTACTTGGCAGGTTTGAGTCCCGTGTTAAGTACGATTGGAGCCTACGGGTAAAGAGACTTATGACGGTGTACGGGCCGTGAGAAGTGACGGATCACAGTGTACGGACCGGTGATCCCGAATCCAATCGTATGTCAAGTAGCTACAAGGATCCATGACTCGAATCGTCTTCTAGACGTAGAAGCGGACGGGAAAAGGGGATACCTTGGTATTTGGTTATTGATTTATGAATCCTTGAGCTTACAGGCTCGGGAGGTACTTCGGTACTAGTGTGAGTTTACAGGCTCACCGTGATGGTTACTCGTGTGTGCACTCATGGTCTTTCCCCTTTCCCCTTTGACATGAGTTAGGTTTATTAGAACCCTGTAAAGCCGAGAGGACTTTAAGATAGGGAACTCACTGAGATTTGATGTATCTCACCCCACTGTTGTTGTTTACATCACAGGTTCTGCAGGTTCGGCGAAGGGTAAGGACAAGGTTATTTGACTTTCCTTACGGATCATAGTTTTGTGATGGCATGGCTTCCGCTATGGCGTTATGTTTTGAGATCATTGTTTTGATCTAGTTCTTAGTTTTTATCTTTTTGGAACATCTTGTATATGTAATGCCTTAGACTTTTAGGGTTTTTGTATTAGAGGCATTTATGTGTATAATGTGTTAACTAGGAACTTATTATGTTTCAGTACCAAAAGTGAAACTCATGTATAATATGTGATTTGATGCATTAATTATATGTGGACGTTACAGTTGGTATCAGAGCAGGTCGTATCCTCGACCTGGCCATGAAATAGAATAAGTGCTTCTTTCCGTTTCAGATACGTGGTGTCGCCTTGGGTCTTAGGTGTTATATTTATGGTATTGAGTCTGATCAACTTAATCCTATTTGTATGACATTCAGGAACATGGCTGACAGACGTAGAAACAACCATGGAAGACCAAGGACTCCGAGAACTACTCCAGCTGGGACGGTTCCGCAGGGTGATGAAGGGAATGCTCCTCTGTATCAATTCATGCAACAGATGCAGCAGCAGCAGAATCAGTTTTTGCAGGGAATGGTACAACAAATGGCTGATGGTCTACATCCTCCAGTGGTTGTTCCTGAAGTTACAGGGGGAACCTATAGGGAATTCATTCGTATGAATCCTCCAGAGTTTCAGGGAGGGTTAGATCCGGTGAAGGCGCATGAATGGATAGCAGGAATGGAACGGATCTTCTTGATAGTGCATTGCAGTGAGGAAAATAAACTGGTATTTGCTTCTCACTTGTTGAAGGGTCCTGCCATGAGGTGGTGGGAGAGTGCTTCAGCCTTAATGACAACCCAAGAGGTACCAAAAGTGTGGGAACAGTTTAAGGTTACTTTTATGGAGAAATATTTTCCAAGTTCTTTAAGGTCTCAGAAGGAGTTTGAGTTTCAGCAGTTGAGACAGGGCAATTTATCAGTGGCTTCCTATGCGGAAAAATTTGAGATCATGGCTGACTATTCTAGACAGGCTATGTATGCTCCTGATGAGAGGTGGAAGATTGATCAGTTTTTGTTTGGGTTGAGGGCTGAAATTTCACACAGCGTGTCTCAACGGGAATTTGCTACTTATGCTGAAATGTTACGACAGTGTTACGTGGCAGAAAATAGTTTGAAAAAGGTACAAATGGAGGTGGATTTGAACAGGGCAACTCAGAGTGACCGTGGAAGGTAGAACCAACAGTTTAGGCAAAGGCAACAGTCTTCCAAAGGGAAGCAAGTACAGGGCTCTAGAACTAGTGTACCTCCAGTATGTCGCACTTGTGGGAGGAGTCATTTTGGTAGGTGCTATTCGGATGGAATACGGTGTTATCAGTGTAACAAGATGGGTCACGTAGCGAGAGATTGTCCTCAGAGTAGGAATCCGGCACAAGGGAAGACTACTGGTCGAGTATATACCCTGGATGCAAGGAAAGCAAAGGGTGATAACTCCTTGATTGCGGGTACGTGTTTTGTTAATGGTCAACCTTGTTTTGTTTTATTTGATTGTGGGGCAACGCATTCTTTTGTGTCCACGCGTTGTGTGAAGCGACTTGGGTTGCAAACTATTCCTTTGTTTCCTCCTATGGTGGTTACTACTGCCATGGATGAAATGGTCGAAACACCATTGATGTGTGAAAATTGTGTGTTGTCGGTGAATGAAAGAGTCTTCCAAATTGATCTTATTTGTTTGCCGCTCAAGAAAGTAGATGTTGTTCTGGGAATGGATTGGCTTTCCGCCAATTCGGTTTTTATCGGTTGTGAGGAGAAGTTAATCATTATTCCATCTGCTGAGGCTACTCCTAAGGATGTGTTATCAACGATTTTAGAAGGTACGGTGGGAATGGTAAATTTCTTGTTTGAGAAAGAGAAATCTGTTCTATTGGTTCTTACTAAGGAAGGAAGTAGTGAACAGAAAGTTCTGAGTATTCCAATAGTGTGTGAGTTTCCTGAAGTGTTTCCTGAGGATGTTTCTTCTCTTCCTCCGGAGAGAGAAGCTGAGTTCTCTATTGATCTGATACCGGGAACGGCTCCTATATCCGCTTCTCCGTATCGGATGGCACCGCTTGAATTAAGAGAATTAAAGGACCAATTGGAGGAATTAATGTCTAAGCATTTTGTTAGACCTAGTGTTTCACCTTGGGGAGCTCCAGTGTTATTAGTAAAGAAGAAAGATGGGGGAATGCGTTTGTGCATTGATTATCGTAAGTTGAACAAAGTTACCATTAAGAACAAGTACCCCTTACCCAGGATAGACGACTTGTTAGATCAATTGAAAGGAGCCCGTGTGTTCTCGAAGATTGATTTACGGTCGGGTTATCATCAGATCCGAGTGAAGAGTTCCGATGTACCAAAAACTGCATTTAGAACACGTTACAGTCATTATGAATTCTTAGTGATGCCTTTCGGTGTGACTAATGCTCCAGCTGTTTTTATGGATTACATGAATCAAATATTTCAGGCGTACTTGGACCAATTTGTGGTAATATTTATTGATGACATTCTTATTTATTCTCGTACTCCACAAGAGCACGGAGAACATCTGAGAATTGTCTTATCGGTATTGCAAGAGAAACAACTTTTTGCTAAGTTGAGCAAGTGTGAGTTTTGGATGTCGGAAGTTAATTTTCTTGGGCATGTTATATCTCAGGGTGGTGTGGCAGTGGATCCATCAAAGGTAGAAGCAGTGATTAATTGGGAGAGACCGAGAAATGTTTCAGAGGTTAGAAGTTTCTTGGGTTTGGCAGGTTATTATAGAAGGTTCATTAAAGGTTTTTCTCAATTGGCCTTACCAATGACGAAACTTACTCGGAAGGATTTTGCTTTTGAGTGGGATTCGGGTTGTGAACAAAGTTTTATGAAATTGAAGGAAAGTTTGACGAGTGCTCCAGTATTAATTATTCCTGATCCTAACAACTATTACGAAGTATTCTGTGATGCTTCTAAGAGGGGATTAGGGGGTGTTCTGATGCAAGGCGGTCAAGTAGTAGCTTATGCTTCTCGACAGTTAAAAGTTCATGAGAAGAATTATCCAACTCATGATTTAGAACTAGCTGCAGTGGTGTTTGCACTGAAGGTGTGGCGTCATTATTTGTATGGTGTACGTTTTGAAATGTTCAGTGACCACAAAAGTTTGAAGTATTTGTTTGACCAAAAGGAGTTGAATATGCGACAAAGAAGGTGGATGGAGTACTTAAAGGATTATGACTTAGAATTGAAGTATCATCCAGGAAAGGCGAATAAAGTAGCGGATGCTTTAAGTCAGAAAATGGTTCATAGTGCAGAATTGATGATTTTGGAGTATTCGTTGTTGGAAAAGTTTAGAGATCTGAATCTCCAGTTTGTGTGGACTTCAAAGGGTGTAATTATGGGAAATTTGAATGTCGATTCTACTTTAAGAGTTGAGATTCAACAAAAACAAATGTTAGAGGAGGAGTTACAAGGATTGTTACTTCAACCGGGTTTTACACGAGCAGCTGATGGGATTGTTCTGTTTAATCAACGGATTTGTGTTCTGAAGGATGAGGCATTGAAAAGGAAGATTTTAGATGAAGCTCATAAAGGTACTTTTACGATACATCCTGGTTCTTCGAAGATGTATCAAGACTTAAAGGGAGATTATTGGTGGTCTGGGATAAAAAAGGATATAGCGGAATATGTGTCAGAATGTACGGTGTGCCAACAGGTGAAGATTGAACACCAAAGACCGGGTGGTCTGTTGCAACCTTTGGATATTCCAGTTTGGAAGTGGGACAGTATTTCTATGGACTTTGCAGTGGGTTTACCCCGTACCCAAGGTGGGTATGATTCTATTTGGGTAATCGTAGATCGACTAACGAAATCTGCACATTTCTTAGCCGTGAAGACTACTTATAAGGCAAGTCATCTTGCAAGGTTGTTTATTGCTGAGATTGTGAGATTGCATGGTATTCCTTCTAGTATTGTGTCCGATAGAGATCTGAAGTTTACTTCAAGGTTTTGGAAGGTGTTCCAACAAGCGATGGGTACGAATTTGCGGTTGAGCACGTCGAATCATCCTCAAATGGATGGTCAGACTAAGCGGACCATACAGACGATGAAGGATATGTTGAGAGCATGTGTGCTAGAGAGTAGAGGGAATTGGAAAGAACTTTTACCATTAATTGAGTTTTCCTATAACAATAGTTACCATGCGAGCATTGGTATGGCTCCGTATGAAGCATTGTATGGGAGGAAGTGTAGGACACCTTTGTGTTGGGCTGAAATTGGCGAAGATAGAATTTTGGGACCCGAGATTATTCAAGAGACTACGGAAAAGATTCGAATGATCCGCGAGAAAGTTAAACAAGCACAAGATCGTCAAAAGAGTTATGCGGACAATCGCAGGAGACCTTTGGAATTTGAGGAAGGTGATCATGTATTTCTGAAAGTTACTCCGAGGTTGAGATTGAGAGGACCGTTTAAGTCACGCAAATTAAGTCCGAGATACGTGGGACCCTATCAGATTTTAGAAAGGATTGGTGAAGTTGCTTACAGATTAGCTTTACCACCCTCTCTATCTGAAATGCATGATGTTTTTCACGTATCTCAGCTCCGTAAGTTTATTCCTGATCCTCTTCAGCCAATTCTACCAGAATCGGTGGGAATATAAGCGGATTTGACTTTTGAACCACAACCGAGTTGCATTGTGGGAAGAGAAACCAAAGTGTTAAGGAACAAAGACATTCCTCTTGTCAAGGTACAATGGGATGTGACGCATCCGGGTGATGCTACTTGGGAACTAGAATCGGAAATGCGAGATTCTTATCCACATCTGTTCGGGTAATCTTCTAAATTCGAGGACGAATTTCTATTTAAGGGGGGGAGGATGTAATACCCCGTAAATTTATAAACGCTCTGGTTAATATTATTATGATCAACTGGGTTTCGGAGTACTCTGAACAATTATTTGATAGAATAATTAGAGTAAACTGACGAACTCAGAGTTGATTAAATTAATAGTATTTAACTTTGAGTTTTTATTTTTTTGTGCATTTGAGCTAATTTGGAGATTTAGTAGTATTACTAATAAGTGGTAATTTTTCTATACTATCTATTTTCTCTCCACTTCATTTGGAAAACAAAGAGAAAGTTAGAAACATTGAAGGAAAGTGAAGGAAAGGAAAAGTGAAGGAAAGGAAAAGTGAAGGAGAGAAAACAGGAAAAACTCAAGAACATCAAGAATCATCATCATCCATTCATCAATCTTCATCCAATCTTCTTCACCATCATCTTCATCTTCATCTTACTAGAGGTGGGTTCTAGTTAGAGACCATTTTTTTTTCTTTTGTTGAGTTTTTGGAATATTTGAGTTTTAGGTCAATATGTTGAAATCGATAATCTAGCGGTTAAAAATCAAGATAAATTGGATTGTATGATCATTCTATGCTTATGAACATTAATTGTGCTTGGTTGTGCTAGTTGGAATCGTTTTGGGTTGGAATGGTGATTTTTGGGACCTTGGAACCATGGAACCCGTAAGGGAAGAATTCTGGTTCTGGTGCGATTCACGAGGCGAATTTAAGATTCGCCAGGGAGATTGACTCTCGCCACCATCTCGCCAGGCGAAGTACTGGCGGAAGGGATTCGCCAGGCGAATTTGTTGAGACAGAATGGTGTTAGCTACTGGAACTATTAATTTTTCTAAAATTGGGGTTTCGCCACCAGATTCGCCAGGCGAAGTTCTGGCGAAGGAATATTGGCCAGGCGAAACACTGGCGAAGTACTGGCGTAAGGGATTCGCCAGGCGAATTCCAGATTCGCCAGGCGAATTTTCCTGGGATCGAATATTTTCCTTTTCTTCAAAAATCCGTAACTTTTGACTCGTTTATCCGATTTAAGAGTTCTTTATATCGTTGTGAAGCTAAGGAAATATTCTTTCCAATGGAAGTGAAAAATGTTAATTTTACCGACCGACTAAATAATCGAGAAAGTTCAAAAGTGTTTTAATTATGTTGTAATTGTTATAAATTATTTTATTATGCAATTGTGAGATGCATGTCTATCCTACTATTGGTTAACATGATTGTAATTGAATATGCATGTTAAAATATGGACTAGGAAGAGTGAGGATTATTACCAAAAATGCGTCCGAAGTGTGAGTTGTTCCATGTGTGGCAATGCTCGTGCATGTAAGGCCGAGGCGTGTGTATTTTAAATCATAACCACTGTTTCTTGCGGTGTAGTTTCATGAGACTCGAGCACCTCCTCTGAAACGTTATGCACAACTACTTGGCAGGTTTGAGTCCCGTGTTAAGTACGATTGGAGCCTACGGGTAAAGAGACTTGTGACGGTGTACTGGCCGTGAGAAGTGACGGATCACAGTGTACGGACCGGTGATCCCGAATCCAATCGTATGTCAAGTAGCTACAAGGATCCATGACTCGAATCGTCTTCTAGACGTAGAAGCGGACGGGAAAAGGGGATACCTTGGTATTTGGTTATTTATTTGTGAATCCTTAAGCTTACAGGCTCGGGAGGTACTTCGGTACTAGTGTGAGTTTACAGGCTCACCGTGATGGTTACTCGTGTGTGCACTCATGGTCTTTCCCCTTTCCCCTTTGACATGAGTTAGGTTTATTAGAACCCTGTAAATCCGAGAGGACTTTAAGATAGGGAACTCACTGAGATTTGATGTATCTCACCCCACTGTTGTTGTTTACATCACAGGTTCTGTAGGTTCGGCGAAGGGTAAGGACAAGGTTATTTGACTTTCCTTACGGATCGTAGTTTTGTGATGGCATGGCTTCCGCTATGGCGTTATGTTTTGAGATCATTGTTTTGATCTAGTTCTTAGTTTTTATCTTTTTGGAACATCTTGTATATGTAATGCCTTAGACTTTTAGGGTTTTTGTATTAGAGGCATTTATGTGTATAATGTGTTAACTAGGAACTTATTATGTTTCAGTACCAAAAGTGAAACTCATGTATAATATGTGATTTGATGCATTAATTATATGTGGGCGTTACATCCGCGGCGTCCTTTCCGAATAAATCCTGACCGCGAATAGCTTGCAGTTCTTTCTGCATTTCCAGGAACTGCTCCTGGAATTCATCCATTCTGTCGAACATACCTTTCTTTCTACCATAAGGTATCTGTGGAATCTGTCCTTCCGGGATAGTGTGTACCACAGGGGGTGGTACCGTTACTACGACAGTGAATCTTGGTGTTTCCTGAAGTTTGTAACCTTCAAGAGTCCTTAATATGCCTCTGGCATCCTCGCTTTCCCGAAGTTTGTAACCTTCAGGCCCAGCGGCTTCCGCTATGATTCCCTGATCTTCAGTGATCGGCGGAACATATCCTTCCGGGATATAGTTAAGTGGCATGCCCCAAGGACAATCTTTCGACATTTGATACCTAGGATCATACTTCTCCACTATGGGCATCGAGGTGACCTCTGAGATCACAGTTCTTTGTAGCTGAGCTTCTGTCATGGCTTGCATGTCGTTACGAAGCTTTCTCATATCCTCTCTCAGAGCATCGATTTCTTCTTTCAACTCTCTATTCTCTTCCTCGAGATCATCCATCTTTTTCTGACGATTGGCCCGAGTATTTTACGAATGAGACAGTTTGACTCTTGAACCGAGACACAAACGTGAGATCCGTAGGTAAGAAGAATACGTTATGTGAGAATGATGAATGCAATGATTATATTAATTGTTTTTTTGGTTCAATCAAAATAAACTTTGACAATTAGATTGCAAATATCAAACAGTGGGGGGAACCCCGTTTTATTGAATTCAAAGGATTGCGGAAATGGAAATACAGTAAATTACAAGGCGCGGAAATAGAAACCTAAGCTAATGGGCCCCGAGTCCTCTCTGAGGAGAATTCGGGTGCAGATTCTGGTACTTTCCTTTTCTTGAACCGGGGCTCTTGGGCCGTTGTCGGGTTGTCATTCCTTTTCCAAGTGAAAGGAGTGAGCAAATTCCTTTGGTTATCCTGATTTTCTACAGCATGTTGCTCCAAAATCTCAATTAGAGCATCCTTATCTTTCAGTATTTGCTGTATTTTGGTACACTCCACATTGAGAATGCGGTACTTGTTCTTCCAAGACCTCCTCTCCTGTTGAACTTTGCTGAGAGTAACCTGAAGTTTTTCCATTTACGTCATGAAGTACATGACAGATTCCCTTGGCGGAAGAACTCCGTGACAAGTATAAGGCATCTTTAGCTTGAGAGCTCTAGTTTGTACCCAGTGGAGATAAGGCTCCACCGAGACACAATTCGGTTTTCCTAGAGACTCCCGTCCTTTCTTATGAACATGTTTCCAAGCGTGCACTATTTCCATTTTTAGTGCCCTGTCATTTTCTCCTTCCTTGAAGAAAAGACCTTCCAGATGACCATTACGTGGGACATGCCTCATCGGGTATCCAAATTGACGACGAACTAAAACTAGATGGTAATTGATTCCTCCTTTAGTTCCTATGAGGGGTACATTGGGGAAGTTTCCACAACAGTCAATGATCCTGATCCCGTCATAAATCCTATTGCACCAATCTATGTCAGAGTTGGTAAGAGACATAGTTTTCTGCGACCAACGTAAGGCACTCTTATGATCCCAAAAAGCGGCAGACTTAGGCAAATGGGAGATAAACCATTTGTATAGCAGGGGTACACAGCACGTGATTTCTCCTCCGCTGTACAAATTCCCTAAGTGTACAGAATGATACGCATCTGCGAGCAAGGTTGGTACAACCTTTCCAATGAGAAAAACCTTAATGGCGTTGATATCGACGAAGTTATCAATTTTGGGAAACAGGAATAACCCATAGGTGAGTAAAACAAAGATGCTTTCAAAAGCAGTCACGTTCCATATACTAACAAAGTACAGAGCCTTCTTTACCAGAAACTTGGCTGGTAAACCTGGGATTCCACCCTTAGTGGTCATGTGAGTCTTGACTTCTGACTCATCCAAATAGATTGCTCTTACAATGGTTTGATCCTTTGGAATTTCTTCCAGTCCAGAAAAGGGAGCTCGATCAGTGATATGTAAATCAGTCAGATGAGAATACTCTTCCAGCGTTGGTGCGAGCTGGTAATCCGGGAATGTGAAACAGTGATAGAATGGATCGTAAAACTGAATAAGTGCCTCCAGGATTCCTTCAATTACATGGACCCTTAACAGAGGTAGCAAACCTCCGTACTTGGCTCTGAAAGCGTCAGGGTTAGTGATCATCCTTGCTAATCCTCTCAAATCCTCTAGTTTTGGAACCTTGAAGGTATACTTATGAGTTTTCCTTCTACCGAAATCCATTAGCGCAATCTCATTTTCTCTGACATTTGCAATCATTGTCTCAGTTTAATTTGAAAACAAGAGACAAGAAGAGAAAATTTTCTTTTTTTAATGTTTTTAAAATGAATGCATGAATGCAGCACACAAAAACATAGAAAAAACATGGGGTCAAAGGGTCGGTGTCATGAAGTCAAGGCTCTACCCATCCCAAAGGTTTATACTAGTGATTTTTGTACCTGTATCTCAAAATCATTAATTCTTATCGAGATCACATCAGCGGGCCGGGAACCGTCCTAGGTGATGTAATTTGAAGAATCTCAGAAGAGGGTAGTATCGCGAGACAACCATTTCTGATAGCTTCCGCACTACTAAAAGAGGTTTTTCCTGGGTGTATACTCAATCTTTCCAAATGCGGCATCACACGCATTCCCATTAGCAGAAAAATAAACACAGATATCAATTAGGAAAAGCAGTAAATATATTTGTCCTAATGTCCTAGACTTTTGAAAAGCTATGAATCCTATGATCCTAACAGAAAATGGCTCCCCGGCAGAGTCGCCATTCTGTGGTACCTTCCCAACTTAAAGGTTTTGACCTAAGATCCTAGTGAAGGCTGATCCTAGTAATAACATTGGTCCCCAGTGACATTACCATGCCTGTGACACCTTGAATTCAGGATTTTCATCCTTGGGGAAACAAGAAAGAATGCCTCCCACTGTGGTCGCCATTTTTCTGTATCGCGATTTTTGTGGTTTCGAAGCACTATCGCATGGGTACTACAGTTCGATTCATTTTTTATCCTATTAAAGCTGATGAAGGAAGGGAAATAGATGTCTCCAATTAACCATGCTTGCAAACTGAGGTTAAACAGTCAAAACTATTGATTTACATATGCTATCAAAATAGGGGGGTTCGCCCTTCGGGGTTATTTTGTTGAGAACAGTGTCGGGGTAAGGTGCTGGGGACTGATGCTATTCGGTTGACATGTGGGATTTTGGGTTTTTGATTAGTGTGCTCGCTAAGATTTTTCAATCTTATGCCTACGTATTCCCATTTAACGAAACAGGGAAATCAGAGCGATCGTAGTTGCTCCTATTCTATGGGAGGAAATTGTGTTTTGGTGTCTTGTTCAAAGCCCAAGACGTGAAGCTAAAGGTGGTTTGTATCTTGTTCAAAGCCCAAGATGTGAAGCTGAAGGTGATTTATTTGTATCTTGTTCAAAGCCTAAGATATGAAGCTAAAGAGTCTATTTGTATCTTGTTTAAAGCCCAAGATATGAAGCTAAAGGGTTTTGACTTTAGAGAGAATTTGTCATCTCTAAAGGGGTCTGTTTGTCACAACAGTTGGGTGACTGATTATAAAGGAGAATTACTTTTACTGGGATATGTGAATCCAACAATGCCATAATTTCCTTTATAGGGGATTTTTAACCTGAAGGAGAAGACTTTAACTCAGTTTAGAGTAATGCCATCTTTCCTTAGGAATTTCTCATGCTAAAAGAGGGACAGTGGCGTGGATGTAAATAATCCAGAGGCTTGCCGCTTACAGCAATTAGATGGGGGAAAATGAGTTGTTGATGTTTGTATGTTGTGACCAAAGCATGATTTGATGCTAAAATGTTGATTGTCTCAACCGGGGTTTCCTTATACAAAGCCTAAGAGGAGGCTAAAAGGCTGACTTTTCCGAGGAAAATGTTCTTTCTGTCTTGTACAAAGCCCAAGATTGAGGCTAAAGGGTGATTCAACAAGAGAATCTTTTATACTCAACAAGAGAGTGTTTTGGTGTCTCGTATGAAGCCCGAGACGGAGGCTAAAAGTTGTTTGACTCAACAAGAGAGTCTTTTATACTCAACAAGAGAGTGATTTTGTATCTCGCACGAAGCCCGAGATGGAGGCTGAAGGATGGGTGACTCAACAAGAGAGTCTTTTTTACTCAACAAGAGAGTGTTTTTATATCTCGTACGAAGCCCGAGATGGAGGCTAGAGGTTTTGACTTAACAAGAGAGTCTTTTATACTCAACAAGAGAGTGTTTTTGTATCTCGTACGAAGCCCGAGATGTAGGCTAAAAGTGATTGTTTCAGTTGAGTGACAGGTCCTGTATGTTGGTTTAAAAGAGAAAATCAGTTCTTATATGAGCAATGTTGTACTCATGGATTGGGTCTGAGGATCGAGATTATTTCCTGTTCTCTAAGGAAACGGGGAATCCACAGGGTTTTGAGACTGTCCTAGTCTACGGGTGTTTTTCCCATTTTTGAAAGGAGCTTGAGAATGTCTTTAAGACTCAAAGGTCTTATACTGTCCAAGTATAAAGTTTTATCTTTTGTACTATGTTTTAGAGAAATTAAGAGACAGTACATTTGCGGTAGAAAGATCTAGACTCTTTGAATGACTGTTCTATTAAGATGACTAATTTCTGTTCCTATACCTTTAAGAGGTCGTTGGGACAATTTGTACGAAGCCCAAGAGGAGGCGAGAAAAACTTTTAAGAAGCCGAAGGAACAATTTGTACGAAGCCCAAGAGGAGGCTATCTTCCCAGAGGAAGAATCATTATACGAAGCCTAAGAGGAGGCTGTGAAAACTTCTAAGAAGCCGACGGATCCTTGTACAATGGCCAAGAGGAGGCGGGGGATGCTTTTAGGAAGCCTGTGGGTCCTTGCACTAAGCCCAAGAGGAGGCTGATGAACAGTTCCAGAAGGGATTTCACTCGGAACATTGGCCTTATGTATATGAACTATTCAAGGGGGGGATTTCTTAGATCTAGTTATGTAGAAAGTTCTTTACTGTTTAGGTTATGTTGAAATATCCGGAAGGACGTCGGGAGACGAGGTTCTGTCTAGTTCTAGACGTAGTTGCCGGGGAAACTCTAAATATCTATACTAGTATTACACAGTCGATATGAGTTTATGAAAGAAGACTTACAGTGAAACAACCCCACAGTACAGTTATATACATATGAAAGCGAAAAATGAAAGCGAGTAAACATTTACTAGGTTGAAGAGCTTCCATGCTGTTTTGTTAGTTGTCCAACAAAGAAAACTTTGATAACAATATTATATGCAAAATCAAAGATGAAAGTGCTTTAGGAAAGGAAATTTGGGGCTTATAGCTCAAGGAGAGTCCCAGGGTTTTATCAGTGATCGCACTGTCGTTTTGTACAGGGACTTATACAAGTGACTGAGGCCCAAGAAAGGTTTTCTGTACAAAGGGGATATGTCTTACACTCTCTCAAGAGGCCCAAAGATTTATTTTTAAAGAATGGGGCTTATAACACGAGGGTAGGCCCAAGGGTTTGATTTTTCAACTGGCGATCGCGCCAAGGTTTTCTTTTAACACAGAGGGACTTATACAATATCTGAGGCCCAAAATTGTTTTGGTTAAAAGGGGATTGGGTCTTACACTCTATTATAGGCCCAAAATGATTTTGAATGGGTCTTATAGCTCGAGGAGAGGCCCATATGGTTTGTTTTAAACGGGCGATGATCACGCCGAACTTTTCGAAATACAACAGGACTTATACAACGTTTGAGGCCCAAAAATTGTTTGTATTTACAAAGGGTTGGATTTTACACTCTATTAGAGGCCCATGAGTGTTTAGAAAAGTTTGTTAGGGTGAAAATCAATAAAACCCTAATTTCATCATTTTTAAAGTAATTATTCAAAGAAAATTAATTAAAATGATACAAATTCCAAATAAGTTTGAATAAACAAATTGTGATTTTGGTTTTAGGTTTGAAAAATGTGGCTTTAATCACAAGATGAATTAAAACCTATTTGGTTTTGATTTTCCAACAAAAATATTTATTTTTAAAAAGGTTTAAAAACAAATAAAAGGTATTTATTCACAAAAATACTAATTATATTAAATAAATAATATAAGTCTATTTTTTTTTGTGGAATAAAATATTTCAACATTTTTGTGATTTTTTGCAAAAAGAACCAATAAAAAATAATTAAAATTGAGTGAGTTATTAATTTTTCAAATTATTTAAAATAAATATGAAAAATAACAAAAAATGAGAAAAAGTGGTATAAAAGAGATCTGGGCCGAGGGGGATTCGAACCCCAGACCTCTCGCTTGCCAATACTCACAAACCAGCTGATCAACCATTGGGGCGCAATGCCAATTCATTAAACATATGGCAAGTGAAAAATATATAGAGAACTTGGTTGGAAAACCTGAAGAATGACTCCATGGCTATCTTCTTCCTCGAGCTCGTGCATGAAGCACCCTATCTCAATCATCTCTCAATCATTTGACATGATTCAAACACCAAACACGTGTGTTTTTCAACAAGGAACAAGATGGCAATACTTGATTTTATTTATTTTCAGTGTATAGCAAATTATATCATCATGACCGTATGAACCCTAATTTTGCAAAAGCAGTCATTCAGACATGGTAATGAGGGCTATGATCAATTTTTTTGAGGGGAAACACTCAACATATGATGGCAAGCAATTGGCAAAAATATCATGCGAGGAAATATGCATGGATCATGAAGATGGAGTTTTGAGGCTTACCTTGATGCAATCTGAAATGGAACTCTGCACAGATGGTGTTCCAGATGCAGTTTGATGATCCCTACAACTTCAATGGATGTTGTGGAGTGTGTTTCAAGCTTTGGAACACCCTGAAAACTTCTAGATCAAGTTGGAGAACTCCAACTGCATAATTGAGGCATAATGGCTTGGTTGAAGAGTGATTTTAAGCTAGGGGTGTTACAGTTGGTGTTTAAGTGTTTGGACACCTCAAATATATCATATGTGATGTGTCTGAGCAATTGGAATGGATTGCTTAGGGCTGCAACTCAAAACCCGATGGTGGTTGCTCAAAAACAAAAAAAATTGGCACTTAAGAGAGAATGAGAGAAAGCAGTGCTATAAATTGCTTTGGTGTGCCTTGAATGATCCATTGGAACGTCTATTTATAGGTGATTAGTTCTTGTATTGGAGGAATAGTGAATGGCTACTGGATCAGATCACCTTCAAAGGGATTGGTTGGGCATAAATGCCTCTTGCATTAGGTGTAACAGCTGCTCCAAATAGATCAGCTATGCCTTGACTGAAATCACATTCCTCAGTCATTTTAATTGTTGTTTAATCAGAGAACTTGACTGAGGAGAGTGAGAATCTTGACAATGCACTATTCCACATTAATGCCCTTTGAATTCAAGGTAAAATGTGACAAAATACATGAACTTCAAGTTGGAAGATTCCTTGGCTTTGTGACTCAGCTTTGTAGGTTGGATCAGATGCATTGTGATCGGTTTGAGTACATGTGGCATAATGATCCTTGGTTTTGAGTCAGAAATCGTGTGTGGCAAGCAAACATCCAAACTGATTTTTCCAAAACAGCTTGCAACATCATGACTTTGGGCACGGATTCCTCTTGGCTCAAGTTGAATCAATTCATGCTGAGAGGCTCTTTGGATTCTTAGAAACATATGCAACAACATTGATGTCTACCTTTGGACTTGATTCAGCTTGCAACTATGTGAAAAGATCTCACAAGTTTTGGTGTTTTCAACAAAATCTGCGTTGGCCAGAATTTTTCTAAGTGTTGGAAAATGATGTATTTTCATGTTTTAGTCATTTTGGCCTAATCATAACTCAGAATCCACAATGAATTGGGGTGAGGTGTAGTTGAAGCTTTTGTAGAGGGTAATGAGAGCTACAAATCCAGCTTTGGAAGGGGAAAAATGGCCTTGTGGTTTAGGAGTTATGATCCTCCAAAGTTGGTACCCTAGCCAATTTGTTCCATAACTTAGAAAAATTTCTAAGTTTTTATGGTTACCCCTTTTACAAGTTATCCCACTTTTCTTGATTTTTCTTGATGAATGATGATTCCAATCATACATTAACATCATTTTAGGGTTTAAAAACCATAATTATTAAAAATCTCAAAAGTCAAAGTTTGACTTTTGTGCACAGTTGACTTTTTGTCAAATGAATTCCAAACTGTGCGATCCTCTATGAAACCAAGTCCTTGACCTAAATCAAACTTGATGGATTGATTTCATAGGTGTTATAGGGTGTATTGAATCATGTCCTATGGTTTAGGAGCATGTCTTGGTCAAAAGTCAAAGGTACAGTTGACTTTTCTCGCGAAACCCTAACTGTGGTTTAGATGAATTTGAAACTATTTGCTCAATCTTCTTGGATCAATCCATTATTGCAAATGGATCAATGTGGTGTGTTAGGGACCCTAAAATCATATCTTGAGGTCTTGGCTCCTGTTTTGTCCCAAAAGTCAACTTAGGGGTGAATTAGGTCAAGAAACCCTAATTCCTAATTTTTAGTGAATGCATCCCCTGAGGCCAAATTGACTTGATGATTGGGTTCATGATTTCCCATGGAGCATTTTAGGTTATGCTTTGAAGCATTGGCTCATTCCCAGAGGAAAATTCCCATTTGGAGGCCCTAGTCGACTAGAACCCTAATTTGGTGACATTGGCGATCTTGAGGCTTAATCCACTTGGAGTGCTGCAACCTTGTGCTTGATCCTTGATGTGGGAGTCCTCTTGATCTATTGTGGATGTTTGAGAGGTTGGACAAGTTGAAGATCATGTCATTCCTTGATTGATCCTTTGTCTAAATGCTCTGAGAGGGCTTGAAACCCTAGTCCTTAATTGTAGTGAATGCTCAAACATCTCTGAGGAGATTGATGAGTGTATAATGATTCATCCATATTGTGATGATGATTTGCACAATGATGGGAATCTTAGTGGTCAAAATTTGGGGTATGACATAAGCCTTTTTCTTCTCTTGATCGTGAGGGATTTCATGTTGTTTCCCTTACTTGTTCCGGACAAGCTAAATGCACAGACCAACAGCGGCGATTCTGGTCTTCCCACCATTTCGCTAAAGGTGCCAAAAATTACTAGGCCCCTTATAAGGCTCCTAACGAGGCTGATAAAGATACGAAAGCTACTTAGCTATCATTTTCGGAGGTTATGATACCTTGCAAAGAAGTAATGAAACCTAGTTCTATGAAGGGACAAAAATAGGTGTTTAGTAAGTTGTTTTATTGTTTTTTCTTTGTGGGGATACAAGTTTCTCCACTCTTCATCTTTTTATCTTCTTCCCTTTTTTCAAATAAATATAAGAAAAGTCTCATCTCTACAACCAACATTACAATAGAATCTAAGGTTCCTCTGCTTGTTCTGACTCCTTTAGAAGGTCGGTCCAAAAAGAAATGTGTCGAGACCAGTGTAGTTTCCCCCAAATAAAGATCAAGTAAATAAGCCGAAACAAATGAAAGTTGACTCTGTGGTGGATGCTACTAGAAGGGTAAGAGGCGTTTCTCTTTGCTTGCCTTATCTACTGGCTCATTATTCCTCTCAACACCTAATGGAGATGAATAACCTTGTATCTACTGGGGACCATGCCTCTGTCAGCCAACTTTCTACTTATGGTTGGTGTGATCTGGTAAAGGAGGTATTCGCCCATGTGATCCTGGAGAGTTAGCTGTTAATCCTGAAGAGTTAACTTTTGATCTTGAAGATTTTTTTTGGAACTTTTTGTTTTTTCCCAAAAGGTGGAATCAATAAGGACTCGTTGCGACATTGTTGGGTAAAAGAAGACGGGTCTTGAAAAGGATTCTGTGCAGATGCAGGGTCTCATGGTGTGAGTGTCTATCATGTCTAAAGAAAGACGTCTCCATGGATCCCCGACCAAATTATCTAGAAAGGTGGAGAATATCGTGGATCATCTTAAGAAGATGGAGGATGATGTCTATCAGGGTGAACTCGAGGTAGAGGTTGCATCTCTTGTTATGTAGGGAACTGTAGAAGAGTTGGCCGAATGGAAGACGAGCTTAGAAAAGGGAGAAAAAACTCTTTGGGGTCAACAGGCTGCGTTAGATTTTTAGTTCCAATAATTTTTCGATGATGGTGTTTTGAAAAGGGATTCCTTCCATAATGTTTTTCTTCAATTAAAGTCTTTTTCCCCTGAGCTTATTGCTTTTCGCACTTCCTTTCGATTTCTTTAATTATTTTCGTATGTATTATGTTATCAAGTACATGCACATATAATGTTACATGTAGTCATTTTGCTGTACTAAGCATTTTAATATACATTGTTGTATTTATCATTTGATTGTTTACGCTTTTCCCTTCTATGGCTAGATATGGTTAGGACTTTGTACTGTGCTTCACATCACAGAGGATCATTCTCCGGCCAAGGGTAGAGGATCCCCATCTCTGCCTTCGAGGCATGACTCAAATCGAGGTGGTCGTCTCAAGGCTCCATGATAATCTACATTTTATGAGTGATTCCAAGTCCTATTCTTAGTTATGGATTTTTATTTTATCATTTTAGTAGTTAAATTTATTGAATTTTTCTATTTTTAGAGTAGTTTGCAAAGAGCACAATAGGTGATCTCTTTTTTAGTTTTATGTACTTGTTGCATTTTTGCAAGGTCAGCTCTAATGAGCTTAGGCACGACAGTCAGGGACAAAAAATGGGAGTTAAAAGAAAATTAGAAAGTTGGAATCAGCTAGGAGGAAGATAGAAACCACAATTGCATCCCTAGGGAAAACGTGGCAGAAATCTGCATTGGAAGGAGAATTGATTTGAATGGATAGAAGAAAGGTGCTATAAGACAAAAGGTAGTACATAGTATACCGGCTACGCGCGCCATGTATCATGAAGGATAAGCGCCGCCTGCACATCTGTACCTGCAATATACCACACTCCATATTGTCCCCCACCAATGTCTGTACCTGATTCCCATGTTGTACAAATGAGAATGAATAGGAGATAACTTTGCTTATTTTATCGTGGGCCTAATTTGATTTTTTCTCAACCCCATGATCCAAGATAAATGGAAAAAACCTAGCTTAAGAACCTATAAAATCAACTTTTGAAGATTGAAAACAAGTTCAACCTCTGTTAGAAACAATTACATAGAAGAACCCAGTAAAGAAAAAAATGAGTAAAAATGGAGTTTCTTCTTCTTGCCATCTCCAGTGCTAACTATTGAATCATGACGCGACAACAATTGTCTTTTGTTGATTAACCATTGCAAGTAGACACCAATGTTGCTCTTAGGTTGTTATTCCTTTTCCACTTCGTGTTTAAGAATGAGTAGCTTAAGGACCAACATTGTAGTTTGAACTCAGCTCATTATGAGCTAAACCTTGTTTGTTTAGTAATCAGAAGTTGATATAATATAGTTTTTATGTTAAGTGATGTTTTTTAATGCTTTGTTTTATCATGTGCTAATATGCTATAAATTTGTTTCTTTAATTGATCAACTTGAAAAAAGATAAAATCTTGTTGTTGTGAGAGATCCAACATCAAGTAGATTTCATGTTAAAAGTGGTCGAAAATAGTAGGATAGAGATATTCACTAGAATATCATCTTAGAGATAAGTATCTACAACCATAAATTATTTTCAGAGTAAAAATAGATGTATTTTAGGGTTACAAGTAAGACTTAGATATTTGTCCCCTTGCCCTAAAGCACATACTTTTGATGTTGTAGAAATACACCTTTAGATCACTTTATGAGCTTTCATGGCATGACACATCACATAAGGTACACATAAATGAATACATTATATTTATGGATCATTGCCTAACATTTTCTCCATTAATGAATTCAAACAACCTTTTTAACACTGTTGTTTATCTGCTTACTAGTCAATTGAACCAGTTACAATCATATATTACTTTTATCTTGCTCATGCTTATTTACAAAAGATATATTTTTGCGAAAATTAATCTAAGTTACTTTCCACTCCCTGTGGGTTCGACATCCTTACTTTTTATCACTTGCTACTTAAAAATATCCATATATATTTGCATGTGACATCATTTTCAAGCAACAAGTTTTTGGCACCGTTTTGGGGGAGTGTGTGAAAGATAACATTTTAATTTTGTGATAAACCTTTTTTTAAATAAGTATTTGAGCTTCTAACATTCTGTGTACTCAGGTGAAATGATAGGTGTTAGCTATTGCATGCGTAGTTTGTTAGACCTAGTCTATAGAGGCGATCTTAAACCTGAAAGGGCCTTCAGATTGTTGAGAAGTTTCCAATCTAGTAGACATTTACTAGGAATCCCTCCTCTTTTTCTTATTCTTGATCTATGGGACGAGCCATTTCAGGCGGATATTGTTATGGAAGATAATGACATCATTGGAATTTCCAATGACATGGCACGTGACATAAGGGACTATGATGTATTTGGCCCAAACGCTATGAACATCGGCATCATTAAACTTGAGATTACTGTTGCATAATTTGAATTCAAACTAATGATGTTTTATATGTTGCAAGCCATTGGACAGTATTATGTTTTGAAAATGAATACCCTCGCGTGAATCTAAGACAATTCCTGCAAGTGGCAAGTAGCTTCAAGATTCCTGGCATATCAGATAATACCTTCAGGTTAAGGCCGTTTCCCTAATCCTTGAGAGATTGCGCCAATAATTGGTTTAATTCTCTTAAGCCTAATTCCATAGCTACATGGAATGATTTAGCTTAAATTGTTTTTGCTAAATACTTTCCTTCTGTAAAGAATGCTAAGATGAGAAGTGAGATAACTTCAATTAGACAAGAAGAGGATGGATCTTAATTTAATTATTGGGAGAGATTTAAGGAGTTGTTGAGACAATGTCCACATCATGGGATATCAATTTGCATCCAACTAGAAACCTTTTACAATGGATTGGTTCCTTAATCAAGAAACATGATATATGCCTCTAGTGATGGAGAATTGTTGTCTAAATCATATGACGATAATTATAATTTGATTGAAAGTATCACTGCAAACACATATCAATGGTCTGTCACAAGACCAGATGTTGCTTATACTCATAAAAATCCAGACAGTGTTCATGAAGTCACTGAGACTACAACCCTAACTACTTAGGTGCCTTAGATTCACCAAATGATGAAAAACATTATGACGAGTCTTGGAGAGCTATCTCTTGAACTTGTCAAAGTAGCGGCTGATGCAGCAGAAGTTGCTTGTGTTTATCGTGGAGGTGCTTACTTGTTTGAAGATTGTTCTACAAATCAAGTCTCTGTTAACTATGTTGGTCAATAAGTATAACAACCACTACAACACCACATACAACCTTGGCTGGTGTAATCACCTAAATTTTTCATAGAGCAAAAATCAAAACCAACTTTAACCCCAAGCACCTCAAACCCCACCTTGTTTTTCTGCACCAAACTATATTTTGGTCAATCAAGAAAAAAAACAGCGTGAGAGCATATTAAAATCCTTCATTCAAGACACCTAAAATAAATTTCAAGCTCAAGGAGTGAGCATAAAAAACCAGGAGAATCAAGTAGGGAAAATTGCTTTTGCGCTTAGTTCAAGAACTATGGGAGCCTTTCCTAGCTCTACTGAAACTCCAACAGCTACATCTGGAGCCAAGATTATTGAAACATGCAAGGTTATCAAGTTAAGAAGTTGAAAAGAATGTGAATAATCAACATCCACAAGGGATGAATCACCTAGAGAAAATTTGATCACTCCTGACACTTTAGAGAAGAAATCTAAATCCCTTGAAGAAACACCCCATAGTAGAACCTACTGAGGAAGTTATAATATAAGAAAAAAGCACACATAAGACTCTAGATATGACATCTAATCCAGATAAACAACCAATGGTCATGCTTGAGGTTGACCGAGTACCGAGATTTGTTCAAGAAAGCCCCTACCCCTTTTCCTAAAAGAATCATGAAGGCTAAGGAAGAACAAAAGTTTGGAAAGTTCAAGGAGATTCTGTGAAGCTTCACATCAAAATACCATTGATTGAAGCCATTAAACAAATGTTTAACTACTCAAAATTCATGAAATATGTTCTTACAAAGAGGAAGAGAGAGGGAGAGTTTGCAACTATTGCATTAACTCAAGAATGCAGTCAACTAGTTCTTGGAAAACTCCTTCTTAAACTAAACGATCCTGGAAGTTAAACTATGCCATGTAAAATTGGAGAGATATTCTGTGGTAGGGCATCGTGTGACCTTGGAGAAAGTATCAACCTTATGCCCTTATCCATTTTTAAAGAAACTGGGAATTTAAGCTGCTAGACCAACAACCATCACTCTTTAATTAGCTGACAAAGTTTGTGCTACCCAAAGGAAAGATTGAAGATGTGTTACTGAGAGTTGATAAATTTATATTTCTAACTGATTTCATTATCATCGACTTCAATGCTGATAAAGAAACTTTCATCCTATTAGGAACACCTTTTCTTGCTACTGGAAGAACCTTGATAGATGTAGAAAGAGGAGAATTAACCATGAGAGTCATGGACAACAAGTTGTATTTAATGTACTGAATGCATTACAATATCTAGACGAGGAAGTAGTTGATTGTTCAATGATCTCAAGTTGGGAAAATATCATTCACACAAATCTTCTAAAAAACAACAATATCTTATAACAATAATTGGACAAGTTAAATAAATAAGATGAAGTGAAAGAAGGAATTATAAGTGGACCAATGTGCAAATCCATTGAGAAATAAGAACCTTTAGAAATCTTGGATCTATCTTATAAGTTAAAGAAATGCATAACCACATCAGTGGAGGTTCCTCCTAAATTAGAACTTAAGCAACCGACTGCCCATCTACGATATGATTATCTAAAGGCAGGACAAAAGTTGCCAGTAATGACTGGCAGTGATTTATCTAATAAATAGAGGTGTCAACTCTTGACACTTCTTAAAAGACACAAGAAGGCTATTTCTTAGAAAATATCTGATATCAAAGGCATCAGTCCTATTATATGCATGCATAGAATATTACTAGAAGATAATTCCTAGAATAGTGTTGAAAGCCAAAGAAGGCTAAATCCCATTATGAAGGAAGTGGTCAAAAAGGAAATTATAAAGTGGATGGATGTTGGAATCATTTACCCTATTTCTGATTGTGTGTGGATGAGTCTCATTCAATGTGTTCCAAATAAGGGTGGCATGACAGTAGTCACCAATGAGAAAAATGAGTTAATCCCCACATGGACAATCATTGGCTGAAGAATCTGCATGGATTATAGAAAGCTGAATAAGGTCACAGGAAAGGATCACTTCCCTCTACCTTTTATTGATCAAATGTTGGATATATTGGCTAGAAAGGAGTTCTATTATTTCCTTGATGGTTACTCGGGTTACAATCAAATTGCCATTGCACCTGAAGACCAAGATAAGGCTGATTTTACATGTCCTTATGGAACCTTTGCTTTTAGAAGGATGCCATTTGGATTATGTAATGCTCCATCTACCTTTCAATGTTGTATGATGTCTATATTTTCAGAATTGATTGAAAGTTCCATGGAGGTTTTCATGGATGATTTTTCTATTTTTGGATAATCATTCAAGAAATGCTTAGACAACCTAGATATGATGCTTACCAGATGTAAAGAAAGTAATATTGTTCTTAATTAGGAAAAGTGTCATTTCATGGTAAAAAAAGGAATTGTGTTAGGACACAAACTTTCAAAGAGGGGATTTGGAGGTGGACCAATCTAAAATGGAAGTAATAGTGAAGTTACATCCACCTGTCAATAACAAGGGGATTAGAAGTTTTCTTGGTCATGCAAGATTTTACAGAAGATTTATCAAAGACTTCTCCAAGATAACAAAACCACTGTACCAACTGCTGCAACATGCATGCCATACGTCTTCAGTCAGGAATGTAAAGATGCATTCAAGATATTAAAGCGAACATTAATCTCTGCACCAATAGTAAATACATGTGAATGGAAAAACCTTTTGAGTTGATGTGTGATGCTAGCGACTTTGCTATTGGAGCTACGTTGGGCCAAAGGCACAACAAAGTGTTCCACACTATTCACCATGCTAGTATGACATTGATTGAATCACAAATCAACTACACCACCACTGAAAAGGAAATAATGGATATTGTGTTCGCTTTTGGCAGGTTCAAATCTTATCTAATGGGTACCAAAGTGATAGTGTACACAGATCATGTTGCAATAAAGTACCCATTGTAAAGAAAGATGCCAAACCAAGGTTGATAAGAAATGTGCTATTGTTGCAAGAATTTGACTTGGAGATCCGAAATAAAAAAGGAGTGGAAAATTTAGTTGTTGATTATCTCTCAAGATCTCCATATGAAGTCTAGAGTCATGCCACAAAAGGAATCAAGGAGAGTTTTCTTGATGAACAACTGTTACTTATCACTTCTGGCGTGACACCCTGGTATGCAGATATTGTCAACTACTTGGTCAGTGGGTATGTCCCACTTGTATTTAAATCTCAATAGAGGAAGAGGTTTTTCCACATGTCTAAAAGTTATTTTTGGGATGAACCCTTCCTCTACAAACAATGTGTTGATCAAATCCTAAGAAAATGCATGGACCATCCTGAGGAAAGACAGATCATATCTTCCTGTCATGACACACCTTAAGGAGGTCACTTTGGAGAAGCACGACGTACAACAGTTCTACTTGGAGTTTGATCATCATCATCATCACCATCAATATAACGGTGATCTTCATTTGTACGTTGTTCGAGGTTTTCACTTAATCTCTACATCATAATATTTAATTAGAACATAAAACAAATATTATACGCACAATATATATCATACATTTCCGATAAAACACTAACATCTCAAGTAAAGCACATACCGAATATAACTCTTGAAACCTTTCTATATCTTTCTCCCTTTTTTCCCTATCCTCTTCTAACATCTTCCTTTGTTCTTCTAGTTGCTTCTTAACATTCTCAATCTTTTGTCTTTGTGAAATAAATTCCGGACTTTTTGTACTTTTTCTTTGAGACCCAAAGAATGTCCTCAAGGAGACACCTTCTCCAACACCACAGACACGCCCATCATGCTCATATGTTCCGATAGCTTCTACTAATATGTCACGTCGTGCTTCTGGAACAAATGTGCCTTCACGGGCCGCCTCAACCAACTTATCCTACATAAGACGAGCAACTTACATATATTGTTACCAACGCATTTAAATACCAAATAACATAAGCAAAACAAATCATACTTACAATTTTCTCAGCAACTACTCTTGAAGCCTCAGAGGTGTACTCTCCATTTGGTCTTAATCGAGCCATCTTTCATTTCTCATGTGTTGACGATGGAGATGGGATGCGATCATCTCCTATTTGTGTTTTTTTTTCAAGCATGATACTTTTCTCATGTTTCATGTAACCCCCACGAGACAATCTATGGGGGTACATGTTCTTTTCCTTGTTTTGTATTCCTACTTCGCTTTTAACCTGTTATTAACATAGTGAAAAATATATATGATTAGTATCTATAACTCATTAGCATAACATTAAAGATTACATAAGACTAGTACTAACCTTGAATTCCTCTGAACGATGTATCTTGGCAAACTTGTTCCATTGCTTCTTCGATATAAAACTATATCGAATCCATGGGCGAGCAAGACCGCTCTTAGGCTTCCTAATGTAGTCAGTCGTGAGCTGTGACTTAAATCCCCTCCAACGAGTACCGACGTAAGATATCCATTTTTTTCAACTACATTTAAATCAATATATAAGTATGTATTAGAAATTATAGGTAGTGATATCTAATATATAAAAATTATAGTATGTAATACCTTAACGTCTGTCCATATGCTTTCTTTGACTTTATCATCCACTTGTTTCCAATCATCTCTCAGTATACTCATTTTTCTCGTGCAAGGAACACAACATAACTCTTAAAAGTAGAGTAACGTTCACCATCCACAACTCTGTAGAACAAATCAAACTCGATCGGAATTTTTTCACCTGATGAGTTGCGGACTGATGTGAATTGGCGCATCATTGTGACACCTCTTTGTAACTTTTCGATTGAGTATCATTTGTTTGAGTTTCATTCGCACAACTCTCATTTGTTTGAGTTTCTTCGCTAGTATCTGATGTAGAACTCAACAAGGTCGACATATATGTTCAAAAACAACAACAACAACATGAAAAACAAGAAAATAAACAACAACCACAACATAAACAACAACAACCACAACAATGACAAATGAAGCTTACTGTAGATGCATGGGGAAACTATTTTACGTACCCTAAGCGTGATGACTAAGTAGATGATGTTGGTGTTGGTGTTGGTGTTGTCTTCCTTCCTTAAGGCAATGACATAGTTGTTGTTGTCTTCCTTCTCAATGATGTACTCATCCTTCTCGACGTCACGATCGTGATGGTCTTGTCAACCTCCTTGACGAAAGTGACAAATACACAGTGAAGAATGGACACAGTGAACGATGGTGTTTTGAAATCGTGTATTGGTTTAGAGTATTAAACGTTAGGGTTTAGGGTTGAAATTGGGTATTGTTTCGTCAGCTAGTTTCTATTATCAACGGAAAAAAGGATACCGAAAGAAAAGCTAACTAGGAGTGTATATTATTATAAAGCTACCACCACGGACAATACCATAACCCGTTATAATAATTACTTTCATAGTGAAATTTCATAAAGAAGCGCCAGAGTTAAATTTACAGTAAAAAATTTTAAATAAAAAAGAAAAATATATCACAACGGTGGAACTCAACAACCGTAGTCATAACCCTTTAAGTTTTTAAATTAAAAAAAAATAAAAAAGAAAAGGCGTGTCTTAACATTAATGGAATAATATATATGAGGGCGCTGAGGTTCGAACCCATGAAAGCTTGATGGTATCACCACGGTTGGCTCCTCAACCGTTGTTATATACAAATAATTTTTAATCTAAAAACAAAAATAAAATTATAACGCCTTAGTTTAGAGATGTCACAACGGTGTAGGGAAGAACCGTGGTGACCATGACGTTGTTGTTTACGCGTTTTGTAGTAGTGATATATATATATATATATATATATATATATATATATATATATATATATATATATATATATATATATATATATATATATATATATATATATATATAAATGGCATATCTAGTGAGAATGGGTAAGTTATATGAGAATGTGAGAATGAATAACAACCATCATATTTAAAAGGAAAATTTGATATTAAATCATATATTTTCACTAAATCATGTGCCAAAAATCCGAAAAATTGGACGCTTTTAAGAGGAGAGAGAAATTAATAATCAATTTTAGAAATATATTTTAATTCAATGGTTCAGATTCATTCTCGTATTCTCATGTAAAAATATGATTCTCATATGATATATAAATGAATTTTCTAGGTACTGATTTCTTTTGATTCAAGGTGATCACAAATTTTCCTGTAAGAGTTAGTTTTTGGATAGGTTGGCATATAGGATTGAAGTTGTTCCCAACTTTCTTTTGACTACACTCATTCTCAATTCAGTTTCTATTTCTAATATGCAGGTTGCCACTTTTCTATATCACCAAGAGAAAATGAATGTACAACCAACTGTATAGATTATGCTGAATTTGGTTGTAAGTTGCAAGCCTCAATTTACAGTATAATCATTTTTATTCATACATATATTGGTGCTGTTGCGGTTATTTTCTTTGTTTCATTTCAGGCAACTATAGAACACGGGACGGTAATAACTAAATGTGCTTGTGAGAAAGCAGAAACCGCTTCCAAGGAGAGAGGGAAGGCATCCACTGTTGCGAAAAATGCGGAGATTCGTCGTACTAAGTCTTGGTTGTTGGAAGGCATCCACTGTGAGTAAAAATAATTTTATTTATGTATTTTTTAGCATCTCACTATTAAAGATATTTTTATTTGAAATTGTTCTGTTGTTTTGGAACTGCCGCATTCAATTTGGGATTTTTTTTACTGATTAACTCCAGCAAGGTTCAAATTCAGCGAGACTATAAATCATAATGCCAATCAAGTTTTAGATAATGACACAGTGTTAACGAAAATGTCATGTGAACTTCTATTGAATGGAACAAGTTGTGTTGTTTTATAATTTACAATAGTTTGAACCCTCTATATGATTACCTATGCTCATTTCGATATTGCCTGTAGTTTTTTTCCTACATACTTCAATAATTCATTTCTATTTTACTCCAGGTACTAAAGTACACAACCACTGGTTATCCGATGGATTCAAACACCACATCTGCTGAAGGATTACGAAAAAGCTCAGGTATTCCAATGATTCTTTTCTATGATATTTATTTTTTGCAGAATTTAATACAAAATTGATAACAATACTCTGTAACTTTGAAAGTAAAACTTACAGTTTTATTTTAGTTTGACAGGGAATCGAAAGGTTAATGAAACTGACATTCTTGAAGGTGGTGGAAAAAAGGAAGCTCAAACAAGAGAAAAAAAGGGTTTCATATCTATTTCCCCAAAACTTGGGAACATTTTAACGACGTGATAATGAATCTATCAGCATCTGGTGTTCAACTTTTAGGTTCAAAAATATGCTAAGTTTTCTTACAGACACTTTTCATGATTGGAATGTCCTGGTAATGGTAGATATGACGTGTTTTAGCTCTCAACTATCTCGTGTTGCTGCATCAGCTGCTATTATATTATGGACAATCCCAGGAAATGCGGGAAAGCCTTTTTTGGGATGACTGTCTGCATCTGGTTTCATATGTATGGTAATTTTTAATGTCAAGTTTTCAATGCATAACATTTTTCATGGTTCCTTCTCTTTTTCTTTAATGGCCAATCATATAAAACACCGTATTTGCAACTTAATGGTATAATTGACCATCACCACTAATTATTATTTTGCCTCCCAATGTTCCAATTTTACAGTTTCAAAACAATTAATGCATTTACATTTTCAAAGTTGGGGGGAAGCTGAAGAGTCACAAGCTTATTTTATATAAACCTGCCTTATATTCTCAACAACACAAACCAAACTTTAGAAACGCGAAACTATTTCTATGGCTCCAACAAAGTTCTCCATGCTGCAGAGCCTTCTGAGGTGCAGACAGCGCCTGAGATACAACCATCCGCAGACTTGCAACAACCTCACGGTGTCCATCAGCCTGTCGACGCCCAACAACCTCAAGAGGTTGAGCACCTACATTCCTTACTTGATTTTTTTATCACTACAAACATCATTCTGTTATTCTTTCTTCCTGTTTTAATATGTTTTTTTATTTACATCCACAGACGCAACAATTGTCGAACATGCTGTCAGGGTACAACCAGCTACTGAGATCCAGCCATGTACAGAGCTACAACCACCTCCGGACTTCCACCACCCTCAACCGTACCAACAGGCTCCCCACGTTCAACAACCTCAGCAGCTCCAACCGGTATGATTTGGTTTTGCCTGGTTCTTTTTGGCCTTTCTTAGATTGCATCACCTTATTTGCCTTTCTTAATTGATGACTTGTTTCCGTATCATTTAATTCGATTAAATTCGTGCATGTTTTATCATATTTTTATCGAGTCATTGTCATTTCGTGTATTGTTTGCTTATATTTTCTTTTCTTTTCCATTTACAGGTCCTATATCAGCTCCAGAGAAGAAAAGACCGAGATTTGAGCTCAAAGAGAAGAAAAGTGGAGAAATTTCATGGTTCTGCCTCTTCCAAATGAAAGGCATTCACCATTCCCCCCAATTCAACTGAATGGTGCTCGCCATGTCAGAAAGGAGGGAAATTCAAACACTTAAAGGAAAGGCGACCGCCGTTTGCCCTAAGGCGACCGCCATTATGCACGGGAGCAGTTTTCTTTATGCAGTTCTGGCAGTTTGCAAGTTAAGTTTCAAAATTCGAATTCAACTGCTTTAGAGCCAGATTTTCCTATATATAGAGTACCAGAGGTCTGCATTTAGCATCTAAGAACCTTACGGAAGCGCTGTTGAAATTCCTAACCACTTATATCATTTGCCATAGTATCAATCGCTCACATCGAGAGATTGATACATCTGTTGTACTTTTCGTTTCTTTTGCTGCTGATGTACACTTGGATCAATTATTTAATACAAGTTCCATTTTCCATTTAATTACTTCGCATTTTAGGTTATTTACGATTTATCTATTTTACTGCATTTTGTTTACTTGTATTTGTATGCAACATAATTTAGATTTCGCAAAAAAAACCCTAATTCTGATCTTAACTAAGAAGAAGCCATTATGTATGTTATAAAATTCAGAAATGTTAATGCATTAGTGTTAGATTCGATTATGTCTGAGTAGATTTGCATTGAGTCCGTAGACTGAGGACCGTCGTTCCGACGGGACTCTGTAGAACCTTCGGTGTTTAACTTTCGTTTTAAGGTTCTGGTTTTTGTTTCTAAACTGAATTTAGGCAGCATTGTCGTGAGAGCGAGGGGTTGTTTAATAGTGTTTCGTCACGAGAGTGAGGAACAGACCAAGGCGTGTCCAATAGAGCGAGAGCGTGAGGTAATCGCCGGATAGTAGACATCGGACATTGAGCCTAAATGCAACGAGAGCACTTTAGGGACTCATTTAGTTTATATTAGTTTTCAAAAAGCACCTCTTAACTACCGAGCTAGCGAGAGCAAAATCTTGGGGCCATTAGGCGTGGCTTGGTTAAGACCGCAAGAGCGTGAAGTCGAGCCTTTAAACTGGTATATCCTTCAGACCAATCTCAAGACCTTTGTTAACACTTGGATCTTACGGAGTCCCAAAGAGCACGAAATTCATTCTCCGGTCTCACCTTTACTATTGTTTTTCAATTCCCGTCAATAACCAAATTTCTTTTATCGCCAAATCTAGCCTTAGCTTTACACCACAATAATCGATCACTCTAGGTTGATTATTAGTCCCTGTGGGTTCGACAACCTTTTTAAGACTATGCGATATGTAACGCCCCGATTTCGATTATTTCCCATTTTGTTAAGTCTTTTATTTAAATTGAGTGATAAATTATTTTATCTGTGAAATTGGTGTGTTGATATGCTATGTTGACATGTTATGTTATTTTACCGTTTTCGAGAGTTTTTGGGAAAATTAGAATGAAGGGTATTTTAGACATTTCTCAATTAATGTTAAGTTAGAAATTTAGTAGAAATAGAATTGTGTGAGAAAATGAATTAATTTAAGTTGTGTAGAAAAAGAAAATAGAAAAGAAAAAGAGATAAGAAGAGGAAATAGGAGAGAAAGAGATAGAAAGGAAAAATAGAGAGAAAAAGGAGAGAAAGAAAGAGGAAGAGGAGAAAAGAGAAGGAAAAGAGGAAAAGATTGGGAAATCTTCAAAACAACTTCTAGGAATCGATTTAATCGGGTAAGGGTGTGAAATCTTATTATCTTATCAATGTATATCATTATGTATGATTATGTATGTGTGTATTGGATTGTTTGTTGTGTTTCCATGGTTTTCTATTCTAGGTCGATGTTGAGAAATCGATGTTTTCGCGGTTGGAAATCGATGTAAACGTGGTAGAATGTTTGTTGCCATGATTAGAATAGGTTCTGGTTGATATATGTTGTTTTGAAAATGTTTTGGGTTGAAAAATATGGATTTTGGGTTTTCAACAGCGCTGAAAGATTCTGAGTTTTCGCAGGTTCGCCTAGCGAACCATTCAGCGAAGGGTAGCGAAGGTTCGCTACGGGTGTTCGCCTAGCGAAGGTGTGAGCGAACGTTCGCTAGGGGGTTCGCATAGCGAAGTTTGGGTGTTTTTTATGGTGGTGGTTGCTGCCTTGGTTCGCCAAGGGGTTCGCCTAGCGAACTTTGTGTCTGTTTTTAGCTAGTAGTTGGTTCGCTGGAACATTCGCCTAGCGAAGGTGCTAGCGAATGCTCGCGAGAGGGTTTGCCCAATGAAGAGTGCTGTTTGTGTAATTTTGTTTTCGGCATAACTTTTGATCTGTGGTTCGGTTTGAGGCGTGGTTTTATGCATTAGAAAGCTTATAAAATGTTCTTTTTTATGAGGAGGGTTTTGAGATTGTTAGCCGATTTAATTATGTCGGAGAGTCGGGAATAGTGTTATTTAGCGACTTTTACCATTTTGAATGTGTGTTTGGATGTGAATCATACAATATTGCATTGGTGTGAATGTATATAGATTGTATGTGATAGTATGAGATGAATGCATTGTTCGAATTATTTTCAATGTATGAATATGATGATGTGATAATCATTTGTTGATATGTGAAGATGCATTTGATTGTCATGAGTTCTTGTGTGTCAAGCATCATGATATGCATCTTGTGATCGTGTGCCCATGTGGGGTGTGAGCAATCGGATCTGTGCCCATGTGGGGTGTGAGCGATCCATAAACGTCGTGTGCCCATGTGGGGTGTGAGCGACGGATTGGTTCCCGAGGGAATCCGCTATAACGTTGTGTGCCCATGTGGGGTGTGAGCGATGATTATAGACGATCGTGTGCCCATATGGGGTATGAGCGATCGGGTCGTGTGCCCGTGTGGGGTGTGAACGATCCAGAAATGTCGTGTGCCCGTGTGGGGTGTGAACGACGGGGAACATCGTATGCCCGACGGGGAGTTACATTAAGTAACGAGCGATGATTCCATTAAGTTCCTGAGTGAACTTGAGATGATTGAGTCAGTACCGCATTGCATTTGCATAGAGTCATGAGTCGGTCTCTATGATTTGCATTTATCATCTCTATATGGTGCATTGATGAATAAACATGAATATGTATGTTTATGTGGAATGATAAGAATTGTGAAAGTATGCATGATGAAATGCTTGGATTTTTATATATATACATTGTAATGTATATAGGTGAATTGTGATGAATTGTGGTGAGAATGTGGAATATGTGTATTTTTATGCTAAGATATATAATTATATGCATTGTTATTATGATAATGTTTCTCACCCTTCTGCTGTTTTATGATGCTCTATGAGGCATTGCAGAGTAGGTATGCTGGTGGTCTTTTTGTGAAGCGTGTCTTCATTCTTTTGGTCGGTCGGCTCTGATATGTAGCACCGGGTAGCTAGGATTTATATGATTCTTTTGTGATACATTGTACATGTATCTTGTTGATGAATGTTTATGTACACATGAATTATGTTAGTGGATAATACTTGATGATATATATATATATATATATATATATATATATATGTTATATATCATTCAATGTTTAGAATTTCCGCTTTTATTCTAAATATTGAGATGTGGGTGTAAGGACTAAGTTCCTCTGTTGCAAAGTTACCCCACTGTTGCATATCAATTGTTGAGCAGGTGTTGAATGTTTTAATTTTATGTATAATGTGACATGCCTCTTTTATACCATGTTTATAACTATACTCTGACGAAATTTTTAATATGTGCCTAAATGATTATGTGATTATTTGGGGGTATAGAAAGGGGGTGTTACACGATAAGCTGTATACTTGCAGCAGTAATCCGACCATTACACGAAGTCGCAACCATGTTTTTGGCGCCGTTGTCGGGGACTCAATTTAGTCATTATTGTGATACTTTCATTGCACAGTATAGACTAAGGCAACTTTTTATTTCTTTTCCTTTTTGATTCGTCAATTGCATGCCAAACACTCGCTTACAAGGCGAAGAGTTGGAGCAACCAGTCAACGAAATCGAACGTTACATACTTCTGTGACGCCGAATTAACGAATTCCTTCTTAGATATAACATCCCAGATCCTCTTATTCCCTACTCAAATTCGGAAGCCGAATAACAACCAGAACAAAACATAGTAGATGGCCCACAAAACCGTCCTCTAAAGTACTTTGCTATTCCGTCGCAGGATGAACCACATAATAGCATTGCTGCCCCAGCCATTAACCGTAATGATTTCAAGCTAAAACCTTCGCTAATATCCGCAGTTCAACAAAACCAATTCTCAGGTAACGCTACGGATGACCCGAACCTTCATTTATCAAAATTCGTGCAATATGCAGACACTGTGAAAACCAATGGGGTTATTCAAGAAGCAATCAGACTGAGACTTTTTCCCTTCTCATTGAGAGATAGAGCAAGGGCTTGGCTCCAGTCTCTACCATCTCACTCAGCGATGACATGGGACGAGTTAAAGAAAGTCTTCTTAGCCAGATATTTCCCAGCAAGCAAGACCGCTATGCTGAGAGCCCAAATTAACGAATTTAAGCAAAAGGATAACGAATCTTTATTCGATGCTTGGGAGAGATACAAGGACATGTTGAGGTTATGCCCACACCATGGACTTGAAGAATGGATGATAATACATACCTTTTACGGCGGGCTGCTGTACAATACCAAAATGAATCTATGTGCTACCGCAGGCGGTGCTCTAATGGATAAACCGTATGCAGAAGCTTATGAACTCATAGAGACTATGGCTCAAAACCATTTCCAATGGGGAGGTGAACGCGCTGGTATAGAGAAAGCTACTCCGATAGGAGGAATGCACAAAGTTAACAGTATAGACCGAGTCAATGCTAAAGTGGACGCGCTTGCTCAAAAGATCGAAAGTTTAGCAATAACACCTCCAGCAGTTACCGTAGCCGCGCTTACACCAAATTGTGAAATATGCGGAAACCCTGGACATACAAACATTGAATGTCAAGTGTTGGCTAGTACTCCTATCGACCAAGTGAACTACACTTAAGGGAACCCGTATTCAAACACTTACAATCCTGGATGGAGAAATCACCCGAATTTTTCGTATAAGAATAACAATGCTTTGAATCCACCTAACCTAGCACCTGCTATTCCACCCGGATTTCAGAAAGGAGCGCAACCCGCTCCACCTCTACCAAAAAAATCAAATCTGGAAATCATGATGGAAAACTTTATGAATGCTCTGGCTCAGCAAAACAGGGATTTCGTGAATCAAAACGCTCACACGAGCGAATTGATGAAACAATTGTCAAGCAAGCTTGATGCTATGGCTACCCATAACAAGATGTTATAAACTCAAATTTCTCAGGTAGCCCAACAACAATCAACTAACGCAGCCCCCGCTGGAACATTTCCTGGCCAACCACAACCAAACCCAAAAGGTCATGCTAACGCTATAACTTTGCGAAGCGGAACAGAGTACGATGGACCTGTTGACCCGAGATTCCAAAATTCTGCCACGCACCAAAATTCACCAAAGGGAACTGAGTAAATAAAAGAACCTGACACAGAGAAGGAAGATGAAAGCGGAAAGGCTGCAGAGGAAGAAACACCTTATGTGCCTCCGCGACTATATAAACCACCTGTGCCTTATCCCCAAAGACTAGCTAAATCCAAAAACGAAGGACAGTTTAAGAAATTCGTAGAGCTTCTAAAGCAACTGAATATAAAGATACCTTTCACAGAAGCTATTACGCAAATGGCCTCATATGCCAAGTTCCTTAAAGAGATCCTATCAAACAAGAAAATGTTAGAAGATAACAAAACCGTTATGCTCACTGCTGAGTGTAGCGCCATACTTCAAAATAACATGCTTCCTAAACTAAAAGATCCGGGTAGTTTTTCCATACCTTGTGTAATAGGAAAGACTGTCATAGACAAAGCGTTATGTGACTTAGGTGCCAGTGTTAGCCTAATGCCCCTATCCACATGTAAGAAACTTGAATTAGGAGACTTGAGGCCAACGAAGATGTCGCTACAACTAGCAGACCGTTCTGTGAAATATCCAGTAGGTATGCTAGAAAACGTGCCGGTTCGCATAGGTCAGTTTTATATTCCAACAGATTTCGTGATAATGGACATTAAGGAAGATTCTAATATACCAATTATCTTAGGTAGACCGTTCTTAGCAACAGCTGGAGCTATAATAGATGTGAAGAAAGGAAAATTAACTTTCGAAGTAGGGGAATAAAAAGTCAAATTTATTTTAGCCCAATTTCTAAAAGCCCCTGCTTTAGACGATTCATGCTTGTTTTCTAGACGTTATCGACGAATGCGTCAGAGAAATGGAGAAGGAACCGACGAGGTACACAGAAGTACTAAAGATTCTAGCCCCTCTAATATTCGAAGAAGATAATTGGCGTGAGCTGTATGAAGATGAAAGTCTAAGAGAATGCCTAGCACTCACATCCGATCGAATGCCTTGCCCAAAGAAACCATCTGTAGAACTCAAAACATTGCCCAAAGATCTAAGATATGAATTCCTAGATACTGAACTTGAAAAACTCGTAATAGTTAATGCTGATTTAGGACAAATAGAAACTGAGAAATTATTGGAAGTCTTGAGGAAGTATCCCACAGCTCTTGGATATAACATCTCCGATCTAAAAGGGATAAGTCCCTCTATATGTATGCATCACATCATGATGGAGGAAGACTGTAAGACATCTAGAGAGCATCAAATACGGTTGAACCCTGTCCTAAGTGATGTAGTGAAGGGAGAAGTGCAAAACCTAATGGAAGCAGGAATCATATATCCAATTTCTGACAGCAAATGGGTCAACCCAGTGCATGTCGTACCAAAGAAGGGTGGTGTCACCGTTGTAACCAATGAGAAAGTCGAGTCCGTAGCCAAACGAACTCAAACTGGATGGAGGATGTGCATAGACTATAGAAAGCTGAATAAGGCTACTCGAAAGGATCATTTCCCTTTACCCTTCATAGACCAAATGCTTGAACGACTAGCCAAACATTCATATTTTTGTTACTTAGATAGATACTCAGGATTTTTCCAAATACCTATTCACCCTGATGACCAAGAGAAAACAACATTCACTTGCCCCTATGGTACATTTGCCTATCGTCGAATGCCATTTGGACTGTGTAATGCTCCCGCAACATTTTAGAGGTGCATGATGTCGATCTTTGTTGATTTCATAGACGACATAATGGAAGTCTTTATGGACGATTTCTCTGTATGTGTGGGAAGTTTCGAACACTGTCTGTCAAACCTTGAGTTGGTACTTGAACGATGCATCAAAGTGAACCTTGTGATAAATTGGGAGAAGTGCCATTTCATGGTGCGACAAGGTATAGTTCTTGGACATGTAGTATCCGATAGAGGTATTGAAGTAGACAAAGCAAAGATAGAAGTCATAGAAAACCTTCAACCACCGAAAACAGTTAGAGAAGTACGAAACTTTTTAGGACATGCCGGTTTTTACCGACGATTCATTAAAGACTTCTCTAAGATTACAAAACCATTGACTGAACTACTGATGAAAGAAGCTGAATTTATATTCGATGAAGAATGCGTGAAAGCATTTGAACATCTGAAGAATGCTCTTATTACCGTACCAATTATGCAACCACCTAATTGGAGTTTAACCTTTGATATAATGTGCGACGCTAGCGACTATGCTGTAGGCGCTGTCTTAGGACAAAGAAAGGATAAAAGGCTTCATGCTATTTACTATGCAAGTAGAACCTTGGACAATGCACAGATGAACTATGCGACCATAGAGAAGGAACTCCTAGCTGTTGTGTTCGCCTTAGACAAATTTTGTTCCTATCTAGTAGGAGTAAAACTTATTATCTATACCGATCATGCCGCTATTAGGTACCTGTTGGCTAAAAAGGATGCCAAACCAAGACTCTTGAGATGGATTTTGCTTTTGCAAAAATTCGATTTGGAAATAAAATATAAGAAAGGTACTGAGAACATGGTAGCATATCATCTCTCTAGGATTGATGATCTAAAGCCCGAGGGAGTGCCTATAAAAGATGATTTTCCTTACGACAGACTCGTAGCCCAGTTGGAAAGGGAAAGCAAAACCGTAGAATGTTCCTTGTTATTTAACGATGTAGAGACAAATGAAGTAGTAGAAGAAATCTATACAAAAACCACATTGCCATGGTATGCTGACTTTGTCAACTACCTAGCAGCCAAAGTGCTTCCACCAGATCTGACATACCAACAGAGGAAGAAGTTTTTCCATGATCTTAAACATTATTACTGGGATGAACCCCTATTATTCAAGAGAGGCGCCGATGGAATATTTCGTCGATGTGTCCCTGAATTGGAAGTAGAGAATGTCATATCCCAATGCCATGCTGCACCGTACGGAGGACATGCTAGTACATCAAAAACATGTGCAAAGATATTACAATCTGGCCTCTTTTGGCCAAACCTTTGGAAGGACGTTCACATTGCCATTATGAAATGTGACCGATGCCAATGCATTGGAAATGTTTCTAGACGCGATGAGATGCCGCAAAGGGGAATTTTGGAAGTCGAAGTCTTTGATGTATGGGGCATTGATTTCATGGGACCTTTTCCATCTTATTTTGGAAACAAGTACATACTCGTCGCGGTAGATTACGTATCAAAATGGATTGAGGCGGTAGCTTCACCTACAAATGATGCACGAGTGGTGGTAAAGCTTTTCAAGAACATAATCTTTCCCAGGTTCGGTGTACCAAGAATTGTCATTAGTGATGGCGGATCCCATTTCATTTCGAATGTTTTCGGGAGGCTATTACTTAAATACGGAGTACAACACCGAGTAGCTACACCCTATCACCCTCAAACTAGTGGACAAGTAGAAGTGTCTAATAGGGAGATTAAGCAAATTTTAGAAAAAACCGTTGCAACCCCTAGGAAGGATTGGTCTACTAAACTTCATGAAGCTCTGTGGGCTTACAGAACAGCCTACAAAACCCCCATAGGAACCACATCGTACAAACTAGTTTATGGAAAGTCATGCCATCTGCCTGTGGAACTTGAGCATAAAGCTTATTGGGCCATTAAAACCCTGAATATGAATTACAAGGTAGCTGACGAGAAAAGGATTCTCGATATCTATGAATTAGAAGAAGTAAGACTAAATGCCTATGAAAATGCCCGAATATACAAAGAAAGAACCAAGAAGTGGCATGATAAAAGAATAACAAAGAAGGAGTTTAACGAAGGAGATATAGTTCTTCTCTTTAACTCTAGGCTTAAACTCTTTCCCAGAAAATTACGCTCTAGATGGTCTGGTCCTTTCGAAGTTACAAAAGTCCTACCAAGTGGAGCAGTTGAAATTAGAGGAAAGTCGAATGAGACGTTCTTTGTGAACGGCCAGAGACTCAAGCACTACCACTTAGTAGAAAACAAGGAACTCATCAATTATTACAAGTTGGAAGAGCTTCCCGCTCTTCCCGACAAATGATGCCCTTTTCAGTTCTAATGTCGAGCTTCCGACATTAAACAAAGCGCTCTGTGGGAGCTAAACCACGATCTTTAGTTTTTATTTTACCCTCTATTTTACTTTGTTAGTTTTAGGACGCTGCATACATGTTTAGTATAAAGTCTATGTAATATGCATCACTGTTTGTTGCATCTCATTATTTCTGCTATCATTATTATTATTACGATTATTATTACTATTTTTATCTTACTAACGCGTAGCTAATAGTATTATTCTCCTAATATTGTAATGTTTTTCAATTTTCAGGAGACCCTTCTCTAGTAAACCTTTGACCAGCAACCATGCAGACATTTTAAAACCGTGTCGTTGTTTTCAGGAACGATGTCCAGAGGCGTCGATTTGAGGCTTTGTCTCAAAGGGATTTTGGTTTGTCCATCTATCCTGACGACTCGGCCATGCAAACCCTTAGCATCCGAGACAGTGTTGTTTTCCTTCTGAGCCAGATAGGATGGTCCCACTTTGCTTTAGAAAAGAGATTTAACACTTACCGTAGCTTGACCTTGGAGTTCCTAAGCTCCCTCTATTATGATGCCACCCGTGGTTTCGGATTTGGCCGTGGATTGGCCACCTTCAGGTTATTTGGAAACAAGTACATATTCAACCACCATGAATTCGCTAAATTATTGGGTTTTCATAATGAACCCGATGCTGTGACCAAAACTCCTGCTGATGCCTTCACTAGCTATGATCTTGAACATTTCTGGGGTACCATAACAGGAAGCGGTAATGCCAACCCTAATACTTTGTTCTCCGAAAGCATTCACAACCCTGGATGGAGATATTTCCATAAGGTTCTGGCTCACACCTTCTTTGGCAAAGAAGAGAACATCACGTCTGTGTCGAGGGATGAGCTATATATCATGCTCTGCGCATCCCAGGGAAAGCCTGTCAATGCAGCCCCGTACTTACTTGCTAATCTCAGTCATATTGCCCGTATTTCCTTCGAACCAATCTTAATAGGTGGGTTGGTGACTATGATTGCTGATGCAATTGGGATGAGGTACCATCTGAACCGATCCTTTGCATTCGGTGGTTTCTGCCCGATGGACATTAGTTTCTGTTTCAACAGAGTCATTATTGTTAATCTTGGCCCGGTAGAATTCGAGTTACTTATCAATAATGTTGTAGTCCATGCTTTCACCTTACCCAACCATGAAAAGACCAGTGTGCACAATAAGGACAATTGGCTCTATGATTTGGAGGTCGTCAACGAGTTTCTAACTCCACCCGACTCTCCTCAGGCTCATGAAAATCGAGATACCATTATGTCTGCCGAGGCCACTCAAGGTTCCGAGGTCGATCCTGATATGCCACCTTTGAATGTAGCTGCTACTATTAATGCTCTCTAGGCTGAAGTAGATTCCTTCCGAGACGAGATTTCCTCTCTCCGAGTCGACTTCATTGGCCTAATGGATGTTGTTCACGAAGAGTTGGACCATATGTTCCAAATTGTCTACTCTCTTAGACAACATCATGGATGATCCATAGTCGCACCTTTTTTTCCCCTATTTTTCTTAGGTTAGTTTGTTTACACGTATAGTGTTTCCCCTTCTTGTATCGTTTGAATTGTAATTTCCATTCCACTGTGCACCGTCGGGATGCCGACGTGTAAATGTAGTACATTTCAGTTTCGTTTAATGCAATTTCATTTTCTTTAAGTTTTTGTTTTAGTGCTCTTAATCTTTACTTAACTTGTTATTAATGTTTAGCAAACCTAGGTTTGTCAAGAAAAAACCAAAAAACCAAAAAAATTTAATGACCAATTTGCATTCTGCATGCCAAAAAAAAAAACCAACAGGCATGCCTGAAAGCAAATGGTGGTCGCCATATGCATAAAGCCGCTCACTGTGCATTCGAATTGGCACAACACACGTTTTTCTTTGTGAAACACGCCCTTGCCTCCTTTACTGCCATTCATTACACTCTTGCATGTTCCTAGACCCCCTAAGTACCTAGTAAACCCTTCATCATCCCACATTAACTCCATCTATCCATATTCATCCACTAAATCCTTATATAAGCACCCCTAACCATACATTACCATTCACTTTTATCATACCCACTATCCATTTCTCTGCACATTTCAGAAAATTTCCACAAGCACCATCCTCCTAAGAAACAACCATGGCTGCTAACCAAGAAATAGATTACATGGGCATTGAGTTCCCCGACGGAGAAATTGGAGCCACCATGCGTTCCAACTTCCACCGAGTATCCAAAAGGCCACTCTACGCCACGAGGTATCCAGAGCCCGAAACTCTTCGCACCTTGGGTCTTTATGATAACGTCTCGTGGATGCTCAAGAACTTAGGTATGACCCTCTTTTGCTCTATATTTAATCCTTATTCCGTTAGACTTACCTATGAGTTTCTTAGTTCAGTCCGATACGTCCATGACCTTAGCCGCACTACCAGAACCATTCACTTTAGGATGTTTAACGTTGATTATTCGCTCACTCATGAGCAGATAGCTGAATACTTTGGTTTTCCTACCGGTGAGGGTCTTGGGACTCAAGCACCCTTGGACAGTGATTGGGAGGAAGGAGCCTTCCAATTTTGGCATCAAATAACCAACGCAAGAGCCACCAAATGGGAGGGCTTGAAAGCCACGACCATCCACAACCCTGCTATTCGCTATTTTCACCGCACCCTTGCCTCCACCATCTTCAGCCGTGAAAACCCGGGAAACGTGAATTCTAAGGATTTATTCTTTATCCACTATGCACTTTCCCAGACCTGTGTAAATCCAATACCGTTCCTTCTTGCCCACTTCATCAGTGTAGCAAACAGAGTCGACGGTTCCATCTGTATAGGCGGTATCATTACTGCCATTGCCATCTGTTTAGACTTAGAGGCCGATTTAGAGAACGAAGAGAGCATACCTTGTCTCTATGCCAACATTGACTTTTGCCGTAATGAGCGGCTTATCAAGAGTTTGCATAGTAACAAGTATCACTTTATGGTCTAGACACACGAGTTTCGAGGTTTTTCTTTTCCAAATGCTGAGCGTATTAACGTGCGTCGAAGCACCAATTGGCTGTTTAATTTAGGAGCCCGTGATGTAGAGGCAGAGAGCGACGAAAGGCACTACCGTGATATTATGGGACAGCATCCTGAGCAGCCCCGTGCTCATAGCCATGCCACTGACATTCCTGGGTCTAGTACCCAAGCACACACGGCACCTTTTGCTGATTTTGCAGGTATTCGCTTGTCATTGGATGAAGTTCTTTCAGAGCTCAGGCAGCAGAGAGAAAGAGATGTCGCGCGTGATGTGCAGATGCAGGAGTTAGAGAGGAGACATTACGAGTTTATGGCCAGGGATGAGACGGATTTGAGAGATGTTGTTTCGGAGATAGCGGGACTGCGCAGGGAGGTAAACCGAGTTGCAGATTGTGTCCAGCATGTCCCCCAGGACAACCCAGCCATCAGGCAAGATAGACACCATCGTGGAGGGCGTGCTCGCTATCATTGATTGTATTCAGGTTCTATCGCTCCTTCTTTCACCTTAGATTAAGACATTGAGGACATTGTCTAATTTAAGTATGGGGGAGGATTCGTTTATTGCTTTTATTTATCTCTTACTTTTTAGTTTAGTTTGTTTTTCATTATCGAGTCATATGCATGTTTGAGTCGTTTTAACTTTACGTTTTTCCTGTGTCTAATAACTCCCTTATTTAACCCCAAATTTCAAAATTTTTTGTTTAGACTCAAAGGCATGACGCGTATAGTATAGGTTGTTTCATTCTTTGATTTAGGCTAGGTAGGCGGACTTGGGAAAATTTTGAAAATATCGGTACCGTTCCTACACCTTAGACTCCCTAAATATGTGATATTGATTTAAATAGACTTTATGCCATGACCTTATGCCTAGTTTCTTGGAAGTAACCTCTTGATTAGTTTATTCTAGCAGTCAGCACCATCCTTATGTACGAACTAAGTAACGAGCCGATGCAAATATGTGTGATCTCAAAATGTGATTTATATGATTTTTGTAGAAAAATACGAATGAAAGACATGTTCCTGCTAAGTTAGGTGGTCCTCACCTGACCATTTAGCCTAAAGGTTCGGACTCTTGAAATTCGTAAGCAAAAGAAAGCATAAAACGCGAAAAAAAAATCTTGTTGAATAAGAGATCATAAACACTAACAGGTTCGCTTACCATGTAAGTACAAAGGATAACGGGCTTAATGTGATTGCGCTCGAATGAAAAAGAGGTGAAATAAGATGAAGGATATAGGTCTAGGTATAATTTCATGATTCGAATTGGTATTGCATAGGAAGGGAATATTCGTTCGCTTTTGTGGAGTCGTGTCATTACGGTATCCTTGTTTTCACTATGCAGTACCTATCCGTTTCACTGTAGCCTAACAACCTTATGCTTAGATTGTTTTTGTCGTGCCTAAGAGTTAAAACATAATGCTTACTGTTTTATTGCATTGGGAGTTTGCTTGAGGACAAGCAAAAGCCTTAGTGTGGGGGAGTTTAATGACTCGATTCCGTATCGTTTAATTCGATTAAATTCGTGCATGTTTTATCGTATTTTTATCGAGTCATTGTCATTTCGTGTATTGTTTGCTTATGTTTTCGTTTCTTTTCCATTTACAGGTCCTATATCAGCTCCAGAGAAGAAAAGACCAAGATTTGAGCTCAAAGAGAAGAAAAGTGGAGAAATTTCATGGTTCTGCCTCTTCCAGATGAAAGGCGTTCGCCATTCCCCCAGTTCAACTGAATGGCGCTCGCCATGTCATAAAGGAGGGAAATTCAAACACTTAAAGGAAAGGCGACCGCCGTTTGCCCTAATACGACCGCCATTATGCGCGGGAGCAGTTTTCTTTATGCAGTTCTGGCAGTTTGCAAGTTAAGTTTCAAAATTCGAATTCAACTGCTTTGGAGCCTGATTTTCCTATATATAGAGTACCAGAGGTCTGCATTTATCATCCAAGAACCTTGCGGAAGCGCTACCGAAATTCCTAACCACTTATATCATTTGCCATAGTATCAATCGCTCACATCGAGAGATTGATACATCTGTTGTACTTTTCATTTCTTTTGCTGCTGATGTACACTTGGATCAATTATTTAATACAAGTTCCATTTTCCGTTTAATTACTTCGCATTTCAGGTTATTTACGATTTATCTATTTTACTGCATTTTGTTTACTTGTATTTGTATGCAACATAATTTAGATTTCGCAAAAAAACCCTAATTCTGATCTTAACTAAGAAGAAGCCATTATGTATGTTTTAAAATTCATAAATGTTAATGCATTAGTGTTAGATTCAATTATGTCTTAGTAGATTTGCATTGAGTCCGTAGACTGAGGACCGTCGTTCCGACGAGACTCTGTAGAACCTTCGGTGTTTAACTTTCGTTTTAAGGTTCTGGTTTTGGTGTCTAAACTGAATTTAGGCAGCCTTGTCGTGAGAGCGAGGGGTTGTTTAACAGTGTTTCGTCACGAGAGTGAGGAACACACCAAGGCGTGTCCAATAGAGCGAGAGCGTGAGGTAATCGCCGGATAGTAGACATCGGACATTGAGCCTAAATGCAGCGAGAGCGCTTTAGGGACTCATTTAGTTTATATTAGTTTTCAAAAGGCACCTCTTAACTACCGAGCGAGCGAGAGCAAAATCTTGGGGTCATTAGGTGTGGCTTGGTTAAGACCGCGAGAGCGTGAAGTCGAGCCTTTAAACTGGTATATCCTTCAGACCAATCTCAAGACCTTTGTTAACACTGGGATCTTACGGAGTCCCAAAGAGCACGGAATTCATTCTCCGGTCTCACCTTTACTATTGTTTTTCAATTCCCGTCAATAACCAAATTTCTTTTACCGCCAAATCTAGCCTTAGCTTTACACCGCAATAATCGATCACTCTAGGTTGATTATTAGTCCCTGTGGGTTCAACAACATTTTTAAGACTACGCGATAAGCTGTATACTTGCAGCAGTAATCCGACCATTACACGAAGTCGCGACCATTAATGCCAATAAACCTTAGCCTTAGTGTGGCTTACATCAGGGATACCCCATAGTCTGTTCATCTTATGGTCTGTTTATGTTTCTGTTCATGTGAAATGACACAGTCTATTCATGTGCATCAAGTGGGTTATACAATATCCCAATATACATCATGGCATCCGTTGTGGCAGCAGACTTGCCTGTTCATTTTCTTGACAATAGTCATTTAATGGTTTTGTTCAACAGGTCCCTCACGCCCCTGCTGTGTGACAAAGAAGAAAGAGGAGAAGAATAAGGAGATCAGTAACAATGGTGAGAAGGGTACAAATATTTGATTCAAATGATGATGAAGAATCAGACTATCAACTCTTTGATTATGATGATGACGATCAATAAGACTATACCCGGGGCAACTTTTTATCGGCTAGGAGTTTTAGATTTAGTGATTAAGTATGCAACATTTCTTTCGAATTCTTTTCGGGTCATTTACTATGTAGTTTATCTTTCGAATGTTTCTTCAAATCAACAATTTGTCTTCTTCAACTTACTTTACTTTATTACGTTTAGTTTTACCAATTCATTTATCTATCCCTATTCATTTTACCTATTTAATCTTTCTCTAATTACTTACTTTTTAATTTCTTTTTCAAACTAAACATGACTTATGTTTTACATTATTAGTATTTTTTTCCCGGTACAACACATTTCTTCTTCTATTTCTTATTTTTCACTATGTATTGTACTCAACCAAATTTTTTGCTAATATTTTCTATAAAATGATTTATATACAAAAGGCATGAAACCAAAATTTATACTAGCAGATTATATATGTCATCTATTTTACACTATGTACCGAACCTAACACATAATAATCCTTTCAATATGGTTGTGTTGTATATTTATTTATGTACAAATACCAATAAACTTAATATAAATAGTATAAGTTTTGAAATCGCACGGGACACAACCAATTAGATCTCACTGTATAAATATTACTTTCAATGTACTATAAATTATTAAATTTATCACTCAAACTATCAATTTATTATTGTATTCTAAGAAAACAATGAGAGTGATATTTGTAAATTTTACCATCTCCTGTGAATTTTATCACTTAAACTCATTGTTTTCACGGGTCACAATCACCATAATACCTTTTTTTTAATCGATCAAATATTTATAATTATTAATGATATTTATAAATATTTATAGTTATTAGACATATTGAATTTATAATGTTGGTGATTTTCTTCGTTGAATACATGGACTTTCGTGGCTTATTAGTTTCCATATGCATTTCAGTACAATTGTATAGTACAAATGCTTATTCAAATCTTCATGGATCACTACCATAACAATATACCTATAAGTTTTTAAGTATTTTTCTTTTTTCAAATTTACATATCCATTTAAATATATTTTATATCATATTAGATAAATTTATCGGTGCGGATGCACTTGTGTGCCGGATCATTACTATAGCCAAATATTGGATAAATTTTATAAAAACAATTATATATCAGTAACGATCAAGCCTTATCGAATGATCTAAGATATGAATGAGTAAGTTATATGAGAATGTGAGAATGAATAACAACCATCAGATTTAAAACGAAAAGTCGATATTAAATCATATATTCACTAAATCATGTGCCAAAAATCCAAAAAATCGGACGCTTTTAAGAGGAGAGAGAAATTAATAATCAACTTTTGAAATATATTTTAATTCAATGGTTCAGATTCATTCTCATATTCTCATGTAAAAATATGATATATATATATATATATATATATATATATATATATATATATATGATTTTAATAATTTATAGATATCAAACATTAAACTTAGCTTAAATGGAAAATAAAGAAAAAAAGATTTTTATTATAGTTAACACACTTAAAACAGCTTTTATATTTTCCAAAAAATTTCACATTGTTGAATATTAAAATATTCTTTTTATAAATTTAACAAACCTACCCTTGTAATAATATCTAAATAGCTTTACTTTAGTTTTGATAGGTGGAACCATTGCCTCCAAATAATCAATACAAAACTTTGATAAAATTGTTTACCGCATTAAATTCTTAAATCGAACAATGACAAATACAATTAGACATAACCATTAATTTGAGATAGGAACATGTCAAATGGCGATGTTTTCGGATCTAATACTAAAACATCATCATCGTAACCAAAATACCAGGAACAAACAAATAAAACCAACAAAGAAAAACAAATAGGAAGATCACAAAAAAGAAAGGTGCAAAAATGGCAAGCAACAATAACATGGGAGAAGAAAGAAGAAGACGACTTGCAGAAAGAGGTTCGGATAGAATGGCATTAATAACTGGTCGTATTAATGCCCTTCCGCCTACACCTCCTTCTAACACGTCTTCTCCTTCGTATCGTCATGGACAATCCATGTCTGTTTCTGCATTTGATTCTCATTATGAGAAAGTTGGCAGTCCTCTACCTCGCCATGCACGACCTCATTCCATCGCTTCATCGGCTTTTGCAACGGAATTTATCCAAGATAATGCCGGTTTGAATCTTTTTCTTTTTCCATATATATATATGAATCAACTTCTTAAATAATAGTCGTAGTCGTGTAAAAATTTTAGCAATTTCGTCGTGTTGTGAGTTAACTATAATTTTCTTTTTCATCGTAAAAGCGGTGAATAACATAATAAGATATTGACACTTTTCGTTATCATTTTGTCACGCCCGTTTTCACAGAAACGATAGTTTTTTAAAATCTTGATTAGACTTGTTGGTTAATTCATGGATGCCTTTAAATTATGGTGGTTGTGTTGCGGTCGTTGCAGTTGTTGTGACGTTGATAATGCCGGTTGCAATGTGTATTTTGTTTAAGAGGTGTTTTAAACACAGTTGAGAGACATTAAAGTTTAAGATTTTAATTACATCACAAGAAAATTGAGTTGAACTTTTGAAATTTTGATTTTTGATGAAAATTATTGAACAATCTTAAGTGAAAATGTCTCATGCAATATCTATTACAATCACACGCGTGATTTTAAGTCGCATCGTAATGAGGGTCAGATGCATTTACTAAATCTACCGCATTAGCAATATTGTACCTGCAATTTAAAACCATGCACGACGAAGAACACATCATCATTGGAATTACTACTTGTTATTTTCATTTACTTGTGTTTTGTTGTGTTTGTAGGTAATGCTGAAGAGAACAAACAAGATACCTCTACTGCTTCAAGACTTAAACATCAAGGGGGTTTTAAGTATTCAAATTTCGAGGCCAAAACCGAAGACGAGCCGATTCTAGAAGAATCTAAGGCCAAAATAACAAAATCATCATCAATAGAAAAGCTAACAGAATGCCTCAACATAAACCAAGCAAAGCGACTTCATAAGTGGAGCCGAAATACATTTTTCTCCTCAAGAGAACTGAATTTCAGCATTCTAGCTTCGGAAAACACGCGCGCACTCAGTTCACTAATAATAGCATTGGTGGTTGTTTTCTACTACATCATCTCCTCGGAGGGTGTTTTCGCTTCAAGGCCTATTTACGTTGTGTTGGTGACCGATGTCACGATTGTTGTTTATCGTATATACTGCGAAAAGGCCAAGGTTTTGAAAGAGAGACAAGGACAAATGGCTGAGGCTGGTGAAGATGGACAGAATTGGGGTGATGCAGTGAAACTTTTGGAGAGAGGTTTGGTTTTGTACCAAGCGATTAGAGGTTTTTTTATTGATTGTAGTATTTATTTAGTTGTTGTTGTATGCTGCATTTCCTTAATGTAGCTTTAGTTTTTCGGTACACAAGTGTAAAGACTAACTAATCCGTTGAATCGGATAAGATCACAATGGGTGCATTTCCAGAAACAAATATAAATTTTGGACGTCTGGTTAAACTGGCAGAGACCCGAAATCCAAGTTCTATTGGGTGTAGGTTTAGTTGGTTGAGTATTTTCAACGGCTTTATTTTCCCATTTTTTGCAAGTTTTTTATACCATATAATTTTTGTTGTAAATTCTTATTTATTTTTGTATCCACGAAGACTATGGTTAATTTAATTTGAATTCAAAGTTGAGTTAGCCATTCATATGATCTGCTTATATATCAAATATTGTATTTTGAAACCATTATATATGTTCTAAGTCTATACTTTATGTATCTGATAGATTTTATGAGCAGCACTACAAAAATCTTAGTTTCATTTGGACAATTTTTAATCTCTCAATGGCAGAGGATGGGGCCATAGAGCATCCTTCCATAGTGTCATTAATAATCTTGTAATTTCTGGTAGATATGTTCCTATAACTTTTCTATATATTCGGTTCTATTTAATTATTGCAACTTTTTACGAGTGTCAGTGTATCACTTAGAGGCATGGTGGATATATAGTACAAAGACAACTAAGTTTTGGTCTCTATTGAAAACATGACTTATTCTAAATAGAATATAGTACTGAATTAATGATGGAGAAAGGACAAAGTTATGTTTGTCTCTCATTTGGAAACCCCTTGTTAATCCATCTATATTTGAATTTCTTGTAGTAGCTGCTTGATGCATTTATTGATCACAGACTATTTGATCATTCATCAATGGTTTCAGATGATGCAAGTCTCTTCAAGTTTAATTAGTGGTTACAACTTTAATTTTGAGACAAAAAATATAGCAAAGTTAAATACCTTAAAACGAAAGGTGTATAAAAGTATTGAAGAGACTTTGATGCCTGTACGTCTAATACAAGCAGAGAAGACTGAGACGAATGATAAGCCTAAGAGTGACATTATATTCTTCCTTATATATATAAAGTCCTAATAGAAGTTTCCGTGGAGAAGAATGCGACCAAGATGTCGGTCAAACTTCAATCATTGTGTATAATCTAGTTGTTGGTTAACAAAATTGTGTCTGAAACAACAACTCTACTAATTTCAAATGGTGGAGAACAAATCCATTGTTGAGCAATTGACAAAATTCAACAACATCATTGATAACTTGCAAAATATTGAGGTCAAACTTGATGATGAGGACAAAGACTTTACTCTTATTAAGCTCATTGCTAAGATCTTTTGAGCATTTCAATGTTGCCTTTCTTTATGATAAAGAAGTACTATTGAAGGTGAGAAAAGTACACAAGAAGGGGGGTTGAATTGCGTTTTCCGTTTTCTTAATTTGCACACTACTACGTAAAACCCCTTTAACAACGGTTAAAATATATATATAATAACGCGGATCAAGGTGTTGTTATGTAGAGTGTTGTGGTAAATGCGCTACTTATAATCACGGCCCTGGGACCGTTGTGGTATTCTGGAAAGCGCGTGTTATATCACAACGTTTATGCTTAACAACCGTTGTGATAGATAACGTAATTAATTAATTAGATGACGGTTAATCTAGACAACCGTCGTGGAAAGTACACATAGTTTATTATATAAAAATGTATATTGCTTGGTTTACCATACACCTATTTAAAGAAATACAACCATTCAAACTGGCAAAGAAATATATAATATGAAAATTAAACTATTCTTGAAAACCAACTTTAACACATCAAATTTTTTCGAATTGAATCTGTCTCATTCAGCACATTTTATGTTCTTTAACACATAATATATGATTCAATGGTCTGATTCCTTAAATGCATCGATATCTTTTATTATAGTTTACCTCATCATCGTCGCTTATCAACGCATTTGTAAATTATATCGATGAATTGAAGCAAACAGAGCATTAAACCATATATTATGTGTTAAGGAACATAAAATGTGCTGAATGAGATGGATGCGATTCGAAAAACATTGATTGATATAGGTTGGTTTTCAAATACATCTTAATTTTCAGAATATAAGTTTCTATGTCAATATAAATGATTGCACTTTCATTAAAAGGTAAGTGAAAAAAATAATTTACATAGTATATAATAAACTAAACTTGTCAACCTGTATAAGAAATTAAAGAACAAAACATTGTTAAGTCACAAGAAGCCTCTATCTTGTGACCTAGCAATGTTTTGTTCTTGTTTTTAGAATATTTGTCAACAACAACAACATACAACAAAACAACATGAAACACAATAAAAAAACATACATTATTTAAGCAACAAAACTCTAAGTGGCACTGTAACAAATCAAGATACATTGAATCAATAACGCACCTCTTATTGAAAATAATTATGGAACTAACAATTCAAGATATATCAAGTTCATCTAGTTTGTGAAGCCATGAAAAAGAAATATAAGGTGGATGAAGTTTATACCATAACTTCATACTTCTTATATTTGTCTTCATGGATTCAAAAACAATATGAAACTTCACCATAGTATACGTTTGCTACCACCATACGCTTTCTACCACCATCATCACCATGTATCTACAAGGAAACACAACAAAAATCAAACTTAACCCTAAAACATCAATAACGTAATGTTTTCCACAGCATCCTAAAACCAAATCCTAAAACAATAATCCTAGAATGATGAGAGTAGGAGAACATACCATCTTCGCCGCCGTAGGAGTTTGCGCCGGACGTTGCTGTCATTAGATATCCTTTAAGCTTCTTTTCTCCATTCACTTGTAACAATATTGGTTAAGATTCATGAGAGGAGATGGTTGTGTTAGGGTTTTCTTTAGAGAGAAACGGCAGTTATGAATTGGGACACAGATAGTTTCGTTTATATATTAAAAACTATCACTTTTCGTTAATTTTTAAAACTACAACCGTAATTATATTTTATATTTTAAAATAATAGTAAACTATATCACGACGGCTATTCATAATAACCGTAGTGATATCCCTTATTTAAAAATAAATAAAAAAGAAAGGAGCGCCTTAACCTTTAATGAAAAACATGTTTGCCATAGCTGAGGTTCGAACCCATGGAAGATTGTTTCTATCATATCGGTTATACTTACAACCGTTATTATACCCTATAAATTTTTAATTAAAAAATATAATATAAAGTTAGCGCCTGAGTTTAGAGATATCACCACGGTTTTTGGAAGAACCGTGGTGATTTGGGCGTTATTGTTTGCGCGTTTTGTAGTAGTGACATCTGATCAGAGTTCATAATCTAAACTGGTGTTCAGATTCAGGTTAATTCTTAGTAGTGGAATGTTAACATAAGCAAATAAATAATAGGAGAAGACACAAAGATTTATACTGGTTCCTCCCCTAATTGAGGGTAGTCCAGTCCCTTTGCTTCACAAGAGATTTTTACTATAATTAAATCATAATTACAATCGCTTATGAATTCTGTATAAGACTTTTACACCTACTCAGAACCAAGGTCTAAGACTTCTACTCAAGCTTCTCACTCGAGACTTTCCTGCTCAGGTTCCACACCCAAGACTTCCTTACTCAGGCTCCTCACCCAAGACTTATGTTCCTAGTCATATGAAACCAGTTTATCTGCTTGCACCCCACTGGACAAGACTTACTACTCCAAATTCCATGCACTAAGCATTCCTTCTCAAGCCCTTAGGCCCAAGACTTCAGCTCCAGGTCACATGAAACGAGTCTTTCTCTGCTTGCACCCCACTGGCCAAGACTCATTGCTCCTAATTCCATGCACTGAATTATCATGCTCAAGCCATGTTGGCACAAGACTTTCCTGTTTAATCAATCTACTTTATTAAGACTTTCACTAATCAAGCTCCTAGAAAGAGACTTGCGTGACTCAAGCATCTTGGTTCGAGACTTCCTTGCTTGTGTCCCAATGACACAAAATGTCTGCTCAATCAATCCACTTGATTAAGACTTTCATAGCTCAAGCACATAGTAAGAGACTTACGTGGCTCAAGCATCTTGGCCCGAGACTTCCTTGCTTGTATCCAATGACACAAGACTTTTTACCTAAACTGCTGAACAAGCTCACCAGAATAGACAACAAGGTGTACATGATACAAGTATCAGAGGTATGGGAAATCACCATCACAAAGACATAAAGCTCTTAAGATTTCTAAGATATTCAATGTATAAGAAATCTTAAGTTTTTTAAAATTGCAGGCTACATCAGAAAAATCTGCATATATAATGAGTTGATAGTTGTTGATTTTGTTACTCTTTCTCCTGGTCGATCCTTGTTAAAGATTCAGTTTGAACCTTCAGCCATATTTATAGCCTTTTCAAAGACTAGCCATTGAAGAGGTAACTTGATCAAAAGTCTTTGTTGTTACTCCATAGTACAAGAGTCGTTGAAGATTGATACACCATAAGATCTTAATCCAATGTGTAACATGTCTAACCTTTTAGTCTTCAAGAGATTATGTACTAATAGAGTCGTTGAGAGTAGATTTCCATAAAGCATCTCAGATTTTCTTTGGCCTTGCAATCTGTAGACTCTAGCTAACATACTGATTTGACAATATATCTTGCTTTCTGCAGTACGAACAACTTCAGCTTTATCACCAATTCTGAATGGTACTAGAGGCCAATTTACATTCACTAAGTTTAGAGACAATAACGTTGCTTCTTCTGATGCTGAAGCCTTTAGCTTCAGAGTCTTTGCCTGACATCACTTAAGAAATATTCTTCAGATTCTGCCACCAGAAGCTAGCAATTCAGCAACTCCCAAATTGTGCTTAATGTAGAACAGATTCTAACCACAATATTTACAAGTATTGGAACCTACACACATGTAACACACAATTAAACCATTGTTCTTTCAATTCCTTGTTATCATCAAAACCCAAGGAAAATATATGCCATAAACAAATCTTGTTCTAACAATCTTCCCCTTTTTTATGATGACAAACACAAGTATTTAAATGACAATGTTGGGCAGTTATAACTTTCTTTTCAACATCAGGGTATGAGGTTTGTAAGCTCATTCTGAGTCTAATAATCCAAAGTAGAGTTGTGTAAACATCATACTAGGAACTACTCCCAAGAAAAAGCAATTCAGTCTTCTTAGTAACATCAGAGTCTAATAGGCTAAGGCTGAGATTTGTATGCTTTTCCTTAGTTCTATGTACAAGAAAGTAAAAATGTGTTGCCCGGGAAAGATAACCATAAAAGCAAAAATATAAATGTCAAAATTATAGATGGCCAATATGTACAACTGAACAGGTACTCAATGGGTTCAATTTCTAATTAAATACTTACCATTATTTCTCCCCCTTTTGTCACATCAAAAAGAAAAAAATAAAAAGAGAAGAAAAAAGAATTACAGTCATTAATGCATCACAAATTATCATTATAGGATCAGTTTCCAAGAAATTGAAAGACGATCAAGTAACATAGGTCATTAAAGCATGTATAATGCATGCCTTAAATTTTTAGTGGTCGTTACTGTTCCAAGAATCAAGAAGGATTAAATCAGATGTTTGAGTTGCTCAGAAGTCATTATAAAAGTAGTCCAAACCTAGTTCATTTTCATCAACATCCATCAGAATCATGGAAGCATCCGCTGAGAGTCATAAGACTTATGTGGTAATAGAAATCTCCCATAGCTCTACGAAACAAGATGTTCAACACGTTCAGAAACGAGTTGTTTCTGAAGCATCCACCACTGAGCCCTTGCTCTCTGCAAGAATCACTTCTGAAGATGCATCGTCAGCAGCTTCAACACAACCTACCAGAGTCAGTTCATCAGAAGCTGTGATGAGGCCCAAAAGAAGGATAATGAAGAGGTTAAGGAAGAGAAGACAATCCAACAAGCTGTTCTACTGTCCATTTCCAGAGGCAGAGGATGAAGACATTGATGAAGATGAGCCAGACATAGACTATGACAACTATTTTCGTCATAAGGCTCAAGATGACTTAGATATGGACCTATACTAAGCATTAGCAGCTCCTTATGAGTCAATGTTTTTGTAATCCTTTGCTTAAACTAATGGAAAAATATATCTTGAGCAAATTGTTTATTGCATGCATATACTTTCAGTAACTTCCTTTAGATTTTACTAAAGTACATTAATAAGGTAAAACTAACACCAGAAACGACAATTAAACAAGACAAGTATAAAATTCATAGTTGTTAAAGAATATTTATTAAGTTAGATTATTAGATAACATTTCCAAGATATATCATTTAAGATATTAATAAGACTTAATCAATATAAAAAAATAGTCTCTTGAAACAATGTATGTAACAATTCTATATAAGATTTCTTAGCAAGCTTACTTTCATAATCACTTAATATTCAAAACACCAAGATGTACAAGCAGAAGGAAATCTGGGTTCAAAAGAGAGATTTTAGAAAAACAGTCATACTAAATGCAACAACTCAAGAAACTGAAACCAAAATAGCAGCTGAAGGATCTACAAAGAAGCAGATGACTTCAGACGTTCTCACCTCTTCGGCGTCTGATGGGTCCGCAAGTGCACGGAAATATCAAAGTAATATAAAAGATTGTCGAACCCACAGAGACCAATGTTAACCTACCGTTATCTATTGCTGCGATGTAAAGCTAAGCCTAAAGATTACTTGGTTTAAACAGAAATATAAACACTAATTACTAAAGGTTTGAAAATAATGCTAAAACGAGCCCGAAATATGAATTCCGCGCACCTAAAGGATTTGTAGAATACGGGTGCTGATTACGAATATATCTTAATTCCGTAGAATATACCGACTTAAAGGCTCCACCTCACGGTCTTGCGGTCTTAACAAAAGCCATACTTCCTAATCCCAAGATTTAGCTCTCGCTCTCCCGGTAACTACGAAATACACTTTGAAAGCCAATAATATCCTAAACGATATCTAAAGAGCTCTCGCTATATTTAGATATGATGCCTAATTCCCACTATCCGGTTCACTCCTCACGCTCTCACGGTCTCAGCTTAAACCTTAACTTATTCCTCACTCTCGTGTCGAAATAAGAGACATTACAATTGGAAATTAAAACCAAAATGAAAATTAATCATAATTTTGCACCTAGAGTTTTCTACCGAGTGCCGTCGGTAACGACGGTCCTCATACGCCGGACTCAAGACAATTTAACTAGACATGGAATTAAACATAAACAAACTGGGCATGATACACATAATAAAGGATATCATGCTTGACATTTGTAAAACGGAACAACAATAATAATAATAAAGCGATAAATACAAAGAACCTGTAAATGACTAGAAATAAATGCGGGAATTGAAATAAAGAAAACGGAACTGAAATAATCTTCTATTAATATGAAGGCAAGATTATTGAAGATCCAAGATGTACAGAATAAAAGAAAATACAGAATTGTGACAATCCCTCGATGTGAGCGATTGTCACTTTTACAATGCTTTTAATGCCTAAAACTAGAAAGCGGAAATGAAAGTGCTTCCCCACAACTTGGATGCCTTGGAACTGATGCAAAGGGCTCTATTTATAGAAGATTCTGGCCCTGAATAACTGTTCCCACGCTCAGAAAAGGGAAGAAAATTCAAATCCCTGAAACTGCTGTAAACTGCTGAAACTGCTGAAAAATTGTTGCTGCGAACCAATGGCGAACGCCGTGGGATTATGGCGAACACCATCTGGGGACGGCGAACGAAATTTGCTCATGGCGAACACCGTATCAGTAAAATAGCTAAATTTGCTCTTTTTCTTCATTTTCTTGCTCTTTTCCCGGTTTTCTCGCACGAATGCTCTTATTCGACAAATACCTGAAATACAAACATCGCACAACATAATAATACGAAAAACAAGTAGAATGAAATTAAATTGCATTCGAATCGAGTCGAAATAAACAATTATATCTTCACGTTATCAACACCCCCACACTTAAACCATTGCTTGTCCTCAAGCAATCAACCAACATGGTAAAGAGAAAATAAGAACGGTTCGAAACATAGGCACAACGAGACTCTAATCATACGTGGATGCTAGGCTAATGTTTGATTGATAGGTACTAAGTAGTGAGAACAAGGATATCGTAACAACACATTTGCACATTTGCGGACAAAGATTCCCTTCCTATGCAATACCAATTCAAATCATGAAATTATAACTCGACCTACATCCTTCATCCTATTTCACCTCTTTTTCATTCTCGCGCAATCACATTAAGCCCCGTTATCATTTATACTTACATGGTAAGCGAACCTGTTTGTGTTATATGATCTCGACATTCAGTTTTTTTTCTTTTTCGCACATTATGTTTTCTTTTGCTTACGAATTTCAAGAGTACGAACCTTTAGGCTAAATGGTCGGGTAAGGACCACCTAACTTAGCGGGAACATGTCTTTTATTCATTTTCTCTATAAAAATCACATTATTAAAATTTTTGAGATCAACACATATTTGCATCGGTTCGTTACTTAGTTTGTACACAAGGATGGTGCTGACTGCTAGTATAAACTAATCAAGAGGCTACTTCTAAGAAACTAGGCATAAGGTCATGACATAATGTCTATTTAAATCAATATCACATACTTAGGGAATCTAAGGTGTACGAACCGTACCGACATTTACAACATTTTCCCAAATCTATTAACACAGCCTAAACAACCTATATACTTTCAGAGTGTCGTGCCATGAGTTGAAACAAAAAATAGTTGGAGGTTAAAAGTTTTTAAATTTTCGGGGAAATTGAATAACAAGTGAAAACCATGCATAAAGACTCGACAGCACATGCAAATACTCGACAAAACATTAAAAACAGATAGAATTCCAAAAATCATGAAATAAACTAGAAAATCATAAACCTAACTAGAAAGCGGTAAAATCAAAGCGGTAAAGTTCCTCCCCCACACTTGAACCAAAAATTGTCCTTAATGTTTTGATAAAAGGTGGAAAAAGGAAAGATATAACCTGCATGAATACTATTGCGTGCCAAATCCTCTCTGATCCTGTTTTTGTTGTCCATGTCTTCGCTGACCAGTTCTGCTTCGGCGGCGGGCATTGAGAGATACCTTCGTTTGTGTAAATCTTGAACCAGCTCATCATATTTCCCACTTCCAGAGGAAATACCTGCAAAAAGTGTTAGAAAAATATGGCGCGGTGTGTGCAGGTGGAAACTGGCCATGCAAAGAATGAGGAAGAGGTGAGTTCGGATGGGAGAGAAATGCTCTCTCCTATCATACTCATCGTCGATGTCACTACCAGCAGCGACATTAGCAGGAATGTCCGTAGGCACCAACTCGTCTCCAAGATTGTGACAAGCGATACATTTCTTTATTTTCTGCAAACACAAACAATAAAAGGAAAACATTAAATTAAAATCTCATGGGTTATCTCCCACGCAGCGCTTTATTTAACGTCGATAGCTCGACGGCTAATAATCTTCGGTTTCCATGGCCACTTATCAAGCCATCTCACATATCCCTCACCTTTTATTTTCTTCCTTCTGTGGGGTGGTTCATTCTTTTGAACTTGTGGTGGTGGTTCTGGATCTATCCTAAGTATCAGTTTTTCAAGTTTGGGCTTAGTTATTTCATCCACCACCTCAAAGGTTAACCTTACCCTCTTAACAGTAATGATATCCCTAGTTTCATGGTCCTCAAATTTTCTCTTTTTATGTAGGACCTCGAACAAAGGTGCATTGGTGTAGATATTTTCCAATACCTCCACATACGTTTTGGATTGGGAGTCTCCCTTAGCTTCTACAAACCTTTTCGGGAAAGGAATTGGTGGGGTATAGGGAGGAGGAACAACAATAGATGCTTCCTTCTCTACCTCTTCGACAACCTCCCTTTCGGGTGGCGTCGGTGGATTTTTCTCAATCTCTATGCTTTTCTCAGCAGAAATCTCCTCAACCTCATTATCACTCTCCCTAGGATTTTCTATTTGTTCTTCACTACTGGTTATTACAACATCCACATATCTCTCAGGGGAGGGTCCTATAGATGTCTGGAAAAGCAGAGAGATTTGAGTCACCAATGCCCTAGTGTGATTCGTGAGGGACTCGACAACTGTGTTCATCTGCCTAAAGGTTTCATAGGTATCGAGATAGTGTTTTCTAAACTCTTCATTCTGGAGAGTTTGTGTCTCCACAAAGCGCTCCATCATAGATTCTAGCCTAGAATTAGTTGTTGTTTCAATGAAATCCTCCTTTAATGTTTCCAGGTTGGAATTATGGGATTCTTACGGTTCCTCAAAATATTGGGAGTGGTAATCGTAGAGGGAAATTGGATGAGAGTGAGTTAGCGTCGCATTGAAATCCTCCATTAGTATTTCGAGATTGGATTTATGGGATTCTTCCGGTTCCTCAAAATTTTGGGAATGGTAATCGTAGAGGAAATTTGGATGCGGTTCCTCGAGATATTGGGAGTGGTAAACATAGATAAAATTTGGGTGATACATAGCTATAGAGATAAGAGTGCCTTAGTCTAAACAGTGCAACAACGGAATAACAATATCAAAGTAACATAAAAGATTGTCGAACCCACAGAGACCAATGTTAACCTACCGTTTTCTATTGCTGCGATGTAAAGCTAAGGCTAAAGATTACTTGGTTTAAACGAAAATATAAACGCTAATTACTAAAAGTTTGAAAATAATGCTAAAACGAGCCCGAAATATGAATTTCGTGCACTTAAAGGATTTGTAGAATACGGATGCTAATTACGAATATATCTTAATTTCGTAGAATATACCGACTTAAAGGCTCCGCCTCACGCTCTCGCAGTCTTAACAAAATCCATGTTTCCTAATCCCAAGATTTTGCTCTCGCTCGCCCGGTAACTAAGAAATACACTTTGAAAGCCAATAATATCCTAAACGATATCTAAAGCGCTCTCGTTGTATTTAGATATGATGCCTAATTCCCAAAATCTGGTTCACTCCTCACGCTCTCGCGGTCTCGGCTTAATCCTTAACTTATTCCTTACTCTCGTGTCGAAATAAGAGACATTACAATTGGAAATTAAAACCAAAATGACAAATAATCATAATTTTGCACCTAGATTTTCTACCAAGTCCCATCGGTAACGACATTCCTCATACGCCGGACTCAAGACAATTTAACTAGACATGGAATTAAACATAAACAAACTGAGCATGATACACATAATAAAGGACATCATGCTTGACATTTATAAAACGAAACAACAAAAATAATAAAGCGATAAATACAAAGAACATGTAAATGACTTGAAATAAATGCGGGAAAACGGAACTAAAAGAATCTTCTATTAATATGAAGGCAAGATTATTGATGATCCAAGATGTACAGAATTAAATAAAATACAGAATTGTGACAATCCCTCGATGTGAATGATTGTCACTTTTACAAGTGCTTTTAATGCCTAAAACTAGAAAGCGGAAATGACACTGCTTCCGCGCAACTTGGATGCCTTGGAACTGATGCAAAGGGCTCTATTTATAAAAGATTCTAGCCTTGAATAACTGTTCCCATGCTCAAAAAAGGGAGGGAAATTCAAATCCCTGAAGCTGCTGAAAAACTGCTGTTGCGAACTAATGGCGAACACAGTGGGGTAATTGCGAACACCATTTGAATGGCAAACGCCATTTGAATTGAGAACGCCATATGGGGACGACGAATGCCATTTGCTCATGGCGAACATCATTTTCCCACGGCGAACACCGTATCAATAAAATAGCAGAATTTGCTCATTTTCTTCATTTTCTTGCTCTTTTCCCGGTTTTCTCGCACGGATATTTGACAAATACGTGAAACACAAACATAACACACCACAATAATACGAAAAATAAGTAAAATGAAATTAAATTGCATGTGAATCGAGTCAAAATAAGCGAATACATCTTCACGTTATCAGCATCCTTTGTGACAAGAAGAAGATCTTCTGGGTCCAGACGCAAAAATCAACTAAGAAAGGAGGCTTTCAAATTTGCCAAGGAAGAATGACAAGATTACTTAGATAATGTAGACATGTCACATGATCCTAGGGAATACCTTAGGGACAATACATTATACTAGAATGTCTAAGTTATTTGTAATCACTTCCTTCTTATTAATGACAAAATTGGAAGCATTAAGTTCTTACTCCCATTACTTTTAATTCTCTTGAACAACTATAAATAAATATAATCAAAAGTTAATTGAATAAAAACATGAACAAACTTTGAATTATTAATAAGATAACTTAATACAAAGGTTCTAACAATTACAAGGCATAACTATGCAGAAATCTAACATCAAAATCTTTCATAGATAGCTTCAAGCCTGTCTTTCCTAATTTTAGACAAATTAGCCTCTGAACTTATGATAACTCCCTGCTGAACATGTAATTCTGAAAGAACTCGTCCAAAATGAATGAAGAAAATATTTCCCTTATGAAAGGAAGAAATAGTCTTCTTCAAATAGTCAAACATAACTTGAGGAAGATCAATCTGCGGGTCTGAATTGAGAAGTAAAAGTAGATCCTTTTCAATAGGGTCCACTAGGTCTAAATCTTTATCCTTAGGAAGTAAATTTGAATTCAGAATCTTACTCCAAACAACAGCATCAGGACGAAGATTTGAGACCACTAATGTATTAGATGGATCTACAAAGATACGCCAAGTAGAAAGATAGTGTTTCCAAACAAAATTTCCTGGGATTTCTCCAATTTCCTCACAATTGATCACATTAGCAATCACTTTAGAGGTTACTGTTATAGAAATACCAGTTACTTTAGAAAGAATAGCACTCAGAATTCACCTCAACAATGGAAGTATTAATCTAAAACTCTTTGACAAGATCTGGATAAGTGAAATCACAGGGAATCTCAAAGTATCCATTCCATCCTTGTTCACACACAGACTTCCATAAGTTAAAGCCTAACTTAAGCAACTCATCAAAATCCACAAACTTTTCATTGATGACTACCAGTCGATTCAAAGAAGAATTGACTAGGAAACTCATCTCAAGTTTGGCTTGATCAACACACAACCATATAGAGAAATTAAAAAGAAAGAGAACTGAACAAGATTCCTAAAGGAATAAGAATATTGTCAGAAGAAGGATAAAAATGATGTTTCATAAGACAGGGGATAATGACAATAAGTATCCAAAAGAAAGCATCATTACCCAAAGATTCTTATCCAACAAATTTCTTGAATCCACAAGATGAATTTCACCTTTATGAAAATTTAAGTATTATAAAGGTCTTGGAAAACCTTTTAATTAAGCTGCTTTATCAGAAGTAAAGAATCCTTTTATGATTCTTAGAATTTGAAAATTTTCAGAAGGGATCATCCATCAGAGTCTAGTAGAACTAGACTGAGAAAGAAAGATATCTTCTGTCAGTCATAAGTCTCTAAGTGAGGAAACTGTTTTCTTTGACAGCTAACAAACATCAGTAACATCACAAAAGTGAGGAAACTATTTTCATAAATATGATCATCATCTGGCTTAATTAAATATATAGAGTAGGTAAACACAACAGAGTTTCTTCTTAAAGATGTCTGAAGATCCCTTTTTAGAAGAGCTTCTCTAGACATCTAACATAAAATTTGTGTTTGCATCTACTCAAATATCTCATTGAATCAAAAGATAAGCCAAACAAGAACAAGCATACCCTTTTTTTGTTATTTTCTTGGTCAGACTCATATCTGTATTCAGACTTGACCATAGAGTCTGAACACCGTTTTGAGTGGATTCTGATTCAATGGCTGTTAAACCAATGACTCCACATCTCTTACCAAACTCGTTACCTCTAGCACTTGAGTCTGGGTTGTGGTATCTTCTTCCATCACATGTTGTGAACAACCTTTGATAATTGCCATGGAAGATGCCTCTGCTCCTTTCCTTGATATCGGCAGCAATTACATTTAGATAATGACACTCATATTTTTATGAGACCATTCACAAATGTTCAGATAGTCTTTCCTTCTCCTTATGCCACATTCTGATAGTAGTACGATAATTCATTCTAGAGTATTAGTCTAGAATAAACCATAATATGAACAAGATCTTGTTCTTAGCAGAATCATCAATTTCATTGTCTTGACACAAGACTCTGATATTTTTGATAAGCGCATAAGCAGATGATGTTAGCTATCAAAGAATGGCATAAAACAAATTAAATCTCATCATCTAATTGCCTGCAGAACACAAAGAAAAAATTGAAGGTTTCTCATAGACTTGTCCTTTAATACAAATTCTGTGATGACCCTCAACCTAGGATCAATGGAGTCTCTTAAGATATCACCTTGAAGAGAAGACTCCTTATTATCAAATATTGAAGCAAGATAGATTTGACATAAACTCTTTCTCTTCAATACTTTATTTTTATTTCAGGACTCAGATACTTCTTCAGAAGCAATAATGACTGGCAGAGCCAGATTACTCTTTTATCTGAATCCTGCACTAATGTCATCTTTAAAAGAATATGCAATGAAGATTAACTGACATTAGGTTCTAGTAGTGTTTCTTCTTGCTTTCATATCTGGGAGATCATTTGAAGTACAAGTACTTCAGAAGCTTCTTAAGTTACTTTTCTATCAACAAATATTATGACCATCGAGCTGATTAAGAAGTACTTGTGATAAGAAATATAAGTTCGTTATCATCAGATACTTCAAGGAATAAAGCTTTAGGAAAACCGATCTGTTAGATAGATTTTCATCATCTAATTTCATTTCTTTTCTTCAAGAATTGCAAGATAAACCAACATACCACAATAAAATAAGTTGCATAAAATTTTGAATAACAGTGACCTCAGGTTTGAGTCTAAATCAATCTTTTTAGAATTTGCATGAAAGATTAGATAAAGTGTAACTAGAACAAGCTTCAAAACTGATTCCCACAAATCTGAGCACAAGAATTCAGAGATAGTCCGAGCATCAGACATATCAATGATGTTGATATACTCAGAAGTGAGATAGAGCACCTGCTAGAATGAAACTACCTCTGAAGATATTCAATAAGCTTCTTTTGAGCCGGTGATAGAGACTTTCAAACAAATTATCTCTACATCATCAACTTCTATAGTAATATCTTTTGAAAGAATATTCTATAGACCTTCAGAACCCCTTTTTATCAAGACCAATGAGTAAAAAAATATGTTTTTCTTTTTTTATCATTTAAATTCAGTGGAATCACCCTTTGAATATGGCAGGAAAATCAATATAAAATGTTTCATGTGGCAACTGATTCCTTCTTGAAGGAAAGTCTTTAACAAACATATTTTTCTTATTGCATCATTATCTACGCCACTGTTTAGTGTTAAGCACATACCATGCTCTGATACCAATTGAAGGTGAGAAAAGTACACAAGAAGGGGGGTTGAATTGTGTTTTCCATTTTCTTAGTTTGCATCTGATCAGAGTTCAGAATCTAAACTGGTGTTTAGATTCTGGTTAACTCTTAGCAGCAGAATATTAATAGAAGCAAATAAATAATAGCAGGATACACAAAGATTTATACGGGTTCCTCCCCTAACTGAGAGTAGTCCAGTCCTCTTGCTTCACAAAAGATTTTCACTATGATCAAAACATGATTAATATCACTTATGCATTCTGCATAAGACGTGTACACCTACTTAGACCCAAGGTCCAAGACTTCTGCTCAAGCTCCTCACTCAAGACATTCTTGCTCAGGTTCCACACCCAAAACTTCCTTGCTCAGGCTCCTCACCCAAGACTTATGCTCCTAGTAATATGAAAACGAGCCTCTCTAGTTGGACCCCACTGGCCAAGACTTACTGCTCCAAATTCCATCCACTAATCATTCCTGTTCAAGCCCTTAAGCCCAAGACTTCAGCTCCAGGTCATATGAAATGAGCCTTTCTCTGCTTGCACCCCATTGGCCAAGACTTAGTGCTCCTAATTCCATGCACCAAACTATCCTGATCAAGCCATACTAGCTCAAGAATTTCCTGCTCAATCAATCTACTTGATTAACACTTTCATTGCGAAAGCTCCTAGCAAGAGACTTACGTGGCTCAATCATCTTGGCTCGAGACTTCCTTGCTTGTATCCCAATGACATAAGACTTCTGCTTAATCAATCCACTTGATTAAGACTTTCACAGCTCAAGGACATAACAAGAGACTTATGTGGCTCAAGCATCTTGGCTCGAAACCTCCTTTCTTGTATCCCAATGACACAAGACTTTTTAACTAAACTGCTGAACAAGCTCAACATAGTAGAGAACAAGGTGTACATGATACAAGTATCAGAGGTACGAGAAATCACCATCACAAAGACCTAAAGCTCTTAAGATTTCTAAGATATTCAATGCATAACAAATCTTAAGGCTTTTAAAATTACAACCTACATCAAAAAAATTTGCATATACAATGAGTTGATAATTGTTCATCTTGTTACCCCTTCTTCTGGTTGATCCTTGTTAAAAATTCAGTTTGAACCTTCAGCCATATTTATAGCCTTTTCAGAAACTAGCCATTGAAGAGGTAACTTGATCAAGGGTCTTTGTTGTTACTCCATAGTAAAAGAGCCGTTGAAGATAGTTACACCAGAAGATCTTGATTCAACGTGTAACATGTTTAACCTTTGAGTCTTCAAGAGATTCTGTACTAATAGAGTCGTTGAGAGTAGATATCTATGAAGTATCTCAGCTTTTCTTATAATTTGTAGACTCTAACTGACAAACTAATTTGACAATATAACTTGTTTTCTGCAATACATACAACTTCAGCTTTATCACATACTCTGAATTGTAGCAGAGGCTAATTTACATTCACTAAGTGTAGAGACAATAACATTGATTTTTCTAATACTGAGGCCTTCAGCTTCAGAGTTTTTACCAGACATCACTTAGTAAGTGTTCTTCAGATTCTGCCACAAGAAGCTAACAATTCAGCAATTCTCAAATTGTGCTTAATGTAGAACTTATTTTGACCATAATATTTACAAGTATTAGAAACCGCACACATGTAACACACAATTAAACCATTTTTCTTTCAATACTTTGTTATCATCAAAACCCAAGGAAAATATTCCATGACTAAATCATGTTCTAACAACTATGAAATTGGTTGAAGTCCAATCAAATATAATTGTTGGGCGAGAACATGGAAAATAAACAGTCTAGAAGGGAGGGGGATGGGGTTGAATAGACCAACCCCCATTAAAATAATTTTAATATTTTTCAAACAAATTCAGAGTTTTACGTGTAGAAGTAAAATTAAAACAAGTTCGAAACTTAGAAACTCGCTAAGAGGATTTTTAACAAAAATATTTTATTGATATCACTAGAAAAATGATCCTTTCAAAGACATAACCAAGCAAGATAAACAAAGTTACTTAATTTAAGATATTTAAAATCTCAACATAGAAGTACTTTATTCATAATTGAATTATAGATAATTCGATAGATTTGGTGCATCACAAACCTATGCTTACACAATAAAGCACTATAAGCAAGATCTAAACTATATGACATACAAATGATGTCAGGATGCAGTAATTACATAACAAATGCCACTACTACAAAAACACAATTAACCTCGGATGCAAAGTTGATTTAACCTTAGTTACAGAGGCCAGGTAACGAAAGGCGCCATGAAAACTCTCCATTATACCCTTCAGTTTTAGTATAACCGCGGGGATAGTTTAAATGGTCATTGGTTCGACCCCCAAGAATAATTTTTTATATTTTCAAAACTAGCGCCATATACCTCTCGGTTTATGGTTAAAACCGAGGGGAAATATATATATTTTTAAATAATCATTACATTGCTTACACAAAATATTAATAAATTAATTTGTTTACAAACAACATTGTTTACATAAAATATTAAAGTAAATAGGTTTTAATGCACTTTTGGTCCCTATAAGTTAGCGAGTCTTTGATTTTGGTCCCCGTAATTCATTTTTTTTGGTATGAGTCCCTATATTTCACTTTTTGCGTTAGTTTTAGTCCCTAAAGCCAAAATCCGCATGAAAATTAGAAGGAAAATCCGCAGAAAACCTGTAGATTTTCCTGCGGATTTTGGCTTTAGGGACTAAAACACACACAAAAAGTGAGATATAGGAACTCATACCAAAATAAATGAATTACAGGGACCAAAATCAAAAACTCGCTAGCTTACAGGGACCAAAAGTGCATTAAAACCTATTTACTTTAATATTTTATGTAAACAATGTTGTTTGTAAACAAATTAATTTATTAATATTTTGAATAAACAATGTAATGATTATTTAAAAATATATATAACAAATTTTAAATTTGATTCATCGTCATCACTGTCGATGAAGAACAAATGTTGGATATCTTGGTAAAGAACAAATATTGAGAATCCATGTTTCATTGATCTCAGGGAAGATCAAATGTTGGATTCAATATAATCTCTACGGCTTTCGCATTTATTTGTTTCTGATATAAAAAAAAGGTTAGATAAATCAAATAAATATTTAGTTATATGATCATTTAAGAACACAAACCTTGAACCCAAATAATTTTCTTCTCTTACATTCCATCCTAGAGAAGTTTTCCCAAATCAAATAAACGCTTATTTAAGTTTCAAAGTTTTCATGTCAAATGTTTCATTATCAATTTTTTAATATTGAGAATGCTTTTATAATCTCTTTTAGGTTTCAGGCGGATCACTAAAGGCAATGTCTTGAGCTTTGTTACTCATTAAACAAACGACAAAGATTTGTTTAAAGACGATGAAGAAACTCAATAAGCACACTTATATTTCCCCTCGGTTATTACTCAAAATTGAGGTATAATGTGTTTTTTTTTAAATAAAAATATAATAAGATATGTTTCATCCCAAGTGTCATATACCTCTCAGTTTCTTTAAAAACCTTAGGGGAATAAGTTTTCTTTTATTTTAAATTATATTGTTTACACAGAATTTTAAAATACATTGTTTAAGCAAATCCAGATTTTGAGAATGGATTCTTGTATAACAAAAAATATTTTCAAGTTCAATAAATTGCATGCATCCAATTAATTTCTGATAAGATATCTATTCCAACCATTGAATTTTTTTCTGCACTTGCAATCCATCCTATAGATCTGTTCAAAGATTTCATCATATTGAGCAAATATTTTCATGGCAAATGCTTTCACATGAAAGACAAAAAGATATATAATGGTGGATGTAGAGAGTTTCTTGTGGATGGATGTGTTGGAAATATCTTAAGTGTTGTTAAAATAAGTACTTTCCCCTATTTTTATAAAAAAATGAGGTAATATATAACTTCCAAAAAATGGTGAGTGATAAAAATTTGAAAGTAGCATCTCTTGTTTCCTTTTAAATTATTTTACCATTTAGCATTGTTTGTGCTTGCAATTTACAACATGTTTAAGAATACATTTCTCAATGTTGTCAACCGAGGAAAGCAATAAATTATGGAGTGTTTCCTTGATTGACAACATAGGAAGGTTATTCTAAAATACCACAACAACATCAACACCATTATGTTGGGATGAATTGCAAGAGAAGAAAAAATGTTTTATTCAAGATAGAAGAATATTGAATATTTTTTATGTCTTGCAATCCATCCCAAAGTATTATGCGTACAAGTTTGGAGCGACTACATATAAGTTAGGTTTAGGGTAAAATTTGATTATTGAGTGCTTTTATAGTAAAACTATGATTATCTAATCCCCCGCTAATTAAAGATAACCGAATAAATATATAATTAATTTAAAAATAAAAATGAAATAAAAGAAAAGACACCAATTTTAATACAGTGAACTATAATCAATATGAACACTAATACCACACTGCATTAGCTAACACATATCTCAAATTATAACCCTTTATGTTTATGCAGATACTCAACTGCTAACACTCAAGATCCTCAATGATCCTGATCCAATAATATTACTATCCACAATAACCTTCTCCAAGCTTCAATTCTACAACATCATTTCCTCTAATCTGACAAAGACTTGTCCGAGCGATTTTCATTAGCTAAGAATGATTGTACAACTCCCAACTTTTTTTACAATAAACCTTACTTGATTTCATAATAGTATTCAATAGAGTATAGATAAAGTCTTTTCTATTTTTAGATAACACACAACCAATTTACATGCCCAAGAAACGATTCTTCCACCAAATACATACAACAAATCTTCAAAGAAAAACATTAGAATCCCTAGTGCAGCTTTAATCTACCTCTCACACTCAATATTTAAAGTAGGAGATCCATAAAAATAGTTTCTTGACAGAGGTTGAAGATTATGAATAATATCCAAAGAATCCCACACACACAACTAATTTCTCACAAAATTCACATTCTAGGAGGTTAACCACAAGGTATCAACAAGGAGATATGTGTTGTTGAATGAAGAACACACATTTGGGTTCTCTCAAGTTTCTTGAAAAAAATAGTTTTATTGGTTCTTAGTGAATATCCTGAGATTGATCAATTCAATGCATTCCTCAGACCAACTCTCCTCTGTGGACCTTTAGTTTTATAAAAAAATCATACATGTGTAACAGGAGATTTTGCTACTTCTCTCTCAAGTGTAACACTTTGAGTCAAATAATGTTGTGATTTGAATCACACACTCTCATGATTCATATCAAATGGGGATGGGGCACATTCTTACTTTCAAGGAAGGTTTTGATTTGTGTCACACTCTACATGATTAGAATCAAGCCTCACAACAACCTTGATTAAAGTATTCTAAATTGTGATTCAAGCTACAATTACTACATTGACTTAAATAAAATTACTAGTTTCAAAAGGAAACATTATCATGCTTTTGAATAAGGAGTATCTCTAAGGTACATCACTCAACATAGCCGAAACAAATATATAAAAATGAAATAATAATGAATTATATACATGTTAAATCAAACAATGCACGTACACAGGAATTGACAAATTACAAATTACAAATATGCAATAAGTCAAATGATGCATACACACAAATTGACAAATGATCAAAACAAAAATAATACTGATGAAAACTGCAATTTCATTCTCCCCTTTTTTGATGTTTGAAAAATTTGGAGATATTATTCAACGACAACTTGATTAGTGAAGTTATTGTTTGAATTTAAATGATAATTGAAATTTGTTAGTCTGGTTTTGTTATTGATAACAACACACAACAGATGGTAGTACAACACTTTAAGATTAAGCTCTCATTCTACCCTTGCATTAAACAATTAATGATCATAAATATCATTGATATCTCAACATCTTCTTCCCCATTGACAAATATCAAAAAGAGAGAAAAACTGAAAATAGACAACCTTGATAATAAAAAACCTAAGACATAATGCCATACACTTCTTATTCTTTCAAAATGACATCTCTGATGAATTCAACCTTTTTAGTGACAGGACAGTGGAGCTTATAAGCACATGTACTGTGGTACCCTACAAGTAACATGACTCTGCTTCTGTCATCCAACTTCCTTCTCTTAGCATCTGGAACATGTTTGTAATAGACAAAACCAAACACTTTCACATGGCTCAAACGTTGCTTATCTCCAGTCCACTTCTCTAAAGGAACAATTTCCTTCAGCTTCTTTGTTGGACACCTGTTGAGCACATTTGTTGCAAAGGCAACAACTTCTCCCCATAAGTTGTGAGGGAGCTTCTTCTCCTTCAGCATGCTCCTTGTCATATCAAGCAAACTTAAGCTTCTTCTTTCAGCAAAACCATTGTGTTGAGGAATGTATGGAGCAGACACCTCATGTCAATTTCATTCTCCTCACATTACTTCTTGAACTCGATAGATTTATACTCACCCCCACCATTTGTTCTGAGAATCTTTAGAGTCTGACCACTCTGATTCTCATCCTTGATTTTGAATTTCTTAAATTCAGAAAACTCCTTGTGTTTGAACTTTATAACGGATACCTGATGCCTCCGCAAGTGCACAAAAATATCGAAGTAATATAAAAGATTGTCGAACCCATAGAGACCAATGTCAACCTACTGTAGTCTATCATCGCTTTGTAAATTTAAGGCTATTTCAGAAAGGTTTTGAAATATGAACAGAGTAAAATAATAAAGTTTTAAGTAAATTCAAAGATGTAATACTGGAATGGGGCTCACATCGATCAAACAACACTCCTATTCTTTCTAGATAGAATCACTTACGGGGCAATATCATCTCCCTTTAAAAAGAGTTTAAAAGGAACTATCGCGTTAGCATAATCAGAATCAGACTTACTCCCTAATTTATACCAGCCGCCCACGCTGCACCGATCGCGTATTCCGTTAAAGTAAAAAAAAATTTATTTGATCATCTCTTTAACTCAGTTAAAAAGTAATCTTGATTGGAAAATTTACCTTCTAGAAATATTAAACTCTCCTAATTAATTAACAAAGTGTTTTCGCTATTTTTATTAACCAAGAAATAATCAATTTTAAATTAAGTGTCGGACGGCTTTCGATCTTACCCGATATTGTCACGGTCCTACTTTCGTAGAAACCAATCAAGTTAAACACATAAAAATTGTATTAAAATCAAGACAACCACAATAGCAATCCTTAAGAAATAACATATGGAGTACCGTCGAATTGATGAACCTCAAATTCCACCACTAATGATTTAGCTGGACATAGTTACGGTAGACATTTTGATATTTGTAAAAAGGAATTAAACGTAATAAGTGATTTTAAAATAAAATGGTTGCAATGAAAGTAAATAATGTAAGGCAAGGCGATAAAGTAAGCGGTGCAATAAAAGTAAACAAAATAAAGCTGTGCGATGTGAATAAATCAAAGTAAGACAAGGCAAGGCAATGAAATAAATAAAGTAAAGCAGTGCGAAAAAATAAATAAAGTAAGGCAGTGCGATGAAATAAAGTAAACAATGCGGAATATATTAAGAACCTGCTCCAAACGGAGGCTTGAATCTTATATAGGAAATAAACTTCGACGGAAAGTAAATGGCGGCAGGATTAAAAGCTATAAAATAAATTGATCCACACTCAATACAAGAATAATGCGATAACTCCCCGATGTAAAGAGTTAACGGTTTCGGAATGTCAATTTATGACCTATGTTCTACTAAGCTTGGATGCCTAAAACTAAAGATCTAAGTCCTATTTATAGTGTAGAAATGCATTGGGAATCCCGTAGCACCTTTAGTGTTCGTGTGGAGAAAATATCTCTGGTCATGGGCAATTTCGCCAACTGTCCTTGACTGGTCCATATTTTATGAAGATGGCATCCGCCATGTGTACAAGAGGTAGTGGACGTGGTCTTGTGACCGTTGGAACGTGGGAGAAACCCTACATGTCATGGCTACTCCCATGGCCAACGCCATGTGGAACGCCATGTGTGTAATTGGCACCAAAAGCTCTGTTTTCTGCTCTTTTTGCTCCATTTCTTTGTGAAAGGCTCTTATTAGGCAATGCACATGAAAACAAACATAATACGACATAATACTACGAAAAAATAATAAAAAGACACTAAATAACATGGGAATCAGGCCATAATATACGATACATTTTTGCGCTATCAATGCCCATCTCATCCTTGTGAACTCATCCACAAATGACACAAAATATTTATTCCTTCCAAGTGAAGGTATTGGAAATGGTCCACACACATCAGAATGCACCACACTCAAAGCATTATTTGCTCTTGGAGGCTTTCAGATACAATGAAAGCCTTGGTTGCTCCCTCTCATGCACACATTGCATGACTTCTCTAGCCTTTTAATTATAGGAATTCCTTGTACCCGCTTCTTCGAATTCATATGCCCTAAGCTTTTGAAGTTCAAATGACCAAATCTTTTGTGCCAAAACTCACTTTCCTTCACATCACTTGTTGTGCTAAGGCATTAAGAATCCGCAGTTTTAACATTCACTGTGAATGTTCTATTCCTTCCATGTTCTGACTTCATAATCAGTTTCTGATTATAGTCATACAACTTCAATATATTTCCCTTCTTGGTAAATGAAAATCCTTTATCAATTAATTGACCTACAATCATCAGATTGCTCTTCATGCCAGGAACATACCACACATTCAAAATCAGTGCAATTTTACCCTTATTCAAAACTACTCTTAAATTTCCCATACCTTTAACGTTAAGGTATTTACCATCAGCACATCTGATCTTTGTCCTCTTTCTAGAGTCAAAATCAACCAGCCATTTCTTATTTCCAGTAAGTTGATTTGAGCAGCCAATGTCCATGTAACAATAGTCTACCAAATACGCATCATCAGATTCAGAAGCCATTAATAGCATAGATTCATTATCAGGATCTCTTCTGGCTATGTTTGCTTCTTCCGACTTCCTTTCCTTGTTTGAACAATAATTAGCAGCGAAGTGGCCAAACTTTTTACAACAGTAACATTGAAAATTTCTCTTGTCATATCTCTCCTTCCCCTTCCGAGCACTCTTCTGCCTTACAAAAGTTGAGGTTTCTAACTTCTGAACACCATCATATCTCTTCCTGGCTTCTGATTAAGGCTGCTTCAAATATTTCTTACCAGATACTGCTTTCAAAGTCTGCTGTTGTACCTCTCTTTCAGAGTTTCTCTTAGTTAGATGCAACTCTTGTGCCTATAGTCTTCTTTACAGCTCATCAATTCTCATGGTACTAAGATCCTTAGAATGTTTAGTCTCTACAACAATGTAATCAAACTGAGGAGCAAGAGATCTAAGTACCTTCTCAATTATCTTTTCATCAGAGAGTTTCTCCACACGACTTCATCTCATTTTTTATCATAATCACTCTAGAGATGTAGTCAAGTACCCACTCATTGTTCTTCATTCTAAGATTCTCATACTGCTTATGTAGAGACTAAATCTTCACCTTCTTCATTGGAGCATCACCGTCGTAGAACTGTACCAGTGTGTCCCATGCAGCTTTCGTCGTCGTCAAATCAGCATTTTCTCTAACACGTTCGCTTCTACACACTAAAGCATGTAGAACAACGCCTTCTGATCCTTCTTCCTCAGATCACGATGATCATTCATCTGCGCATCCGTTGCATTTTCCAGAAATGCAACCGGAACGTAACCGTCTTTGCTGAGATGAAGAACATCTTGAGTGCCAAATAACACAGCATTTGAATCATCCACTAATTCTAGTTCTTTCCATCGAACACTGAAAGCTTAGAACTCAGATTACCGTTTCCGTTCTTCTTCAAACTTGTGCGATTCACTCAGATCTCACCAACCACTAGTGTTTCCCAATCCTGGAAAATCAATAAATGTGATTATATTACAATTCCAATAAATAATTCAACCAGAATTAAAGAAAATAAATCAATCATGAAAGCTCCTGTGGTTTGACGAAATTTTGGTAAAACATGATTATGATAAAGATGAAGAAGTCTGCTCAAGGTTAAATATATCGACAAAGATGTTCTGACATCTTACTAATACAGCAGGTTTAATTACTTAACAAATCTGTCAAAAGATTTGGTGCAAATTTGCAGAGTGGATAAAGGAGAAACGATTGAAGGCCCAAGACAACAGAAGACTATATAAGGAGACTTAGACCTAGGGCTTAAAAAAATGTACGTTTTGTATCACTTGTAAATTTGTAACCTAGTTCCTTTGTGTTGAATAAGGGTTTAGGGTTTGAGAGTCGTTGGCTCTCTTAGGAGTTGTAAGTCTCCACTCTGTATTATGGGATGCAGGGTAGAAGGCATAGGTACAGGGACATAACTAGAAACCTGTAGGTAATGGTTGTTTTATTGTTCTTGGACGAAGCTTTGAAGCAAGTCCAAGATAACTTGAAGGTCAAGAAACCACGGCAGGTTCTGAATTGGCAGAAGACAGAGATATCACAGATTGTGATTAGGATGTGAGTGGTGTATCTCATATCAAGGTTATAAATCATGGAGTTTAGCCTTAGTAAAGATGTTCATGGGGTGGACGTTAGGTATAAAGTTGTAAACGGGGGAGTTTAGCTTTGTAACAGTTCTACAGATAGTGAAGTCTTCATCTTGGATTGGTATCCCCCAGATGTAGGTGAATTGCACCAAACTGGGTTAACAATTACTGTCTTATTTAACATTCTGCAATTTACAGTTTTGTTAATGTTATTGATTGATATGTTGGATCAGATGTTGTGACATATGAGTGTGTGCAGTTTTGATATTCAAGGTATTAGTCTGCAGTTGCCCCTCCAAGTTTAAAAGATTATGCAGCACAATGTCTTGACATCTGCTAGGACATCTGCTGTCTGCATAGGCCAGAATTTCAATTAGTATCAGAGCAGGCATCCTGTCTGGTTCTAGATGAGATCTTTGGGAGATACTTTCTGGCATTTAAACAAGGAGGAGTTTTGGAGATCAGATCAATCAACTCTAACATACCCAAGGGTATTAATGGATGAGATGAATATTCTGGATTGAAGGGAATAACCTGGAGGTTGTTCATGTTGCTGAGGAGATTCTACAGAAGAAGTGGCTAGTTCTCTTGTTGATGTGTCTTGTAAGATGTTGTGACATCTTATTAGGGCAAGCAGGATCTGTTCCTTGGTGGTTCTGCTGCATGTGTTTCTGATGGAAGAGCTCTAGAATTATGGGATTCCAGAGTTGTTACTGAAGACAGTTGGTGGAAGGTCTCAATCGTCGGCCTCTATGTTTGAAGATATCTGTATTCTTTTATTCCAAAGTTGGGAGCGATGGAGTGAAGGGAGTTGTGGTTAGATATCTGGTATGGTGGCTTGGTACTTAGAAGCATGGTTTCTTAGTGCAGTTTGGAGTCAGTTGAAGAGGAGAGGAGCTGAGTTAAAGTTTATCAGGTTCTTTCTCTAGGAGTTTGATAAATGTTTGGTCGGCTAGGTTGTCAAAGATACTTGAGAATTCTCTCAAGCCCACTCATAAAGACATCTATGTCGTGTATCTGGAGTCTTCTAGTTACTCTTCTGACTAGAAGGTGTTTCTTTGAAACATGATCTGAAGAAAGTGGAGGTGATTTATTTTCACCATCCAAAAACAACAAGGAAGGATTCATCTCTCTTGACCCTAAGAGTGGATCTAATCTGATTGAAGAATTGTTGAGGTAAATAAGATTTGTTTAGAGAAAGTCTTAGTTAGTTGAGTCAAGGGTGGCAGCATTGGTATCTCAACATTGTCCTTTGAAGAAGATACTTGAAAAAAGGATTGAATACTTTATAAGTGTTCATGACATGATTTGGTGGAACTCAGCTAGAGCAGTGAAGAAGGGTTATGGTGCAAGGATTTAAGATCAATTGCTATTTGTGGAATCCACAAGTATTTAATTGATTATCATTGAAAGTCAAGATTGAGGATGTTTTGTCAGATGTTCTAACATCTTTTCATCAGAGGCTTATAGAATCATGAGAGGGGTTCTGCATTTGCTCAAAAGTCTCCTAGGTGTTGACCTGGGATTATTGGCTTAGCGTCTGTTTCGTGGAAAGTATTGTGAATGACTTGTCCAGATGGTGATGATGTTGAAGATGGAGATGGAAGACTATGAAGACATCATAATCTTGATGGTTACAGCTTGGATCAGTTTATTTCTGATCCAGGTGCTTTGGAGCATAGTATTTGCTCTGGTTGTGAAGGTCGAGGATAAGTGGCAGTTATCTCAGGCTTTCTACTGACGGCTCTACTAAGGGAAGTGGCATTATTTGGTATTGCTATGGGGTAGTCTTGGACTACTTATTTTCTAAAGATTCAGATGTGGCAGGTTTGAAGTCTTTGGAGTTTTAAAGCAGAATGGAGGTTGTCTACTCAAAACTTGGTTGTTCAATCAAGTGTGTGAGAGCATGGAAATCTGTTTCTATAAAGGGAGGAGGTTCTTCTAAGTGGCAGAAGGAAGAGCTGAATTCAACAGTTGGATGTCATAATGTTTGGATATCTAACTTGACATCAGAAGTCTCAGCTGGTGATGTGGGACATCAGCTTAAGATAAGGTGATCTACAGGAGAATGGGAGTGATGGATTCTTACAAAAGGTCTATCTCATGCAGTTTGCGGGAGCTGTGGATGAGAAGATGTTACATGACTAAGAGGCTTGGTGGATCCAAGATGTCTTGCTATAGGGCAAGTAGTTCATGTGACTTGGAGATCTGATTTCATTAGTAGATCAGGGTATCTTGTGGGAGTTCTGAAGATGAGTGAGGTCAATCAAAAGGTGGCATTTGATTGGTTTCACAATGTGCGTTCAAGCAGGATGCTTGAAACTGATTGCTCTTTTGTAGAAGAGTAGTTAGTTGAAATTGTAAGGAGGTTCTGGTTCTCTGGGAGCTTGTGGCAGAAGTTCTGGGTTGAGAATGGAAGCATACCTTCTTTGGTGGTTGATAGTTTATTTCTCTCTAGGTTTCTAAAGTCTTCTTTGTTCAAGCTAGTGATGCAGTGTTGTGTGAAGATCTTCAGTGTGGATTACTATGCTGATAGTAAGTTCAGTGGTGGAGCATATCAAGAACCATGGTGTGTGGTGTCTGTGATGTGTGGAGGATGTCCTAACTGATGTTAGAATATCTCTGGGTTAGTTATCCTTGGTGAAGGATTTCAGGTTCTGTGATGAACTAGTTACTTGCATCATGTCCAAGAAGTATCTACATGATCATCCGGGAGAATGGTGGAGTAGAAGGGTCCCTTGGAAGGAGGATTTAAGTATTTGTGAAGACTAAAGTGGATCATGTGGTGATTGCATGGAAGTCTGTTTCCTGAATGAGTTCAGAAGTGGAAATTTACCATAAATCAGAAGTATTCCAGGTTATCATACGGGAGAACGATAGGAATGACTGTCTTGGATTGGGGGGTTTATCTCTATTACTGGCTGGGTGAGGTCAGTGGAAAATCTTGCATACGGCATTGGAACCCTTGGAGCAAGTCATACTAGTACTGGATCAGTTTAGCAGCTGTGAAGTTATGGAGCATGCATACGATAGCTGACATCGTTATAACAAACTAAGAGGCCATGTGCGTCTCTTTGGGGAATGGGAAGCATTCTAATTCAATTAGTTTGTGCCTCAAGCAACGGGATATCTATACATGAGAATTCAAGAGGAGTCGTGTGGTGTATAAGATGGTTGTGGAATGAGGGGGATCAATGGGAGTTTGATCTCAAGCCAAGAGTTTGTTATAATTTGGATACACGTCCTCACGAGATGCATGACATTGATCATGTGTGAGTGATTATTGTTTCTTGTCAGAGGGAGCAATAAGAGAGTTAATGGTTACGTTCAGCAGGTGTGTTGAACAGACGCTACACTCTTGAAGACATGAAGATGCGTCTTATGTTTTCCAGTCATTAGCTTGGGTGTTCAGTGGAGGAGCACCAGTTACCTTAGTCAGGGGGAGAGGCCTCTTGATCTAAGATGAAGTTCCGGTTTGCATTTATGCGTCAAGAAAATTGAGATGTCAAGGAGGATGGCTTGGCATTATTGTTGAAGATCCAGCTTGCATTTGTACGTTAAGCAAACTGAGATGTCAAGGAGGATGGCTTGACATTATTGTTGAAAATCCAATTTGCATTTGTGTGTCAAGTAAACTGAGATGTCAAGGGGTTGTCTTGACATTAGAGTATTGTTGCAAGTTGTGGGAAACTTGGCAATCCATACTTGAATGGTTCTTATTGGATGCTTAAGAATCATTGACTGAGTCTGGGAGAATTTATTTTTATCTTGCAGACTGGGATCACATATTTGTGAAGAAGTCTCTGTATTGTCAAAGAAGAGTCTGGGAAGACTAGACAATGTCTAACATGATAAAACATGTTGCATGTAATAGGTTTGTTGGTCGGTGTTCTTAAAAGAAGAAACAGTTAACAGTCTTGGTCGGTGAACATTTAGTGGAGTGAGTTTCCTTGATTAATGGATCTTTGAATTGACCAGAGTTATTTTCTGCGCTTCGTTACTTCCTAAGGAATTTGCTTGGCTATAAATAAGACTGTATCGACTTATCCTAGTCTCATCCTTCCTATTTAGTGATCGATGGAATTTTTCAAACTCTGGGTATGTTGTATCGGGATTTGGGGTTGTCTTGGTCACTTTTGCCAAGTTTTGGCTAAAAAGGGGGAGAAGCAGGAAATAAGGAAGATATTTTTCTGTTGTTTTGGTGTTCTGGAAGAATGCTGGATAAGATGCTCTGACATAGCATCTTAACTTCTTGTTTCTTTTGTGTCTTGTGATCTGAGTTGAAAAACAGGTTGTGACTTGTGATCTGAGTTACATAGTTTATGTACTCCATGTCACGACTGTTTAAGCTCTTTTTGGAATTCGAGAAGAAGATATCAGAAGGGTAACTCTCAAGATGAAGGGACTCAAGGACCTTTGTCAACCTCACTCATCCATCACAGAAGGGAATGTTTTAGCCAAAATTTGTTAAAAGGGGGAGATTAAAAGCTCCAGTGGTTTGACCAAATTTTGGTAAAACATGATTATGATAAAGATGAAGAAGTTTGCTCAAGGTTAAAGATGTCGACAAAGATGTTCTGACATCTTACTAATACATCAGGTTTAATTACTTAACAAATATGTCAAAAGATTTCGAAAAACGATTGAAGGCCCATGACAACAGAAGACTATATAATGAGACTTAGACCTAGGGCTTAAAAAAATGTACGTTTTGTATCACTTGTAACTTTGTAACCTAGTCTCTTTGTGTTGAATAAGGGTTTAGGTTTTGAGAGTCGTTGGCTCTCTTAGGAGTTGTAAGTCTCCACTATTTATTATGGGATGCAGGGTGGAAGGCATAGGTACAAGGACACAACCAAAAACCTGTAGGTAATGGTTGTTGTATTGTTCTTGGACGAAGCTTTGAAGCAAGTCCAAGATAAATTGAAGGTCAAGAAACCGCGACAGGTTATAAATTGGTAGAAGACAGAGATATCACAGGTTGTGATTAGGATGTGAGTGGTGTATCTCATATCAAGGTTGTAAATCATGGAGTTTAGCCTTGGTAAAGATGTTCATGGGGTAGATGTTAGGTATAAAGTTGTAAACGAGGGAGTTTAGCTTTGTAACAGTTCTTTAGATAATGAAGTCTTCATCCTAGATTGGTATCCGCCAGATGTAGGTGAATTGTACCAAACTGGGTTAACAATTAATGTCTTATTCAACATTCTGCAATTTACAGTTTTGTTAATGTTTATGATTGACATGTTGGATCAGATGTCGTGACATCTGAGAGTGTGCAATTCTGATATTCAAGTTATCAGTCTGCAGTTTCCCCTCCAAGATTAAAAGATTATACATCACAATGTCTTGACATCTGCTAGGACATCTGCTGTCTGCATAGGCCAGAATTTCAAATCACACTACACCTCACCATTCACTCGTGTTTCCTAGTGGATCTGAACTGGAGCTCTAGATACCAAATGATGGTGCACAAGATGAAGAAGATTAAGATGGATGAAAAGAGAGAACATATAGAATTGAAATAACAAACTTCCACTACCCTTCCAAAATGGTTACAGTGAATGGTTACTCCACTACTCACTGCTAAACACTATTGATAGCAACACTTGTTTATATACACAAACCATAATGCCACGTAGGCAAAAAATGCTAACCTACACTAGTTAGGTTAAGCTAAACAAAACTAATAATACTACTGAATATGAATTACTTCTAATATTTATTTAAACAACTATATATTTGGTGGTGTATATATTATTACTACAACATTTTAAGTTAACAATTAATGATTGTAATGTTTGAAAATTGATTGTAAATCAAATGGATCGAGGCTGGAGTCGTGAAGGAATCACTTTTCTAATAGTATTTTAAACACTATCAAATGTCTTAGAGTTTTTATGCAAGAATACATAGGATAATACAACCTTCTCAGATTTGCACAAGACGAATGAAAACTTGAATGTAGCGAAGAGTGTCTAGAATTTATTCTAGAGGATATGCGTTGTTTTAATGATTTTTTCTGAATATGGAATGCTAAATTTAAAGGCCAAACCAGTGTTATTTAGTAAGGTTGTATGGGCTAAGTGAAACACAAAGCTTAACAATTGAGGAACCCAAAGCAAGGAAAATAAACTAGAAGCATGCTCCATAGATAGATACACCTGACTTTGTCTAGGACTTCAACCAAGATTGTTTGATACATCATATGTTCACCCACATTCCACACCCTTTTTTTCATTTTAGTTACAAATCAACACTTCCAAAAAGCTACAATTAGCGCGTCATCTAGAGGTAGCCACTCTCCCGTTTATAAATTTTTTATTCATCTCTTGTAATAACTTGAGCATTGATGTGCTAGCCTTACAAGTTAGCTTCGTCCACCATATTGGATTTGAAGCTCCTCCCTTTGTTCAACTTGTATGATCTTCATCTTGTTCTTGTGTAGAACTTTGGCACCATCAATGGGAAATGACAACGAAATCCTATTATCACCATCGTTTCTCGATCTCATATCTAGATCCATTTTAATCAGGACATAAATATAAACTTCCAATCAATTCTGCCAAATTTCGGATCAAATTTTGTCTCAAAAATAAATTTCAAGCAAAGGCACCATCAAAAACTACTTGTCATACCGCTCAACGACTGGCAGAAACAGAACCTGTCTGTAGCGAGCGATTTTTATCGGTGACGCGACCACTTTACCGCTGGGTTTTCCTCACCGCAATGAGGAGGAGTGAGTGCTACTTTCTGATTTCTTATTTATCCCATGAAGCTGGAAGGGAAAGGGAAGCTATTTAAAACTAACCTTGCACGCGAATGTTTAACTGAACAAACGCTTAAAAGAGATTGGGGGGTTCGGGGTCAGGTTATACAGTGGGGAGTTGTCAATTACCCATCCTATATGTGGTTATCCACATGATATTAGCTTTAGGTTTCGCTTTATACTTGATGGTGTTTATCCGTTAATGGGTTGGGAAAGTTTCTTGGAAAATATGAGCAATTGAGTGAGTTTTTGTTGATGTTTGGGTTACTCCCGATATTTTTGGTAAGGTACTGGACCTAAGTTTTGATTGATATGTGAAGGCACTGGACCTAGAGTTTTGTTTAGTATGCTCGCTAAGATTTCGCAATCTTTTGCTTACGTATTCCCGTCTAAATGAAACAGAGAAATCAGAGCAATCATAGTTCCTCCTATTCTAAGGGAGGAAAATGATGTTTTGGTATCTTGTTCAAAGCCCAAGATTGAAGCTAAAAGGATATTTGTGTCTTGTTCAAAGCCCAAGATTGAAGCTAAAGGGTTTGACTGAGAATTTGTCTTCTCTAAAGAGGGATTAGACTTCCTCTGAGGAGATGTTGATTTTTGTGTGCCTTGATCGAACCCCAAGTTTGAAGCTAAGAGGTTGATTGAATCCACTAGGGAAGTCCTTATACAAATCCTAAGAGGAGGCTGGAAATGACCGACTCAACAAGAGAGTGTTCTATCTGTCTTATACAAAGCCCAAGATTGAGGCTAAAAAGAGACTGACTCTTTGGGGATATCATTATACAAAGCCTAAGAGGAGGCTAAAAGTTTGACTTTTCCAGGGGAAAATGTTCTATCTGTCTTGTACAAAGCCCAAGATTGAGGCTAAAGAGGGATTTTTGACTCCGCCGGGGAGGTTCGTATGTGTCTTGTACAAAGCCCAAGATTGAGGCTGAAATGGGAAATTTAACTAACTCGGGTGAGGATATTTTTATGTGTCTTGTACAAAGCCCAAGATTGAGGCTAAAATGAGTTTGACTCTGCTTGGGAAATCATTCCTCAAAGCCTAAAAGAGGGCTGGGAGGAAATGACTTCGTTGGGGAAAATGTTTGTCCTAGGCTTAAGAGAAGGTTTTGAAGATTTATGTCTTGTACAAAGCCCGAGATTGAGGCGAAAAAGGTTTTAACTCAACAAGAGAGTGCTTTTATCTACCATGTACGAAGCCCAGGATTGTGGCTGAACAAGCTGGAGAAATTATTATACCTAAGAGGAATTTGACTTCTGCTAGGGGAAATCCTTATACCAGGCCTACGAGGAGGCTGGAAAAGATGGACTCAACAAGAGAGCGTTTTTATCTATCCTGTACAAAGCCCAGGATTGAGGCTGAAAGGGTTGACTTAATAAGAGAGTGCTAAAAAGTGATTGACTCAACAAGAGAGTCTGAAAAGTTGATCGACTCAACAAGAGAGTCTAAAAAGTGTGACACAACAAGAGAGTCTGAAAAGTTGGTGGACTCAACAAGAGAGTCTGAAGAGTGATTGACTCAACAAGAGAGTCTGAAAAGGTTAGCTCCGCTGGGGAGAATTATTTGTACAAAGCCCAAGAGGAGGCTAAATTCGCTGAGGAAGGATCATTATACAAAGCCTAAGAGGAGGCTAGCTTTCTACTGAGGATTATTGAGATCCCTAGGTAGGTCCAAATGAGGAAATCAACTCTTGCTGAGGTTTACAGAAGAGTTGAGATATCAGATACCCTTAGGTTCTGATTTGGGATAGTGTTATGCTGACTCTAGTTGGGGAATTTTTAAGAGAGGGACTGGATTTTAACTCAGCTGGGAATTGATCAGATGATCAGGGTTCCTCTTACATTCGTGGGGAACTAGAGAATGTCTTTGAGACTCAAGGGGGTTTAGACTGCCCAAGTCTACTGGTGCGGAAGAGTTTTATCTTTTGTATGATGCTCAAGAGGAGGCGGGTGTTTTTAAGGGATGAGAATCAACCCTAAATTGGTCTGAGGTTTTGACTCTGGAAAGACTGCTCTAACAAAGGATGACTAAGTTCTGTCTTATACCTTTAAGAGGTCTTCAGGGTCCTTGTATTAAGCCCAAGAGAAGGCATGAGAACTTCTAGGAAGCCGGAGGGTCCTTGTACAAAGCCCAAGAGGAGGCGGGGATGCTTTTAGGAAGTCTGGGGGTCCCAAACCAAGAAAATTTCAAGAAATTCTATTCACCGAGAATAGATCATTTAGTGAAAGTTCTGAGGTTTGAAGAAACTCAAGAGATGCTATTCACCGAGAATAGATCAACTCCGGGGAGTAGAATTTCTTTGACAATTTCTAGGGGTGACAGCCTGAGAAAAGGTTCACGAATAATATATGCCCAAGAGAAGGCAAGACTGTATCTGGAAATCCTATGGGGATCTAGTTTTGACTGTATTTAAAGAGCGACCATCATGGCTTTACCTAGTTCTAGACCTAGTTGCCGGGGAAAACTCTAAATAGCTATACTAGTATATATACAGTTGATATATGACAAATATTTAAAAGGGTTTGAAAGAACGCTAACCGTGCGCAGCTTCCCACAATACAATTATATATATGAAAGCGAATAAATGAAAGCTGTTAAAACTTACAAGTGAGCAAGCTTCCATGCTATATTGTTAGTTGTTCAAAGAAATTAAAGAAAGTTTTGATAACAACATGTATATTTGAATCTAAATCAAAAGGGAAGTTGTTTTTGAAAAGATTGCTGGGGCTTATACTCAAGGAGAGGCCCAAGGTTTAACAGTGATCGCACCGTTGTTTTGAAAATGCACAGAGGGACTTATACAATGTGTGAGGCCCAAAATGGTTTTTGTACAAAGGGATGGGTCTTACAACTCAAGGAGAGGCCCAAAGAGTTTGAAAATGAATAAAGATGGGTCTTATAGCTCAAGGAGAAGCCCAGTTGATTTTGTTATAACGGTGACGATCACGCCGAACTTTTGAAAATATACAGAGGGACTTATACAATGTGTGAGGCCCAAAATTGTTTTATTTACAAAGGGTTGGGTCTTACACTCTATCAAGAGGCCCATGAGTGTTTGAAAAAGATTTTTTAGGGTGAAAATCAAAGAAACCCTAATTTCATTTTCTTTTAAAAGTAATCCTTTTAATAAAAATGAATAAAAATGACAAAAATACCAAATAAGTCTAAATAAACTACTTATGATTTTTGATTAAGGTTTGAAAAATGAGGTTTTAATCACAAGATGATTTAGGACTCATTTGATTTTGACTTTTAAGTAGAATATTCATTTTTAAAAGGTTTTAAACAATAAAAATGAATTTATTTACAAAAATACCAACTATATTAAATAAATAATATAAATCTAATTTTTTTGTGAAATAAAATATTTTAACATTTTTGTGATTTTTTGCAAAAAGAACCAATAAAAAATAATTAAAATTGAGAGAGAAATTAATTTTCCAAATCATTTAAAAATAATATGAAAAATAGTAAAAATGGAAAAAATAGTAAAAAGAGGGTTTGGGGTGAGGGGGATTCGAACCTCAGACACCTAGGTTGCAGTGCACGCCTTCTACCACTGGGGTGGTGATACATCAGTGTATCAAAACCACCTCATGACTACATAAGGCATGCCTTGTTTTAGGCCCGACCAAGGCAAGGCAAGGTTTTGGTCCAAAACGTAAAGGTTGTAACTTTCTCATTTCTCCATGGATTGGGACAAAATTTAGGTCTATCGTGCCTAGAATTTCCCAAGAAATCCAATGGTGCCCTTGGTTTTTTCAGATGAGGTCCCCATTTTAAAACCCGATAGTGGTTTTGAATTATGCCTCCATTTGCATTTTCTGTACTACCTCATGGTACTAGCAAGAATTACATGGAAAATTGGTTCAAACACAACATATACAACATGCATGAGAGGTGTATGATCAGTGGACTTCAAAGCAATGCATATTTCAAAGAGTTCAAGTTGTGATGCTTACCTCTTTATGAGCTTTTTGTGCAATCTGCCAAGTTCCTTGCGCCATAAGTAATTTGATGCTTTAGACACTCTCAATTGATCCCTTAGGAGCTTTTAGAATGATCACCACCAGCTGGAACCTTCAGGAACAAGTTTGAGCTCTTTCTTGCAAAAGGGACAAAAATGACCAATATGGCAACTCTCTCAAATGGTGTTCCAGAAGTAGGGAACCATTTGGGACAGTTCAAGGATGATATTTGGAGTGTGTTCAAGGTTTTATCTGGTTTTGAAAGTGACTGAATCAAGACATGGCTTGAAAAATGCAAAAAAGTCCAATTTTGAGGTTTTGAGAGGGGACTTGGTGATTTTGGTGTTACAGGTTACATATGAGAGTTTGGACAGCTTAGATATGACATATTGGATGTGTTTGGATCATTATCTATGATGGAAATGCTCTCTAACTCAAAAACTCAGAGTTACCTTGCAAAAGAAGGCATTTTGGCCTAAAGAGAGGGATTTTGAGGAAAGCATCAGTTTGGGTGCTTTGGTGTACTCAAACTGATCACAATTGAGGCCTATTTATAGTGTGTCAAGTTTGTTTTGGCATTAATAGTGAATGGAGGCTGCAGCAGGCGTTTGGCCAATGTTATGCAAAAGGAATCTCAAGTCTCCTCTAGCCATTGACTTGAGATTAGACCACATGCTTTGTAGCTTTGGTTCAGAGATAAACTTGGACTGAATTCAGTTGTAATAGGCTCAGTTCATGCCACCTTGGTGCATCCATTGAATGCTTGAAAACAAAATTGGAGTCTTGGCACTTTTTAGCTCTTTTAGGTTTGGCATGCTACTTGTAGATTCTTGGACTTTGGGGTCTTGGAGATCAGATCACCCCCCTTGGATGTGATCCTTAGATGTGTCCAAAATGATGACAAGGCTTGGATTTATCAGATTTGGACAAATCGAGCCAATGTGCACAAATCTGCCTTGTAAAAATCAGTTCAGGATGCCATGTTCAAAGGGTTGTATCTCCTTCCTTAAATGGAATTTGGAGATGATCTGGTACTTGTTGGAAAGCCCTCGTGATATACTTTAACTTTGATGTCCAGCCCTAGACCTGGTTTGACTTGGATCAAGGTGAAAATTGTCCCTACATTTGGGAAAAAGTAAGGCAGATTTTGACTTAGTGAAAATTTCACTAAGTATTGGAAAAATGTCATTTTCATGTTTTCAGCCATTTTGATCACTCCATAACTAAAAATCCATGAGGAATTGGAATGAGATGTAGTTGCACTTTTAAAGTATGCCATGAGAGCTACAAATCCATCTTTGGACCATCCAAAATGGTTGCTTGGATCTCAAGTTATGGTCCTTGGAAGTTGGTACCCTAGCCACTTTGTTCCATAACTTAAAAAATTTCTAAGTTTTTTATGGTTACCCGTTTTACAAGTTAACTCACTTTCTTTGATTTTTCATGATGAATGATGATTCAAATCACATATTAACATTGTTTTAGGCTTAGGGGAACCATATTTGGGAAAAATCCCAAAAAGTCAAACTTGATTTTGTGCACAGTTGACTTTTTATCGGATGAAATCCAAACTGTGCGATCCTTTGTGAAATCAAGTCCTTGACCTAAATCAAACCTAATGGACATATTCCATAGATGTTGTAGGGTGTATTGAATTATGTCCCAAGGTTTGGGAGCATTTCTGGGTCAAAAGTCAAAGGTACAGTTGACTTTTCCCTTGAAACCCTAATTGTGGTCCTGATGAAATTGAAACTTGTGGACCAAGCTTCTTAGATCAATCCATTGTTGCAAATGGATCAATGTAGTGCATTGGAGACCCTCAAATCATGTCTTGAGGTCTTGGCTCATGTTTTGTCCCAAAAGTCAACTTAGGGTGAATTAGGTCAAGAAACCCTAATTCCTGATTTTTTATGAATGCTTCCCCTGTGGTTAAATTGAATTGATGATTGGGTCCATGAGGTCCCTTGGAGCATCTTAAGTTGTGCTTTGAAGCAATGGCTCATGCCCTGAGGAAAAATTCCATCTGGAGGCCGCAGTCGACCAAACCCTAATTTGGTAACACTGGCGATCTTGAGGCCTGATCCACTTGGAATGCTGTAACCTTGTGCTTGATTCTTGATGTAGTAGTCCTTTTGATACTTTGTAGGTGTTTGAGAGGCTAGACAAGTTGAAGATCATGTCATTTCTTGATTGATCCTTTGCCTAAGTGCTCTAAGAGGGCTTAAAACCCTAACTCTTGTTTGTAGTGAATGCTCAATCATCTTTGAGGAGATTGATGAGGCATGAAGGTTCATCCATATTGTGATAATGAATTTCACAATGATGGGAAATCTTGATGGTCAAAATTTGGGGTATGACAGATGCCCTTATTTAATTTTCTTGGACCCGAAGGTGTGAATGGCGAAGGTGTTTGGGCATTCGGGGTGCAAGAGGATTAAATATTGGAATACCCAAAATTTTGATGATGGTTGTGAATGGCGGCTTACTCACCCATCTTATTTTGTTAAGCAATGATGCTTAGAAAAGGTAAAAACTTCCCCTCGATCCTGGTTTTCTACCAAGGAAATGGTCTCAGTTTATGAAATAAACATCCCCTCGATCCTGGTCTTCAGCCAAGGAACTGGTCTCAGTTTCTAAAATAAACTTCCCCTCGATCCTGGTCTTCAGCCAAGGAACTGGTCTCAGTTTCTTTTGTCAATGAACTTTCTTGACAAGGGATGTTGTTGGCACCAGTTTTCCTCAAACTTCTCGCAGAATTTTCCCGGGGAGATGCCATTTGATAGAGAAGGTTTTGATGTCAGACTTGCTGGGGAAACCCATTTGTCTGAGCTGTAGAGGTGAGCAAACTTCTCTGTGGGAGTGTAGGGAGCGATTTTTGTCGGTGACGCGACCACCTTATTACTGAAGTTTGGGTTTTCCTCCTCGAGGAGAAAGGGTGCGACTTTCTGATTTCTTATTTATCCCGTGAAGCTGGAAGGGAAATGGAAGTTATCAAAAACTAACCTTGCACGCGAATGTTTAACGGAATAAACGCTTTAAAGAGATTGGGGGGTCAGGGGTCAGGTTATACGATGGGGAGTTGTCAATTACCCATCCTATATGTGGTTATCCACAGGATATTAGCTTTAGGTTTCGCTTTGTAATTGATGGTGTTTATCTGTTAATGGGTTGGGGAAAGTTTCTTGGGAAGTATGAGAGAGTGAGTTTTTGTTGATGTTCGGGTGTTTCTGGTAAGGTACTGGACCTAAGTTTCGATTGATGTGTAAAGGTACTGAACCTAGGGTTTTTGTTTAGTATGCTCGCTAAGATTTCGCAATCTTATGCCTACATATTCCCGTTTAAACGAAACCAGGAAATCAGAGCAATCGTAGTTCCTCCTATTCTAAGGGAGGAAAATGATGTTCTGGTGTCTTGTTCGAAGCCCAAGATTGAAGCTAAAAGGGTATTTGTGTCTTGTTCAAAGCCCAAGATTGAAGCTAAAGGGGTATTGAGAGGGAATTTGTCATCTCTAAAGAGAGATTGTTGACTTCTGTGTACCTTGATCAAAGCACAAGGTTGATGCTAAAAGGTTAATTGACTCGGCTAGGGGATTTCTTTATACAAAGCCTAAGAGGAGGCTAGAAGTGACCGACTCAACAAGAGAGTGTTTTATCTGTCTTGTACAAAGCCCAAGATTGAGGCTAAAAAGAGACTGACTCTTTGGGGATATCATTATACAAAGCCTAAGAGGAGGCTAAAAGTTCTACTCGGCGGGAGATGTTATCTGTCTTGTACAACGCCCAAGATTGAGGCTAAAATGGGAAATTTAACTGACTCTGGTGAGGATATTTTTATGTGTCTTGTACAAAGCCCGAGACGGAGGCTAAAAGGGTTTAACTCTGCTGGAGTGTAAAATCGGTCTTGTACAAAGCCCAAGATTGAGGCTAAAAGAGTTTGACTCTTCTTGGGGAAGATGACTCTGCTAGGGAAGATATTTGTCCCACGCTCAAGAGAGGGAGATTTATGTCTTGTACAAAGCCCAAGATTGAGGCTAAAAGGGTTGACTCAACAAGAGAGTTCTAAAAGGTGATGGACTCAACAAGAGAGTCTAAGGGTTTGATTCACTCAACAAGAGAGTCTGAAAAGTGATTGACTCAACAAGAGAGTCTGGAAAGAGATTGACTCAACAAGAGAGTCTGAAAAGTGATTGACTTAACAAGAGAGTCTGGAAAGGGATTGACTCAACAAGAGAGTCTAAAAAGTGATTGACTCAACAAGAGAGTCTGAAAAGGATAGCTCCATTGGGGAGAATCATTTGTACAAAGCCCAAGGGGAGGCTGACTTCGCTGAGGAAGGATCATTATACAAAACCTAAGAGGAGGCTATCTTTTGTCGGGGATAATTGAGATCCTGAGGCAGATCCAAGTAGGGCATCAACTCTTGCCGAGGATTACAAAAGAGTTGTGATGTCAGATACCTTGAGGTTTTGATTTAAGATAGTGTTGACCCTAGTCGGGGAACTCTTATGAGAGAGGCTGGGTTTCTGCTGGAGATCGATCCAGGATGCCCAGGGTTTTTTCCTATAGTTGTAAGGAACTTGAGAATGTCTTTGAGACTCAAGGGGGTTAGACTGTCCAAGTTTACTGGTGTGGAAGAGTTTTATCTTTTGTATGATGCCTCCAAGAGGATGCAAGGGCATTAAGGGATGAGAAATAACCCTAAAGTGGCCTGAGGTCTGACACTGGAAATACTGCTCAAGAAAAGGATGACTAAGTTCTGTCTTATACCTTTAAGAGATCTTCAGAGTCCTTGTATTAAGCCCAAGAGAAGGCATAAGAACTTCTAAGAAGCTGAAAGGTCCTTGTACAAAGCCCAAGAGGAGGCGGGGATGCTTTTAGGAAGCCTGTGGGTCCCAAACCAAGAAAAGTTAAAGAAATGCTATCCACAGAGAATAGATCCCTTAGTGAAAGTTCTCAGGTTTGAAGAAACTCAAGAGATGCTATTCACCGAGAATAGATAAACTCCGTGGAGTAGAATTTCTTTGACAATTTCTAGGGGTGACAGTCTGAGAAAAGGTTCACCGAGAATACTGCCTTTCTCTTTGTTCCATATTGTTTAACCCCAAGAGAAGAGAAGACTGTATATGTAAATCCTATGGGGGATCTAGTTTTGTTTGTATTTAAGAGTGACCAACATTGCTTTACCTAGTTGCCGGGGAAAACTCTGAATAACTATACTAGTATATATAGAGTTGATATATGACAAGTATTTAAAGGAGGTATGAAAGAAGACTAACCATGCGCAGCTTCCCACAATACAATTATATATATATATATATATATATATATATATTTGACGTGTATTTAAAAGAAATGAAACAAGAGTAACCGTGCGCAGCTTCCCACAATACAGTTATATATATTAAAGCGAGTAAATGAAAGCTATTAAAACTTACAGGTGAGCGAGCTTTCATGCTGTATTGTTAGTTGTTCAGAGAAATTAAAGAAAGTTTTGATAACAACTATATATTTGAACCTAAATCAAAAGAGAAGTTGGTTTTGAAAAGATTGTTGGGGCTTATACTCAAGGAGAGGCCCAAGGTTTTAACAGTGATCGCACCGTTGTTTGAATATTGTACCGAGACTTATACAACGACTGAGGCCCAAAAAGGTTTATGTACAACAAAGGATGGGTCTTATAACTCAAAGAGAAGACCAAATGTTATTTAAAGAAAAGAAATGGGACTTACAACACGAGGGTAGGCCCAATTGAAAATAGTTTGAAAACGACGATCTCGTCGGAGTTTCTCAAACTGTATCGGGACTTATACAATACATTGAGGCCCAAAAGAGGTTTTGGTTAAAAGGGGATTGAGTCTTACACTCTATTAGAGGCCCAACGTTTATTTTTGTACAGGAGATGAGGCTTACAACTCAGGGAGAGCCCCAGATGATTTTGAAAAGGGCGACGATCGCACCGTTGTTTTGAAAATATACAGAGGGACTTATACAATATGTGAGGCCCAAAAATGTTTATTTACAAAAAGGGGTTAGGTCTTACACTCTATTAGAGGCCCAAAGTGTTTGAAAAAAGTTTGTTAGGGTGAAAATCAAAGAAACCCTAATTTCATCATTTTTAAAAGTAGTCCTGTTAAATAAAATGAATAAAATACCAAATAAGTCTAAATAGACTAATTGTGGTTTTTGGTTAAGGTTTGAAAAATGATGTTTTAATCACAAGATGATTTAGAATTCATTTGGTTTTGTTTTTTCAAGGTGACTATTCATTTTTAAAAGGTTTAAAAACAATAAAAATGAATTTATTTACAAAAATATCAACTATATTAAATAATTAATATAAATCTGATTTTTTTTTTTGGAATAAAATATTTTAACATTTTTTTGATTTTTTGCAAAAAGAACCAAACAAAAATAATTAAAATTGAAGGAGAAATTAATTTTCCAAATCATTTAAAATATAACAAAATATATAAAAAAAACGGGAAAAAGTGGTAAAAAGAGGATCTGGGGCGAGGGGGATTCGAACCCCAGACCTCTAGGGTGCATCGTGCACCTTCTACCACTGGGGTGGTGATACATCCGTGTATCAAAACCACCCCATGAATATATGAGGCATGCCTTGTTTTTGGCCTGGCCAAGGCAAGGACAGGCAAGGTTTTGGCCAAAAACGTGAAGCTTGTAACTTTCTCATTTCTCCATGGATTGGGACAAAATTTAGGTCTATCCTGCCTAGAATTTCACAAGGAATCCAATGGTGGTGGTGGTTTTTTCAGATGAGGCTCCTATTTCAAAACCCGATGGTGTTTTTGAAATAGGCCTATAATTGCATTTTCTATGCTACCTCTTGTTACAGGCATGAATTACATGATGAATTGGTTAAAACACAACATATATAACATGTATGTGATGTGCATAATCAATGGACTTCAAAGCAAGGCATATTTCAGAGAGTTCAAGTTGTGATGCTTACCTCTTTAGGAGCTTTTTGGGCTATCTGTCAAGTTCCTTGTGCCAGAAGTAATTTGATGCTTTGGACACTCTTAATTGATCCCTTAGAAGCTTTTAGAATGGTTGGAACCAGCTGGAATCCTCAGGAACAAGTTTGAGCTCTTTCTTGCAAAAGGGGCAAAAGTGACCAATATGGCAACTCGCTCAAATTTTGTTCCAGATGTAGGGAACCATTTGGGACAGTTCAAGGATGATATTAGAAGTGTGTTTGAGGTCTTATCTGGTTTTGAAAGTGACTGAATCAAGACATGGCTTGAAAAATGCAAAAAAGTCCAATTTTGAGGTTTTGAGTGGGGACTTTGTGATTTTGATGTTACAGGTCACATATGAGAGTTTGGACAGCTTAGATATGACATATTGGATGTGTTTGGATCATGAGCTGTGGTGGAAATGCTCTCTAACTCAAAAACTCAGAGTTACCTAGCAAAATAAGGCATTTTGGCCTAAAGAAAGAGATTTTGAGGAAAACAAGTGTTGTAGTGCTTTGGTGTACTTAAACTGAGCACAAATGAGCTCTATTTATAGTAGAGCAAGTTTGTTTTGCAAGTAATAGTGAATGGTGGCTGCATCAGGCCTTTGGCCAATTGGATCACTTTGGATTCTCAAGTCTCCTCTAGCTATTGATTAGAGGTTAGAGCACAGGCCTATGGTTCTTTGGTTCAGAGCTTATCCTTGACTCATTCAGTTAGGATAGGCTCAGTTCTTGCCACTTTGGTGCATCCATTGAATGCTTGGAAACAAAATTGGAGTCTTGGCACCTTTTTGGCTTTTCTAGGTTTGGCATGCTACTTGTAGATTCTTGGACTTTGGAGGCTTGGAGATCAGATCATCCCCCTTGGATTTGATCCTCAGATGTGTCCAAAATGATGACAAGGCTTGGATTTGTCAGATTTGATCAAATCGAGCAAAATGCACCAAATCTGCCAAATCTGTCTTGGAAAAAATCAGTTCATGAGGCCATGTTTCAAGGGTTGTATCTCCTTGCTGAAATGGAATTTTGAGATGATCTGGCACTTAGTGAAAATTTCACTAAGTGTTGGAAAAATGTCATTTTCATGTTTTTAGCCATTTTGATCACTCCATAACTTAAAATCCATGAGGAATTGGAACGAGATGTAGTTGACACTTTTAAAGTATGCCATGAGAGCTACAAATCCATCTTTGGACCATCCAAAATGGTTGCTTGAATCTCAAGTTATAATCCTTGGAAGTCGGTACCCTAGCCACTTTGTTTCATAACTTTGAAAGTTATAATAAGTTTTTATGGTTACCCCTTTTACAAGTTATCCCGCTTTCTTTGATTTTTCTTGATGAATGATGATTCAAATCACATATTAACATTGTTTTTAGGGTCAAGGAACCATAATTATGAAAAATTCCAAAAAGTCAAACTTGACTTTTGTGCACAGTTGACTTTTTATCAGATGAATTCCAAACTGTGCGATCCTTGGTGAAATCAAGTCCTTGACCTAAACCAAACATAATAAGTATATTCCATAGGTGTTGTAGGGTGTATTAAATCATGCCCCAAGGTTTGGGAGCATGTCTTAGTCAAAAGTCAAAGGTACAGTTGACTTTTCCCTCAAAACCCTAATTATGGTCCAGATGAAAATGAAACTTGTGTATCAAGCTTCTTGGATCAATCCATTGTTGCAAATGGATCAATGTGGTTTATTAGAGACCCTCAAATCATGTCTTGAGGTCTTGGCTCATGTTTTGTCCCAAAAGTCAACTTAGGGGTGAATTAGGTCAAGAAACCCTATTTCCTGATTTTTTATGAATGAATCCCCTGAGGCTAAATTGACTTGATGATTGGGTCCATGAGGTCCCTTAGAGTATCTTGGGTTGTCCTTTGGAGAATTGGCTCATGCCCAGATGAATATTTTCATCTGGAGGCCCTGGTCGACCAAAACCCTAATTTGGTGACACTGGCGATCTTGAGGCTTAATCCACCTGGAATGCTGCAACCTTGTGCTTGATTCCTGATGTGGGAGTCCTCTTGATCATTTATGTGTGTTTTAGAGGTCATAAAAGTTGAAGATCATGTCATTTCTTGATTGATCCTTTGTTTAAGCACTCTGAGAGGGCTTAAAACCCTAATGCTTGATTGCAGGGAATGCTCAACAATTCTTTAGGAGATTGATGAGGCATAAAGGTACATCCATATTGTGATGATGGTTTGCACAATGATGGGAGATATTTCTGGTCAAGATTTAGGGTATGAGAGATGCCCATATTTAATCTTCTTGGACTCGAAGGTGTGAATGGCGAAGGTATTCGGGCATTCGGGGTGCAAGATAATTAAATGTCATAATACCTGAAATTTTGACAGTGGTTATGAATGGTAGTTTGCTTATCCATCTTCTTTTGCTAAGCAATGATGCTTAGAAAAGGTAAAAACTTCCCCACGATCCTGGCCTTCAGCCAGGGAACTAGTCTTAGTTTCTGAAATAAACTTCCCCTCGATCCTGGTTTCCTACCAAGGAACTAGTCTCAATTTCTGATGTAAACTTCCCCTCGATCCTGGTTTCCTACCAAGGAACTGGTCTCAGTTTCTGATGTAAACTTCCCCTCGATCCTGGTTTCCTACCAAGGAACTGGTCTCAGTTTCTTATGTAAACTTCCCCTCGATCCTGGTTTCCTACCAAGGAACTGGTCACAATTTCTGAAATAAACTTCCCCTCGATCCTGGTTTCCTACCAAGGAACTGATCTCAGTTTCTGAAATAAACTTCCCCTCGATCCTGGTTTCCTACCAAGGAACTGGTCTCAATTTCTGAAATAAACTTCCCCTAGACCCTCGATCCTGGTTTCCTACCAAGGAACTGGTCTCAGTTTCTTTTGCCAATGAACTTTTTTGACAAGAAACGTTATTCGCAGCTGTAACACCCCAAAATTTGCCTTCTTATTTTTAGCTAACTGGCTTATGTTTCTTTGCATTTCTTGCATTAGCATTTGTGCATAACATTGGTTCTTAGCATAGGATCCAGGTACTGGGTTTATCTCAAAGGAGTCTCAAGCCTCAAGGTGGTTTGAGGGGTTCATCACATCTTCATAAGATCAAGGTTGGCAAGAGATTTCAAGTGAACCACACTCTCCTAATCAAATGGTCCAAAATAGGGTTTTGGTTCCAAAAGGCTTCTTGATGGGTTTTGCTTGTTCAAATACATTCTCAAGAGGTTCTATGTGCTTACAAGTACTCATGGAGGAAAGATTTGGCTAGTGTGTCATTGTGGAAGATGTTTAGTGGATCAGTTACTTGTGAAGTAAGCAAAAGTCAACAGTTCAAAAGGAAAGTCAACCATGGGGTTTCAAGGGTTCAAATCATGTTTCCCAAGTCCATGTACCTTTATTTGGTTAAGGAATAGGATGGATGACATCATTCCTCAAAAATCAAGAGTTTGTGCAAAAGTTACTAAATTTGGAAAATGACCTATAATGAGAACATTCCATTTTTGCCAGTTTTTCCACCACATTCAACTTGCCTTTTCATCATCAAGGAAGCTTCAAATGAATTTTACTCCAACATGAAAGTTGAAGATCTTTCTCTCCCATTTCCAAAAAGTACTAGATGGTTTCTGTAAGTTCCTGGATTGGCTGGAATTTTGGTAAAACAACTAGGTGTTCAGTGTTGATGTCATGGTGTTGATGTTGCAACATTGAGTCTTAGTACTGGGCTGTACTAAGTTGTGAAGGATAACAATGTTTGATGTCATCGGCTTGATGTCACAACATTGTGCTTAACACTGGGCTGTGTTAAGTTGTTTAAGTGGATGTCTGATGTCACATGGCGATGTTGTGACATTAGATCTGCAGAACTGATAATAGCATAGGCTTGTTGTTATTAGGGCACGCGTGTTAGCTGGAATTGTGGAGAGTGGTTGACTCATTGGATGAGAATATCTTGGGATAGATATTTTCTGTTACATGGGAGATTTGATTGCAGGTCTGTTGGAGAATTAAAAGGTTGAAGATTTAAAAAGATTTTGGGGATAAAATCTGTTTTGAAGATTCAGTTTTAATTAACAAATCTGATCAAATATTGTGACAAGTCCAAGCCCAATTCAGGATGCTATATAAAGCGCACAAGACCAAAGGAAAAAGGTACAGAAATACAGAGAGAAGATCAAGAGCAGAGGCTGAGTGTCTTGAGTATTTTGTACGAGGTGTATAACCAGAATTCTAGGGTGAATTGATGTGTCGTTTTTTGTCCTCTCTAAAGTTGTGAAGCAAAGAGAGTTATGTGACTTGATCGAAGCTAGGAAGCCAGATCAAGGTTTCTCAAAGAGGTTGTTCTTTGAGTGGTTTTAGGGATTGAGTAGTGTTCTCATATCTAAGTGGTTTCTTAGGTAGAAAGTCACTAGTAGGAATTAAGATTAGGAGATTGTCAACTGGGTTGTTGAGTCTGTAATTTAATTCTACAAGTAGTGAAATTCATCCCTGGCTTGGTAGCCCCCAGACGTAGGTAGTTAGACCAAACTGGGTGAACAAATCATTGTGTTGATTTATTTACTGGTATTGCTATCCATTGTGCAGAGTGTGTTGTTGTGACATCGCACCTTAACATCACACGTCCGATACCAGAATTTCAATTGGTATCAGAGCAGGCATCCTGTTTGTTTCTGGGTGAGATCTGGAGAAGTTACTTTCTGGTGTAAAGATGGACAAAGAGGTTGGAGGATTTGTCAACAGACCCCCTATATTGGATGGTTCCAATTATGATTATTGGAAGCCTAGGATGACCACCTTCTTGAAATCCTTGGACAGCAGGGCTTGGAAGGCCATTATTAAAGAATGGAAAGCACCTGTTGTGTGTAAGAAGGATGATGCTGGTAAAGATAAAGAAGGCACCTCTAAGCTGGAGCCTGAAGAAGAATGGACCAAGGAAGAAGATGAGCTTGCCCTTGGAAATTCAAAAACCCTAAATGCTATCTTCAATGGAGTTGACAAGAACATATTCAGGTTGATCAACTCATGTGAATCTGCTAAGGATGCATGGGATATTTTGAAGGCTACACATGAAGGATCATCTAGAGTAAAGATGTCAAGACTTCAGATTCTAACATCTAAGTTTGACAGTCTGAAGATGTAGGAAGATGAGACTATCCATGACTTCCATATGAGTGTTCTTGAGCTGGCCAATGCATCCAGTGCTCTTGGAGAAAAGATGTCAGAAGAAAAGCTTGTAAGGAAGATCCTTAGGTCCCTTCCTAAGAGGTACAAGATGAAGGTGACTGCGATTGAAGAAGCTCAAGACATCAGCAAGATGAGGGTTGATGAGCTCATTAGATCTCTTCAAACTTTTGAGCTTGGTTTGAATGAGGAAGAACCAGAAAAGAAGCCCAAAAGTATAGATTTGGTCTCCACTCCTGCAGAAGCTAAGAAAGTTACAGATGATGATTCTCAGGAAGATCTGTCTCAAGCCATTGTTATGTTGGGAAGATAGTTCAACAAGGTGTTCAAGAGGATGAACAATAACTCCAGGCCTAATGTCGAGAACATCTCTTCTGACATCAGCAAGCCAAAAGAGAAGGATGAAGAGAAGACTACCCAAGATAAAGGTGTTCAGTGCTTTGAATGTGAAGGTTATGGACATGTCAAGAAAGAATGTCCCACATTCTTGAAGAAACAGAAGAAGGGCATGACAGTTTCTTGGTCTGAATCTTATAGTGAAAGTGAAGGTGAGTCAGCAAAGCATGTTAGAGCCTTAACAGGAACAGTTGTTTCTGATGGTGATTCTAGTGAAGAGGAACTGACTTTTGAGGAGTTAACAGCCTCCTATCATGAGTTGTGTCTGAAGAGTGCAGAAATCTGTCAAGAAAGTGAAAAACAGAAGATACAGATTGTCCAGCTTGAGACTGCTAAAGCTGATTTGGAAAATGAAGTCTTATTGGTCAAAGCTCATCTTGATCATATGACCAAATCTGTTAGGATGCAGAACAGTGGTACAGACACACTTGATAAGATCCTTCAGACAGAAAGGGTAGCTGGAGACAAGACTGGATTAGGATTTGTGGCTGAGAAAAAGGTATCTGCTGAAGCAAGTACTTCAGGAACCAAGAAGGAGATGTCTCAACCAATGTTTCAGCATCAAACAAAGAGACATAATTCTACACCTAAGAAGGTTACTCATCCACAGCCTCAGAATGTTGAGAAGAAGAGTGCTCATCATCAGAAGAAGGTGCAGTCTCAGGAAGCTAGTCAGTATATGCCACCTCAATATCACAAGAACATGAAGGCTGCTAGGTTCAATCAGAACATGGTTCATCAACATCAGGGGAACATGTATGAATATGGATACAACAATGTTGTGCCTCATAACTATAGAAGAAGGAAGCCTCATCCCCATAGGAGACAGTTCAAAAGACAGTATCCTTAGCATAGAAGACAGTCAAACTATGGTAGTAGAAGACAACAGCCTTATCATAGAAGAAGAAATCAACACTATGGATGGCAGCACCAGCAACATTATCATCATGGTGGCAGAAGGTTTAACCACTTTAGAGATGACAGAGTTAGATGCTTCTACTGTGGCAGATTTGGACATATGTAGTTCTCTTGCTTCAAGCTTCATGGTTATCCAAATTCTGCTCCTCAACCCAGACAGAAGGAGGTCAGGCCCAAAGTAGTAAAATAATGGGTTCCTAAAGCTCAGGTCACATGTCTATTGGCTCACACATCAGATGGGCATTTTTCTATGGATGCATGGTACTTTGACAGTGGATGTTCAAAGCACATGACTGGATCCAAGAAGCATTTGGTAGAGTTCAATCATTGCCATGCAAATGATGTTATTTTTGGCAATGGTGAAAAAGGAGTAGTAGAAGGAGTTGGAAGAGTGAAGAATCATGATGGTCTTACTCTTGATAATGTGCTCCTTGTTCAAGGGTTGAGTGCTAATTTAATTAGCATAAGTCAACTTTGTGATGAAGGTTACAAGGTAAGCTACACCAAAGATGAATGTGTGGTAGCTGATGAGCAGAATGAGGTAGTGATGAAGGGAGTAAGATCCAAAGATAATTGCTATCAGTGCATACCTCAAGTGGACAGCTCATCTGGTGATGATGCTGTAACATCAGATCGTGACATCAAGTGTGAAAGTATGGTGAAAAGTCAATCTGGGTTAATGACTTATGGTGTTGTTACTCCTACGATTGATAATGTGTTAAAAGCCAACTTGAGTAGTCAGTTATGTGAGCAAGATGAAGGAGTCAACAATGCTGATGGAAGGATCAAAAGCTGTGACCTTAAGAAGTGTTGGGAGCTGAATACTTGCAAGGCCAAGAAAGATGACAACCTGACTAATGACTCCTATAGTCCAGAAGAAAAATTTCACAAGTTGACAATCCTTAGGTTGGAAGATGCAGATGCTAGAGCTGATGTTAAAACATCTCAAGTCAAGAAAGGTACTTCTAGCCTTAAAATAAAGAAGAGTGATGATGAACTAATTGCAAAAGTGGTTCATAGGGTTGCTAAACGACTGAAATCAAGGAAGAGGAAAGCTATTGAGTCACCTCCAAAGATGAGAACTGATAAGCAGAAGATCTATGTGGATGGTACTACAAAATCCAGGAGTAAAGTGTTCATCTCTTCCAGAAATAGGAAGATCAGAGATAAGTATGATGATAATGTCCAGGATATCTCTCAAATGAAGGAAGCCGTTGTTGTTAGAACTTCTGAGAAAATTCAAAAGGCCATACTAGATAACATTCCTGTGCTTTTCGTAAAATGGTGGAAGTATGTTCTGGAAAAAGAATTTGGTATAGATACTCCGGATATGGTTGAGTTTGCTAGGAGATGGTTCAGAGAGGGTGCGGGAACTTATGGTATTCAGGTGTTGCTCTGACTGTGTTTTATTGGGAGCTTCTTGAAGGACTTCTTTGTGCTATGAGTCCTTGGAATGGTGATGAGAAGCTGATGTCCCAAAAGATGTTATATCATCATGTTTGCTGGTGGTTATATTTGGAAGATGATTAAGATTGGACATATGGAGTTGGATGCTCTAGCATTTTTGGTCAGAAGAGGTGGAGATTATGGTCAAGTGTTTAGTAGCTTGTTCTGGCAAAGCATGACTACTGTCTTTGAAGACTTCACCAGCTTCAACAACTACTGGTGGATGTAAGGATGGAGGAATTGTGATCTCTTGAAGAGACTGGATCTCAGTAAAGCTTATAAGTAAGCTGAGAATTTGTGGAGTTTGTGACACAGTGTTGAGTTTGGATTATTTTGCTGATAGTAAATCCAGTAGTGGAGCATATGTAATACCCTGGTGTCAAGAGTGTCAAGAGTATCCTTGGTGAAGGATGTCTTTGTTCTGGATCTGAAGCTTAGTACTTACATTATATCTAAGGAGCATCTACATAGTCATACGAGAGAATGATGAAGTAGAAGGTTTGCCTTGGATGGAGAATGTAGAGAAGACTGAAGTTGATCAGGAAGTCTGTAGATGAAGATTATGATAGGGAATGACTGTCTGTGGAAAAAGGGACAGTGATACCAAAATGAATCTAGAGCATTTGTTAATCATGACAGAGGGAGTACTTGTCTATGGATTTCGCAGCAAAGGTGCATTTATTGTGAAGATTGCATGCTTGTGGAGATTGGTTGCTTCTTATGAGGATATAATGTCAGATAGCGTGTTATGACATTAGGTTGTTGATTGGTGTGGCTTTGGATGGTTCTAGTCATATAAAGGAAATTGTTTGAATCTTGTGCGCACATGCTTCTGAGGAGATGTCTGAAGACAAGATTGAATCATGGCCTTGAATAGATGGGTGTCATAGGACTTCTTGTTGAGGTTTGTCAAATTGTGGCTAAAAAGGGGGAGATGAGAAATAGCCAAGAGGTTCAAGTGTCAAAGATTGCCAAATGTTGCTAGTGGTGATGCAGTAGTGCAGATATTAAGGGGGAGAATCTGATGAGCTGCTAGTGAAGATATCATAGCATTTGAAGAGTGCAGCCAAGCAGACATCAAGGGGGAGAAGTGCTGCACATTGTGAGCTACTGAACAGCTGTGATGCTGGTTCATGTTTTTTAGGGGGAACACCAATTGGTTGTTGTCAATAATGAAGTTGGTGCTGCAGCAGATCAAGTAATGAAGACTATGAAGATTGTCAAACTGCTGCTGATGAAGTGTTTTTCAAATTACTGAAGATTTTCCGCTGCTGAAGACTCTGAGGGTTCAGAGGGTGTTTTAGCCAAAATTAGCCAAAGGGGGAGATTGTAAGTTCCTAGATTGGCTGGAATTTTGGTAAAACAACTAGGTGTTCAGTGTTGATGTCATGGTGTTGATGTTGCAACATTGAGTCTTAGTACTGGGATGTACTAAGTTGTGAAGGATAATAATGTTTGATGTCATGGGCGTGATGTCATAACATTGTGCTTAACACTGGGCTGTGTTAAGTTGTTTAAGTGGATGTCTGATGTCACATGGCGAAGTTGTGACATTAGATCTGCAGAACTGATAACAGCATGGGCTTGTTGTTATTAGGGCACGCGTGTTAGCTAGAATTGTGGAGAGTTGTTGACTCATTGGATGAGAATATCTTGGGATAGATATTTTCTGTTACATGGGAGATTTGACTGCAGGTCTGTTGGAGAATTAAAAGGTTGAAGATTTAAAAAGATTTTGGGGATAAAATCTGTTTTGAAGATTCAGTTTTAATTAACAAATCTGATCAAATATTGTGACAAGTCCAAGCCCAATTCAGGATGCTATATAAAGCGCACAAGACCAAAGGAAAAAGGTACAGAAATACAGAGAGAAGATCAAGAGCAGAGGCTGAGTGTCTTGAGTATTTTGTACGAGGTGTATAACCAGAATTCTAGGGTGAATTGCTGTGTCGTTTTCTGTCCTCTCTAAAGCTGTGAAGCAAAGAGAGTTGTGTGACTTGATCGAAGCTAGGAAGCAAGATCAAGGTTTCTCAAAGAGGTTGTTCTTTGAGTGGTTTTAGGGATTGAGTAGTGTTCTCATATCTAAGTGGTTTTTTAGGTAGAAAGTCACTAGTAGGAATTAAGATTAGGAGATTGTCAACGGGGTTGTTGAGTCTGTAATTTAATTCTACAAAAAGTGAAATTCATCCCTGGCTTGGTAGCCCCCAGACGTAGGTAGTTAGACCGAACTGGGTGAACAAATCATTGTGTTTATTTATTTACTGTTATTGCTATCCATTATGCAGAGTGTGTTGTTGTGACATCGCACCTTAACATCACACGTCTGATACCAGAATTTCAATTGGTATCAGAGCAGGCATCCTGTCTGTCTCTGGGTGAGATCTGGGGAAGTTACTTTCTGGTGTAAAGATTGACAAAGAGGTTGGAGGATTTGTCAACAGACCCCCTATATTGGATGGTTCCAATTATGATTATTGGAAGCTTAGGATGACCACCTTCTTGAAATCCTTGGACAGCAGGGCTTGGAAGGCCATTATTAAAGAATGGAAAGCACCTGTTGTGTGTGAGAAGGATGATGCTGGTAAAGATAAAGAAGGCACCTCTAAGCTGAAGCCTGAAGAAGAATGGACCAAGGAAGAAGATGAGCTTGCCCTTGGAAATTCAAAAGCCCTAAATGCTATCTTCAATGGAGTTGACAAGAACATATTCAGGTTGATCAACTCATGTGAATCTGCTAAGGATGCATGGGATATTTTGAAGGCTACACATGAAGGATCATCTAGAGTAAAGATGTCAAGACTTCAGATTCTAACATCTAAGTTTGACAGTCTAAAGATGTAGGAAGATGAGACTATCCGTGACTTCCATATGAGTGTTCTTGAGCTAGCCAATGCATCCAGTGCTATTGGAGAAAAGATGTCAGAAGAAAAGCTTGTAAGGAAGATCCTTAGGTCCCTTCCTAAGAGGTACAAGATGAAGGTGACTGCGATTGAAGAAGCTCAAGACATCAGCAAGATGAGGGTTGATGAGCTCATTGGATCTCTTCAAACTTTTGAGCTTGGTTTGAATGAGGAAGAACCAGAAAAGAAGCCCAAAAGTATAGCTTTGGTCTCCACTCCTGCAGAAGCTAAGAAAGTTACAGATGATGATTCTCAGGAAGATCTGTCTCAAGCCATTGTTATGTTGGGAAGACAGTTCAACAAGGTGTTCAAGAGGATGAACAATAACTCCAGGCCTAATGTCGAGAACATCTCTTCTGACATCAGCAAGCCAAAAGAGAAGGATGAAGAGAAGACTACCCAGGATAAAGGTGTTCAGTGCTTTGAATATGAAGGTTATGGACATGTCAAGAAAGAATGTCCCACATTCTTGAAGAAGCAGAAGAAGGGCATGACAGTTTCTTGGTCAGAATCTGATAGTGAAAGTGAAGGTGAGTCAGCAAAGCATGTTAGAGCCTTAACAGGAACAGTTGTTTCTGATGGTGATTCTAGTGAAGAGGAACTGACTTTTGAGGAGTTAGCAGCCTCCTATCATGAGCTGTGTCTGAAGAGTGCAGAAATCTGTCAAGAAAGTGAAAAACAGAAGATACAGATTGTCCAGCTTGAGACTGCTAAAGCTGATTTGGAAAATGAAGTCTTATTGGTCAAAGCTCATCTTGATCATATGACCAAATCTGTTAGGATGCTGAACAGTGGTACAGACACACTTGATAAGATCCTTCAGACAGAAAAGGTAGCTGGAGACAAGACTGGATTAGGATTTGTGGCTGAGAAAAAGGTATCTGCTGAAGCAAGTACTTCAGGAACCAAGAAGGAGATGTCTCAACCAATGTCTCAGCATCAAACAAAGAGACAAGATTCTACACCTAAGAAGGTTACTCATCCACAGCCTCAGAATGTTGAGAAGAAGAGTGCTCATCATCAGAAGAAGGTGCAGTCTCAGGGAACTAGTCAGTATATGCCACCTCAATATCACAAGAACATGAAGGCTGCTAGGTTCAATCAGAACATGGTTCATCAACATCAGGGGAACATGTATGAATATGGATACAACAATGTTGTGCCTCATAACTATAGAAGAAGGAAGCCTCATCCCCATAGGAGACAGTTCAAAAGACAGTATCCTTAGCATAGAAGACAGTCAAACTATGGTAGTAGAAGACAACAGCCTTATCATAGAAGAAGAAATCAACACTATGGATGGCAGCACCAGCAACATTATCATCATGGTGGCAGAAGGTTTAACCACTTTAGAGATGACAGAGTTAGATGCTTCTACTGTGGCAGATTTGGACCTATGCAGTTCTCTTGCTTCAAGCTTCATGGTTATCCAAATTCTGCTCCTCAACCTAGACAGAAGGAGGTCAGGCCCAAAGTAGTAAAATAATGGGTTCCTAAAGCTCAGGTCACATGTCTATTGGCTCACACATCAGATGGACATTTTTCTATGGATGCATGGTACTTTGACAGTGGATGTTCAAAGCACATGACTGGATCCAAGAAGCATTTGGTAGAGTTCAATCATTGCCATGCAAATGATGTTATTTTTGGCAATGGTGAAAAAGGAGTAGTAGAAGGAGTTGGAAGAGTGAAGAATCATGATGGTCTTACTCTTGATAATGTGCTCCTTGTTCAAGGGTTGAGTGCTAATTTAATTAGCATAAGTCAACTTTGTGATGAAGGTTACAAGGTAAGCTACACCAAAGATGAATGTGTGGTAGCTGATGAGCAGAATGAGGTAGTGATGAAGGGAGTAAGATCCAAAGATAATTGCTATCAGTGGATACCTCAAGTGGACAGCTCATCTGGTGATGATGCTGTAACATCAGATGGTGACATCAAGTGTGAAGGTATGGTGAAAAGTTAATCTGGGTTAATGACTTATGGTGCTGTTACTCCTACGATTGATAATGTGTTAAAAGCCAACTTGAGTAGTCAGTTATGTGAGTAAGATGAAGGAGTCAACAATGCTGATGGAAGGATCAAAAGCTGTGACCTTAAGAAGTGTTGAGAGCTGAATACTTGCAAGGCCAAGAAAGATGACAACCTGACTAATGACTCCTATAGTTCAGAAGAAAAATTTCACAAGTTGACAATCGTTAGGTTGGAAGATGCAGATGCTAGAGCTGATGTTAAAACATCTCAAGTCAAGAAAGGTACTTCTAGCCTTAAAATAAAGAAGAGTGATGATGAACTAATTGCAAAAGTGGTTCATAGGGTTGCTAAACGACTGAAATCAAGGAAGAGGAAAGCTATTGAGTCACCTCCAAAGATGAGAACGGATAAGCAGAAGATCTATGTGGATGGTACTACAAAATCCAGGAGTAAAGTGTTCATCTCTTCCAGAAATAGGAAGATCAGAGATAAGTATGATGATAATGTCCAGGATATCTCTCAAATGAAGGAAGCCGTTGTTGTTAGAACTTCTGAGAAAATTCAAAAGGCTGTACTAGATAACATTCCTGTGCTTTTTGTAAAATGGTGGAAGTATGTTCTGGAAAAAGAATTTGGTATAGATACTCTGGATATGGTTGAGTTTGCTAGGAGATGGTTCAGAGAGGGTGTGGGAACTTATGGTATTCAGGTGTTGCTTTGACTGTGTTTTATTGGGAGCTTCTTGAAGCACTTCTTTGTGCTATGAGTCCTTGGAATGGTGATGAGAAGCTGATGTCCCAAAAGATGTTATATCATCATGTTTGCTGGTGGTTATATCTGGAAGATGATTAAGATTGGACATGTGGAGTTGGATGCTCTAGCATTTTTGGTCAGAAGAGGTGGAGATTATGGTCAAGTGTTTAGTAGCTTGTTCTGGCAAAGCATGACTACTGTCTTTGAAGACTTCACCAGCTTCAACAACTACTGGTGGATGTAAGGATGGAGGAATTGTGATCTCTTGAAGAGACTGGATCTCAGTAAAGCTTATAAGTAAGCTGAGAATTTGTGGAGTTTGTGACACAGTGTTGAGTTTGGATTATTTTACTGATAGTAAATCCAGTAGTGGAGCATATGTAATGCCCTGGTGTCAAGAGTGTCAAGAGTATCCTTGGTGAAGGATGTCTTTGTTCTGGATCTGAAGCTTAGTGCTTACATTATATCTAAGGAGCATCTACATAGTCATATGGGAGAATGATGAAGTAGAAGGTTTGCCTTGGATGGAGAATGTAGAGAAGACTAAAGTTGATCAGGAAGTCTGTAGATGAAGATTATGATAGGGAATGACTGTCTGTGGAAAAAGGGACAGTGGTACCAAAATGAATCTAGAGCATTTGTTAATCATGACAGAGGGAGTACTTGTCTATGGATTTCGCAGCAAAGGTGCATTTATTGTGAAGATTGCATGCTTGTGGAGATTAGATGCTTCTTATGAGGATATAATGTTAGATAGCGTGTTATGACATTAGGCTGTTGATTGGTGTGGCTTTGGATGGTTCTAGTCATATGAAGGAAATTGTTTGAATCTTGTGCGCACATGCTTCTGAGGAGATGTCTGAAGACAAGATTGAATCATGGCCTTGAATAGATGGGTGTCATAGGACTTCTTGTTGAGGTTTGTCAAATTGTGGCTAAAAAGGGGGAGATGAGAAATAGCCAAGAGATTCAAGTGTCAAAGATTGCCAAATGCTGCTAGTTGTGATGCAGTAGTGCAGATATTAAGGGGGAGAATCTGATGAGCTGCTATTGAAGATATCATAGCATTTGAAGAGTGCAGCCAAGCAGACATCAAGGGGGAGAAGTGCTGCACATTGTGAGCTACTGAACAGCTGTGATGCTGGTTCATGTTTTTGAGGGGGAGCACCAATTGGTTGTTGTCAATAATGAAGATGGTGCTGCAGCAGATCAAGTAATGAAGACTATGAAGATTGTCAAACTGCTGCTGATGAAGTGTTTTTCAAATTACTAAAGATTTTCCGCTGCTGAAGACTCTGAGGGTTCAGAGGGTGTTTTAGCCAAAATTAGCCAAAGGGGGAGATTGTAAGTTCCTAGATTGGCTGGAATTTTGGTAAAACAACTAGGTGTTCAATGTTGATGTCATGGTGTTGATGTTGCAACATTGAGTCTTAGTACTGGGATGTACTAAGTTGTGAAGGATAACAATGTTTGATGTCATGGGCTTGATGTCACAACATTGTGCTTAACACTAGGATGTGTTAAGTTGTTTAAGTGGATGTCTGATGTCACATGGCGATGTTGTGGCATTAGATCTGCAGAACTAATAACAGCATGGGCTTGTTGTTATTAGGGCACACGTGTTAGCTAGAATTGTGGAGAGTGGTTGACTCATTGGATGAGAATATCTTGGGATAGATATTTTCTGTTACATGGGAGATTTGATTGCAGGTCTGTTGGAGAATTAAAAGGTTGAAGATTTAAAAAGATTTTGGGGATAAAATCTGTTTTGAAGATTCAGTTTTAATTAACAAATCTGATCAAATATTGTGACAAGTCCAAGCCCAAATCAGGATGCTATATAAAGCGCACAAGACCAAAGGAAAAAGGTACAGAAATACAGAGAGAAGATCAAGAGCAGAGGCTGAGTGTCTTGAGTATTTTGTACGAGATGTATAACCAGAATTCTAGGGTGAATTGCTGTGTCGTTTTCTGTCCTCTCTAAAGCTGTGAAGCAAAGAGAGTTGTGTGACTTGATCGAAGCTAGGAAGCATGATCAAGGTTTCTCAAAGAGGTTGTTCTTTGAGTGGTTTTAGGGATTGAGTAGTGTTCTCATATCTAAGTGGTTTCTTAGGTAGAAAGTCACTAGTAGGAATTAAGATTAGGAGATTGTCAACTGGGTTGTTGAGTCTGTAATTTAATTCTACAAGTAGTGAAATTCATCCCTGGATTGGTAGCCCCCAGACGTAGGTAGTTAGACCGAACTGGGTGAATAAATCATTGTGTTGATTTATTTACTGTTATTGCTATCCATTGTACAGAGTGTGTTGTTGTGACATCGCACCTTAACATCACACGTCTGATACCAGAATTTCAGTTTCCATATCATTTGTGAAACTCAAGTTATGGTCAAAACAATGCAAGGTGCTTTTTAAGGCTTTTCACATGTACCACTTTTTCCACCTTTTGCATTTTGGTACAAATTGACTTGTAATTGGTTCTATTGCTTCAAGTCACATTCTAATATCCAAGTACACTTCATCTGGCACAAGTTTGGCCCTTGAATCAAGTCATTTCATGCCATGTACCTCACTTTCTTCACATAATACAATTTTGCAAGATGGATTGAATCTCACAAATTAAACCACTACAAAGCCCAAATCCAATTGAGATGAGATCAGCAAGGGAAGTGTGAGTTATTCATCATGAAAAGCACGAGCTTGCACGTGTGGATTAGTGGGTTGATCACATTTTGCATTTTTGCAAAACCATTCAAAAGTCATTAATCAAGGGTTTAACCAAACTCTAATCATGATCAGAGGTCTAATGAGGTGTATATAAGCTAACTCACACGTCCATTGCTAGGGCATGCACTCATTTTTGCTGAGAATTCCATTTTTCATTAAAAGCTTTCTCTCCTTCGAAACTCACTGCTCCTAGGGTTTCATTGAGTTTTCTTTCCATATTTGTGACCTACACACTTGGTAGAGTAAGAATCCACCATTGATTTAAGCTTAGAGTGAGATTTTCATCAAGTGCACTTCATGAGGGTTCATCTTCAAACTTCTAGATCTAGCCAGATTCAAGCCTCTATTTGCATTTATTTTGCAAATATAGAGCTCAAAAGAGGAAGATCTGCAGCTTTTGGAAGGGTTTCTTGGTGTATTTCAAGCTCTGTAACTTTCAGGTTAGCTTACTTTTCACCATCATAAAACTTGATTTTGTTGTGTGCATTATGATCTATGATGTTCACTGATCATTCTGAGGTGATTTGTGTGAGTTTTGGACGTGTATCATGGGAGTATTTGATGATTGAAGTTTTTAGATCTAACTTGTTTTCCTTCGATTTGGCTTGTGTGTTGATCATTTGGTGAAACAAATTGCATATTTGAAATCCTTGTTGAATTCTGGTTAAGATGATGTGCTCATGTTTGATTTCTGGGAAATTTTGTGAAACTCCACCGTGGGAGCCACCAGAGAAGACGACCGGAGCTAGGGCTCCGGCGTCTGGTTCACTTTCAATTGAACTGAAGATACAATGAAGGTGATGATGTCTGGACCGTTGGATCTTTTGAACTGATGGTCATAAGTGTGCCACGTCATTTAAAATCTTTTTTTATTTTGTGGTTTGTGTGTTTGTATTTCATGTTGCTTATCATGTACCTCTGATCTGCGCCCTTGATCACGTATGATTGTGTGATTGTTTGATTTGATCTCATGCGTTGGATTCATCTGATGGTTTGATTTATACCAACACATTAAAACTTCATGTGCCCTTCACGTGCTTGTATTTTAATTGTTGACGATTTTGTTGTGTGCGTGCATACCTTGGTTACTGTGTACTTTCAATCTGAACCCTCCATCTTGTGTACTGAGTAGATTGGTTGACTTGTTATCATGCGCAAGATTGATCCTGTGGTTGTTATGGAGTCAATTGGTTTGACTAGATTCCCTTTTTTGTTTGGCATGCGCTGACACTTTCTGTTGGACTGGGTTTGATATCTGCACCCCCTGTTTAAGCCTATTTGTTTATTTTAAACGTGAATTGCTTGCTGAATACACCCCTGGGTTCTTCCTTTCATCCTTATTTTATTTAATTAACTCATTTGCATTTTTAATTTTTTTAAAAAAAGTTTTATGCATCCAAAAATCACCAAAAAATCATGAAGCAAATTTTTGCATTTAATTAATTTTGGACATTTTTTTTATTTCTGACTTTGGTCATTTTTCATCATATTTTTGGCATTTTCTTTTATTTTCTTTGAAAATTGTTCTTATTTACACACTTCAACTTTGAGAATTTATTTCTCATGGCACATAAAACATTTTGAGTCAATTCTTTTTGTATTATTTCATCAACATATTGAAGTGCATAAAAATATTTTTCTCATATTTTTAAACTCTTTTCATATTGCATTTTAGCCCCTCTCTTTTGCATATTGATCCATAATCCTTTGTGCTCTTTGTATAATTGTTTGAGGGACCTATCTTGTGAATTTTTGCATGAGTTTTTAATATGATGTTTACCCCTGGTTGAGGTGTTTTGAGATTTAATTTGATGATTTTTGAATCATGTTTACGATTTGTTTGATCATTCATGTTTGAGGTCTTCTTTTGTGAACATCTTTGATCATGTTGAATTACTTGCTTGAGAAGGCACTTGTGCCATTGTATGAGGTTGTTTTATTTGATTTATTGAGCCATGTTTAGATCATTATAGGTCTCTTGAATGCAAATTTAAGTCATTGGTGTGAGGTTGTTACTTATTTTGTGTACATGTTCCATGCTTGTTTCACATGCCTCTTTTTGACTTATCTTCTCACTTCTTCTCATCTATGCCGCTTCTTGGTTTGTATTTGGTTTGTGTATAGCATTCCACATCTCTTCTTTGCATCTCATATGATGTATGCTTCTGACTTTAGAGCTTTGCATTCATTCCATATGTTATTCATGTTTCATCTTGCATACTTGAACATGTTTCACTTACATGCTTCTTTCTTCTTCTTCTAATTACTCTCAACGCTTGGATACTTGTTTGTATGCCTCATGTGACATTTGTACATCATGTTTAGGCACATGTTTAGGTCATCCACATTCTTACTTTGATTTTATTTGAAGCATTGTTGCATGATCACCTTGCATATCCACTCATTCTTCTTCTACTCCTTCTTTGATGATCTTCTTGGATGTTTGGCCATTTGTTTGCATTCTCTTTGCTTGAGTTTGTTTGGTAAACATTATGGTTCACCTCTAAGGTGTACATTCTGACTTGGATGAGTTTCATTTGGTTTGTAACCATTTCTCTTTGGGTTGTGACTTGTTTGGGTTTCATTTGTCTTATTGTAGCTTATGTTTGTTTTTGCTAACCATGTAGGGGCTAATGGTAAGTAAATGGGATGTGGATAGTTATCCACATTCTAACTTATCCTTTCTCTTTTAAGCTTTCATACTTGTGTTTGCTTTAGCATTTAAGATGCTTCTTTCTTCTCTTCCACTTTCTTCCTCCCATGGATCTCAAGACTTTTTTAAGTCTTGGATTCTCTCCCTTTAGAGCTACCTAGTCCAACTTAATTTTTGATTAAGCTTGGAGTAGGATTAGCATTAGGTTTTAGGTAGTCGTATCTCCTAAGCCTCACTAACCATAGGTTACCCATGCATGATAACATTAGGACTCTTAGTTTCCCTTTAGAGTTTCCTTTGTGTCTTCTCTCTTCTCATCTCAAAACTTCTTCAAAACACGTAATAAAAGTTAACGTATATTGCGCTTGAGCCTTCTATGTGAGAAGTGGGGAATGAGGGGCTTCCCCTCATTCTTCTAGGATACCTAGCGTACGTCCTGTTGGGGACGATGCGCGAAGTATTCGTTCCTATATTTAAGACTTGGGTTCAATGCAAGTTACGAAACAACTTAAAAGACACTTCTGTCTAAAAAACACCAAAAAAATTCAAATCTTTTTATCCTTCGGGATTGTTGGGTTTCAAACTTCATTTTCAGAAAAGGGCTCGTCGCTCACGTAAAAAAACACTTACCCACCCGTGGTCGTACCCACGAACTACATTAGCTCTGATTCCTCTCTCTCGTCCGATTGAGGATATGTAGGCACAAGACAACGATTGTCTTGGCGAGAAACCTTCCCCCACAGTTCCCGTCTGAACTACGTTGACTCTGACTTTCCCATTGCACTGAGGGAGTACGTAGGCCTAAGACAACGATAACGTCCTATCGAGTCACTTCTTTTTCTTTTCTTCTTCATTTCTCCGTTCTTTCCGTTCTCGTTTCTTCTCCGGTCCAGTAGCAGTGGAGCTCCAGACGACGACACCCTTTGATGCAGACAACAAGCGTGGATCCCATCGAGTACGATGGACGTGTTGGGTGCTAACACCTTCCCTTCGCGTAACCGACTCCCGTACCCGTTTCTCTTGGTCGTGAGACCATGTTCTTTCCATTCCCTCAGGTTTACGCAGTGTTTCCTTTCCCTCTCTCGGGATAAATACACATTGCTGGTGACTCTGTGTTTTTCCGCACCACTCTCGCGTTTGTACCGTTGGATGCGAATCTTTCAGGAGCGACAGTTGGCGACTCTGCTGGGGAATTCTGGTTGACCTCTTGCTGATCCATCCCCTTTAGCAAGTCGATCCTACCGCTTGTCTGTTTTATTTCATTGGGTGTTTTTTTGTGGTGCTTTGTTTTGTTGTATATTACTGTATTGTTGTCTACTGTATTTTTTGCTTTACTGCTTTACTGTTTTTACCGCATTTTACTGCATTGCCTTTCACTGTTATGTTGGACTGTGCTGTACTGTGCTGGTTTTCTGTTTGGCAGGTTGGGAGGTTCTGAGAGATGAGCCCACTACCCAGGCTCGAGCAAACACATAGGTTTTAGTGTGGGCAGGCGTGACGCTCCCGTGGTGTTGGCCACGTGCGGGTGATCACGATCCCCACAGTCAGACGAGGTTCTATCGAGAGATATCTGCTACTGTATGTTCATACAGGCCAGTAGTTATTCTCTTGAGGAATTGTCGACTCTGATGACCATTCTCGAGGACTCAGTAACGACACTCCTCCCGAGAACGATAATGGCAGACCAGAAATGGCAAACCCATTACGATTCTCGACCCGAGGACCCAATGCTAGGAACTTGCCATAGGATATTTTTTTTTAAAGTGAATCAGTGGAGGCGCTCCTCGATTGGCGATAGTACTGTACCCCTAGGGATGAATGTATTATTGCTTCTCGACCTCAGTGCCAGAAGCTGAGGACCTTTCGTTTTGGATAATCAGTTGAGGCCTCCTCGATTGATGATGATGCTAAACTAGAAATGGTGAACGTATCATCATTTCTTGACCTGAGAGTCCGGGATACTGAGGATCTTAGTACCCACATGTGAGAGGGATGGGTGTTTGCAGGTTTGCAGGTGACCTTGACCTTCAACCTACCTGGTTTTCTAGTTTTATCACTGTGGTTGCTTTTGTTCTGGGTTTTGGTATAGAGCCTTGATTTGTTCAGTCAGCGCAGTGCAGCCAGTTTGTGTGGATACCTTAATCTCATGCTTCGCATTGCATTCCATTTTTTTGACATTCATGTATGTGCATTTTCATGTAGTATCTAGTCTTTGATTCCAGTCAGAGGGCGTTCATAGGGATGGACACTAAGAGGGGTAAGAAGCACATCACCGTCTAGAAGTTCCCGAAGATTACTCTTGGTCCATTGAACAGTTTACAGAGTATGGCTGGTCCAGAAGTTTCAGGAGCCTTTGAAGAGAAGTATGGTTGGATATTATCCCTGGTTCGGAGCCTCATTGAATATGAATATAATGGGCTACACACCTTGATGCAGTTTTATGATCCTTCCTTGAGGTGCTCTGTGATGCCAGATTATGTGTTGGTTCCTACCCTGGAAGAGTACTCCAACATGTTCCTTTCTGTGGTTCCCAAGGAGATTGTGATTTCCAAGCAGTGGCTAAGGCTCTTTATTTGAGCAAATCGACAGTGGACAATGACTTTTCTAAGAAGGGAAAATCCCAAGGCTATCACTTGGAGTACTTGGTGAAGAGGGCTCGAGAAGAAGCTAAGGAGAAGAGGTGGATAGCTTTCAATGCAATATTGGCTCTGTGTATATATGGCATTGTGTAATTCCCTAATGAGTATGAGTTTATCGATACAGATGCCATTCAGATATTTACAGCTCAGAATCCGGTACCGACTTTGTTAGGTGATCTCCACTACGCCCTATACAACAGGAATGAGAAAAGACGAGGTGGGGTGGTTTGTTGTTGCGCATCTCTTTTTTACAAGTGGTTTGCCAAACGTTTACCCCGGTCAGGTGCTTTTGTGGATTCAAAGATTTCTTTGGAGTGGAGTAAGCGTCTGATGGGCCTAGCTGCTAAAGATATTCTTTGGGTGGATAAGGGATTATTGGGGACTGATATTTTGCATAGCTGTGGCAAGTATCCTAATGTACCCTTGATCGGAAGAAAAGGAGGTATTAACTACAACCCGGCTTTAGCTATCAGGCAGTTTGCATACGCCCTAAAAGATCCTCCAACTGGAAAAGATTTGGAAGAATCTTTGTATTTTCATATGACTGATGGTGTGGCTATTGTACAAGAAGGTTCTGAAGCTTGTCTCAGCAGACAGAAGAGAGGTAAAACCGTTTTGGGTAAACCCAATAATCAAGCTTTCCCTCCATATAATGAATGGGTAAAGAAGAGGGTAGAAGAGTTCTATTTACCTTTTGATCGGGCGCCTCCCTTGTATCCAGAGATTGTGGAAGAGAGACTCACTGTACCACTCGAAGAATTCGATAAGCAACGAAAGTTGGTATCTGATTTGAGGGTGGAAAACTCTGATATGAGTAGTCAGCTACAGAATGCTCTACATGACAACTTGGAGTTGAAATGGAAAGTTCAAGACATGGCAGCGCATATAGGAAAAAGAGAGAAGGATTTTGCCGATAGAGCTCAGCACTTCAAAAAGGTTAGTATGGCTGCTGAATAATCAGGCAAGGCTAAAAGGAAAAACAAGAAGCTTTTGACTAAAGCAGAAGACAAGCTTGCCACGTATCAGGATATGTGGGAGGAGGTCAAGATTGAGAATGGAGAACTGAAAGAAGAACTTCAGGCAGTGAAAGCAAGGAAAGATCGTTACTTTGCCAAGTGGAAAGAAGCACAAAAGGAAATTGAAGAGCTCAAGTTGCAAGCCGAGGTCAAGAAGTTGAGGCGCGAGGACAACAACACTGAACAGCAGATTGTTAAATTGAACCAAGAGATTGCAAAAAGAAACAAGTTGATCAAAGGGCTGATAAAGTAACCTGTACATCCTGACACCGTGGACCTTCTTGAGGAAGTTGAAGCTAGTTTGTTTGGTATTGATTTGTAGTTGACTTTGTTGTTTATCTTTTTTGGGATTACCATCAGGTTTGTTGATGGAGTCACCTTTGATTATGCTTGAATTCGTCTGTAAGAACTACATTGTTTTCGATAATGGAATATTTGGTTTAATTATCTATGCTCTGGCAGTTCTGGTTTTCAGAGAGGGTTTGTCCCTGTGGTTTGATCCGGTGGTATTTTTGGGTTCGGATTTATTTTCCGATAGTGTGTCTAATCCCTTGCCCGGTTTCATGGAATGGAATCATAGCGGATGTGTCCTGGAAATGTTCAAATATGTTTGTTTGCATTTTTGCATTCTCATTTGCATAATCATAATCATTTTTACATTGCAGGTTATCTCGGATTCTCTGGTTTTCTTATGCTCTCTCTTTTTGTCAGTCAGGATTGATCAACCAACTCATCGGTATTCTACCAGGCTTAATCAAAGCAGAGTGATGGACAAAGTTCAGGCAGACATGGCAGCTATGCAAGCTCGCATCGATCAATTCATAGAGATGATGCAAGGTGTGGTGCAAAGTCAGAATGAATTCAGAACTCTAGTTCAGCCTTTGGTGTCGCAGGTTGATGAAAATGGTATCTTACACAGTGGTTTTCTTAATCGTGTTATTCCTCCGGGCGGAGGTGGTGCTGGTATCAACATTCTTATTCCTGGCGCTGGTGGACAGGGTGGGATTCCTTCTGTGGTTGGAGAAGGAAGCACTGTTCGAGCTATCCATGGCCATCGTATCGATGATCAACAGGATGGTGTTTTTTAGTCAGAAGCTTGGACGCTGGCCTACCTGTGGTCAGTGATGAGAGGATCCGTTTAATTGAGGCGCAACTAAAAGGGGTTGTGAAGCAGGATGATCTGGGAATATATTTGGACGACCTAGGGTTGGTCCCTAATATTGTCATTCCGCACAAGATTCAGATTCCTACACTGGAGAAGTATAATGGTTCTACCTGCCCGAGAACTCATGTAAAGGCTTATACTAGGAAGATGGCTACTCATGCCAAAGATGAAAAACTAATGATGCACTTTTTCCAAGACAGCCTGTCTGGCGCGTCTTTGGAATGGTACATGGCGCTGGAAAGTAGAGATGTTTGTACTTGGAGAGAGTTAATTGCAGCTTTTATCAAGCATTACCAATACCACACAGACATGGCTCCCAACAGGACTCAGCTGTTGAGCATGTCCTAGAAAAGTGATGAAAGTTTCAAAGAATACGCGCAAAGGTGGCGTGAATTGGCGGCTAGGGTACAACCACCAATGCTGGAAAAAGAGATGTTGGATATGTTTATGGACACACTGCCTAAGCACTATTATGAGAAGCTATTGCCTTGTTCTCTAAGTAAGTTTGTAGATGTGATTGCTATCGGACAGAAGGTAGAGGTTGGAATTAAGGCTGGAAAAGTTTCTAGTGGTGACGGATCGTCTTCTGGACATGGAAAGAAGCTATTTGATGGTTATAAGAAGAAAGGAGAGGCCAACGCTGTATCATCTCACAGGGGAAAAGGGAAACAGCGTCAGGGAAATAATCAACAAGTAGCATCATAACTATCCCAGCAACGTTACCTCCACCAGAGCAACAAAGGAATAATGCTAATCAGAATAGGCAGCAGGGCCAGTATCAGAACAAACAAAGGAATGCAAAGAGGCATTTTGATCAACCACCAATGTCATATGCACAGTTGTTGCAACATTTGCTGCAGTTGCGTCTAGTTGAGCTCTGTACCCTGGCTCCACCAACAGGGGAACTCCCACGAGGCTACAATGCTAATGCACACTGCGATTTTCACTCTGGTGCTCCGGGGCACACTGTGGAGAAGTGTAGGGCGTTTCATCACAAGGTGCAAGACCTTGTAGACTCCAAGGCTATCAATTTCTCGAATGTTGGGCCCAATGTTATTCAAAACCCGATGCCTGATCATAATGGGCCGAGGGTGAATGCGATAATTGAGGAAGGTGAAGCTTTGAATTTAATCATGGATGTTAAGGAGCTGAAAACTCCGCTGGCTGTGGTTAAAAACAGGTTATTGAAGGGCGGCGTCTATCCGGGTTGTGATGAGAACTGCTCAGATTGTTTGACGAAGGATAATGGTTGTGATTCGTAGAAGATGGGTATTCAGAATCTGATCAATGAGGGTTGCTTACAGTTTGATAGAGGTAATCAGCAAGAAGAGGTTGTTAGTGAGAAGGTTGCTACTATCACCATTTCGTTCAAAACGATTACTATTTCTGGTCCGGCAAGGCCACCTCCAGTTATTATCACAAGGGCTGGACCCATTCCGTATGAAAGCACTAAGGCTATTCCCTGGAATTACGGTGCAGAGGTGTTTGTCAATAGACAAAAGCAGGAATTGTTGACTACTTCACCAGTGAGTTCTAGTCCTGAGGTAAAGGTTGAAGCTGATGCTATAACTAGAAGTGGTAGAGTGCTTACTCCTGTTAATGATCAACCCAGTACTTCTAGGAAAGATAGGGGAAAGCAGGCAATAGATGGTTCTGTTCAGACTCTAGTGATTACTGATTCTACAGTAAAGCCGGTTGATGATGCTTTTTCTGAAAATGTAGAGGAGTTTATGAGACTCATCCGGAAAAGTGATTATAAGATCGTGGACCAGTTACATCAGACCCCGTCCAAGATCTCTATTTTGTCTTTGCTATTGTGTTCTGATGCTCACAGGAATGCTCTTCTGAAGGTTTTAAATGCAGCCTACGTTCCTCAAGAGATTTCTGTTAACCAGCTGGAAGGGGTTGTAGCGCACGTGAATGCGGGTAATGGCTTGGGTTTTACAGATCTTGATTTGACTCTTGCTGGGAGGAATCATAACAATGCCCTGCATATTTCAATTGAGTGTCGTGGTTCACTGATGTCACATGTATTGGTTGATACTGGATCATCATTGAATGTATTACCAAAGAAAGCATTAATGAAGTTAGATACCAGGGGACTTATTTGTACACCAAGTGACTTGGTGGTGCGAGCTTTTGATGGCTCGAAGAGATCTGTCATTGGTGAGATTGTGCTTCCGATCAAGGTTGGGCCGGAAGTCTTTGATGCGACGTTCTATATAATGGATATTCAGCCAACATACAGCTGTTTGTTGGGTCGTCCTTGGATCCATGGTGCAAGCGTTGTAACCTCCACTTTACATCAAAAGCTGAAATACATGGTTGATGGTCACGTAGTGACGGTGTGCGGGGAAGAAGACATAATGATTAGTCAGTTGTCAACCTTCAAATACGTGGAAGTGGATGGTGAAATCCATGAGACGTTATGTCAGGGGTTTGAAAAGGTGAAGGTTTCTGAAGAGGTTGTCCAGTCTGAGACTACAGAGCAGCCTGTAGTGGAAGATCAACCTGAGGTTTCTATGTCTTTGTTTAAAGACGCCAAAGCTGTGGTTGAGGCTGGTAGCTCACAGAGGTGGGGCCAGGTCGTTGAAGTTCAGGAGAAGAGGGATACTTATGGATTGGGATACAAGCCATCCAGGAGAGATGGGTATCCTCCCAAATTCTATGGCCCAGTCCGTTTCACCAGTGCCGGTGTTTTCTTCGACAGAGTTAATGCCATTGAGGAAGAAGGGGGCAGTAATTGTGACATGGATAGCTGGATTCGTCCTTGCGTCCTAGAAGAAAGTCTGTGCAACTGGTCTTCCGAGAAAGTCATTCAAGTGACTGGCTTCGAGTAATTGCTTTGCTTTCCTATTATGTTAATCATGCGTTCTGCCCAAGACGTAGTGATTTTATTTGTAGGGCTTTTAACTGTTGCATGTTTTGCTTTATCATCAATAAAGGACTTTTCACACTTAAATATTTTGATCTCTGTTTTTCTGTTTTGTTTTTATGCATTAAAAACCCACATCAAAATGGCAATGTGTTTCTTTTGTTGCATACATAATAAAACATACCTCATCAATCATGCAGGTCTTTTTGTTCAGATGACACCGATCATGACTCAGCTATAGCTCGGTATGACTTTGACAATCCAATCTATCAGGCTGAAGAAGAGACTGACGAAGATTGTGAATTGCCTGAAGAGTTGGCCTGATTGTTGAAGCAAGAGGAGAGAGTTATCCTACCTCATTAGGAGGAAATCGAGATTGTGAATCTGGGAACCGAGGACGCCAGAAAAGAAGTAAGGATAGGGGCTGCATTGGAAGAAAGTGTCAAAGGAAGATTGATTGAAATGCTCCATGAGTATGTGGACATCTTCGCCTGGTCTTACCAAGACATGCCTGGGCTCGATACTGATATTGTTGTACACCGGCTACCACTTAAAGAAGGTTGTGCTCCGGTCAAGCAAAAGTTGAGAAGAACTAAATCGAAGATGTCTGTCAAAATCAAGGAAGAGGTTCAGAAACAACTAGATGCCGATTTTCTTGCCGTAACAAATTACTCTCCATGGGTTGCTAATATCGTGCCTGTACCTAAGAAAGATGGGAAGGTCAGGATGTGTGTTGATTATAGGGATTTGAACAGAGCAAGCCCAAAGGATGATTTCCTGCTCCCTCACATTAACGTGTTAGTTGACAATACTGCTCAGTATTCTGTGTTTTCCTTCATGGATGGCTTCTCTGGGTATAACCAAATCAAGATGGCCCCAGAGGACATGGAGAAGACAACATTCATAACACCGTGGGGAACTTTCTGCTACGAAGTGATGCCCTTTTTATTGAAAAATGCAGGGGCAACTTACCAGCGGACAATGGTGACTCTCTTTCATGATATGATTAACAAAGAGATTGAGGTCTATGTTGATGACATGATTGCGAAGTCACAGACGGAGGAAGAACATTTGGTAAATCTTCAGAAGTTATTTGAAAGGTTAAGAAAATTCATACTGAGGTTGAATCCAAACAAGTGCACCTTCGGGGTGAGATCAGGAAAATTACTGGGGTTCATTGTTAGTGAAAAGGGTATTGAGGTTGACCCTGCAAAGGTTAAAGCCATACAAGAAATGCCTGTGCCGAAAATAGAAAAAGAGGTTCGTGGTTTCTTGGGGAGATTAAACTACATTGCTAGGTTCATCTCGCATCTCACAGCCACGTGTGAACCAATCTTCAAGTTGTTAAGAAAAGATCAAGCGGTCAGGTGGAATGAAAATTGTCAAAAGGCGTTTGAAAAGATTAAAGAATACTTGCAGGAACCTCCGGTCCTTATGCTGCCAGTGCCAGGAAGGCCTTTGATTATGTATCTCACGGTTCTTGTGAATTCAATGGGTTGTGTGCTCGGTCAACAAGACGAGTCAGGAAGAAAAGAGCACGCCATCTACTACTTGAGTGAAAAGTTTACTGATTGTGAGTCAAGGTACTCGATGATGGAGAAAACATGTTGTGCACTCGCTTGGGCCGCTAAGCATTTGAGGCAGTGTATGTTAAACCACACAACCCTATTGATTTCGAAGATGGATCCGATCAAGTATGTGTTTGATAAGAAATCCCTTTCTGGCAGAATAGCCCGTTGGCAGATGGTTTTGACAGAATACGATATTCAATATGTTTCCCAAAAGGCCATTAAGGGAAGTGTTTTGTCAGAATATCTTGCCGAACAGCCAATTGAGGATTATCAACCGATGAAGTTTGAATTTCCGGATGAGCATATCATGTATCTGAAAATGAAGGATTGTGAAGAACCTTTGCTTGATGAAGGACCTGAGATTGGATCTCAGTGGAAGATGGTTTTTGATGGGGCTGTTAATTCATATGGTAACGGAATCGGGGCAATCATTACGACTCCACCGGGTTCTCATATACCCTTCACTGCCCGATTGGCGTTCATATGCACCAACAATGAGGCAGAGTATGAAGCATACATCATGGGGTAGAAGAAGCAATTGGTTTGAGAATCAAGAACCTCGATGTTTATGGTGATTCTGCGTTGGTGGTTAATCAGATTACAGGTGAATGGGAGACTCGTCATGCGAAGCTTGTTCCGTATAACAACTATGCCAGAAGGTTATTACCTTTCTTTGATAGAGTGGACTTCCATCACATTCCCTGGATAGAGAATCAGATAGCTGATACGTTGGCAACGTTGTCATCAATGTATCAAGTGAATCGTTGGAATGAAACTCCTTCAATCAGAATCATGCGCTTGGACAGACCTGCTTTTGTATTTACAGTTGAAGGGGTATCAGATGGCAAGCCTTGGTATCATGACATCAAAGCCTTTTTGAAGAGTCAGGAATACCCAACTGGGGCATCTTCAAGGATAAAAAGACATTGTGGAGGTTATCAGGAAACTTCTTTTTGAACAAGGACGATGTGTTATACAAGAGAAACTTTGACATGGTCTTGCTACGTTGTGTTGATGAACACGAGGCAGGTCTGTTAATGGAAGAGGTTCACGAAGGTTCCTTTGGTACTCATGCCAATGGGCATGCTATGGCAAGAAAATTATTGAGAGCGGGGTATTATTGGATGACTATGGAGTCTGATTGTTTTAAATACGCCCGGAAATGTCATAAATGCCAGATTTATGTTGACAAGGTGCACGTACCGCCTACTCCTCTGAATGTTTTGTCGTCACCTTGGCCTTTTTCCATGTGGGGCATTGACATGATTGGGAAGATCGAGCCGACTGCTTCAAATGTACATCATTTTATCCTGGTGGCTATTGATTATTTCACGAAGTGGGTAGAAGCAGCATCGTATGCCAACGTCACCAGACAAGTGGTAGCCCGGTTTATTAAGAAGGAGATCATCTGCCGGTATGGAGTCCCGAAGAGATCATTACTGATAATGGTTCAAATTTGAACAATAAGATGATGAAGGAGCTATGCCAGAGCTTTAAGATCGAACATCACAATTCTTCTCCCTACCGCCCGAAGATGAATGGGGCTGTTGAAGCGGCTAATAAGAACATAAAGAAGATTGTGCAGAAGATGGTAGTGACATACAAAGACTAGCATGAGATGTTGCCTTACGCTTTGCACGGTTATCGTACTTCGGTACGCACATCAACTGGGGCAACCTGGAGAACCATAAAAAGAAAAGGTTCGGGCAAAAATTAGGGATAAAAGAAACAAAAGAAAAAAAGAATAAACCCGCAAGGTTGAAAACCTGAAAAGGCAACTTTGGCAAAAATGGGTATCCCGGTGGATTGAAAACCCGAAAAGGGCGATCCAGGCAAAAGTTAGGGATTTGAAAGCAAAGACTACGATCCGCGTTCGATCTGTGATCACTATTCACACTTGGAAAATTCGAAGGAAAGGAATCAGTCCAGTTAGTCATCTTCAAAGGCCAAAATATCTGCTGATAAACAAGTCATATGGGTTATAGCTGAGTCGAGTCATGGTGGATGTCTGTTCCACACATTGCCGACATGTGTATTTTCTTTTACTTTTTGCGCAATTACCACTTTTCAGGAATTGCTTCCAGATGTAAATGCCTATTTACAGGCTGATCATTCAATAAAGTTTGCATTTCAGTCAAAGAGCTTTTGTTATTGTTTTACCTGTTTTGTTTGTGAAAATGTCCGATATTTTTTATAAACATTACATGCTAAAATGTTGAGCTTTATGAAACAAGTTGGAAAACAGTGGCAATTGCTTAGGCTTTAGTCACTAGGATGATAATCAAAGTAATCATTTTTGCACGTAGACCTTTCTGTTGGTTTTGCAGGATGACATGTGTACCTCCCCAGTAAAGCTCTCCCCAACTTTGAAGTCTGATCGTCCTCAGCAGTTTATTACTCTTCCCCATCAAAGCATCGAGGGTCGTCTTCCGCAACAGAGTATAAGAGGTTTTCCCCCAGCCACAGTTGTGATTTGGCTCACCTTTCTTCAGCAGGTGGTGTTTCCCCACAGAGTATGGGGCAGTCGTTTTTTCCTCAGCTAGTCAGGAAACATGTGTTTATCCCTTAGCAGAGTGGATCTTGACAACTACTATTTTCCAAGCAGATGTGTCGACGAGGATCGTCCCCCTCAGCGGGATATAAGAGGATCGTCCCCCTCAACAGGAGTACAGAGGAAACGTTCAGAAGTTAATTGCTCTAAGGTGGATGTTGTTGTATCTCCAGCAGGCAGTTCGTGGACAAAGATGATATTATCCCCACAGAGTCCTGGTGTCTACTTTCCTCAGTTGGTCAGAAAGTATAGTCTCAACGACAACGGCTTGAGCTAATCCCCAACAGGGTGAGGGTAAAGTTATTTCCCTAGCAGCAGATTAAGCTCATATCCCCAAGCAGAGTCTGGTGGTGAGTGGTATCCCCAGTAGGTCTTAAGTCCAATCATTTTTTGGCAGGCGTCAAATCCAAGTTCTGAAACAGTTGGTCATCCCCAGTGGAGGAGTTTCCATTTTCAGTATTCATCTCCCTCCCCAGCTGAGTGGGTATTCTCTCGGAGTTTCATCCTTCTCCAGCAGAATTGTTAATCTTGTTATTCCCCGGCCGAGTGGGTATTCTCTCGGAGATTCGTCCATCTCCAGCAGAATTGTTATTCATTTCTATCCCCAGCTGAGTGGGTGTTCTCTCGGAGTTTCGTCAATCTCCAACAGAGTTGTTGATCTTGATATCCCCCAACAGAATGGGTTTTCTCTCGGAGCTTTCATCTCCAACAGAATTTGTGATCAATGTCTTCCTCAGCAGAGTGAAGTCTTTCTCAGCAGGGTCTCTTATTTCGGAGGACAATTTATGTTGTCGTCCCTAGTGGAGTTTGCCTTCGCCCTCAGCATTTATTTTGCTGAGGCGCTTCTTTTGCATTGTATAAGCATTTTTCGCATGGCATCCTCCTAAATGCGTAGCATTTCCACTTCGCGTGGAGCATTACGGCAAAATTCAAACATATGCATCCGAAGCATAAGCCAGGTTTGAGTTTTCCTTCGTCAGGAAAGCCGGATTTCAGGAAGATATCTTTTGACTTTACTCCACAGGTGTTGGGTTTGGTCATTCAAAGCAATATTTGACATTCCCTTACAGAGTTGTTTTGCTAGTATTGTGAACCCGTGATCTTTTTTTACCCCTTCGTCCAGGTGGTCCTTTGGTTTATCCTCTCAAGGTTTTTCCTGTCAGACACTCGTTCGTGTTTCCTTCGGCACCCGTCCGTGTTTGAACCTTTGATTTCAATACCCGTCCGTATTGACCTTTTGATGACACCCGTCCGTGTTACCTTCCATTCCCCAGCGAGATTAATCCCCAGTAAATTTACCTTTTTTACACCCGTCCGTGTACCTTTTCGATACCCGTCCGTATTGAAACCCTTTTTACACCCGTCCGTGTACCTTTTCGATACCCGTCCGTATTGAAACCCTTTTTACACCCGTCCGTGTACCTTTTCGATACCCGTCCTTATCGAAACCTTTTTACACCCGTCCATGTACCTTTTCGATACCCGTCCGTATTGAAACCTTTTTACACCCGTTCGTGTACCTTTTCGATACCCGTTCGTATTGAAATCTTTTTACACCCGTCTGTGTATCTTTTCGATACACGTCCGTATTGAAATCTTTTTACACCCGTCCGTGTATCTTTTCGATACCCATCCGTATTGAAACTCTTTGCACCCGTCCATGTACCTTTTCGATACCCGTCCGTATTGAACCTCTTTACACCCGTCCGTGTACCTTTTTGATACCCGTCCGTATTGAACCTCTTTACACCCGTCCGTGTGCCTTTCCGATACCCATCCGTATTAAACCTTTTTACACCCGTCCGTGTATCTTCTCAGTACCCGTCCGTATCTGATATCTTTGATTCCTTGACACCCGTCCGTATCTTCTCAGTAGTCGTCCCTTCTTTGAGGATTGCAAATTTCAGGTTTCTTTGGTATTCAATCTCCGTGAATCCTTTGAACGCATGACAGCCGTTGCTATCATACCTTCAGGACCAAGTTGATTGAATAGGGGCAGCTATAACACCCCAAAATTTGCCTTCTTACTTTTAGCTAACTGGTTATGTTTCTTTGCATTTCTTGCATTAGCATTTGTGCATAGCATTGGTTCTTAGCATGGGATCAAGGTACTGGGTTCATCTCAAAGGAGTCTCAAGCCTCAAGGTGGTTTGAGGGGTTCATCACATCTTCATAAGATCAATATTGGCAAGAGATTTCAAGTGAACCACACTCTCCTAATCAAATGGTCCAAATTAGGGTTTTGGTTCCAAAAGGCTTCTTGATGGGTTTTGCTTGTTTAAATACATTCTCATGAGGTTTTATGTGCTTACAAGTACTCATGGAGGAAAGATTTGGCTAGTGTGTCATTGTGGAAGATGTTCAGTGGATCAGTTACTTGTGAAGTAAGCAAAAGTAAACAGTTTAAAAGGAAAGTCAACCCTGGGTTTTCAAGGGTTCAAATCATGTTTACCAAGTCCATGTACCTTTATTTGGTCAAGGAATAGCATGGATGACATCATTCCTCAAGAATCAAGAGTTTGTGCAAAAGTTACTAAATTTGGAAAATGACCTATAATGAGAACTTTCCATTTTTGGCAGTTTTTCCACCACATTCAACTTGACTTTTCATCATCAAGTAAGCTTCAAATGAATTTTCTTCCAACATGAAAGTTGATGATCTTTCTCTCCCATTTCCAAAAAGTACTAGATGGTTTCCATATCATTTTTGAAACTCAAGTTATGGTCAAAACAATGCAAGGTGCTTTTTAAGGCTTTTCACATGTACCACTTTTTCCACCTTTTGCATTTTGGTACAAATTGACTTGTAATTGGTTCTTTTGCTTCAAGTCACATTCTAATATCCAAGTACACTTCATCTGGCACAAGTTTGGCCCTTGAATCAAGTCATTTCATGCCATGTACCTCACTTTCTTCACATAATACAATTTTGCAAGATGGATTGAATCTCACAAATTAAACCACTACAAAGCCCAAATCCAATTGAGATGAGATCAACAAGGGAAGTGTGAGTGATTCATCATGAAAAGCACGAGCTTGCACGTGTGGATTAGTGGGTTGATCACATTTTTCATTTTTGCAAAACCATTTAAAAGTCATTAATCAAGGGTTTAACCAAACTCTAATCATGATCAGAGGTCTAATGAGGTGTATATAAGCTAACTCACACGTCCATTGCTAGGGCATGCACTCATTTTTGCTGAGAATTCCATTTTTCATTAAAAGCTTTATCTCCTTCGAAACTCACTGCTCCTAGGGTTTCATTGAGTTTTCTTTCCATATTTGTGACCTACACACTTGGTAGAGTAAGAATCCACCATTGATTTAAGCTTAGAGTGAGATTTTCATCAAGTACACTTCAAGAGGGTTCATCTTCAAACTTCTATATCTAGCCAGTTTCAAGCCTCTATTTGCATTTATTTTGCAAATAGAGCTCAAAAGAGGAAGATCTGCAGCTTTTGGAAGGGTTTCTTGGTGTATTTCAAGCTCTGCAACTTTCAGGTTAACTTACTTTTCACCATCATAGAACTTGATTTTGTTGTGTGCATTATGATCTATGATGTTCAATGATCATTCTGAGGAGATTTGTGGGAGTTTTGGACGTGTATCATGGGAGTATTTGATGATTGATGTTTTTAGATCTAACTTGTTTTCTTTCGATTTGGCTTGTGTGTTGATCATTTGGTGAAACAAATTGCATATTGGAAATCCTTGTTGAATTCTGGTTAAGATGATGTGCTCATGTTTGATTTCTGGGAAATTTTGTGAAACTCCGCCGTGGGAGCCACCGGAGAAGACGATCGGAGCTAGGGCTCCGGCGTCTGGTTCACTTTCAGGTGAACTGAAGATTCAATGAAGGTGATGATGTCTGGACCGTTGGATCTTTTGATCTGATGGTCATAAGTGTGCCACGTCATTTAAAATCTGTTTTTATTTTGTGGTTTGTGTGTTTGTAATCCACGTTGCTTATCATGTACCTCTGATCTGCGCCCTTGATCACGTATGATTGTGTGATTGTTTGATTTGATCTCATGCGTTGGATTCATCTGATGGTTTGATTTATGCCAACACATTAAAAATTCATGTGCCCTTCACGTGCTTGTATTTTAATTGTTGATGATTTTGTTGCGTGCGTGCATACCTTGGTTGCTGTGTACTTTCAATCTGAACCCTCCATCTTGGGTACTGAGTAGATTGGTTGACTTTTTATCATGCGCAAGATTGATCCTGTGGTTGTTATGGAGTCAATTGGTTTGACTGGACTCCCTTTTTTGTTTGGCATGCGCTGACACTTTCTGTTGGACTGGGTTTGATATATGCACCCCCTGTTTAAGCCCATTTGTTTATTTTAAACGTGAATTGCTTGCTGAATACACCCCTGGGTTCTTCCTTTCATCCTTATTTTATTTAATTAACTCATTTGCATTTTTAATTTTTTAAAAATAGTTTTATGCATCCAAAAATCACCAAAAAATCATGAAGCATATTTTTACATTTAATTAATTTTGGACATTTTTTTTATTTCTGACTTTGGTCATTTTTCATCATATTTTTGGCATTTTCTTTTATTTTCTTTGAAAATTGTTCTTATTTGCACACTTCAACTTTGAGAATTTATTTCTCATAGCACATAAAACATTTTGAGTCCATTCTTTTTGTATTATTTTATCAACAAATTGAGGTTCATAAAAACATTTTTATCATATTTTTAAACTTTTTTCCTATTGCATTTTAGCCCCTCTCTTTTGTATATTGATCCATAATCCTTTGTGCTTTTTGTCTAATTGTTTGAGGAACCTATCTTGTGAATTTTTGTATGAGTTTTTAATATGATGTTTGTCTGTGGTTGAGGTGTTTTGAGATTTAATTTGGTGATTTTTAAATCATGTTTACTATTTGTTTGATCATTCATGTTTGAGGTCTTCTTTTGTGAACATCTTTGATCATGTTGAATTACTTGCTTGAGAAGGCACTTGTGCCATTGTATGAGGTTGTTTTATTTGATTTCTTGAGCCATGTTTAGATCATTATAGGTCTCTTGAATGCAAATTTAAGTCATTGGTGTGAGGTTGTTACTTATTTTGTGTACATGTTCCATGCTTGTTTCACATGCCTCTTTTTGACTTATCTTCTCACTTCTTCTCATCTATGCCTCTTCTTGGTTTGTATTTGGTTTGTGTATACCATGCCACATCTCTTCTTTGCATCTCATATGACGTATGCTTCTGAATTTAGAGCTTTGCATTCATTCCATATGTTATTCATGTTTCATCTTGCATACTTGAACATGTTTCACTTACATGCTTCTTTCTTCTTCTTCTAATTACTCTCAACGCTTGGATACTTATTTGTATGCCTCATGTGACATTTGTACATCATGTTTAGGCACATGTTTAGGTCATCCACATTCTGACTTTGATTTTATTTGAAGCATTGTTGCATGATCACCTTGCATATCCACTCATTCTTCTTCTACTCCTTCTTTGATGATCTTCTTGGATGTTTGGCCATTTGTTTGCATTCTCTTTGCTTGAGTTAACGTGCATGATAACATTAGGACTCTTAGTTTCCCTTTAGAGTTTCCTTTGTGTCTTCCCCTCATTCTTCTAGGATACCTAGTGTACGTCCTGTTGGGGACGATGCGCGAAGTATTCGTTCCTATATTTAAGACATGGGTTCAATGAAAGTTACGAAACAACTTAAAAGACACTTTTGTCTAAAAAACACCAAACAAATTCAAATCTTTTTATCCTTCGGGATTGTTGGGTTTCAAACTTCATTTTCAGAAAAGAGCTCATCGCTCACGTAAAAAACACTTACCCACCCGTGGTCGTACACACGAACTACATTAGCTCTGATTCCTCTCTCTCGTCCGATTGAGGATATGTAGGCACAAGACAGCGATTGTCTTGGCGAGCAACCTTCCCCCACAGTTCCCGTCCGAACTACGTTGACTCTGAGTCTCCCATTGCACTGAGGGAGTACGTAGGCCTAGGAAAACGATAACGTCCTATCGAGTCACTTCTTTTTCTTTTCTTCTTCATTTCTCCGTTCTTTCCGTTCTCGTTTCTTCTCCGGTCCAGTAGCAGTGGAGCTCCAGACGACGACACCCTTTGATGCAGACAAAAAGCGTGGATCCCATCGAGTACGATGGAAGTGTTGGGTGCTAACACCTTCCCTTCACGTAACCGACTCCCGTACCCGTTTCTCTTGGTTGTGAGACCATGTTCTTTCCCTTCCCTCAGGTTTACGCAGTGTTTCCTTTCCCTCTTTCGGGATAAATACACATTGCTAACGACTCTGTGTTTTTCCGCGCCACTCTCGTGTTTGTACCGTTGGATGCGAATCTTTCGGGAGCGACAACAGCGGTTTCTCCTCAAACTTCTGGCCGAATTCCTTTTACTGGGAGATGCCATTTGACAGAAAAGGGTTAAGGTCAGACTTGCTGGGGGAAACCCATTTGTCTGAGTTGTAGAGGTGTGCAAACTTCTCTAATGAAGACTCCATTTGTTGACTCTACTGGGGAAATACGAGTCTCTTGAGAGACTGCTGTAATACCCCAAAATTTGCTCTCTTTTTTGTCATCATAGCATAGCATTATCATATATCATATCATATCCATCTCATTAGCCTTGCATGGCATCTTTAACATAGAAAAATGAAGCATAACATCCTTCTTATTATCAAGGCATGTGATCAGGTGGAAGATGGACAATCAAGGAATCATTCAAAGCACAAAAGGTCAATCAAGTTGCCTCAAGGCAAGCCAGGAGGTCTTTCATGTCTCATACTATCTCAATTGATCATCCAAAACCTCAAGAAAGGGAGATTCAATAGGAGATTGAAGCACTACATCCTTCACTATGCAAGAGGTCCAAAAAAAACTGAAGGAAAACCCTCAAAAGATATAGTTCATTGATTCAAAATCACCCTCAAGCGGCATATCTCATCATCCTTTAAGAGGATACACAACATACTCTGAGGAATTTGAAATTGAAGACTGCACTTTTTCCTCCTAACAAGAGGGGGCCAAAATTAGGGTTTCCAATTAAATCAGGTTATCTCTGATTTTTTGGACAAAACTTGAGGTCATGGTTTTCTACATGTCCTTAAGTGTAGGTGTGTGGAAAATTGCCTCTCAATTGGTTTTAGAAGTGGTTCAATTGGAAGAAAGATAAAAAAATCAGGAAAATTGGGGCTAAGTCAAATAATCAGAGGAAAAAGTCAACTCTTGACTTTTTGAAGCCAAATTCATGAAATTCATGTTATATGTGGCCAATGTACAAAATTTGATCAAGAAACTCCAAAAGGATCATGAAAAATCAAGATTCGAAAAGTTGCCATTTTTGGAAGAAGTAGGGTTTCCAAATAAGGAAAGTTTTGGCCATTTTGCACCAAACTTTGAACCAAGGCCATTCAAATTTGAGACATCAAATAAAAATTCCACTCGGCCACAACAAAAGATCTTGTTTTAAGCTTCAAATCCATGTGTAAAACACTTCCATTGGATAAAAATTGAGTGAGATATGATTGATCAAAGTTGGAGCAAAGTAGGTCCAAAACCAGGTCATGACCAAGTCTTGCCAGGCCCATGCACAATCATTTTCACAAACATGTGGTGTACCAAATGTTTTGATCAATTACTCATGGTTAGAGGCCTCAAATGAAAAATCTTTCAACATGAAAGTTGTTCCTCTATGTGAGACCTTCAAAATTGGTGTTCATGATTTTTTTATTTGATCAAAGGATAATAAGTTATGATGGCTCAAAGTAGGGTCAATGCAACTGAAAATTTGACTAAGTCACAACAAAGTCATGCCACACACGCGTGCATTATGCAGCATTTCAAGTCAGTTTTGAGATCTTATGTTTGAAGCACATTTCCAATATGTTGCAAGTCTCATTTTCACTTTTTTTCAACATCCAAGTTATTGTATCATGTACACACTTTGTAATGATACCAGAATCATCCATTTCCATGGCCTGAAGAGAGAGATATCCATGCGTAAACATCACCATTTCCAACTGATTTCATCATGCATCACATCAGAATTTGTAGTTTGGTTCACACACACCACAAACACTTCATCACATCAGCTTTCCTCTTTCAACCAAGCACATATCACCTACACCATGCACACTAGCACGTGCCATACATGAGAATGGAAAGAACAACTTGCTGAATAAGTTTTATGCTACACCAGCCGTGCCATTTCAGTTTCACTCTCATCTCCACCATAATATCCCATGAACCAGCTACACCATATCATTGCTCTCCCTAACTAACTTGACTCAGTTAGTTAGGGATGACTCACCTAAACCACCTCAACTCAGTTAACCAACTCAGGTTAATCGTGGTTAAACTCACATTATAAAACAAAAGCTTCACTCACATTTCATTTTCAACTTCATTTTTCTCATTTTTACCTAAAAAACTCTCTCTACTTTCTCTCTGATTCTCTTACTTTTTTCACCAACTCTCTCAAAACTTCTTCTCTGAATGCATGAGATCTTCATCTACTTCATGTATATCATCATCAATGGCGCATGATTGAAGGTGTTCTTCAAGTGTATTTCAGCAATCTCTTTGTTCTCAAGATAACAAAGTTCAGCAGCATTTATTTTGCTTAGTTTTGAAGCTCCAAGGTTGAAGAGCAAGTGTTTTCTCTGGTTTTCTCAAGAATCTCCAAGAGTTGCAAGTTCAGGTTCCAAAACTCTCAAACTTTTCTCTCACGTTTTATGGTTTATTTTGTTGTTTTCATAATGATATGAGCTCACTAGGAGCATTTAATACTCCGGCTAGTTGATAGGCCTCTTAGAGGCATAGTTTCCAAACCTAGGGCATGTTTTAATCTCTTCGTTTCTCCATGTGTGTGATTGTTACGTGAAAAATAATAATGGATTCTTAATCTACATAAGCTCAGCTTCATTTTGGTATGCGCATTGTGCATTGCTATGATAATGTGAAGTTGCAGATGGTGGTGAGTGACTGGAGAAGGTGACCGGAGGTCCCTCTCCGGCCGGTGGCTTTAACTGCTAGGGTTTTTATCCAGTTTGAATGTCAGCTGTTTGATCTTTTAATCCAACACTCCAAAACGTGACAACACATTAAAATAAGCGTGCGTCTCACGTGTCTAATTTCTGATTTCATTTAAATAATGTGTGGTGCAGTGCATGGTAGTGAGTGTGTGCCCTCACGCGTGTGTGTTGGATGTGATGACTTTGACTGGTTTGTTGACTAGACTTGATCTAGTGGTGCTTATTGTTTTGACCTTATTTTGACTGATTTCCACAATAATACCATGTGCCATGCACTTAATGGACTGAACTAATTTGATATTTGCACCTCAGATTTTAAGGCCCATTGCAGTCTGAACTGGGAATTTGCTTTGCATGCACCCCTGCTTGTTTTCAATTTCTTTTTATTCTTTTCATTTTGTACACGTTTCATTTTTAATTTTTGAAATTACAAAACAACATTAGAAAATTCTCGAAAAATTCATGAATATTATTAAGACATTTAGGAAATTTTGATATTTTTATTTCATGATTTTATGACATTTTTACCCCTGTTTCATAATTTTCTTTGAATTTCCATTTGTATGCATTTCAAGTTTGATACATGAATTTGTAGAATTTTGTTCTTGCTCATTACAAACTGTTTTGACCTGATTATTTTTGGATTGATTCACTAATACATTGAAGCATGTTAGATGATTATTGTTTGATTTTTTAAGTCACTTTATGACACATTTTGATACTTGTCTTTACACCACTTTGCATGATGTTTCAACTTGACCTAATGCATTGTTTGAAGTCATTTTACTTTGAATTTTGATATGATATTTTGATGTATGATTTACTTCTGACTTAGGCATTCAAATACCATGCTTGCATAATTTTCATAAGTCCATTCCATTTTTGTTTGATGCATTACATTTGAAGCATAATCCATGTCATACCATTCTAACTTTAGTGCATGTTTACATGAATTATTTTGTGCATATTTGTATGAGCATTTTCATGTTTTATGAGTCATTCAAATGATATTATAGGTCCTTGGTGCACATTATAGGTCATCTTCATATGTTCATTTCAACTTGAATTTTGTGCATCCTTAACATGTATTGTTTGCACTTTCCTTTTGAACTTTCATTTCAATTCTCCTTCTATTACTTCTTGAATGTCTTGAATGTGGATTCATGAATACTTTTGAGGTGTTTATAGACTATTTTCCATTTTGTTTCAATTCTGATTGTTGGATTACATGTTCCATTTATGCACATTCCCTTCATTTCTTTTCATCTTTCATCTATCCTTTCTTATGATAACATGTTTGAATGTTATGAATGTTGATTGTTGCTTATTCACTTGAATTTGTATGATGATATTCACTTGTTGTCAATATGATTCACATTCTGGTTGTGACATTAAGATTTGATTCTTCATCTTATTCTTTTGAAATTTAACGTGTATTAAGTGTTTTTTTACCTCTTATACATGTTTCCATGTTTACTAACCATGTAGGGGCTTTGGTAAGTTGAAATTGAGTGTGGATAAGGAATCCACATTCAAACTTCTTCCCTTTCATCTTTTTCAATTCAATCTTGTGTTTTGCTAAGCACTTATGTGCTTTCTTTGATTAACTCATTACTTTCCCTTTTGAGTTACAATTCATCTTCTACTTTAGAAGTGAATTGTTTAACTCATTCCTTCTTTAGACTTTAGGTTTTGCAACCTCACAAACCATTAGGATCACTCCCTTAAGTAATAAATTAGGATTGAGTCTTAGTTCACATAGATTTTTACTTTCTCTCCCACTTGAGTTTTTCATCTCCTCATCTCAAAGAAAACTCAAAATATCTAATAAAGGTAGGCATTTATTGCATTTAGGCCTTTCATATAAAGAAAAGATGATAAGGGGTCTTCTCTTATAATCTTAGAATGTGTAGCATATGGCCCATCTTGGGTCAATGTGTTAAAAATTTGATCTTGTATGAGGGACTTAAATGCAATACTTGTTGAAGATACAAATAAAAAACACTTCTTCATTTCACAATCAACAAATAAACAATTAATAAAGACAAGTATGCTAGTGTGTTTGAACCTTAATATTTGGAACTAAGTGTGAGGGTCTTCTTCACCTTTAGTGTACTTTCTTACTCATTCCATCTTGGAGTGTGAGAATGTATACACTCCAATGACTAAGATTTAGATACACTATCATATGCAAACAAATAAAAAGACTTTTAAAACACTTCAAACAAACAAACAATTCTTTTCTCATCTCTTTCATTCCAGTCTTAAGGACTTGTCACGTCCGGTCTACCGCAAACAGGTAACGGATAAGTCTCCATACATCGATCCGCAACACCTAAACTGCTGGGATGCGCACTCTGACGTTTCTAATAAAAAACACAAACAATCCATCCCTAGGGAGGGGAACTACGTCACTCTGATTCTCATGTTCCCGATGAGATACGTAGGCAGTGGGGTAGGGCCCATTCGAGCACTTATTTTATTTTCCCTACATTTATTTCTCGTTCCTTTTCCTTTCTTTCTCCTTTCTTTCTTTCATTTCCTTTTCCAGTATCCTTTTCTATCACCCTCTGATCGAGACAAGCAAGCGTGGATCCCATCGGGTACGATGGACGCGTGGGGGTGCTAATACCTTCCTCTCGCGTAACCGACTCCCTTACCCTTTCTCTTGGTCGCAAGACCATGCTCTTTCCTTACCTTCAGGTTTATGCAGTGTTTCCTTTCCCTCTCTTGGGATAAATACACATTGCTGGCGACTATGTTTCGGTGCCACTTTCGCGTTTGCACTTGGATGAAAATCCCGGGAGCGACAGCTGGCGACTCTGCTGGGGAAAGGTTGACCTATGGCTGGTCCATCCTAAGCGAGTCAATCCTAGCGCTTGTTTACTTTTCTTTCATTGGGTGTTTACTGTTGTATTGTATTTGCTGTTTACTGTATTTTATTACTTGTACCATATTTACAGCATGTTAGCATTTACTTTCATATATTATACAGTGTTGCACTGTTCTGTCTGTTTGGCGGGATGGGAGTTCTGAGAGATGAGCCCATTACCAAGGCTCGAGTGCATACTTAGATTTAGAGTGGAGAGTAGTGGGACCTACGTGCCATCTGTGTACGTTGGGTAATCACGAAATTCACAGCTAGACAAGGCTATCTTAGGACCCATCATGGCGTGCGCATCTTGCGTATTCCAGGATGTCGATCTAGAGAGCTGTCGACTCTAGTGACCGATCATGGGGACCTTAGTGGAAACATCTCTCTTTAGTGGTGACAGTGGCAGACCACATTCTGTGGCAAACCCACTCGCACCTGAGGGCCCACTTTGGAACTTGCATAGGATGACCTTTATTTTCTAAGGTGAGTCAGTGGGCCACCTCTTTGATTGGCATAACATTTTATCCTACGGGCTGAATGTGCTATCGCTTCTCAAACCTCCGAAGCTGACAAGCCTTGTTTTCTAGGAACCACATGTGAGTATGGGTGGGATGTTTACAGGTTTGCAGGTAACCCAGCCTCCTACATACCTTACTTGTGATTTTATGACAGAGTATCCTATGACAGTGTTTTGAGTATTTATTTCAGATATATTGCCATATTCAGTACAGAGACACAGTGCACACAGTTTAACACAGACACAGACACCTGAATGCTTGATCACATGCCTTTTGCATTTGCATACTCATATCATAACAGGTTATGTTTGTCATTTTTAGGTACCTACCATATTGTCTGATTCCAATCATGAGTTTCCAAGAAGTTGAGGTTAAAAGGAAGAATAATGTGTCATATAAATTCCCTGATCCTAAGCTGGATTCATTGAACAAGATGATAGGCATGGCTGGTTCTGGTGTTCTTAGCACTTTTCAGAAGGAATATGGAGAGCTGATTAAAATGGTATGTGCATTCACAAAGTATGAGAAGGATGGGTTGCACACTTTCTTACAGTTCTATGAACCATCAATGAGATGTTTCTTGTTCCCTGATTACATTCTGATGCCCACTCTGGAGGAATTCTCATTTATTTTGGGAATTCCAGTCACGTCTTCTATACCGTATTTTTCTGAAGTTGCTCTTACCCCCAAAGTAATTGCTGTTGCTCTACATCTGGACCTGTCTGTTGTGAAAAGTGGCCTGAGTAAACTTAAAGAAGATGAAGGATTTCATTTGGAGTTTCTTTTCCAACGAGCTCAGGAAGCTGCCAAGGCTAAAAACTGGACTACTTACAATGCTGTGTTAGCTCTTTGTATCTATGGATTGGTGCTTTTCCCCGGTCAACCTGATTTTGTTGATATGTAGTCGATGAAAGTGTTCGTTACAAAGAATCCGATTCCTACCCTGCTAGGGGATTTTTATTACTCAGTACACTACAAAAATGAGAAGGGAAGAGGAAGTCTGGTTAACTGCTGTACCCAATTGTTATGTCATTGGCTTTTCAAACATTTACCTCGAACTAGTGCTTTCGTAGAAACTATTGGGACAATGAAATGGTCCAAGAGATTGATAGGTTTGACTGCCAATAACATCATTTGGTTTGATCCCAAATTATTGACAATAGAGCTTACTGTTAAATGTGGAAGTTTTCCGAACGTGCCTCTACTTGGAAGAAAAGGTGGGATTAATTACAACCCGGTGTTAGCTGTTAGACAATTTGGTTAAGCTTTGAGAAATCCCCATGCTGATGAAAAGATTAGTGCTTCTCTGTTTTTCGTGGGAACCAAGAATGAAAGAGTGCCAGAAGTAGTAAATGCCTGGAAATTTAGGCAAAGAGAGGGAAAATTAATTTTTGGTAAAGGAGACTGTAGATCATACCCTGATTACGATGCTTGGATTGAGATGAAGGTCAAAGAGTTGTTGCTACCCTTTTCAAGAGAGATTCTCTTATGTCCAAATCAACACTCTATGGTACCGGCTGAAGAGTACGAGAAATGGAAGAAAATGGTTAGAGAGTTGCAGATAGAGAACTCTGGAATGAGCAGATGTCTTTAGAAAGCTTTGGCTGACAACAAAGAGTTGGAAAAGAGAGCATTGAAAGCGGAGAAAATCTTGGCAGACAAAGAAGAAGATTTTGATGATAGAGCTCGGTACTTCCGGAAGCTCACTTTGGGAGCAGATGATACTAGTCAGGCTCACAAGACTACAAAATAGGCTTTAGCCCGAAGCAGGGATTCATTAGCTAAACTTCGTCAAGCTTGGGATGAGGTCAGAATTGAAAACTCTGAATTGCTGACCCAGTTAAAAGATAAAGATGAAGAGTTGAAGAAAGCACATGTAGCAAGAAGAAAGTATCGAGAGGACCTTGACAAAAGTCAAGAACAGGTAAGAAACGCCGAAGATAAGCTGAAAATTGCCAACAAAGAGCTTGAAGATGTCACGGCAGATCTGAAGCTGGTTAAAATTCAAGCTGGAATTAAGAGGCACAAAGGACCCAATGAAGATGAAGCCTTGCTGATGCACATGGGTTCATTAGCTGATGCGTTGGAAAAAAGGGACGTCGTAATCAAAGAGCTGATTGAGAAGCCACATCATCAGCGTACCCGTATCCTGTTCGAAGAGATTAAGTATTCCAGCCAGAAGCTGAAGGACGTAGAGTTATCAGATTGATGATTTTTGTCATTTCTTTGTAATTTGCAATGGTTACCATTAGAATTGTTGATGGATCCATTTGACTGCTTGTTTCTTATTCTGTTGCTGAAACTGTGACTAATGTACTCGAAAACTTTTGGGAATTTGTATGAAATGAGCTATTTCTGTTCACAATTTCTGGTCTTCAGATATATGTGACATGATAAGATATCTGCACACTGGCACACTACAAAATCACTGTTTCTGGTCATCAGATATTTGTGATTGGCGTATATGAATATCTCTTCAAGGAAAAACTCAATAATCATGATTTCTAGTCGTCAGAAATTCGTGGTTACGATTGGAATCAGGATATGAAAAGTATCTTGAAATGACAAACATAACTGTGCATTTGCATTTGCATAGCATATCATTTTGCATTGCAGGTTTTCTTTTTGCAGGCGCCTGCTAACCTTTATTTGGTTTTCAAGCACGATAGCTGATACCCCGGTCCACCGATATTCTACCCGACGTAATCAAGCCAGAGTAATGGAGCAAGTTCAGACTGAATTAGCTGATTTGAGGGGGAGGATGGAGCAGTTCATGAACCTTATGTAGGGGATTGCTCAAGGTCAGCAGGAGCTGAGGGCCGGTCAGGAAACCATGAGGGTTGGTCAAGATGCCATGAGAGTCACTATTCAGAGGCTGGAGACTGAAATCCCAAATCGCAACGTGCGCACTCCACCTGTCGTCAACATCCCCACTGGTGGGGTACATCTGGGATTTGATAATAATGGTTTGGAGGATGGTCAAGATGACCAGTTTACCGCATTCAACAACGACATGGGTTTCTGCAATAAAGACCGGAAGTACGAAGGGTTGGATGAAAGACTCAAGGCTATTGAGAGCCAAAATCCTCTGGGGATTGACGTAGAGGACATGGGTCTCGTGCAGGGTGTGAGAATCCCTCCCAAATTCAAGCTCCCTACATTGGATAAGTACAATGGCAGTACCTATCCCAAAATACATTTGCAAGCTTACAATCGCAAGATTGCCGCTTATACTGAAGACCAAAAGCTCTGGATGTATTTCTTCCAGGATAGCCTGTCAGGCGCCTCCCTAGAATGGTACATTAAGCTGGACAGGGTTCATATAAAGAGCTGGAAGGATTTGTGCGCTGCGTTTCTGAAGCAGTATCAATATAATTTGGACATGGCACCTAATCGTACTCAACTGCAGAGTATGACTCGGGATCATAAGGAGGGCTTTAAGTAGTATGCACAGAGATGGAGAGAATTGGCTGCTCGAGTTCAACCACCTTTGGCTGATCGTGAGATGGGTGATATGTTCATGAGCACACTCCAAGGGCCGTATTTGGATAGATTGGCTGCGTGTCCTTCCACAGGGTTTGCCGACATTGTTATTGCTGGGGAACGAGTAGAGAGTCTGTTGAAGTTGGGTAAGATTCAAGATGTCAGTGGGACTGGTGCTGCGAGTTCGAGGAAACCCTTTGCTAATGGACCAAGGAAAAGAGAAGGGGAGTCCAGTGCTGTGCATAGAGGAACGGGCAGAGGCAGGACTCAACCCTATCATCAGGTGGATGCTGTAACCATTCCGGTTCCAGCAGGACAGCAAGCTCCAGATCAGCAAGCTAGACCCCGATTCCAGACTAATAGACCAAGGGACCGTAAGTTTGATCCCTTGCCTATGACATATGCTGCTTTGTTACCACAATTGCTCAAAGAGAAGTTGGTTGAACTTAGGACTATGAGGCCGCCAGATACTGGAAAATTGCCTCAAAATTATGATGCCAATGCTCGATGTGAATTTCATTCTGGTGCGCTAGGTCACTCGATAGAAAAGTGCTGGACCTTCCAACATAAGATTCAGGACTTGATTGACGCAAAAGCTATTAATTTCTCTAAGCCGCCGAATGTTCGTGATAATCCAATGCCTCATCATGGAGATGCAGGCATGCATGCTATTTCTGATGGCGAGAAATTGAATCTGATTACCGATGTTAATTTGGTAAAGACTCCGTTGTTGCTTGTAAAAGAGCGTTTGTTAAAAGGAAAGGTATTTCCCGGATGTGGCTCTGATTGTGAGGATTGTTCAAGACAGATTAATGGCTGCAGTAAGTTGAAAGTTGGACTGCAGGATCTTATGGACGAAGGAAGCCTTCAGTTTGATCAAGTAGAGAAGGAAAAAGATGTTTCTGCCGTTACCATTTATTATAATCTAGTTGAAATACAGGTGCTCGTTGAAGATCCTGTTACTATCATCATGCCCGAGAGGTCGAGACCAGTTATGATTATAGTTCCTGAATCTGCTTCTTATGTGTCTAATAGGGCAGTTCCATGGCAATATGGAATTAATACTCATCAAGGAGGAAGTCAACAGAAAGCAGAGGCTGATGTTGGTACCAGTCTTGAGAATGTCAGTGGACCAAGTGGTTTCACCAGAAGTGGTCGACTGTTTGCTCCCCAGACTCTAAGGAGTGATAAAGAAGCCGAAGCCGCTGCAAGAATAAAAGGAAAACAGGTTGTTGATGACAAGGTGCCTGTTCAGGAAGAGGACCCTAAAGTCAATTTTGATAGTGATGTTGAGGAATTTATGAGGATTATCAAAAAGAACGATTACAAGATCATTGATCAGCTCAATCAGACACCCTCTAAAATCTTAATATTATCCCTGTTAATGAGTTCAGATGCACACCGGGCTGCTTTGTTGAAAGTTTTAAATATGGCATACGTTCCCCATGAGATCACTGTCAATCAGTTGGAGGGAGTAATTTCTAATGTCAATGTGAGCCACGGGTTAGGGTTTACGAATAGGGATTTGACTCCAGATGGACGTAATCACAACAAAGCGTTGCACATCACACTTGAATGCAACGGAGCTATTTTGTCGCATGTGCTGGTCGACACAGGTTCTTCCTTGAATGTGTTACCCAAAAAGGCCCTGATGAAAATTGAAGTAGATGGATTGATTCTTAGACCCAGTGATCTGATTGTGAGAGCTTTCGATGGATCCCAAAGATCGGTGTTTGGAGAAGTTGAATTACCAATACAGGTTGGTCCATAGATATTCAAGACGATCTTTCACGTTATGGACATTTAGCCTGCTTACAGCTGTTTGTTGGTCCTACCGTGGATTCACGCAGCAGGCACAGTGACCTCCACACTACATCAGAAACTCAAATACGTGTTCGAGGGTCAAGTGGTCACCGTTTGCGGTGAGGAAGATATATTTATGAGTCATCTATCCACTTTTAAATATGTGGAAATGGATGGAGAGATTCACGAAACCCTGTGCCAGTCTTTCGAAGCCCTGAATATCAACAAGTTCCCAGAATCTACTTCAGCATCAATGGTGTCAAATGCGCCAGTTGGGCCGAGTACATCAATTGTGTCCTACAAGCAGGCCAGAGAAGTGGTTGAAAGCGGAAATGCCCAAGGTTGGGGTAAAGCTATTGATGTGTTTGTGAAAGAAGATAAGTTCGGCATTGGATACCAACTGGGCCAGACGCCAGTTCCCCGATTCCGTGGGCCAATCAATTTCAACAGTGGAGGAATTGTCAACCCCAATCAGTCCTGCTCAGCAATAGAAGATGACGCTGAAAGCTCAGATTATCTGGACAGATGGGTGTATCCACGGGCTCCGGGCGAGGCATTGCAAAATTGGTCTAGTGAAGAAGTCATTCATGTTGTACACCATTCAGAGTAATAATTCTTGTCTTTCATAATGCATAAAATCCCACACTCTGCCCAAGGTGTGTGGATCCATTTGTAGGGTCACCATATTTTCTCATATAATGTTCAAACATCAATAAAAAGGACGTTTTTGTTTACAAATTTGTGTTCCTTTATTCCTTCTTTATTTTTATTTTTGCACAAAGGAAATTAAAAATGACAATGCACTTTCTTTTCTTTTGTTTTCAAGCAAAAAAAAATCTAAAATAAAGCATCAATCCAATCATGTAGACTTGATTTTGTGGATTCCTCTGAAAATAATTCTGTTATGCCCACGTATGATTTCGACAATCCGATTTATCAAGCTGAGGAGGAAAGTGATGAAGAATATGAACTCCCGGAAGAGTTGGCTAGGTTGTTGAAACAGGAAGAAAAGACCATTCAGCCTCATCAGGAAGCTCTTGAGGTTATCAATATTGGTTCAGAGGAAGGCAAGAAAGAGATCAAGATCGGTGCAAGTCTGCGGGCTGATGTAAAGCAAGAGCTGATAGTCATGCTACGTGAATACGTTGACATCTTTGCTTGGTCATATCAAGATATGCCAGGTTTAGATACAGACATAGTTGTGCATAGACTACCATTGAAATAGGATTGTCCACCGGTCAGGCAGAAGCTGCGTAGAACGAAACCAGAAATGGCTTTGAAGATCAAGGAAGAGGTACAGAAACAGTTGGATGCAGGTTTTCTGGCAGTAACCAACTATCCTCCCTGGGTGGCCAACATAGTACCGGTGCCAAAGAAAGATGGCAAAGTCAGAATGTGTGTGGATTACAGATATCTCAACAGGGCGAGTCCTAAAGATGACTTTCCACTCCCTCATATTGATGTGCTAGTTGACAATACTGCTCAGTTTTTGGTGTTCTCATTTATGGATGGATTCTCCGGGTACAATCAGATAAAGATGGCGCCTGAAGACATGGAGAAGACGACATTCATTACCCCGTGGGGTACCATCTGTTACAAAGTGATGCCTTTTGGGTTGAAGAACGCAGGGGCAACTTATCAAAGAGCAATGGTGACGTTATTCCACGATCTAATTCATAAAGAGATCGAGTGCTATGTGGATGACATGATTGCTAAATCAAAGACAGAAGAGGAATATCTGATCAACTTGAAGAAGTTGTTTGAGAGGTTGAGGAAATTCAGGTTGAGACTGAATCCTAACAAGTGTACTTTCGGCGTGCGGTCCAGAAAATTGCTTGGTTTCATTGTCAGTGAAAAAGGAATAGAGGTTGATCCTGCTAAAGTGAAAGCTATACAAGATATGCCTGTACCGAGAATCGAGAAAGAAGTTCGCGGCTTTCTAGGGAGATTGAACTACATTTCAAGGTTCATATCTCACCTAACTGCCACCTGCGAACCGATTTTCAAAATGCTAAGAAAAGATCAAACGGTCAGGTGGAATGATGATTGTCAAAATGCATTCGATAAAATAAAAAGATATTTCCAGGAACCTCCTATTCTGATACCTCCAGTTCAAGGGAGACCACTGATTATGTACTTGACAGTGCTCGAAGAATCCTTGGGTTGTGTTCTCGGTCAATACGACGAGACAGGTAGGAAAGAACATGCTATCTACTACCAGAGCAAGAAATTTACAGATTGTGAATCGCGTTATTCAATGCTTGAGAAGACATGCTGTGCACTCGCATGGGCCGCAAAGCGATTAAGACAATATATGCTCACATATACAACCCTGTTAATCTCAAAAATGGATCTGGTCAAGTATATTTTTGAGAAACCAACACTCACAGGCAGAGTTGCAAGGTGGCAGATGGTACTGACAGAGTACGATATTCAATTTACTTCTCAAAAAGCAATCAAAGGAAGTATACTGTCAGATTATCTTACGCAACAACCTCTTGATGATTACCAGCCAATGAAGTTTGATTTCCCTGATGAGGACATCATGTTTCTCAAAGCGAAAGACTGCGAGGAACCACTTCTGGAGGAGGGGCCTGACCCTAAATCCAAATGGAGTTTGATGTTTGATGGGGCAGTTAATATGAATGGGTGCGGAGTTGGTGCAGTTCTCGTTACGCCAGAAGGCGTTCACATGCCCTTCACTGCCCGAGTAACTTTCGGGTGTACTAACAATGAAGCAGAATACGAAGCTTGCATACTAGGGATGGAGGAGGCTATTGATTTACGAATCAAGACCCTTGATATCTTGGGTGATTCAGCACTGGTAATCAATCAAGTAAAAGGAACTTGGCACACACATCAGCAGAATTTGATTCCGTATAGAGATTATACGAGGAGATTGCTGACATTCTTTACAACCGTCAGGTTATACCATGTTCCTAGAGAGGAGAATAAGTTTGCAGACGCCTTGGCCACTATATCTTCGATGATCAAAGTGCATGGTTGGAACTTTGTACCCAGGATTGATGTATCTCGTCTTGATAGACATGCTTTTGTGTTTGATGTTGATGCAGTGTCTGACGACAAGCCTTGGTACCATGACATTAAATGCTTCTTGGAAAATCAAGAATACCCGCCTGGGGCATCTTCCAAAGACAAGCAGACATTAAGAAGGCTAGCCGGTAGTTTCTTCTTGAACAAAGATGGTGTGCTGTATAAAAGAAATTTTGACATGGTTCTGCTCAGATGCGTGGATAGACACGAGTCAGACCTGTTGATGATTGAAGTGCACGAAGGCTCTTTCGGTACCCATGCCGGAGGACATGCGATGGCTAAGAAATTGTTGAGATCGGGGTATTATTGGTTGACAATGGAGTCAGATTGCTGCAAGTATGCTCGCAAGTGTCACAAATGCCAGATCTATGCAGATAAAGTGCATGTGCCTCCAAATCCGTTGAGTATCATGTCTTCACCCTGGCCATTTGCCATGTGGGGCATTGATATGATCGGGAAAATTGAGCCTACTGCTTCAAACGACCATCGTTTCATCTTGGTCGCCATTGATTACTTTACTAAATGGGTTGAAGCAGCATCTTATGCCAATGTCACTAAGCAAGTAGTGGCTCGTTTCTTGAAACGGGATATAATTTGCCGATATGGAGTTCCTGAAAGAATCATTACTGATAATGGTTCTAATTTGAACAACAAAATGATGGCTGAACTATGCCGGGACTTCAAAATCGCACATCACAATTCTTCTCCGTACCGCCCAAAGATGAATGGCGCGGTCGAAGCAGCAAACAAAAATATCAAGAAGATTATGCAAAAGATGGTTGTCACGAACAAAGATTGGCATGAAATATTACCGTTTGCTTTGCATGAGTATCGAACATCAGTCCGCACGTCCACTGGGGCAACACCATACTCACTTGTATATGGTATGGAGGCAGTCCTACCGATCGAAGTTGAGATTCCCTCTCTCCGAGTATTGATGGACGTTAAACTAGATGAAGTTGAATGGGTACGAGCCAGATTTGATCAGCTGAGCCTTATTGAGGAGAAGCGATTAGCAGCAATATGTCATGGCCAGCTATACCAGCGCAGAATGAAGAGGGCATTCGATCAAAAGGTTCGACCTCAAGTTTACAAGGTCGGAGATGTGGTAATCAAGAGAATACTTCCTCCGAGTACAGATCACAGGGGCAAATGAACTCCTAATTATGAAGGTTCATTCGTGGTTAAAAAGGTTTTCTCAGGTGGAGCCTTATTACTGACAACCATGGATGGTGAAGACTTTTCATCCCCTGTTAATTCAGATGCAGTTAAAAAATACTTCGTATAAATAGACCCGCTGGATATAAAAAAAAAAGGAAAAATCCAGGCAAAAAAGGGCATCCTGGCGAACCAAAAACAGAATAAAGGTTCGGGCAAAAGTTAGGGATATAATTGAAAAGAATTGTACACCCGGTAAGTTGAAAACCCGAAAGGGCAACTTAGGCAAAAATGGGTATCCCGGTGGATTGAAAACCTGAAAAGGCGATCCACGCAAAAGAGGGATTTGAGCGAATGACTGCAGTCTGAATTAATCTGTACGTTCTCTACTCTTCAGCAAAATAGCCAAGTTTCCGAAGGAGGAATTGTTCCGACCACGAACTTTCGAAGGCGAAGATAATCAAGAGAGTTGGAATACATACTGGCTATAACAGAATCAGATATCAGTTGGAATCCAATTTCCGCATTGTCATTAGGATAGATTTCTTTTCTCAATTTTATGGCAATCAACTCTTTCAGGGGTTTGCTTCCAATTGTAAATTCGCCGATTTTGGCATTTTATCAATAAGATTGAATATTCAGTCACAAGCTGTTATTTTCATTTTACTGCTTTGTTTGCAAAAACGTCTGATTTTTGATAATAAAACATTGCTTGAAAATATCCTGGCCTTGCAAAAACATGCACAAAAAAGACAATTAAAATTACTTTGATTGTTGAACAACCTTGGATGGTGGACTCAAAAAAAAAAAAAAAAGAAACCACGCAATATCCTGGAGCATGTGGATATACTTTTTTCTGTTGTAGGTAATGAGTACGATCGGTCCAAGCGGCACGAAACTTATCTCTCAGCACCAACAGATATTTGCTATGACTTGATACTGTTGTATCTTATTAAGTCGATTCTTCCATTCAAGATTTCCCACCGGGTTTTGTGACGACAACGGTTGTCGAAGATTGGATTCTTCTGTGTTTATAACGGTTATTAATGCAGTGAGCATTCCATGTCAACAACAAGTGCAAATCCTCTGATACCTCGCAGATGATGTAAAGGGTAGCACAAGAGCGAATGTTTGGAATTTGAGGACAGGGTATTCGTCGAAGAGTTTGAGAACGCTTGGTTTTCTATAAAATCGTCTTCAAAGACGAAGCTTCTCGCAGTAACATCCCCTGTGGAATTTATTCTCAGCAAGACTTACCAGCAAGTGGTAATGTCAACAAGGTATATTTCCCGCAGGTTTCAGCATGTGAAATTCGTCAAAGAATAATTCCCAGCTGAATTGTTTTCTCCTCAGCGCAGTCCCCACAGAGTTCAACATTTTGACAATAATTTCCTCAGCAGGGTCTAAATAGATCAAGGGAATCTTTTCTTCAGCAAAGTGTCAGCATATGACATTACCCAGCAGGTGGTGTAATTCTCAGCATTGCTCATTTACAACTCAAAGTCCAATTCATTTTTGGCGTACAGATAGTTTGTTCATATTATTCCAGCAGGTGGGATAGTAGGGCAGATGGTTATTCCAGCCAGTGGGATGATCATTACAAATAATCGCTCATATTATTACAGCAGGTGGGATAGTATTGCAGATGGTTTTTCCAGCAGGTGAGATGATGATAAACAACTATATTCTCAGCAAAGTCCAACCGCAGATTGGCAAAAGTCCATCTTAGGGTGGCAAATCAGCAAAGTCCAACCGCAGATTAGCAAAAGTCCATTGTTTAGAATGGCAGAGTAGTTAAAGTCCACCCGCAGTGTGGCAAGCCAGTAGTCGTCTGGCGTCGTACAAAAAGACATTTTCCAATTCCACCCACATTGTGGCAAGCCAGTAGTCGCCTGGCGTCGTTCAAAAAGACATTATTAAAGTCCACCCGCAGTGTGGCAAGCCAATAGTCGCCTGGCGTCGTTCAAAAAGACGTTATTAAAGTCCACTCGCAGAGTGGCAAGCCAGTAGTCGCCTGGCGTCGTTCAAAAAGACGTTATTAAAGTCCACCCGCAGAGTGGCAAGCCAGTAGTCGTCTGGCGTCGTACAAAAGACGTTATTAAAGTCCACCCGCAGAGTGGCAAGCCAGTAGTCGTCTGGCGTCGTTCAAAAGACAGAGCTCTCCGACAACGTTTCATTGAAGATTCAATCCAGCGGTCTCGTTGGGTTTATATCTCTTTTGTTCTTCGTCATCCAGAGCAAATTTTTGGTTATATTTGGTATTCAATCGCTATATACCTTAAAAGTCAGAAAGCAATCACTTTCAGGCATTCAGGTCTACAGCGTTTGAATAGGGGCAACTGTAATACCCCAAAATTTTCTCTCTTTTTTGTCATCATAGCATAGCATTATCATATATCATATCATATCCATCTCATTAGCCTTGCATGGCATCTTTAACATAGAAAAATGAAGCATATCATCCTTCTTATCATCAAGGCATGTGATCAAGTGGAAGATGGACAATCAAGGAATCATTCAAAGCACAAAAGGTCAATCAAGTTGCCTCAAGGCAAGCCAGGAGGTCTTTCATGTCTCATACTATCTCAATTGATCATCCAAAACCTCAAGAAAGGGAGATTCAATAGGAGATTGAAGCACTACATCCTTCACTATGCAAGAGGTCCAAAAAAAACTGAAGGAAAGCCCTCAAAAGAGATAGTTCATTGATTCAAAATCACCCTCGAGTGGCATATCTCATCATCCTTTAAGAGGATACACAACATACTCTGAGGAATTTGAAATTGAAGACTGCACTTTTTCCTCCTAACTAGAGGGGGCCAAAATTAGGGTTTCCAATTAAAACAGGTTATCTCTGATTTTTTGGACAAAACTTGATGTCATGGTTTTCTACATGTCCTTAAGTGTAGGTGTGTGGAAAATTGCCTCTCAATTGGTTTTATAAGTGGTTCAATTGGAAGAAAGATAAAAAATGAGGAAAATTGGGGCTAAGTCAAATAATCAGAGGAAAAAGTCAACTCTTGACTTTTTGAAGCCAAATTCATGAAATTCATATTATATGTGACGAATGTACAAAATTTGATCAAGAAACTCCAAAAGGATCATGAAAAATCAAGATTTGAAAAGTTGCCATTTTTGGAAGAAGTAGGGTTTCCAAATAAGGAAAGTTTTGGCCATTTTGCACCAAACTTTGAACCAAGGCCATTCAAATTTGAGACATCAAATAAAAATTCCACTCGGCCACAACAAAAGATCTTGCTTTAAGCTTCAAATCCATGTGTAGAACACTTCCATTGGATAAAAATTGAGTGAGATATGATTGATCAAAGTTGGAGCAAAGTAGGTCCAAAACCAGGTCATGACCCAGTCTTGCCAGGCCCATGCGCAGTCATTTTCACAAACATGTGGTGGACCAAATGTTTTGATCAATTACTCATGGTTAGAGGCCTCAAATGAGAAATCTTTCAACATGAAAGTTGTTCCTCTATGCGAGACCTTCAAAATTAGTGTTCATGATTTTTTCATTTGATCAAAGGATAAGAAGTTATGATGGCTCAAAGTAGGGTCAATGCAACTGAAAATTTGACTAAGTCACAACCAATTCATGCCAAACACGCGTGCATTATGTTGCATTTCAAGTCAGTTTTGAGTTCCTATGTTTGAAGCACATTTCCAATATGTTGCAAGTCTCATTTTCACTTCTTTTCAACATCCAAGTTGTTGTATCATGTACACACTTTGTAATGATACCAGAACCATCCATTTCCATGGCCTGAAGAGACAGATATTCATGCGTAAACATCACCATTTCCAACTGATTTCATCATGCTTCACATCAGAATTTGTAGTTTGGTTCACACACACCACAAACACTTCATCACATCACCTTTCCTCTTTCAACCAAGCACATATCACCTACACCATGCACACTAGCACATGCCATACATGAGAATGGAAAGAACAACTTGCTGAACAATTTTTATGCTACACCAGTCGTGCCATTTCAGTTTCACTCTCATCTCCACCATAATATCCCATGAACCAGCTACACCATACCATTGCTCTCCCTAACTAACTTGACTCGGTTAGTTAGGGATGACTCACCTAAACCACCTCAACTCAGTTAACCAACTCAGGTTAATCGTGGTTAAACTCACATTATAAAACAAAAGCTTCACTCACAATTCATTTTCAACATCATTTTTCTCATTTTTACCTCAAAAACTCTCTCTACTTTCTCTCTGATTCTCTTACTTTTTTCACCAACTCTCTCAAAACTTCTTCTCTGAATGCATGAGATCTTCATCTACTTCATCTATATCATCATCAATGGCGCATGATTGAAGGTGTTCTTCAAGTGTGTTTCAGCAATCTCTCTGTTCTCAAGATAACAAAGTCCAGCAGCATTTATTTTGCTTAGTTTTGAAGCTCCAAGGTTGAAGAGAAAGTGTTTTCTCTGGTTTTCTCAAGAATCTCCAAGAGTTGCAAGTTCAGGTTCCAAAAATCTCAAACTTTTCTCTCACGTTTTATGGTTTATTTTGTTGTTTTCATAATGATATGAGCTCACTAGGAGCATTTAATACTCCGGCTAGTTGATAGGCCTCTTAGAGGCATAGTTTCCAAACCTAGGGTATGTTTTAATCTCTTCGTTTCTCCATGTGTGTGATTGTTACGTGAAAAATAATAATGGATTCATAATCTACATAAGCTCAGCTTCATTTTGGTATGCGCATTATGCATTTCTATGATAATGTGAAGTTGCAGACGGTGGTGAGTGACCGGAGAAGGTGACCGGAGTTCCCTCTCCGGCGGGTGGCTTTAACTGCTAGGGTTTTTATCCAGTTTGAATGTCAGCCGTTTGATCTTTTAATCCAACGCTCCAAAACGTGACAACACATTAAAATAAGTGTGCGTCTCACGTGTCTAATTTCTGATTTCATTTAAACAATGTGTGGTGCAGTGCATGGTAGTGAGTGTGTGCCCTCACGCGTGTGTGTTGGATGTGATGACTTTGACTGGTTTGTTGACTAGACTTGATCTAGTGGTGCTTATTGTTTTGACCTTATTTTGACTGATTTCCACAATAATACCATGTGCCATGCGCTTAATGGACTGAACTAATTTGATATTTGCACCTCAGATTTTAAGGCCCATTGCAGTCTGAACTGGGAATTTGCTATGCATGCACCCCTGCTTGTTTTCAATTTCTTTTTATTCTTTTCATTTTGTACACGTTTCATTTTTAATTTTTGAAATTACAAAACAACATTAGATAATTTTAGAAAAATTCATGAATATTATTAAGACATTTAGGAAATTTTTGATATTTTTATTGCATGATTTTATGACATTTTTACCCCTGTTTCATAATTTTATTTGAATTTCCATTTGTATGCATTCCGTGTTTGATACATGAATTTGTAGAATTTTGTACTTGCTCATTACAAACTGTTTTGACCTGATTCTTTTTGCATTGATTCACTAATACATTGAATCATGTTAGATGATTTTTGTTTGATTTTTTAGGTCACTTTATGACACATTTTGATACTTGTCTGTACACCACTTTGCATGATGTTTCAACTTGACCTAATGCATTGTTTGAAGTCATTTTGCTTTTAATTTTGATATTCTATTTTAATGTATGATTTACTTCTGACTTAGGCATTCAAATACCATGCTTGCATAATTTTCATAAGTCCATTTGATTTTTGTTTGATGCATTACATTTGAAGCATAATCCATGTCATACCATTCTAACTTTAGTGCATGTTTACATGAATTCTTTTGTGCATATTTGTATGAGCATTTTCATGTTTTATGAGTCATTCAAATGATATTATAGGTCCTTGGTGCACATTATAGGTCATCTTCATACGTTCATTTCAACTTGAATTTTGTGCATCCTTAACATGTATTGTTTGCACTTTCCTTTTGAACTTTCATTTCAATTCTCCTTCTATTACATCTTGAATGTCTTGAATGTGGATTCATGAATACTTTTGAGGTGTTTATAGACCATTTTCCATTTTGTTTCAATTCTGATTGTTGGATTACATGTTCCATTTATGCACATTCCCTTCATTTCTTTTCATCTTTCATCTATCCTTTCTTATGATAACATGTTTGAATGTTATGAATGTTGATTGTTGCTTATTCACTTGAATTTGTATGATGATATTCACTTGTTGTCAATATGATTCTCATTCTGGTTGTGACATTAAGATTTGATTCTTCATCTTATTCTTTTGAACTTTAACGTGTATTAAGTGTTTTTTTACCTCTTATACATGTTTCCATGTTTACTAACCATGTAGGGGCTTTGGTAAGTTGAAATTGAGTGTGGATAAGGAATCCACATTCAAACTTCTTCCCTTTCATCTTTTTCAATTCAATCTTGTGTTTTGCTAAGCACTTATGTGCTTTCTTTGATTAACTCATTACTTTCCCTTTTGAGTTACAATTCATCTTCTACTTTCGAAGTGAATTGTTTAACTCATTCCTTCTTTAGACTTTAGGTTTTGTAACCTCACAAACCATTAGGATCACTCCCTTAACTAATCAATTAGGATTGAGTCTTAGTTCACATAGATTTTTACTTTCTCTCCCACTTGAGTTTTTCATCTCCTCATCTCAAAGAAAACTCAAAATATCTAATAAAGGTAGGCATTTATTGCATTTAGGCCTTTCATATAAAGAAAAGATGATAAGGGGTCTTCTCTTATAATCTTAGAATGTGTAGCATATGGCCCATCTTGGGTCAATGTGTTAAACATTTGATCTTGTATGAGGGACTTAAATGCAATACTTGTTGAAGATACAAATAAAAAACACTTCTTCATTTCACAATCAACAAAAAAACAATTAATAAAGACAAGTATGCTAGTGTGTTTGAACCTTAATAATTGGAACTAAGTGTGAGGGTCTTCTTCACCCTTAGTGTACTTTCTTACTCATTCCATCTTGGAGTGTGAGAATGTATACACTCCAATGACTAAGATTTAGATACACTATCATATGCAAACAAATAAAAAGACTTTTAAAACACTTCAAACAAACAAACAATTCTTTTCTCATCTCTTTCATTCCAGTCTTAAGGACTCGTCACGTTCGTTCTACCGCAAACAGGTAACGCCTAAGTCTCCATACAGCGAGCCGCAACACCTAAACTGCTGGGACGCGCACTCTAACGTTTCTAATAAAAAACACAAACATTCCATCCCTAGTGAGGGGAACTACGCCGCTCTGATTCCTATGTTCCCGATGAGATACGTAGGTAGTGGGGAAGAGTGACGTTTGTCAAAAATTTTATTGTTTTTCAGAGGTTCAAGTTATCAAAGTGGTCAAGGGCCTTCTCCATCCCAGAAATAACCTGGGGGAGAGATCGCTCAGATGAGGCGTTTCCTAACGAGGAAATAACTGACAACTCGATTGAGAGGATTTTTATCACCAGGGGGTAAGACCGACTAGAGTGATAGTGATGCAATATGAATATGAACGTAAATCAATAATGCATGATGTATGTATGTATATGCTGACAAAACTGATGCGACATACAGACTAGGGGATGAACACGATTGGATACTCGACCACTGCTGGGGACGAAGAAGCATCATTTGTTCAAAAGTAGCAATTTTGCCTTACTTAGGAGAGATAGTCCCTGTGGGGAACAAATTTGGTCGGGCTTAGGAGATAAGAACTCTGTCGGGGATATCAGATGAGAAAATCACATCTGATACAGCCGACCCTTCATTCAGGTGCACTGGTTTAGAAGGAGTATTTTGATTCTGCACTTTGAAGTTCAGTTACTTTCGGAGAAGCGATCGATGCTCTTTCAGTGTTCAACAGTCAAAAGAAATTGCCATCTTTATTTTAAAAGCAGAAAAAGTTTGATAAGTAAAATTCATTTTTGTTTTATTTCAAGAATCGTTGATCATGTTAAAATGTCAATATGTAAAGCTAAAACAAATAAAATTTTATAAACAAAATCATTAAGGCTCAAATTTTATTGATATGATGGAAATCAGCCATACACGTGATCCCATAGAGCATTTACAAAGTTAGAAAATGGTAATTTAAGGGAAAAGGGCTACATTGAAACATAACAACCGCTATCCTTCTAACAAATTTGAATTCCGGACATCCTGAACTTCTGTCGAAGATGACCTTGACTGGAGTTTCTTCTGATGGATGGTATTACTGCTGCTGAGGGATTTGCCCCTTTGTTGGACGTAGTTACTTGCCATTATCCCTAAATTTTGCCTGGATTGTACTTTGAGACTTCCAATCCATCGGGATGATTTTTTTATTATGTCTCTAATTTTTTCCTGGACCGCCCTTTCGTGTTTTCAATCCACCCAGATGATTTTTTTTAATTTAATTTTATTTATTTAGGCAAAGTATTTCTTGACTATGTTAACATTTGTGGGGTAGGAAAATTCCTCTTCATCCATTGTTGCGAGTCTCAAGGCGCCGCCTGAGAAAGCTTTCTTGACCACATAGGGGCCGTCGTAATTCGGAGTCCATTTGCCCCGGGAATCAGTGAGAAATGATTGTATCTTCTTGAGCACGAGGTCTCCTTTTCTGAAGACACGGGGTCGGACCTTTTTTTCGAACGCCTTCTTCATTCTTTGCTGATACAATTAACCGTGGCATAGAGCCGTTATTCGCTTTTCTTCGATCAGGTTTAGTTCGTCGTGTCGATTTTGACACCATTCAACCTCTGTTAACTTAGCTTCCATCATTACTCTGATTGATGGTATCTCTACTTCTATAGGGAGCACTGCCTCCATGCCATATACTAGAGAGAAAGGGGTTGCCCCTATTGAAGTGCGGACAGATGTGCGATAACCGTGAAGAGCAAAGGGTAGCATCTCGTGCCAGTCTTGATAGGTTACAACCATCTTTTGAACAATCTTCTTGATGTTCTTGTTAGCCGCTTCTACCGCACCATTCATCTTAGGTTCGCAGGGAGATGAGTTATGGTGTTCGATCTTGAACTCAGCGTATAACTCCTCCATCATCTTGTTGTTCAAGTATGATCCATTATCAGTAATGATTTGGCTTGGAACACCATAACGGCGAATGATATTGTTTTTGATAAATCGGACCACCACTTGTCGGGTTATGTTGGCGTATGACGCTGCTTCGACCCACTTGGTGAAATAATCAATGGCTACCAGGACGAACCGGTGTCCGTTCAAAGCTTTGGGTTCAACCATGCCAATCATGTCGATTCCCCATATGGAAAAAGGCCACGGGGAAGAGAGAACTTTGAGATGTGTTGGCGGTACATGGATTTTGTCTAAGTATATCTGCCACCTCCTCATGTACTTGTAGCAATCGGATTCCATTGTCAACCAATAGTACCCCACTCTCAGAATTTTTCTCGCCATTATGTGTCCATTGGCATGAGTGCCAAAGGATCCTTTGTGAATCTCTTTCATTAACATGTTTGCTTCTGGTCTGTCTACGCATCAGAGCAAGACCATGTCAAAGTTTCTCCTATAGAGTGTATCACCGCTCAGGAAAAAGTTGCCTGCCAGTCTTCTGAGGGTCTTTCTGTCTTTTCTGGATGCCCCAGGTGGGTACTCTTGTTTCTGAAGGAAGCATTGGATATCGTGATACCATGGTTTATCGTCTATGACTGCTTCGATCGCGAAGACGTAAGCCGGCCTTTTAAGGCGCATTATGTCGATCTTAGGTATGTCGTTCCATTGACCTACACTAATCATGGAAGAGAGAGTGGCTAATGCATCAGCCATATGATTTTCTTCACGAGGGATATGATGAAACTCGACTCGGTGGAAGAATGGTAACAACGTTCTCGCATAGTTTTTGTAAGGAATCAGTCATGATTGGTATGTGTTCTAATCTCCTCTGATTTGACTGATAACCAAGGCTGAGTCTCCGTATACATCCAAGTTTTTGATCCTTAAGTCGATCGCTTCATCGAGACCCATGATACAAGCTTCGTATTCGGCCTCGTTGTTTGTACACTTGAATGTCAGTCGGGCAGTGAAAGGAATGTGGGTACCCTGAGGTGTTATGATGATTGCCCCAATTCCGTTTCCATAATGATTGACAGCTCTGTCAAAGATTAATCCCCATTAGGAATCTAGTTCTGGCCCTTCACTGGGTAGCGGTTCATCGCAATCTTTCATTTTTAGACACATGACATCTTCGTCTAGGAATTCAAATCTAACTGATTCTTGATCGTCAATCGGTTGATGAGCCAAATGACCGGCTAAAATACTCCCTTTGACGGTTTTCTGAGCGTGGTACTCAATGTTGTATTCCAATAACAACATCTGCCAACGAGCAATCCTTCCCGTCAGGGCAGGCTTTTCAAAGACATACTTGATTGGATCCATTTCGGAGATTAACCAAGTAGTGTGGTGAATCATATATTGGCGAAGACGTTTGGCTGCCTAAGCCAGAGCACAACAAGTTTTCTCAAGCATGGTGTACCGAGTCTCGCAGTCTATAAATTTCTTGCTCAGATAGTAAATGGCTGACTCTTTCCTTTTTGTTTCGTCTTGTTGGCCAAGTACAAAACCCATTGAGTCTTCCAAGAATGTTAAGTAAATGATTAGCGGTCTTCCTTCCACTGGAGGTGATAGAATCGATGGATTCAATAGGTATTCCTTGATACTGTCGAAGGCAGTTTGGCAGTCTTCTATCCAAACGCAATCCTGATTCTTTTTGAGTAATTTGAAAATCGGCACACATGTTGCAGTCATGAGGAATATAAATCTGGAAATGTAGGAATATAAATCGGCGCACATGTTTCAGACTTTGGAGAAGGCATTTCTTGAATGGCCTTGACTTTGTCAGGATCAACCTCAATTCCTTTTTGGCTGACGATGAACCCAAGCAGTTTCCCTGAACAGAAACCGAATGTCCACTTATTGGGATTTAAGCAGAGTTTGTATTTTCTTAACCGCTCAAATTTCTTTGACGGTGGGTCACATGCTCCTCCTCTGTTTGGGATTTGGAAATCATATCATCGACATATACCTCAATTTCTTTGTGTATCATGTCATGAAACAGAGTAGTCATGGCCCTTTGATAGGTTGCCTCGGCGTTCTTCAAACCGAACGACATTACCTTGTAACAAAAGGTACCCCATGGGGTAATGAATGAAGTTTTCTCCATGTCTTCCGGCGCCATTTTTATCTGATTATAGCCCGAGAATCCATCCATAAAGGAGAATACTTTGAACTTTGTTGTACTGTCTACCAGCATGTCTATGTGTGGTAAGGGAAAGTCATCCTTTGGACTTGCTTTGTTCAGATTCCTGTAGTCTACACACATTCTGACTTTTCCGTCCTTTTTCGGAAATGGTACTATCTTGGCTAACCATTGAGGATATTCTGATGTGGCGAGGAAACCCGCGTCAATCTGTTTTTGTACTTCCTCTTTGATTTTGATGGCCATGTTTGGATGAGTCCGTCTCAACCTTGATTTTACTGGTGGACATTTTGATCTTAATGGTAGATGATGTTCCACGATGCTGGTATCTAACCCTGGCATGTCCTAATAAGACCAAGCGAATACATCGAGAAACTCTTTGAGAAGCTTTATCAAAATTTCTTTGACAATCGGACTGAGCAGTGCCCCAATCTTGACCTCTTTTCTCTCTTCTTCTGAACCCAAGTTGACCGTTTCCAACGGCTCTTTGTGAGGTTTAATGGACCTTTCCTCTTGTCTGAGTAATATGGAGATCTCTTCTGGAATTTCTTCGTCATCTTCTTCTTCACCCTCAAATACCGGGAATTCAAAGTTGGGAGAAGGCATTGGATCGTATGTTTCAATGGGGTTTAAAACAAGCAATCTGCATGACGTGATGACTGTTTTTAGATGAGATAGAGAGAAATGCAAGAGTGTGTGCAGTGTATTTTCTGAAAAAAATGCTTATTTTTATTATTTGAGTTGTTTTTTAGGATTACCATTTTCTGAAAAAGCGAAAAGAGAAAACAACAATAAATGCGGAAATTACAGAACGACGTTTATTTATTTATGATTCTTTCGATTCTTGAAACTACAGCCCTATAAAACAAAACTCTATCGCTTTGGACCAAGTGAAGAGGGACATTTACAGAAAGTGAGCCCTATCAAAACATCTGTTTCACCTAGGCAGGGTGAAAGGTTAAGATAAAGACGACAATTACTTTGACTTATGAACAACTTTCGAAACGTTGGCACCAATCCATTGGTGGCGAACTCCTCGGTGAATCACAAAGTCTGGTACCTTCCTTCTTGGCTTGTCTTCAGAAATAATGCTGATTTCTGGTGGAGCAGGATCATTGGAATTTGTTTCCCAGGCAGAGTTGTCGTAGAGGAACTCTTCTGTTGTATCTTGCACAGTATTTGCACCCTCATGTACATCTCCCCATCCAATTGGTTGAATGTCTTCAAGCCTGATGCGAGAACTTTCAGGAGCGGTGTACTTGACCAAGAAGTCGAACTTACCACTCGGTTGTCCCAGGGTGTCCCACACTGCTTTTGAACTGGAGGTGTTATCCCTTTCGATGACGTTGACCTCGGGAAAAGCATAGTTGATGAATTCTAGTCCTGCAAGCTTTGCAAATTCATTGTCGTGCTGGGTATTTTCTGAATGCCCTGAGTGTTGATCCCATGACATGGTTGGGACGTAGGTATTGTTTTAAATGATGCTTAACTGATATGCATCGTTCGGATGATTCTTTTGCCCTGAGTCTCCTAGAGACGGCTGCTAGATAGGCTGACCATCCATTGGGCCATAATAGTCGTGGTCAAAGTTGTCTTTCATCAGAGCATCTTCCTCTAATGAGTTTGGTGGAGCACGACATCCTTCTGGATCACAATCTCCATATATCCTTTTGACATCCGCTCTCAGTATAAATCTCAGACTTGATGCGTCTGCAAGTGCACGGAAATATCGAAGTAATTTAAAAGATTGTCGAACCCACAGAGACCAATGTCAACCTACCGTTATCTATTGCTGCGATGTAAAGCTAAGGCTAATGATAATTGATAAAAGGGAAACTAGGACTAGAACTAAAATAAAACTAAGAAAATATAACAGAAAAGAGAGACCGAAATGTGGATTCCGTGTACCTCAAGCACTCTGTAATTGGTTGGCGTTAATTTACTTATGTTCCGTAAAAAATATTGATCTAAAGACTCCGCCTCACACTCTCGTGCTATTGACTAAAGCCACATCTCCTAACCACAGGATTTTTCTCTCGCTCACCCGTTCTAATTAGAAAACGTATTTTGAAAATCAATTAGATCCTAATCGATACCTAAAGTGCTCTCGCTGTTTTTAGAATCAATGCTCCGTTCCCGCTATCTGGTTCGATCCCCGCGCTCTCGCGGTGCCGACTCTAACCTTTACTTGCTTCTCACTCTCGTGACGAAACAGTGTTAAATAACCTCTCACTCTCGTGACAAATCTATTTAAATTAAACTTGGAAACAAAGACCAAAACATAATTTATTCTAAGTTAACGCTAATTTAATTACCGAGGTCCATCGGAACGACGGTCCTCACGTACCGGACTCTAAACAATTTAGCAAGACATGGAATTAAACATAGATAGACTAAACATGATAATTTCAATTGAAAACAACATGATAATTAATTAAAGAGTACAAAAACAATAATGACGAATAATGCGATAAAAACCTGTAAAAGGCGGAAATAAATTACGGGACTTGGAATAAATGCGGAACTGAAATAACTTTTATTAATGGCGGCAAGCTTTGGTCAAAATGTTACACAAATTATAGGCCTAATACTAATTGTGTAGTAGTTCCTCAATGTGAGAAAACTACCACTTTTACAATGTAATTTCTGCCTAAAACTATGAACAGTGCTTCCGCGCATAAAACTTCGACCCCTAAACTGAAGACGAAAACTCCTATTTATACTCAGTGGTCTTCGTAGGTTACGGGCGGTTTCTCCGTCAAAATAGGAACAATTGGTTAAATGAATCAGTCTGGACGTGGAGGAGAAACCGGAGAAATATAGGGTTCTGGGCTTGTGGCAGTCGCCACATTACTTCTATGTGGCCCTCGCCACATCACCTCCTTGTTTCTATGTGGCAAGCGCCACACATTTCATATCTTTCCTCTTGTGGATGTCGCCACATTACTCTTGTGGTGGGCGCCACCTTTATGTTGTGTAGTGGGCCCCACCCCTTTTTTTTTTCTTTTCTTTTAATATTTTATCATTTCTTTCCTTCCTCTTTCATTCCTTCATTATTTCTTCCATTTTTCCCTTCCATTTTCTTCTTTTGTAAATAAGATCCATTATTTTAAGCACTTGAAAAACACAATAAACTACCGTCATAATAAAACATAAATCAAAGAAAATAAATAAAACGAAACCAAAATCCATGTGAATCGGGTCTAAAAATACGATACATTTTCGTGTTATCAAACTCCTCCACACTTAAACCTTTGCTTGTCCTTAAGTAAACCATGACTCGCGAGAAAAATTGTGTATACGAATACTCATCCTAGGCTAACAACTCTACTTCGGTTAAGTTTGTGTCGATAGGTACTTGCTCACACACTAAGGATATCGTAACAACACAATTTTGCTTTTGCGGCCAATAACCTCCCTTCTATACAAACCAATCCGAATCATGTCATTATACCTAAGCCTAACTCACTCATCCTTATTTTATCCCTTTTCATTATGGCGCAATCACATTAAGCCCGTTATCCTTTCACACTCATGGTAGGATAGCCTGTTAGTGACTATGATCTCATTATCATCATTTTTTTTTCTTTTGGCACATTGGCTTAAATATCAATAAAATAAAGAAGTTTGCACCGTTGGGCTAAATGATCGGGTGACGATCACCTAACTTAGAAGGAGCATTTCTTTTCATTCATTCATTTTTTTTCTTTTCTTAATTTACCTTTTAAGCCTGAGACCATACACTTATTTGCATCGGCTTCCTACTTAGTGCGTGCTTAGAATGATGCTGACTGCTAAATAAACTACTTAGGGACTACTAAAGGGGTGAGAACTTAAGGCTATGGCATAACAAGTACTCAAATCAATTTCCATAATTTAGAGGCTCACGGTGTTAAAATGATACTGATCTTACGGAATTTTCCCAAGTCTCACAATCTAACCTCAATTTTGTCTGTAGCCTAAGATTTTCAAAAGAAACACTATTTTTAACTCAAAAATTTTCAAAATATTCGGTATGGCTAAAGAGAATGGGGAAATCGATAAACAACATAAAATCAGCATAAAGACTTGACAGCACATGCACAGACGGACGAAACATTTAAAACAGAAAAAATTTTAAAATCATGCTAGAAAACAGTAAATCTAACTAGAAAGTGGTAAAATGAAAGCGGTAAATGTTCCTCCCCCACACTTAAACCAAACATTGTCCTCAATGTTTTGATAAAAGGTGGTAAAGGAAGGATAGAACCTGTATGAATGCCACGATCAAATTCGCTATAATTCTTCCCATGTTGTCCCTGTCTTCACTGGCCACTTCTACTCCGGCGTCTTGTACTATGAGTTATCTAAATTTGCTGAAACTTCACTTTACTGAAGCCGCTCATCATTGTCGTAACCTGAATTTAACCTCCTCTTTTGCCTTTTGCATAAGGATATGCATTAGCATCGTCAACATATGCATTCGCACTTTTCTCTATGAGTTTCTTGTTGCAGGATCTTCAGGTTTTCTAAACCCGATTAATCACATCCTCTCAAGATTATTTCATCATCAAAACAATCTAAAAATAAAGGTTTCCATGTTTACTCATCAAAACAAGAGGTGGAAAATCGAAACCGGGACTTCAACATCATTTCCAAGCAAATTTGGGTAAATTGGGCTGCAGTAACCGGTTAGCAGTTATGCTGTAACCGGTTACATAGTGTATTTTTCACTAGAAACGCAGGTTTTCAAGCATGTAACCGGTTAGCATATATGTTGTAACCGGTTACTCTATACAAAGTTGTAGATTTTGCTGCATTGTTGGGACAGCAGCTATGCACACTCTTTGGTCTTTGATTCTACATTGTTCTAGCAACATGTGGAATATTCTAGACATTTCAAGACCATTCAAGACACTTCACTTGCATTTATTCCAATGCTTCACTCTAAATCAAGTGCACCGTGTTCCTTAATTTCCAAGATGTCAACCTTTGGATTTTGAAGCTCACATTGGGATTGTTACAGAGTTGATCCTAACTAACCGAGTTAACCGCCTTGACTCAGTGAGTCAAGTGTAACTAACTCCAACCCTAACTCCAAACCTCCCAAAGCTAAGTCCAAACCAAAGTCCAAATCTCTCACACTCCATACCTAAACTCTATATAAGCCAAGCTTCACCATTTTGCAACCTCTCCACAATCATTCACACAAATTCACACTTTCTTCACTCTCAATTCTCTCACTCTCCTCTGAACTTTCTGCAACTTCTACATCTTCATCTCAATTCTCGTCCCAAAACCTCACCAAAAGCTCTTATTCTTGAAGGATAATCACTTTTCACATTGAAAGTGATTAATTCTTGAGCCTAACCTCCATCATTTGGCATTCTTTGGTTGGATTTTTGGAATTACATCTTATTCTACTTCAATCCAAGAGTTCTACAATTTTCAATTTGGTGCAAGTTCGATTTCGGTGCATTTTCGCGTTTTTGATCGGTTTCGACGCGTTTCGTCTACAAATTAAGGATCCTCTGGTTTTCTTTGATTTTCTGCATCAAGATCTCTTTGCAACATTTACCAAGCCAAATCTCCTGCTTGTAGGTTGGTGGATCTAATTAATTTTACTGTTTCGCGCATTTTTGTATCGTTCGCAATGTAGTCGATAATTATTGTGTGTGATTTGGTTGTACATTTGTTTGATCCATGATCCTAATGTGTTAGTTGATTCTATCACTGTTTATTTGTTGTTTTCAAGTTCAATTTTCGTGCACAAATTCATTCCCTAGCATGTGGTGGTTGGCATAAGTGATTATGTGTTGAAAATCACTTTTGAAAAGCTGTTTTTGCTGTTATTTTTGCCACTGTCTCAGTGGTAACCGGTTAGCAGTTATGCTGTAAGCGGTTACACAGTTCAATTTTCAACAAATACGCTGATTTCAAGTATGTAACTGGTTAGCAGATATGCTGTAACCGGTTACCACTGAACAGAATGGCCAATTTTGAGTTTTTTCAAGCTTGTTTGGTATCCTTTCTTCTTCTAACTTCCTTGGATCAACGTGCTTCATTTTTATGGATGTTTTAAGTGTCATTTAACCTCTGGTTGAAGCATGTTCATAAACTTTTGATGCACGATTTCGATTATTCAACTTGTTCATATTGTTGGCAATATTTGTTCATGAACACCTTGCATTTTATTTGATCACTTACTAACATGTTTGCATTGCATACTAATTGTTCTTTTGGTACTGTTTTGCACACTTATTCCTTGATTACATTAAGTTTGTTCTTTATTAAACAAATTTAATTTTGTTTATTCAACAATTCATACCTTTTGCTTTAATGATTTTTCATTCTCTTTGGAAAATTGTTAGCAAACCAATCCCTCTTATTAATTGATCGAAACCATGTTTCGATTAGTTAATCTCCCCTTTCCTTCTCTTTAGGATCTCTTTAGACCTTCTCTTTCTTGATTCCCTACGGAGTTGGAGTTTTGTACGACGCGCAATGCACCGTACTGGAGCGCTGTACAAATCGAAGCTGATACGCTGTCTATTTCTCAACGCGCTGGAGCACTATACAAATTGAAGCAGTTGCTCTGTCCGTTTCAATTTCCGTGCTACACCTTTGAGTGTTAGAGAAGGAATGTGGATGGATTCTTTCTATCCTCATTTTGGCTATTTCCTTGGTAAGGACGTCTTGTCCTCTCTTCAAGAATAGTCACCTCTATCCTCAAGTGGTAGCGTCTTTTCTCCTCCCCGGTCGAGTCGATCCTTGATCATTCTCACTCTTACCTCTTGCAACTTTTCTCTCGATCAATCACCAGTTTCTTTGGTTAAAGATCATTCCTTGGATTTAACTCCTGTCTCTTACCTCACTACTCGGTTCTTGTGGTCAATCATTGTCTTTAGATTCCCCTGCAGAGTTTCTATTCTTTTCTTCGGTTAAACACAGTCTTTCTGTTAAACAACCGACACTTCCCCAGGAGTTCGCAACCTTTTCTTTGGTTCTTCTCCCTTTGATTGGTTAACCATTGCTTGTTAATTAAAACACCAATCTGCACTCTTTCTCAGTTAACCACAGTCCGTCTGTTAAAATACTGAGCTTCCTTTGGGTTAATCACCTTCTCTTGGTTAATCACCTTTGCCTTCAGTTAACCACAGTCAGTCTGTTAAAATACTAATACTCTCTTTCGAGTTAATCACCTTTGCTTGGTTAATCACTCGTTTTCTTCTGGTTAATCACAGTTTATCTGTTAAAACCATTTGTTCCCCAGAGTTGGCAACCTTTTTTGGTTCAGTACTCTTTTTGTTGATCAGTTACTGTTATTCAGTCAAGATCAACGATCCCCTCAGAGTCAAACACCTTATCCTGGTTCAGTACTCTTTGTTATCCTTTTTGGTTCCTCACAGTCTGTCTGTTGACATCATTCATCCGTTCTTTCCCCACTGAGTCTATCTCTTTTTCTTTGGTTAACCACTGCCAGACAGTTACCATACTGAACCTTTTGCTTGGTTTTAACACCATACTTCTGTTTATTCCTCGACAGAGCATCTACCTTCTGTTCCTCAGCACGTTTTCTGTACCCTTTTGTTCCCCAGTGGAATTTCTTCTATCACTATTGTTTCCCTATATTCTGGTTTTGACACCACTATTATTTTTTTCCCAGCGGATCTCTTCCTTCTTTTACTCTTGGTTTCGACATTGTTTTCCTTTGTTTTCCCCAGTTTGGTTGCTCTTTCTGGACGGTTTTTCTTGTCTTGTTCTTGGTTTTGACACCACTTTCCTTTCCTGTTCTTTTTCCGTCTTGGTTCCACGAACTACGGAAGCTCTGATTCTGCATTCTTTTGAATGTATGATACATAGGCATGAGATCGCAATGATCTCGGCGAGCACACTTCCACCTTTCTTCCATCTTCCTCCTTTCTTTCCTTTTCTTCGTCCGCTGGTTCCAAGAACTACGACGCTCTGACTTCCTCATTGCACTATGAGGGTACGTAGGCACGAGGACCTTGTTCCTCCGCGAGCACTTTCTTTCCTTTCTTTCTTTTTCCTCTTTTTTCTCTCTCTCCTTTCTTTAGCTAGAAGCCTTTAGATAGATAACCCATCCAATCCTAGAAGCAAGCGAAATGGTTCCCGTCGAGTACGACGGATGCGTTAGGTGCTAATATCTTCCTTTCGCATAACCGACCCCCCATTCCCGTTTCTCTTCCCCTTGGGGTTTATCGATATTTTCCCTGTCCTTTGGGACTAAATAAAGTTCGGTGGCGACTGTGTTGTATCTTTGAGTGTGTGATTCACTCAGGTAGAAACCAGCCATCTTCAGCTGGCGACTCTGCTGGGGAGATGATGGCCTCTTGCTAGTCCATCCCTTGAGGGGTCTCGCCTAGTTTTGTTTTCTTTCTTGGTCGTTTGGATGTTTATCTTCTGCATTTTACTAGTTTTATATTTACACTTTATTTGCTTTATGTTTATTTATTGCATTTCTTTACTGCTTTAAATACTCATATGCTGTATATTCTGGATATCTGCTATTTTCTCTGCTGTTGTCAGTTGGGGTTGTTACTAGAGAGATAAGCCCAATACACAGGCTTGAGTATACACCTAGGATTAGATTGGAAAGTAGTGGGACCTACGTGCCATCTTGGTGCGTTTGGTGTTCACGAAATTCACATCCAGGCGAGGTTTTCTTGGGAGATGCTCTGACGTGCGTGTCATGCGCATTTCGGGGTGTTGATCTAGAGAGCTGTCGACTCTGGCGACCAGTCCCGAGGACTCAGTTGAGGTACTCCTCCCAAGGAGCGATAATGGCAGACCAGAAATGGAAAACCCATTACGCTTCTTGATCCGAGGACCCAAAGCTAGGAATTTGCCATAGGATGACCTTTTTGGGGGAATCAGTGGACGACCTCTTTGTTTGGTGATAGTATTGTACGCCGAGGGATGAATGTACTATTGCTTCTCAAATCGAGAATCTGAAACTGAGAATCCCGCTTTCTATATCACACCTGTGAGGGGGATATTGGGTTTTTCTGCAGGAAACCAAGACTCTTCCAACCTTTATTCTCTCATTGCTTCAGATCTCGCACCAACGCAACACTACCTTTGCAGATGTTCAGATTTGACTACTCAGACTATGCTGGCTTATTGATTCTGGTGTTGCATATCATCTCATCATGTCAAATTAATTTTTGTATAAGCATTTTAAAACTTTATTTTTTGCATAAATTGCATTCATTCATGCCCGCATATGCATGTCCTTCATCCGGGAACCTTTGCTCACTCTGATCATTTCTGCCTTGTAGCAAGACGACGACTCGACATCGGTATTTTACCCGCTCAAACAAATCCAGAATCATGGCTGACTTTGAAGCTGAGAATGTTGCTTATAAGGAAACTCTGGCACAATTCCAAGGTCGGATGGATCAGTTCCAGACGAACATGGATGTCATTATGGACTTCCTTCGTGCTCAGAGAGATGATGCATCTGCTGCCACTGTTATTGCAACTACTACTGATGCAACTGTTGTCACTCCTATTATGACCACTTCTCCTATTGTTACGGCTACTCCTGTTGTCGTTGTTCCTTCTCCTGCTACTGTTGAAGTGCCAATCGAGCCTGTGAATTAGCCTATTGTTTAGTCTGGTTTGAACAAGATGCCTGCTGGTTTTCCTTGGGGCATGCCTCCGAATTACACTCCTCAGATTGCAAGCAATGGTTCCTTCGTACCATATCAGCCTTTTGTTGGGCCCATGCCTAATGGAAATGCTGCTGCTTATCCGTGGGGTATGCCTACTCCGGTTCCACCTCCAGTGGTGAATGATGATCATGAGAATCTTCAAGGTCAGAATCAGAATCCTGGGTCGGTTGATATTAAAGCTCTTGATGAAGAAGAGCATGTGTATAGGGGTCATTCTATTCATGTTTCGGTTTTATCTCAGGCTGCCCAAACCGCTGTTCAGAATGTTCATCCTGGAATGCTCTATCCTGTGGCATCCTCTTCTTCTATGTTACCTCCTCCGTATTATCCGTATGGTGTTCAGATGGGTCAGAATGCTAGTCAGATGATTAATCAGGGTTTGGTGTATCCTTCTTAGTTCGCTACTCCGCAAGTGTGCGCTCCGGCCACATCTCAGCTGCCAAATCCTTAAGTTCTTGTAAGGCCCACTAATCAAGGTAGACCTGCTGATTACAAGCTGTTGGAAGACCGCATCAGAGCCATCGATGGGTTTTCTGCTTTTGGCTTGGAGGCCAAGGACTTATGCTTAGTTCCAAATGTTGTTGTGCCACAGAAATTCAAGGTACCTGATCTTCCAAAGTATAAAGGTTTGAGTTGCCCGTGCAGTCACATCACTATGTATTGTAGAAAGATGACATCCCATATTGATAACGATGAACTGCTGATTCATTGTTTTCAAGATAGTTTCTCCGGAGCTTCATTGGACTGGTACATGGGCCTAGAGCGCAACAAAATCCGCACTTGGAATGATCTATCAGAAGCGTTTGTGAGGCAATACAAATATAATCTCGACCTGGCACCTACCAGATTGCAATTGCAGAATCAATCTCAACGCTCTGCTGAAACATTCAAGGAGTATGCACAAAGGTGGCGTGAGATGGCCTCTCGTGTGCGACCTTCTATCTCTGATAATGAATTGGTGGATATCTTTATGGGTACTCTGCAAGGATCTTATTATGAGAAAATGGTGGGCAGTTCTTCTTCAAACTTTGCTAACATTGTAATTATCAGTGAGCGGATCGAGAATGGTTTAAAGACTGGAAAGATTTCTGGATCTGGTTCTCAGCAGCCTGCTACTAGAAAGCCTCAGAACAGTCAACCAAAAAAGAAGGTAGGTGAAGCTAATGTCGTGACAGCTCAAGTTTCTCCTCAATATCAAGCTCCCATGCCTTACTATCCATATCCGTATATTGCCGCTGCACATTATCAATAACTTCCTTATCAGTATCATCCGTAACAACCTGCTCAGAATCAATAACAACCACAACGACAACAACAGTCTCATCAGAATACTAAGAATCAGCAGAATCAGAATCGTCAAAATAATAATCAGGGAAATCGTAAGCGGCCGAATTTCGACAGAATTCAGGTGCCTTATACTGAATTGTTCCCCTACTTGGTTTATCAAGGGGCTTGTTCCCAAAGCAATTGCACCTACTATTCCTCCATTTGGTCCAAAACACAATCCAAATGCATCTTGTGCCTATCATGCTGGATACATAGGGCATGCAACGGAGGATTTTTTTGTTTTCAAAACCAAAGTGCAAGAGCTTATTGATTAGAAGATTTTGACCTTTGCTGAGGAAGGTCCCAATGTTCAGCTCAATCCTTTGTGAGAACAAGACTTGGTTCTGCAATATTATCTCTAAGTTTTGATGATAACAGATGAATATTTGTATGAACAATTTTGTGCAACTAATGTTGTTATTTGTGAGAACCTAGCAAACAGGTTCTGCTTCCGTGAATTGGCGCAATGCTTAATGAAAGATGCTTCGAAGAACTAAACTCAATTCGAATATAAGACAAGATTCACATAACTCTGATACGAAAAGAAAAAGAAAATGAATTCTGAAGATCAAGAGACAAGGGTTCTGATGGGACGAAGTCTAAATGCTGAAGCCTCACGATTTTCGATCAAGGTTCTGAAGACCTACCCAAAGTCGACTCTCATGCTTCAATCAAATTTTACCAGAAGCCTCTGAAGATTTGAAGAAAGTGGATTAAGAGAACAAGGTTCTAAAGACAAGTTCTGAAGATTCTGGAAGCGAAGAGCTGATGATTCGAAGACTTGATAATCTCAAGAACCGAGCAATGGTTTCCCTTCTCACTCACGCTAACAAAAATCCTCTGAAGTTGAGAAGCCCAGAAAACCTGCCACACTGTACAACTGTACCACATTACAACGTTAAAATTCTCGAAGACTGTGCAAAATATAAACAAGACAATCTGACAGAGACAGGACGCGCTGCATGCAGAAGATTTTGTACCTGTCCTCACGCTTCCAGCCGTAAGCCTACTTAGCTATCATGATTTCATTTCAATGGCTCTTTTCATTCGGCTATAAAAGGAAGCTCAAAGACTTGAAGAAAGACACCCATGCGAACTGCTACAATACATTTTTAAGTCTGTTCTTTCTGAAGTCATTCTTGGTCTAAAATCGTGTTTACGTTATCATCTTGATAAGAAGCAATTCTCTGTAAACTCATTGTGTCTGAACTTAAAAGTTGTATTCCTTAAGAGAGTCTTAGTGATTAGATCTCTTGAGAAGTCTAGGACGTGTGTCTTAGAGGTTGTGCCTTGAGTAAGACCTGTGTAGTTGGATTACTTGAGGAGTCTAGAACGTGTGAGTTCTAGAGGTTGTTGTTAGTCACCAGCTGTGTAGCTCGTGCAGTGTACTATTTTGATGAATAGTGGATTAAGACCTCGTTGAGAGAGGAAAAATCACCTTGGCGGGTGGACTAGACTAACTTAGGAGATTCTCAAGTTAACTAGTATAAACATAACGTGTTTATATCTTTTTATTTAACCAAGCTGTTGTTCTTTAGAAAAGGGAAAAAGTTTTAACAAGGAAAGTTATTCAAAAGAAACGATTATTTTGAAAAACCAATTCAAACCCCCCCTTTCTTGTGTTTTTCACACCTTCAATTGGCATCAGAGCTCCGGTTCTGAGGTGATAAAAAGATTGAATTTTTATCAAACACTTAACAATGTTCAATACCGATCCAAGTGTGAAAAACAATGACTACACCACCACCAACAACTTCTGAAACAAATGTTATTGAAAGAGAATCTTACACTGCAAAACCTCCTATCTTTGATGGCGAAAAGTTTGATTATTGGAAAGATAGAATTGAAAGTTATTTCTTATCATTTGATCTAGATCTATGGGATCTAGTACTTAATGGCTATAGTCATCCTATAGATTCTGTAGGTAAAAAGATTGAAAGAAGTGAGTTTACAGATGCTCAGAAGAAAACTTACAAAAATCATCACAAAGCAAGAACCATTCTGTTGAACGCAATTTCTTATACCGAGTATGAGAAAATCACAAACAAAGAAACTGCAAAATCCATCTTTGACTCTCTTTGTATGACTCACGAAGGAAATGCTCAAGTCAAGGAGACAAAGGCTTTTGCGCTAATCCAGAAATACGAAGTCTTCAAAATGGAAGAAGATGAGTCTGTTGAAACCATGTTCTCAAGGTTTCAAATGCTTGTTGCCGGACTCAGAGTTCTGAACAAAGGTTACTCTACTGCTGATCATGTCAAGAAAATCATCAGAAGTCTTCCAGCAAAATGGAGACCAATGGTGACTGCCTTGAAACTTGCAAAGGATTTGAATAATATCAGTCTTGAAGAACTTCTCAGTTCTTTAAGAAGTTATGAAATAGAGCTTCAAGGAGATGAACCTCAGAAGAAAAACAAATCCATTGCACTAAAGGCAAATCCAGAAAAGAAGAAGGCGTATCAGGCAAAAGAAGAAATGGAAGAATTTGAAGAAGATTCAGAAGAAGATGATATATCACTCATATCAAGAAAGATAAGTCAACTCTGGAAATACAGAAGGAACAAGTTCAAAGGACCAAGGAGAAGATTCAAATCTACATCTGGTCAAAGAAGAAACTATGGAAAAGATGTTATGTGCTTTGAATGCAAAGAACCTGGACATCTCAAATATGACTGCCCAAAGGCCAAGAAAGAAGAAAGACCTAGGAAAACCAAAAAGGGTCTCATGGCAACCTGGGATGATTCGGAATCTGAAGATGATGCTGATGAAGGTCGGGTCAACATGGCTTTCATGGCAGAAACCAAAAGTAACTCGTCAGAGGAAGAACTATCAGACTCCGACGATGAAAGAGAGGTACTTTCTTCCTTATCACGATCTGAACTTGAATTAGGATTAACTGAAATTATAAAAAGATATCAAAACCTTCAAAGAAAATTCAAAATCTTGAAAAAGAGTTTTATAGTTTCTTCAGATGATCTTACTAAAAACAAGAAAACCATTTCTGAACAAAATGAAAAAATATTTGTCTTAGAAAATTCAAACACTGTCCTGAAATGTAAAATATCTAAGTTAGAAGAAGAAATTGTTTCAAACTCAACTAACACTAGTAAAGAAGACAAATATGATAACGTATTTAAAAATTTTCTTGCCAAAAGCGTAGATAGAAGCAAAATGGCTTCACTAATCTATGGAGTCAGTAGAAATGGCAGTAGAGGTCTAGGATATTCAGGACCATCTCAACCATATGATGAAACCAGAAACATCAAAATAATACCTCTATTCAAACAATTTATTCCCTCTCGTACTGGCCTTAAGCATTCAGAACCAAAAGGCTCAAACACTGGGATTACACAAACACACACACTAAGGAAATATCCTAAACACGAACACTATGCACAAACTCCACACTGTTTCACTAACGTACGGAAATCTAAAGGGATCAGAACCTTTGGAAGAACTAATGTGAAAGGACCCACAAAATGGGTACCTAAAAAAAAGATAATCTATGTTGCAGATATCCTTAATAGCTCCATTGAAACACCAGTCATGGTACCTGGACAGTGGGTGCTCGCGACACATGACGGGAGAAAGGCTTATGTTCCAAGATCTGAAACTTAAACCTGGAGGCGTTGTCGGTTTCGAAGGAAATCAGAAAGGAAGAATCATTGGCTCCGGAACTGTTGGAAATGGTAAGCTTCCTTCCATTAAAAATGTTCTGTTAGTAGAAGGTCTAATGCATAATCTGTTGTCAATAAGTCAACTTAGCGACAGTGGTTATGATCTCATTTTTAATCAAACATCTTGTAAAGCTGTAAGTCAGAAGGATGGATCTGTCCTATTCAACGGAAAGTGGAAAAACAACACTTACAAAATTAAGTTATCTAATTTAAAACATCAAAATGTAAAATGTCTTCTTTCTATAAACGAAGAGCAATGGGTCTGGCACAGACGTCTTGGCCATGTCAGTCTGAGAAGAATCTCTCAGCTTAACAAGCTTGGTCTTGTTAGAGGCTAGCCAAATCTGAAATATTCGTCAGATGCTCGTTGTGAAGCATGTCAGAAAGGAAAGTTTTCAAAAATCTCTTTCAAAACTAAAAATGTTGTTTCTACCTCTAGACCGTTGGAACTTCTTCACATTGATCTGTTTGGCCCTGTAAAAACTGCCTCTCTCAATGGTAAGAAATATGGACTAGTCATCGTTGATGACTACAGCAGATGGACATGGGTAAAATTCTTAAAACACAAGGATGAATCACATTCTGTGTTTGCTTCCTTCTGCACCCAAGTACAAAAGGAGAAAAACTGTAAAATAGTCAGAGTCATAAGTGATCATGGTGGAGAATTTGAAAATAAAAACTTTGAAGAACTTTTTGATTCACATGGAATATCTCATAATTTTTCTTGCCCTAGAACTCCACAACAAAATGGAGTCGTAGAAAGAAAGAATCGAACTTTGCAAGAAATGGCTCGCACCATGATCCAAGAAACTGACATAGCAAAGCATTTCTAGGCAGAAGCAATCAACACAGCATGCTATATTCAAAATAGAATCTCTATAAGACCTATATTGAATAAAACTCCATATGAAATGTGGAAGAATAAATTACCCAACATTTCTTACTTTCATCCATTTGGATGTGTCTGTTTTATGCTTAACACTAAAGAGAATCTTAGCAAGTTTGATTCCAACGCACAGAAGTGTCTGTTGTTGGGATACTCTAAACGCTCGAAAGGCTACAGAGTTTACAACACATAATCAAGAATTGTGGAGGAATCCATTCATGTTAGATTCAATGACAAGCCTGACTCAGAAAAGTCAGAGCTAGTTGAGAAACTTGCAGATTTAGAAATCAGATTCTATGAATCTAAGGAAGAGGTAGAGTAAGTCAAAGAACGGCAAGATCCTACACCAGAAACCACTGAAGTAACTCCAAATACCCCATCTCAACGGAGAAAATTATTGTCCACATCCCATCCTGAGGAACTAATTCTGGGTAACAAAGATGCTCCTATCAGAACTAGATCAACCTTTAGACCATCAGAAGAAACACTTGTAGGACTAGTATCGTTGATAGAACCAGCTACAATTGAAGAAGCTCTCATGGACAAAGATTGGGTTCTGGCTATGGAAGAAGAACTTAACCAGTTCTCCAAAAATGATGTTTGGGATCTAGTTCCTAAACCTAAGGATGTTCATGTAATAGGAACTAACTGGGTATTTAGGAACAAGCTGAATGAAAAGGGGGAAGTTGTCAGAAACAAAGCACGACTCGTTGCTCAAGGTTACAGTTAACAAAAAGGAATTGACTACAACAAAACATTTGCTCCAGTTGCTAGACTTGAAGCAATACATTTACTAATATCCTTTTCAGTGAATCATGACATCACTCTATATCAAATGGATGTTAAGAGTGCATTCTTAAATGGCCATATATCAGAAGAAGTTTATGTCAAACAACCTCCTGGGTTTGAAAATTCAGAAAAATCAGACTTTGTTTTTAAACTTAAAAAATCACTCTATGGTTTAAAGCAAGCTCCCAAAGCTTGGTATGATAGATTGAGCAAATTTTTATTAGAAAAAAATTTCACCAGAGGAAAGGTTGACACAACTCTTTTCTGCAAGACATATAAGAATGACATTCTCATTGTTCAAATCTATGTTGATGACATTATTTTTGGTTCTGCTAACTCCTCTCTATGTCAAGAATTTTCAAAGTTAATGCAGGCCGAATTTGAAATGAGCCTCATGGGAGAACTAAAGTTCTTCCTTGGAATTCAGATTGATTAAAGATTAGAGGCCACTTACATTCATCAAACCAAGTACACAAAATAACTTCTGAAGAAGTTCAATATGACGGATTGCAACATTGCTAACACACCAATGCATCCAACGTGTGTCATGGGAAAGGAAGAAACAGGAGTTAAGGTTTGTCAAAAACTCTATCGTGGCATGATAGGTTCTCTCTTATATCTGATTGCTTCTAGACCTGATATATTATTCAGTGTACATCTATGTTCTAGATTCCAATCAGATCCAAGATAATCACATTTAACCGATGTCAAGCGAATTCTAAGGTATCTGAAAGGAACAACTAACCTTGGCCTAATGTATAAGAAAACACCAGAGTATACTCTTTCTGGTTACTGCGATGCAGACTATGCCGGAGATAGATTAGAAAGAAAGAGCACATCGGGGAACTGTCAGTTCTTAGGAAGCAATCTAATCTCATGGTCAAGCAAGAGACAATCTACAATTGCTCTCTCAACAGCTGAAGTAGAATACATATCGGCTTCCCTATGCAGTACTCAAATGCTATGGATGAAAAATCAGCTGGAAGACTATTAGATATATAAGAGTAACATTCCTATCTTCTGTGATAATACTGCTGTTATCTGCTTAAGTAAAAATCCAATTTTGCATTCTAGGGCTAAACACATTGAAATAAAACATCACTTTATTAGGGACTATGTTCAGAAGGGAACTCTATGCTTAAAATTCATTGATACAGACCATCAGTGGGCTAATATTTTTACAAAACCCTTAGCTGAAGATAGATTTCTAATCATTTTAAAACACCTAAATATGAAATACTGTTTAGAATAAAACATTTTCAGAACTTCATGTGTTTAGTCAGAGAAAAGCATTTTTTAAATCATCAGAACCATTTTCTTAACGCATCTCAAGTTCTGATAATTTTGTGACGTGTCATACTTTTGGAAAATTATTTTTGCACGTGATTTAAATAAAATTAAGTCACTTTAACTATTCAAATTAAACGAACAGAATTTCTCTCGAGATTGACTCAAATTTATCACATTTATTCACCTATTTCCTTACGTGTCTATCCACTCAAGTACTTCACAATCTCATAAATACCAGAACCCCTCAATCTATTAGAGAATAGTTAACACGTGTAACCTAGATTACCTCTAATTCCTCTTGGGAACATTCCAAAGACGTTCATTCTTCTTCCTTCGTGTTCTTCAACTCTTCAAAACACTCTATCACTCTCGCTCATCACCAAAACCCTAAATCTATACTCTTCCTCTCAATCGCTCAAAATGATGACCCCAATGCAAGAAGAAGACGTCAAGTTCTCACAAGAATTTGAAGAATCATCAAGGAGAATGTCAGCTCCCTCAACCGAGCCATCCTCAACGATATCTCTAACAAATCAAATGGTCGCTTCATCTTCATCTCATCCTTCTCAAATAAGCGAATAACACATTACCCAAAGAGAAGCTTCTGACACTTGCAATCTTGTAAACCTAACTGTACTCAAGGAAATGCATGTAGATTTCCAGAATCTTGCCGAAAATGGATTTAATCTGATCAAAGAAGTAGAAGCTCAAGAATGGACCACTTACTTTGATAGGCTCAAAGGACCAGTTTTTGAAGCACTTGTAAAAGATTTCTGGAGACAAGCTGTTTGTGACAAGATCCATGTTGTCTCCCATGTCCTGGGAAGAAAGATCGTCATCACTGAAAAATCCATTGCCGATCTTTACAACCTGGAGTTTATGAAGAACAAGAGAGTATATGTGATGAATAATAAATCTTCATTTGTGAAAAAGAGCATCAACCCAATCATCTACGCCAACTATCAACTGAGCAAAAAGGAGTACAAGAGAGAAGATTTGCATGGACACTTAAAAATCTGGCACAAAATCATTCTTGGCTGCATCAATCCTAGGCCCTCATCACATGCTGCAGATTTCTTCAACGCCAACATGAAATACATGCTTTACTATCTGATCACCAAAGAGAGAATGTGCCTATCCTTTATCCGATTTTACTATCTGAGAGACATGGTAACAAAAACTAGGACAACCGGTGGATACAGAAATGATATACCAAGATACATCCCTTTTGGAAGAATGCTTTTAGACATTTTCTATGAAAGTGGTATAATAGACACTCTGGTTACAGAAGTCAAATACACAGAAGATCTGACCACAACCCTTGGAGAACCAGTAAATGCCACAACTCTTAAGCAAATGAGAATAATCAATAAAGTAAAGGTAAATCCTTTCATCATCTCTGATGATTTAAGTAAACGAAGGGTCACGGTGCTGGGTTATCCTACCTATCACAGAAGTTACCAACATGAAGAATTAGCTGTATACATAGATGGAGTAAAGACACGAGGATATGATGTCGGTGAAATCAAGCATGAAGAAGAAGAGTGGGAGCAAACAGAGCAGAATGATCAGACTGATCAATTAAATTCTGAACCAACTCTTATTGAGTCTCCTAAAAGGAAAAGAAAGCATGCTACCATCATTTCTAAGCCTCAGAAATGGAAAAGGAGTCAAAGATCAAAAATCCTCGAGAATACAAGTTCAAAATCAAATCCTGATCCATCAGTTTATGTCAAACCATCTAACTTACAATCATCATGGTCTCATTCAAAAACCCCACAAATTCCTTCATTAACAACCTTACAAGACATACCTGTCTCACCAATGGCCTATGCTTTTCATCAAAAAATCATAACTGAACCCTTAACCCAGCCGTCTGATTTTTTTTCTCCTAAAATTCATAACAATCTGAACCTGCTGCTACTGAGATTAACTTATCTCAGCAACCACCATTTGAAACCAACTCTGATAAATCCAACCTTGCTCTGGTTGTCTACAATACTCCACCTCCAACTTCCTTTGAAGAATGTACAAGTCAATTTCATGACAAAGCACTTGAGAAGTTTGCTAGGTTAAGAGTGGAACTTTGTACAAGCACAAAGCTCATGGAACTTGAGAGTGCCTGTCAATATTTTCAAAAATGGCTGGACATGGAACTTACAAGAATTGTAAGTTGCTCAAACACAACCATAACTACTGAAAAAACAAAAGCTAAGGAGAGAGCAGAAGCTGAAGCAAGATTCAGAGTACTCAAGTTCTTAGCTGCTAAGCAGAAAGAAGCTGAAGAAAAGGTTGCTAAAGAAGCAAAAGAGCAAGCTGCTAGAAAGGCACAAGAAGCTGCAGAGGCTGAAAGAGCTAAAGAAAGTGCTATGATTGCTTCCACCTATGGTCCTATTATCAAGCGTCTGGGAAACGTCGTTGATGAAATCAGAACTGAACAGAAGAACTTCAGAGAAAGGTTTGACAAACAAGATACTGTCAATGAAAATCTTCAGATCATGATGAAAAAAATCAGGGACAAAGTGTCCTCGGACAGTAAATAAACCTCTGTTTTTCTTTTAAGCTTTAGTCCTGTGTTTTTCACCCTTGGACATCCATGTTTTAATCTTTTAGATTTATGACAAAAAGGGGGAGAAAGTATGAATATGATAATTTTGATCCTATAATCCTTCTTCGAAAAACAATGCTGCTTACATGCTAACAGATATATCCATTATCTCTATTAGATTGTTTTTCTGTATTTTTTTCTTCTGTGCAGATAACTCAGAATTCTGATGATGAAGAAAGACTCAAAAGGTTAATGAAGTCAGGGGGAGCCCGAAGCAAGAACCTTAATCTAATACTCAGGGGGAGCACTTCATAAAAAGAATAAGCTATCCTAAGAACCTTTTCATTTTTCCTGTGTTATATATCTCAAAATTGTGTCATCAAATTATATAGTTTTGTCATCATCAAAAAGGGGGAGATGGTGAGAACAAGACTTGGTTCTGCAATATTATCTCTAAGTTTTGAGGATAATAGATGAATATTTGTATGAACAATTTTGTGCAACTAATGTTGTTATTTGTGAGAACCTAGCAAACAGGTTCTACTTCCGTGAATTGGCGCAATGCTTAATGAAAGATGCTTCGAAGAACTGAACCCAATTCGAAGATAAGACAAGATTCACATAACTCTGATACGAAAAGAAAAAGAAAATGAATTTTGAAGATCAAGAGACAAAGGTTCTGATGGGACGAAGTCCAAATGCTGAAGCCTCACGATTTTCGATCAAGGTTCTGAAGACCTACCCAAAGTCGACTCTCATGCTTCAATCAAATATTATCAGAAGCCTCTGAAGATTTGAAGAAAGTGGATTAAGAGAACAAGGTTCTAAAGACAAGTTCTGAAGATTCTAGAAGCGCAGAGCTGATGATTCGAAGACTTGATAATCTCAAGAACCGAGCAATGGTTTCCCTTCTCACTCACGCTCACAAAAAGCCTCCGAAGTTGAGAAGCCCAGAAAACCTGCCAAACTGTACAGCTGTACCATATTACATCGTTAAAATTCTCGAAGACTGTGCGAAATACAAACAAGACAATCTGACAGAGACAGGACGCGCTACATGCAGAAGATTTTGTACCAGTCCTCACGCTTCCAGCCGTAAGCCTACTTAGCTATCATGATTTCATTTTAACGGCTCTTTTCACTCGGCTATAAAAGGAAGCTCAAAGACTTGAAGAAAGACACACATGCGAACTGCTACAATACATTTTTAAGTCTGTTCTTTCTGAAGTCATTCTGGGTCTAAAATCGTGTTTGCGTTATCAGCTTGATAAGAAGCAATTCTTTGTAAACTCATTGTGTCTGAACTTAAAAGTTGTATTCCTTAAGAGAGTCTTGTGATTAGATCTCTTGAGAAGTCTAGGACGTGTGTCTTAGAGGTTGTGCCTTGAGTAAGACCTGTGTGGTTGGATTACTTGAGAAGTCTATAACGTGTGAGTTCTAGAGGTTGTTGTTAGTCACCAGCTGTGTAGCTCGTGCAGTGTACTATTTTGTTGAATAGTGGATTATGACCTTGTTGAGAGAGGAAAAATCACCTTGGCGGGTGGACTAGACTAACTTGGGAGATTCTCAAGTGAACTAGTATAAACATAACGTGTTTATATCTTTTTGTTTAACCAAGCTGTTGTTCTTTAGAAAACGGAAAAAGTTTTAACAAGGAAAGTTATTCAAAAGAAACGATTATTTTGAAAAACCAATTCGAACCCCCCCTTGCGTTTTTCACACCTTCATCCTTTACCCAATCACGGAGGGCCTGCTGTGAGCATGATTGATGATAATCTTAAGGCAGAATTTATCATGGACGTCGATGAGGTAAAGACTCCAATGGTTGTTGTTTTCAAGAAATTGAAAGAGCATGGGCTGTTAAAAGGTTTGCATGGCAAATGTCAGATCTGTGATGACAATCCTAATCAGTGTCGGAGGCTGAAAGGATGTGTCCAAATTCTGATGAACCAAGGTGAGGTTCAGTTTGCCAGATCTCAGCCTGTCGAAGAGGTTGCTACCATTGAGCCATTCACTATTATCTATAGAAAGGTCCCTGTTGAATCCACCAAACAGAGGAAGGTACAACCTATTGTTGTTTGCCCACCAAAACCATTTCAATACCAGAATTCTAAGGAGGTACCTTGGAGGTACAGGTCTACGGTGTTTTCCGGAGGTAAGAAGGTAAGGTTTCCTGAATCCTAGATTGTGAACGTCACCACTGGAGGTATGACTCGTAGCGGACGTGTGTTTGCTCCGAAAGTCACTTCAAAGCCAGTTCAGGTTCCAACAGTTGTTTCCTCACAGGGTAAGCCTGCATCTACTACCCCTGTTATTCAGCTAGAGGCATCTACTGCAATTCCAGTGCCGAATATTCCGTCTGCGGATGTTTCGAAGAACAAAGAAATGCTTGATGATCAGGAATTCCTTAAAATAATTAAGAAAAGTGATTTCAAAATTGTGGATCAGCTAAGGCAGACTCCTTCTAGGATCTCTATTTTGTCTTTACTCATGAGTTCACCCGCGCATCGATCGGCTTTGCTGAAAGTATTGAACACTACACATGTTATGCATGATATATCCATCGTTGATTTCGATGATGTAGTGGCCAATATATCCGCAAGCAGATATTTGGGTTTCAATTAATCAGAATTGCCTTCTGAAGGAGCCGCTCACAACAAAGCATTGCACATATCTGTAACTTGTGCGGACAGCCTCTTATCCCGCGTTCTAGTTGATACCGATTATTCCCTTAATGTCATGCCTAAGGGCACATTAAGTCAATTACTGGTGGAGGGAAGCGAGATGAGGCCAAGCTCCTTGGTTGTTAGAGCCTTTGATGGTTCTCGAAGGCAAGTCATGGGAGAGGTGGACCTACCTATCAAAGTTGGACCGCATTTGTTTACCATTACTTTCCTAGTGATGGATATCAATCCAGCATACAGCTGTCTTTTGGGCTTACCATGGATCCACGCCGTTGGGGAAGTTACGTCCACTTTGCACAAGAAACTGAAATTCATGTATGACGATCAGTTGGTCATCGTCTATGGTGAGGAGGATATAATTGTGAGTGAACTGTCGTCTTTCTGATATGTTGAGACTGAGGAAGGCATAGCTGAGGTGTCTTTGCAATGTCTCGAGTTCGAAGATGTCAGTTCAGCTTCAACTAGTAGATCACCACAGTTGGCTTTAGCGTCTGCTAAAAGTGCTAAGGAGGCTATTCAGAAAGGTACTTTGTCAGGTTGGGGGCATCTGATCGATGTGGTTGAAAAGCATAATCGATTCGGATTGGGCTATCGTCCTAGTCGTCGATCTGGTTCCTCTGGTCATAAGCAGTACAACTTTGTCAAGTTCAAAAGCGCGGGTTATCAGCAGGGTAACATTGTGGCAGTTATTGATGACGTTGGTCCTAGCCGACAGACTCCTAGCTTTGTACGCAAGTGTCCACCTGGGTTCAAGCTCAACAACTGGACATCAACTGTGATTCTTGTGGTTTTTCCCATGAACATGTAATGCATTTTGCTTTTTCCTTCCCTCGTATGTGCCCGAGACGAGTGGATAGCTTGTAATGGGCCACACGTTTTTGAAATATTATGTGATCAATAAATGAAAGTTTTGCATTCAAAATCTTGCTCTATTTATTTCTTTATTTTACTTTTTCACAAACAATTGGCGAAAGTTTCTTTTCCTTTACCTTTTCAAATAGCCCATTCTAAACATATTCATAAACATGCAGAACTAATAAATGCATTGATAACAACATGGCAAACATCCGTTGTAATTCTGGGATTCCAATTAACCAAGCCGAAGAAGATGGTGAGAAAGATTGTGAATTACCGGCTAAACTAGCAAGGCTCCTTGTGCACGAGCAGAAAGAGATTCAGCCACACAAAGAGCCAGTGGAAGTTGTCAATCTTGGTACTGATGAAGTCAGAAGAGAAGTCAAGGTTGGCGCATCCCTTGCAGAGCATGTACACTCCGAGTTAGTCAAGCAATTGAAAGAGTATGTTGATATATTTGCCTGGTCTTATCAAGATATGCCTGGGTTGGATACCAACATCGTTGAACATCGCTTACCACTCAAGCCTGGATGTCCTCCTGTCAAGCAGAAACTCAGAAGGACTAGACTCGACATGGCACTCAAAATCAGAGAAGAGGTCAAGAAACAGCTCGACGCTGGGTTCCTAGCCACTTCTGAATATCCTGAATGGATTGCTAACATCGTCCCAGTTCCTAAGAAAGATGGGAAGGTTAGAATGTGTGTGGATTATCGAGATCTCAACAAAGCAAGCCCGGAGGATGATTTTACTTTGCCTCATATTGGCGTCTTGGTAGACAATACCGCACAGTTCTCTGTCTTTTCCTTCATGGATGGTTTCTCAGGATATAATCAGATCAAGATGTCCCCGGATGATATGGAGAAGACTACTTTCATCACGCCATGGGGTACATATTGTTACAAGGTCATGCCATTCGGTCAAAAGAATGCAGGGACAACTTACCAACGTGCCATGACAACCCTCTTTCACGATATGATGCATAAAGAGTGTCGTACCCCAAATTTTGACCACTCTTCTTTTCCATTTTTAACTAACTTAGGATTTAGATCACTAACACACCCTAAAGTCCATATGAGTCATTTGGTAAAATAAAATGACCTAAAAAGTCATAGAGGGACCATTTTGACTCTTTAAGAGATTTGATCTCATCACAGTTTAGTTGCTTTTTTTAAAAAACTTTTTAGGGTATAATTTTAATTTCAATTTAGTATATAATTTCATTTAATTAACTAGTTAGGATAGTATATAATCATTTTAGAAAAATTTAGGACTAACCTATTAGAAGATATTTAGAAGTCATTTTTAGTGACTATTATTAATTAGGATTAATTAGTAAAGTTAAATAATTCACTAGTGGCATTTCATTCCTACTAAATACAATAGCCCATTTGGTAGGGATTTAATGATAAAGGCTTACAAGCATAAGGGCATGAGTTCGAACCTCACATTCCTCACTTTTTGTGTTTGTTTCTAACTTTTCTAAGGTGGACGCCACCTTAATAAGGCGTGGCAGGCGCCACCTTTATGTTGTGTGGTGGGCCCCACCCCTTTTTTTTCCTTTTCTTTTAATATTTTATCATTTCTTTCGTTCCTCTTTCTTTCCTTGATTATTTCTTCCATTTTCTTCTTTTGTAAATAAGATACATTCTTCTAAGCACCTGGAAAACACAATAAACTATTGTCATAATAAAACATAAATCAAATAAAATAAATAAAACGAAACTAAAATCCATGTGAATCGGGTCTAAAAATATGATACATTTTCGTGTTATCAGGACTTTGTGCGGGATAGAAAAATGGTGTAGGCACCTCTTCCTGATACATATAACCGTCCTCATTAATATAGGATTTCCACCCCTCATCTGTATCGGAGGAATCTCCCTCGTTGATGGTATGGACTTCATGAGACACTGGGTGAAGGAAACCTCCACTATGGAAGAAGTTCTGAATGGGATGAAGACCTTCATTGTTAGTAGCTGTCTGGGCACAGTTTGAAGAAAAACCAATACCTTTCTTTTTCTTATTGTCCGTAGGAATGACAAGTTATCCCCATCCTTTGGCATTGTTACTTTTTATCACTTTGAGAGCATCCTTGTACGTGGAAATCGACGTTCCCTTTTCTGATTGGTTGTCATTGCTCACCGAAAGTGCTTGGAACTGAGTTCCAACAACCTCTTCTGGTTCTACATAAGTGGACGATGATAAGTTACTCACAATCAAGGCTTGCTCTCCGCAGACTGTGACGAGTTTGTCGTTTTTGACGAACTTCAGCTTTTGGTGAAGCGTCGAAGTAACTGCCACAGCCTCGGGTATCCAAGGTCTTCCTAACAAACAGCTGTATGCTTCCCAGATGTCCATGACCTGGAAAGTGACTTGGAAAGTGTGAGGACCGATAGTTATGGGAAGTTCGACTTCGCCGATAACTGTTTTTAGGATCCGTCAAGTGCTTTGACGATGACCTCACTGCCTCTCATTGGAGATCCTTTGAATGATAGTCGCGTTAGAGTGGACTTCAGAATAACATTCAGATCCAATCCGGTGTCAACCAGTAGGCTGGCTAAAGCATCGTCATAGCAGTTGAATGTAATATTAAGCGCCATGTTGTGACTTTTTCCTTCTTCTGGCAATTCCTCATCACTAAACCCCAAGTTGTTGCAGGAAGTGATGTCGGAGATGATACTGTCGAATTGTCTTATTGACACATCTTGTTCCATAAAGGCCTGCTCTAAGACTTTCTGTAGATCTTCGTTGTGAGCTTCGGAACTGAGTAAAAGAGATAATACATATATTTTTGAAGGAGTTTGCAACAGATGATCAACAATGTTGTACTCACTCTTCTGGATGAGCTTCAGCATCTCATCGTTGTTCTTTCAAAAGTCGTGATCAAAGGATTGACCGACTGGTTGATCAGGAACTTCCGTTTTAGGTTCCTTTTCTCTGGTAGGTTCTCCAACTCCTCAATTGAAGATTCGACCTCTCCGTGTTACTCGACTGATGTCTGCAAAATTCACGACGGAGGGTAATGGAATTTCCTTTCCATTCTTAATTATTGTTGCACCGTATTTGTAAGGGATTGCCTTAGTTGATTCATACGGTAATGGTCCCGGTAGATAGATTACTACAGGAGCCTTCTGATTCTTCTGACCATTGTAAGTAATTTCAATAGGTTCCAGGTTGGGAACTTTCGATTCGTCAAGTAAAGGGATGGTGGTACAAACATCTTTGGTCCTTTTATGATCATAGATTACGACGATGTCTTTGATTTGATCAGTGAAATAGGATGGCATCAAGTTGATTGACCCAGAATTTGGACACGGTCGAATCTCTTTGTGGTCTAAGTGACTTTGAAGGGTTGCTCGCACGAGGTAGCATCCTTGATTATCTTTAGAGAAAATTCTACAGCGTTCATAGTTGTGTGGTGGCACCCGGCCACGTCCGCTCTGTATTCGGTGTTACCTCACTAGATCTGTTTCCATTGATCGAACATCCTGATTCTGATGCCTAGTAGGGTTCCCGTCAATCATACTGACTTGTTGCGTGTCTTCATCTTGATAGATCGGAAGCCACTAGTGGTTTAACAAGTGTTGTAAAGTTCTTTGAAAAAGAGCGCATCCTTGGTCGCTCTCACGACATCCCTTACAGTTCTGATAATCATGTGAAGTCAGAAAACTGAGCTGGACTTGCTTAGCATGTAACTCCACCAAGCTGGTATTCATCAAGCGAATATCAAAGATTTGAATCATATTCACTTGATACTAACTTCTATCACGGTAATCCTGAATCCATCCAAGATCCATCTGACGCTGGAGGGCCTCTTGTACAAAAGAGAAACCCTGATCGTTTATTGAGCAGATAGGACAGGAATCGTAGTCGTGTCGTGGCAGATTATGATGTTTGCTTTGCCTTGAGTGAATTGCCACCAAGTTGACATTCATTGCACGGATGTCGTGGTTTTGAATGATGTTGGAATTGGTCTAAGTCATGTTGACCCCACGAATTCGGTGATCTTGGATCCATCCGAGATCCATCTGTTACTGTAGAGATGATTGCACCACAGAACACCCTTGATTGTTCTTAGAGCAGATATCACACTGGTGATAGTTATGAGATGGTATATACCCATATCCGCTCTGTCTGCGATGCATTTTGACCAAGTTGGCCCTCAATAAGAGTACATCATGAATTTGATAGTTGTGGTTAGACTCTCCCTCTATCAAATTTACTGCAGCTTTCTCGTGTTGAGTCAGCGGGTTCGTATGAACATTTGGATTTGTATCCTTGAAGGATAAGACCCCGTTCCTAACAAGCTTCTGTACATCAGATTTGAAGCTGAGACAGTTTTCTATGTTATGCCCTAGTCCTCCTTGATGGTAAGGGCAAATCTGATCCGCTTTGAACCAAAAAGGCGGATTCTCCGGTATTGCAAGAGGAGCCATGGTTTGGACATGCCCCTTGATCAATAGTAGCGGAAATAGTTCTGAATACAACATTGGTATAGGGTCGAACTCTGGTGGTCGTGTTGTACGGTTGTTGTTGTATGGAGGACGAGCCTGCTGAAGAGGTTGTTGTGTCCTTTGCTGATATTGTTGTTGATTCGGTTGACTTTGAGCAACCTGAGGTTGATACGTAGGAACAGGCGCAGGGTTGATAGTAGGAGTTACAGCTGCCACTGGTTGATACCATCGTCTTTGCTTTCCGAGAGAGATATTACCAATATCTTGCTCTTTTTTCTTAGGGATAACACTATCGTATCTTTTGGTACTGCTTGATGGTCCAGCGTCTTTAACTAGCCGTCCTTCCCGGACTGCTTCTTCAAGACAAACTCCCATGCCCACTGTCTCAGTGAAGTCACTGGGCGCACTGGCAACCATTCTGTCGTAGTAAAATGAGCTCAGGGTTTTTAAGAAGATCTTTTTCATCTCTTTTTCCTCAAGAGGTAGACAAATTTGAGGGGCAATTTTACGTCATCTCTGAGCGTATTCCTTAAAGGTTTCCTTGTCCTTTTGCGACATGGCTCTGATTTGATCTCTGTCTGGTGCCATGTCCAGGTTATACTTATATTGCTTAAAGAAGGCAGCTCCAAGATCTCTGAAAGTGACAATCTTAGTGCGGTTTAATCCCATGCACTATTTGAGTTCGGCACCGGTTAAAGTATATATCTTGAAAATAATGGATCAGTAGCTGTTGGTTCTCTGTCAGAATTGACATTCTCCGAGCGTACATCACCAAATGGCTTTGAGGGAAAGAGCTACCCTTGTACTTTTCAAATTTGGGCACCTTGAATTTGTGCGGAATATTCACATTGGGGACCAAAAAAAGGTCTGCGACGTCCTTTCCGAATAGATCCTGACCGTGAATGGATTGCAGTTCCTTCTGCATCTCCAGGAACTCTTCCTGGAATTCCTTTATTTTGTCGTTCATACTTTCGTTTCCAACAGACGGTATCTGGGAAATCTGTCCTTCCGGGACAGTGTGTACCACGGGTGGTGGTACTGCCATTACGACAGTGACTCTTGGTGCTTCCCTCTCCCGAAGTTTGTAACCTTCAAGAGTTTCTGTCATCCCCCTGGCATCTTTGCTTTCCCGAAGTTTGTAACCTTCAGGCCCAGCAGTTCCTGCTGCAGTTTCCGGATCTTCAGTGATCGACGGAATATATCCTTCCGGGATTTAGTTGAGTGGCATGCCCCAGGGACGATCTTTAGGCATGGTATACCAAGGATCAAACTTTTCCACTATGGTCGTCGATGTGATCTCTGAGATCATAGTCCTTTGTTGTTGCAGCTGGACTGCTGCCAGAGCTTGCATGTCATTGTGAAGTTTCCTCAGATCTTCTTACAGAGCGTCGAGTTCTTCTCTCAACTCTCTGTTCTCTTCCTCAAGATTATCCATTTTCTTTTGTTGAATGGCCTGAGTATTGTACGAATGAGACAGTGTGACTCTAGAATCGAGACACAAACATGAGATTCGTAGGTAAGAAGAATGCGTTATGTGAGAATGATGAATGATATGCAATGATTATATTATATATATTTTTTGTTTAATCAAAAGAAACTTCAACAATTGGATTGCAAATATCAAACAATGGGGGAACCCCGTTTTATTGAATTCAGAGATTGCGGAAAAGGAAATACAGTAATTTACATAGTGCTGTAAAAGGAAAAACCTAAGCTAATGGATCCTGAGTCCTCTCTGAGAATGGCTCAGGTGCTGGTTCAGGTATTTTCCTTTTCTTTGACCGGGGCACTCGAGCCGTTGTCGGGTTGTCGTTCCTTTGCCAAGCGAAAGGAGCGAGCAAATTACTTTGGTCTTCTTGATTTTCTACAGCATGTTGCTCTAAAATCTCTATCAGAGCATCTTTTTCTTTTAATTGTTGCTGTATTTTCTTACACTCCACATTGAGAATACAATATTTGTTCTTCCAAGACATCTTCTCCTATTGAACTCTGTTGAGAGTAACCTGAAGTTTTTCCGTATCTGACATAAAATAAAGGAGAGATTCCTTTAACGGAAGAACTTCCTGATGAGGGTAAGGCATCCTCATGTTGAGAGCTCTAGTTTGTACCCAGTGGAGATAAGGTTCCACAGAGACACAGTCCGGTTTTCCTAGAGACTCTCTTCCTTTCTTGTGAACATGTTTCCAGGCATGCACTATTTCTGTCTTTAGCGCTCTGTCACTTTTTCCTTCCTTGAAGAAAAGACCTTTCAGATGAACATTACGCGGGACATGTCTCATCGGGTATCCAAATTGATGACGAACTAAAACTGGATGATAATTGATTCCTCCTTTAATTCCTATGAGGGGTACATTAGGGAAGTTTCCACAACGGTCAATGATTTTGATCCCGTCATAGATTCGATTGTACCAATCGATGTCAGAGTTGGTAAGAGACATGATTCTCTGCGACCAACGTAAAGTATTCTTAGGATCCCAAGATGCAGCAGACATCAGGTGATCATTCCTCCGCCGTACAAATTCCTTAAGTGCACAGAATGATAAGCATCTGCGAGTAAGGTTGGTACAGGGTTTCCAATCAGAAATATCTTAATGGCATTGATATCAACGAAGTTATCGATGTTGGGAAACAAAAATAACCCGTAGGTGAGCAAAACAAAGATGCTCTCGAAAGCGGCCACATTCCCTATACTAGCAAAGTACAGGGCTTTCTTTATCAAAAACTGAGCTGGCAACCCTTGGACTCCACCCTTAGTGGTCATGTGAGTCCTGACTTCTGACTCGTCCAAATAGATTACTCTTGTAATGGTTTGATCCTTTAGAATTTCTTCTAGTTCAGAAAAGGGAGCTTGATCAGTGATGGGTAAATCAGTCAGGTGAGAGTACTCCTCCAGTGTTGGTGCTAGTTGATAATCTGGGAATGTGAAACAGTGATAGACCAGATCGTAGAACTGAATCAGAGTAGACAGGATTCCCTCAATTACATGGACCCTTAACAGAGACAGCAGTCCTCCGTACTTAGTATCGCTCCCAGGATTTTCATCCAGGTACAAACGCGAAAGTGGTGCGGAAACAGACTCGCCAACAATGTGTATTTATCCCAAGAGAGGGAAAGAAAACACTGCGTAAACCCGAGGGAAGGGAAATGCATGGTCTCGCGACCAAGAGAAACGGGTAAGGGAGTCGGTTACGCGAGGGGAAGGTATTAGCACCCCCACGCGTCCATCGTAATCGATGGGATCCACACTTGCTGTCTCGATCAAAGGGTGTCATCATCTGAAGCTCCGCTGCTACTGGAAAGGAAAAGGAACAAGAACGGAAAAGAAAGGAGAAACGAGGGAGAAAAGAAAAAGAAGTGACTCGATAGGACATCGACGGAGTCCTAGGCCTACGTATTCTCTCGTGCAATGGGAAAATCAGAGTCAACGTAGTTCGGACACGAACCGGGGGGTTTGCTCGCCAAGACATCGCCGTCTTGTGCCTACGTATCCTCGGTCTAACCAGAAGGAGGAAGTCATAGCAGTTGTAGTTCGACTTAACCAAGTCTGTGTTTTTTATGAGTGACGTTAAGTTCGCGTCCGGCAGTTGGGGTCGATGCCTGTTTGCGACAAAACGGAAAATAACGTGCTCTTTTCTGAAAATGATTTGAAACTTAACAATCCCGAAGGATAAAAAAGTTTTGAGTTTGTTTTGTGTTTTTTAGACAGAAATGGATTGAAGTTAGTTTGTAGCTTGCATTGCACCCAAGTCTACAACATAGGAACGAATACGTCGCATATCGTCCCTAACAGGACGTACACTAAGCATCCTAGAAGAATGAAGGGAAACCCCTCATTTCTCACTTCCCATATATAAGGCTCATGCGCAATACACGTTTAACCTTTATTAAGTGTTTTTGAAAGGTTATGAGATAAGAAGAGAAGGCTCAAGGAAAAGAAAACACTAAGGGGAATTCTATCCTAATGTTATCATGCAAAAGATGGCCCTAAGGGGAGGTTTGAGAACCTAAGTCTAAAGAAGAGATGGATAGAACTACCTAATGCTTATCCTACCTCACCTTAATCACAAATTAAGGATGAGCTAGGATCCCAAAGGGGTGTGAGAAAGTCATACACAAAGCATTAATCATGTTATTCACAAAAGTAAAAGACAAGTAAGATAGATGAGAGATGAAAGAAGAGATGAACATGGATAACCATCCACATGTTCAAGCACCTTACCTCTGCCCCTACATAAAAGGTTAGTATCAAATGAATACAAGTAATGAATACAAGTATCAAAAGTAAACCAAACAAGTGCTAGTTTCTTTAAGAAGACCACTTGAAAAGCAAACAAAGGTTTAACTAAAAGGGAAGAGTCCTAAGGGTTAAGGATGCTTCAAATTCAGTAGGTACATGCTAAGGATCCCAACTAAATTAAACATACCAAATGAAATCAAACAATGTCAAACTATGCATTAAAAGTTCACACAAGTGCAAGTTATGCAATAACTGTGTAAGATGAATGCAAATGGTTCATAAACATGAATAAATGCATATGTAAACATCAAAGTCAGAGGTGAATGAAATTTATTAAAGCATGGAGATGTCATTGAATGAACATATAAGTCATGTATGCAAGCATTTAAAGAAATGAAGCAAGAAGAAGTGAACAAATACAATTGAAGTTCAACAATGAAGCATACTTGTAATGCAAGTCAAAGACAAAAATGAAATGAGATCATACATGTATAATGGACACAAGTCAGTAGAACATGACATTTGAGATGACATTTAGAAGTCAAGAATGTATGCACAAAGTTCACACAAGTATCATGTTGAAGCACATAGATGATTAGGAGCAAACATGTTCAAGTTAAGTCAAACAAACATACAAAAGTTTATGAACATAAGAAAACATGACATGTGCAATTATAGGTCATGGAATATGGTTGAGGATGATTGCAAATAGAAATGAATCATGTTTAAGGGATGGTTTAAGATCATGCAAGTGTTGCTACAAACATATGCTCAAAGAAGATCAAGTAAGAATGCACAATTATACAACACACTTCAAGTTAAAACATGTGCATACAAGTCATGTGAGGATGAACTTTGAGTGACCTATAACATGAGAAAAGTGACCTATAATGTTCATGCAACATGGATTAAAAGGTCTCAACAATTTTCAAAAGGAAATGCACACAATCCACATCAATACCCTAGCACAAGCCTTCTAACATTCACACAAACAACCATGCTTTCATACAATCCATAAAGTCATGTTAAGATAATGAGAAAATTGAGAAAATACAATTAAATGGAGGTGAAATTAGTTTGCAAACATATCTCAAAAAGATGGCTCAAAATCAATTACCAAACATGCTCAAAGATGTTTCACAATATCAAACCAATCACATAAACAAATGGCTCAAAGACCTCATTCAAAAGTCAATCAAAAAATGACCTAAAAATCAATGTAAAAAGTATGAGATAAATCAATATATCATGAAGGAATGTATCAAATATCAGGTGAAAATTCAACACAAAACTATGTCAAACAAATTAGAAATGAAGTATGTATCATGAATAGATGCACAAACAAAAGAAATTAAGTGGAAATTCATGAAAACAAAACAAAATATGCCAAAATCAGAAAATAAAATGTGAGAAAATTATTTAAATGAATTATAATGCTCCATGAATTTTTGTGGAGTTTTTGGAAGCTAAAAAATATTTATAAAAATCAAATGGCAAACATATATGAAAAGAAAATTAAAAAAAAACAAAGAAATGGTCAGGGGGGTGCCACGAAAGCAAAAACCAAGTTAAACTACATTGGGCTTTAAAAACAAGGTGTGCATATATCAATACCAGCCCAGTCCAATACCACATGCTCAGATAAGGTCTATGTGGTGGACTTCAGTCAAAAGTTGACTCAATAATGGCCTTTAGACCAGGTCAGCACAAGATGATCACGTAAGTCCAATCATCATATGGATCAATAATGTGTACATGATAAGCAATGAAGATGCAAACACACTTGATCCAATAATTCAAAAATAACCAGAAAAAGAAGCACGTGAGTGGTGCGTGGTTTCATTAATGCGCTGGCATGCTCTAGTGCGTTGGATTCAAATGATCAGACGGCTGGGATTTAAACTGAGAAAACAGCTAGGGTTTCAACCATCACCGGCCAGAGAAGACTCCAGTCATCTTCTCCGACCACTCTCCACCGTGCCAAAAACTTCAGGTCACCAGAAATGATCAAATCACATATCAAAACAATCCTCAAGTCATGTAGATCATGGACCCAGCATCAAAATTCACAAACACATCACACACAGAGAGAATCGAAGGAGAGAAGTTTGCCCTAGAAATTTCAACTAAGCACTTAAGGTGCCTATCAACTAGCCGGTAATCACATTGCTCCTATTGAGCTTAAATCCCACAAAAAACAAGTAAAATCCAAGCATACAGAGAGTAAAAAGATTGAACTGAAACCTGTACTTTTGATGCTTCCTTTGCTACAAGAAAAAAAAACCAGAGATGAGGCTCCTTGCTTTGGAGATGATCACTAGCCAAATAAAGGCTACACAAACTTCAAAATTCTTGCAAAACTAAACTGATCAAGATGAAGAGGATTCAAGATGCAACTTTTATCTAATCCTTTGCTACAGATGTTGATTGATGATGAATGAAGATGAAGAAAGTAGAGGAAATTGAAATCTCAGAGCTTCGAGGGGGAGAAAAATTCAGAGAGAGAGTGTGAGGTTTTGGTGAAATGTGAAGAAATGAGCCAATTCCCTTGAAAAGTTTGTTAGAGTTTCTATTTATATGTTGGGTTAGATGTTAACCACTGTAGTTAATAGTTAGATGCAAGGTTAGGTTAGTTGAGGTGAAATGAAAATGAATTTGAGAAGTGGAGAGTGAAGTGAGGTTAGTGTTAGCTCGGGTTATCATGTGTGGAGAGGGAGCATGGTAATTATGGTGAGGTTCAAACTGAATGGTGATGATGATGTATTGGATTGCATCAGCTGCAACTTCTCAAGCAAGTTTCTCTTCCTTTTGTTGTGGTTTGAACAAAAATGGAGTGCATGGTAAATGAGCACGTGTGTATGTAAGGAATGGTTTGTCTTGAAATGGTAATGTTTAGTGACATGGGATGAAGCATGCGCATGACATCAATAAAATGCAACAAATTCTGTTTACTTGGTATGGAAGAAACAGTTGGTAGGATGATGAGTGTGAAGCATCATATCTCAATGATCATGGGGTGGAAATGGTTGTTTTTTGGTCGTTTGGAAAGAGGTCATGGAGTACAATAAGGTTGATGTTCAAAACAATTGCAAATGGAACCTCTAACATACTAAAAAATGAACATGAAAATGTATGGTCATGACTGCATTAACATGCCACCCTGACTTGGTCTTGACCAGCCCCTCTGCGTGTGAAATTCAAGTGTGGTGACCCGACTTTAACCCATTATAACTCTCCATGAGTTGCTCAGATGAAAAAGCTCTCAACACCAAAGTTGAAGAGGAGATTGAGAGGAACAATTTTCATGTTGGACATTTTTTCAATTGAATCCTCCATCAATGAGATATTTGTCCATGAACTTGCACACAACATGCACACCAAGTGTTTGTGAAAATAACTGCGTGCTGACTAGTCATGACTTGCCAATTTGCCTTGATTTGCCTCAACTTTAATTGATCATATCTCTCTCAATTTTGATCCAATAGGCATGTCCTTGGTATGGTTTTGAAGCTTGGAATGTGAACTTTTGATAGGCCTCCATAACCTTTCAATTTGGTGCTTGGATCATGTAAAAAGAATACCCTAAAGTTGGGTGCTCAACTTGCCAAAACTTGCCATAAATGGAAACCCTTCATTACTATTTTTGGAAACTTTTCATATCCTTTGATTTCTTGTGAATCTCTTGACATCTCTTAATCAAATCTTCAACAATAATCATATTTAAAATAAAGAGCATGAATTTGACCTTAAAAAGTCAAGAGTTGACTTTTCTCCTGCACAGTTGACTTTTCCCCAATTCTCCTGATTCTCAATCAATTGATCAATTGAAACCCCTCCAAACCAAATTGATAGACAATTTTCCAATCTTAGACATTTAAGGACATGAGGAATACCATAGAATCAAGTCTTGCCCAAAAGGTCAGAAATAAATTGATCTTATGGCAAACCCTAGTTTTGGTGCCCTCAGTCTAGGAGGAAGCAGCACATCCTCCAAATCTAAATTCCTTTGAGTATGATGTGTGTCCTCTCAAACAATGATGAGATATGCCATTGGGTGATGATAAAAACTCAAGAATCTTACCCATTAGGGTGTTATACTCAAGAATTCCAAAACCCTAATTTGAACAACCATGCTAGGAAATGATGAACTGCTTCAATCCTTTGTTGAGTTCCCATCTATTGATGACTTTAGGGCTCAAATGAGATGAATTGAGATATGAGGAGCCCTTATGACTTGTTTGGAAAAGTTTGATTCTTGTCTTTTGGCTTTGGATTGTCCATACCTTGAGATACCTGATCCCATGCCTTACAACCAACGATGTGTGATTTGGTATGACCTATTATGAAATGCAAATGAATGAAGCATAAGCCAATTATGAGGTAATAAATAAGAGAGCAAATTTTGGGGTATTACACTTAGCTCTGAAAGCATCAGGGTTAGTTATCATCCTTGCCAACCCTCTCAAATCCTCTAGTTTTGGAACCTTGAAGGTGTACTTGTGAGTCTTCCTTCTACCAAAATCCATAACGCAATCTTTTTTCTTTGACATTTGCAATCATTGTCTTAGTTTAATTTGAAAAAGAGAGACTAGAAGATAAGATTTTTTTTATTAATATTTTTTAATGAAATGAATGTATGAATACAGCACACAAAAACATAGAAAAAACATGGGGTCAAAGGTTCGGTGTCATGAAGTCATGGCTCTACCCATCCCCAAAGGTTATACTGGTGATTTTTGTACATGTCCTCAAAATCATTGACCCCTCTTGGGATAACAACAACAGGCTGGTTCACCCGAGCGAGCTGCAGTATCTTAGAGTAATCTCAAATGAGGGTAGTATCGCGTGACAACTATTTCCGATAGCTTCCGCACTACAAAATAGTAACAAGGTTTCAGTCAACTAAAATCCTCAGCTTCTCAGATAACCCAATTGAACAATCTGCTTTCAACAACCAAAGTCGTATAGATATTGAATCCGCAAAGGGTCTCTCCACTGATTCAATGGTCGATCGCGATCTCTTATTTGGGAGTCACTCCCTGTAAGATTACCCGTCTAGTGCCATCACTTATCTTAGGTGTATACTCAATCTTTCCAGATGCGACATCACTCGCATTCCCATTAGCAGAAAAATAAACACGGATATCAAGTAGGAAAAGCGATATATATATATATATATATATATATATATATATATATATATATATATATATATTCCTAGCATCCTAGACCTCTATAATTCTATTCCTAACAAATAAAATAACTCCCTAGCAGAGTCGCCATTTTTCTGTAGCGAGCGATTTTTGTCGGTGACGCGACCACCTTATCGCTGAAGTTTGGGTTTTCCTCCTCGAGGAGAAAGGGTGCTACTTTCTGATTTCTTATTTATCTCATGAAGCTGGAAGGGAAAGGGAAGCTATCTGAAACTAACCTTGCACGCAAATGTTTAACGGAAGAAACACATTAAAGAGATTGGGGGGTCCGGGGTCAGGTTATACGATGGGGTGTTGTCAATTACCCATCCTATATGTGGTTATCCACAGGATATTAGCTTTACGTTTTGCCTTGTAATTGATGGTGTTTATTTGTTAATGGGTTGGGGAAAGTTTCTTGGGAAGTATGAGTGAGTGAGTTTTTGTTGATGTTCGAGTGTTTTTGGTAAGGTACTGGACCTAAGTTTCGATTGATGTGTAAAGGTGTTGGTCCTGGGGTTTTTGTTTAGTATGCTCGCTAAGATTTCGCAATCTTATGCATACTATTCCTGTTTAAATGAAACAGGGAAATCAGAGCAATCGTAGTTCCTCCTATTCTAAGGGAGGAAAATGATGTTTTGGTGTCTTGTTCAAAGCCCAAGATTGAAGCTAAAAGGGTATTTATGTCTTGTTCAAAGCCCAAGATTGAAGCTAAATGGGTATTGAGAGGGAATTTGTCATCTCTAAAGAGAGATTGTTGACTTTTGTGTGCCTTAATCAAAGCACAAGGTTGATGCTAAAAGGTTAATTGACTCGGCTAGGTGATTTCTTTATACAAAGCCTAAGAGGAGGCTAGAAGTGCCCGACTCAACAAGAGAGTGTTTTATCTGTCTTGTACAAAGCCCAAGATTGAGGCTAAAAAGAGATTGACTCTTTGGGGATATCATTATACAAAGCCTAAGAGGAGGCTAAAAGTTCGACTCTGCGGGAGAGTGTTATCTGTCTTGTACAACGCTCAAGATTGAGGCTAAAAGGGTTTGACTCCGTTGGGGAGGGTTTGTATGTGTCATGTACAAAGCCCAAGATTGAGGCCGAAATGGGAAATTTAACTGACTCTGGTGAGGATATTTTTATGTGTTTTGTACAAAGCCCGAGACGGAGGCTAAAAAGGTTTAACTCTGCTGGAGAGTATTATCTGTCTTGTACAAAGTCCAAGATTGAGGCTAAAAGAGTTTGACTCTGGTTGGGGAAGATGACTCTGCTAGGGAAGATATATGTCCCACGCTCAAGAGAGGGAGATTTATGTCTTGTACAAAGCCCAAGATTGAGGCTAAAAGGGGTTGACTCAACAAGAGAGTGCTAAAAGGTGATGGACTCAACAAGAGAGTCTAAGGGTTTGATTGACTCAACAAGAGAGTCTGAAAAGTGATTGACTCAACAAGAGAGCCTGGAAAGGGATTGACTCAACAAGAGAGTCTGAAAAGTGATTGACTCAACAAGAGAGTCTGGAAAGGGATTGACTCAACAAAGAGTCTGAAAAGTGATTTACTCAACAAGAGAGTCTAAAAAGGATAGCTCCGCTGGGGAGAATCATTTGTACAAAGCCCAAGGGGAGGCTGACTTCGCTGAGGAAGGATCATTATACAAAGCCTAAGAGGAGGGTATCTTTTGCCGGGGATAATTGAGATCCTGAGGAAGGTCTAAGTGGGGCATCAACTCTTACTGAGGATTACAGAAGAGTTGAGATGTCAGATACCTTGAGGTTCTGATTTAAGATAGTGTTGACCCTGGTCGGGGAACTCTTATGAGAGAGGATAGGTTTCTGCTGGAGATAAATCCAGGATGCCTGGGGTTTTTTCCTATAGTTGTAAGGAACTTGAGAATGTCTTTGAGACTCAAGGGGGTTAGACTGTCCAAGTCTACTGGTGTGGAAGAGATTTATCTTTTGTATGATGCCACAAAGAGGAGGCAAGGCATTAAGGGATGAGAATCAACCCTAAAGTGGCCTGAGGTCTGACACTTGAAAGACTGCTCTAGCAAAGTTTGACTAAGTTCTGTCTTATACATTTAAGAGGTCATCATGGTCCTTGTATTAAGCCCAAGAGAAGGCATGAAAACTTCTAAGAAGCCGAAAGGTCCTTATACAAAGCCCAAGAGGAGGCGGGGATGCTTTTAGGAAGCCTTTGGGTCCCAAACCAAGAAAAGTTCAAGAAATGTTATTCACAGAGAATAAATCACTTAGTGAAAGTTCTGAGGTTTGAAGAAACTCAAGAGATGATATTCACAGAGAATAGATCAACTTCGGGGAGTAGAATTTCTTTGACAATTTCTAGGGGTGATAGTCTGAGAAAAGACTAACCATGCGCAGCTTCCCAGAATATAGTTATATATATATATATATATATATATATATATATATTTGACGTGTATTTAAAAGAAATGAAAGAAGACTAACCATGCGCAGCTTCCCACAATACAGTTATATATATTAAAGCGAGTAAATTAAAGTTGTTAAAACTTACAGGTGAGTGAGCTTCCATGTTGTATTGTTATTTGTTCAGAGAAATTAAAGAAAGTTTTGATAACAATTATATATTTGAACCTAAATCAAAAGAGAAGTTGTTTTTGAAAAGATTGTCGGGGCTTATACTCAAGGAGAGGCCCATGGTTTTAACAGTGATCGCATCGTTGTTTGAATATTGTACCAGGACTTATACAACGACTGAGGCCCAAAAAGGTTTATGTACAACAAGGGATGCATCTTATAACTCAAAGAGAAGCCCAAAGGTTTTTTAAAGGAAAGAAATGGGACTTACAACACGAGGGTAGGCCCAGTTGAAAATAGTTTGAAAACGACGATCTCGTCGGAGTTTCTGAAACTGTATCGGGACTTATACAATACACTGAGGCCCAAAAGTGGTTTTGGTTAAAAGGGGATTGGGTCTTACACTCTATTAGAGGCCCAAAGTTTATTTTTGTACGGGAGATGGGGCTTACAACTCAGGGAGAGGCCCAGATGATTTTGAAAAGGGCGACGATCGCACCGTTGTTTTGAAAATATACAGAGGGACTTATACAATAAGTGAGGCCCAAAAATGTTTATTTACAAAAAGGGGTTGGGTCTTACACTCTATTAGAGGCCCAAAGTTTATTTTTGTACAGGAGATGGGGCTTACAACTCAGGGAGAGGCCCATATGATTTTGAAAAGGGCGACGATCGCACCGTTGTTTTGAAAATATACATAGGGACTTATACAATATGTGAGGGCCAAAAATGTTTACTTACAAAAAGGGGTTGGGTCTTACACTCTATTAGAGGCCCAAAGTGTTGAAAAAAGTTTGTTAGGTTGAAAATCAAAGAAACCCTAATTTCATCATTTTTAAAAGTAGCCCTTTTAAATAAAATGAATAAAACACCAAATAAGTCTTAATAAACTACTTGTGGTTTTTGGTTAAGGTTTGAAAAATGAAGTTTTAATCACAAGATGATTTAGAATTCATTTGGTTTTGTTTTTTCAAGGTGAATATTCATTTTTAAAAGGTTTAAAAATAATAAAAATGAATTTATTTACAAAAATATCAACTATATTAAATAATTAATATAAATATGATTTTTTGTGTGGAATAAAATATTTTAACATTTTTGTAATTTTTGGCAAAAAGAACCAAACAAAAATAATTAAAATTGAAGGAGAAATTAATTTTCCAAATCATTTAAAATATAACAAAATATATTTTAAAAAATGGAAAAAAGTGCTAAAAAGAGGATCGGGGCGAGGGGGATTCGAACCCCAGACCTCTAGGGTGTAGCGTGCGCCTTCTACCACTGGGGTGGTGATACATCCGTGTATCAAAACCACCTTATGAATATATGAGGTATGCCTTGTTTTTGGCCTGGCGAAGGCAAGGCAAGGCAAGGTTTTGGCGAAAAACGTGAAGCTTGTAACTTTCTCATTTCTCCATGAATTGGGACAAAATTTAGGTTTATCCTGCCTAGAATTTCACAAGGAATCCAATGGTGGTGGTGGTTTTTTCAGATGAGGGAACTATTTCAAAACCCAACGGTGTTCTTGAAATAGGCCTATAATTGCATTTTCTATGCTACCTCTTGTTACAGACATGAATTACATGATGAATTGGTTCAAACACAACATATATAACATGTATGAGATGTGCATGATCAGTGGACTTCAAAGCAAGGCATATTTCTGAGAGTTCAAGTTGTGATGCTTACCTCTTTAGGAGCATTTTGGGCTATCTGCCAAGTTCCTTGTGCCAAAAGTAATTTGATGCTTTGGACATTCTCAATTGATCCCTTAGAAGCTTTTAGAATGGTTGGAACCAGCTGGAATCCTCAGGAACAAGTTTGAGCTCTTTCTTGCAATAGGGGCAAAAGTGACCAATATGGCAACTCTCTCAAATGGTGTTTTAGATGTAGGGAACTATTTGGGACAATTCAAGGATGATATTTGGAGTGTGTTTGAGGTCTTATCTGGTTTTGAAAGTGACTAAATCAAGACATGGCTTGAAAAATGCAAAAAAGTCCAATTTTAAGGTTTTGAGAGGGGACTTTGTGATTTTGATGTTACAGGTCACATATGAGAGTTTGGACAGCTTAGATATGACATATTAGATGTGCTTGGATCATGAGTTGTGGTGGAAATGCTCTATAACTCAAAAACTCAGAGTTACCTTGCAAAAGAAGGCATTTTGGCCTAAAGAAAGAGATTTTGAGGAAAGCAAGTGTTGTAGTGCTTTGGTGTACTTAAACTGAGCACAAATGAGCTCTATTTATAGTAGAGCAAGTTTGTTTTGCAAGTAATAGTGAATGGTGGCTGCATCAGGCCTTTGGCCAATTGGATCACTTTGGATTCTCAAGTCTCCTCTAGCCATTGATTAGAGGTTAGAGCACAGGCCTATGGTTCTTTGGTTCAGAGCTTATCCTTGACTCATTCAGTTGGAATAGGCTCAGTTCATGCCACCTTGGTGCATCCATTGAATGCTTGGAAACAAAATTGGAGTCTTGGCACCTTTTTGGCTTTTTTAGGTTTGGCATGCTACTTGTAGATTCTTGGACTTTGGAGGCTTGGAGATCAGATCATCCCCCTTAGATTTGATCCTCAGATGTCTCCAAAATGATGACAAGGCTTGGATTTTTCAGATTTGATCAAATGGAGCAAAATGCATCAAATCTGCCAAATCTGTCTTGGAAAAAATCAGTTCATGAAGTCATGTTTCAAGGATTGTATCTCCTTGCTCAAATGGAATTTGGAGATGATCTGGTACTTGTTGGAAAGCCCTCATGACATACTTTAACTTTGATGTCCACCCCTAGACCTGATTGACTTGGATCAAGGTGAAAAATGTCCCTACATTTTGGAAAAAGTAAGGCAGATTTTGACTTAGTGAAAATTTCACTAAGTGTTGGAAAAATGTCATTTTCATGTTTTTAGCCATTTTTATCACTCCATAACTTAAAATCCATGAGGAATTGGAATGAGATGAAGTTGACACTTTTAAAGTATGCCATGAGAGCTACAAATCCATCTTTGGACCATCCAAAATAGTTGCTTGGATCTCAAGTTATGATCCTTGGAAGTTGGTACCCTAGCCACTTTGTTCCATAACTTAGAAAAATTCTAAGTTTTTATGGTTACCCTTTTCACAAGTTATCCCACTTTCTTTGATTTTTCTTGATGAATGATGATTCAAATCACATATTAACATTGTTTTAGGGTCAAGGAACCATAATTGTGAAAAATTACAAAAAGTCAAACTTGACTTTTGTGCACAGTTGACTTTTTATCAGATGAATTCCAAACTGTCCGATCCTTGGTGAAATCAAGTCCTTGACCTAAACCAAACTAATGGGTATATTCCATAGGTGTTGTATTGTGTATTAAATCATGCCCCAAGGTTTGGGAGCATGTCTTGGTCAAAAGTCAAAGGCACCGTTGACTTTTCCATCAAAACCCTAATTGTGGTCCAGATGAAGATGAAACTTGTGCATCAAGCTTCTTGGATCAATCCATTGTTGCAAATGGATCAATGTGGTTTATTAGAGACCCTCAAATCATGTCTTGAGGTCTTGGCTCATGTTTTGTCCCAAAAGTCAACTTAGGGGTGAATTAGGTCAAGAAACCCTAATTCCTAATTTTTTATGAATGCATCCCCTGAGGCTAAATTGACTTGATGATTAGGTCCATGAGGTCCCTTAGAGTATCTTGGGTTGTGCTTTGGAGCATTGGCTCATGCCCAGATGAAGATTTTCATCTGGAGGCCCTGGTCGACCAAAACCCTAATTTGGTGACACTGGCGATCTTAGGGCTTAGTCCACCTGGAATACTGCAACCTTGTGCTTGATTCCTTATGTGGGAGTCCTCTTGATCATTTATGTGTATTTGAGAGGTTAGACAAGTTGAAGATCATGCCATTTCTTGATTGATCCTTTGTCTAAGCACTCTGAGAGGGCTTAAAACCCTAATGCTTGATTGCAGGGAATGCTCAATAATTCTTGAGGAGATTGATGAGGCATAAAGGTACATCCATATTGTGATGATGGTTTGCACAATGATGGGAAATCTTGGTGGTCAAAATTTGTGGTTTGACAGGGAGACGCCATTTGTTGACCCTACTGGGAATAACGAGTCTCTTGAAAGACTGTTTTTTGCTTGGGGATATTACATCATACTTTTCTTCGAGATCTTCCCGGAGGAATTCCATATGATGTATCCCAATTTTGAGGTGCTGATGACTTCCTTATAATTAACTCTCTTGGAGAGAAAAATTAATGCGTTGCTGAGAGTCTTCGGTTGAGGGGCTTTCTCGGGGGATTTTCCTTAATCCGGGAAAGCGAAGATATCATCTTCAATGGTGAAGAGTGATATTTGTCGAATGCCTTCTTGCCTTTTAGAGGTTCAAGTTATCAAAGTGGTCGAGGACCGTCTCTAATCCAGAAATAAACTGGGGGAGAGAGATTGTTCAGACAAAATGTTTCCTGACGAGGAAAGAACTGACAACTCAATTGAGAGGACTTTTATTACTAAGGGACAAGACCAACCGGAGTGATAGTGATGCAATATGAATATGAATGTAAATCAATAATGCATGATGTATGTATGTTTATGCTGACAAAACTGACGCAACATATAGAATAACGGATGAACACAATTGGATACTCGAACACTGCTAGGGACAAGGAAGTACCTTTCGGTCCAAAAATAGCAATTCTGCCTTGCTTAGGAGAGATAGTCCATGTGAGGAACAACGTTCTTAGGAGGTAAGAACTCTACCGGGGATATCAGATAGGAAAATCATATCTGATATAGTTGACCCTTCACTAAGGCGTACTGGTTTAGAAGGATTACTTTGATTCTGCACTTCGAAGCTTAATCGCCTTTAGAGTAGCGATCGATGTTCTTTCGATGTTCAATAGTCAAAAGAATTGCCATATTTATTTTAAAAGCAGAAAAAGTTTGACAAGTAAATTCATATTTGTTTTATTTCAAGAATTGTTGATCATATTAAAATGTCGTTCTGTAAAGCTAAAACAAATAAGAATTGCAAATAAAAGCACTAAAGCTCATATTTTATTGATAGGATGGAAATCAGCCAAACGCGTGATTCCATAGAGTATTTACAGAGTTAGAAAATTGTAATTTAAGGGAAAAGGGCTACATTGAAACATAACGACAGTTATCCTTCTACCAACTTTGAATTTTGGATATCTTGAGCTTCTGTCGAAGATGACCTTGACTGGAGTTTCTTCTGATGGATGGCATTACTGCTGCCGGGAGATTTGCCCCTTTGCTGGACGTAGTTACTTGCCATTAATCCCTATTTTTTGCCTGGATTGTACTTTGAGATTTCCAATCCACCGGGATGATTTTTGCTTGTGTCTCTAATTTTTTCCTGGACCGCCCTTTCGGGTTTTCAATCCACCGAGACGTTTTTTTTAAGCGAAGTATTTCTTGACTACGTCAACATTTGTGGGGTAGGTAAATTCCTCTCCATCTATGGTTGCGAGTCTCAAGGCGCCGCTTGAGAAAGCTTTCTTTACCACATAGGGGCCGTCATAATTCTGAGTCCATTTGCCACGGGAATAAGTGAGAAATGATTGTATCTTCTTGAGTATTTTGAAGATTGGCGCGCATGTTGCAGTCATGAGGATATGAATCTAGAAATGTAATTCAAACGTCCCAAGAATCCCCTGACTTTTTTTTCAGTCATTGCAGAAGGAATTTCTCGAATGGCCTTGACCTTGTAAGGATCAACCTCAATTCCTTTCTGGCTGACGATAAATCCTAGCAGTTTCCCTGAGCGAACACCGAATGTACACTTATTGGGGTTCAAGCGGAGTTTGTATTTTCTCAGACGCTCGAATAGTTTTGACAGGTGGGTCACATGCTCCTTTTCTCTCTTAGATTTGGCGATCATATCATCGACATACACTTCTATTTCATTGTGTATCATGTCGTGGAATAGAGTAGTCATGGCCCTTTGATAGGTTGGCCCGGCGTTCTTCAAACCGAACGACATTACCTTGTAACAAAAGGTGCCCCATGGGGTGATGAAGGAAGTTTTCTCCATATCTTTCGGCGTCATCTTGATTTGATTATAGCCCGAGAATCCATCCACGAAGGAGAATATTTTGAACTTTGTTGTACTGTCTACCAGCATGTCAAAGTGTGGTAAGGGAAAGTCATCCTTTGGACTGGGTTTGTTCAGATCCCTGTAGTCTACAAACATTCTGACCTTTCCATCCTTTTTCGGAACTGGTACTATGTTGGCTAGCCATTGAGGATATTCTAATGTAGCGAGGAAACCCACGTCAATCTGTTTTTGTACTTCCACTTTGATTTTGATGGCCATGTCTGGGTGAGTCCGTCTTAGCCTTTTTTTTACTGGCGGACATTCTGATCTTAATGGTAGATGATGTTCCACGATGCTGGTATCCAACCCTGGCATATCCTGATAGGAGCAAGAGAATACATCGGGAAATACTTTGAGAAGCTTTATCAAACTTTCTTTGACAATTGGACTGAGTAGTGCCCCAATCTTGACTTCTTTTCTCTCTTCTTCTGAACCCAAGTTGACCGTTTCCAACGGGACTTTGTGAGGTTTAATGGATCTTTCCTATTGTCTGAGTAATCGGGAGATCTCTTCTGGAATTTCTTCATCATTTTCTTCTTCAGCCTTAAATACCGAGAATTCAAAGTTGGGAGAAGGCATTAGATCGTATGTTTCAATGGGGTTTAAAACAAGCAATCTGCATGACGTGATGATTTGTTTTAGAAGGGATAGAGAGAAATGCAAAAGTGTGTGAAGTGTATTTTCTAAAAAACGCTAGTTTTTATTATTTGAGTTGTTTTTAGGATTACCATTTTCTGAAAAAGAGAAAAGAGAAAACAACAATAAATGCGAAAATTATAGAATGACGTTATTTTATTTATGATCTTGTCGATTCTTGAAACTACAACCCTATAAAACAAAACTCAGTCACTCTGGGCAAAGCGAAGAGGTACATTTACAAAAAGTGAGCCCTATCAAAACATCCGTTTCACCTGGGCAGGGTGAAAGGTTAAAGTAAAGATGGGAATTACTTAGACTTATGAACGACTTTCGGAACATTGACAGTGACCCATTGGCGGCGAACTCCTCGGTGAATCACAAAGTCTGGTACCTTCCTTCTTGATTTGTATTCAGAAATGATGCTGATTTCTGGTGGAGCAGGATCGTTGGAATCTATCTCCCAGGTAGGGTTGTCGTAGGAGGATTCCTCAGTTATATCTTGCACAGTGTTTGCACTCTCAGGCAGATCTCCCCATCCAGTTGGATGGATATCTTTGAGCCTGTTACGAGAACTTTCAGGAGCGGTGTACTTGACCATGAAGTCATATTTGCCACACTTCTTTGGAACTGGAGGAGTCATCTCTCTCGATGACGTTGACCTCGGGAAAAACATAGTTAAGGAACTCTTGTCCTGCAATTCTTGCAAATTCATCTTCGTATTGGATATTTTCTGAATGCCCTGAGTAATGATCCCATGATTCTATGGGAACACAGGTATTATGTTCAATGATGCTCAGCTGATATGCATCGTTGGGCTGACTCTTTTGCCCCAACTCTCCTGGGTACGGCTGCCAGATAGGCAGACCATCCACTGGGCCATAGTAGTCGTGGTCAAAGTTGTCTTTCATCAGAGTGTCCTCCTCTAATGATTTTGGTGGAGCACGACATCCTTCCGGATCACAATCTCCGTATATCATTTTGACATCTGACCTCAGTATATATCTCGGACTCTGTGTGGGATAGCAAAATGGCATAGGCACCTCTCCCTGAGACATATAACCGTCCTCGTTGAGAAAGGACTTCCACTCTTCATCTGTATCGGAGGAGTTACCCTCGTTGATAGTATGTAGTTCTTGAGATACTGGGTGAAGGAAACCTCCACTGTGGAAGAAGTCCTGAATGGGATGAAGACTTTCATCGTTAGCAGTAGTCTGGGTACAGGTTGAAGAAAAACCAAGACCTTTCTTTGTCTTGTTATCAGTAGGGATGACAAGTTGTCCCCATCCTTTTGTATTGTCACTTTTGATCGCTTCAAGAGCATCTTTGTACGAGGAAATTGACGTTCCCCGTTTCTGATTGATTGTCATTGCTCATTGAAAGCGCTTAGAAGTGGGTTCCTACAACCTCTTCTGGTTCTACACATGAGGATGATAAGTTACTCATGATCAAGGCTTGCTCTCCGCAGACTGTGACTAGTTGATCGTTATTGACAAACTTCAGCTTTTGGTGAAGTGTTGAAGTTACTGCCCCAGCTTCGTGTATCTAAGGTCTTCCTAACAAACAGCTGTATGCTGCCCGGATGTCCATGACCTTGAAAGTGACTTGGAAGGTGTGAGGACCAATAGTTATAGGAAGGTCGACTTCGCCGATAATTGTTTTTCAGGATCCGTCAAATGCTTTGACGATGACCTCACTGCCTCTCATCGGAGATCCTTTAAATGATAGTCGCATTAGAGTGGACTTCAGCATAACATTCAGAGTCGATCCAGTGTCTACCAGTACGTTGGCTAAAGTATCGTCCTAGCAGTTGACTGTAATATTGAGCGCCATGTTATGACTTTTGCCTTCTTCCGGCAGTTCCTCATCACTAAACCCCAAGTTGTTGCAGGAAGTGATGTTGAAGATGATGATGTCGAGTTGTCTTATTGTTACATCTTGTTCCACAAAGGCCTGCTCTAAGACTCTCTGTAGAGCCTCTCTGTGGGCTTCGGAAGTGAGTAAAAGAGATAATACAGAGATTTTTGAAGGAGTTTGCAACAGCTGATCAACAATGTTGTACTCACTCTTCTGGATGAGCTTCAGCATCTCATCGTTGTTTTTTGAAAGGTCGGGATTACTGGACTGACCGACCGATTAATCAGGAACTTCTATTTGAGGTTCCTTTTCTTTGATAGGTTCTCCAACTCCTCGGTTGAAGATTCGACCGCTCCGTGTCACTCGACTAATATCTGCAATATTCACGACGGAGGGTAATGGAGTTTCCTTTCCATTCTCAATTGTTGTTGCACCGTATTTGTAAGGGATACCTTTATCGGATTTGTACGGTATTGGTCCCGGCAGATAGATAACTACAGGAGCCTTTCGATTCTACTGACCATCGTAGCTGGCCTCGATTGGTTCGAGGTTGAGAATCCTTCCACCATCAAGATGAATTCTTGATTCATGGAGTTGAGGGATTATGGCGTACACATCTTTGCCCACTTCTCGTTTAGGGATTAAGACAACATCTTTGCCTTGATTAGGATGATAATCTGACATTGAACCAGAGCTTGACCATGGTTGAATCTCTTTGTGGTCCAACTGACCTTGAAGGGCTGCTCGCACGAGGTAGCATCCTTGATTGTTCTCTGAGCAAACTCTACAGCACTCGTAGTTGTGTGATGGCACCCGACCAAGTCCGCTTTGTATGCAGTGTAACCTCACTAGATCTGTTTCCATTGATCGAACATCCTGATTCTGATGCCTAGTATGGTTCCCATTAATCATACTGGCTTGTTGTGTGTCTTCATCTAGATAGATCAGAAGCCACAAGTGGTTTAACAAGTGTTGCAGTGTTCTTTGAATGAGTGCACATCCTTGGTCACTCTCACGACATCCTTTACAGTTCTGATATTCGTGCAAAGTCAGAAAACCGAGTTGGACTTGCTTAGCGTGTAATTCCACCAAGCTGGTATTCATCAAGTGAATATCAAAGATTTGAATCATATTAACTTGATAATAACTTCTATCGCGGTAATCCTGAATCCATCCAAGTTGGAGGGCCTCTTGTACAAAAGAGCATCCCTGATTGTTTATCGAGAAAATCAGACAGGAATCATAATCGTGCCGTGGCAGATTATGATGTTGACTTTGCCTTGAGTGCATTGCCACCAAGTTGACTTTCATCACACGGATGTCGTGGTTCTGAATGATGTTGGAATTTGTATAAGTCATGATGACTTCACCAATTCGGTGATCTTAGATCCATCCGAGATCCATCTGTTCCTGTAGAGCTTATTGCACCACAGAACATCCTTGATTGTTTTTAGAGCAGATATCACACTGGTGATAGTTGTGAGATGGTATATGCCTGAATCCGCTCTGTTTGCAATGCATCTTGACCAGGTTGATTCCTAATAAGAGTACATCATGAATTTGATAGATGTGCTTAGACTCTTCCTATATCAAATTTACCGTAGCTTTCTCGTGTTGAGGCAATGGGTTAGTCTGAACATTTGGATTTATATCCTTCAAGGATAAGACCCTGCTCCTAACAAGCTTTTGCAAATCGAATTTGAAACTGAGACATCTTTCTATGTTATGCCCTGGTGTCATACCCCAAATTTTGACCACTAAGATTTCCCATCATTGTACAAATCATCATCACCATATGGATGAACCATTAGTCTCCCCAAAGATGGGTGAGCATCCACTACAATCAGGCTTAGGGTTTCAAGCCCTCTCAGAGCTCTTAGACAAAGGATCAATCAAGAAATGACATGATCTTCAACTTTTATAGCCTCTCAAACATCCACAAAGGATCAAGAGGACTCCCACTTCAAGGATTAAGCACAAGGCTTCTCCCTTCTAGGTGGATCAAGCCTTAAGATCGCCAGTGTCACCAAATTAGGGTTTGGTCGACTAGGGCCTCCAGCTAGAAATTTTCCTCTGGGCAAGAGCCAATGCTTCAAATCATAACCTATGATGCTCCAAGGGATCTCATGAACCCAATCATCAAGTCAGTTTAGCCTCAGGGGATGCATTCATCAAAAAATCAGGAATTAGGATTTCTTGACCTAATTCACCCCTAAGTTGACTTTTGGGGCAAAACATGAGCCAAGACCTCAAAGGAGAATTTAAGGGTCCCTAACACACCACATTGATCCATTTGCAACAATGGATTAATCCAAGAAGCTTGAGCAACAAGTTTCAATTTCATCTGAACCACAGTTAGGGTTTCGCGGGAAAAGTCAACTGTATCTTTGACTTTTGACCAGGACATGCTCCCAAACCCTAAGACATGATTTAATACACCCTATAACACCTATGAAATCAATCCATCAAGTTTGATTTAGGTCAAGGACTTGACTTCATAGAGGATCGCACAGTTTGGAATTCATCTGACAAAAAGTCAACTGTGCACAAAAGTCAAACTTTGAGTTTTTGAGAATTTTCACAATTATGGTTCTTTGACCCCAAAATGATGTTAATGTATGATTGGAATCATCATTCATCAAGAAAAATCAAGAAAAATGGGATAGCTTGTAAAAGGGGTAACCATAAAAAACTTAGAAATTTTTCAAAGTTATGGAACAAAGTGGCTATTGTACCAACTTTGGAGGATCATAACTCCTAAACCACAAGGCCATTTTTTCCCATCCAAAGTTGTATTTGTAGCTCTCATTACCCTCTACAAAAGCTTCAACTACACCTCATTCCAATTCATCATGGATTTTGAGTTAGGGAATGATCAAAATCACAAAAAGTGAAAATGTCACTTTTTTCCAACACTTAGTGAAATTTTCACTAAGTCAGAATCTGCCTTCACTTTTTTCCAAATGTAGGGGCATTTTTCCCTTGGATCCAAAAAGTATCAAAACCAATTATGATCAAACAGTTATTGTATCATATGAGGGCTTTCCAAAATGGCCAAGAACTCTATCAAATTCCACTTGAGTCATGAGATATGACAATGGCAATATGCCTTGCTGAAAACTGCCAAGGCTAGGCAGAATTTTGCACTTTTGCTCGATTTGGCAAAATCAGATAATTCCAAGCCTTGTCATCACTTTAGACACATCTGAGGATCAAAACTAAAGGGATCAAACATTGATCCAAGCCTCCAAAGTCTTTGGAACAAGAAGTAGCATGTCAAACCTAGAAATCCCTAAAAGAGGGACAAGACTCCAATTTTGGATTGGAGCATTTAATGGATGCAGCAAGGTGGCATGGACTGACACATTTGCAACTGAATTCAGTCAAGAATGATCCAACAACTAGGGAACCACAACTCTGTGCCCTAACCTCTAGTCAATGGCTAGAGGAGATTTGGATTCCCATTGATCAACATTGGCCAAACCTCTGCTGCAGTTGCCATTCACTATTGATCCCAAAACAAACTTGCTCTACTATAAATAGAGCACATTTGTGCTCAGTTTGAGTACACCAAAGCCATCAAACAGATGCTTTCCTCAAAATCACTTTCTTTAGGGAAAAATACCTTCTTTAGCAAGGTAACTCTGAGTTTTTGAGTTAGACAGCATTTCCATCACAGCTCATGATCCAAACACATACAATATGTCATATCTAAGCTGTCCAAACTCACACAAGTGATCTGTAATCCTTAAATCTCAAAGTCACCTCTCAAAACCTCAAAATAGGCTTTTTGTGCATTTTTCAAGCCATGTCTTGATTCAGTCACTTTCTAAACCAGATAAAACATCAACAACTCCTTTTCCCTTGTCTAATTGCTGTAAGCGGCAAGCCTCTGGATTATTTACATCCACGACACTGTCCCTCTTTTAGCATGAGAAATTCCTAAGGAAAGATGGCATTGCTCTAAACTGAGTTAAAGTCTTCTCCTTCAGGTTGAAAATCCCCAATAAAGGAAATTATGGCATTGCTGGATTCGCATATCCCAGTTAAAGTAATTCTCCTTTATAATCTGTCACCCAACAGTTGTGCCAAATAGACCAAATATTCCCCTTTAAAGATGATAAATTCTCTCTAAAGTCAACACCCTTTTAGCTTCACATCTTGGGCTTCGAACAAGATACAAATAGACCCTTCAACTTCACATCTTGGGCTTTGAACAAGATATAAACCACCTTTAGCTTCATGTCTTGGGCTTTGAATAAGACACCAAAACACCATTTCCTCCCATAGAATAGGAGGAACTACGATCGCTCTGATTTCTCTATCCCGGGAATACGTAGGCATAAGATTGAAAAAGAATCTTAGTGAGCACACTAATAAAAAAACCCCAAAGTCCCCTACCTCTAGCCAATCTAGCGCAATATCCCAACAAATTCCCCATGAACAGTCCCGCTACTTTGTTCTGAACAAAACAAGCAGAGAGAGACCCACGAACAAAAGCCGCATCTGTAAACCAACAATTTTGACTGTTTAACCTCAGTTTGCAAGTAGGGTTAGTTGGAGACATCTATTTCCCTTCCTTCATCAGCTTCAATAGGAAAAAAAATGAATCAAACTGTAGTACCAAAGCGATAGTGATTCGAAACCACAAAAACCGCGCTACAGAAAAATGGCGACCACAGTGGGAGAGACTTGTTCTTCTCCCGTCTCTTAGGAGGAAACCTTAAGTTTAGACAATTTCACAGGAAAAATGGCGCCCACCATGGGGCCAAACAAAGGAATCTTGTCTCTCTTATCTCTCAGGTTGAAACCTTCTCTTAGGACGAGTCCTTGGGTTCACAAGGTATCGCCGAATGACGGTTCCGTCAGGGAATGTCATTATTGCTAGGGTCGGCCCTCACTAGGATCTTAGGTCAAAAACCTTTAAGTTGGGAAGGTACCACAGAATGGCGACTCCGCCGGGGAGCCATTTTCTGTTAGGATCTTGCGATTCATAGCTCTTAAAAAGTCTAGGACATTAGGACAAATATATATACTACTTTTCCTAATTGATATTTGTGTTTATTTTTCTGCTAATGGGAATGTGTGTGATGCCGCATGTGGAAAGATTGAGTATACACCTAGGAAAAACCTCTTTCAGTAGTGCGGAAGCTATCAGATATAGTTGTCATGCGATACTACCCTCTTTTGAGATTCTTCGAAATACATCACCTAACACGGTTCCCGGCCCGCTGATGTTATCTCGACAAGAATCAATGATTTTGAGAGACATGTACAAAAATCACTAGTATAAACCTTTGGGATGGGTAGAGCCTTGACTTCATGACACCAACCCTTTGACCCCATGTTTTTTCTATGTTTTTGTGTGCTGCATTCATGCATTCATTTTTAAAAAAAACATTAAGCAAAGAAAATCTTCTCTTCTAGTCTCTCTTTTTCAAATTAAACTAAGACAATGATTGCAAATATCAGAGAAATGAGATTGCGCTAATGGATTTCGGTAGAAGGAAAACTCACAAGTATACCTTCAAGGTTCCAAAACTAGGGGATTTGAGAGGATTAACAAGGATGATCACTAACCCTGACGCTTTTAGAGCCAAGTACGGAGGTCTGCTACCTCTGTTAAGGCTCCATGTAATTGAGGGAATCCTGGAGGCACTCGTTCTGTTTTACGATCCGGTTTATCACTGTTTCACATTCCTGGATTACCAGCTCGCACCAACGCTGGATGAGTATTCTCATCTGATTGATATACCCATTACTGATCAAGCTCCCTTTTATGGACTAGAAGAAATTCCAAAGGATCAGACCATTGCAAAAGCAATTTATTTGGACGAATCAGAAATCAAGACTCACATGACCACCAAGGGAGGAATCCCAGGTTTACCAGCCAGGTTTCTGGTAAAGAAAGCTCTATACTTTGCTAGTATAGGGAACGTGACCGCTTTCTAGAGCATCTTTGTTTTGCTCACCTACGGGTTATTTCTGTTTCCCAACATTGATAACTTCGTCGATATCAACGCCCTTAAGGTTTTTCTCATTGGAAACGCCGTACCAACCTTGCTCGCAGATGCGTATCATTCTGTACACTTATGGAATTTATACAGCGGAGGAATGATCATGTGCTATGTACCCCTGCTATATAAATTGTTTATCTTCCATTTTCCTAAGTTTGCCGCTTTTTGGGATCATAAGAGTGCCTTATGTTGGTCGCAGAAAATCATGCCTCTTACCAACTCTGATATAGATTGGTACAATAGGATTTATGACGGGATCAGAATCATTGACCGTTGTGGGAACTTCCCTAACGTACCCCTCATAGGAACTACGGGAGGAATCTATTACCATCCAGTTTTAGTTCGTCGTCAATTTGGATAACCGATGAGGCATGTCCCGCGTAATGCTCATCTGGAAGGTCTTTTCTTCAAGGAATGAGAAAATGACAGGGCACTAAAGATGGAAATAGTGCACGCTTGGAAACATGTTCATAAGAAAGGACGGGAGTCTCTAGGAAAACCGGACTGTGTCTCGATGGAGCCTTATCTCCACTAGGTACAAACTAGAGCTCTTAAGCTAAAGATGCCTAATCCTCGTCACGGAGTTCTTCCGCCAAGGGAATCTGTCATGTACTTCATGACTAAAACGGAAAAACTTCAGGTTACTCTCAACAAACTTCAACAGGAGAGGAGGTCTTGGAAGAACAAGTACCGCATTCTCAATGTGGAGTGTACCAAAATACAGCAATTGCTAAAAGATAAGGATGCTCTAATTGAGATTTTGGAGCAACATGCTGTAGAAAATCAGGATGACCAAAGGAATTTGCTCGCTCCTTTCACTTGGCAAAGGAATGACAACCCGACAACGGCCTAAGAGCCCCGGTCAAACAAGAGGAAAGCACCCTAACCAGCACTTGAGCCCTCTTCAAAGAGGACTCGGGATCCATTAGTTTAGATTTCCTTTCCCAACACTTTGTAATCTACTGTATTTTCATTTCCGCAATCCTTTGAATTCAATAATACGGGGGTGTCCCCACTGTTTGATATTTCCAATCTAATTGTCGAAGTTTATTTTGATTAAAACAATTAATATAATCATTGCATTCATCATTCTCACGTCACGTATTCTTCTTACCTACGAGTCTCACGTTTGTGTCTCGGTTCTAGAGTCAGACTGTCTCATTCGTACAATACTTGGGCCAATCGTCAGAAAAGGATGGATGATCTCGAGGAAGAGAACAGAGAGTTGAAAGAAGAGATCGACGCTCTAAGAGAGGATATGAGAAAGCTTCGTAATGACATGCAAGCCATGGCAGAAGCTTAGCTACAAAGGACTATGATCTCGGAGATCACATCTACGCCCATAGTGCAGAAGTATGATCCTAGGTATCAAATGCCGAAAGATCGTCCCTAGGGCATGCCTGTTAACTATATCCCGAAAGGATATGTTCCGCCGATCACTAAAGATCAGGGAATCATAGTAGAAGCCGCTGGGCCTGAAGGTTAAAAACTTCAGGAAAGCAAGGATGCCAGAGGCATAATGAGGACTCCTGAAGGTTACAAACTAAGGTAAGCGCCAAGATTCACTGCCGTAGTAACGGTACCACCCCCTGGGGTGCACACTGTCCCAGAAGGCATAAAGACCTTGAGCTCATTTTACTACGACAGAATGGTTGCCAGTGTGCCCAGCGACTTCACCGAAATGGTCGGTATGGGAGTGCATCTCGAGGAAGCCGTTCGAGAAGGACGTCTAGTCAAAGACACTAGGTCGACAAGCGGTACTAAAAGATACGGTAGTGCTCTCCCTAAGAAAAAGGAGCAAGATATTGGGAGTATCTCTCTTGGAAAGCAAAGGCGACAGTACCAACCAGTAGCAGCTGTAACTCCTGCTATCAACCCCGCGCCTATTTTTACGTATCAACCCCAGGTTGCTCAAAGCCAACCGCAGTCGCAGCAATTTCAGCAAAGGACACAACAGCCTCTTCAGCAGGCTCGTCCTCAATACAACAACAACCGTACAACGCGGCCACCAGGATTTGATCCTATACCCGTATCGTACGCAGAACTATTTCCGTTACTACTAACCAAGGGGCACGTCCATACTAAGTCTCCTCTTACGGTACCAGAAAATCCGCCTTTTTGGTTTAAGGTGGATCAGACTTGCCCTTACCATCAAGGAGGACCAGGGCATAACATAGAGAACTGTCTCAGTTTCAATCCGACGTGCAAAAGCTTGTTAGGAGTGGGGTCTTATCTTTCAAAGATACGAATCTGAATGTTCTCACAACCCGCTACCTCAACACGAGAAGGCTACAGTCAATTTGATAGAGGAAGAGTCTAACAACACCTATCAAATTCACGATGTACTCTTATTTAGGGCCAACTTGGTCAAGATGCATTGTAGACAGAGTTGATATGGCCATGTGCCACGTCATAATTTTCACCAGTGTGATATCTGCTCTAAAAGCAATCAAGGATGTTCTGTGGTGCAATCAGCTCTACAGGAACAGATGGATCTCGGATGGATCCAAGAGCACCGAGTTCGTGGAGTTAACATGGTTTATATGAATTCCAACATCATTCAAAACCACGATATTCGTGCGATGAATGTCAACTTGGTGGCAATGCACTCAAGGAAAAGCCAGTATCATAATCTTCCACGACACGATTACAATTCTTGTCTGACTTACTCGGTAAACAAACAGGGATGCTCTTCCATACAGGAGGCCCTCCAGCGTTAGATGAATCTTGGATGGATTCAAGACTACCATAATAGGAATCATTATCAAATCAACATGATTCAAATCTTCGATATTCGCTTGATGAATACCAGCCTGGTGGAGTTACATGCTAAACAGGTCCGGCTCGGGTTCCTGGTATCACATGATTATCAGAGCTGTAAAGCGGGTTGCGAAGATGATCAGGGTTGTGCCCTTGTCCAGGAAACACTTCAGCACTTGTTGAACCACTGGTGGCTTCCAATCTATATGGATGAAGACACCCAGCAAATTATTATCACTAACGGGAATCCTACTAGATATCAAAGTCAGGATGTTCGGTCGATGGAAACAAATCTAATAAGGTTACACTGTATTCAAAGCGGATGTGGCCAGGTGCCACTACACAACTATGAGCGGTGCAGAGTTTTCTCAGTGGATAATCAAGGATACTACCTCGTGCGAGCAGCCCTTCATAGTCAGTTGGACCGGAAAGAAATTCAACCATGGTCAAGTTCTGGATCAGTCAACTACTTTGTTGATCAAATCGAGGACGTTGTCGTAATCTCTGATCATCAGAGGGCTAGGGATGTTTGTACCATTATCCCTTTACTTGACCAATCGAGCGTTCTCAACCGGGAACGGATCGAAATTATTTATGATGGTCAGAAAAATCAGAAGGCTCCCATAGTCATCTATCTACCAGGACCATTACCGTATGAATTAGTTAAGGTTATCCCTTACAAATACGGTGCAACAACAATTGAGAATGGAAATTAAATTTCGTTACCCTCCGTCGTGAATATTACAGACATCAGTCGAGTAACACGGAGTGGTAGAATCTTCAATAGAGGAGTTGGAGAACCCAACAAAGAAAAGGAACCTCAAACAGAAGTTCCCAATCCACCAGTCGGTCAATCCAGTAATCCCGACCTTTCAAAAAACAATAATGAGATGCTGAAGCTCATCCAAAGGAGTGAATACAACATTGTTGATCAGCTGTTACAAACTCCTTCAAAGATCTCGGTATTATCACTGTTACTTAGATCAGAAGAGCACAGGGAGGCTCTACAGAAAGTCTTGGAGCAAGCCTTTGTGGAACAGGATGTAACAATTAGACAGTTCGATAGCATTGTCTCTAACATCACTTCCTACAATAACTTGGGATTTAGTGATGAGGAGTTACCTGAAGAAGGTTGTCGTCATAACATGGCGCTCAACATTACAGTCAACTGCCAGGACGATGCTTTAGTCAGCGTACTGGTAGACACAAGGTCAGCCCTGAACATTATGCCTAAGTCCACTTTAATGCGACTATGATTCAAAGGATCCCCGATGAGAGGCAGTGAGGTCATCGTCAAAGCATTTGACGAGTCTCGGAAAGTAGTTATCGGCGAAGTCAACCTTCCCATAACTATTGGTCCTCACACTTTCCAAGTCACTTTCCAGGTCATGGACATTCGGGCAACATACATTTGTTTATTAGGAAGACCTTGGATACATCAGGCTGGGGCGGTCACTTCGACCCTCCACCAAAAGCTAAAGTTCGTCCAGAACGGCCAACTTGTCACGGTTTGTGGAGAACAGGCCTTGCTCGTAAGCAACTTATCGTCATCTATTTGTGTAGAACCCGAGGAGGTTGTTGGAACTCAGTTCGAAGCACTTTCGGTGAGCAATGAGAATCAATCAGAGAAAGGAACCTCGATATCCTCATACAGAGATGCTCTCGAAGTGATCGAAAATAACAATGTAAAAGGATGGGAACAGCTTGTCATTCCCACTGATAACAAAACAAAGAATGGTCTTGGTTTTTCTGCAACCTGCACCCAGAGAGCTGCTAACGATGAAATTTTTCATCCCATTCAGAACTTCTTCCACAGTGGAGGCTTTCTTCAACCAGTGACTCAAGAAGTGCATACCATCAATAAAGATGATTCCTTCGATACGGAGGAAGAATGGAAGTTCTATCTCAACGAGGACGGTTATACGTCTCAGGGCGAAACGCAGACTCCCTTTTGCTTTCCTGCACAGAGCCCGAGATTTATACTGAGGTCAGATGTCGAAAGGATGTATGGAGATTGTGATCCGGAAGGATGCCGCGCTCCCCAAACTCATTAGGGGAGGACACTCTGATGAAAGACAGCTTCAACTCCAACTATTATGGCCCAATGGATGGCTTGCCTATCTGGCCGTCGTATCCCGGAGACTTGGGGCAAGAAAATCAGCCGAACAATGAAAATCAGCTGAGCATCATTGAATAGAATACCTGTGTCCCCACCATGTCATGGGATCAACACTCAGGTCATTAAGAAAATATCTCGTACGACGATGAATTGGCAAAGCTTGTCGGACTAGAATTCCTCAACTATGCTTTTCCCGAGGTCAACGTCATCGAGAGGGATGACTCCTCCAGTAGTAAAGAAGTGTGGGACACCTTGGGACAACCAAGTGGAAAATTTGACTTCATGGTCAAGTACACCGCTCCCGAAAGCTCTCGTATCAGGTTTGAAGTTATCCAGCCAACTGGATGAGGATATATGTCTGAGAGAACAAATATTACGCAAAATGCAACAGAGGAATCCTCCTACGACAACTCTGCCTGGGAGAAATATTCCAATGATCCTGCTCCACCAGAAATCAGCGTCATTTCTGAAGACAAATCAAGGATGGTGCCAGACTTTGTGATTCACAAAGGAGTTCACCGCCAATGGGTTGCTGTCGATGTTCCGAAGATTGTTCATAAGTCTAAGTAATTTCCATCTTTACTTTAACCTTTCACCTTGCCCATGTGAAACGGATGTTTTGATAGGGCTCACTTTCTGTAAATATCCCTCTTCGTTTTGCCCAAAGCGACAGAGTTTTGTTTTATAGGGCCGTAGTTTCAAGAATCGACCTTTTCATTAATAAAATAATGCCATTCTGTAATTTCTGCATTATTTGTTGTTTTCTTTTTTCGTTTTTCAGAAAATGGTAATCCTAAAAAATAACTCAATAATAAAAACAAGCAGTAAAAGAAATACACTGCACACACTTGCATTTTCTATACCTCTTCTAAACACAAATCATCACGTCATGCAGATTGCTTGTTTTAAACCCCGTTGAAACATACGATCCGATGCCTTCTCCCGACTTTGAGTTCTCGGTATTTGAGGCTGAAGAAGAAAATGACGACGAAATTCCAGAGGAGATCTCCCGACTACTCTGACAAGAAGAAAGATTCATTGACACTCACAAAGAATTACTGGAAACAGTCAACTTAGGATCGGAAGAATGGAGAAAAGAAGTCAAGATTGGGGCACTGCTCAGTCCAACTATCAAAGAGAGTTTGACGAAACTTCTCAAAGAGTTTCCCGATGTATTCTCTTGGTCCTATCAGGATATGCCAGGGTTGGATACCAGCATCGTGGAACATCATCTACCGTTGAGATCATAATGTCCACCGGTAAAACAAAGGTTGAGACGGACTCATCCAGACATGGATGTCAAAATCAAAGAGGAGGTACATAAACAGATTGACGCGGGTTTCCTCGCTACATCAGAATATCCTCAATGGTTAGCCAACATCGTACCAGTTCTGAAAAAGGACGGAAATGTCAGAATGTGTGTAGATTACAGAGATCTAAACAAGGCTAGTCCAAAGAACGACTTTCCCTTACCACACATTGACATGCTGGTAGACAGTACAGCAAAGTTCAAAGTTTTCTCCTTCATGGATGGATTCTCGGGCTATAATCAAATCAAAATGGCGCCGAAAGACATAGAGAAAACTTCATTCATTACCCCATGGGGTAATTTTTGTTACAAGGTAATGCCGTTCGGCTTGAAGAACGTCGGGGCAACCTATCAAAGGGCCATGACTACTCTGTTTCATGACATGATACACAAAGAAATCGAAGTGTATGTCGATGACATGATTGCAAAATATAAAATAGAAGAGGAGCATGTGACCCACCTATCAAAACTATTCGAGCGGTTGAGAAAGTACAAACTCCGCTTGAATCCCAATAAGTGCACGTTCGGTGTCCGTTCAGGGAAACTCTTAGGATTCATTGTCAGCCAGAAAGGAATTGAGGTTGATCCTGACAAGGTCAAGGCCATTCAAGAAATGCCTTCTCCAAAGACTGAAAAACAAGTCAGGGGATTCCTGGGATGTTTGAACTACATCTCCAGATTCATATTCCTCATGACCGCGACATGTGCGCCAATTTTCAAATTATTCAAAAAGAATCAGGACTGCATTTGGACAGAAGACTGCCAAACCGCCTTCGACAGTATCAAGGAATACCTGTCGAACCCGCCGATTCTATCACCTCCAGTGGAAGGAAGACCACTAATCATATATTTAACAGTCTTGGAAGACTCAATGGGTTGTGTACTTGACCAACAAGACGAAACAAAAAGAAAAGAGTCTGCCATCTACTATTTGAGCAAGAAATTCACCGACTGCGAGACTCGGTACACTATGCTCGAGAAAACTTGCTGTGCTCTGGGTTGGGCAGCCAAACGCCTTCGCCAGTACATGATTCGTCACACTACTTGGTTGATCTCAGAAATGGATCCAATCAAGTATGTCTTTGAAAAGCCTGCTCTCACGGGAAGGATTGCCTGTTGGCAGATGTTGTTATCAGAATATGACATAGAGTACCATGCTCAGAAAGCCGTTAAAGGAAGTGTTTTAGCCGATCATTTGGCTCATCAACCGATTGACGATAAGGAATCAGTCATATTTGACTTCCCAGACAAAGATGTCATGTATCTAAAAATGAAAGACTGCGATGAACCGCTACCTAGTGAAGGGCCAGAACCAGGTTCCGAATGGGGACTTATCTTTGACAGAGTTGTCAATCATTACAGAAACGGAATTGGGGCAATCATCATAACACCTCAGGGTACCCACATTCCTTTCACTGCCAGACTTACATTTAAGTGCACAAACAATGAGGCCGAATACGAAGCTTGTATCATGGGTCTCGAAGAAGCGATCGACTTAAGGATTAAGAACTTGGATGTATATGGCGACTCAGCCCTAGTTATCAATCAGATCAAAGGAGATTGGAACACATACCAATCAGGATTGATTCCTTACAAAGATTATGCAAGAAGGTTGTTATCCTTCTTCAACAGAATCGAGTTTCATCACATCCCTCGTGATGAGAATCACATGGCTGATGCATTAGCCACCCTCTCTTCCATGATTAGTGTAGGTCAATGGAATGACTTACCTAAGATTGACATAATGCGCCTTGAATGGCCCGCCTACATCTTCACGATTGAAGCAGTCATAGACGACAAACCTTGGTATCACGATATCAAATGCTTCCTTCAGAAACAAGAGTACCCACCTGGGGCATCCAGGAAAGATAGAAAAACCCTCAGAAGGCTAGCAGGTAGTTTCTTCCTGAGTGGTGATACACTCTATAAGAGGAACTTTGACATGGTATTGCTTTAATGCGTCGACAGACCAGAGATAAACATGCTGATAAAAGAAATTCATGAAGGATTCTTTGGCACTCATGCCAACGGACACACAATGGCGAGAAAAATTCTGAGAGCAGGGTACTACTGGTTGACCATAGAATCCGACTGCTACAAGTACATGAGGAGGTGTCACAAGTGTCAGATATACTCCGACAAAATTCATGTACCGCCAACGCGTCTCAAAGTTTTTTCTTCCCCATGGCCTTTTTCCATATGGGGAATCGACATGATCAGCATGATTGAACCCAAGGCTTCGAATGGACATCGGTTCATCCTGGTAGCCATTGATTACTTCCCCAAGTGGGTCGAAGCAGTGTCATACGCCAATGTAACCCGACAAGTGGTAGTCCGATTTATCAAAAACAATATCATCTTCCGTTATGGTGTTCCGAGCCAGATCATTACTGATAATGGATCTAACTTGAACAACAAGATGATGAAAGAGTTGTGCACAGAGTTTAAGATCGAACACTATAACTCATCTCCCTACCGACCCAAGATGAACGGCGCGGTAGAAGCAGCTAACAAGAATATCAAAAAGATTGTTCGAAAGATGGTTGTAACCTACAAAGATTGGCACGAGATGCTACCCTTTGTTCTTCACGGTAATCGCACATTTGTCTGCACTTCAATAGGGGCAACCCCTTTCTCTCTAGTATATGGCATGGAAGCAGTGCTCCCCATCGAAGTAGAGATCCCATCAATCCGGGTATTGATGGAAGCTAAGCTAATAGAAGCTGAATGGTGCCAAAGTCGGCACGATGAACTAAATCTGATCGAAGAGAAGCGAATCACGGCACTATACCATGGTCAGTTGTATCAACAAAGAATGAAGAAGGAGTTCGACAAAAAGGTCCTACCTCGCGTCTTCAGGAAAGGAGACCTCGTGCTCAAGAAGATACAATCATTTTTCACTGATTCTCGGGGCAAATGGACTCCGAATTATGACAGCCCATATGTGGTCAAGAAAGCCTTCTCAGGCGGTGCCTTGAGGCTCGCAACCATGGATGGAGAGGAATTTGCCTACCCCACAAATGTTGACGTAGTCAAGAAATACTTCGCCTAAATAAAAAAAAAACGTCTCGGTGGATTGAAAACCCGAAAGGGCGGTCCATGCAAAAATTAGAGACATGATCAAAAATCATCCCGATGGATTGCAAACATCACAGTATAATCCAAGCAAAAATTAGGGATAATGGCAAGTAACTACGTTCGACAAAGGGGCAAGTCCCTCGGCAGCAGTTACACCATCCATCAGAAAACTCCAGTCAAGGTCATCTTCGACAGAAGCTCAGGATGTCCAGAATTCAAAGTTGGTAGACAGATAGTGTCATTATGTTTCAATGTAGCCCTTTTCCCTTAAATTACCATTTTCTAACTTTGTAAATACTCTATGGAATCACGCGTTTGGCTGATTTCCATCCTATCAATAAAATTTGAGCCCTTGTGCTTTTGTTTGCAATTCTCATTTGTTTTAGCTTTACGGAACAACATTTTAGCATGAATAACGATTCTTGAAACGAAACAAAAATGAATTTACTTGTCAAAGTTTTTCTGCTTTTAAAATAAATATGGAAATTTCTTTTGACTGTTGAACATCGAAAGAACATCGATCACTTCGCCAAAAGTAATCGAGCTTCAAAGTGCAGAATCAAAGTATTCCTTCTAAACCAGTGCGCCTGAATGAAGGATCAGTTATGTCAGATGCGAATACTCCATCTGACATCCCCGACAGAGTTCTTATCTCCTACGTCCGACCAACATAGCTCCCGACAGGGACTATCTCTCTTAAGCAAGGAAGAATTGCTATCGTGAACCAGTGATACTTTTCATCCCCCACTGTGGCCGAGTATCCAGTCGTGTTCATCTACTAGTTTGTATGTCGCGTCAGTTTTGTCAGCATATACATACATACATCATGCATTATTGATTTACATTCATATTCATATTGCATCACTATCACTCTAGTCGGTCTTGTTCTCTAGTGATAAGAGTCCTCTCAATCGAGTAGTCATTTCTTTCCTCGTCAGGAAATGAATCATCTAAGCGATCTCTCCTCCAGTTTATTTCTGGATTAAAGGTGGTTCTTTGACCACTTTGATAACTTCAACCTGTGAAGAGCCAGAAAGCTTCCGAAAAACATCACTCTTCGCCATTGAAGATGATATCTTCGCTTTCCCGGATTAAGGAAAATCCCTAGAGAAAGCCTCTTAATCAGAGATTCGGCAGTACAACAGTTTTTTCTCTGAAAAATTCACTGATGAAAAGGTCATCGGCACCTCAAAATTGGATCACATCATATGGCATTTCTCCAAGAAGATCCCAGGAAAAGTATGATGTGGTAACCCCAAGCAAAAGCAGTCTCTCAAGAGACTCGTTTTCCCCACCACTTTTTCCATCAAATGGCATCTCCCCAGGAAAATTCGACGAGAAGTTTGAGGAAAACTGCTACACGTAGCGTCCCTTATCAATAAAGTTTATTGACAAAAGAAACTTAGACCAGTTCATTGGTTGGAAACCAGGATCGAGGGGAAGTTTATATCAGAAACTTAGACCAGTTCCTTGGTTGGAAACCAGGATCGAGGGGAAGTTTATATCAGAAACTTAGACCAGTTCCTTGGTGGGAAACCAGGATCGAGGGGAAGTTTAAATCAGAAACTGAGACCAGTTCCTTGGTAGGAAACCAGGATCGAGGGGAAGTTTACCTTTTCTAAGCATCATTGATTAGCAAAAGAGGAAGGATGCGTGAACTTCCATTCATAACCACCATCAAAATTTCGGGTATTCTGATATTTAATCCTCTTGCACCCCGAATACCCGAATACCTTCACCATTCACACCTTCGGGTCCAAGAAGATTAAATAGGGGCATCTGTCATACCCCAAAATTTGACCACTAAGATTTCCCATCATTGTGCAAATCATCATCACCATATGGATGAACCATTAGTCTCCCAAAAGATGGGCGAGCATCCACTACAATCAGGCTTAGGGTTTCAAGCCCTCTCAGAGCTCTTAAAAAAAGGATCAATCAAGAAATGACATGTTCTTCAACTTTTCTAGCCCCACAAACATCCACAAAGGATCAAGAGGACCCTCACTTCAAGGATTAAGCACAAGGCTTCTCCCTTCTAGGTGGATCAAGCCTTAAATTTCCAGCGTCACAAAATTAGGGTTTGGTCGACCATGGCCTCCAACTGGAAATTTTCCTCTGGGCATGAGCCAATGCTTCAAAGCATAACCTATGATGCTCCAAGGGATCTCATGAACCCAATCATCAAGTCAATTTAGCCTCAGGGGATGCATTCATCAAAAAATCTGGAATTAGGGTTTCTTGGCCTAATTCACCCCTAAGTTGAATTTTGGGACAAAACATGAGCCAAGACCTCAAAGGAGAATTTAAGGGCCCCTAACACACCACATTGATCCATTTGCAACAATGGATTGATCCAAGAAGCTTGAGCAACAAGTTTTAATTTCATCTGAACCACAGTTAGGGTTTTACGGGAAAAGTCAACTGTATCTTTGACTTTTGACCAGGACATGCTCCCAAACCCTAATACATGATTCAATACACCCTATAACACCTATGAAATCAATTCATCAAATTTGATTTAGGTCAAGGACTTGATTTCATAGAGGATCGCACAGTTTGGAATTCATTTGACAAAAAGTCAACTGTGCACAAAAGTCAAACTTTGACTTTTTGAGATTTTTCACAATTATTGTTCTTTGGCCCCAAAATGATGTTAATGTATGATTGGAATCATCATTCATCAAGAAAAATCAAGAAAAGTGGGATAACTTGTAAAAGGGGTAACCATAAAAAACTTAGAAATTTTTCTAAGTTATGGAACAAAGTGGCTAGGGTACCAACTTTGGAGGATCATAACTCCTAAACCACAAGGCCATTTTTTCCCATCCAAAGCTGTATTTGTAGCTCTCATTACCCTCTACAAAAGCTTCAACTACACCTCATTCCAATTCATCATGGATTTTGAGTTAGGGAATGATCAAAATCACAAAAAGTGAAAATGTCACTTTTTTCCAACACTTAGTGAAATTTTCACCAAGTCAGAATCTGCCTTCACTTTTTTCCAAATGTAGGGGCATTTTTCACTTGGATCCAAAAAGTATCAAAACCAATTATGATCAAACAGTTATTATATCATATGAGGGCTTTCCAAAATGGCCAAGAACTCCATCAAATTCCACTTGAGCCATGAGATATGACAATGGCAATATGCCTTGCTGAAAACTGCCAAGGCTAGGCAGAATTTTGCACTTTTGCTCGATTTGGCAAAATCAGATAATTCCAAGCCTTGTCATCACTTTGGACACATCTGAGGATCAAAACTAAAGGGAACAAACACTGATCCAAGCCTCCAAAGTCTTTGGAACAAGAAGTAGCATGCCAAACCTAGAAATCCCTAAAAGAGGGACAAGACTCCAATTTTGGATTGGAGCATTTAATGGATGCCCCAAGGTGGCATGGACTGACACATTTGCAACTTAATTTAGTCAAGAATGATCCAATAACTAGGGAACCACAGCTCTGTGCCCTAACCTCTAGTCAATGGCTAGAGGAGACTTGGATTCCCATTGATCAACATTGACCAAACTTCTGCTGCAGTTGCCATTCACTATTGATCCCAAAAAAAACTTGCTCTACTTTAAATAGAGCTCATTTGTGCTCAGTTTGAGTACACCAAAGCCATCAAATAGATGCTTTCCTCAAAATCACTTTCTTTAGGCAAAAATACCTTCTTTAGCAAGGTAACTCTGAGTTTTTGAGTTAGAGAGCATTTCCATCACAGCTCATGATCCAAACACATCCAATATGTCATATCTAAGCTGTCCAAACTCACACAAGTGACCTGTAATCCTTAAATCTCAAAGTCACCTCTCAAAACCTCAAAATAGGCTTTTTGTGCATTTTTTAAGCCATGTCTTGATTCAGTCACTTTCCAAACCAGATATAACATCAACAACTAATTTTCCCTCGTCTAAATTCTGTAAGCGGCAAGCCTCTAGATTATTTACATCCACGACACTGTCCCTCTTTTAGCATGAGAAATTCCTAAGGAAAGATGGCATTGCTCTAAACTTAGTTAAAGTCTTCTCCTTCAGGTTGAAAATCACCTATAAAGGAAATTATTGCATTGTTGGATTCGCATATCCCAGTTAAAGTAATTCTCCTTTATAACCATTCACCCAACAGTTGTGCCAAATAGACCAAATATTCCCCATTAGGATGACAAATTCTCTCTAAAGTCAACACCCTTTTAGCTTCACATCTTGGGCTTCGAACTAGATACAAATAGACCCTTCAGCTTCACATCTTGGGCTTTGAACAAGATATAAACCACCTTTAGCTTCATGTCTTGGGCTTTGAACAAGACACCAAAACACCATTTCCTCCCATAGAATAGGAAGAACTACGATCGCTCTGATTTCCCTATCCCGGGAATACGTAGGCATAAGATTGAAAAAGAATCTTAGCGAGCACACTAATCAAAAAACCCCAAAGTCCCCTACCTCCAGCCAATCTAGCGTAATATCCCAACAAATTCCCCATGAATAGTCCCGGTATTTTGTTCTGAACAAAATAAGCAGAGAGAGACCCACGAACTAAAGTCGCATCTGTAAACCAATAGTTTTGACTGTTTAACCTTAGTTTGCAAGCAGGGTTAGTTGGAGACATCTATTTCCCTTCCTTCATCAGCTTTAATAGGATAAAAAATGAATGGAAATGTAGTACCAAAGCGATAGTGATTCGAAACCACAAAAACCGCGCTACACCTGGTCCTCCTTGATGGTAAGGGCAAGTCTGATCTGCTTTGAACCAAAAAGGTAGATTTTCCGGTACTGTAAAAGGAGCCCTAGTTTAGATATGCCCCTTGACCAGTAGTAACAGAAACAGTTCTACATACAACATTGGTATAGGGTCGAACCCTGTTGGTCGCGTTGTACGATTGTTGTTGTATTGAGGACGAGCCTACTGAAGAGGCTGTTGTATCCTTTGCTGATATTGTTATTGATTCGGTTGGCTCTGAGCAACCTGAGGTTGATACGTTGGAATATACGTAGGGTTGATAGCAGGAATTACAGCTGCTACTGGTTGGTACCGTCGCCTTTGCTTTCCGAGAGAGATATTACCGATATCTTGCTCTTTTTTCTTAAGGAAAGCACTACTATATCTTTTGGTACTGCTTGATGGTCCAGCATCTTTTACCAAACGTCCTTCTCGGACTGCTTCCTCAAGACGAACTCCCATGCCAACCATCTCACTAAAGTCACTGGGCGCACTAGCGACCATTCTGTCGTAGTAAAATGAGCTCAAGGTTTTCAATAAGATTTTTGTCATCTCTTTTTCCTCAAGAGATGGACAAATCTGGGCGGCAATATCATGCCATCTCTGAGCGTATTCCTTGAAGGTTTCCTTATCCTTCTGTGACATGGCTCTAAGTTGATCTCTTTCCATTGCCACGTCCAGGTTATACTTATATTTTTGGACAAAAGCATCGCCAAGATCTCTGAAAGTGACAATCTTTGTGCGGTTTAATCCCATGTACCATTTGAGTGCGGCACCGGTTAAACTATCTTGGAAATAATGGATCAGTAGCTATTGGTTCTCTGTCTAAGTTGACATTCTCCGAGCGTACATCACCAAATGGCTTTGAGGGCAAGAGTTACCCTTGTATTTTTCAAATTCGGGCACCTTGAATTTGTGCGGAACTTTCACATTGGGGACCAAACAAAGGTCTGTGGCGTCCTTTCCGAAAAGATCCTGACCGCGAATGGCATGCAGTTCCTTCTGCATTTCCAGGAATTGTTCTTGGAACTCATTCATTATGCCGTACATACTTTCGTTTCCAGTAGAAGGTATCTGTGGGATCTGCTCTTCCGGGACAGTGTGTACCCCGGGTGGATGTATAGTCATTACGGCAATGACTCTTGCATCCTCGCTTTCCCGAAGTTTGTAACCTTCAGGCCCAGCGGTTCCTGCTGCAGTTTACGGATCTTCTGTGATCGGCGAAATATATCCTTCCGGGATATAGTTGAGTGGCATGCCCTAGGGACGATCTTTAGGCATGTTAAACCGAGGATCATACTTTTCCACTATGGGCGTAGATGTGATCTCTGAGATCACAGTCCTTTGTTGTTGCATCTGAGCTATTGCCAGAGCTTGCATGTCATTGTGAAGCTTTCTCATATCTTCTTTCAGAGCGTCGAGTTCTTCTCTAAATTCTCTATTCTCTTCTTCGAGATCATCCATTTTCTTTTGTCGATTGGCCCGAGTATTATACGAATGAGACAGTTTGACTCTATAATTGAGACACAAACGTGAGATTCGTAGGTAAGAAGAATGAGTTATGTGAGAATGATGAATGATATGCAATGATTATATTAATAATTTTTTTAATTAAAAGAAACTTCAACAATTGGATTGCAAATATCATACAGTGGGGAAACCCCGTTTTATTGAATTCAAGGATTGCGGAAATGGAAATACAGTAATTTACAAAGTGCTGTAAAAGGAAATATCTAAACTTATGGATCTTGAGTTCTTTCTGAGGGGAGCTCAGGTGCTGGTTCTGGTATTTTCCTTTTCTTTGACCGGAGCTCTTGAACCGTTGTCGGGTTGTCATTCCTTTGCCAAGTGAAAGGAACGAGCAAATTCCTTTGGTCTTCTTGATTCTTTACAGCATGTTGCTCTAAAATCTCGATCAGAGCGTCTTTTTCTTTTAACAGTTGTTGTATTTTATTACACTCCACATTGAGAATACGGTACTTGTTCTTCCAAGACTTCTTCTCCTGTTGAACTTTGTTGAGAGTAACCTGAATCTTTTCCGTATTAGACATAAAATAAAGGACAAATTCCTTTAATGGAAGAACTTCTTGACGAGGGTAAGGCATCCTCAGCTTGAGAGCTCTAGTTTGTACCCAGTGGAGATAAGGTTCCATAGAGACACAGTCCGGTTTTCCTAGAGACTCTCTTCCTTTCCTGTGAACATGTTTCCATGCATGCACCATTTCTGTCTTTAGTGCCCTATCATTTTCTCCTTCCTTGAAGAAAAGACCTTCCAGATGAACACTATGAGGGAAGTGTCTCATCGGGTGTCCTAATTGACGACGAACCAAAACTGGATGATAGTTGATTCCTCCTTTAATTTCTATGAGGGGTACATTAGGGAAATTTCCACAACGGTCAATGATTCTTATCCCGTCATAGATTTGATTGTACCAATCGATGTCAGAGTTGGTAAGAGACATGATTCTCTATGACCAACGTAAAGTACTCTTATGTTCCCAAAATGCAGCAGACTTGGGTAAGTGGGAAGTGAACCATTTGTACAGCAGGGGTACACAGCACGTGATCATTCCTCCGCCTTACAAATTCCTTAAGTTTACAGAATGATAAGCATCTGTGAGCAAGGTCGATACACTGTTTCCAATTAGAAAAATCTTAATGGCATTGATATCAACGAAGTCATCAATGTTGGGAAACAGAAATAACCCGTAGGTAAGTAAAACAAAGACGCTCTCGAAAGCAGTCACATTCCCTATACTAGCAAAGTAGAGAGCCTTCTTTATCAAAAACTTGGCTGGTAAACCTTGGATTCCACCCTTAATGATCATGTGAGTCCTGACTTCTGACACATCCAAATAGATTGCTCTTGCAATGGTTTGATCCTTTGGAATTTCTTCCAGTCCAGAAAAGGGAGCTTGGTCAGTGATGGGTAAATCAGTCAGGTGAGAGTACTCCTTCAGTGTTGATGCCAGTTGGTAATCCGGGAATGTGAAACAGTGATAGACCGGATCGTAGAACTGGATTAGCATAGACAGGATTCCTTCAATTACATGGACCCTCAACAGGGACAACAGTCCTCCGTAGTTAGCTCTGAAAGCATCAGGGTTGGTGATCATCCTTGCCAACCCCCTCAAATCCTCTAGTTTTGGAACCTTGAAGGTGTACTTGTGAGTCTTCCTTCTACCGAAATCCATAACGCAATCTTTTTTCTCTGACATTTGCAATCATTGTCTTAGTTTAATTTGAAAAAGAGAGACTAGAAGAGAAAATTTTTCTTTGTTTAAAGTTTTTTAATGAAATGAATGCATGAATGCAGCACACAAAAACATAAAAAAAACATGGGGTCAAATGTTCGGTGTCATGAAGTCATGGCTCTACCTATTCCCAAAGATTATACTGGTGATTTTTTGTACCTGTCCCCACAATCATTGACCCCTCTTGGGATAACAACAGCAGACTTGTTCACCCGAGCGAGCTGATGTATCTTAGAGTAATCTCAAATGAGGGTAGTATCGCGTGATAACTATTTCCAATAGCTTCCGCACTACAAAATAGTAACATGGTCTTAGCCTACTAAATCCTCAATTTCATAAAATCCACAATCGAACAATCTGCTTTCAACAACCGAAGTCGTATAGGCATTGAATCCGCAAAGGGTATCTCCACTGATTCGATGGTAAATCGGGGTCTCTTATTAGGGAGTCACTCCCTGTAAGATTACTCGTCTAATGCCATCACTTATCTTAGGTGTCACTCAAACTTTTCAGATGCGGCATCACCCGCCGTCCCATTAGCGGAAAAATAAACACGAATATCAATTAGGAAAAGCGATATATATATATATATATATATATATATATATATATATTTATTTATTCCTAAAATTAACATCCTAGACCTCTTAAGAGCTATAATAATAGTCCTATACAGACAATGACTCTCCAGCAGAGTCGCCATTTTACTTTAGCGAGCGATTTTTGTCGGTGATGCGACCACCTTATCACTGGGTTTTCCTCACTGCAATGAGGAGGAGTGGGTGCTACTTTCTGATTTCTTATTTTTCCCATGAAGCTGGAAGGGAAAGGGAAGTTATCTAAAACTAACCTTGCACGCGAATGTTTAACTGAACAAACGCTTAAAAGAGATTGCGGGGTTCGGGGTCAGGTTATACAATGGGGAGTTGTCAATTACCCATCACATATGTGGTTATCCACAGGATATTAGCTTTAGGTTTCACTTTATACTTGATGGTGTTTATCTATTAATGGGTTGGGAAAGTTTCTTTGGAAATATGAGCGAGTGAGTGAGTTTTTGTTGTTGTTCGGGTTACTCCCGATGTTTTTGGTAAGGTACTAGACCTAAGTTTTGATTGATATGTGAAGGTACTGGACCTAGAGTTTTGTTTAGTATGCTCGCTAAGATTTCACAATCTTATGCCTACGTATTCCCGTCTAAATGAAATAGGGAAATCAGAGCAATCGTAGTTCCTCCTATTCTAAGGGAGGAAAATGATGTTTTGGTGTCTTGTTCAAAGCCCAAGATTGAAGCTAAAAGGGTATTTGTGTCTTGTTCAAAGCCCAAGATTGAAGCAAAAGGGTTTGACTGAGAATTAGTCATCTCTAAAGAGGGATTGGACTTCCTCTGAGGAGATGTTGATTTTTGTGTGCCTTGATCGAAGCCCAAGGTTGAAGCTAAGAGGTTGATTGACTCCACTAGGGAAGTCCTTATACAAAGCCTAAGAGGAGGATGGAAATGACCGACTCAACAAGAGCGTGTTCTATCTGTCTTGTACAAAGCCCAAGATTGAGGCTAAAAAGAGACTGACTCTTTGGGGATATCATTATACAAAGCCTAAGAGGAGGCTAAAAGTTTGACTTTTCCAGGGGAAAATGTTCTATCTGTCTTGTACAAAGCCCAAGATTGAGGCTAAAGAGGGATTTTTGACTCTGTCGAGGAGGTTCGTATGTGTCTTGTACAAAGCCCAAGATTGAGGTTGAAATGGGAATGGGTGAGGATATTTTTATATGTCTTATACAAAGCCCAAGATTGAGGCTGAAATGAGTTTGACTCTGCTTGGGAAATCATTCCTCAAAGCCTAAAAGAAGGCTGGGAGGAAATGACTTCGCCGGGGAAAATGTTTGTCCCAGGCTTAAGAGAAGGTTTTGAAGATTTATGTCTTGTACAAAGCCCAAGATTGAGGCAAAAAAGGTTCTAACTTAACAAGAGAGTGCTTTTATCTTCCCTGTACGAAGCCTAGGATTGTGGCTGAACAAGCTGGAGAAATCATTATACATAAGAGGAATTTGATTTCTACTAGGGGAAATCCTTATACCAGGCCTACGAGGAAGCTGGAAAAGATGGACTCAACAAAAGAGCATTTTTATCTGTCCAGTACAAAGCCCAGGATTGAGGCTGAAATGGTTGACTCAACAAGAGAGTGCTAAAAAGTGATTGACTCAACAAGAGAGTCTGAAAAGTTGATCGACTCAACAAGAGAGTCTGAAAAGCTGATTGACTCAACAAGAGAGTCTGAAAAGTTGGTGGACTCAACAAGAGATTTTGAAGAGTGATTGACTCAACAAGAGAGTCTGAAAAGGTTACCTCCGCTGGGGAGAATCATTTGTACAAATCCCAAGAGGAGGCTAACTTCGCTGAGGAAGGATCATTATACAAAGCCTAAGAGGAGGCTAGCTTTCTGCTAAGGATTATTGAGGTCCCTAGGCTAGTCTAAATGGGGAAATCAACTTTTGCTGAGGTTTACAGAAGAGTTGAGATATCAGATACCCTGAGGTTCTGATTTGGGATAGTGTTATGCTGACCCTAGTTGGGGAATTTTTATGAGAGAGACTAGATTTTAACTCAGATGGGAATTGATCGAATGATCAGGGTTCCTCTTACGTTCGTGGGGAACTAGAGAATGTCTTTGAGACTCAAGGGGGTTTAGACTATCCAAGTCTACTGGTGTGGAAGAGTTTTATCTTTTGTATAATGCCCAAGAGGAGGCGGGTTTTTTTAAGGGATGAGAATCAACCCTAAATTAGTCTGAGGTTTTGACTTTAGAAAGACTGCTCTAGCAAAGGATGACTAAGTTCTGTCTTATACCTTTAAGAGGTCTTCAGGGTCCTTATATTAAGCCCAAGAGAAGGCATGAGAACTTCTAGGAAGCCGGAGGGTCCTTGTACAAAGCCCAAGAGGAGGCGAGGATGCTTTTAGGAAGCCTGAGGGTCCCAAACCAAGAAAAGTTCAAGAAATTCTATTCACTGAGAATAGATCATTTAGTGAAAGTTCTGAGGTTTGAAGAAACTTAAGAGATGCTATTCACCGAGAATAGATCAACTCCGGGGAGTAGAATTTCTTTGACAATTTCTAGGGGTGACAGCCTGAGAAAAGGTTCACGAAGAATACTGCCTTTCTCTTTGTTCCATATTGTTTAAGCCCAAGAGAAGGCAAGACTGTATCTGGAAATCCTATGGGGATCTAGTTTTGACTATATTTAAAGAGCGACCAACATGGCTTTACCTAGTTCTAGACCTAGTTAGCGGGGAAAACTCTAAATAGCTATACTAGTATATATACAGTTGAAATATGACAAGTATTTAAAAGGGTATGAAAGAAGGCTAACCATGCACAGCTTCCCACAATACAGTTATATATATATATGAAAGCGAATAAATGAAAGCTGTTAAAACTTACAGGTGAGCAAGCTTCCATGCTGTATTGTTAGTTGTTCAATGAAATTAAAGAAAGTTTTGACAACAACATGTATATTTGAATTTAAATCAAAAGGGAAGTTGTTTTTGAAAAGATTTAACAGTGATCGCACTGTTGTTTGGAAAATGCACAGAGGGACTTATACAATGTGTGAGGCCCAAAAAGGTTTTTGTACAAAGGGACGGGTTTTACAACTCAAGGAGAGGCTCAGAGAGTTTGAAATGAATAAAGATGGGTCTTATAGCTCAAGGAGAAGCCCAGTTGATTTTGTTACAAAGGCGACGATTGCGCCGAACTTTTGAAAATATACAGAGGGACTTATAAAATGTGTGAGGCCCAAAATTGTTTTATTTACAAAGGGGTGAGACTTACACTCTATCAAGAGGCCCATGAGTGTATGAAAAAGATTTGCTGGGTGAAATCAAAGAAACTCTAATTTCATTTTCTTTTAAAAGTAATCCTTTTAATAAAAATGACAAAAATACCAAATAAGTCTAAATAAACTACTTGTGATTTTTGATTAAGGTTTGAAAAATGAGGTTTTAATCACAAGATGATTTAGGACTCATTTGATTTTGATTTTTAAGATGAATATTCATTTTTAAAAGGTTTAAAAACAATAAAAATGAATTTATTTACATAAATACCAACTATATTAAATAAACAATATAAATATGATTTTTTTGAGAAATAAAATATTTTAACATTTTTGTGATTTTTTGCAAAAAGAACCAATGAAAAATAATTAAAATTGAGAGAGAAATTAATTTTCCAAATCATTTAAAAATAATATGAAAAACAGTAAAAATGGAAAAAAAAATAGTAAAAAGAGGGTCTGGGGCGAGGGGGATTCGAACCTCAGACCCCTAGGTTGTAGTGTGCGCCTTCTACCACTAGGGTGGTGATACATCCGTGTACCAAAACCACCCATGACTACATAAGGCATGCCTTGTTTTAGGCCTGGCCAAGGCAAGGTTTTGGTCCAAAATGTAAAGGTTGTAACTTTCTCATTTCTCCATGGATTGGGGCAAAATTTAGGTCTATCCTGCTTAGAATTTCACAAGGAATCCAATGGTGCCCTTGGTTTTTTCAAATGAGGTCCCCATTTTAAAACCCAATAGTGGTTTTGAAATAGGCCTCCATTTGCATTTTCCGTACTACATCATGGTACAGGCAAGAATTACATGGCAAATTGGTTCAAACACAACATATACAACATGCATGAGAGGCGTATGATCAGTGGACTTCAAAGCAATGCATATTTCAAAGAGTTCAAGTTGTGATGCTTACCTCTTTATGAGCTTTTTGTGCTATCTGCCAAGTTCCTAGCGCCAGAAGTAATTTGATGCTTTAGACACTCTCAATTGATCCCTTAGGAGCTTTTAGAATGATCACCACCAACTGGAACCTTCAAGAACAAGTTTGAGCTCTTTCTTGCAAAAGGGGCAAAAGTGACCAATATGGCAACTCTCTCAAATGGTGTTCCAGATGTAGGGAACCATTTGGGATAGTTCAAGGATGATATTTGGAGTGTGTTTGAGGTTTTATCTGGTTTTGAAAGTGACTGAATCAAGGCATGGCTTGAAAAATGCAAAAAAGTCCAATTTTGAGGTTTTGAGAGGGGACTTGGTTATTTTGGTGTTACAGGTCACATATGAGAGTTTGGACAGCTTAGATATAACATATTTGATGTGTTTGGATCATGAGCTATGATGGAAATGCTTTCTAACTCAAAAACTCAAAGTTACCTTGCAAAAGAAGGCATTTGGCCTAAAGAGAGGGATTTCGAGGAAAGTATCAGTTTGGGTGCTTTGGTGTACTCAAACTGATCACAATTGAGGCCTATTTATAGTGTGTCAAGTTTGTTTTGGCATCAATAGTGAATGGAGGCTGTAGCAGGCCTTTGGTCAATGTTATGCAAAAGGAATCTCAAGTCTCCTCTAGCCATTGACTTGAGATTAGAGCACAGGCTTTGTAGCTTTGGTTCAGAGATAAACATGGACTGAATTCAGTTGGAATAGGCTCAGTTCATGCCACCTTGGTACATCCATTTAATGCTTGAAAACAAAATTGGAGTCTTGGCACTTTTTAGCTCTTTTAGGTTTGGCATGCTACTTGTAGATTCTTGGACTTTGGGGGCTTGGAGATCAGATCATCCCCCTTGGATTTGATCCTCAAATGTGTCCAAAATGATGACAAGGCTTGGATTTATCAGATTTTGAAAAATCGAGCCAATGTGCACAAATCTGCCTTGTAAAAATCAGTTTAGGATGCTATGTTCAAAGGGTTGTATCTCCTTGCTCCAATGGAATTTGGTGATGATCTGGTACTTGTTGGAAAACCCTCATGACATACTTTAACTTTGATGTCCATACCTAGACCTGGTTTGACTTGGATCAAGGTGAAAAATGTCCCTACATTTGGGAAAAAGTAAGGCAGATTTTGACTTAGTGACAATTTCACTAAGTGTTGGAAAAATGTCATTTTCATGTTTTCATCCATTTTGATCACTCCATAACTAAAAATCCATGAGGAATTGGAATGAGATGTAGTTGACACTTTTAAAGTATGTCATGAGAGCTACAAATCCATCTTTGGACCATCCAAAATGGTTGCTTGGATCTCAAGTTATGGTCCTTGGAAGTTGGTACCCTAGCCACTTTGTTCCATAACTTAGAAAATTTCTAAGTTTTTTAGGGTTACCCCTTTTACAAGTTAACTCACTTTCTTTGATTTATCTTGATTAATAATGATTCAAATCACATATTAACATTGTTTTAGGCTTAGGGGAACCATATTTGTGAAAAATCCCAAAAATTCAAACTTGATTTTGTGGACAGTTGACTTTTTATCGGACGAAAACCAAACAGTGCAATCCTTTGTGAAATCAAGTCCTTGACCTAAATCAAACCTAATGGAAATATTCCATAGGTGTTGTAGGGTGTATTGAATCATGTCCCAAGGTTTGGGAGCATGTTTGGGTCAAAAGTCAAAGGTACAGTTGACTTTTCCCTCGAAACCCTAATTGTGGTCCTGATGAAATTGAAAATTGTGGATCAAGCTTCTTGGATCAATCCATTGTTGCAAATGGATCAATGTAGTGCATTGGAGACCCTCAAATCATGTCTTGAGGTCTTGGCTCATGTTTTGTCCCAAAAGTCAACTTAGGGGTGAATTAGGTCAAGAAACCCTAATTCCTAATTTTTGATGAATGCTTCCCCTGAGGTTAAATTGACTTGATGATTGGGTCCATGAGGTCCCTTGGAGTATCTTAAGTTGTGCTTTGAAGAAATGGGTCATGCCCAGAGGAAAATTTCCATCTGGAGGCCTCAGTCGACAAAACCCTAATTTGGTGACACTGGCAATCTTGAGGCCTGATCCACTTGGAATGCTGCAACCTTGTGCTTGATTCTTGATGTGGGAGTCCTTTTGATCCTTTATAGGTGTTTGAGAGGCTAGAAAAGATGAAGATCATGTCATTTCTTGATTGATCCTTTGCCTAAGTGCTCTGAGAGGGCTCAAAACCCTAACTCTTGTTTGTAGTGAATGCTCAATCATCTTTGAGGAGATTGATGAGGCATGAAGGTTCATCCATATTGTGATGATGATTTGAACAATGATGGGAAATATGGGTGGCCAAAATTTGGGGTATGACACTGTCGCCCAAAAAATCGTCATCCGCTTACTCCTTTTGATTCACAGCATAATCTTGTGCATCCAGAAATGATCCAAGGAGCTTATCAAACTCGTCCACTCACAGTAAATGCTCAATAGTTCCACATAGGAGGACCATCCAAATCAAACATTGTTAAATGGCATGTTCAAGATGATTCAACAACATATTTACCAAGCCATCGATAATAGACTCATTCGGATAGAAGAAAGTCTACAGAAAGTCATACCAAAGTACTGTATCATCCAAGAAGCAGCCTCACAAAAAGTTATGGAATCAATGAAGCGACGATAATAATTTTAAATATCCCCTGGCCGGTAGAAACATAGACAATGCACAACTTTACTCGCTTCTGAGAGAAGGGACGGTATTCACACCGCTCCAAAAGCTCATATATCATTGAGAAGGGATGAAAAAGGAAGAAACCACTTCAGATCCACGTAAGAAAAAGAATCCTTTGAGCGTTTGCATCTTCGACAATAATATTATGCGATCCGTAGAAAACTCCTAAACTACGCGATTACAAAGGGAATGGAAACCCCATAAAACACGTTGTGAATGTAGACATTCGTCTAGACTATTACCCTGTGGATGTGGACATTAAAGAAGCATAAATCCCTCTTTAACAGGAGCATAAATTTGTGGAGTGAATTCTACAAAACTTTCACGACTTACTTTACCTCCAGAAAAAGACAACCATTAAACCTAACCACCCTTACTAGAGGGATTTAAAGCAAGTAGGAAACCATCCATACATATATTGACAGATTTAGCAAGGTATCAGCGGACATCAATGAAATTGATGAAAGCCTCAAATGTTGGATCTTTGAAAGGGGGCTCCAACTTAACATCTTTTTAAGAAAAAGTAGGCTGCAAAGAAGGCTATAGTTTAAATGTATTTCTAAGTAGGGATTAACCCTACGTTATGTATGAAGAAATAACTGTTAGTTGATGGAGGAGGCCGAGAATTGAATATTCCCATGTCTGGACGAATAATAGATAAAGATTCCGAGATATTTAGAGAAGAGCAAGAGGGAAGACCTTGCTTAATATTTAACGCATACACCCCGCTAAACACCTCCTACAAAAGGATCCTTACAGAGTGTGTTAACACCAAATTTAAATAAGTTGGGATAAGAAACTCATATCTGATCAGAGGTATGGTTAGGAATGATAGGTCAAAATATTTTTGTTTCCACAATACCAACGATTATATTCAGCTCAAAGACGCGACCTAAGGGCTCATCAAGAAGGGGAAAATATTTGAGTATACCAAAATGGCAAGAGAAGTATGGTAGAATCTCTAGAGAAAAGACGTTCCTTTAAGAAGAAAATTCATGTCGTAGTCGGGGGGAAAGGCAACAAATCATTAAGTGAAGAAAGTGAAAGGCATAAAGGCAAATGTTAATATATAAACTATACAATCAGGGGAACCCCTAGATCAAGCATTCCATCCAAAGGAACAATAAAGAGGAAGATTGTTGAGTTAGTGGCTGTAATAAAAAAGGAAGGGAACATCTCAACCACTAACCCATAAAGGTCTATCATCGAATTTTGAGATAGTGAGAAGGTGGGGGGAATTTTGAATGACATATTACCTTTGGTAATAACGGTGACCATATACAACTTTTATGTATCCCGTGTTCTGATAGACAAGGGTAGTTCTTTCCAGATCATGTATGTTGGCCTTCTTGAAAAAACAAAGAATTTATTGTCATATGAAGGGTCAGATTTTCAAGTCTTCAATGACATTGTGACTCGCTCGTGAGGATACGTGAAGCTGATGGTTACCCCGAGAGAATGACGAAACATTATAACCATTGACACTCAGTTCCTTGTCATCCAATGTTGAATCACTTATAACTGCATCTTAGGATGCCTTTTCGCGGTAACACTAGATGTAGTGGCTTCCTCAGTTCACTTAAAAATGAAGTATCATAGCATCCACGATGAACCTAATCTTTGTATTGAATTTCTTAGTGTAACTTCTTAATGCATTTATTAGCTTCATACCATTTAATTATTAATTAATGGTTTAAGATGATATAAGGCTCTTTGAACTTAATTAGATTTTGAGTTTATAGTTTAGTGTTTACTATTTTTTCACCTAATTTTAGAGATTAATCTATGTAATAACATAGTAAAATATTCAATTTATATTAAAAGATTAGACTTAACTTAAGAAATATAGAAACACTATATATTTGAATCTGATTCTAAAGATTAGTAAGGCAAAAACACCATATAAAGGATATAGAAAGGTTTGATAGCACTTAGACAAGCATTAGGCTATGCTTCCATTGTTTTCTTCACTTAAGTTAAGTCATACTTTAACAATCTTCAACTTGAATTTAAACCATGTTTATATCAATTTACACTATTAGAAAAATTATTTTTAGCTAGAAATATTTGCTTGATGAAAATCTCGTCACTAAATGTAAATGTTGCTTAGGGTTTATCCCCTCACAACGCATAAAACAAAATATAAAGTTAAAAAATTAAATTGTGTGGGGACGCCCCTCAAAAAATAGAAGGAGAGTTTTTTTTTTTTATTTTGAATTGAGCATTGCGTGGGGTCACACAACAGACAGAGAAAATGGCGCCATTAAAAGCGTGCATCTGTAAGAGGCAACCCCTTGCCACATATGATCGTTTCATTTGCAAGGGGAATCCCATTTCCCTTTTGAGATTGCCTCTACGCCATGTCACATCACCACTTCCCAACACTCAGCTTTAAAGTGACTTTAATGACGTTTGCATTTTGTGAGGGGCTAATCCAAGTAAAATGTGACCGTTCACCATGCGTGGGGAGCCCCCTCGCAGATTCCACCTATAAATTACTTCGTTCCAGAATCATTATTTATTAGTGAACAAAAATATTATGACTTTGCTACAATGGATATCCATATACTTAAGATTTAGAGTTGTATTATTGTTATGAATATGCTTCAGTTTTTCGATTTGCTTTAGGGTTAGATTTTGTGGTTTCGTTCACAATATTGTTTTGATATAAATTTTAGAATTTGTTATGGATAGTAGTTGGATGAAAGCTAATAGATTAGATCTGGTATATGAGAAAGGAGTCCTTGAATTCCTTGAATACGCTGATCAAAATGTTCCCGACAATAATGGTATCTTTTATTGTCCTTGTGTTAATTGCGGGAATATAAATAAAGGTACAAAGGATGAGATATTCCATCACCTATGTTGTGATGGTATATGTCAAAATTATACAATATGGGCGTGACATGGTGAGGTGAAAAAAAAGCGAAACACTGCGTCGCAAAGTCACGAAGTTAATGAAGGTGAATATATGGTTGACCGTCTAGAAGATATGTTCCATGATATTGGAGAATATTCCTTAAAGTAAGCCCGTCTTTATGATACTTTATGTATTGATAAGGATACCTCTTTATATAAATGGTGCACAAGTTTTACACGATTGTCTACGGTTTTAAATTTTTTTAATCTGAAAGTGAAAAATGAGTGGTCGGTTAAAAGTTTCACGGAATTGCTTTATTTGCTAAAACAATTGCTACTTGAAGATAACAGTTTACCTGATCGTTGTAATGATGCTAAGAAGATATTGTGTCCAATTGGTTTAGAGTATATCAAAATACATGCATGCCCTAATGACTGCATATTATAGAGGAAAGAGTATTAAAATTTGGATCAATGTCTGGAATATGGGGTGTCGCGTTACAAGTTGAAGGACAACAATGGTGATGACAATGACAATGACAATGTTAGTAGGAACAGGCCTCCTGCTAAAGTGTTATGGTATTTGCCAATAATTTAAAGATTCAAGAGACTTTTTGCTCAGTCAATGGCTCGGGATGTAGTTATTCAAGAACATTTTTATATATTGAATAATCTTGAAGAAGTTCAACCTTACGTGGCTACTCACAAAAGACTTTTGCAGAAAAGATATCCACGAATGAGTGACAAGTTGTTGTTGATAGAGCATAACAAGAAATTCCTAGATTGGTTTAATAAAAGGATATCAAAAGATCATAGTGCATCCGAGACAATTAAATATGATTTTATTTCATGCCAAAATTTAATGTGATAACTTAGACTACATATGACATTGGTCATTATACCTTTTATACAAAATCAAAATATGATTGTAGTACAATACAAAATAGTGGAGTTATGGTTGATTATGTTATCTAATTCATTCTTTGGTGTCATTGAGGAGATTTGAGAGATTGATTATGTTATCTTCAAAGTGCCTTTATTTAAATACAAGTGGGTTCCCAATAATATTAATGGTGTACAAACTAATGACTTAGGATTCACCCAGGTTGATCTTGGCAAGGAATATTATATGTCCGAACCATTCTTCATGGCTTCACAAGAAAAACAAGTTTTCTATGTGAGCAACCCTTTGGACACATCGGAGAAATGGTCAATCGTTCTCTGAGGAAAAGACATTCCAAGTACTGATGAAAGTTTTCATATTCCTTCTACTCCTTCTTATATAACAAAATTTTCTACCACATATGATGAAGTTAATAGAGATGATGTGCATAATATTCGTATCGATCATAATGAAGGCATATGGAAAAATTAACAAGTAAGTATTTTATTCATTATTCATAGTTTTATGTAAGTTATTATTTCTAACTATATTTATTACCAACAAGTATGATTATTTGATATTGTAGGTGTCGCAACGCGAAAAAACAACCGGCGGAAAAACAGAGTCGCCACCTAATGTTATTTATCACGACGGGGAAAAGGGAATGATCGAAGAAGCCTCAAAAGAGAGAGGACATGGTCTCGCAACCAAATTCTGGGTTCGGGAGTCGATTGCGCGAGATGAAGGTATTAGCACCCCCTCGCGTTCGTTGTACTCAATGGGATCCATGCTTGTTGTTCAAATCAAATGGTGTGTTTGTATAGAGCCTATTTGCTAAACAAAAATATAAAGGAGAAAAACAAAAGGAGACTCGATAGGACTTCGCCGTCCTAGGCCTACGTATTCCCTCGTGCAATGGGAAAGTCAGAGTCAACGTAGTTCGGAGGACTACGGGTGAATGGGGGAAGGTTGCTTGCCAAGACTTCGCTGTCTTGTGCCTACGTATCCTCATTCGGACGAGAATGAGGAAGTCAGAGCATCCGTAGTTCATGAAGACGACCACAGATTAGTTAAGTGTTTTTTATGAGCGATGCTAAGCTCGCATTCCAGCAGTTAGGGTCGATGCCTGTTTGTAGTAGAACGAAAATAACATGCCCTTTCTGAAAAAAGGTTTGACAAAAAATCCTGAAGGATAAAATGGTTTTCAGTTTCTTTGAGAATTTTAAAAGAAATGAATTGATTTTGTTTGAGATTCGTATTGCACTAAAGTCTATGACATAGGGGCGAATGCGTCGCAAGATCTCCCTCAGACGGGAAGTATGCTCAACACTCTAGAAGAAGTAAGGAGAGACTCCTCACTCATCATTTCAAATATACTTAAGGCTCGTGGCGCACAATACTCATCGTATTTATTAAGTGTTTTGATTTTGTTTTTATAAAGAAGAGAGACCCAAAGGGCAAAAAGAAAATCTAAAGGAAACTCACCTAGATGTTGTCATGCATTATGGCCCTATAATTGAGGATAAAAAAGGAACCTCTATCCTAATGTTAGCATGCAAGAGATGGACCTATAGTTGAGGATAAGAAAGGAACATCTATCCTAATGTTATCATGCATGGATTAGCACCTAATGTCTATCCTACTCCAATCCTAATAAAAAATTAAGTTCGACTAGGAGGCCTTAAAGGAACATGCAAAGGCAAGCAAAAACAAAGAAACTAAACCAACAACAGTGCTTCAGCTCAGCACAACGATAAAATCCAGCAACAACCTAGCATAACATTTAACATCATACTTTTCTAGAGCAGAACAGGTGTAAAATGCAGCAAACAGAATGAACACATTTTACAGCACATATTCAACACATCAGTGGTGTATACAGCCACATGCAAAGCAACAAACAAGCATCAAGCATAGATGAACATGTGACATTGCAATATCAAATTAAGCATGCATCAAAGATTTAACAATCAACCATGAACATATCCAATAACCAAACATAAACGTGTGTCGAAAGAATTGAACAAAAGCATGCTTTCACATTTAAGCAAGTGCACATGAATTGAAAGAATCATGTATGCACATGCATCCAACAAGATCAATTAATGAACACGTATCAACAATTAGGCATGAGCAAGTTTCAAAACCATTACACACTCAAGAATTCAACAAGAACCACATGGATATTCATCAACAATTGATCATCCCAAATGAACAAACATCTTGTGGAATCGAAAGCAAACATGAGCATGTAGCAATGAATCAAGCACAATAGGCATCAAGAGTAAACCAACATGTATGAACAATCCAACATCATAAAGAATGCATCAAGAATGTCATACAATTAGTGATGAACATGCATCATGAGAATCAATGCGTCGCGTGTCGAAGAATCACATACATATTGCAAAATGGAGTGAAATAGCATAAGAAAATTGTACAAATATGTATCACATCAAGCCATTAGGTTTAGAAGTGGAACGGAATATCAAAACACACTTGAAAATGCATAAAAATCACATTCTGCAACAGTGTTAATCGATTAACCATTTGCTTGGCAAAACTGGTTAATCGATTAACCCTTTGAAAATCAGCAAAAATCACCAAAAACAGACTAGTTAATCGATTAACCAGATTTTCCTAGCAAATGGTCCATCGATTAACACTGCACCAGAAGCAAAAAAACAACATTTCGAAAGCACTTTCAGCAGCAAATCAATTTTCCAATCATCCACATGTTATGGCATGCAATTGTATACGAAAATTACATCAAACAACAACAATCAAACACCAATTCAATCCATCACACATTAAGATCAACAATTAAATCAATCAATGGATCAATTCACATCAAAAATCAATGGATCTACATTACAAAAGTTGTAAACAAGCTAGAACAAGCTTGGATCTAAGAAAAACCAACCTACAAAGCTGAGATTTTCTTTGGTAAGCGTTGGAAACGAAATTTGACATATCATGCACCGAAAATCCAAGATCCAATGAGTTCCTAGCAATAAAAGTTGAAGATCCAAGCAATTATCCAAAAATAATCCAAAAGCTCTTCAAGAAGTGATTCCAAAACTTGATCAAGATCCAAATAAGCTTCAACTTCAGAATTTATTTTGATGAGAGGAAATATTGAAGGTTTAGCTCTAGAATTCACAAACTCCAATGAAGAATTTGAGAATTCTAATGGAAGAGCTTTTTAGTGAAGGTTGAAGATGAAAATGGAGAGTCAAAAAGTGGGAGAAAATTGAGAGAATTGGAATGTGAAGTGTAGAAAAATCAGAAAATCAATGAAGTTATGTGAGGTTGGTAGCAAATTTTCTTAAATAAGCTCTAGGTTAGGAGTGTAAATGTGGTTTGGAGTGTGGGTTTGAATGAGGTTTAGTTTTATGAATGGAATTAGGGGTGGAGATGTTTGAATTTTGGAGGGAAGATGAAATTAATTTGAAATGAATCAAAAATTGGAGACATTCTAGATCTTTCTACTGATGCAAATGTGGAACCAAGTGATCAAAATGAATTGAAAATGCTGAAGTGCTGAAAATTGAAATTTCTAAGCAAAATTTCCTCGTGTTAAGTAATTAACCATTTGCTAGGTAAAATATGTTAATCGATTAACGCATCAAAAATTTGAATTTTGGCGCCTTTTGGAGGGAGACTTGGAAAATCATTCATTGCCACTTATTCTGAGCCCTGTTTTACCTCTGAAACTTGTCATTTGATATTGCACTAGAATAATATCCAAAATAAGTTGTGAATTCTATTCTGCACTCGAAATAACCTGCTGGAAAACTACGTTCTGGTACTGAATCATGGAGCAAAATAAATGTCGGAGCCTCTGATAATCAAGTCATCTGTTGAGCAAAATCAATGCTCAAAAAAACTTTGACGACTATCCGTTTAGCTTTGAATACCGCTGAAACAACCTCTTAACTGCGAGAAATGCACATTGATGCCTTGTCCTGGAACCAATGCAATGCATAAATGAAAATGCAAAATGAAATGAAGCATAAGCCAAAAGGGTTAAAGAAGGGAGAGAAAATTTTTGGGTGCTACAGTAGGTGTTTAAAGTCAAGACAAAAAGAGATAAGACACCAAGAGATAAAGAAACCAAAACACTATATAAGATACAATTATGTGATGTTATATAATGTTTGTAGGTTGTTTTGTGCCATTATTCTTTTGATGTAATACAATAAAATTATTTGTTATGATTCAATTGTTGTTTCTATTCTGATACGGTTCACAAAAACACAGGTTAAAAAATGGAAAAATTTCAAAAAGCAGAAAAATATATTTTTAAAAAGCAGATAATATAACGGCGGTTGTTAAATATGACCGTGGTTATATAGTGAACACTGTCCAGAATAATATATATACCAAAAAGGCACTGATAAGAATGGAACTTGAGACCTTTAATATATTACATCATCTAGTTAAAGCAACTGTGGTAATATGTCGTGTACTTTCAGTGTGGGTTAGGAATGCACCTAAGATGGGGGGGGGGGGGGGGGGGGGGTGAATTAGGTTCTTAGAAAATTTTCTCGATTTTTCGACGGTTTTGATTTTTACTTTCCTAAAGTTACTAAGTGATGAAATGTTGTAAAGTGCGGAAAGTAAATGACACGGCGATATATCCTGGTTCCCCTCACAGTCCGAGAGTACTCTAGTCCCCTTTCAACATGAAAGAGATTTTTAATAATGTTAGATCCTAAGACAAGACTATCCTAGCCTTTCTATACAGACTCTAACAAACACACCAAGAACAATCCTCTTGGATTTTACAACAAATGAATTAAGAGAACAATCCTCCCTTAATCACTCTCTTGCTTCCAACAATCCTGGACAACAAGGATTACAACTCCACAATCTTATTCTTAACAATCCTAAAAATAAGACATGACTTAATGAGTAATTCTGAATTTTTTTGAGTAAGTGATGAAAATGATCTTCAGTTATCAATCTTAAAGATTGATTTTCTCACTACGCCAAAAATGACTTTTACTAGCGCACCTTAGACAGCGCTTTTATGCAAAAGCGCTGCTATAAGTTAAATAAAAAATAAAACACGGAAACTGTATACGAAAAAGAGTAAAAGCGCTGCTAAAAGGCCTACCTTAGACAGCGCTTTTTGAAAAGCGCTGGTAAAGGACCACATTAGCCAACGCTTCTGGGAAGCGCTGCTAAAGGCCTATATTAGCCCGCGTTTTTCTCAAAAGCGCTTTCTAGAGTCATATAAATTTTAAAAAAAAATAATCTCAAAAGCGCTGCTAAAGGCCCATATTAGCCAGCGCTTGTCAAAAGCGTTGCTAAAGGCCTATATTAGCCAGCGCTTTTTCTCAAAAGCGCTGTCTAAGGTCTTATTAATTAAAATAAAAAATTAAATAGTATCAGTATTCTATTTTTCATATCTCTATTCTTTCCCTCTTTGCTGCGAATTGCGAACGACGAGAACGAACGAAGAACAGCTCTCGCCACCGTCGTCCACCGTCCAATCCCACTCTCTTCTGCTTATTATTCTCCTTTCACTTCTAGTTCATTTGATCGTTGAACGAAGCTACAACAATGTCTAAGATTTTTCTACAAATAAGAAATTGAAATTGAAATTTTCGTTCCTATTTTGAAATTTAGGGTTTAACAGTTTTTTTACGTTTATTTATTTGTTGAATGTTAATGTGAAACAGTGATGGAGAATGCATTTGCGAACGCTTCTGCGATTACAGACCAAAGGGAAAAGATAGAGCAGTATAAGCATATTCTTTTCGCTGTGATTTCATCAAATGATATCGGTCAAGCTAGAAAGTTCATAGATCACAGTAAACTATCTTTTCTAGGGTTTATTTATTTTAATTTTGTTTTTCTTTTTGTTTTTATTAATATATGATATTTTTGTAAGTTTAAATTTCATTTTGTGTTTCATTTTTATCAGATGATGTTCCTCTAGTAGTGTCGCGGCAGCTCCTGCAGGGTTTTGCTGAAGAGTTGGGAAGATTGATGCCGGAGACGCAGAAAGAGATTGCTCATTTCATACTTGCCTAGATTCAGCCTCGAGTTATGTCGTTTGAAGAACAGGTTTGAGTTTTGTGCATTCTGTTTTTGACTACATGCTTGTAATGTTATCTTTAGTTTCCTTAATTGCACAGTTGTATCTTAGCAAACTAATAGGGAAGAAAACATATCATTTTAATTTATCTTTGTAGGTATTCTTGCTTGTTTCGGTAGTCACTACAGCGTTGTTGTGTATCAACCCTTAGGTGCTACTTGAAACTTTGTTTTGTTGCCGTTTTTTAGTAACACCTGTATTGTACCCCTTAAATTATAGCTGCCCCCTTCAGATTTTTTGTGTGGAAATATTTGGTCATTTTCACCAAAAAAACTTATTTGCTCTATATTAGGTTTGAATATAGGTAACAATAAACTTTGATTACTCGTTATGCACACGTGTTTACTTTTATGTATTCTGTTTTTGAGCTTTTTATGTGTATGATACGATGTTGCAAACTTCTTGTATTATTTTTCAAAACTTCGATGAAGTAGCTATACCTCTACCCACTATACTATGGCGTTTTGGCTGTGGCTGCAATCTGACATTGACTACATAGTATTTCCAACACTATTTGTATGTTAACCTGTTAGGACTGTATAAATTGTAGAAAGGTGGTGGTTGTGATAGGGAAAGTACAAAATCACTCTTTCTTTAACAAAATTCAGAATAGCAAAATTTGTTATGTTTTCAGAAATTGTCAAAATAAAAAAAAAAAAAATTGTTCCTATGTCATGCATAAGGGTTTTCTATGTAGAAAGATGTTGGTTGAAAAAATATTCTGAAAGATTTATTTTGCTTTAAGAAAAAAAAAATCTCTTATTACATTACATATCTTTGTTTAAGTCAATCACGTAATACCTGTTCAAGTATACATTTTGCCGTGCTAATTGTCTCGTGTTTTATTATAGGTTTTGGTTATTAGAGAGAAATTGGCTGAGCTTTATGAATCTGAGGAGCAATGGTCAAAAGCCGCTCAGATGCTCAGTGGTATTGACCTAGATTCAGGAATGAGGTCTCAGAGAACTTCCAACCATATTTACTTGCCTAAATTATTGTAATTCAGTCAAAATTTGAAAATGTCTCTATGTTAATATTTATTTTTTGATTATTTTATCAGGGTAATTGATGATACATTCAGGTTATCAAAGTGTGTCCAAATTGCCTGTTTATATCTTGAGGTATTTATTTTATATTTTGTGCAAGGAAATCCATATTTGATAGATGTAAGGTTCAAAGACCATATTGGGAGATCTAACTTGCCACAGTGTTTATGTATTCATATGTATAAATTGAATCACGTGTCCTGGTTTCAAAATATTTAATAAGAATATAATTTTATATCTGAACTTAACTTTTCACATAGTCTAGTGAATGTATAAAATGAATCACTTCAATGCTGTATGAGATGCTTGCTCCACTCAAAATAGTGTCGATATATTGGTTTTAATGCCAGAATCATAAAGTTTATTTTAAATAATTCTATCCGTATTTGCCAGGATGATGATGTTGTCAATGCCGAAGCTTTCATTAATAAAGCATCATTCTTGGTTAGCAATAGCCAGCATGAAGTGCTGAATTTGAAGTACAAGGTTTGAAAATGATAACTGAGCTTAAAGATGCATACATGGACCTTGTCTAATTTGGTTCTTGTTTATTCTTCTATTTTCTTCAGGTTTGCTATGCAAGGATCTTAGATCTGAAGAGGAAGTTCTTGGAGGCTGCCTTACGATATTATGATATTTCTCAAATTGAGAAAAGGCAAATAGGAGACGAGTATGCATCCTCCATGTTACTTTTTCCCTCCTATGCTTTCATAATCATTTTAGAGAATCTGCATACATACATCTTAAATTCTGTATAATCAATGATCATATCTCTTTTTCCTATCTGCCGCGAAAAAAGTATCTTTGGTTTTCCAATATCTTTAACTTATTTAATTGAATTACAATCTTTTTGTGTTGTTTCAGGTTATATGTACAAAGTAGAAGATAGAGTTATATTGATGTGCATTGCTTTTTGCTTAGCATTTCTATAAGTAATATGTAGATTTGTAGCAAAATGTTTTGTTGGATGAAATGATTTGTATCATCAATTGTTTTGTATATATAAATTGTTGGATGAAAATTGTATATATAAATAGGCAAAATTGATGCGTATATATTGGTTTGAAGCTCCAATTTATGATATTTTGGTGCAAAATGTGGTTGAAAAACAGGTGCAAATTGTGGTTGAAAACCTGGTGCAAATTGTGGTTTAAAAACAGGTGCATATAAAATGTATAAAACAAACAGCGCTTTTTTTAAGTAATTTATATAAAAAATTTCGTATACCTTAGACAGCGCTTTCGCAAAAAGCACTGGCTAAAGTGGGGTTTAGACAGCGCTTTGACTAAAAAGCGCTGTCTAAGGTATACCAAAAAAAGCAAAAGCGCTGTCTAAGGTATACTAAAAAAAAGGCAAAAAGCGCTGTCTAATGTTAGTCTGAAAAAAAAAAGCGCTGTCTAAAGCACCATTTAGACAGCGCTTTTACAATAAAAGCGCTGTCTAAAATATAAGCAAAAGCGTTGTCTATTGTAAAAGCGCTGTCTAAAGCGGTGCTTTGACAGCGCTTTTTCAGTCAAAGCACCCCTTTAGATAGCGCTTTTGACATTAACCAAAGCGTTGTCTAATCTTTTAGCAGCGCCAGTTTAGACAGCGCTTTTAAGCGCTGTGTAATGCCAGAAAAAGCGCTGTCTAAAGGCTTTTATGGTATAGTGTCTTCTTGAAAAAACAACTCTTGTATAGAATATACAAGTGTTCTTAGATGAAAGAATGAAACTATAATGATTTTGATGAAAGTTTAATGCATAAGTTTCAATCTTTGAAAATTCTAATTTTTTACACTTGAGAAATTGAAAGTTTAATGATGATGAGAATGTTTGAAAATTGTTTGCAAGAAGGTAGTTTTAAAATATGAGTTTATGAGGTTTATATAGCCTCTAAACACCTTTACAAAAGGGTGCAAATGATCAAAAGATGCCATGGTTAAAAAAAGAAAAGTTTTGAAAAATTCTGCCAAGAGATGCAATTATTTGGCTCATTGCGCCAGTGGTAATTGGTTACTCAAAAGTGAGTAATCTGTTACTTCCTTGCAACGTTCAAAACTGTTCAAAATTTCTACAGGGTAATCAATTACCTCAAATAGAGTAACCGATTACTCTGTTCTAGAATTGCAAAAATACTTTCAAAATTGAAGTGAAATGATTTTTAAATGCATTAAACTATTTTAATGAGTATGAAAAATATGAATATGAGTTTGAACACTTGCATAGACTATAAAACGGTTGAATGTTATACCTTTCCTCAATCTATGAGAAATCTTCAAGACTTGAATTAATATGAAACTTGTTCTTGCTTTGACGTCTTTGATCCATATCCTTTTGTACATAAAATCTTTGAATGAACATTGTTGTCTTCATCAAAACCATTGAGAAGCTATGTCTTCACATTCTCCCCCTTTTTGATGATGACAACCCAATTCTTGAAAATTCGATCCAAACTTGTTTCTCTAAACATAACATACTCCCCCTTGGATATTGCTCCCCCTTAATCCATGATTCTTAGAGAGCTTTTTAAAATCTGCAAATTTTGTTAGAGAAACCATACAACATAGTACCATTCTTCTCCCCCTTTGTCGTTACCAAAAAGGAAGGGAAAAGAAATTTTAACAAAATAATTTAAGTTGTATGAACATGAGTAATATGTGAAAAATATAGAACACATACAACAGAAACAAAAGAAACTAAACAAAAGATTTTAACACAAAACACACAATATATTATAACATAGTACGAACAACTTAAGTACTACAACGACTTAAAACGAAACAACAGAAGATAGTACAAAACATAATGGAAATACTTAAGTGCCTAAACATAACAAAGTCTTAAGAACTAGAAATTGAAATTACAACATAATTAAAATACCATAACGTAAACATAAACTAAGTCAAGATGCATAACTTAATCACATTCCGACATTTCCTCATACTTTTCTTCTTCACCTTCTTCATTTTCACCTTCATCCTCACTCTCCTCCATAGGCTCACGGGAATGGTTCATGGACATGAAAAGCTTACTAAGAGAGTTTATACCACGTTTGGTTTCATGGTGATTACGGTTCATTGTTGACTCAATGGTACACATCTTAGTGTAAAGCATTGCATTAGTAATTTCACCTTCCAGAATTTGTTGAGAAGCCGAGGTTCAAATAGAATCTTTATACCGAAAAACTCCATTGGGACCGATGATGATACCGGTATTTTTGGTTGCTGTAACAGTATTGATTTCAAAATTTCTTGCCGTCATGACTGTCTTTGGCTCTCTTTGCAACATCACTTTATTATATTTCAAAATCTTTGAAACTATCCTTGCATAAGGAAGTCCACCACGAAGAGTCAATTGGTGCTTCATGTGATGCAAGATGGCATAAGCCCAATTGATCTTAATATTCATTTTCATAGCTCTTATAAGCTACAGCTCAACTTCACTGACTTGTGTATGATTGGAATGCTTTGGAACCAAAACTTAGCAAAGGACGTAATGAAGCATACGATCACTTACAGTTAAATGATTCACATACTTCACAACCCGAGAGGAATCTGGATTCTGAAGACTCAAAAGGTCAGCTTGAGATCCCCTAGAAATCTCAGTGAAATATTCCATATTGTTGTAATTCTTCCAATCTTCATTATCTGGTTCAACACCATGACGAATTTGTTCACCCTCAGAAGGAACCCCTAAACATGTTCCTAATTGTTTCAAATCCATACAGATATCAACGTTCTTAACTTTAGTTTCCAAAACTAAATCCCCAAAATCATCAGTTCTAATATCCAGATTAGAGTAAAAATATCTTACAACATCACGATAATAACAGCCTACTTCAGACACTAGCTTATCTACCCCAGAATATTTCAACAAAATAGGAAAGGTAAAGCTATGATTTGGACAAGCTTGAAGGTTAACATATTTTACCGGCATGAGAGTCTGAGTTCTGATGTTGAAAGTGAATCTCCTAGCTTTAACCGTTGGAAGCCTCTATTCTTCTGCAGATTCAGAGCTACTTTCACCAATCTTTTGCTTTCCTTTGTTCTGGATTTTTGGAGTCATGGAAGATTTGTGAAGGTTTTAGGGTTTTGAATGGGATTTTTGGGATTTGGTGTGAGAGTGGTTTGAAGAGAGATGTTGAGGGATTATATAGAGTGAATGAGAGAGTGGGTTTTAATGTTGGGATTGAATAAATTTAAATGGGATGTGGAAAAGAAGTTGGAAGAGTGGAATTAATGAGAATGGAAGAGTGAAGAGACCAATGTTATCTTTAAATTCAGAAAATAAGTGCTTATAAAATGAGTCAATGATATAAAAGTGGGTTTTAAAAGCCCCCTTACGATTCTGATTTTTTTTAAAATTTTTGCAGAAGTAGTAGTGGTAATCAATTACCGCATACAGGGTAATTTGTTACATAGTGTAAAACGAGAAAAAAAAAAGAAAAAAACCAACAGGGTAATCGATTACCCTCATGGTGCTAATCGATTACTTGAGAGAAAAAACAGTAGCTTTCCCTAGGCCACAATGCAGAATTTTTTAATAATTTTAAATATTGACATGCTCTAACACAATATAATACAACTTATGATAATGCAAAAAATTCATAAAAATAATTTTATGAGCGTGAAAAATGAAAATATGTCATTTTTGTATAAAATTCACATTTTAATAAAAATTGAAAAACATAAAAAAAAAAAATAGGAATAATGTGTACCTTGGCTTCATTATACCATATAATGAATAAATATTGAAGATTTAAATGTCACCTTCATCCAAAACGCCAAGTTCTCTTCAAATCTTAAAAAATGCGTCCCGAGGAAGCAGTTTTGTGAAGATGTCTGCCAGTTGATTTTGAGTATAGATAAAAGTAATCTCAATGTCACCTTTTAGAACGTGATGTCTTAGTAAGTGATGTCTAATATCGATGTGCTTGGTCCTTGAATGCATGATTGGATTCTTTGATATATTGATTGCACTAGTGTTGTCGCATTTAAGAGATATGCATCCTAGATTCACACCATAGTCATGAAGTTGTTGCTTCAACCAAAGTATTTGCGAACAACGACTACCGGCAGCGATATATTATGCTTCTACAGTACTAAGAGCCACACTTGCTTGCTTTTTGCATGACCAAGAGACTAAGGCATTTCCAAAAATGTGACAAGTTCCACTTATACTTTTCTTGTCCCTCTTACATCCTGCATAATCTGCATCAGAGAAACCAACAAGACTACATACACTACCTTTAGGGTACCATATACTGACATTGGAGGTTCCTTTAAGATACTTCATTATTCTTTTCACCGCTATGAGATGAGATTCCTTCGGACAAGCTTGAAATCGTGCATATGAATATACACTAAACATAATTACAGGTCGACTAGCGGTTAGATACAATAAAGAGCCGATCATACCTTGATATTTAGTGATATCAATTAGAATTCCGGATTCGTCGTGATCAAGATATGTGTCGGATCCCATTGGAGTTGCTATCTCTTTGCAAGAATCCATGTCAAATCTTTTGAGAAGCTCTTTGCAATATTTATATTGATTGACGAATATCCCTTTTTGTGTTTGTTTGATATGCAAACCAAGGAAGTAGTTCAACTTACCCATCATGGACATTTCAAATTCTCCTTGCATGATTGTTGAGAATTCTTCACATAAGGATTCATTTGTGGATCCAAGTATAATGTCATCTGCATAGATTTGTACTAAGATAATATGATGGTTAATTCTTTTGATAAACAAAGTAGTATCAACTTTACCTTTTTCGAAACCATGTTCGTAAAGAAAATTACTTAACCTGTCATACCACGCCCTTGGTTCTTGCTTCAATACATACAAGGACTTTTTGAGTTTGTGAACATGATTAGGATGTTTGAAATCTTCAAATCCTGGAGGTTGACTTACATAAACTTCTTCAAGTATGTATCCATTTAGGAATGCGCTTTTAACGTCCATCTGATATAACTGAAAATTCAAAGAACAAGCATATGCTAACAATAATCCAATTGCTTCTAGTCTAGCAACCTGTGCAAATGTTTCCTCAAAGTCTATACCTTCCTCTTGATTATAGCCTTGGGCTACTAATCTTGCTTTGTTCCTTATAATGATACCATTTTTATCTAGCTTATTTTTAAATATCCATTTTGTACCAATAATATGCTTACCTTTTGGTTTTGGAACTAAATCCCATACCTGATTTCTTTCGAACTAATTTAGTTCTTCTTTCATGGCTAGAATCCATTGATACGGATCTATTTGAGAAAAAATGCCATATTGAGACAAGCATCTTTTAGATTTAAACGAGTAGATACTCCTTGAGATATGTCTCCAATGATCTTGTCAATAGGATGATCTCTATGCGTCCTCCATTCCTTTGGTAGATCGATGACAATAGACTCTTTTTGAATTGATTTTGCTTGATGATCTACTTGGTTCTCATTGTTGACTTTGGAGGAGTCTTCTTGAGGAGCTTCTATGAAATCATCATCATCATCACAAATAATAATGTCCTCCTTGGAGGGGTTAGATTCATCAAACTTAACATGCATCGATTCTTCAATAGTTAAAGTTCTTGTATTATAAATTCTATATGACTTACTTGAAAGTGAATAGCCATGAAATATACCTTCATCTGATTTTTCATCGAACTTACCAAGATTGTCTTTGTCATTGTTCAAGACAAAACACTTGCATCCAAAGATGTGAATGAAGGGAATGTTTGCTTTCCTCCTTTTGAAAAGTTCATAAGGGTTCTTCTTAAGGATAGGTCTTATATTTACACTATTGCTTACAAAGCATGTCGTGCTTACCGTATCCGCCCAAAAATACTTTGGAAGATTTGAGTAGCTAAGCATTGTCCTTGCAAGTTCCACCAATGACCTATTCTTTCTTTCTACAAAACCATTTTGTTGAGGAATCCTTGGTTCTGAGAAGTTGTGAGAGATTCCATGTTCTTCGCAAAATTCTTCGAAAGGATCATTTTGGAATTCTCCACCATGATCGCTTCTTATGGAGGCAATTGTTAGTGACTTCTCATTTTGGATTTGCTTCTAATATTTCTTGAACGCCTTAAATGCATCACTTTTCTACACTAAAAATAATGTCCAAGTATATCTAGAGAAATCGTCAACAATAACAAAAGCATATACATTGCCTCTGAAGCTTCTTGTTCTTGATGGACCAATTAAGTCCATATGCAACAATTGTAGTGGCCTTGAAGTGGACACCATATTCTTAGATTTGAAAGTTGATTTGGTTTGTTTCCCTTTGTGACATGCATCACACAACTTCTCTTTGACAAATTTTATCTTTGGCAATCTAATGACTAAATCACGCTTGACTAGTTTATTCAAATGTTCCATATGAATGTGAGCAATCCTTTTGTGCCATAGCCATGTATCATTGTTGTTCGCCATGAGACATTTTACCTTCAAAGACAAGTCATCAAGGGAAATCATAAATATATTATTGATCCTCTTACCTTTAAGTTTTACCTCATTAGTGACTTCGTCTTCTATCAAGCATTTATCCTTGGTGAACTTGATCTTGAAGCGTTTGTCACAAAGTTGGCTTATGCTAAGAAGATTGTGCTTCAGTCCTTCAACATAAAGTACATCTTCAATGGATGTGAAAGGTGGTGGTCCAACTTTGCCTATGCCAAGAATCTTTCCTTTATTATTATCTCCATAAGTAACATAACACTTGGCCTTAAGAACTAGATTTGAAAATTTGTCTATATCTCCCGTCATATGCTTCGAACAACCACTATCAAGATACCATAGATTCGAAGTGGTCTTCAAGCAAACCTACAAAACAAATTAAGTTTTGTTAGATTCCCAAATTGCCTTAGATCCTTCATAATTAGTACCTTTCTTTACCCACACATAATGCCCACTTCCAACACTAAAGTTTCTTACATAGCAAGCATTAGGTGTATGGCCAACAATACCATAATAAAAACAAGTAGGAACAAAATTTCTTTTATATCTAGGAACATAATATTTATTTTTCACAAATATTTTATTTTTAGGATAAAGATGCACATTCCTAGGTTTGTTCACTTTCTCTTTGGAAGTTTGGTCACTAGCCTTAACAAAGATTGTTTTACTAGAACTTGGTTTAGAAAACATTGAGTAACCAAGTCTACTTTTATCATTTGAATATCTTTGTTGACTAAGGACTGTTTCTAATCCAATTTGTCCTTTCTCATATCTTTCAACGACTCTTTTTAATTGAACAATTTGGAAAGAAAGTGATTCACAATTTTTACATACCAACTCTTGTTTTTCTTCACTAATTTTCTTTTGTTTCTCATATTTTGCTTCTTTTTCCATAATATCAAATTTTTCTTCTAAAGATGTGATTTATTTCTTTTGTGAAGATATTGTTTTGAACAAAATCTTACATTCATTTAAGAGTTCATTTATGGCATCTTGTGCATCATTATCATAAAGAGAAAATTCATTACTAACCTCATCATTTTCATCATCGGAGTTGTGTGTAGCCATTAGTGCCAAATTTGCGCTTTCTTCACTCTCCGAATCGGATGATGAACTTATGTCATTGTCGTACCATGCAATATGTGCCTTTTTATTTATTGTCTTCTTCTTGCCTTTGAATCATCGTTTCTTTGTGAGTTTTGGACAATCGTGAAGGTGCGAGAAAGACACAAGAAAGGGGGGGTTTAAATTGTGTATTTACTCTTTTTAACAACTTTTTGCTTCTTGTCTTTAAAGTACTTATAATAACATCAGAGTTCGTTGAGAAACTCTGACTAACGAAGTTACATTCAGACTTGCAGTGCATGAAGCATGAGAACCAACAAGAGTTTGAACATTATGTGTAGTATTCAGAACTTGCAGAGCTGAAGCTTATCAGAGTTGCAAGGTTCTGACTTGCTTGTGTAAGGTTCTGATACTTGATATAGAACATAAATAAATACATTAAGCATAAGAGTAAAGAACACACGATATATCCTGGTTCACCACAAAGGCTAATCCAGTCCACCCTCCTCGGGTGATTTCGCCTTGAACACAAGATCTTAATCCACTATAATCAGTCTCGATTACAGATGCACAGGCCACGCCGGTGACTAACAACTTGCACATCCGCACTGTGACTAACATGCAATGAACTGTTCAGGGATTCAACTTAATGAATATAACGAACATTGACCTGCAGGTTCTAATCTCGCAAGATATACTGCTAGGCTTTCATAGTTAGACGTTCAGGGATTCATCACAATGAATATAACGCTACTAACCCTATTTCAGGTTTTTCCCACAATGACATCTCGCCATTGTCTTCTCGAGTCTCTGGTCACACTGACCACTCAAGGAATCCTAATTCACAAAGAATTAGTTTTACAAGAGATTACAATGATGCTTCTCAACAAGCAGATTACTCCTAAGTTTAAGTATAAAGAACACACAAGTGTTCGAGAAAGATGTGAGCAACAGCTCCTTGCCTATCCTAAGAAACTACATAGATGTATGAGGATTTGACAATTGTTGACATCTTGTAAATCTTCTTCTTCTTCGTCTTCATGGGTGAGCAAGCTTTGAGCAAAAACTTCTTGCTTCAGATCGTCAATGTAGCGCTGACGAGAAGGTGGTTGATGACTTGACTGATTTGAAATGTTGTCTTCTTCATCAACAACTTCTATACCAATTCATTGTTGTTGTGTTGAATGATTATCTTTGAGCTTCAACAACAATGGCCATGTGTAAATGGTGATAGCTTTGGATATTCTAAGTGTTACAACGAGAACTCATCGTTGTTGTTATCTTCACACAATGACTTGATCAATTCATCTTTTGTGGGAGTGAATCGATTTGTGGACTTCGTCGTCATTTAGAAGCGAATACTCTTTCCTTTAAATAGCCCAGTAAAAATATAGTCGTTTGAAATATTGTTGGTTGTTGGAAAAGAGACGTTGCATAATAACTAGTTGTACTGACACATCTCCTTTTTACTGTGGGAGAAGTGACAGAATATATCTTTCTTGGGTGTCGTGTACAGTTACTCACAACGGTAACATGTGACTTCCAAACTTCAGAGGCTTCTGATGGTAAATTGATGAAGTATGAGTAGAGTCTTCTTAACAGGATATCTGATGCGTCAAGTCTTCAGTCATTTGAAGAAGTCCATTAGGAATCAGTCTTCATAACTTCAGCACTTGTCTTTAGGAACATTATCCTTTATTTCTTCAAGTCTTCCGAAACTTCAGAACTTGTCCATTAGGAATCCGTCTTCAGGGTCTTCAGCACTTGATCTTCAAAACACATAAGTCTTCAGAGTCTTTCTGCACTTGGTCTTCAGAGCCTTCTGCCTTCAAAACTTCAAGTCATGAGAGTCTTCAGCACTTCGGTTCTCTTGTTCAGAAGCTTCACAATCTTCAGAATCTCGACCGCTTTCAGAGAGCATCCACAAGAGCGTTGCAACAACAATATCAGCATCCTTGGATCTAACTGATCGCGATCAGATACAGAAGCATTCTTGCTTCTTGCGACTTGTGTCACACATAGTAACTTCGCATATTATCAATTACGCTCATCTGGCTGGTGCTTGTTGGATCTGATAACTTCTATGAATATGATCTGCACACAACACAAGTTAGAACATAAAATGGTTCTTTCACAAATACGTATTGTTATCATCAAAACAAAGATTGACTTGTAGAGACAACTCTTGCTCTCACTAATCGGGCTTTATGTGACCCTGCTTTCCACATTCGTAACATGTAACATCTTGTGTTGAAGTGGAAGCCTCCTTTTTCTTGAAGTGTTTCTTTCTTTTAGCATAACTAAAGGACTTGTCATTATTACTATAAAATTTACCGAGTCTTTTTACTAGGAGCATCAAATTTTCATCTTCTTCCGGTGAATCATCATTTTGATTATCTTTTAAATCTACTTTCAATGCAATACCCTTGGATTTCTTTTCTTGATGTTCATGTTTTTCAATTCGTCCAAGTTCCAATTCGTGTTCTTGGAGTTTTCCAAATAGTGATGCGGAAGTCATTGTAGAAAGATTTTTCTTTTCAGATATTGCTATAACTTTTGGTTGCTCTTCTCTAGTCAAGGATCTAAGAACTTTGATATTTAATTCATCATTAGAAAATATCTTACCAAGTGCCATTTGTAGCGTGCAGTTTTTGTCGGTGACGCTAGCACCTTACCACAATGGATTGGGATTTGGGTGCTACTTTCTAATTTATGAATTTATCCTATGAAGCTGGAAAGGAAAGGGAAGATATCTAAAACTAATCTTGCACGCAAATATTTTCTTTAACAAATGCTAAGAGATCGAGGAACGGAGTCTGGTTATACAAAGGGAAGCTATTAACTCCCTGAGTATCTATGGTAATCCATAGGAACTTTCTTTTGCATGTATTTCTGTTAATTTGAAATGCTTTCTTGTGTTTAACTGTTGTGTCTTGGGAAAGTTTCTCCTTTGGGAGAATTGAGAGAATGTTTTTGTTGTTTTTCAAGTTTTCTGTTGTTTTTCGGAAGGTACTGGACCTAAAATTTTTTATTTGTGTGCTCACTAAGGTTTCACAATCTTATGCCAACATATTCCCGTAATGAGATTCAGGAAAATCAGAGTAATCGTAGTTCCTCCTATTTTATGGGAGGAAAGATGTTTGGTGTCTTGTTCAAAGCCCAAGATTAAAGCTGTTTGAGTATCAGTGTCTTGTTCAAAGCCCAAGATTGGAGCTAAAAGGGTGATTGAGAGAGAATTTGTCATCTCTAAAGGGAGAATATCTCACCTATTCATCACAAAATATTGGGTAATTGATTATAAAATAAATTACTTTAACTGGTATATGTAGAATCCAGCAATGCCATAATTTCCTTTATAAGAGAGATGTCATGAAGGAAGAAAGCTTTAACTCAGTGTAGAGCAATGCCACTTTTTCCTTATGAGTCTTTCATGCTAAGAGAAGGAAATTGGATTGGATGTATAGAAATCCAGAGGCTTGCCACTTACAGCAGTTAGATGAAAGATAAATTTTAGCCAGGATAAAGGAGGGATTCCACCTTGGATTTTGAATCAACAAGTGTGCCACTAACAACAATTATTTGGACAAAGGTTTTGATTGTTTGTTTTAATATGTGATGTATAGAGGAGGTATCCTCCTATAGACAGAATTTATGGTCTCCTCTGAGGGGATGTTGATTTTGGTGTGCCTCGATCAAAGCCCAAGGTTGAAGCTAAAAGGAAACTGACTCTATTGAGGAGGGTTTTATTTGTCTTGTACAAAGCTCAAGATTGAGGCTGACTGGGGAAAATTCTTATATGAAGCCTAAGAGGAGCCTATCTCTTGCTGGGGATTTATTGAAATCCAGGAGCAAGTCCAAATTGTATTGGGGAGTCCAAGGGGATTTACTCTTGCTGGGAGTCAGGGAAGAGTGGAAATAGCAGATGCCATGAGGCTCTGATTCCTCTAAGGATTTGTTGATGGTAAATTGACGCTGGATGGGGTGTTCAAGGTGAAAGTTAAGCCTTGTTGGGTGTCAGGGGAGTTTAAAGATGAGTTTGAAAACCTATGAGGTCTTTAATTCTGCTGGAGACTTAGTGTATTGGTATAATGATCAGGGTTTTTCCTGTGCTTTTAGGAAACTTGAGGGTCTCTGTGTGACATCCAGGAGGATATGAGACTTTCCAAGTGTTATTTGAATGAAGCCCAAGAGGAGTCTGAGACTATCCAAGTCTCTTAAGAAGTGGTAGACTCTGGTGTAGAGAGGGGTCTTTGTATGATGCCCAAGAGGAGGGTGTTGTTTTAAGGGATGAAGACCAACCATAGAATGGTATAATGTTCTGGAATTTTGACTTTCTTGGGGATTGAACTAGTACTGATGACTAAATTCTATCCTACGCTTTTAGGAAGCCTTTGGGACCTTGTACTAAGCCCAAAAGGAGGCTGTGGGGAACTTCTAAGAAGCTTGTTGGTCCTTGTACTAAGCCCAAGAGGAGGCTGGGGATACTTCTAGGAAGTCTGTGGGTCCAAGCCTAAGAAAAGTCCAAGCCTGTGGGGATCCTTATTCTTAAATATTAATGTTTTTTTCATCTCACGATTCCCTTTTTTCTTTATATTTTAATTAAATTGAATTTACATTATTATTGTTCATTTTAAAATTAATAGCTAATTTCAAATTTAAAAACGTATTTAAATACATTTTATATCGTATCAATATATATATATATATATATATATATATATATATATATATATATATATATATATATATATATATATATATATATATATATATATATATATATATATATATATATATATATATATATATTAAATATATTTTATACCATATCAAATAATTTTACCCGTGCGGGAGCACGAATATCTTACTGGTTCTTATACACATTAAGACCAAAAGGATTGAAAATACCCTAGATCTATGAATTAAACTTACATTTTCAACTAAGAACGAAAAAGTGTATGTGATGTTTCAAACTCAAAATTGTAGTGTAATCCTAAAAGTTCAATGAAAAATCAAATCAACGTTAGAGTATTAAATTAGAGTTTGGAGAAAATCAAATTATAGAAAATGTGAAGAAAAATTACCAAAGGAAAAGATAAAGTAAAAACAATGTGGCTCACAGATAGAAAAAATGTAAGTTTTTGGTTTGTCGTAAATATTCCTTGAAATGCCTTTTCAGCCTAACATTTGATTCATTTATCATAGCTTAAAGCTGTTGAAATTATAATGGCTATAAGATAGGACACCTCCAAATTATTCATTAATAATTACAAATAACAATTACTAATCAAAATAATATTACAATAAATAGGACATGTATATAACTCCCAATTATTTTATAATAAATATTTTTAATTTAAGAAATGGTTAAAAAGTAGGACACCAATTACTAATCAAAATAATATTAAAAAAAATTAATCATTTATTTTCAACTAATCACTAACACATGATAAAAAAAACACATCCAACATAAATCTTATATAAAAAAAATACTATTTATTTTCATTTCATTAATTAATTAATTTTTTTAATAAGCAAAATATATTTAGAGGATACTAGGGGTATCCTAACCCGCTTACAAAAATTAGCACTGGCTAAAACTATCACATAGCCTACAGAAATTCGCACGGTGCCTTGAACCATTCGTAGTAATTACAAGTAATTGATTTCGTAAATTTTTTCCCTATCCACCACCAAGATATAAGAATAATCTTGTAAACTATCTCATCTATATCCCAAAATCCATCTTTAAACATAATGTTATTTCTACAATTCCATAACACCCACCCCACTACCGGCCAAAGCCCCTTTGCATTTTTAAAGTTGACGCCACGAGAAGAATAACCCTGCAACCATCTTCTAAGATGACTAGTAATGCTACTGCTGTGATAAAAAGACAGACCCAACCAATTGAAAACTTTAACCCACACCGAAAGACTTTTATGACAGATGAACAATAAGTGATAGGCACTCTCGTCTGTTACGAAACAAAAAGGGCAAACCTTATCATGGAGGTTGGAAATTATACCTCTTACGGCCAGATTATCACGAGTTGGTAATCTATTATGCAGAAGACGCCACCCGAACAAGATTGTTTTTGGAGGTGCAGTGGCAGCCCATAATAATTTGAAGATCGCCACACCTCCGGATGAAACATTGGCTGGCAGCACATTCTCCTTCAAAAATTGGTAACCAGAATTTGTTGTGTAAACCATAGACGGATGAAATGGCCATATCAAAATATCTTCCGAATCGTTGTTCAACGATGAGTTAGCCAGGCGCTGCAGCAGTGTATCTAATTCTTGCTTATGTCCCCCTTGGATACTGTCATCATCGCATCTTACCAACCAATCCCACGTTTCACCAGCCCAGGCGCCATTTTCCGCGATGAGGGAGTATTTCTGATGCGCAGCACGGTAAACATTTGGAAACATATTTGCTAGACATGCTATACCCAACCAATTGGAGTGCCAAAATGAAATATTCCTTTCGTTTCCAACTTTACCAGATAACAAACCAAAGAAAGTCTAAGAACCGAACGAGTGGGTAATTTTGCGTAAATCACACCACCACAATGAAACAGGCACGCTGTAACTGTGAGATTCACTTAAAATCAGATGCTGGTCATAATTGTTTCTGTATCTAGCAACCAAGATATCATGCCACAAGCTACCCTTATGATGAGCACATTTCCACAGCCATTTAGTAAGGAGAGCCGTGTTGAAAGAGCGTAAATCCATTATCCCTAACCCACCTTCTTCCTTAGCTTTGCACACTATACTCCAACTAATCCAGGCTATACCTTGCTTGACAGTAGAACTCGACCAAAGGAAACGTCGTTGAAGAGTTGTGAGGATTCGAACTACTTTACATGGCATCTTGTAAAAAGACATATAGTGGATCGGTAGATTGGCCAAGACTGATTTGATAAGCGTAGTCCTACCTCCCATTGACATAAGTCTACCTTTTCAAGATGCAAGCCTCGCTTAGAACTTCTTGATAAGCGTAGTCCTACCTCCCATTGACTTTTGGCAGCAACGGAAAACCGCAGCCTAAAGTGTGTTAACCGTAGCCTAAAGCTTTAGGGGACGGTTTTACAGGCGTGGAATAAACGACCGTTGCCTATTCCTTTAGAGGGCAGTTTTTTGCTTTTTAACCACGAATTCTGAACGTTGTCGCCTCAAGTATCAAAAGTCCACGATTTTAGTTGGAGTTTTAAGCCGCGGTTTTTAAGTAGCAACATAAAATAACCGTCCCCGAAAAATGTAAAAAGGCAACGGTTTTTAATAAGCAACTGATGTAAACCGTAGCTTAATTTAAAATTTCATTTACAAAACACATACATAACCGCGCCAAAAAACCGTAGTCTATAGATTAAAAAACAAATCAAAAACTTATATATAACTTTAATGTTGTGCACTTTAGACTTTGAAAGATATTATTACTATAAAATTTCCTGGTCATTTATATGATGATACATTTGTGGTCACATACCTTCACATTATTCTAATAGTTTATTTGTCAATATTATTTAATGAGAAAAAGCATATTTATAAATCGAAAACATATATAAATATGAAGTATTAATAAGATGAAGTTGTAATAAACTCTTTGAAATGTAGAAATTACAAATATTTTCAAAATACATCCAAGAGATATAAGCTATAGTTACTTGGCTAATGGAAATCCATAAAACAAAACATAATCGTCCATATATGAATCAATGACGATTTTCATCACATTCATTCTGTTGAGGATCATGAGAATCATCATCTTGAAAATTATCATATTGAAGATCATCGTTATTGGCTTGATCATATTGAAGATCATCATCATCTTGATCATATTGAAGATCATCGTCATCTTCATCATATTGAAGGAGATCATTGTCATCTTGATCATATTGAAGATCATCACCATGAAGATCGTCATCTTGTTCATCTTGAGGACCATTCTCATTTATAACCTGTAAATATGAAGAAATGTTTTTATATATTATGATGACTAACGAAGTTACAATATAAAGCGGAAAAATGATGTTTATCTTAATGGAAATGGTTTAGTGAATGCAAATGGTACTGCCAATATCATTTGAAAAAATTGAAGAGAGTTGAATAAAATATCCAACTAAAACATTTATATTTTTTTTTTCAATTATTCAAAAGTTAACAAAAATTATAAGTTACGCAAACACATACAAATATTTAGGCCAATAGACTCATAAACTAAATGTGCAATAAAAATTTCTTGGAATTTCAGGATTATTTTTCAAGAATTTGTTGAAAAATAATTTTAAGGTCAGCATTGTGTGGCATCAAGTTATGTAAAATTATAAAGCTTATACCATTAACATAATCAACTTTCAAACACATAAAATTACTTGCATTTCTCATCAACTTGTAAGCGCTAACTCAGCTTCTTAAAAACAACTAATTACCATTATGAAAAGTAGAACAAGGAGAAAAAAAAAACTAAAAACAGTGAATATAAAAACAACTAATTGAAATTACAGAACTTAAACTATAATAGGAATTGTAAACATAAAGCTACTTAGTTAACATGAATACTAACTTAATGAGTAAATTATAAAAATAACACCACTTGTCTCAACCAATAAAAACACTATAAAATAGTAACTCAAAACTTAATAAAATAAATGTTGATTTTGATTAATGTCAATTGTAGTACCTTTTGATGAGTAGGAGCATAGGTTGATGTCGATGAGCGAGGTGTTGGAATATTATCATTGGGCAAAGCTTCTCTCATCTTAGCATCTACTTCTTCTTCACTTAAATGTGGATTTTGTTGCATATACATGCTTTTCAAAAGTGCCTCCATTGCTCTCATCTTTTGTGCCATGTCGGAAATTTTACCATCGTATTGCTTTTTTATTAAAGAAATTTCTTCATTTTTTTCCAACAATGATGGTGTGACAGTTCTTCCATAACATCTCACTTTACTGGGCTTTTCTTTTCCAAAGAGAGATTGAAATGTTTGTGTTCCAGCTTCAGCTGTACTTTCAATATATTCTTGGAGTTTATCCTAATTTTTCAAATTATCAGTTTCGAACAAAATTAAAAACTACATGTTCATTTAGAATGAATATTATAATTTAACTTACAATAGCAAATTGGGTTTCCCCATCCACTTGTTTTCCCTTGCGACTTTTTCGAGTTTCAATAAACATTTCAGCTTGAGTGACTTCTTCTCCATCCTTGTTTGCCCGCTATATTATTATTCATATATTAAGAAAAACAAATACTACTTAATAAGATATTGAAAAAACAACTTATTCTTTTGAGAATCACACACAAATACCATACCATTTTTGCACGAATTCTAGCAAAATTTGTCGGTCCTACACGATGCATAAACTTTTGCTTGCTTCTATTACCTGCATTCTTTTTGCTGATGTCCTACAATACAAATAAAACAAATTAGAAATAAAACTTAAATGATCACTAATCAAGAACACAAACCAAACAAGAAAAGAAAGCTTAAGCATTCCACTCACAATTCTAAAGCTTTTGTTAAAATAATAGTTCACTGAATAGAATCAATGTTACATGCAAAGAAATTCAATTAATTCAATGACTAGTAAGCATTAAAAATCATGTTTGATGGAAGTAATGGTGATTATACCATAAACTAAGCTAAACTGTTACAAATATAAATTACTTTCTTTCATTGCAACTCACTTTTACTCCAAATCAAAAAGATAATTCAAAATTAAAATTTGCAAATATCAGAATAAATAAAATTACTTAAAAAATTATTTATCAGTAGTAAACAAGTTCATAAACACATATTTCATGGGTTTGGGAACTTGTTGAGCACACAGGATATGTGCGCCATGTTTTCTCCACACAAAAGAGTCAGGGTTCAAACCTTAGACTACTTGTAGTATTATATATATGCACTCAGACTTAAGTGTTGAGTTCAGAGACTCTAGAGCTTTTTCCATTGAACTCCTTTGGTGAATCAGAATCAAAATCTGAGAAGCTGAGTATGCATGTAAATGAAAGCATGGAAAATACAATATTTGCTTACACATGCACAATGGGTAAACAAATAGAGCATCCACCATTAGACTTGCGGTTGAGCTTTGTGTGAAATATTTTCAATCTTTTGTATCATGGAAGAGTTTCAACCTATAATTCTCATCGATTTCTCTCTATCTATATAGATAAAACTACTGGTTCTACTGTCTATTCAAACAAATAATAATAAATTGTGAATTAACAGAATTAAACTACACTATGCAATTGAAGAAAAATAATTTTTCTTATGAATTTTCTTTATAATAAAAATGTATATAACAAAAACGTATATAACTTTTCTCAAGCCACAGTACATTATAGTCCTCCAACCTAACACTATCCTTTATAATAAAAAGTTATATAACTAAAATGATTTTTTATATATGATAATATCTTGATAACACTTGAAGCTAATGCAGGTTTTAGAGATGTCACAGCCTGCACTGGATTCTGGTAAATCAGAAATCTATCATCCAAAGTGCACATGTATAGATCTAACTGTATTGAATGCAAAATAAATAACTTACTTGAATGTGACTATCTTTCCAATACATTAATAATTTCTTGAAATGAATTTCAGATATACTCGTTGGACGATTCTTTAATCTTTCCTTCATACTAGAGTACTTTAGAAAATGATCTCTCTTCATAGAGTATTTGTGTCGTCTTCAAGCATCATTTATTCGAGCAAATACTGCTTTTTTTCCTCTCTCGGGAATGTTGAACTTCGTCTACAAAAATAAAACGATATTTATCATCAAATATAGATAAATATTTGATCATTGAAAAAAATATGAAATTTTATTTCTCATACATTAATATATTTCCAAATACGATTATTATGACGCTTAGGATCTGTTTCATCTTTCATCAATTTTTTGAAATTTGTATAAATCAATGGACAAAAATCTGCATTCCTTGCTATAGTTCCAAGGAAATAGCCTAAGTCGGAAACAGTTTGGTCATCAGGTTCAATTGCCTCTCCAAAGTCATCTAGAGTAACTTCTTGACGGTCTTTGACATGTCTTGCATATATTTTTAAACAACGTGTTGGTCCCCGTGTTCTTTTCTTAGTTGTCCCTGTTTTGACATCAAACAATAAAATGTAAGATAAATCTTCACACTTAACATACACATATGACTAACAAAATAAATTAAAAATAAAATATTTTCTTGGTCTTAAATAAAATGAAACATCACCATTTCTTTCCCTGTCTTCCTCACATTCCACATTTTCTGCTTGTTCTTGTTCTTCTAAAACAATGTTTTCTTCATCTTCAATTAAATTTTCCATCTCCTTTTCAACATCTCTTCCATTTTCTTTAAGAAAGTCGCCGATTAACATTGGTCGACACAAAGGACTTCTTTTTGTCTTCTTGCAAGTACTTTGCTCCCTTGCCCTTGACTCATCTTCAGCCACAACCATTTTTCTTTGCTGATCATTTACCCTTGAAATGTCATTTCCAAATACTTTCCTTTTTTGTTGTTGATTCTTATTGTTACTTTCAAGTTTTTTCCTTAACTCATCTCTTTTCTTCTTTTTTTTTACCAAATTCATTCACAAAGTCTTTTAAGGTTTCCGCAATTTCTGTTCCTTTTAACAAAGAAGGTGCAGGCCTAAGTTCTTTCTTTCCATTAAAGGACCTTTTATTTGACCTCCACGCATGGTTCATTGGTAAAAGACACGATGACCCATGTAGCACATCTTGTGGCTGTTTTTTAAATACGGCGACTCAGTGTTATGATTGCAACATGCACATGCCAACTTTCCTTTAGTACTCCAACCTTATAACATAGCGTACCCTGGATAATCACTAATAGTCCATAGAAGTGCTGCACGAATTTTAAATGTTTGATTTTTTGAGGCATCATATGTATCTACTCCTAATTCCCATAACTCATTTAACTCCTCAATTAATGGTTGAAGGTAGACATCAATGTCATTCCCCAGTGATTGTGGCCTAGGAATCAACAATGACAACATTGTATATTCAGATTTCATGGACAACCAAGGAGGATAGTTGTATATTACCATCATGACAGGCCATGTACTGTGTGATAAGCTCATGGTCCGGAATGGATTGAAGTCGTCGCTTGATAAGCCAAGTCTTATGTTACGTGGCTCAGAAGCAAAGTCATGATGAAGTCTATCAAAGTCCTTCCATGCTTGTCCATCCGCGGGATGCCTTAATTTTCCATCCTTTGAGCGTTCTTCTTCATGCAACCTCATTTCCTTTGCTGTCTTTGAACACATAAATAATCTTTGGAATCGTGGAATCAATGGAAAATGTCTCAAAACCTTAGCAGGGACTTTATGATCACATTTTGTATGCTCAGAAGACTCACTCTCTACTTGAGGAAACTCCTTCCATCGTGAAGCCTTACAAATTTTGCAAGAGTTATCATTCTCATGTTCTTTCCAATATAACATGCAATCATTTGGACATGCATGAATTTTTTTGTAATCGAGACCCAAATCACTAATCATCGCCTTTGTTTTGTTAAAAGATTCTGGAATGTTTAAATCCGGAATTGCTTCCTTCAATAATTCTAAAAGGGAAGTGAATGATGCATTGCTCCATCCATGTAAACACTTCAGCAAGTAAAGTCGAATTATGAATGATAGAGTAGAGAAGCTTTCGCATCCGGGGTATAACTCTTGTTTTGCCTCATTAATCAACTTGTAGAACTTTCTTGCATCATCATTAGGACCTTCACTACTTTCCTCTGCTTCAACCACATTTCTAAATGTGTCATACAATAAGCCATCAATGTCATCAAGTGAGTTCTTTTGCTCTTTTGCATCCTTGTCAATTTCCATAGGCGATGATATATCCTCTCCGTGGTTTACCCAAACATCATATCCTTCTACAAAACCTACAGCTATTAAATGATCACGAACCATGTTTCTTCTTGCCCATTGAAAATTTGCACAATGAGCACAAGGACAAGAAATTTTACGTCCTTGAGGTCTTCATTTAGTATATGCGAAATCTAAAAAAGACCTAACACCTTTCCTATACTTCTTCCAATGTCTTGGGAGTTCTAATTTAATTAAGATATTTTAACCATCCATTAGTAAATATATAAAAACCTAAGGATAATCACAAGTATAATACACTATTATTTACCAACTAACACATTATTAGCGTGTGAAATAATATAACTATCAACCAACACAATATTATATTAACATATTATATAAATAACTGCTTAATATCACTATTGACACATAAAATAAATTATTTAATTACCAACTAACGTAGAGTAGCAGTTTTAGTTACCAAAATAAATTATTATATAACTAACTCCTTAATATCACTATTGATACAGAATAGAACATCTAGAATATAAGCTTCAGTTAATCATAGCATATATACATGTTATATTAATAATGAGCTCACTTTCAACTATACATTTTATATTAATAATGATTGAACAGTACTTGATCACATATAATATAATATTAATTATTGAACAAACTTCCAAAATCTACACAAAAGTTTGTTGATTAGAACACTAACAATATTATATTAATAAGGTAACAATCATACGAGTAAGAAAACATAAGCTCTAGTTCAGTTATTAATAAGTTCTTGTCATATGGTTATGCATTCAAAAGGTATTTTTTTATTAAGTGACCACTTTTGTAACGAATTAAAATATGTTTTTAATATTTTAATACAACAACAATCACATGGCAGACTAACTAAATTAAAATATGTTTTGAATATTTTAACATAAATAACTTCAGTTGAATTTTTTGTTTCTGAATAAAAGTTAGGCGGATACTAAAATTTGGAAATCAAACATATCACATGGCAGACTCAAGTCCACAACCAGAAATCACAATTCAGAAAACTATTCTTCCTATAGCAAAAACTCAGACTAATCTTCCTATAGCAAAATTACAGTAACTCAAATTACAAGAATTTCTAATTGAAATTAAAAACTCAACTGGATCCTTTGAAACTCATCAAATAAATTCTAATTTTAACAAGAATAGGTTTAAGCTTGAAGTTTTGTACACCGAAAACAAGATAGAGAATTAAACCGTCACCGACACACTGAGAATCATAAAGAAAAAGAATAACAGAAAAGACTACGATTGGTAAAGGATAAATCATAACTTACCGGTAAATGATAAACAAAACAGTTGAAAATACGAAACAAGTTGAACTCACGAGCAACGATCTGAAACAGAAGTTACCTACCAAATCCACAATTCCCCAATGTGAGTAAACGAGTCGTATCAGTATAATCATTAATAAAATTTAATATTCTAATTTCATATAAACATTGCTTATATAATTTCAAAGACTTTGGTGGAGGCTGCTGCATGGAAATTTGTAAATGAAAACAACTTGTAAAATTGCTAGTAAAAGGATCCAAGAACATTCCTCTCCTTAAATCCTTCAGCCACTAAGAAATCCTTATATCACATTCTAAAGGAAATGATTATCATGCAAACAGTGGCAGATTTTGACAGTTTTTGTTGGAGATGTCAAAAAAATATAAGGTATATCAAAATTGTTTCAAATAAATCATATAAACTGAAACTTGGTTAGTGGTTAACTTACTTCTAATCTCATCCTCTAGATTAAATATTGTTGATTAACATTTTTTCTTTGAAAAGATCAGAGGAATTAATATATTAAAACTTTATAGGCATAAATCATGCCACAATATTTCAGGATACTACAGCCTAACACTACAAGTATGAGCACACCTAAAACAAGCCGACCTATACCAATTGGAAAAAAATAGATTTAAATTAGACTCATAAAACTCAATAAATCTGCAGCCAGGCAAGAGAACAACATTCATATAAGCTCTGTGATTCCATCATATTTCTCAATTCCTTTCACATTTCTTACAAATTAAAATAGGAATATAAATCTGATAAAGTGTTGACAAATACTAATTGTTCCAACTATATCGCTATAAACGAACGCATGTATCAGATTATGCTAAACTGATATGGATCATGTCCAAATAAAGCGTCAAAAACGAATTAGGGTTGAAACTAAAGAAAAACAGATCCAAAAAGCAATGTAGATTATTCAATTGAAAAACAGAAATGAAGAATGATTGATAAATGATTACATAATCAAAGAGATGTAAATAAAAACGAAATGGAAAACAAAAAAGCACGTAGAAGAATGAATGAAGGGATGTGAAGGAGAAAGTGAGAAACTGAGCTTACGTGAGATTGGGATCAAGGAGTGACTTTCCAATTCACAACAACACTCGTTGTTTATTCATAAAGCAAAGGGGAATTCACCGGAACTATTAAACGTTGTCGTTTCGTCTTATGGTGAATTTGAAAAAAAAATGAATAAAATAAAACTGAAGTGTGGCTGCTGGGATTCGTCCTATGGCTCTACTGCAACACCCATAATCAATCGTCTGAAATATCAAGGCACGCCCTAGGATATGTGAACCACTAAGAGATGCTAGTTCAAATCCTATTTGAATTGAACAACAAACATTTCCAAGATAAAATTTTTGCCTCTCCAACCATTCTTGTGATGATAATTTATTCCTACATACTACATTCTTCAACCTCTTCAAACATACTACATCCTTAATTATTAATTATGAGAAATAGAATTAGAATGAGAATGAGAAACTTACTTTTGAGTAGAGAGAAAGAAGAAATGATGCAACAATGTGAGTTGCAGCGGAAGGCCGGCGTGAGAGTAGCAGAGAAATTCTTTGAGTAAAGAGAAAGAAGAAATGGCGGAACGTACTCAGTGTATAGAGAGAAAGAAGGATCAGCGGAACATACTGTGTGTAGAGAGAAAGAAGAAAATATGATTTAGGGTTCCTATTGTAATGAACCTGCTTTTAGGAAAGTATTAAAAAAAACAAACATTAAATATTTAAATATAATTTCGGAGCAAAATTATATATCGAAACAAAAGTGGTCTAGCGGTATAGAAAGTTTTTGCTAAACGTAATGACATGGGTTCGACTCTCAAGTTGTTACGTTTTCAAAATTTTATATTTTTCCATTTTCATATACCTTAATAAATAAATATAATTCCAAAATATTGTTATAAAATGCAAGTAGTCTAGTGTTCTTCAAATTAGATGATGAAGTTGAAAATTTGGGTTCGAACCCCATGTTTTATTACCTTTTAAAAAACGTTGTTTTTTTTTTCATTTTTAAATTAACAAAATAAATTACTATAGGATAGGGGTTCGATCCCCATGCTGCCCACTTTATTATAAAGTAAATAATTAAAGTTCAAAATAAAATGATAATAATAATAAAAACCGTAGCTTTTTCACAATAGGCCGCGTTTTTTAGTGGTTGTTTTTTAAATAAGATACAACTATACTAACTAACCGTGACATAAAAGGAATAAGCTACGGTTATGTTATATCTACGATTTCAAAAGCGTTGCTTATAGTAAATAGACAACGGTTATGTTATACCCGCATTTTCTTAACCGTAGCATAAAGTAAATAAGGGACGGTTTTTCATGCGTTGCCATGAAACTTGTCCACGCATAAAAAAGTGCAGTCTATAGTACCTTTAGGTGACGGTTTTTCAGCCGTTGCCTATTCTTCCGTTGCCTAAAATATAAAATGCTGTAGTGAAATGCCTTTTCACCCTAACATTTGATTCATTTATCATAGCTTAAAGTTGTTGAAATTATAATGGCTATAAAATAGGACACCTCCAAATTATTCATTAATAATTACAAATAACAATTACTAATCAAAATAATATTAAAATAAATAGGACATGTATATAACTCCCAATTATTTTATAATAAATATTTTTAATTTAAGAAATGGTTAAAAAGTAGGACACCAATTACTAATCAAAATAATATTAAAAAAAACCAATCATTTATTTTCAACTAATCACTAACACATGATAAAAAAAACACATCCAACATAAACCTTATATAAAAAAAATCCTATTTATTTTCATTTCATTAATTAATTAATTTTTTTAATAAGCAAAATATATTTAGAGGATACTAGGGGTATCCTAACCCGCTTACAAAAATTAGCACTGGCTAAAACTATCACATAGCCTACAGAAATTCGCATGGTGCCTTGAACCATTCGTAGTAATTACAAGTAATTGATTTCGTAAATTTTTTCCCTATCCACCACCAAGATATAAGAATAATCTTGTAAACTATCTCATCTATATCCCAAAATCCATCTTTAAACATAATGTTATTTCTACAATTCCATAACACCCACCCCACTACCGGCCAAAGCCCCTTTGCATTTTTAAAGTTGACGCCACGAGAAGAACAGCCTTGCAACCATCTTCTAAGATGACTAGTAATGCTACGACTGTGATAAAAAGACAGACCCAACCAATTGAAAAATTTAACCCACACCGACAGACTTTTATGACAGATGAACAATAAGCACTACAACAGATAAGACCTTAGACAGCGCTTTTTTTGCCCTTAGACAGCGCTTAAAAGCGTTGTCTAAACCTGCGCTACTATAGGTTTAGACAGCGCTTTGGGTAATACCAAAAGCGCTGTCTAAAGGGGGGTATATTTAATGAAAAGCGCTGTCTATGATACCTTTAGACAGCGCTTTTTGACATTATAAGGTATACCTTAGACAGCGCTTTTGGGAAAAGCGCTTTCTAAGCCTTACCTTTTTTGACATTTTTTTGGTATACCTTAGACAGCGCTTTCAGCAAAAGCGCTGTCTAAGCCCTACCTTTTTTGACATTTTTTTGGTATACCTTAGACAGCGCTTTCTCCAAAAGCGCTGTCTAAGGTCAGCCTTTTTGAACTTTTTTAGGTATACCTTAGACAACGCTTTTGGTAAAAGCGCTTTCTAAGGTCCACCTTAGACAGCGCTTTTGTCAAAAGCGCTTTCTAATCCCCACCTTAGACAGCGCTTTTACCAAAAGCGCTGTCTAAGGTATACGAAAAATTTTATATAAATTTTTTTAAACCACAATTTTTACCAGGTTTTTTCAACCAGAATTTGACCTGTTTTTCAACCAGCAATTTTTTTCAGAAAAATACCACAATTTGGAGATTCAAATCAATCCAATTTATACTATTTAAATGTACCAGTTTACACCAAAATTATATATCCAAAACAATTGGCAATTCAAACCAATATATATATTTAAAATTACAAACCAAAATTATATATACACCTATTTATAATTACAAATCATTACATTTTTTCTACAAATGCACATATTACTTATACTAGTACTTTTGCAATTTTAAGAAAACATTGCTTCAAGTCTACATTATAGGTCCTGAAAACACAAAGATTGTAATTCAATTAAAAGAATACATAAACAAAGTTACACATATTTAAATTCTCATCAATTAAAGTAAGAGTACAATATTATACCTTGTAAAATTCCGAGCTCCATAATGTATTGACACCAATCCTCTTTAATTTCATCCAATTGAGAAATTGAGTAATGAGCACACTTGCATTCTTCAAAGTACTACATCATAATATAACATAGTTTGATTTAGTTTTAGCTATTTCATTAGACATGAGAGATATGTGTTACTATTAAAATAACTCATAAGTTAGAAATACATACATCGGATGGAATCTCTATTCGATCCAACAAAAGAGTGTCTCTCATAAACCTCAACATGAAATAGCCGCAATCTATTTGATTGCGTTGCCGAGGACACTACAAATGAAAAGAAAATATGGATAAATCCTAAGTTTTATCAAGTAGCATCACTAATATAATAAAACATGTGATAATTAATATACCTTCACATAATTCCATGTAATAATGGGGTTGACTCTCCGCCGTGGTAGATGGCTATCTCGTAGTGCTAGGAAAGCTTCTATAGCGCTAATAAAATATAAGTGAATATTTAGAACAATTCACATAAATAAATAAACAAACAAATAAATATACACATTCATATTTAGAACAATCTCACTTACGTGTCAATACACTTCTTCAAATCCGGGTATGTTGTCCAATCATTTCCTAACGAATCCAGATAATACACCATTGCTCTGCTAGGATTAATTGCGACCAACAACCAATGTCCACTGTAAGATTAAACAAGTGTTAGATGGAAACTTTCTACACGACGTCAAAATACAAAAAAACTATAATAGATGAATTTAGAATGAAAATCTAACCCAGTATTAAACGGTAAAAAGAACAACTTTTCCGTTTCTTGGTTGTCCATAAAGACGTCGCGTATATACGCCAGGACCTCATCTGGTTTATTGATTATTAAGGTTAAGTTGACAGACGCCGGGCATAGGAATGCAAATCTTTGCTGCAATCCGTGTGGGCGCATAACTCTGTCATACAGAAACCTTAAATAAAAACATCATTAACATTAGACTATTCATTTGAAACATAAAGTAAATAAGTTGTTCAATTAATATACCAAAGTAGATCGGATATATACCTCACGTATGTATTGACAACAGTGACGCCCAATTCTTCATGATTGAAAACTTGCTCGAAGTCTTCATTACCAATATTTTGGTCATGTTCAAAGCCATAGATACCTTTCTCCATATGTATAAGACGAACACCTCCGGTGATAATATCTGTCACTTGTAGATACATCTGGAGGCACAACCTAAACTTGGAGATAGGTTGTTTTCTACCCCTGCTCTTCTTAGCACCAACATTTTTTTGCGTTGAAATGTTGCTAATCTCTTTACCAGGCAGCTATATATCATATAATTTATTAGATGAAGTATAAGATATCCAATTTAACATTTTTTATGCATAAATATCATATAATTGCGATGTACCTATTTTTTTGAAACAACGGACTCGGTATGCTCCGGAATCCGCTTATCCTTTGTTTTGGATCTTGTTGGAGTCTAAATAACATTACCATGTAAAAAATGAAAATAAAATGCTCGTAAAATCTTTGAATCTACACATTAAGGTTAACAAAGGTTTATAACGGTTTTAAGCATACCTCATATCCTACGAGTAAGAGGTTTGACGGCCATGCAACATACGACCCTATAGCAGCTCGCACCAATGTTACATCCGAATCATCGTCAGGATAGGGTAATGGTGCTTCCTCCTCTATAGCAATATCAACTGATACTTTCAAACTTCCAGTAGGGAGGGATTTATTGTGAAGTAATTGTACCCCATTGTTATACACTTTTCCCTTTGCAACCTTCCGATAAGTTGGTGAAGATAAGAAGAGCTGACATTGGGAAACGCCCTAAAACCAAAAATAAATATGCCATTGTTAATGTGTATATATGTCATTTAAATAATTTAAGCTACTAATTTAATTTCATAAATATATATATAACTACCTCTGGAATAATCTGATGAAAGCTGCAGTTGATACTATCTTTCTCCGATCCATCTCTAAAACCTGAAGCGTTATCCCTTTCTTTTTCCTTTCGTAATTCCCGAACCTCAGCTTCTAGTGCTTCCAATTTAGCTTGAAGTTCTGAATTACTAGCAACCTTTCCCTTTTTAATATTCAAGGAGGTCGGGGTGATCCCAAATGCCTTACCCCACACCCGACCAGAATACTCAGGGACATCTAATGCCCGACTAAGTATGCTCCTGGTATCATCTGGAGATACAGACTGAGATAACGCCTCCTAAAAATCAGATGAATATCGAATATTTGTCAAATATTTGTTAATAAAGTTTTGATTTAATTAAAGAAATATTGTTATACTTACACATTTCTCAAATACTTGTAGAACCTTTTCTGCAACAACTCCAGACTTGCCCATACGGGCTTCCTTCCACAAGACATGTGCAGGAAGAGATGTTTCAGAGCTATTCGCATTTTGTAACTACATATAAAGCCAAATAATATGATCAAATATAACTCATGATGAATAATTATTATATCATTGCAATATATTGATACTTACCAAAGATTGCTCCAAACGTCCATAACCAACACGTCCTTTCCTGTATTTATACTTGGGAGCTGATGCTCTTTCCCGATTAATTGCACTTAATCGCTTAAATTCTGGGGTTTGTCATTTGGATTTAAACGTTACCCATTCTTGTGGTGAAATCAAACTTGCATATTTAGATGGATACTCTCCATCAACAAAGTTATCGTCAGCATCCCTAAGATAGGTGCGGTTTAAATATGTCCTAAACCCTCTTAGGAGCTTCCCTGCCAATCTCATCAAAAAAGCTTTTCTTTCTTCCTCGACGTTGAAGCACCTCTAAAAAAACCATACACATTGGTTAGTACAAATAATTTGAAGGACATAATTAGTTGGCATAATTAAAGACATAATTATGGTACCTTTATCTCATTCCAAATTTTTTCTTTGGTTTCCTTCAACTGTTTGGTTCTCCAATCATCACAAGTAATAGGAACCGCATTCCTTATAAGTGCACCAATGAAACTTGTCAAAGTATGACCGTTAGGCTCAATAAGTGTATTCAAAGCGCTCCAATGCACATTATAAGTGATGCCTTGATCTCTAGCACGGATCACTCTCTTCATAATGGTTATTCCTCTTCTAATCTCTTCTTCCATAGATCTGTTACTTCCAACCTGAATATCGGGATCATCATCATGTAGGTGATCATCATCATGTGGGTGATCATCATCATGTGGGTGATCATTGTTAGTAGCCATCTAACCTGTAATAAATAAATCAAGGATATCAAATATAATATCTAACAAATATAATAAAGAAATCAAGGATATCAAATATAACAAATATGACATAATATATAACAAATATAATAAAGAAATCAAGTATATAACAAATTTTACCTCTTTCACTAACATCTCTTTCTTTTCTTGGTTGGAATATGAATTACTTGTTTCTTAGCAATTTTAAGAGTTTTTTAGAAGATTTAAGAGGTGGAAAAAATAAAACTAAACTAAACTATTTATAAGTCTTAATATAAAATATGTTTTAAAATAGACCTTAAAGTTGTAGGACTAGTTTCAATATTTGAAAATAAAAAAGGAAGGTGGTGGCTTTTCACTTTTGGAAATAAGAGTAAGGCAATGTCTCATGTACCAAGAGAGCAAACCGAACTACTTTTTCTTCCACCATAAAAACAAAATATCTCATATATTTCTCTTGAGTTCACTTCATGATAACTAAAAAAAATATCTACTCTAACTCTTTTCATGTAATGTTATGCAATTTTTTTTCTCATCACAAACCAACCTAAACTAATCACTCCCTCTCATCTTCTCCAAACATCCACAAACCACCGCACATTCCTCCACCACCATCATCACCATCGGACCACAACCTCACTCTTTCCTAACATAACTTCCCTTCTTCTCAACTCACACAATCATCATCAACCATATAGCCCCATTCATCATAAAAAAATCTTTATCCAAAAATTCATAAACACAGCAAACCATACTCATCTCATATAATAATTGTTCATTAACAAACTCATCAAACATACTCATTCACTACAAAACTTCATTAACAAAACTTCAAACATACTCATTCACTACAAAACTTCATTAATAAAACAGTCCAACATAACTTCATTAACAAAACTCATCAAACATACTAATTCACTACAACATTGTAAAGCAACAAAACCCTACAACAACAATGTAAAGCAACAAAACCCTATTCTTCACAACAACGACGTACCTTTAACGATGGTAACAACGGCAATGCAAGAACGAAATGTATCAGTTACAAAGAGCAGAAACGAACGACGGCAATGAGTTCGCAACGGACGGTAATACAACGACGGCAACGGACGGACGGCAATGCAACGACGGCAACAACGAACGACGACACAGTGGAGGACGGTTGACGGTGAAGGTTTGAGTTCGCAAGGGTTTTGAGCTCAGTTTGCATGCAGGGGAGAAGAAAGAGCGGAAATATGAAAATGAATACTGACTATTCATATATTTTAATTTAATTAGACCTTAGACAGCGCTTTTCATAAAAGCGCTTTCTAAGGTGGACCTTAGACAGCGCTTTCTAAGGTTGGCCTTAGACAGCGCTTTTGATTTTATTTTTTTTTTATTTTTAAGACCTTAGAAAGCGCTTTTTACCGAAGCGCTGTCTAAGGTATTATATTTTTTTTAAATTTATAAGACCTTAGAAAGCGCTTTTAACTAAAGCGCTGTCTAATATTTTCCATTAAATTTTTTTTAAAAAATTTATAAGACCTTATAAAGCGCTTTTGACCAAAGCGCTGTCTAAGGTCTTATATTTTTTTGCGCTTTTATTTTTTTAAATGAATAGTTTCCTTGTTTTTAACTTATAGCAGCGCTTTTGTATTAAAGCGTTGTCTAAGGTGCGATGTTATAACTTACTTTTGTTGTAGTGAAGTGATAGGCACTCTCGTCTGTTACGAAACAAAAAGGGCAAACCTTATCATGGAGGTTGGAAATTATACCTCTTACGGCCAGATTATCACGAGTTGGTAATCTATTATGCAGAAGACGCCACCCGAACAAGATTGTTTTGGGAGGTGCAGTGGCAGCCCATAATAATTTGAAGATCGCCACACCTCCGGATGAAACATTGGCTGGCAGCACATTCTCCTTCAAAAATTGGTAACTAGAATTTGTTGTGTAAACCATAGACGGGTGAAATGGCCATATCAAAATGTCTTCCGAATCGTTGTTCAACGATGAGTTAGCCAGGCGCTGCAGCAGTGTATCTAATTCTTGCTGATGTCCCCCTTGGATACTGTCATCATCGCATCTTACCAACCAATCCCACGTTTCACCAGCCCAAGCGCCATTTTCCGCGATGAGGGAGTAGCACAGTAAACATTTGGAAACATATTTGCTAGACAGTCTATACCCAAGCAATTGGAGTGCCAAAATGAAAGATTCCTTTCGTTTCCAACTTTACCAGATAACAAACCAAAGAAAGTCTAAGAACCGAACGAGTGGGTAATTTTGCGTAAATCACGCCACCATAATGAAGCAGGCACGCTGTAACTGTGAGATTCACTTAAAATCAGATGCTGGTCATAATTGTTTCTGTATCTAGCAACCAAGATATCATGCCACAAGCTACCCTTATGATGAGCACATTTCAACAGCCATTTAGTAAGGAGAGCCGTGTTGAAAGAGCGTAAATCCATTATCCCTAGCCCACCTTCTTCCTTAGCTTTGCACACTATACTCCAACTAATCCAGGCCATACCTTGCTTGACAGTAGAACTCGACCAAAGGAAACGTCGTTGAAGAGTTGTGAGGATTCGAACTACTTTACATGGCATCTTGTAAAAAAGGCATATAGTGGATCGGTAGATTGGCCAAGACTGATTTGATAAGCGTAGTCCTACCTCCCATTGACATAAGTCTACCTTTTCAAGATGCAAGGCTCGCTTGGAACTTCTCGATAACTGGTTCCCAAAAGGAAACTTATTTATGGTTTCCTCCAATTTTTACTCCAAGGAATTTGAACGGAAGCGATTGTGTCCTGCAACCCAAAAAACTCTCCGCAGCCTTCAACCATATTTGATCCAAACCAAACCCAAGTAGGCAACTTTTTCTGTAGTTGATATCAAGCCCAGACAGTACTTGAAAACCTTTAAGTAATACTTTCATTGCCCACAAATTATTCCATGACCCGTCTCCAAGAATAATTATATCGTCGGCGTATTGCAAAAGATTGAATGAGACATTATCATTCAGTCGAAAACCAGTGAAAAAATTACAAACTGAAGCTCTTTTCAATAACACCGCAAGTCCTTCGGCCACAATCGTAAAAAGATAAGGTGAAAGCGGATCACCTTGTCTTAAACCTCTTGTAACTCTGAATTCGCGAGAAGGACACCCGTTGATAAGTACTGACATGTGATTGTTGAAAATGCTTCCCTCGATCCACTTCATCCATTTATCTCCGAAACCCATCAATTTCATGATGTTCCGAAGGTAGTTCCATTCAACGCAATCGTACGCTTTTGCGAAGTCCACTTTAAGAATCAACCCTTTATTCTTACTTCATTTTGCAAAATCCACCACTTCATTCAAAACTTGCACACCGTCTAGTAAATTCCTACCCGGTAAGAATAATGTTTGGGATGATGATATAATTGTATTTAATACCAGCTTAAGTCTGTCAGCCATCAGTTTGGCTACAACTTTATATACACAACCAATGAGGGTTATTGGTCTGTATTCATCAAGGTTTCAGGCTGGTCGCATTTAGGGATTAGCACTAAGATGGATGATGTTAAGACTTTAGGGAGTTTTCCTATCTCAAAAAACTCTTGAACACACTTCGTGAACTTCAGGCCGATAATATCCCAGCAGACTTGAAAAAACTTCATATTATAACCTTCGGGGCCTGGGCATCTGTCTCCATTACATTGGAACACGGCCCTCTTAATCTCATATGCTCCAAAATCAGCCTCGATGGCACGCCAATGTGCATCAGAAAGGCATTGCAGATGTTCCTTTCCAATAGACGGTAAGCATCTGTTGACAGATTGGAAGCGAGTCTCAAAGTGATCAGCGACGGTGTTTTTCACCCCCTCAACATCTTCAACCGTTTGATCACCGACCGTCACCGTTGAAATGTTATTCGAGATGTTGCGTTGTTTAATGGCTGCATGGAAAAAATTGGTATTCCTGTCACCCTCTGCAATCCACTTTGAATGAAATTTTTGTTGGAGTACGCTTTCCTTAATCCTCATATGCTTCCACATCTCGTCTTCAGTCGTCTTACGGTTGAGTAGAACTTGAGAACCACCCATACACTCTAACTCAGCGAGACCTTCTTCTATGTTATTCAACGTTTCCGTATTCTCCTCAATTTTTGTATCCACCCAACCAAACGTGTATCTGTTCCATATCTGAAGCTTTGAGAGTAGAATTTGAAGTTTGTTGGAAAAAATAAAAGAATGACTACCGTATAGTGATTCTGAATCCCACGCCTCTTTGACAAAGTTGATAAAACCCGGATGTTGAAACCAACAATTTAGGAATCTAAATGGTTTTGCACCCCAGTTGATATTTCTAACTGATATCCAAACCGGCCGATGATCGGAAATATCTCTCAATCCCACTTTTTGAAATGCCATGTTCCAATCCGTTAGCAGACCAAAAGAGACCAAGAAACGGTCGATTCTACTGCAAGCACTCCCTGATGTACCAAACTAAGTGAATTTGCCCCCAGTTAAAGGCAGGTCTACACAACCTGTTAACTGAATGAAATCCGCGAACTCTACCATCAACTTCCTGTTGGATGAACCCCGACCTATCTTTTCCCTTGTATCTTTTACCACGTTAAAATCACCTCCGATAATCCATTCACCCACTTCCAAATTAGATTTTAACTGCAGAATATTACTCCAGAGACTTCTTTTCTGAATATTGTTGCAGGATGAGTAAATATTAAAAAGATAACAAGCTCTCCCCTTCCAAATGACTTTTAAACCAAGGTAACCTTCTCTTTTATAGCTGCACACCGATTGAAACAAATCTGCCTTCCATATAGTAAGTATACTGCCGGATAAACCTTCCGCGTTAGATGCTGACCAAGAACAAATATCATTACCCCAAATACTTCTGACCAAGGTATCATTCATCTGAGTACATTTAGTCTCTTGTTGAAATGCAAGATCAGCTCCCCCAGTTGTTAACAAGTTACAAATTTTTCTAACTTTAGCCTTATTACCACTCCCGCTTATGTTATAAGTGACAAAATTCATGCGGGAACCATAGCTACCACCTTCTTGACTTTATTTGCTTTCAAATCCTCAGCTTCCATAGATCTGATAATCGATTCAAAGACTTCGTCGTCTTCATCCGCTTCTACCCCAAATCTTTTAGCAGACTCCTAAACTCGACTAGGCAAGTCTGCCAGTTTTTTCTTTATCCTGGAATTACTCTTGTTAACCTCTTTATCACCTAAGGAGCCAGAGCTTTCCCCATGTATATCCACAGAAAAATTAGAGATATCCTCCGTGTTATCTTCCCCTACCCTGTTTCTTTCCTCCGAACACGTAACACCCTTATTGGAAGGCGTGTGAGGAAGTTTATCAGCCTTTAATAAAATTGAGTAGAAAGATGGAGCAAACGGAATTTTACTATTTTGATATATTTCCTCTAACAACTTCTTTTTCCTCAAAGGTCTGCTACTCTGGCCATGTTCAATCAGATATGGCTCCATCACCTTTTCCTGTCTCAAGCTCTGTGTCCCTCCTTTGTTTTCATCTTTATTTTCTTTGAAAACCACACCATGGTTGTTGCCAATATCCAGGTCACCCCCTTTCTCGGGACTCTCCCTCCCAGATTCACGTGCTTGCTCCAAATTAACCTCTGTGTATTGTAGGGTGTCTTTGACTCTACTTACTGACCTGGTACTGCTACTATCCTCCTTGCAGCACACCTTTTGAGTACAGGAAAAAGCAACACCTAGACCCACCAAAGAGTCTTTCACAATGAAACCTAGCTTTTCAAGAGACATGTCACCCTCATCACGTGAAATGTCAAAAAACTTTACATTAGATACCACATTTTTTAAGGACTGGTCGGCAACATCATCATCTTTATCAACCAAGTCCAAGTTATTATCCACTGAGTATTCACTCCCACACTGTGTATCTTCTAAACCAACGGAAGATGAAACCACTTACGAGCCCTCTGAATCAGACGATGCATTGAATGAGCAAGACTTTCTGTTGCAAAAACCATATGGTTCCTCCACAACTTATATACAGAAGATGTGTTTATTGACTTCTATGTTGAACACTTCATTTAGATTCAAAGCAAACTTAGTCATGATAACAATGCGAGCCACATCCAGCTTCAAATGTTTTTGAGTTTCTTCATCTGCTTTGACAAAAGAACCTATTCTATTTGCCAGAAATCTAAAGAAACTATCCTTCCATACGTGGCAAGGTAAACCAAAAATGTTCACCTAAGTCATTCTCTCTTTATCAACATCCTCGGGGGACCACGAATGTACATCAGAAAACCAGCTGGATATCCACTCAACTTCCTCTTCTACCAGTTTCTTAATATCTCCCATAATTTCTTCCTCTAACAGCACCAGGTTGGCCCCTAAAGGGGTGGCTTTGATTCTAAAGTATCCCTCTTTATGAAGTGCCTCTTGAAAGTCGTACGAGGAACCCGGTTTCTCTACGATTCCAACAAAGGCCTGATTAAATCTCTCAAGATCTTCTTCTTTTAAGTTGAACATAAGATGTGCGAAATCTGGTTTCTCCCCCAATAACACTTGATTAGAACCCTTCGTGTTATGTTCACCTGTAATGATTTCGGCATAAGATCTCTTACCCTGTACATATCTTGCACCCTTGTGGTTCTTAAAGTTCGTAATGTTAGTATTGAAAGTCTTCGTAGCTTTATCTGTCTGCAACTCCACTCTTTTGTCGCCCAAATTTCTTTGGAATCTAGGTGTATTTGCAAATATCTTTTTCCCATTAATGACAATGTTGTCAAGTTTAATGGCAAAAAGATGTTCATCCCACACCTTTTAAAATATCACAAAACCGAATCTTCTGCCTCTCTTGTCTAGTCTGGCAGGAATGAAAACTTCGAGAACTAAACCCGCTTCCTTGAATACTTCGAACATCTGTCTCGCATCATACGAATCTTGAAATTCTGTGAAGTAAAAAGAAGATGCTTCCTCTATATCCTTCAAAATCCCTTTCCCGCAAGATGCTTTCCAAATAGATCTATTGGGAGTAACAGATCTATATGCTCTCTTATTCTTGACAAACTCCCACTCTCCCTTACGATGGTACTGTTGACCCATTGCAAAAAACAGCTTTAGAGCTTCGCTACCCGCCCAAAACGAAACAACCGAAACAAACTTGGAGGAAGAAAGGTCCCTAATCCGAAGATTAGGACTTTAAACCAAATCCAACAAGCTTGATTTGTTCCAATGTAAAGCCAGAATCGGAAAAACGTAGCAAAACTAAATCAGATAAAAGAAAAAACTAGTGTACCTGATACATATTTGAGCTGTTAAAGTGATAAAAACTCTAGATGTGGAGGATGGAGTACAAAGAAGAAAGTTAGAGAGAAGCTAGAGTTTCTCTCTCTTAATTTTTCGCTCTGTCCCAATTTTTTCATTAATTAATTTGATGTTAGACATAACCGGTATATTTTATGGGTTTAATGGTAGTGCACTGTCAATGTAAGGAAGTTTTGGACATGCAACCAATTAAAACTCTTATATTTGTCATGTCATTTCAGTATTTTAAAAATAAAATTGGGATTTATTCTGATGCATGTCTCTCATTGGTTGACAGTGTAAAAATTTTTACACTGTCAGTACATTTCCTTTTTTCTCATATTTTATTTATTTACTAATTTTATAAAAAAATATTTTAAATAGTTATACAACTAGGGGTGGCAAACGGGCATACCCGCCCCATTTAGGTCCTCCCCGCAAAAGCCCGCAAAAAAACGAGGCGGGGCGGGGCGGTCATAGTTGAGAATGCGGACCTTAAACTTAGGTCCGCCCCACAAAAAAGTGAGGGCGGGTCGGGGAAAGCTCGCGGGCACTGCAATATTTAAGACAAAAAATACAAAATTTATGTAAATGCTCATGCCCGCAAAAGTCCGCGAAGAAAACGGGGCGGGGCGGGACGAACACATTAGAGAGTGAGAGCCTAAACCCTTGGCCCACCCCGCACTAAAGTGCGGGCAAAACGGGTATGCCCAACGGATCGGACCCGTTTTGCCACCCCTATATACAACCCTATCAAACAACAAAACGACTAGACTATATTATAAATTAGTTATTATAAATTAGAGATGCAATCAATATAAAAATGACTCATACTAGTATTTATTAAAGGGTTAAATATACAAACCCCCCCTTCAATGTTAGCGAATTTTCATTTTAGCCCCTGTAAAATTTTTTTTTTTAAACACCTCCTCTTAATATTCGAATTCTCTCACTTAGGCCCCTGATTGCCCCATTGCAGCAAAGATTCTTTCCTATTGCTTACGTGGCAGTCCACGTGGCATTTTTTATTTAATTTTAAATTCCACGTGGATTTTTATATTTATATTTTTAATTTTTTAATCTTTATTATTTACTTTTTAAATTTTTTTCGGTATTATTTTTTAAAATTATTTTTATTAATATTTATTTATGAAAATATATAAAAATTTCAATTGGGCTTTCCCATAATTTTTTAGACCCAATACCATTTTCAAATCAACCCATTACTCAAGTTATATATTATGGTGTGCAAAAGAGGTATATAAACACTTATTTTTCTCATACACATTTCGATGTGGGACTTCATTCTCCAACAAAGCAATTCCAAAAAACCATAAACTCTCACTTCTAACAGCCCCACTATTCATCTTCTCTCAATCATATATTTCTCCAGCAAACAATAACAGAGGGATCAATGTCTAGCTTATAATGTTGATCTCGATATACATCATAGTATCAACATGGTTTGTTGAAATTAAAACACACAATAAAACAGAGATGACCCAAAACGCATCACTTGCTACAAATATTTCCATCAGCATCATTTCTAGCTGTTATCAAATATTTCTATCAACGTCATTTCTAGTTGTTATCATTTCTAGCTGTTAAAAAAAATTTCCATAAACTCTCATCACTTTTCTAGCTGTTAAAAAACATCTCCATCAGCATCATTTCCTTACTGTTATCAAATATTTCCAGGTTATGATTATCTTCTAATTAAACTCAAGCCAGGTTTTAAAACATTTCTATCATTAGGAGGCGTTTTGGGCTTTGTCATTAGGAGTCTTCTAAAGAGATTATATGTGTTGAAGCCTTGAAAAAATTAGAAGATGGTGGAAGAAGATTGAAGTCACTGAAGTTGTAATTTCAGGATGTTTGAAAACTGAAGTTGAGTTTGAAGAATGTTTGAAAAATTATGGTTAATGATAGGTCTATATATTTTCTTTGGAAGTAATATTCATTACTTTCTATCTATGTAATGGGTTTATAAGAACCCTGTAGTAAAATGTATCAACCTTTTGTTGAAGTAAGTACGATGTTAATTGTTGTTGGGATGTTTTGTTTAATGTCAGTTTTATGATTTTCAAGTATGCAAAGTAATGGGTTATGTAAATATTCATGTTATCTTCTATTTTCTTTTATAATTGGAATTTATATCTGTTATATAATATCAATAATGTCTCTTGCAGTAAAACAAAACTTAATTGTAGTAAAACAATGTTTTAGTGTTTAAAATCCGAGTTATTATATATTAAGAGAACGTGTCTCTAATGCAGTTCAACCAATGTATTGTTATATATAAATATTTGTTTGAAATGATTATTTTTTATGAACGAAAAACAATAGAGTAAAAAATGTTTAAGAGAGATTTAAATGTTTGATAAAGAGAATGGCAAAAATGAGAATTTAAAAAATGTTATTATGAGATTTAAATATTTGATAACATCTCCATCAGCATCATTTCTATCAGCAAAAATGTTTTAAATGTGAGATTTAAATGTTTTAATTAGTGTGTTCTTTAAGTGGGTTTGTGTTATTTTGATCTGAGAGAGAAAATTTGAGTTTGAGGAGCTCAATTTTTTTCTATTATAATATATTAAATCTAATGCACCGCATTATATTACGACACATAATATACCATGTAGATTATATTTGCCACATCATCTATATTCCTATGTGGCATCTTCTAAAATCCATCTTCACTTCTTCAAATGAAAAATCACATAGTATTAGAGGTCACAAGGTCGAATCCTGACAAATGCAAAAAAGATATTAAATTAATAATTTCTTATATACTTTGATGAATATTATTTTCATAACAATTATAGATCATTATTTCTATTTTTCTCTCAATTATGTTTTAATTATTGAAATTATAGAAAAAAAATTATATATATGTTTATTCATATTTCATATATAAGATATAGAGTTTTCAAATTTTGATTTATAGTTTGCTCAATTATTTTTACGGTGTTCATAAGGAGTATAATAAAAAATAGAGGTAATAGTGCTGAAAATAACACACTCATTTTTCAACTACTATACACAATAAAATTACTTACAAATATTACAATATCATTAATAATAAATTAAAATAATTCTTTTTTAGAAAATAAAATACAAAACATATTAACCTATTAAATACTTGGTATAGTTTGCCCAATTTTTTTATGGTGTTCATGAGTATAATAAAAAATCGAGGCTATAATGCCAAAAATAAGAACTCTCATTTTTCAACTTTTATAAACAATAAAATTACTTTAAAATATTATAATATCTTTAATAACAAATTAAAATAATTCTTTTTTAAAAAATAACTTACAAAACTTATTAACCTATTAAGTACTTGCAAAGTTTAATTTATATTATTTTCATAAAAATTTATTAAACATATATCTATTATAATATATTAAATAAAAAAGAGATAAGAACATATCATCAACAACTTAAAATTTAATATTTAAAAAAGAGATAAGTGCCAACCAAAAAGACATAAAATTGAAAATTAAAAAACAACAAGAGACATCTTTTTGAATTATTTAATTTAATAAAATTAAATTTTAGATATCATTCCACTTATAATCAAATAATTTTTTATTTCAAGTAAAATATAGAATTTATTTTTAATTTGTTAATATTGTTTTCTCTATTTCAAATTTATAATAAATAATTAACAATATAAAATTATCCAGCATATTTATTATAAAAATAATTTTATATGTGAATAAAATTCAATAAAAAAAAGCGCGGGTCTTAATCTAGTAATATATTAAATATAATGCACCGCATTATATTGCGACACATAATATACCATGTAGATTATATTTGCCACATCATCTATATTCCTATGTGGCATCTTCTACGATCCATCTTCACCTCTTAAAATGGAAAATCACATAGTATTAGAGGTCACAAGTTCGAATCCTGGCAAATGTAAAAAATATATTAATTTAATTATTTTTTATATATTTTGATCAATATTATTTTCATAACAATTATAGATCATTATTTCTATTTTTTTCTCAATTATGTTTTAATTATTGAAATAATAGGAAAAAAATTTATATATATGTTTCTTCATATTTCATATATAAGATATAGAGTTTTCAAATTTTAATTTATAGTTTGCTCAATTTTTTTTACGGTGTTCATAAGGCGTATAATAAAAAATAGAGGTAATAGTGCTGAAAATAACACTCTCATTTTTCAACTACTATAAACAATAAAATTACTTACAAATATTACAATATCATTAATAATAAATTAAAATAATTCTTTTTTAGAAAATAAAATACAAAACATATTAACCTATTAAATACTTGGTATAGTTTGCCCAATTTTTTTACGGTGTTCATGAGTATAATAAAAAATCGAGGCTATAATGCCAAAAATAAGAACTCTCATTTTTCTACTTTTATAAACAATAAAATTACTTTAAAATATTACAATATCTTTAATAACAAATTAAAATAATTTTTTTTTAAAAAAAATATACAAAACTTATTAACCTATTAAGTACTTGCAAACTTTAATTTATATTATTTTCATAAAAATTTATAAAACATATATCTATTATAATATATTAAATAAAAAAGAGATAAGTACATATCATCAACAACTTAAAATTTAATATTTAAAAAAGAGATAAGTGCCAACCAAAAAACATAAAATTGAAAATTAAAAAACAACAAGAGATATCTTTTTGAATTATTTAATTTAATAAAATTAAATTTTAGATATCATTCCACTTATAATCAAATAAGTTTTTATTTCAAGTAAAATATAGAATTTAATTTTAATTTATTAATATTGTATTCTCTATTTCAAATTTATAATAAATAATTAACAATATAAAATTATCCAGCATATTTATTATAAAAATAATTTTATATGTGAATAAAATTCAATAAAAAAAAAATTAATTCACACCCGCGCATTGTGCGGGTCTTAATCTAGTTTCAATTATTTATAATGCAATCATATATTATAGGACATTGTTATATAATTAATTATAAACTGTAGCTGAAAATATATGGTTTAATTTTGTGAAATGTTTCTACAATTATTCTTTCAATATTTATAATTGATTTAAATCAATTGAATTACCCTTTCAATTTCAATTATTTATAATTTAATAATACACTATATGGTATTGTTATATAATGAATTATAAACTATAGTTGAAAATATATGGTTTAATTCTGTAATATGTATATGCAATTATAGTTCAAAATAATATATTAGAAACAATTTAAATTATTCTTTTGTTTATTTAAAAATTATAACTTAATTTTGAAAGAATTGTTTGATAATTTTTTTAGCATTATAATAAGATTTAATATTTGAAGTTAAATTTTATAACATATAACCACATTTATAAGTAACAATTACTCTTCAAAAAGAATATTGAAGTATTTGTTTGCCTATTTAAAAGTATTATTTGACCACTTTTTTTAATTTTAAACATTGTAATGAGATTTTTTCTGTTGTTATTATAGTTTTTAAACTCATACATGCGAATGATTTTTTTAGAAATCTATTTTATCTACAATTTTTTATAGAGTAAAACATTATATAATGTGTTTCTTTTTAGAAAAATATTCATTACTACAAAACACGCAAACAACAACGTTAGGTTTACAACAGATTCATATACACCGTTGTAATAGGTTAAAATTTTTGCGCCCAGTGAGTTGCTGGATTTATAAACACTAATTTAATGGCAGTTGTCTTAAAAAACCGTAGTAATAAATGATGTGTAGCAAGCTTCGATCCCCAACAACTACAATTTTTCCATTTTTTAGAGTACATTAAGCGTGTGTTACTTAAGTCCATTTTTAAAAAAAAAAATTGTAAATGATTTTACAACGGTTAAGTAAACCATCCGTTGTTAGAGAACTTATAACTTGTATTGTACTACAATACCACCAGTTTATAAAAAAGAAAAAATTGAAAGTTATTTAACCACAATTTCTAACCGTGATGAAAAGTGATATTTTTTAGTATATAAACGAAAGTATCTGTCATTCAGTACATAACAGTCGTTTCTCTCAAAAGAAAACCCTAACATATTTCACTCATCTCTTTCATAACATAACCCTAACATCCATATCACTCTTTAAACATACTTCAACCTACAAATACGTCTTCAGATTCGTCTTCACCAATCGCTAACTTGAGGTTCGTTAATTAAATTTAACAATGGGTTCTCATTTTTTCATTTGTTGAATGTTTTCATTTCTTCTGATTCGTCTTCACCGCCTTAACAAAGCGCATACTTTGACTATTGTTGCAGTGAGAATCGGATATCAAGCTATTGGTTAACTTGAATCACAAATCATAAAGTTCACCACCGAACTTTGATTTATCCAAAGGAAAGGGTAAAGATCGAAGAAAACGCTAATTGCAATGTAAAAACAAAACAAAGAGATCTAAGGTTCGGCGGTTGGTTATACCTAGGGAAGGTGTTAGCATCCTAAGTATCTGTAGTACTCTAAAGGAACCTCTTGTTTTATTATCTGTGTTATATTATTGTTTGCTTGCTACAGAAAAGGTGCTAAGGTAAAGACCTAGGGGTTTATTTCTAAGTATGCTCGCCAAGACATCGCATCTTGTGCCTACGTATCCGGACGAGAATGGAATTAGAGCATTCGTAGTTCCCCTCAATAAGGGTGAAGAAATCTTGACTGTGGTCAAGGTTCCAAGATGGAAGGTAAGTATCCATGGAAAGAAAAATATATAGAGTGCGACGACTCTAAACCTAAGGCTAGGTTAGAAGGGAGAGGGAGTAAATGTCCATGACAGGAACTTACATAGAGTACGGCGACTCTAATCCTAAGAGTAGAATGAAGGAAGGTACGCTTCCATGGCAAGACTTCTACATAGAGTACAACGAATCTAATCCTAAGGCTAGGATAAAACGGGAAGGACCTATAGTTAGGCTAAGTATGACATGGCAGTCAACAAGGGATCCTTTCCTTTGGAATGAGATTAAAGGGAAAATGCTAACCTAAAGTTATCATGCGGAGGAGTAAAGATCTAAGATCTATTCTGTTTCAAATGATCGGAAATAAAATTAAATCAGAACCCAAGGGATTGCTGCAAGTCAAACAGCCAAGCAATCAAAATCTCATATCATATCTTCAAAAGAAAACTGACAAATAAATGATCTAAGTTGACATCAAAATTAGTTAAAATCTTAGGTAAAGTTAATTAAAAAGTTTAATTAATCAATTAGAATTGTAAGAACCCCAATTAATTAATTAAAATATAACTAATCAAAATTAATAATTTAATTACCATTTAACAATTAAATATTAAATTCAAATTAATCTTTGTGGAAAAAAATGGAAACCAAATTGAAAAAAGAAAATAAACTAAACTAGAAATGGAGTTTATCTTTTTTAAAAAGAGAAAAAATAATAAACATGGGCTAGGATGTTATCCAGCGGAATTGGGGTGCTAACAGCCGAATGCAACCAGGCCCAGGAGTTCAAGGGCCATAACTGATGGCGGATTCAGTGTGGCGCAGGTCTGTGAGACCTGATGCGCCCCCATGATTATGATCGTTAGATCAGATGATCTGACTTTGTCAAACAATTAAGTGGTCATAAGGACTAAGGTGCACGCTTAGCATCTAAGGTTATATATGCGGAATAGAAAACCAGGAAGAACACTGGGGACGACACGTGTCCAAAGTGGTGACACGTGTCACCGCCACCACACCACCCTCACACATAAAACACACGTAGGCAAAACAAGAGTTCGGAAACACAAAAAAAATCATGTTATCACTCTTCTCGCTTCAACCTTTCTCTCTCTCTCTCTCTCTCTCTCTCTCTCTTCTATGACCTTTGCCAGAGACAAAAAAAGGGGTCGGAGAAGGAGATGGCACACGGTGGCAGCCGCCCCTTCTCCGGCAAACCTCAACCAAAACTCTTCAACCCCACTTAAAAATATTCCCCAAATTCAAAACCGCCCATATTTTCCTCAAAATCTCACCCTAAACCCACAAATAGTAAACTATAGATCCATCAAAACTCAAGGAAACAAGAAATAAATAAAGGGTTTCAAATCAGCTCAACACGAGGAACAAAGATCGAGTGTCAAAACGGGTTGAAGAAAGAGATACATACCTAAATCGGAGCAAAATTGTCTTCATATCTCCGGTGATGGTAAGGTCTTCAACTTTCTCTCCTCCTCTTCACGTTTCTCTTGTTATCCTTCTTTTAATTTCTTGCTTCTTTTGTTATTCTGTTGTTTACGCCTTTTTCTCCTCTGTGTATGTGATTGTTGATTTTTGGTGTTGGTTGTCTGTGAATCTCCACCCTTCTTTTCATGTGCGGCTTCCGTGTTTGTGATACTGCTTCTATTTTTCGAAATCGTACGTTGCTTGTGAGTTGGTATGACTTTTACCGAATCTGTGTGTTGTTCTCCTCCTTCAATTCGTCTCAATGCCTTTTGGTTATTGCTAAGTATTTCTGCCTTTGTTCTGCTTCCAATTTGTGCAACTGTGACGTTTTGTGATACAGCTTCTACTTCATGTGATGTTTTGGTGTGTTTCTTTTGTGTGTTCCCAACCGTTTGTATATATGTGAATGATGATGCTTCTCTTTTTTTTTTCAATTCATCCTCTGTATGTGAGTTTTTTGGTTTGAATTTTCTTGGGGGTTTTGTGAATTTTTGTGACTTTGATTTTATCCTAGGAATACAATCAAGAATGATTTGAAGACTAAATTTTAATCATGGTTACTTTGAAGCACAAAGACCCAATCATGATTGGTTCATAATCTTAATTCCGACTTGCCATAAACCTTCTGGATGAATTACTTTAAAATTTATGCCATCATACACCTTAGGCCATGGATCATGTCATGAATGCTTGACCATAAGCATAAGGGCACACCCCTCCTTCATTTCCACAGGAATTCAACAAATCTTGCAAGGGACCATATTCCCAATGAGCACACAGAAAGCCTCCAAGACCTTTGAACCTTTTGCAGCAACCCTAATTTCACAAATAAAATCAAACAAACCAAATCTAATAATTCGGTTAGCTATGCATGGATGAATGACCTAGAAATGATGTGTAAAAGATCAAGGAATCTAAGGGTAAAATTTGGGGTATGACAGCTATGATACATATGGTTTGTGTAGCTATAAAGAAAAATACAAGAAGTATGAAGTTATTGTGTAAACTTTATTCACCTTGTACTTCTTCTTCATAGCTTCATAAATTAGATGAACTTCATAATTTGTTCGAGATCCATGATTATTTAAAAAAAAAGGTGCATTCTTGAAACATTACATAATGTCTTGTGTTATTTTATGTTGTTGTATGTTGTTGTTGTTGATTAATGTTCTCAGTCACTTTTCGTCTTCTTTTCCCTCTAGTCACTATCCGTCTTCTTCTCACCCAATTTCTTCAAGTTTCCATCAAATCCTTCCATTAAAATGTCTCAGCAGTCCGGTTGTAGCCACATAAGCAGGTACTCAAGTCGTTCAAGGTACGTATGTAAGTCTGGTCTCGACGCTCCGTTGATGACGACATGGACCGATTCGAACCCATGTCGTCGTTTCTATGGATGTGGGATGTATAATATTCAAGTATCACTAACACAAAAAAGACCTTAGACAGCGCTTTTTTTGCCCTTAGACAGCGCTTTTAAGCGCTGTATAAACCTGCGCTGTTATAGGTTTAGACAGCGCTTTGGGTAATACCAAAAGCGCTGTCTAAAGGGGGGTATATTTAATGAAAAGCACTGTCTATGGTACCTTTAGACAGCGCTTTTTGACATTATAAGGTATACCTTAGACAGCGCTTTTGGAAAAAGCGCTTTCTAAGCCTCACCTTTTTTGACATTTTTTTGGTATACCTTAGACAGCGCTTTCACCAAAAGCGCTGTCTAAGCCCTACCTTTTTTGACATTTTTTTGGTATACCTTAGACAGCGCTTTCACTAAAAGCGCTGTCTAAGGTCAACCTTTTTGAACTTTTCTAGGTATACCTTAGACAACGCTTTTGTCAAAAGCGCTTTCTAATCCCTACCTTAGACAGCGCTTTTGTCAAAAGCGCTTTCTAAGCCCTACCTTAGACAGCGCTGTCTAAGGTATACGAAAAATTTTATATAAATTTTTTTAAACCACAATTTTTACCAGGTTTTTTCAACCAGAATTTGACCTGTTTTTCAACCAGCAATTTTTTTCAGAAATTGGCAATTCAAACCATTGGCAATTTACACCAAAATTATATATGCAAAACAATTGGCAATTCAAACCAATATATATATTTAAAATTACAAACCAAAATTATATATACACCTATTTATAATTATAAATCATTACATTTTTTCTACAAATGCACATATTACTTATACTAATACTTTTGCATCCAACCAAAGCATTGCTTCAAATCTACATTATAGGTCCTGAAAACACAAAGATTGTAATTCAATTAAAAGAATACATAAACAAAGTTACACATATTTAAATTCTCATCAATTAAAGTAAGAGTGCAATATTATACATTGTAAAATTCCGAGCTCCATAATGTATTGACACCACTCCTCTTTGATTTCATCCAATTGAGTCTTTGAGTAATTAGCACACTTGACTTCTTCAAAGTACTACATAATAATATAACATAGTTTGATTTAGTTTTAACTATTTCATTAGACATGAGAGATATGTGTTAATATTAAAATAACTCATAAGTTAGAAATACATACATCGGATGGAATCTCTATTCGATCCAACAAAAGAGTGTCTCTCATAAATCTCAACATGAAATAGCCGCAATCTATTTGATTGCGTTGTCGAGGACACTACAAATGAAAAGAAAATATGGATAAATCCTAAGTTTTATCAAGTAGCATCACTAATATAATAAAACATGTGATAATTAATATACCTTCACATAATTCCATGTAATAATGGGGTTGACTCTCCGCAATGGTAGTGGGCCATCTTGTAGTGCTAGGAAAGCTTGTATTGCGCTAATAAAATATAAATGAATATTTAGAACAATTCACATAAATAAATAAATAAACAAATAAATATACACATTCATATTTAGAACAATCTCACTTACGTGTCAATACAGTTCTTCATATCCGGGTATGTTGTTCAATCATTTCCTAACGAATCTAGATAATACACCATTGCTCTGCTAGGATTGATTGCGACCAACAACCAATGGCCACTGTAAGATTAAACAAGTGTTAGATGGAAACTTTCTACACGACGTCAAAATACAAAAAAACTATAATAGATGAATTTAGAATGAAAATCTAACCCAGTATTAAACGGTAAAAAAAACAACTTTTCCGTTTCTTGGTTGTTCATAAAGATGTCGCGTACATACGCCAGGACCTCATCTGTTTTAGTTAATATTAAGGTTAAGTTGACAGACGTCGGGCATAGGAATGCAAATCTTTGCTGCAATCCTTGTGGGCGCATAACTTTGTCATACAGAAACCTTAAATAAAAACATCATTTACATTAGACTATTCATTTGAAACATAAAGTAAATAAGTTGTTCAATTAATATACCAAAGTAGATCGGATATATACCTGACATATGTATTGACAACAGTGACACCCAATTCTCCATGATTGAAAACTTCATCGAAGTCTTCATTACCAATATTCTGCTCATATTCAAAGCCATGGATACCTTTCTCCATATGTATAAGACGAGTACCTCCAGTCAGAATATCTGTAAATTGTAGAAACGTCTGGAGGCACGACCTAAACTTGGAGACAGGTTGTTTTCTAACCCTGGTATTCTTAGCACCAACATTTTTTTTGCGTTGAAACGTTGCTAATCACTTTACCAGGCAGCTATATATCATATAATTTGTTAGATGAAGTATAAGTTATCCAATTTATCATTTTCTATGCATAAATATCATATAATTGTGATGTACCTCTTTTTTTGAGACAACGGACTCGGTATGCTCCGGAATCCGCTTATCCTTTGTTTTGGATCTTGTTGGAGTCTAAATAACATTACCATGTAAAAAATGAAAATAAAATGCTCGTAAAATCTTTGAATCTACATATTAAGGTTAACAAAGGTTTATAACGGTTTTAAGCATACCTCATATCCTACGAGTATGAGGTTTGACGGCCATGCAACATACGACCCTATAGCATCTCGCACCAATGTTACATCCGAATCCTCGTCAGGATAGGGTAATGGTGCTTTCTCCTCTATAGAAATATCAACTGATACTTTCAAACTTCTAGTAGGGAGGGATTTATTGTGAAGTAATAGTACCCCGTTGTTATACACTTTTCCCTTGGCAACCATCCGATAAGTTGGTGAAGATAAGAAGAGCTGACATTGGGAAACGCCCTAAAACCAAAAATAAACATGCCATTGTTAATGTGTATATATGTCATGTAAATAATTTAAGCTACTAATTTAATTTCATAAATATATATATAATTACCTCTGGAATAATCGGATGAAAGCTGCAGTTGATACTATCTTTCTCCGATCCATCTCTAAAAGCTGAAGCGTTATCCCTTTCTTTTTCCTTTCGTAATTCCCGAACCTCAGCTTCTAGTGCTTCCAATTTAGCTTGAAGTTCTGAATTACTAGCAGCCTTTCCCTTTTTAATATTCAAGGAGGTCGGGGTGATCCCAAATGCCTTACCCCTCACCCGACCAGAATACTCAGGGACATCTAATGCCCGACTAAGTATACTCCTGGTATCATCTGGAGGTACAGACTGAGATAACGCCTCCTGAATATTAGATGAATATCGAATATTTATCAAATATTTGTTAAAAAAGTTTTGATTTAATTAAAGAAATATTGTTATACTTACACATTTCTCAAATACTTGTAGAACCTCTTCTGCAACAACTCCAGACTTGCCCACACGGGCTTCCTTCCACAATACATGTGCAGGAAGAGATGTTTCAGAGCTATTCGCCTGTTGTAACTACATATAAAGCCAAATAATATGATCAAATATAACTCATGATGAACAATTATTATATCATTGCAATTTATTCATACTTACCAAAGATTGCTCCAAACATCCATATCCAACACGTCATTTCCTGTATTTATACTGGGGAGCTGATGCTCTTTCCCGATTAATTGCACTTAATTTTTGAAATTGCTCGGTTTTTCGTTTGGCTTTAAACGTTACCCATTCTTGTGGTGAAATCAAACTTGCATATTTAGATGGAAACTCTCCATCAAAAAAGTGACCTTCAGCATCCTTACAATAGGTGCGGTTTAAATATGTCCTAAACCCTCTTAGGAGCTTCCCTGCCAATCTCATCAAAAAAGCTTTTCTTTCTTCCTCGACGTTGAAGCACCTCTAAAAAAACCATACACATTGGTTAGTACAAATAATTTAAAAGACATAATTAGTTGGCATAATTAAAGACATAATTATGGTACCTTTATCTCATTCCATATTTTTTCTTTGGTGTCCTTCAACTGTTTGTTTCTCCAATCATCACAAGTAATAGGAACCGCATTCCTTACAAGTGCACCAATGAAACTTGTCAAAGTATGACCGTTAGGCTCAATAAGTGTGCCTGAAGTGCTCCAATGCACATTATAAGTGATGCCTTGATCTCTAGCACGGATCACTCTCTTCATAATGGTTATTCCTCTTCTAATCTCTTCTTCCATAGCTCTGTTACTTCTATCCTGAATATCGGGATCATCATCATGTGGGTGATCATCATCATGTGGGTGATCATCATCATGTGGGTGATCATTGTTAGTAGCCATCTAACCTGTAATAAATAAATCAAGGATATCAAATATAATATACAACAAATATAATAAAGAAATCAAGGATATCAAATATAACAAATATGACATAATATATAACAAATATAATAAAGAAATCAAGGATATCAAATATAATATATAACAAATGTAATAAAAAAATCAAGGATATCAAATATAACAAATATGACATAATATATAACAAATATAATAAAGAAATCAAGTATATAACAAATTTTACCTCTTTCACTAACATCTCTTTCTTTTCTTGGTTGGAATATGAATTACTTGTTTCTTAGCAATGCGGACGGATGAATGGATCCAAATTCCCTCGTTATGGTCATTTCTGATATATGACTCATCCGCTATAAGATCCTCATCTTGATCATTTCTATTCAACTCATTCCGTCTAATGCATGACTCATTCTCAACATCAATATCACATTGATCTACACCGCTATCATCAACCACTTTGTTAGATAGAAGCACTATAGACCATTTCGTACTCGTCGGGTCAGTGACATAGAACACTTGTCTAGCTTGAGATGCTAGAATAAAAGGCTCATCTTTGTACCCCACCCTATTAAGATCCACTTGCAAAAATCCAGACTTATCCATTCGTATGCCACTACTATTTACCCACTTGCAACCAAAGATTGGAATCTGAAACTTCTCGTAATCAAACACCCAAATGTGCTCAATAACTCCAAAATATGACAGATTTGCATATTTGGGGTTTAAGTCCTTCATACTTGATATGTGCATTGCTTCAGCTAGGACGGTGACACCACTATTTTGCATAGTACTTTTATCGTCTTGTTCTTTGGTATAAAATTTGTATCCATTAATTGCGTATGCGCTATGAGAATACACATGCAAACTTGGACCATATGCCAAACATCTCAACCTTTCTGTTACTGAAGCAGGATCTGAAGAGCGCTTCGAATAAATATGATCCTTTAACCATTGTATGAGACTTTGATTGTGCTCTCGTACTATCCAATTTTCATTTCTGTTCTGATTTAACCTTCGGAGTACATCCTTGTGCATCTCAACATATGGCTCAACCTCATTATCATTGTGCAGAACATACAAATGCACTTGATCCCGTTCATCCCTTGATACTGTCACAATTTTATTTCCAATTAATTTTTTACCATCCTTTTTTTCGAAAATATGAGCTTTGGGGAGTCCAATCGATTGAACATTGGACAAATATTCAGTACAAAACTCAACCGCTTCTTCAACAATGTATCGTTCAACAATACACCCCTCTGGTTGACTTCGGCTTTTCACGTACCCTTTTAATATTTTCATATAACGTTCAGCAGGGTACATCCATCTCATATAAGCTGGTCCACACAACTGTGTCTCTTTCACAAGATGAACAACTAGATGTACCATTATGTCAAAAAAAGAGGTAGGAAAATACATTTCAAGCTCACACAAGGTAATAACTATCTCTTTTTGTAGTTTTGGTAAGATATCAGGATCGATTACCTTACTACAAATTGACCTAAAGAAAAAACACAAATTAGTTATGGCGCTTCTTACTTTCACTGGCAAAATAGAACGTATACCTATTGGTAGAAAGTGTTCCATTATAACATGGCAGTCGTGTGTCTTTAAACTCTTCAACGTGAGGTCTTTCATAGACACAAGTCTTCTGACATCTGAAGAGTATCCTTCTGGAACTTTAACTCCACTAAAAAACTTACACAATATTTTCTTCTCCTTTCTAGACAGAGTAAAAGCAGCCGGTGGTAGATATGTTCGTCTTCCTTTCTTCACGGGTGCTAATTCAGTTCTAATCCCCATCGCTACCAAGTCTTTTCTTGCTTTAAGGTCATCCTTAGTCTTTCCTTTTATATTGAGTAGCGTACCAATAACACTTTCAAATACATTTTTCTCAATATGCATAACATCGAGAAAATGTCTCACATACAAAGACTTCCAATATGGCAATTCAAAAAATATCGAACTCTTTTTCCACCCACCTTTGACAACCTTATGTGCAAAAGGTTTGCCAAACTCAGTACGCATATCTTTCACCTTTTTAAAAACTTGGTCACCTGACAACATAGGTGGAGCTCTACCTTGTTCGGTGTCTCCATTGAATTCTTGTCTCCGTCCACGGTAGTGATGTTTGGCATTTAAGAATCTACGATGACCGAGAAAGACATTCTTATGACCAAACACCAATCGCTTCGAAACTGTTTTATCTTCACAAATAGGACACACTTTTTCACCTTTTATGCTGTACCCTGATAGATTCCCGTATGCTGGAAAATCATTAATTGTGCCAAACAACATCGCCCTCAAATTGAAACTTTCTTTCCTATATCCATCATAAACCTCCACACCGTTCTCCCACAATATCTTTAAATCTTCGATCAAAGGTGTCAAGTATACGTCTATGTCATTCCCTGGTTGTTTAAGCCCAGAGATTAACATAGATAACATCATGTACTTACGCTTCATGCATAGCCACGGAGGTAGGTTATAAATCATAAGAATCACAGGCCATGTGGCATGTGAGATACTTTGAAGACCATGCGGGTTCATTCCATCAGTAGATAATGCCAAGCGAAAGTTTCTTGCTTCTTCTCCAAAATCAGGATAATCATTATCAATTTTCGACCACTGTGGTGAGTCAGCCGGATGTCGCAACTTTCCATCAATAATTCTTTCATCTGCATGCCAAGTCAGGTGTCTTGCATCGGTTTCACTACGAAACATGCGCCTAAATCTCGGTATTATAGGAAAATACCATAAGACCTTGGTTGGAGACAATTTTTTCTTATATCGAGACAAACTGCATTTAGGGCACTCAATTAACGATGCATATTCGTTTCGAAACAAAACGCAATCGTTTGGACAAGCACGTATCTTATCAAAGCTCATGCCAATAGAGCACAACATTTTTTTGGCCTCATAGGTTCGATTGGGAAGAACATTATCCTCCGGTAGCATTTCTCTCAAAAGGGCCAACAACTCTGTGAAACTTTTATCCGACCATCCATTGCCCGCCTTTAAGTTGTACAACTTCAATACCGCAGACAGTCTTGTGAATTTAGTGCAACCTTGATAGGGCTGTTTCTCTGCATCGCTTACCAACCTCTCAAACATTTCGGGACAATCATGAAGATCTTCTACAACTGCTTCTGCAATCTCTTCGACTCGATCACAATCGTATGTTTCCGTGTCTTTGTCATCTGAAGCATAGGTCGTATTACTTTTCCCCGTCGGTTCAACATTCTCGTTAATTTTCTCACCATGATGTATCCAACACTTATAACTTCGATCAATTCCATTCATCAATAAATGCGATTTTAATCCATCTGCGTCAACCTTACCCACATAACAACAACCCAAGCAAGGACAGTCCATTCGACTGGGGTCTTTAACGTGTTGAACAGCAAACTTAACGAAATCCAACACCCCATTCTCGTACTCTTTGGACAATCGATCGACATCCATCCATTTTTTATCCATGGTTTTCCTACTTATTAATTCAACCAAATAACATTAATTCAACCATATTAATCAAGAAATGAACAAGTTTGATAGTGTTTGATATGTAACTCCTATTTTTTGTACGAAAATAAATGAAGGAGTGAATTATGCAGAAAAGTAACTAGGAGAGCTTATATCTAGAATTTAATCTTTAGCTACTTTTCTTGTGCTTCTCCCTTAGGTCACTCACTCACACTGTATTTATTTTGACACAAGTGGTAGGTGGCCGGTAATATATTTCTTGATGGTTCCTTTCACTATTCACTCACATGCACACTTAACCTATCTATGTTGACAGAGACTAAATTGATAAAGTGATGGAATCTCTCAGCTCCTTTATTAAAAGTTTCACCTCTTTCGAAAATTTTAATTTTTTTTAAGAACAATGCTATAATGACACAATATGCTATAATTTTTTTTTAAGAACAATGCTATTTTAATTTTAAAATCATTGCATCATCCAAACAACCGCCATCATAAATAGACGCAAATCATAATTAACAATGTCAAGTAACCTCTAACAATCCTAACAGTTAGAAAGAATTTAACATTAGCATAACAAGTCCAAACTAAGAGTTTTAGTCTAAACATAACAATCAACTTTCGCAGTCCAAACTTCTAACATCAACAGATTTTCTAACTTCTAGCTTTCGCAGTCCAAATATCAAAGCATTTAGCTCACTAAAACTAACCTAAACTAGCATGTTAACAATTCAAATTCCAACAACAGTCCAACTAATTTCGACCTAAACAATAATCATTAACTGACAATACAAAGCAATTAACTTCATTAACAAAACTGCCAACATAACTTCATTAACAAAACTCATCAAACATACTCATTCACTACAACATTGTAAAGCAACAAAACCCTACAAAAACAATGTAAAGCAACAAAACCCTATTCTTCACAACAACGACGTACCTTTAACGACGGTAACAACGGCAATGCAAGAACGAAATGTATCAGTTACAAAGAGCAGAAACGAACGACGGCAATGACGACGGCAACAGACGGCAATACAACGACGACGGTGGAGGATAGACGGCAATAACGAACGACGACGGTGGAGGACGGTGAAAGTTTTGAGTTCGCAAGGGTTCAGTTCGCATGGGAGAAAGGGAGAAGAAAGAGCAGAAATATGAAAATGAATACTGACTATTCATATATTTTAATTTAATTAGACCTTAGACAGCGCTTTTCATAAAGGCGCTTTCTAAGGTGGGCCTTAGACAGCGCTTTTAAAAGCGCTTTCTAAGGTTGGCCTTAGACAGCGCTTTAGATTTTATTTTTTTTTTAATTTTTAAGACTTTAGACAGCGCTTTTCATAAAAGCGCTTTCTAAGGTGGGCCTTAGAAAGCGCTTTTAAAAGCGCTTTCTAAGGTTGGCCTTAGACAACGCTTTTGATTTTATTTTTTTTTAATTTTTAAGACTTTAGAAAGCGCTTTTAAGAAAAGCGCTGTCCAATATTTTCGTTTAATTTTTTTTTAAAATTAATAAGACTTTAGAAAGCGCTTTTGACCAAAGCGCTGTCTAAGGTCTTATATTTTTTTGCGCTTTTATTTTTTTAAATGAATAGTATCCGTTTTTTTAACCTATTGCAGCGCTTTTAAGAAAAGCGCTGTCTAAGGTGCGATGTTATAACTTACTTTTGTTGTAGTGTATACAAATAATGCTTTCACTTTGTTTGGTTGTATGAGGAGATTGGTCCTAGGGCAAGACAAATAATTTCTTCACTGGTAAAGACCTTGAATGAGGAGAAGGAGATGGTTAACACCTACAAAGCCAAAGAGAACGAATTGAAGTTGAAGGTGAAGATCTTGAAGAAACAATTAAAGATTACCTGTATTTTTTTTGTAGTGTTCATTGCATTTGTTGTGACAACAATGACGAAATAGGTTATAGTTGGATTCATGTGATGATGTTATGGTGTATTGAATATGATACAATTATGTGATATTATGAATATGATACAATTAATATTATTATGATAACTTTATCACAAATGTGAGTTGTATTTTCTGTTGTGATATGGTGAACAATAATACAGGTAAAAAATGGGATTACTTATAAAAACAGGATAATATTTGTTAATTCTGCAGAAAATGTAACAACGGTTATATATCATAACTCTTATAATATCTCGCGCGTAATATATGGGTAGAAAATGAAAACTTGTTGTGATAAGGCGCGTGCTTTTCAGTTTATTACGACGGTTACTGGGCCATGATTGTAAGTATCATATATACAACCACACTCTACATAACAATGCTTGGGCCCGCGTAATTATAGATCTTTCCCAACCGTTGTTAAATCGCATTTCCGTAGTAGTGATTATAAAATAATAAAAATTATGAATAATGTAAGAAATATAAAATAATTGTATATTTATAATTGTGGTTACGAAATAGATTATCATTTTTAAAAAGAAGGCAAACATTGTTTTCATTTTTATAGGAATTAAATTATGGTTTAGATGTACAGTTCCTATAAGTATATATCATTATGTATGAAATGGAGAAACAATAGAAATGAGTTACATGATTTTTAATAGAGGTTTGGAAGGGGATAAGTCATGAAATATTTAAAATAGAAGTGTTTTAATTAAAATAATTAATAAATGAAACGTTATATTTTTTCTTAAATAAATAAAAGAAATTTTGGAATGTTTTTTTTAGAAGAGTGCGACATCAAATTTTTAGCGATGTGGCGAGTAAGTAAATGAGTTGCCAATAAAATAGTGTTAGTCTGAGTTTTAATATATTATCACTACAAGAAAATTAAGGTTTTACGACACAAAAATTGCGACAGTTACTTAATAACCGTTGTAACATTCTTATAGTGACGGTTGCCACGCCGGTTTACACCAACCGCCCTTTTATTTTTTAAAAAATTTCAAAAAATTGCGACTGTTGTTTCGTGGAACCGCCCTAAAAGTCAAGTCCCGACGGTTAAACAACTGCCCTAACCCAAATTTGGCCCAACACGTTGGTTTAACAATTTGTTCTGTTGGAGGGAAATGTTTCCTCCAATTATACGACCGTGTTTGCTCAACCGCCATCCCCAACATTGCTTCACTAAATAGGAGAAAGAGGAAAAACACAATTCATTTTTAGGCTCGTCTCACTTGTACTATGCCTTCTCAAATTCAGAGCAAAGAAGTGTTTAACAAGGTTGACAAAATGCCATGGTATCTCTTTCTCTGCTCATGCTTCCGACAAACTCACCAACACCAACAATCCCAAACCCTTTTTAACAGGTTAGTCTTCTCAAACCCTAAGTTCTTCTTTTTCTTCTCTATATTCATTTTTGCAGAAACCTTCCTTCTCCTTTAAACCCTAAATTGTGAAACAGAATTGTCTTGCTGTTAGGTTATTGTTATGTGTTTGTTATGTAATTATATTTTAGTTCAACTTGATGTGTAGCTATTGATTAGTAGTTATTTCTCATTGAACTGCTACATTTATTGCCGGAGATTTCTTTCATCTCAGTCACGGCAAATAGTAAGCCGTAAATTGCCCTTTTCTAACAAAGTTGTTAATACATCTTTTGCAAACAAGATTTTTCTATCTTTTAAATGCTACAATGAAGTAAATATTGTGTGTTTCTTTCCGGGCTTCTGTTTGATGACGTTGAAGATATTGGATTGTTTTGTAAACTTACCAATAACTATTGTTTGGACGGTGAAGGTTGCAACAACTTTTATAGGTTTTTAATCTTTTCTTGTCCTAATGGATTTTTGCATTTGGTTTCAAATGATCAGATGAATAGATGAATGTATGTGTTTTTGGTACAGGGGAGTTGTGGCCGGCATTGAAGATGATATACCTGTCATTATAACCACCGTTACTGGCACTAGCCTTGTTGGTCCTCATTGTATTGGTAAAGTTTTTCTGTTAAATTTTTAGTATTACCCTAAAGAAATGGTAACATAAATTTTTTTGCTTATTAATTAATTTGTTTATAATGGCAATGGGACCTTATAAGTTTATTCCTCTATTGATTTGCAGCAAACAAATACGGGCTTCTCGTGACCCATACAACCACATAGAAAGGTAATTTCAGCTATTATGTAGTGTACACTAGGAACCCTGTGACTCTCTTTTTCATATCTTCAGAGGACTCTCATTTTGTCTATTTGGTTAGTGCGTTATGCGAAACACTTTTTTAGTAAGATAACAAATGTGAAAGAGTTGATAGAAAAGAGTCCTTTTTTTTTGGCTTGGAGTTGGTTTTGTAGTTGGGTATATGTGAACTCCTTTTTCTCTGATTGGCTTTGGAATTTTATCTGGTGTCTTAACCAAAAGTTTTTCAATAGGTCTGTTCTGTTTCAGTGTGTTCAGTGGCTCTGTTGTAGCCATGGTGTTTTTGATATATTGTTGTGGATCTGGTGTCCGGAGTTCTAGCGGTTTGGTGTTGGATGGAAGTTAGGTTCGTAGTGCGGCTGCTGTTTTAGGGCTTTTGTTTTTGCTTGGTGTTGAAGGGTTTTTCTCGGTGACGCTTGTTTTGGCTACTTCCATTATGTTGTTCTTTGGTTGGCTTTTGTTTACTGGTACTTCTTGTGTCAATTTGACTTTTGTTGGTATTTTGTCAAAACACACCATTTATGATATTATTCCAACTTACAGTATTTGGTATTTTTTGCAATGGTTATCTAAAGAATATCAAGATATAAAAACAAGTTTGCCTCATGAAACTGTTTTTTGACGCATTCCATAAGGATTGACTTATTATGGAAGATATGTAGCATGTAATGACCGTGTGGCCCTCACGTACCCTGATCTTGACCCGGTATTGTCATACTTGTATATCATAGGTTTCTTTTCCATCCATGCTACTATATCTCATTCTTGCTTAAGACAAAAATTGATTTTGAAAGAAACTTGTTTTCTTAGTTTGATATAGTGTTTACTGCCATCTATTGTTCAGGAAGTTAAGGAGTTGCTGAAGGATGTCCTTAGGGTTGAGGTTTTCAAGCAGGAAGATTCAAAGAGATTTTTTCTGGAAATTATTGTGCCCTGTCCAACAGAGGTGGTTTGGTTAGTATACAAAACATATTTGTCTTGAACATTTGGAATTTGTAATTCTGGTTTTTCTTTTGACCATATGCTTTGTGCAGATTCACCCTCATGCTCCCAAATATGTCTTGGATGAGCTTTCTGCATATCTTGAAATTCCTATGGTAGCTGGGAGTGTCAATAAGGGCAGCGTAGTTATAGCTAGTGGCATGGTAGTAAACGATTGGACAGGCTTTGTGGTTTAACCACCACTAGAGCAGAGCTGCGTGTGATTGATAGAGTTTTCAAGCTGAGGTAGCCTTAGCCTTGTTGTTATTATGAATGTTTGTAATTGCAGTGTCATTCACATTTGTCTGGTGAACATTGGTTTGATTCATCATAATTTGAAATGTTTTCAACGTTTTCTGAGTTGATATTGATACTGCTATCAATTTGTACTGCTTCTATTGGCAGGTTGAAGGTGATCGGGAGCTACTTTTTATGAATGAGCGGGGAAAGAAGAAACTCATGGATGGGAATAAGGTTGCTTTCCCAGGTCAGACGTAGTTCATTTTATTTTATCTGTCCTACTTTGTTTTTAAGTCCACAGTTAATACTAGTTTGTTTTGTTTTAGTTCCAATTGCTTTCTGATAGCGTTAAATATGCCAGATGGTTCAGATCCCTCACTTTATTCGAGAAAGATTATTGAGTGTACTTGGGATTTTGATAACCTGGAATGGATATTCTTGCGAATTAGGACAGATAAATCAACTCCAAATGAGTTTAATACTTACAGAAAGGTCCAATACTAACTCCTATTTTTTAATCTTCATCTCTTAATTTGTACTTTGTTTCAACCATTTACTTAATTTATTACAGGTGATGTGAAGCATAAAAGACAACATCACAGAGAAAGACTTGTTGAATGAAATAAATGAGATAATTTGCCTTCCCATGTACGCGGACAGGATCAAAACTGATGATAGTAAAGCAAATCAGCATCCGCATGGTAATGCTGCAAAGCGAAGGTGAAGGTGATTATTCACCGTGGTTAGATAGCGATTTATTTCACTGATATGCATTTGAAAAATTGGTGCTGTATGAGTTGGATTTAGGTTTATCAAGACGCGACATTTCTGTTTTCTTGAACTGAATTATTGTTTCTTTGTTGTTGTATAGCTTGATGTTTAGATTCAGTTTGTGATCTGAGTTGATGTACTTATTTTACCAGGCTGTAATTAAACAATTCAGCGATAGCGGTTACGAGAGCTCAAATGTTGTGGTTATTGATGAGGTTGAATTGCAGAGACATCAACATATGGAGAAGTTGTACAGAGTTACTCGTGCCGGCAGGGTATACATTTTCTGTTCTTTTCTAGATTAATCATTAGCTTGCTATAAGCATATTGACATGCTCAAAACTATCATCTGATCCAGGATTTCCAAAAATAAATTGTTAAAGCAGCAAAAACATTTACGGCTATAAGTTATAAGCATATTGAAACAGGTGAACATTAGTTTTTGTTTCTGCTTGAACCTCTTGTAGATGTAGAATTAACTGAAATTATTTTATGAAAGGTCATTATTAGTTATCTTCTAGCTGGTTCCTTTGTTGGACCTGGAGGCTTTAATACTTGGAAACATAATCCTTAAAGCATTGAAATTAGACATGTGAAATATATAGATTAACATAACTGTGCAAAATACAACAATGTTTAAATACAGGTGAACATAAGTTATAAGCATATTGAAACAGGTGAACATAAGTTATAAGCAACCTGTTTTACAACCTATTTTGAGTGTTTTAATCAGATTTCTGTTTACTGGACATTCTGTGTTTTCTGAATTTGTTTCAATCATATGTTGGGCAATTAGGACAGTTAGTAGAGTGAGGTTAGGTTGGTAGGTCTGAAGTTAATGTTTCCAGTTAGATGCTTGACTCAAGATCCTTTAAATGTGCATCTGTGTTTGTTCTCTTTTTGAATAGCCTTAGAATTGATGTTTTATCTTGAGTTGCTTTGCATTGTGCCTTTGGTGTATGGCCTCATAATATATCTAATAGAATAACCAGCCTTGCATTACCATATCTACTATGTATGAATAGGCCATTGAAGGGAGAGGTTGTAAGAGCATATATTCACTGGGAGCTTTTACCACTGTTTGTGTTTTCTTAGAGTTTATTAATTTTTAGGCACTTCCATAGTGGGGTCAATCTCAAAACATCAATCCACCTTGTTCACTCTTTCACTGAACTAGCAGGATTTAGATAAGGATTTAAAGTTTGCCATACTTTGTATCTTTCAACCTTTAGTGCATTTAAAAGGCAGTGTTCTAAATCTAATTCATTTTGTAGTGTTGTTAAATCTTCGAAATTATTGAGGAATTTATGTTGTTCACTTTTAAACCATTCCACCTCTTTGTGGCTATCAAAACTGTAGTTTATAATATCTATATTAACTTAAAATTTACGTTGAATTATTATTTTATCTGTATTTATACGGCTGGACACATAACTGTGAATGGAAGACATTTCATTATTGGGTTAATAAGTAGTAAGCATGGACTCTATTATTTGATGGGTTTAGCTTCTGATTTAGGCTCTAATTATTTGTCTCTAATCTTATTTAACATATGTATCTTATTCAATTGCTGAAAATTCTTCAAGAGAGTTACTGTTTTGGATTGGAAAAGTGATGACACGCTTAAGTATATGTGTAGTGTGTGTTTATCATTATAATTATTTCTTACTTTTCTTTGTACATAATTATATGTGTAATGTGTGTGTTTCTTCAAGGTATTTTCTTATTACTTTTGAAGATTCAGGGTTCATTTGATGAGGTGAATGATCGGTGGAAGCTCAGAGTGAGTAATGGTTCAATTATGGTTATATGTTGTTTTGTGGTGGGGCTGGTCTGTATTGAAATGGTTAGGCAGTTTTGTTAATTTGGAGGGGTAGAGTAGTATCCGTATCAGTTTGGAGTAGTTTTGGTTTAATGGATGCATTATTTGTTATTTTTTTATCCTTTTAGTTGTTGTCTTTTAGCCTGGTCCGGTCCATCTTTGGTTAGTGGCAGCAGTGGTGATTTTTGCGAATAGGCTGATAGTGGTGAGGCCTGCTCTAATTTTTGTCCTGCTATTTTGGAGTTTGATCAGGTGCACGTTAATTGCGGCAGTTTTGGAGGTGTTTGTGTTCTTTACGCTATGAATTTGATGATGTCATTTAACATCATTGACATCATTATCTCAAGTTTCTACATGGCTCATCTATTGGAATCGGTATGATGCACAATTCCAACTTAGTTCTACTTATATTATCATGTACCTTGTTACATGTTGAACTGGCAGTGGAGAAAAAGTAAAATGATGTCTGAGCTTGGCTTGTGGAATGCTGATATCATGTGTTTTCAGGTTACCAATCTGTTTCATATTATGCCACAATGTTAACTTCTTGCCCAAATATTCTATTTAACATGATTGTGACTATACATTGTAATACTTTGTAAAATTTGGTTTGGCATGTTTAATAATTACAACATGAATTATAGATGTTGTACTGGGCAGTAGTAATACATAAGAGAATGATATATTGCGAGATTATTCACTTATAATTGTTGGCATCAGACTTGGAATTTTACATCTCATGACATAGTCTACTTCATTTTCCAAAAAGTACTTTGCAATAGTTTTTCAAACAAGGTTTTTTATTTGCATTAACATCTCAGCAAGATTTCAGTGTTTGGAATTTTTTTCATGCCTTTTTTGCTGATCATATCATGATTCTTTCTTAACTGAATTGGTCTTATTCTATTAATTCCAGGAGGTTGATAAATTTGATGAGTTGGTGGAGGATTTGAGGCTTAAATGATACAGAGGCATCTGGAAGGTTAGTTTGAAGAGCTTTTTGTTGGTATTCACCAAGTTTTGGCAGGAGCTGATCATCCTGCTTTCATGATTTCAAGTTATCTCCCCTAGGTTTTGGTGGATAGATATTATACCATTTTATGTATTGAAAATGATTGTTGGGCTAATTATATTGGATATCATATCATTCTTAAAATAAAAGAGTCATTGATGTCATTTTATTGGAACTGGATTAGTTGCTGATACGCAATCCAAATAGAAACCCAGTCAAAATACTGATGTCTCAATTTAACATTTATTTATTTATTTTAGAAATACATTACTTGAGGACTTATCTACTAGCTTTGGGTCCAATGTTTCTTTGGGTGGGTATCATAATTTTAAACTCGGTTGTACTTGTGGCATCAACTATTATTTTTGTTGAATTTCTAACGCTATGTAACTTCTGCAGAATCAGGAATTCCATGCCAGATTGCATTTTCAAATTCTGAAATTAGGGATGTATATGTAATACCAGTAGCATATGGAGTGGTTGGAAAGTTGCTTCTTGAAGAGAAACACCCATTTCGTAGTCGACATGGAGTTGTGATTGCAATTGAAAAAGCATGCAAGGAAGCTCAATTTGCAATTCTAAATGAAGTTACCAAGCAGAGATCAGCAGTGGAGTACATGCTTGCTCCATTACTTCAAAATGATCTCGGATTAGCTGTAGACAAAGGTAGTTAAAGTTATGATAATGAGTTACCGAGTTTACAATTTTCCTCATCCCTTAGAATTATTGTTTGTTCTTCATCTTTGGATTTTGTGTAATCGCGATAAGGTTTAAGTTGCATGTACTAACTGATATTAATATGTACAGTATTTCTCGGATATTTACGTACTAATAGTATGTCTTTAGCAGATGACTAACTGATTTCAGGTAGAAATGTGATTCTTTTGTAGTAATACTTGAATACAGTGTTTCTGTAAAGTTCTTGGGCTGCTGTAAATTCTGCAACTTTTTAAGAATTTATCAGATAAATGAAAAGACAAGTTAAACTCAATCTAATTCCATTAATTTACAAAATGTTTAAGAATTTATCAAAATTCATCATGGTTGATATTTTGTTGATATGATAGTTTTGTATAGTATTGAGAATTTGTCAAATAGTTCTGTTGAAAGAACTCGATTTAGGAGATAATGTAGCAATTTCTAATTTTTTTTTAAAAATAATAAAATTACGGCGGTTCTAAACCGTCATTATGTTAAATGAAATATATAATATATAATTATGGCGGTTACAACCGTCGTTATTTTTAAAGAAATATATATTATATCATTATGGCGGTTACAACCGTCGTAATCATATATTGGAGACCATTTCAAAACTGTCGCAGAATGTTGCGACAGTTGGGGCGACAGTTTTACAAACCGTCGTAAAACAGCCTCGCGACACATGTTTCTACGACGGAAGAGGAACCGTCGTGCGTTGCAATTTGCGTCGGTTGTAACCGCCGTAATATGCCAACATTAACCGTCGTAATTTGCCAATTTTCTTGTAGTGTATAATAGATATAAATATCAAATATATTAATTATGTAAATGTAGGAAGTGTTTATTATTCTAGAGGAAAGTATACTTATAAAGAAATGGATTGCATATGTTGGTGAGCGTTGGAGAGGCTTTAAGACACAACTCACAAAATAATATATTAAAAAATCAAAAGATAATGTAGAGCCTCCATACGTGAATTATCCATTTATTGATAAGACAGTTTTGGAGGATTTTGTAGAGCTCACACCACTCTTGAATTCTTGGCTAAGAGCCAAAAAGAAAAGGAGAATAGACGTAGAAATATCTATCCACCTAAATTATCTCGTGAAAGATATGATATATTTTAACAGAGGATGATTAATGAGAAAAAAACAAAGGGAACCCGAGTTAGAAGATTCTTCTAGAAGTCTTGATCGTAATCCATCTCCACCATCATGACACGAGAAATGAATAAGGAACTAGAAGTTTAAACAATTTTTATCAAGTTTAATCCTTTCTACTTTATACTTTAGTAGTCTAACAAGTCCACAAGTATGATTTTTAAAATCATCTTTGACTCGACTTATTTTTTAATACCTCTCTAAAGGCCGATGTTTTTGAGTTTTGAAACCCTTCATCCAAATTCAAACCAAATGCCGGCATAACCATCCCTTTGAAATGATACACTCTTCCTCCTTACCTTTTGATGAGTCAAACGATAATAAGATGTCTCTGCAATTGTTCCCTCCCTACTACTAGTATCTATAGAAGGAACCTCCACGTCAAAGTGAATCTTCTCCGCCATAGTTTCTAAAAGTTTCACCCCCAAGGTCTTTTCTTTTTCTATTCTTCCCTCTGACGAGACACGCTGAAACTAATACCTTTGCGATTGATGAACTTCGATCATAGAGATTCATTTCTAACAACTAATAACCCTTCATACCTCTTGGATTAAATAGCACATAAAACGATGATTTGCGACTCTATTTTAATATATAAAAAATAGAGTAGTATTAGTTTCTGTCATATAAGCATAAAGTTAGGTTTCCATACATGCAACAACAATAGGTTACTATCATAAAAAATTCTACATTTGTAGCAATGAGGCATGACATGGTCGCCATGGTGTTTAATTGCATTGGGAGAGGATGGGGACTTAGAGCATTCTTCCATAGTCTCATCAATAATTTTTGAATTTCTAGTAGTTATGTTACTATAACTTTTCTGTTGAATTTATCTGAGCAACTATACATTTGGTTGTGTATATTTATTTATTGCAACTTTTCACAAGTGTCAGTGTATCATTTATATATAGTATCATTTAGTGTAAATAGCATATTGTATTGAATTAATGATGGCGCAAGGACAAAGTTATGTTTTTCTCTCATTTGTACACCGATAATAATTTTAAAAAATAATAAATTAAACATAACCATAACTGTCAGTGCAGGTGTTCGATACAAAACAAATACGTCTTTTTTTAAAGGTGTCGGTGTTACATTGGTCAAAATAGATTATAAGATAACTTAACATCTGTACAATTACACCATAACTTTCAGGCGGCGTGATAGAAGTTTCAGAATGAGACTTGTTGATGGAGAAGGATCATTATGTTCACATTTATTAACCACTGATATGCTAGAAATTGTGAGAAACTTACCACATACTAAAGCAGCACGCGAAAGAGTAACAAGAAATGCATAAATGAAAAAATAAGGAGAAAACAAGCGGAGATGGAGGAACAACTAGGGATATAAATAATAAAGAATAAGGAAGCAATGTGAGTTGCAAATGAACGTGCAAAGAGATTTGAACAATTTATGGCATCACTGATTAACGAAGGTTTTGGTAGTGGATATTAAGGAGGTGATGAGAAGGAGGAGGAGGAGGAAGAAAAAGAAGAAAATTAAATCTGTTGGAATATTAACTTTTAAGTATGTGTTTTTAAATTTATCTTTTGTGGATTTGGATACAATTTATTTTTATTTCACATTTAATCATGAATTATTTTATTTCAAATTTTAAAAATTATTATTTTGCAAATATATATATATATATATATATATATATATATATATATATATATATATGTATATATATATATATGTGTATATTTATATATAATGATGGAATTTTATTATAAATATATTGTTATATTTATATTAATATAATAATAATATTATTTTATACAATATTGTAAATATTAGCTAGGGGTTAAATCCGTAAGAAATAATCGACCAACTTGCGAGGGGCTTATCCAGACACAAATATCAAAATCTAGATGCATTCTCGAGGGACTTAGTGCCTAGTAAAATACTGACACACTGCACCAGGGGCTTCGCTCCTCACAAATTGCAAAACGTAGATATATTTACTAAGGGCTTAGCCCCTCACAAAATATTGACACACTACACCATCTAGCATGTGCATATGACTGCATGTCAGCATAAGCTACATTAGGGATTACATTTAGTGAGGGGGTTAGTCTCAGGCTAAATGGTGACGTGGCAGACACCTCGCAAATTATTATCGATTCTTTGTTTAGCTTGGGGACTTGTCCACTCACAAATTTTTGTTTTATGAAAGGGTTTTTGCACTAGTAAGGTGTTTAACCACTAGCTAAAAACACTTTTTCTTGTATTGTTACCCATCAACTACATTCATATGAAGTTGTGGTGATGCGAGTTTACCTATCAACAACCTTAGTGATCTCTACCAAATCAATATTTCTTTAACACTTTTTATCAATTTCAAGCCTCGTTAGAACCATGATCTTGCCATTTGCGACCAATTTCTTTCAACCACCCTTTTCTACTTTAGTAGTCTAACAAGTGCACAACTATGGTTTTTCAAGCATCTTTAACTCCATCTACTTTCAAATTCCTCCCTAAAGGGCAATGTTTATGCGTTTTGTAATCTTTCTTCCAAATTCAGAGCATAACACCCAAAGGCAACATAATCGTACCTTCTTACCTTATCACGAGTCCAATCATAATAAAATGCCTATATAATTGTTCCATCACTTGTACTATTATGTATAGTAGAAACCTCTACTTTAAAATAAATTTTCTCAGGAATAGTTTCGAAAACTTTCATCTCCAGGTATTAGTCTTCTTCTCCCAATGTGACATACTGAAAATAATATATTTGCAATCGATGAAATTTGATCGTCCAAATTTCACTCCTAACAACTCATAACACTTCTTACCACTACTACAAAAAGTACTTTTAACGTCGGACGCGAAATGCATTTTACCTCGGCTGCAGTAACGAGGTAACGAGCGGCGTCATGAAAAGTAACATCTTACCACCTTGGTTATTTAAACACCGAGGGGTAAATTAATTTGAACATGGGTTAGAACCCTAGAATTTGCATTTTTATTATTTACAAAACTAGCGCCTCATACATCTCAGTTTACATTAAAATTAAGGGGTAAGATAGTTTTTCTTAATTGAAATTCGTTACATTGTTTACACAGAAAATAAATAAAAATAATTTGTTTATAAATTACAATGTTTACCCATAATATATCATTGTTTACACATAATATTAAAATAAAAATTAATTTATCCCTGAAGATAATATGTTGGATCATCGACTCCTTGATATTTGGGAAATATTAAATGATTCATGTTGCAAGTATTTGTTTCTAATATAAAACAAAAAAGGTTAGAAAAAAAAAGATATAAAAATATATGATTTTATGCTCAAATGAATATTTAAAACACAAACCTTAAACCCAAATAATTTTTTACACTTGCAATCCATCATAGAGAACTCCTAATGGAAAAAGTTAAAGTGGGAGATGTAGATAGTTTGAAGCGCTTCATGACATTTCTTTATCAATTATAGATATCAGAAGGCCCTTATAATGGAAATTTTTTAGGTTTCACGCGGATCACTAAAGATAGTGTCTTGAGCGTTGATATTCATGAAATCAACGACAAAGATTTGTTTAAGGACGATGATCAATATATAAAATTATCATGCTAAGTTATCCCCTCGGTTTTGATAAAAATGATGTGAACATGATTTTTTTTTTAAATTACATTATTTTCATTGAATATTGAAAAACAATAATACAACAAAACAAGAATTTTTCTGTAAGAAGTTATCTGGTCCAAATATTGTACTCATCTAATTTTTTAGAATTACCTGGTCCAACCATTGAATGCATCCAACTTCTCAAGGAATAATAAGTTCCAACTATTGAATAAATTTTTTTCTGTACTTGCAATCCATCATAGAGAACTTTTACAAGCTTCTAAATACAACAACAACAACATCAACACTTTTTTCTTAGGGTTATATCTATTTAACAAGTGCTTTTGTTATAAAATTTGATTATCTTATCGCTCGATTATTAACGAGACCGACGAGATATATCATTTAGTTTACAAAAAAAAAATTATAATCAGAAAAAAAAAGTTCCTGAATTGTTTTTCCCCTAGGATTTTTTGTATAACCTAGATAATTAGTTGATTGTCCCCCTCAGTTATGTTAAAAACCGAGGTAATATGTGGTTTCTATTTCTATAAAATAATAAATCATGGCGCGCATTGAAATCTCATCGCTAGAATAGCAATGATCATCCATATTCAAAAATGTAACGTATCTTTTGGATTTTCAAGAAGGCGTTTGAACTTCTCTGATTGTTTCATTTCCTATTCTCCACTTTATTTAAACAATATTCTTATTTTCAATGTCTCATTTCCAACTCTTTGTGTCTTCAAACCTAATTTCAAAGTATTTTCTTTTCTTCAAAAATGACCCCAACAACCTTAGATGAAAATCTTTTGATCGTTATTAATGTAAAGTTTATTGATTTTAATGATTTGAAAGGTTTTGATCCAAGGAAAACTATTCGCAAACAAAAGTTGAATGGTTACTTTCACATTCTTTATGGACCCATGTACAAAAGTTGAATGATTACTTTGACATTTTTCATGGACCCATCTACATTAATCTACTTACCAAGAACATCATAGTTAATCTTCCTCTTACCATTTTTAACTTCTTAAAGGAGATGATAATCATCTATAGGGAGGAAATGACTTTCCTCATACCATATGGAAGGTTTCTTTATGAACTTTTCTCTCAATTAGGGATAGTTAATAGTGATACTATTGAGGTTGAGTGGAGTCAGAAATTTGAATACGTGGAATAGTTATTTGTTATCCCATTTTGAGAATTGCTAAGAAAAAAATGGAAGATTAGAAGGTGCCTAGAGAGAAATCATTGGAAAAAAACCTTAAATGCAGTTACAGGGATTTGAAGAGTGTTCCCGAATAACTATGTTACTCCAGTTTTCAAAAACCCTGAAGTAATAGGTTTATTATTTTTTTCATCAGAAAATCTAGTGCTCAACTATAGCTATCTTACCTCGGTTTTATATAAAATCGAGGGAAAATAATTTTTTTTTTAAATCAAACATGTCGCTCCCAAGACCTATAAGCTCTGTTTTTGGCATGTCCGAGGTGAAAGGTTTGTCATAAAAAGTATTAAATGTAGAAGTGTACCTTTTAGATTATGCAGTACGTAAAGCCATGGTTGTCAAGATCTCGGTCTAGATCTTGAAATCTTAAGATTTTACGATCTCATTTACCCTCAACGATCCGGATCTTAAGTAGAATCTTATGTTGTTACCAAATTGTGAAAAAATTCTTAAAATCATTGCTTTTGTAGGATCTTTGCTAATTTCAACTATGATTGGGCAATTTCCGGCCACTATCATTAAAAGGTGGAAAGGATGACAAGATGCATATGCACAACAATTTTGGTTCGAGAGGGACAAATGCGTGCCTTTTGAAATTATTAAGTTTTAGATATAGAGTTTTGAGAACATACATCTCACTTATAGGGTTTGTTTTACCTAATTAACTTATAATAACCCTAGTAATTGGTCAAATACATCCTTAATGTCTAACAAATGTTCTATGTGGTCGTAATACAATATAAAAACTCTATCATACATGTCTAAAAAATATGAAGAAAAGTCATTTTCTCATGAATACACTTGCTTACTAACATATATCATGAAAAAAATATTATATATATATATATATATATATATATATATATATATATATATATATATATATATATATATATATATATATTGTTTTTTTTTTTCGTTTTAGTGGGATCTTAAAATTTTTGTTGCGATCATATGTTTTACGATCTTGTTGCAAAAATAATTGGGTAGGATCTTTCGATCTTAGTTACGATTTTATATTTTACGATCTTGATATTCTCTTTCAATTTTATATAAAATTTCGATTTAGACAACCTTACATAGAAGGATGATGTGTTAAAACTAATTGCGACTTTATTTTAATATATTATAAATAGATTAATATTAGTTTCTGTGATATAAGCATGGGGTTAGCTTTCCATAAAAGCAAGAGCAGGAGGGTACCAGCAAGCAAAAATTATACATGTGTAGCAATCAGGCATGACATGGTCGCCATGCTGTTTAATTGCATTGGCAGAAGATGGGGCCTTAGACTTAGAGCATCCTTCCATAGTGCCATTAATAATTTTGTAATTTCTGGTAGATATGTTCCTATTAATGAGCCTATACAATAAGTTTTCTTTTGAATTTATTTGAGCAACTATATGTTCGGTTGTGTATATCTATTTATTGCATGGTGGATCTATAGTATAGACAACTAACTTTTGGTCTCTCTGAATACCCGACTTTAGTGTAAATAGCATATAGTATTGAATTAATGATGGCGGAAGGACAATGTTATGTTTGTCTCTTATTTGGAAACCCCTTATTTACCTAACTGACAGCTGAAGTCTACAACTTAATCCATGTATTTGAATTTCTTGCTGTAACTGCTTGATGCATTTATTGATCTTGACCATTTGATCATTAATAAATGGTTTTAGATGACACAAGTCTGTTCAAGCTTACTTTATAAGTGGTTACAACTGACAAGTTTAATTTTGAACACAAAAAATACACCAAAGTTAAACACCTTAAACGAAAGTTTTACTGTTTTTTGTCAATCTAATTTGAGAGATTAGTCTATCCTAAAATATTAATTTATATCAAAAGAGACAACTTAAATTTAATAAATAAAACTATTATGTAATTTATCTGATTCGAAAGATTGGCCTCTACATAGATATTTAGATCTCTTTATTTTAGGACCAAAGGCAAAAACATCATCCAATGGGTGTAGGAAGGTCTGATAGCTCAAGGACAAGCATTAAAGTTTATGAGCCTCACTGAATCACTACTGATACTATTCCAAAATTTTCCATTTTTTCCTCTATGCATCACTTTCTCACATTCAATAGCATACTCAGATAGATGGAAAAAAAGAAAAGAGGAAATAAATTGAGTGAGGTGGATGAGGATTTGAATAGCACTAGAGACGCTAGAACATCATTTTGATTAACCTAGCACATGCTCTTTTGGAGCTCCTTCTTTTCTTAGATAATGGTCCCAAAGATCAAAAGTGAACTTTATACATTTGGGTTGTTATAATCCTGACTCAAAAGTTTAGAAAATGAGTCAAAGGTCCAAATTATGCCAAAGGAAAAAGCACATTACAAAATTTGAAAAAAATAAAAAAGAAAGAAAAATATCAGGTTGATAGAATACCATTTTTATAAAGTCTAGTAGTCAAAATTTATGAAGCGGATGTTGGAATTAAATCAACATCAATTAATCACATATACATGTTCTATATATCATGTCATATATTTTAGTACGGAATAGAATATATAATACGAACATGTATATAATTACAGGATCTACAACATGTTAGTATATGAGAGGGCATATGACTTTGAAAATAGACTTTGAAAGGGCATATGTGATATGACTGTGTGTCGTGGGAATTTCTCAAGTCTTTGTTAGCAAAGTTGAACTTTGGTGAAAAATAGATAGATTGGATTGGAACTTTAGTGTGTGATGGATCTATGTCAGTTTTTGTCAATGGAAGTACAACTAGGGATTTTAAGGGTTGAGGCAAGGGGACCCTTCATCCCATTTCCTCTTCATTCTTGTTATGGAAGTATTAACAATGATGGTGAAGAAAGCTGAGAATTTAGGGTTATACAAAGGGTATAGAACATGTTCTGATGTAGAGTATAGTATAACTCAGTTTGCTGATGATAGCTTATTTTTTGATGAGGCAGATTGGTCCAATTTGTGGTGTATTAAGGCTGTTTTGAGAGGTTTTGAATTGGTAACAGGATTAAAAGTGAACTTTTTCAAGAGTAGAATAGGGGGTATCAATGTTAGCCTAGTGTTTTTGGATTCTTCATCTTCATTCCTTAATTGTGAGATAATGAAGTTGCCCTATGTCTTTCTTGGAGTTTTTATTGGTGATAGTCCAAGGAGAAACTACTTGTGAAAAGAAATTGTTGACAAAGTGAGAAACAGGTTGGCAGACTGGAAAGGGAAATAACTGTCTGTTGGAGGAAGGTAGGTTCTTATAAAATCTGTCATCAATGCTCTACCTTTATATGTCTTTTCTTTCTATAAAGTCCCTAAAGGTTTTTTGAAGATCTTGCAAGGAATGCAAAGTAAATTTTTTTGGGGTGGTAATGACAACAAAAAGAAAATGCATTGGGTGGATTGGAAAACATTATGTTTGCCAACAGAGAAAGGTGGATTAGGAATTAAGGATTTTAGTTGCTTCAATAAGGCCCTGTTAATGAAGTGGAAGTGGAGACAGATCAATTCTGAAAACAATGTTTGGAAGAGTCTAATGGAGGATAAGTATGGTAAAAATTTAGTTTTGAATATCAACAGTTTTGAGGGGGATGCTGCTAAAAGGATAGAGTCAATCTGGTGGAGGGAATTGAGGAGTATATGAATTGATGAAGATAATAACAGAGACTTGTTTGTAGAAAATGTCAGTTGCAAGCTGGGGAATAGAATGGAAACTTCTTTTTGGCACAACATATGGGCTATTGATGTCCCACTTAAAGATGTTTTCCCTAAACTTTTTTAGGTTAGCAACCAAGGAGCAATTGGAAAAGAGGAATATAATAGTAGAAGAAGGAGACAAGTGTTGTGCATCGTGTGAAGGTGAAGAGGAAAACTTAACTCATGTGTTAATTCAATGTGATAAAGCAGTAGAAGTTTGGAAAGGTATTGAAGGATGGCTTGGAATTTCATGTAGTACTCGAGGGAAATGTTTATATTTTTTGCCTGGGTTTGATGCTGCAGTCAATAAAGTAACTGGTAGTTCCACTGGTTTTGTTATTTGTAGCACTATTGTTTGGTTCATATGGTACAACAGAAATCTTAGAGCTTTTGAATCCAAGTCCCTGTCAGTGTTAGATTTATTAAACTCTATAAAGTACTTTAGTTGGAAGTGGATTTTTGCCGAAAGGTCCACTAGTTAGGTTTCATTCTACGAATGGTAAAAGGTCCCCCTTATTTGTTGTAAAGGGAAATAGTGTTTGCTCTGTTTGTAGGGTTGCTGTACCCCTTGTGCAGCCTATTTCAATATAATATTGCTTTGAGAAAAAAATGTTAGTATATGAGAGAAAAGATTGCAAGAATACCTAGATCTATTGATAAAGTTTTGTTGGCAGTAATCCTGAAAGTTAAAAGACAAACAACAAATACTTTATGGCTTGTGTGGTTCTGGTGTGTATGGCTTGATTCTTTGCCTAATTTTTTTGTTCTGCCTGCATGCCATAATTATGTAAATTGACTTTGCTCGGCCTGCGTGCCATGGGTTTGTGCTGTTTGAACAATGGGCTTTGTTCGCATTAATGCATTGTTTCTTTGCTTTTGGTATATTTATATTTTGTGTGTGTTTTTTGTACGTCGAATATGTATTTTATATTTGCACATTTTTGTTTAAGTATGTGGGGCCTTTGTTCGACGTTATTGGTCCTCGACAGTGTATGAAACTGGTAGAGTGGTCGGAGTCAGATTCTGACCTTCGACGAAGCTAAGAGCTCGATCGAGCTCTTTGCTCCGAGCCTTTGTTCTGCCTAGTTAGTACGGCAACGGTGAAGCTCGGTGGAGTTGTTCCCGTCAGATCAAGAGTTCGCTCGCACACATTAGAGCGGACCCTTGTCTTCTTGTTTTGAATTTAGGAGTCGCGATTGTACCTTAGTGCGCATCTGTGGTCGCGATGCGAATAGGCCGCGGGAAGTGTTTAACTGTAGTATTGTTTAAGCTTTTCATTGTTCCATGGTCGAGCAAGTTAGTCCCCATTTTCGCGCGGACGCACTAGGGGCCCTCCCAGTTCGCGACGATCTTGCCTTCGCGCGAATCTTTCTGGTTCCTTCGCAGGACTAGGGTGCCCACCTGAAATTTGCGTTTGATGAATTTGTTGTCATGTCATAAAGTTATCTTCTATTTGAGCGAGGCTTCGCAGAGGGATGCCTCTGACCAAATCTCTTTGACTAGATCGAGCTCCTCCCTTAGGGCCTCTTCGTTGGTCTCCTCGTCAAGGGGGGGATTCAGTTCTCATCGTGGGTTCCCTTATTTCTACCGGGATCACAACCTCGGTTCCAAAGGTCAGTCAGAACGGGGTCTCCCCTGTGGTCGAGTGTGGGGTCGTTCTGTATGCCTAGAGCACGTTGTGCAACTCCCCAACCTACCTTTTCTTGGCATCTCCCAGCCTTCATTTCAGGCCTCATAGGATCACTTTGTTCGCGGCTTTGTCCTGCCCGTTCATTTCCGGGTGGTCGACCGATGTGAAGTATTGATTCGTGCCCAGCTTGGTAACGAAGTCCTGGAAGTTCCTGTCGGTGAACTGTGTCTCTTTGTCGGTGACGATTGCTTGGGGTACGCCAAACCGGGCAAGTATATTCCTTTTGTAGAAATGGAGTATGTTGTGGGTCGTGATTTTGGCCAAGGCTTTAGCCTCTATCCAGTTAGTGAAGTAGTCGATGCCAACTATCAAATACTCATTTTGGTATGAATCTATGGTAAATGGCCCGAGGATGTCCATCCCTCACCAGGAAAATGCCCATGGGGATGAGAGTGTTTTCATTTATTGGGCGGGGCCATGTGCATGTCCCTGTTTTGCTGGCATTTGTCGCACTTCTTGACATGCTCTTTGGCGTCTTGTTGCATGGTGGTCCAGTAGTTCCCCGCCCGCAACACTTTGCGGGCTAAGGACCGTCCGCCGAGGTGTTGCGCGTTGATCCCTTCTTGGATCTCCATGAGTATGCTGGGGAACTTAGACACCTCAATGTATTTGAGGAGGGGAATGGAGAAACCCCGCCAGTATAACTTGTCCTCGACGATAACATATGAGCAGGCAAATCGTCTGACCACGCTAGCATCCCTGGGGTCGTCGGGTAGTTTCCCTCTGCTGAGGTATTCGTATACCGGGGTCATCCATCAATGACCGTTACCGTTGGCGTTTACGTCGGCGATCGAGGTAGGTTTCTCGATACTTGGTCGTGGAAGCACTTCTTGGATGATGGATTTATTCCCGCGTTTTTTCTTCGTGCTCACCAGTTAAGACACGATGTCTGCCCAGGTATTTTGTTCACGCGGGACGTGGCTTACTCCTGCTGAGATGAATTTTTCCATCCTCTCTTTTACCAGGGACAATTACTCGATGAGGTTGTCGTTCTTGGCTTGGTACTTTCCTCGCACCTGGGAGGCCACGAGCTGGGAGTCGGTGAATATTTTTACATCCATGTGTAATCCGGCGATGAAGGCCTCGTATTCGGCCTGGTTGTTAGATATGAGAGATACCTCGATCAAGATGCCTTCCTCGTTTTCTAGGATGATGCATGCTCTGCTTACCATCAAACTGGATGCCCCATCAACGTAGATCGTCCAATTTTGGGATCCGTCGGTCGAGGGTTCCGGGGTGGTCATCCCCACGACGAAGTCGGCTAGTACTTGATCCTTCAGGGCCTTCCTACTTTTCTACTGAATGTCAAACTCGGAGAGATCGGACGACCATTTGAGCATCCTGCCCGTCATGTCGGGTGGGCCGAGGAGCTGCCTCACCGGTTGGTTCGTCCTTACCATGATTGTGTGGGCCAAGAAGTAGTGCCGCAGCCTTCTGGCCCCAGTGACGAGGGCCAGAGTAACCTTTTCGATCTGTTGGTACCTAAGCTCGGGGCCTTGGAGGTCTTTGCTGGTGAATTATATCGGCTTCTGTCCTTCAGGGGTTTCCCTGATAAGAGTCGCGTTGACCGCCTCGGTTGTGACGACGAGGTATAAGTACAACGTCTCCCTGTTTTCTGGCCGCGAGAGGACTCGTGGCTTCGAGAGGACTTGTTTGAAATGAATGAGTGCTTGTTCTCACTCCTCGGTCCATTTGAATGTGGCTTTTTTGTGCAGGAGTTCGAAAAATGGAAGTGTGTGTTGCGCCGATTTGGCCACGAAGCGGACAACGAGGTGAGCATCCCATTTAACGATTGGATCAATTTCTTCGAGATTGGCGTTGAAAACTCGGAGAACGCTCTGCACTTGTCGGGGTTCGTTCTATGAGATTGAAACCGAGAAATTTGCCTGCTCGGGCGTCGAAGGTGCATTTCTCCGGGTTGAACCTCATCTTGCATCTCCTCGCCGTGTCAAAGACTCTTCTGAGATGGATAGTGTGGTCGACCTCTTCTCATGATTTTAAAATCATGTCGTCCATGTAGGCCTCGAGCATGTCTCTGATCTCTCTGTGAAAGACTTTGTTCATCATCCGTTGGTAGGTCGCGCCGGCGTTCTTCAAGCCGAAGGGCATTACGTTCTAGTAATAGTTATCTGACTCGGTCTTGAAGGTCGTGTACTACTTGTCGGCTTTCGCCATGGGGATTTGATTGTATCCCGAGTATTTGTCCATGAATGACAGCAATTTAAAACCTACAGAATTGACAACCAGTTTGTCGATGTTAGGCAATGGGTATGCATCTTTCGGGCACGCCCGGTTATGATCGATGTAATCAACACACATTCTCTACTTTCCATTATTCTTTTTAACAAGTACAACATTGGACAGCCAGTTTGTGTACTGGGCTTCCAAAATAAAGTTCGCCCCTAAGAGGTCTTTTACATCCTTTTCAGCAGTCTCCGCTTTCTCGGGAGACTGCCTACGCCTACTTTGTACTACAACCCTAGTGGTCGGATCTATTATGGGTTGGTGGCCGACCACATATGGGTCGAAGTCGGGAATCTCTGTAGCGCTCCATGCGAACAGGTCAGCATTCTCCCGGAGGCAGGCCTTCAGTTGTTTCCTCAACAAGTTGGGGAGGCCCGTGCCAATCTTCACATTCCTGTCTGGGTCGTCCCCGAGGGTGATGATCTCGAAGTCTCCATTTGGAATAGGGATCCAGGGGTGAAGAGGCTACCTGTTGCCTTCAGCTGGAGGGGTGTGATCCGCTTCCTCATTCTGCTTCTGCTTGTTGGGGAAGCGGCTATCGAGGTCGATCGCGATGATGCGCGAGAGTGACTTCTACTCTTCATCCAGAGCTGCAATACCCACGGTCTTGGACTTGATGTTGATCGAGTTCAAACCTTTGGTCACAGGCTCGAAACATCTCCTGGCAGCCTCAATATCCCCGTGGAGAGTGACGTCACGGCCCCTGGTTATGCAGTACTTCATCTTCAGGTGGAATGTAGATGGCACGGTTGTGTGCTCGGCTAGGGCGGCCTTCCCAGGATGCACTGGTATAGAGAGGGGCACTCCACTACTAAAAAGCGGACCTTAACTTGTCAGGCAGTATCGTCGTTCTCGAATGTGAGCATTAGCTCGACAAACTAGAGGGTAGTGAATAGGTATAAATACATTATGTCCACCGAGCTCCCTTGGTCGACCAGGATGCGGCAGACGTCGAAATTCGCCATCTGTGCCTTGATCATGAGGGGGTTGTTGGAGTTGGGAGCGTCGTCCGGTAATTCTTCGAGGTAGAAGGTGATGGGGTTCGACCTTTCCTGGACCTTCTCAAAGGTGGTGTTCTGTGCCGATCTCGCCTCTATCAACTCGTCAAACTTCCGCTAGATCGACCCTACCGAGACTTTGTTGAACCCTCCGCCGGATATGACAATGGAGGTGGGGAAGCTTTCCCATGTGCTGCATGCCGTTACAGGTGCGTCGGGCTCACACGGGAAATAGAAGTCCTCTGGTCGAGTGACACACACGGCGACTTGTAGTCTGTTATCGCCTCCTCGACCCTTTTCGTCTCCCGGGTCTCTTGTCGGGGGGCTTCACTTCTCTTTGTGTACTGCTTGAGGTGCCCCTCTTTGATCAAGATTTCGATGGCATCCTTGAGGTGGATGCATTCCTCTGTGACATGCCCGTGGCTCTTGTGGAACCAGCATTACTTGGACTTGTCGACGTTTGGTTTAGGGGGCGTCGGTTTTGGGAAGCGGACACTTCCTCTCAGGAATTCCGAGTTGATGCACTCATCCAGGATGCTCTCGTGGGGAGCTGTGGGTAGCGTGTACTTAGTGAAATGGCCTGCGGTTCCCCTCGGTTCTCGGAGGTCTCAGGGTCGGTCTTCTCTGCATACAGGATGTATGTCTGGGCCTTATGGAGGAGCGCGTCCAACGTGTTTCGCCTTTCAATGCCAACGGCCTTGGCGAACTCAGTGCGAGGTCACAGTCTTCGCTCGATCAAAAATATCTTTATGTTGTCTGAGGTGGATACCTGGATAGATTCTCGGTTGAACCTCTATATCGTAGAGATTCGTCTTTTCCCTGGATGATAGCTTCCGGGAATGCTTCCCTCTTTGGGTGGCGCTAGGAAGTGGTGAATTGTCTGGAGAACTACCTTTTCAGTTCCTTCTAGGATGTGAATGACTCAGGCGCGAGGCTCTTATACCACGCCATAGCACCCTTCCTGAGGGTAGTGGGAAAGGCCTTGCACTTGATATCTCCTCAGACCTTATGGTAATTGAGCATCGCATAGATGCTTTCAATCCCGACGGGCAGGGGAGTCTCCATGATGTCCCTGGCAAGCGGTGTGCGCTGGTCATACTCGTCGCTCCTAACAGGTGATCGCGATGAGGATAGGTCACCCCAGTTGTTCCTGCTCCATCGGGGAGGGTTCCTTGGTCGGGTCTTTGGTATCTCGACGTATCCGTCATCTTTATTCTTATGAGCGGGGGAACGTCGCTCCTTCCGGGGAGGGGACTGGTCGCGCTTCTGGGTGACCATGGGCTGAGGCCGTTCAAAGCACGGGCGACGCCCAGGCTTTCAGTGAGAAGGGCTCTGAGAGTCATCGTTTCGTGTCCTCCACATGGGAGGAGAGAGACTGCGAGAAATGGGGCGACGATGTCTCCGCGAGGGAGAGAGTGATTGTCGCTCCCTCTCGAGCACCCCTATTCGCTCATTGTGTGGGAAGATCATCTGATTTGTATGATTAATCGCTGCGAATAGAGCCAACGTGGTTGGGTCAGCATTAGGTGGCACAGGGATTGGCTAGTAGACAGTCGGGCTATCAAAGCGTCAGGCGGCGTTGAAGGCCGTGTTGTCCGAGGAGGTAGAGGCGGTGTGCCCATCTCTGGGGTCTCCCTCTTCGACGTGAACGGTCACGCTGGGGTCGTGACCGTTACCGTTGGTGAACGGAGTGAAGGCGGTGTCCGGAGCATTGTTGTCAGTTCGTGGGCTGACCATGATCGTCGGAGATTGAAAACTGCTTTGGTTCTTGAGTTTCTATGGGAGGAAGAACGGGGAAGCAAGAGTTTCCACAGACGGCGCCACTGATCTTACCAGATCATAAATGGATCACCAGCTAACAACACGTTGTGAGCTCCTTTATTCGCCTGTAGTGCTGAAGAGGTGGGGGTGTACTGGCAAGGTACTCCGATGCTAAAGTCAGAGACAGATTAATCATCGCAAGTACAAAGAAAAGCTGTAAAAAATAGAATACCTGACCCTTTAGTGAAAGAGGATATTTATATTGTGCCCCTAGTGCAGGGCCAACGGTTACTTTGCATTCGGTTTGATGGCAAGGGCCAATATGTGTAACTCCCAGGGCTTACATGGCGTAAGAAAGAATAGCACGTGGTCTTCTCCCTGGATCAACTACCCCATGATCTTCGGAAGGTGGGCTGACCAGTTCTTCTGGAAGTGGGTAGCTGCCTAATGACGTGTCCTTGCGTGGGGGGCACGTGGAGTCCGTGGGGGACACGAGTAAGAACTCCCTGAGCGTGGAGATGGGCTGAACATTAATTGGGTCCTCCTCGACGAAGACTTGGGTTAGACCGTTCCCGACGGTGGGTCGGCCTTAGGCCCAGTCTAGAACAATAACTAAATATATATTAAACAAATTAGTATTTGTCTTATTTCTCAAAAATCTAAATTCATGTGCAGATTTTATGTGAATCAAATTGAAATGAATATTTATCTTTCCCAAATAATTGACATGAATATATATTTCTAAATAAATTATCTATAACCATAAATAAACTATTAAGAATCGAAATTCTTTAAAAAAAAATAGATTTTAGGATTCTTAATCATCAATTTTAATTATACATGTGATTTCAAATATATTTAGCATAATATATATTAAATAACATATCTCCTAAAGAAAACCAAAATTTTCACAAAGATTTTTCTTCCAAAAAATATTCAAATTTTAAGTTTCAAACAACTCTTTATCGTATATTTTCTATGTTAAATTAAAAATTTTCCATTATCACAAATATAATTTTACGAATTATAACTTAAAATAGATCCTTATTATGATATTATAGTTTTTAAACCACAAGTATAATTCCAAATGTGATCACTAAAACAAATATCATTTAAATATATACTATAACAAAATTTATTTACATGGTTTCACACAAAATATGGAAGATCCTAAATACCTATAAATCTTTTAAAAATAAATATAACACATAAACCATAAACTTCAAATAAGTGTAACAACAACAAAAAAACTGAAAAATTCTCATTAAAACTTCATGACTCATAAAACATATATATCAATATTGAAAAAAAAATCATGAATTTAAAATATATGTTTCATGATCCAAAATAAATAAATAGAAAAACATTGATGTTTAGAGGACAAATCTCAATAAACTAAACATGAAGATCTGTTCTGATACTACTTGTTGGAATTAAATCAATAACAATTAATCACATATACATGTTCTATATATCATGTCATATAATTTAGTGCAGAATATAATAGATAATACGAACATGTATATAATTACAGGATCTACGACATGTTAGTATATGAGAGAAGAGATTGCAGGAATACCTGGATCTATTAAAAAAGTTTTGTGGGTGGTCATCCTATAAGTTAGAAGACAAAGAACAAATACTTTATGGCTTTTGTGATTCTTCCTCAACCGGTACTCCTAATGCCTTATCGAACTAATGCACTTATCTTTGAGAGATTTCCTCATGACCACTAGGCCACTTCATTTTAGTTGTTAAATTTACATTTAAAATGTATATAATATTAATGAAATAGAAATATCAAATATTATTTAAATTTTTTTCACTAATTATCATTAAAATGGTATTTTATTAAAAATAATAATTTAATGAGTTAATTATTTCTATAAATATATGTTTTATTTGTTAAAATAATATAATTGTGAAATGTTGTCTAAAAATAAAAAAAAAAATAGGGCGGGAAGTAACTTAATAATAAAAAAAAATTATTATTAGTGACCGAAATTTCAGTCACAAAATTTTTTTATGAATTAATTTATATAAAAAAAGATTATTTGAGAATGAGAATTATGATCATTAAATATCAGTCGCTAATTTGGTGGCTAATAATTTCAAATTTTGGTGGCTAACTCGGTCACTAGAGTGGTCGAAATTTTTCAGTCACTAATTCGGTCACTAAAAGCGAATTTTCTAGTATTGATAGGTCAGTCTGACATCCACTCATATTTGAGTCCATATTCACTTATTTAATTACTAAATAGAAATCTAAATTACCTTTTAAATTTATTCGACCACTTAATCAATTAAGGCTCGTAATTTGATAAATAACTAATATAATTAAAATATATAAGCTCACATAATAATCAGGGCAGACCCAGTAGACATTGAGGCCAGAGGCGGATCTTAAAATAAGGCATTTTTAAGTTATTAATATTTTTCATTTAAAATTTTATTTTGCGACTTTTTTGAAATGCAAAATCATTTGTTAAATTATCGTAATCTATTTTATTTAATTTTTTTTCAATTGTTAGTAAAGGAAATTCATTCAACAAATTAACAGTAATACATTATTAGCTATAGTCTATTATTAATACTAAAAATTTAAGAGTTAATAATCATTTATTTCCCTACAATATAGACAAATTTTGATTTATTCTCTTTTAAAAAAATAATTTTGGATTATCCCCTAAAATTTTAGGGTACCCCTTAAACGTGTAAAAACTAGGGAGGTAAATAAAAAAAAATATTTTACTAGAGTTAATTTTTCTATATGCGGGGCAAAAGACTTAGAATTTTAAAATTTCAAAGAATAATCCAAAAAACTTTTTTTAAAACGGGGTAAATCAAAACTCGTCTATATTCTAGTGAACAAATAACTATTAACCCAAAATTTAACAATATTATTAGTACCTATAGTTTAGGTCGGTACCTATAGCGGCTATTACTTAAAGGCTGTTATTAATACCAAAAGATAAATTTTTTGAGACTCAATTTTAAATAGTCATAATACCTCAGCTATTAAGCCTAACAACTGTTAGTTCTAATTGTTTTGCCATAATACATAAAGCTTATATTTTACTAAAAAAAATTTAAGGCCCTAGCAAAGGGCTCACTTGTCTTGCCATAGGGTCGGGTCTGATAATAATTATTAGAATATAATAATTAAAAAATTAATTCTATAAAATATTCTAACAGCTGACATCTTAAATATGACTTCGATACTGATACGGCGACACCGATAATAATTGAAAAATGAATTAGTTAAACATAATTATAATTGTCATAATTATCAGTGCAATTGTCCGATACTGAGACACAAAGAAAATAGGTCAAAATAGATTTACAGAATGACTTAACCTTTGTGCAATTACATCACAATCCACAAAGAAAAAAGAAGAAAGTGTGTGGAAATGAAAGAACTCAAAATTACATCATGTTCATGTTTCTAGCTTGCTGTCATTGTTTATCTCAAATATTTCTTCAACATCCATCACTTCAATATCCTTCTCGAAAATCCTGAACGGCGCAAATCGAGCTGAGAATGACAATGAAAAATGATCAGAGTCATTGATATAACCATCATCAAAATTTTGTAAGTAAGATCTAGGATCATATAGAAAAACATGTGAAGATGATCTAAATATTCTCCTCTTTTTTTCTCTCTTGATCATCCTCCACAGTGCTTTCAAATTTGTAATCTTCAATGATCTAGGGACTAATCCATTGACACACACAATAGGGTCATACGTAATTCTTTCATAACTTGTGCAAATATTGTTGTTTCTTGTGTTTCGACTGTTGCAAGTTTCAAGGTTCATGATGTATGATGGAGTATAAAGTGTAGGACGCATAAAATGTTTTAAGGAACCAATGTGTTCGAAGTGCATGTGCTATGAATAAGACTAAGAGTAAAGGTTGTTTATATAGTGATGGCGTGAACCCACATTCTTTTTTTCACGCTCCTCATCATCACCTCATCTAAGCACATACTTTGAATTAGATAGGACCAATGAAGAAAAAGAAAAGAAATTGATTTTGACGTTGGCATTTCAAGTTGTGGTTTGGTAAAATCAAAAGGAACCATTGATCCATGTAAGTTAGCAAGTTTTTGTTTTTTTAGTCTTTTATTTGTTTTTAGATAAATTTTTTAAATGTTGAATTTATTTGATTTTAATTCCTAAAGTCAAAATTTTTAGAAATATCTACAATTTTCCTGCGGATTTTTTGACAGAATTTCCTACATATTTTAACTTTAGGAACTAAAATAAAAAAAAATTTAATATTCAAAAATTATTTTAAAAAAAAAAAATAGAAAAACGAAAATCAAAACTCCTCAAACTTACATGGACTTGACTATATAAGTCTATCGATTATCACAAATTACAATATGTTGTAATAAATTTATATATCTATTATAAATATAACATTGTGGGAGTATGGCTTTGAAACTTAATTATTTTAACAGTTTTTGAGGTTTCGAGGTTTTCAAAATAATTTAGTTTTCTTTTTATACGAAATAGGTGTGCATAATAGAAAATAGAATGAAAATCTAATAGTTTGAGTTTTGATATATGATGAATATATAATTTGTATTTACATATATCTTGTATTAATATGTGTATCGATGTATTAAGGATGTACAATTTACCTAAGTATGTAACTATATATGATCGTGAGTGCTGAATCAGATGCTGTAGAATCAGACCGCCAAGTGCGTTAGGGATGCTGGTCGTATGGAGAGGAGGGGGTGTACCTGCAAGGTACTCCGACGCTCAAGTAAGAAAGGGTCAGAGAAAAGGTGCAAGTACAAAGTATGAATTCTTAGGGTGAATATTCGATACCTGACACTTTCAAGCGAGAGGGTTTATATAGAGCCCCCAGCGCGTGGCCAACGATCCTATTTTCGGGGCGAAATAACCGTTTCCCCCAAAGAATAGGTAACTACCCGAACTAGCTGTTACGTCGGGCAGGGTGCCCGAAACTAGCCGTTGTGCCGGGCACGGGCATGGATTCGGGTACCTGCCCTTGACTGTTCGGGGAGCGAGGAAGCCGTGCGTGACGAGCATCAAAATCCGGGGAGGAACGTTGCGTTCTTTCCCGGTTTGAGGGGCAGAAAGGTAACTTTCGCCCCCCTCTGTGGATTGGACTTAGGCAACTTGGGCCGCTCTGGAGCAGAGGCGATTGGGCCAATTCTAGCCATTGGTCCAGTCCAGAACAGGAGCCCCCCAAGTCGTTGCTCCCGAGCATGAGAGTGATGACTTAAGGACTGCTTGTTGCTCCGGGGAGCCAGTATGGAGTCGTCGTATGAAGACGAAGAGGATCGGCTCAAAGTGCTCGTGACCCCAGATGTTCGTGAGATTCGTGGTCGTGACATTATTGCCCGGAGTTCGGGGAGACTGATGGTCAGACAGAATCGGAAACGTTGGGTTGCCACGTGTGCCTCGAGCTCCGTGTGTCAGTTAATAGGCAACGATGTCTAGTGGGTAGTCATTATGGCCTACGAGCGCGTGCTTGCACGTGCCCCTTTGTATAAAAGGGGGAAAATCGTTCCATTTAGAACTTTTCAGTCTGCTTTCTCTTCGCTTCCTTCAAGCTTTTGCCCGACACCATTTTCTGTTTCTCCGACCACCGTTACAAGCTTCCGAGCAGCGTTTTCTTCTACTCAAAACAAGTAAGTGTTCCGATCCTTTGCTTGTTCTTCCTCTGTTAGTTGTTAATGGTAGATTGCATGCGGTTAGGGCTAGCTTTAGAGGACAAAACGAGTGAGTCTCTGACGATTGTTGGTGGTGGACGGTGGCTGTGCCATTTTTCTACTTCTAACATGTCACCGGAGTTGGTAGTATGTTTTGGTTAACGGCGTCATCGCGATGGCGACGCTCATGTAACCATCGCGACTTTTTGTCTTCTAAGCGGATGATGAGGCTTTGCGATTTCCGGCGAAGCTTCAAACGGAAACTGGGTATGAGTGCGGGGAAGCTCCTCGCTGGGGGATGATTCGTTTCGAGCGTCTCCTCGCGGGGAGGTTACGGCTCCATATTTGATGTTAGGGATTAGGTCGGGGACCTTGTCCTCAGCCCTTTGCGCGCCCTTTCACTTGACTTAGCGGTGGAAGGGTGGATTTGATTTGTTGTCGAATTCACTTTCTTCTCTGCTTTTCAGGTGATCGACATGGGGACGGGGCCAGATAGATAAGTTATTTTAGACACCTCTGAGGAGGACACAAGGTCCTCGGACAACAGTAGCTCGACTGCTTCGAGCTCTCCAAGTGATGCCGGGGAAGAAGATGTTCGGGATGATGTGGATGAGGATGTTGCTGATGGTTCCGCGGAGGAATGGGAGGTGGCCGAGCCTACTGAGCACGTGTCCAAGCTTGTGGGGGACGCTTTTACTGAAGTCGGTCCGGAGGGAGAGTGGAAGGTGCACTTCCCTTCCGAGGACGAGCGGGTCTGCACAAACTTTGGGGACCGCTTTACGATGTACGAATATGCCTTTAAGAAGCTTGGCTTGAGGCTTCCGTTCACCGATTTCCAGCAGTCAGTGTTCGAGCATTTGAGGTTGGCCCCCACGCAGCTGCATCCGAACTCTCTGGCCTTTATGCGGGCGTTTGAGTTGGTGTGCGAGCATCTCGCTATAGGGACTACTCTCCCTCTGTTCTTCATTGTTTTCCATCTTCCGCGGCAGCTGTCGGGGAGGAAATACAGCTGGGTTTCATTGAAGCAGCCCTGCAAGCTGTTCAAGCCTTTTTCGAAGTCAATAAGGAAGTTCAAGGAACATTTTTATGTCGTTGAACCCTTGTCCGAAGCTGCTCAGGACATCACATACGTCTGGGAGATAGAGGTTGACGAGGACGGGAACGAGCTGCATGACGAGGAAGGGAGGTATATTGGGCGGAGACTTTACAAGTTCCCCATCCACTAGTCGCCTGACCACTTCACCAAGGAGCCCAGTGATTATGTCTTTCAACCGAGCGAGCTGTTCGGGCAGGACGCAGCGGCGTATGAGGCGCTGGTGAGCTGGGTCAACTCCTTCCGGCTTGCTGAGTGCTGGATGAGCAGGGGCAGTCCGATCTTCGAGGAGGACGGGAGCCAGAGAGTTGAGCGGAGATTCATCAATGTTAAGGCACTGCTGGAGTGCAAAACTCTCGCGGACGCTGAGAAGCTGCTCGGTAGTTTTAGTTATTTAGATTTTGTTCATGTCATTCCTTTTCCTCGTATCTAACGCATTCGTGTTTTGTTTGTGCAGGTGAGATGCCTCAGGCTCACGATCGGGTGGTGAGGAATGCTCTGGCGAGGAACAAAGCTGGAACGACTCCTCCGAAATCTCAGTTTGCTGGTGCCCGGGTTCCTCCTCCGATGCAATCTGCTGCGGGGACCTCCACTTCTCCCATTCCTGCCTCCCGGGGATATCCCCTGCCTTTAGCCGGGCGTCCCAAGCGGCCGAGGATAACTGATGTCGTGGATCTTACTCAGGTAGCGGAGAAAGGGAAGTTCGAGTTTCCTTTTTGCATCCTCGATAGGAGGTTTTTCGAAGGTAATTCTTTAGTCGTTCCCCGGGCGGAATCTCTTCTCTTAGAAGGTATGGATCGCCCGAGCAAGAGGGCGCTGGTGGCCCAAGACGCTTCTGTCTTGGTCAGGATGCTAGAGATGGCAGCTGTTTATGCTGAAGGGGACTCTACAACTGAGTCCGAGCTCAATGTTTCCCGTGCTTCTGTGGCATCCCTCAAGGAAGAGGTTAAGGGTGCTGGCGAGGCTCGTAAGAAGGCTGAAGAGGAGGCGGCCAGGCTGAAGGAGGAGAACTCTATGCTGGCGGCGGAGAAAAAAGCTGTCGAGGAGCTGATCAGGGAGATGAGGGCGGTCAATGCCCCGGGTGTCGACGAGCCGAAAGATGTGAGAAATTTGAAGACTAGATCCGAGCTGGTTGCTCGTTTGCTGCTGACCGAAGATGATGGCATCGCCATTGCGGAGGAGTCTTTCAGAAACGCCGTGGCTCAGCTGCGGGTGGTGAAACCTGGGCTTGAAATTTCCGCCGAGGGTACTCATTACCTGGCGCATGTTGAGGATGGCCGTAGCGTCGTGCCCGATGGTCTCCTTGGAAGTACTCCCGAGGATAATCCCACAGAGGATCAGGGACCCGAGCCAGAGCCTGCCGAGCATGCTGATGAGTGAGGAGGTTGTTAATTTGACGTTGTTGTATTTTGTCTGGCCTGCGTGCCGTGGAACATTGTAATTTATTTTCTTTTTTTGGGGGGGGGGGCTTGGCCCCCATTTGATGTAATTAAACACAATTGTGGCCCTCGTGGTCACCCACTATGTTAACCTATTATGTTTCTGGCTTTGTCCTCTGCATGATTTTACTTGCGTTTGTTTTTGCTAACTGTTGTATGCATGCTCGCTGTGAATGTATGTCCGCCCGTGTTAGGGGTATTTGACTAGTGTGAATACTTTGGGGGGATTGCTCGTGATAGATATGTTCGGCAGTGTGGGGAACTGGTCGAACGACCGGGGAATATCCTGGCCAGGGAGCGGAGCTCAGGTCGCATTTGAGGCCTGAGTTCGCAGCGTGAACGTCCCATCGCGAGCTGGGGTTCTGCCAATCATGGTACTTTGACGACGGCGATGCTCGATCGAGGACCGCTGTCGAGCAGTTATCCAGCTCGTTAGTGAGCGGGGTTCTGCTTTAATCGTATGCAACGCTTGTACCTAGACGCGCATAGTGGTCGGTAGCTGACGTTCATCGTTGCGACGGGTCGAACCGAGGATTTAGTTGTAATATTGTTGTAGCTTTTCAGCGTTCCATGGTCGAGCAAGTTCTTCCCCAGTGAGATGTTCTAGGTAATAGGCCCCATTTTTCGTCTTTGCCCGGACGCGATAGGGTCCTTCCCAATTGGCTGCTAGTTTGCCTTCGCGAGAGTCTTTGTGGTTTCTTCTTAGAACGAGGCTTCCCACGTCGAATTCTCGCTGTATCACCTTGGCATTGTGCCTGATGGTAATTTTTTGTTTTATTGAGGCTTCGCGGAGGGCTGCCCCGACTCTGATTTCCTCAACGAGGTCGAGCTCTTCTCTTAAAGATTCGTCCTTCATCTCCTCGTCTAGGGGCGACTCTGTCTGCCTAGAGGGCACGTGAACTTCGACGGGGATTACAGCCTCGGTTCCGTATGCTAGGTGGAAAGGTATTTCCCTGGTCGTTGAGTGTGGAGTTGTACGGTATTCCTAGAGCACGCTGTGTAGTTCCTCGACCCATGCCTTTTTTGTTTCGTCCAGCCTTCGCTTGAGGCCTTGAAGGATGACTCGGTTTGCTGCCTCAGCCTGCCCGTTTGTTTGGGGGTGCTCGACGGATGCGAAGTGTTGCTTCGTGCCCAGTTGAGCGACGAAGTCCTGAAACTTCCTGTTCGTGAATTGCGTCCCGTTGTCCGTTACTATCGCTTGGGGAATACCGAAACGTGCGAGGATTTATCGTTTGTAGAAATGCAGGATGTTGAGGGCAGTTATTTTGGCTAGAGCTTCTGCTTCTATCCATTTTGTGAAATAGTCCACGCCCACTATGAGATAGTTGTTCTGACTTGATCCTACCACGAAGGGTCCTAGGATGTCTAGGCCCCACCAGGCGAATGGCCACGGGGAGGACATAGCCTTGAGCTCGTTAGGCGGAGCCAGGTGCATGTCCCCGTGCCGTTGGCATTTGTCTCATTTCTTCACGTGTTCTTTCGCGTTGTTTTGCATGGTCGGCCAGTAATATCCTGCACGGAGAGCCTTTTGAGCAAGGGAACTTCCGCCAAGATGTTGGGCGTTGATTCCTTCATGGATTTCGCGCAGGATGTGTGCGACCATTTCTTCCTCGACACATTTGAGCAGCGGAATGGAGAATCCCCGTCTGTAGAGTTTATTTTCGACCAAGACATAAGAGCAGGCTCTTCGCTTGACTATGCTGGCCTCCTTTGGGTCGGACGGGAGTTCGTCTTTGGCGAGATAGTTGTAGACTGGGTTCATCCAACAGTTGTTGTCGCCGATCACTTGCACGTCGAGTGTCGGGGAGGCATTCTCGATGCAGGGTCGAGGAATTACTTCCTGTATGACAAACTTGTTTCTGCCTTTCTTCTTTGTGCTGGCTAGTTTGGATAGCACGTCTGCTCGCACTTTATGTTCGCGAGGAACATGTTTCTCATCCACTGTTGTGAACTTCGCCATTTCCTTCTTCACCAGGGCCAAGTATTCGGTCAGGTTGTCGTTTTTGGCTTGGTATTCACCCCGGACCTGGAGGGCCACGAGTTGCGAATCTGTGCAAATGACGACTTCTTGTGCACCCAAGTCCTCGGCAACGCGTAGCCCAGCGAGGAAGGCTTCGTATTCTGCCTGGTTATTGGAGGTTGGGAAAGACAGTGTGAGTGATACCTCGACGATAATTCCTTCGTCACTCTCCAGTATGATGCCCGCGCCGTTTCCTAGCGAGCTTGAGGCACCGTCGACGAAGATGGTCCATTTACGTGCTTCGCTCGCGGGGGAGTCTGTGAACGTCATCTCCGCGACGAAGTCGGCCATAGCTTGGGCCTTGAGGGCTTTTCTGCCTTCGTATTGGATGTCAAATTCGGACAGCTCCAGCGACCATTTGAGCATTCGGCCGACCATATCTGGTCATCCGAGCAGCTACTTTATGGGCTGATCTGTTCGAACCACGATCGTGTGAGCCAGGAAGTAATGTCTTAACCTTCTGGCTGCGTTGATGAGGGCCAGTGCCACCTTCTCTATCTGTTGGTATCTTAACTCTGGTCCTTGCAGCGCTTTGCTCGTGAAATTGATGGGCTTCTGCCCGTCAGGCGTCTCGCGGATGGGAGTGGCACTCACTACTTCGGTCGCGACTGCCAGGTATAGGTATAACGTTTCGCCGTTGTCCGATCGAAAGAGGACCGGTGGCTCTGAGAGTGCCCGTTTCAGATGGAGAAGGGCCTTGTCGCACTCCTCGGTCCATTCGAATGCTGCCTCTTTGCGGAGGAGTTTGAAGAATGGCAAGGCGTGTTTGGCAGACTTGGCCACGAAACGAGATAGTGATGCGAGCATCCCGTTGAGGGACTGGATGAATTTTTTGGACTTGGGCGTAGGAAACTCGGAGAACGCTCGACATTTGTCGGAATTGGCCTCGATTCCTCGTTCCGTTAAGTAGAAGCCGAGGAATTTGCCTGCTCGGACACCGAACGTGCACTTCTCCGGATTAAACCGCATTTTGTATTTCCTGGCCTGTTCGAAGACCTTTCTCAAGTGGGCAGTATGATCGGTTTCCTCGTGGGATTTTACGATCATGTCGTCCATGCAGACTTTGAACATGTCGCCTATTTCTCCCTGAAACACTTTGTTCATCATTCGTTGGTACGTTGCTCTGACGTTCTTCAGGCCGAAGGGCATTATGTTGTAGTAATAGTTGCCCGATTCGGTCATGAAGGCCGTATACTTTTTGTCGGACATTGCAATTGGGATTTGATTGTAGCCCGAGTAGGCATCCATTAACGATAAAAGTTTAAAACCAGCAGAATTATCAACAAGTTTATCAATATTGGGGAGGGGGTAGGCATCCTTCGGGCATGCCTTATTGAGATCGGTATAATCAATGCACATGCGCCATTTTCCATTAGATTTTTTAACTAATACAACGTTGGATAACCAGGTGGTGTACTTGGCTTCCGAAATAAATTTGTCCTCGAGGAGGTCCTTTACAGCTTTTTCAGCAGCCTCCGTTTTCTCTAGAGACTGCTTCCTCTTACGTTGTTCTACGACCTTGATGGCCGGGTCAATGGTCAGCTGGTGACAAGCGACCGGGCATTTCCGCGGTGCTCCATGCGAAGAGGTCGACATTCTCTCGGAGGCATGCTTTGAGCTGCTTCCTCGCGATGTCAGGCAGGTCTGCCCCGATCTTTACTCCTCGTTGGGGGTCTTCGCCGAACAGGACTATCTCGAAGTTGCCATCTGAGATTGGGCGCATCGGATGGGAGCTGCTGCTGGACGACGTGGACGGGCTTGCTGAAGCTGCTCGTTCCTCCTGTTGGTCCTCGGGGAAGCGACTGTCAAGGTCGATAGAGTCGACCTGTGGCAGGGGCTTGGCCTCCTCGGAGCTGCTTGGCAGTGTTTCCTTGCTCGACGCTTTTGGCCTGGGCGCAATGGTGTTGAGCCCCTTTGTAGCTGCTTCAAAACACCGTCGGGCAGCTTCTATATCGCCGTGGAGGGTGGCGACCATCCCTTTCGAAGGTCACGATCAGCTCGACGTATCCCCACGGCTTGGTTACAGATCCGTCGAATCCTTGTAAATCGGACCCTACGTAGGGGGTAAGGTGCGAGTCGTCCAGCTGAAGTGTTGAAAACAGTTGGGAGCACATGATGTCGACCGAGCTGCCCTGGTCGACGAGTATCCTGCGAACGTCGAAGTTCGCCATCCGGGCTCTGACGAGCAATGGTATACTTGAGTTCGGGGAGCTGCCGAGGAGTTCCTCCCGGTAGAAGGAGATGGGGACGGAGCCCTTCTGTGCCTGATCAAGCGTGGTCACTTTGCTGGAGCTTGTGTTGATCAGGTGTTCAAACTTCCATTTCACGGAGCCCACGGTGACCTTGATGAAACCCCTGCCAGAGATGACCATGGCGGAGGGAAATGTCTCCCACGGGCTGTGGGCCGCGAAATATGCAGGGGCGCTGAACCTGTCAGGGACGTTGAAGTCCTCGGGTCGCGATATGGACATAGCGACTTGTATGTTGGCGTCTTTCGAGGAGGGTACCTCCTCCTCGACCTTCTTGGACTCCTGGGCGTCTTGCCGAGAAGTGTCCTTCTTCTTCGCAAACTGCTTCAGGTGGCCGTCCGTGATCAGTATTTCAATGACATCCTTCAGATGGATGCAGTCCTCCGTGGTATGGCTGTGACTTTTGTGGAAACGACAGTATTTTGATTTGTCCACGTTTGGTCTGTTCGGAAGTTGTTTGGGGAAGCGGACCCCAGGCTGTTTGAACTCCGAATTGGCACATTCGGACAAGATCTTTTCCCTGTAAACGGTCAGGGGAGTGTAGTCATGGAACCGCCCGGAGGGGCCCTTGCTGTCACGGGAATCACGAGGACGGTCCTCGCTCTTCCGGTCTCCTGGACGAGATGTCGAAGCTTCTTCTCCTTTGGATGCCCGAGCGTTCTCCTGATGGCGCGATGCTCGGGCGTATTTGGCCGCAACCTTCTCTTCATATTGAATGTGTGATTGGGCTTTGAGGAGGAGGGCGTCTAAGTTCCTCGGTGGCGCGAGGCCAATGGCTTTAGAGAACTCGGAGCCTGGGCGGAGCCCCTGCTCGAGAAAAAACTTCTTCATTTCGTCTGTCGTCGGGACCTGCACTGCTTCTTTGTTGAACCTCTCGATATATGCGCGGAGAGGTTCGTCTTTACCCTGGATTATGGCTCCCAAAGAGGCCTCAGTTTTGGGGTGGCGGCGAGATGCTGTAAAGTGTCGCGAGAACATCCTGCCCAACTGTCTCCACGAGGTAATGGACTCCTCGGAAAGTTGTTTATACTATGTCATTGCTCCCTTCTGAAGCGTGGTCGGGAACAGTCTGCACTTGATGGCGCCCCGTACGCCGCGGTAGTCTAACAGCGCATCGATGTTCTCGATGTGCTTGTCGGGGTCGGTGGTCCCGTTATATGTGCCAAGTGACGGGGGTTTCTCCAAGCCTTTTGGGAGACGGGTAGCCAAAATCTCCTAGGACAACGGGCCACGAGGCTCGTCGTCGTCACTAGAACTGGTGTATGATGGGGAACGGACGGGATGCTCGCGTCGTCGGTTCCTTCACGGGGAAGGTGAGCGGTTCCTTCGAGGAGAAGGTGAACGGTTCCTTCGAGGAGAAGGTGAGCGGGCCCGTCCTTTAGACTTGATCGGGGGAGATAGCTCGTTCTTTTGAGTCCTCTTGTGGTCATGAGCGTGCTGGTCACGCGGAGAGATCTGGTCGCGCTTTCGGGCTACGCGAGGGTCAGGCTCTTGGCGCAGCCTTCGGTCGATTTCTCTCCGGGGCTGCGGACTTCTTGATCGTCGCTGGTTCCTCCGCGTAGGAGGGGATCTTGGACGGCGAGACTCTTCCAGTGCCCTGATCATTTCGTTTTGCTGCAGGATCAGGGAGTTAGTTTTGTTGATCGCCTCCAGGAGGGCTGCTACGACCGGGTCGACATTGGGCGGAACGGGAACGGGCTGGACGTCAAGTGATGGTTGATCGTTGTTGCGATCAGTAGGGGTAGGGGAAGGAGAAGCAGTGGCTCCATCCCTGAGGAAACGGGCATCTTGGCGGAGAGATGACTGGCCGTCAACGTCAGATTTGTTGACGGGGAGGATGGTGGTTTGGAGAGCATCCTTGGAGCGATCTTGGGAGGCCATGATCGTGATGATGTTTGAGAATTGTTTTGATCTTCAATTACTGTGGAAAGAAAGATGGGGAGAACAAAGCTTCCCACAGACGGCGCCACTGATCGTGAGTGCTGGATCAGATTCTGTAGAATCTGGCCGTCAAGTGCGTTAGGGATGCTGGTCGTATGGAGAGGAGGGGCTGTACCTGCAAGGTACTCCAACGCTCAAGTAAGAAAGGGTCAGAGAAAAGGAGCAAGTACAAAGTATGAATTCTTAGGGTGAATATTCGATACCTGACCCTCTCAAGCGAGAGGGTTTATATAAAGCCCCGAGCGCGTGGCCAACGGTCCTATTTTCAGGGCGAAATAACCGTTTCCCCCAAAGAGTAGGTAACTACCCGAACTAGCCGTTACGTCGGGCAGGATGCTCGAAACTAGCCGTTGTGTCGGGCGCAGGCATTGTTTCGGACACCTGCCTTTGACTGTTCGGGGAGTGAGGAAACCGTGCATGACGGGCATCAAAATTCGGGGAGGAACGTTGCGTTCTTGCCCGGTTTGAGGGGCAGAAAGGTAACTTTCGCCCCCCTCTGTGGATTTGACTTGGGCAACTTGGGTCGCTCTGGAGCAGAGGCAGATTGGGCCAATTCTAGCCATTGGTCCAGTCCAGAACAATATATATAGAATGGAAAAGCAAAAGTAATAATTTAATTGATATACATGACTTTAATTAGAGGAATATGAGGAGATGATTCATGGAATATGAAAATATATGTGTTTTAATTAAGATAAATTTTATAAATGAAACATTACACATATTCATCAAATGAATAATAGAATTTTTGGAATGTTGTGTTTTGAAGAGTACCACATCATATTTTTATTGATGTGACAAATAAGAGAGTGAATTGTCAATAAAATAGTTTGAAAATTTTAATATATTATAATAGAAGTTAAAATTTGGAGAAAAATCTACATATTTCTTAGGAATTTTCCTACAAATTTTCATGCGGATTTTAACTTAAGAGACCAAACAAAAATAATTTTAATATTAAAGGATTATTTCAGAAAAAAGAAAAAGATCTAGCGAAAAAATCGCCAACATATATAGACCAATTGACTATTTCAGTCAATCAATTATCATAAATTACCCTAAGTTATAATAGATTTATATTTCTATTATAAATATAATATTTTGGAAGTATGACTTAGAAACTTAAATATGTTAACAGTTTTTGAGGTTTCGTCACTAACAAGGTCATTGGAAGCGTGGCCTGAAACAACACCAAAGATTTTGGCAGAAGGTTTGACGATGGCAAATGTTAATGGTGGTCGATCAGTAATAGGGTTGTGGGTTAGGTCAATTCTAACTGCAGGTTGTCAGGTTGAAGCCGTAAATCTTATTTCCTAGGGTTAAGCTCTTTTATAAATGTGGTTCTCTTTGACTTTTGAGAATGAAGTGGTGAAATTTAAATGAGAAAAATTTAGAGAGACAATGATATAACCTCTTACATACTAACAGGGTTTTTAACCTTTAGTGAAACAAGGTTTTTACCTTACTTTTATGGGGTTATATCGAAGCGTGTAATGGTAAGTTTTCCGTTTTACCGGACATATGGTTGAGGTTATGTTAGAAAATGTTAGAACTTTCGTTGGGGTCTGCTGCAAAATATGAACCAGAAGAAGATGAAGACGGTACGAAGGAGTTAGCACAAAATAATTTCAAAGCGTGTGTTTACACTAAGCTTTAGGTTCGATTCGCCCTCACCAATTTATGGACATTGGATGCAAATGGGTTAACAGGCGAATCCCCTTCAGGATACTTTGGAAACCTTAATATGAATCGCATATTCACATTAAGCATATTGATCAATGATATTTTACGGAATAAATTTCCATTATTTATTCTTGTGCACTAGAAAAATAAAAGAATGACTTAGATATAATTTTTGGCACTTGAAACAATTAATTTTCCGTCTCTATTATGGTCGACAAGTATCTCTATTTATAAGAAAAATTGTACCGATTGGTGTGGAGAAACAACATTTCATTTGATTCCAACATGACCATTCACGAACCATTGTATATCAATAGCAACAAACTTTTTCATGAAAAGGTGTGTTGATCTAGTGGTTGTACCTTTTGACCACGCACCTAATCATTATAGGGTCTCTGATTCTATTCTAGACAGTTGCAACTTTTGGCCATTTATTTTGTTAATTTAACAATTATTATTTATCAATTTAATATTTTGGAAATTTCTCCAACAATCCCCCACTATTTTCAAAATATATCTAAATCCATTATTCAGGAAATTTCATGGTTTCAGATAAAGGTATCTTACGATTTGAACCAATACTTAGTAAGTTAAGTTTTCACTCATCCCCGAATATATTGGTAGACAAGCTTTGAACCAATTATTCATTAGAAGAAGCGTGCGTAACTCACACATGAAATCTCGGTACCATTGATCAAATTATTAACATGACACATTTAATAAGGCCTTGTGTCTCATATCCTTTTCATGAGAATTTAAGAGTCAAACCCTTGAACTCTATGAAGCGGCACCACTTCACTCTCATATAGGTAGACTATATCAGAAATGCACCCATAATTATGCATTCCAGCAAACTTATGATATATGTCTATTAAGAAGAAAACTTCATCCTACCACACTTATTCATATGGTCTAAGTACTTTTACCCCTTGGGATGTATCTATCATTAAGTACTTCAATCACTCTAATAGTGTAGTTTTATCATTGAACTCAAGACTTAACATTAATCAAGTGTGAGTTGAGTTTCCACTATTGATGATTAATTAGATACGAGCTTGTTCCACATCCCTAATGATGTCCTCATTGTATTCAATTATATCCAAATACATCATTTCTTTGTCAATCCTTTCGTCAAAGAATTGCAAGATTTTTCCAAACTTTAATAAATTCTGAATATTCAATTTTCCAACTAATCATGCATATGATTACTTTATGTACTCTTGATAGTATTTGCCATCTATCATCAAATCATAACACTTTTAGCACATTAGTACAATTATCATATACAAAGCATATTTATATTTTTTATAGTTTCGACAAACTATCACCACGACACTTTAGTCATTTAATTTGTCATAGACACGCCTTTTCTGTCATTCTTCATTTACCAACCTTTTGTTCTTCTTGCTTTTGAATGTATTATTCTTTTGAAATGTAGGGCATTCATTTTTAACATGTCCTATTTCTCCACATTCAAAGCTCCATTCTTTTCTCAAGAATTTTTGAATTTCTTGATTAGAGCATTATCTCTAAAAATACGATTTGTGAAAGCCATAATTTTCGATTTGTGTTTTAACACAATCCGTGGAGAATTAACCTTCCTCACAAGGTTCTTCATATGTGGGAAACTCGTATTCCATATTTTCTGTAATAAGGTTCTCTGAATTCATATCTCAAGATTCAATTGTTACATTAGAATCCAAATTAAGAGGTCTGTATAGGTCATAATTCATCTTTGGATGATTTTTATATACCTTATAATAATAAGTCTCATTGAATCACAAACATGCTATTCACATAGAATTCAAATCATAATTCAGTTGCATAAATTGAAATTATAATCTTAAATGAATTCGATTACTTTATTAAATAACAGATCTAAACTTTGAAAATTTAAAATTTTCAATTTCAATTTATTCATTTTCATAAATAGCACCTAAAAGTTTATTTTCACGAATAAACAATTTAATCAAAACATGTTCAAGCCAATTCACCTACCTTTTATTATGACATTATGTCATGCATTTATTATGGAATCTGAAGTTAAAATTACTTCTACACTGATATAAACTTTTCATTTGAAACAATTTTAATTTTATGGCACACGGCAATTTGCATTCAAATATTATACACTTATGTAAATAGAAATCACTAAAATTGAAACAATATTATATATACACTATAGCCACATCAAAATTCAATGCAAACAAAACTACGCACTGTTTGATATATATGATACCGTTTCGTTGAAACGTCAACGTGTTTCTCTTTCTTAAAGCAAAACAAAATATATAATGGCTTACTGTATAACATATAACTTCTACAATATATAACCTAACATGATACAATATCTAATGAATATTAATTGTTTTTAATTCAATTTCTTGACACATAACGTAGTATTAACACGAATTCATATAAGGCTTATTTATATTCACATCAATCAATTCAAAATACTATTGTATTAATGATTTTAAAAAATTTAGAAAATCATACTATCAATAACTTTGTTTTGATATTAACTGTTAAAAAATTTCACATTTGAGATCTTGATATTATGATTTTTATATGTTATACATTCTATAAGAAACAATAAAAATGTACTCGAATTCATCATAACGGCATTATTTTTGATTCTTGATACGGAAGCATCGGTTGCCATTATAAATACTTTTAAGATTGTTAGAAAATTTCATATTTAAATCCTGATATAATGAAAAACAATAAAACGTACCCGGATTCATAATAGTGATTTTTCTTGTGTTCACAGTGTGTCCACAACACAACAGTTCATACTTTGATAATCGAACCTAAAGATTGTTAGAACTTTCGTTGGGGTCTGCTGCAAAATATGAACTAGAAGAAGATGAAAACGGTACGATGAAGTTGCACAAAATAATTCCAAAGCGTGTGTTTACACTAAGCTTTAGGTTCGATTCGCCCCCACTAATTTATGCAAATTGGATGCAAATGGGTTATCAGGCGAATCCCCTTCAGGATACTTAGGAAACCTTAATATGAATCGTATATTCACATTAAGCATATCGATCAATGATATTTTACGAAATAAAGTTCCATTATTTATTCTTGTGCACTAGAAAAAAAAAAGAATGACTTATATATAATTTTTGGCACTTGAAACAATTAATTTTCCGTCTCTATTATGGCCGACAAGTATCTCTATTTATAAGAAAAATTGTACCGATTGGTGTGGAGAAACAACATTTCATTTGATTCCAACATGACCATTCACGAACCATTGTATATCAATAGCAACAAACTTTTTCATGAAAAGGTGTGTTGATCTAGTGGTTGCACCTTTTGACCACGCACCCAATCATTATAGGGTCTTTTATTCTATTCTAGACAGTTGTAACTTTTGGCCATTTATTTTGTTAATTTAACCATTATTATTTATCAATTTAATATTTTGGAAATTTCTCCAACAGAAAATTGATTATAAAACACGTGCATCGAGACTAGAATCGTGAACAATTCACTTTTTTTATTGTATTTCAAGCACTGTTGAATTGTCTTAGAATTTCTACGCAGGAATGCCTAGGATAATTCAGTCTATATTCGAGTTTGCACAAGACCGGTGAAAACTCGAAAGAAAGGAAGCTGAAATTCAGAATTTTGTGTGAAGAGGATAGATTTTTCTAAGGTGTTTTTTTGAATCCGGAATGCCCAATTTATAGGCCAAATAGTGTTGTTTCATAAGGTTGCGGCCCTGAATATTAACACTTTCAGCAACACTTCTGCTAAATGCTGCATTGTTTCGCCTATAGCAGCATTTTTCAAACGTTGCACTGTTTCGCCTACAACAATACTTTTACAAAATACTACACTATTTCGCCTACAACAACAATTTACAAAGGTTGTACTGTTTTACATTCTACAACACTTCACGAAGTATTGTCTATTTCCGAATTCAAACCTACTGCAACACATCACAAGTGTTGCTTATTTCTGAATTAAAAAATTAATCTTCACTTGAATATTTTTTTATCATTTTAGAACACATTCGATATTATTAATTGTTAATTATTTACAACATACTGATAAAGATGAACCGAATTCGGGTGCTATAGTGAAACTTTTGGAAAGAGGTTTGGTTTTGTACCAAGCTTAGAGATTTTTTTATTGATTGTAGTATTTATTTAGTTGTTGTTGCATGCTGTGTTTCCGTAATATGTAGCTTTAGATGTTTTGTGGGTATTCTCCCAATACAAGTGCAGAGCCTAATTAATCCGTTTAGTCAGATAGGATTATAATGGATGGAAAAAGTTCACACATAAGTTTTGGCACTGCTACATTTCCAAAACTTGGTTTAAATTTAGAACATCTGGTTTAATTGGGCGAGACTCGAAATCAAAGTGTTATAGGTATAGGTTTAGTTGGTTGAGTATCGGCTTTATTTTCCTATTTTTGACAAGTTTCTGATACCATATAATTTTTGTTGTAAATTCTTATTTGTTTTTATATCCTTGAAGATTATGGTTAATTTAATTTGAATTAAAGTTGAATTAACCATTCATATGATTTTCTTATATATCAAACATTGTATCTTAAAACCATCAGAGTCACCTTTTAGGACGTGCAAGGCAGCGTATAACACATGGTATCACAATTTTTAACGATTAAGCTAGGTCAAAAAAAGCCTCCATAAGCATATTTCACGGTTAAACAGGTTCCGTAAAAAAATTCACGACTAAAATGACATTAACTTCGACTTAGAACCTCTCAAAAGTTTGATAAAGAAAACCAATATGCATATTATAAGTTTATACTAATGTAAGTGAGAGATTTTATGAGCAGCACTACTAAAATAGATTCATTGATAAAATATATAATTTTTAATCACTCAAAGTAAGAATAAAAAAGTAATAGGGAGGGACTATTGTTACCATATGGCATTGTCAGCTTGGTGTTTAATTGCATTGACAGAAGATGGGGCCTTAGAGTATCCTTCCATAGTGCCATTACTAATTTTGTAGTTTCTGGTTGATATGTTCCTATCAATGAGCCTATAATATAACTTTTCTGTTGTATTTATTTGAGCAACTATACATTCGGTTGTGTTTATTTATTTATTGCAACTTCTTAAGTGTCAGTGTATTGCTTAGAGGCATGGTGGATATATAGTACAGACAACTAACTTTTGGTCTCTCTGAAAACCTGGCTTTAGTGTAAATAGCATATAGTATTGAATTAATAATGGAGGAAGGACAATGTTATGTTTGTCTCTCATTTGGAAACCCCTTATTTACCTAACTGACAGCTAAACTCTACAACTTAATACATGTCTTTGAATTTCTTGATGTAACTGCTTGATGCATTTATTGATCTTGACCATCCGATCATTAATCAATGGTTCCAGATGATGCAAGTCTGTTCAAGCTTACTTAATAAGTGGTGACAACTTAAAAGTTTAATTTTGAACATAAAAATAAAACCAAAGTTAAATACCTTAACAGGAAAGTTTTATTGTTTTTTGTGTATCTAATTTGAGAGATTAGTCTATGTAATAATAACATAGTAAAATATTAAATTTATATCAAAAGAGACGATTTTTTTAATAAATAAAAATATTATGCAATTGTATCTCATTCGAAAGATTATTCAGAAAGATTAGTTTCTACAGAGATACTTAAATGTTTTTATTTTAGGACCAAAGGCGGAAACATCATTCAATGGGGTATAAGAATGTTTGAAAGCTCAAGAACAGGCATTAGGTTAATGAATTAGGATAGCACATGGTCTTTTGCAGTTCCTTCATTTTTTGCTTCTTTTCTTAGATAATGGTCCCAGAGATCAAAAGTGAATTTTATACATTTGGATTGTTATAATCCTGACTCAAAAGATTAGAAAATGAGTCGAAGTTCCAAATTTTACCAATGGAAAAAGCACATAGCAAAACCTGAAAAAGAAGAAAAGATAAAAAAGAAAGAAAAATAACATGTTGATAGAATACTATTTTTATAAAGTTTATTAGTCAAAATCTATGAAATACGGATCTCACGAATATGACTTTGACACTGATACGGCGACATCGATAATATACTAAAAAAAAGAATTAATTATATATAATCATAATTGTCAGTGCAAGTGTCTGATACTGACACGGAGACAAATAAACCTTTTTTTTAGAGATATCGGTACTAAATATATCAAAATATATTAACAAGATGACTTACATCATAAATCCACCAAGAAAAGAGAAGAAAGTGTGTGGAAATTTTTTTTTTAATATGCAATTGTATTAAAAGAGTAGGAGAGGTACTCCAAAAATACAAATGAAACTGCTGCTAATGCCTACCACAAAGAATAGGATTAGAATGCCAGTCAACAAAATTGATACATCCGGGTCGCTTGCGCTTTAAACCCGTCCAAACCCAAGATCTAAAAACAATCGTCGACATACAATTAGTAAAACTAAAAACTGCGTCATTGAAAAGGATATCATTGCGCATTATCCAAATACTCCACACCGTGGCCAACCAAATTGTTCCCACCGTAATTCTGTCCGCAGTGTTTTTGACCTGATGAGAATTCCAAGGGAAGGTGATAAGATCCTGCAGCAGAAAATTATGGTCTACGCCTATCCACTCCATAACCTTACCCCACACGCTCGCTGATCTGATGCAGTCCGAAAACAAGTGGAAAGAATTTTCTTCTAAGTGAAAGCAGAGAGGGCAGGCCGCATCAGTCCCGATGTTCAGAATCCCCCTTCTAATCAATAAGTCTTTCGTCGACAATCTATTGATGATCATTCTCCATCCGAAAAACAAGACCTTAGAAGGCGCGACCAATTTCCACAAGAAGTTATGTGTTTTCCTGTCAGAATCAGTCCAAGAAGGATTGATATCTTCCATCAGCGCCGAATAACAAGACTTGACCGTAAAATTGCCGTCCACGTTGAGCTTCCAACTTATGTCGTCTTTAACCTCCTGCTGAGGTTCGATACCTGTGAGAACCTCCATGAAATCCCGTTTGGTGTCTTCCTCCAGGTCCTCCCAACCTCTTATGATGTCCTTGTAATTCCAGTTCCAGTCATCATTAGTCCTAGAACCAGCTTCGTGAACTAACAATGTGTGGGAAACGACGGCTTCAAATAAGACTGGAAAGTCGTCCTTCAGTGCTTGGTCGGACAGCCAGTTCGCAAACCAAAAAGAAGTAGAAGATCCATTACCAATCCTGCAAGAAAAAAGATTAGAGAAAAGCAGCTTTGGTTGTTCAGAAATCTCATTGAGAATGATGTCTCTCCACCAAATGGAGTCTTTGTTCGAAATCACCTCCGCTCCACCTGTTGTGACCTTAGCGTCAACATTACCGTAACGAGATCTAAGCAGCTTTTGCCAAATCCCGTGCCTATCATTAAGGATCCGCCACTTCCATTTATGAAGCAGGCATTTGTTAAACACTTCCACATCTTTCACTCCAAGACCTCCCTTGTTTTGCGGTTTACATATGTCATTCCAACTTACCCAATAGATTGGCCTTTTTTCATCACAACCATTCCAAAGAAATCTACTTTGGATACTACGAATTTCCTTAATAACCGCTGCCGGTGCTTTGTAGAAAGCCAGAGTATAAATTGGCAAAGCATTGAGTACAGAATTGATAAAGACAACTCTCCCCGCGAATGAAAGTTGTCTCCCCCTCCAACCTGCCAGTTTGTTACGCATTGTCTCCAGAATGCTTTTCCACAGTGCTCTCTTCCTAGGACTTTTTCCAATGAACACGCCTAGGAATTTGAAGGGTAAGCAGTCGACTCTACAGGCGAGGAAGGAGAACGCTGCCTCGAGAAAATTATCTGCAATGTTCACCCCATAGAGTTTGCTTTTGTTGAAATTAACTTTGAGACCCGACATCAACTCAAAACCTCTCATAATGGCTTTCATAGACCGGAGATTTTCGAAAGTTCCTTCCTCAATATTACATCATGTTCATGTTTCTAGCTAGCTGTCATTGTTTATCTCAAATATTTCTTCATCAACCATCACTTCAATATCTTTCTCGAAAATCCTGGACGGCGCGAATCGAGCTGAGAATGACATTGAAAAATGATAAGAGTCGTTGATATAACCATCATCAAAATTTTGTAAGTAAGAGCTAGGATCATATAGAAACACTAGTGAAGATGATCTAAATATTCTCCTCTTCTTTTCTCTAGTGGTCTTCCTCCACAATAACTTCAACTTTGTAATCTTTTGTTCTAGGGACTAATCCATTGACACACACAATAGGGTCTGTCATACCCCAAATTTTACCCTTAGATTCATTGATCTTGTGCATATCATTTAGGTCAATCATATTCCATAACTAACCAAATTACCAAACTCTGTGAGTTTTGTTTCATTTGGAATTAGTTTTACTTCAAGAGGCTTCAAGGGTTGAATAATCATCTTTTGGTTAGATCCTTAACATTTTTGTGAATTTTGAAAAAAAGAATGAACTCAAAATCATTAAAATTCAGAGAGAAATTAATTTTTGAATCAATTAAATAAAATATCAAAATTCAAATATTCAAATTTTCAAAAAAAGGCGCCAAGAACAACCAAAAACACGCGCGTGTTCTGATTTTTGCAGATTTGCAAAATCACTAATTTCTCACTGATTACTTGATGAAATCACATGATCCAAATATCAAACTTGCTTGTTTTTTACTCACGATCATGACTATGGCATTTAATTTCATTTATTTTCAGTGCGGAATGAGATAATCGTGATGAACACATATGAACCCTAATTTGCACAAACCAATATGAAATTCCATACACAATTGATTCATGGCAATTGATTGAGATTTATTACTCTATAGACATACAGAAACAAGATGGTAACTCAAAAATTCATTTATGATGCATGGATCATGGTGTTTGAGAGAGTCATGCTTACCTCTTGCAGCTGATGATCGAATTCTGATTTTGAGGTGTTGTAAGTTGGTTCCAATGATCTGGACAACTTCCTTAGGTGCCAAGGGATGTGTCTGAATGCTTGGAGTGATTTGAAATGGGCTGGAACTTAAGATGATACCTCAACTGCAACTCTGTCAAGAACTTGAGTAGTTGGCTGGTGATTTTGTGAAATTGATGTTCCAGATGTTATGTAAGAGTTTGGATCACTTCTATATGTTATATATGAGGTGTGTGATCCATTGATTTGGTTGGAATCACTCTCAAATGCAAGACCCGATAGTGACGTGCAAAAGAAGGTGTTTTTGGAGTGGAAGTTGGGATTTTGAGAAAGGCATCTGTTTAGGACCTTTGGTGTACTCAAACTGAGCACAAATGAGCTCTATTTATAGTAGAGCAAGTTTGTTTTGCAAGCAATAGTGAATGGCAATTGCAGCAGGTCTGTTGCACATTGTGGATCAAATGGAATCTCAAGTCTCCTCTAGCCATTAGCTTGAGGTTAGAGCACAGGCCTATGGTCTTTTGGTTCAGAGATAAGGCTTGACTCATTCAGTTAAACTTGCCTCAGTTCATGCCACCTTGATGTATCCATTGAATGAATTGAAACAAAATTGGAGTCTTGGCACTTTTTAGCTCTTTTAGGTTTGGCATGGCTATATGTAGATCCTTGGACTTGGGAGGCTTGGGGATCAGATCATTCTCCTTTTGTTTTATCCTCATATGTGTCTAAATAGATGGCAAGGCTTAGAGTTGCTCAATTTTGTCAAATCGAGCAAAACACCAAATTCTGCCTTGCCTAGGACAGTGGGAAATGGTGATTTTGAGGGATTCATATCTCCTTGCTCAGGTTGAGTTATGGGAGGCTCTTGTGCTTTTTAGAAAGCCCTCATATGATACAAAACATGTGTGATCATAGTTTGTTTTGAAACTATTTGAATCCAACTGAAAAAACCTCATGAACATTGAGGTTCAAGGCTGGTAACTTAGGTAGATTTTCACTAAGTGTTGGAAAAAGGGTCATTTTCATGTTTTTGTCATTTTGATCACTCCATAACTTAAAATCCATAAACATTTGGAGTTGGAGGTAGTTGAAGCTTTTGTAGAGTGTAGCAAGACCTACAAATCCAGCTTTGGATCACTCAAAATGGTTGCTTGTATCTGAAGTTATGGTCCTTGAAAGTTGGTACCAAAACCACTTTTATTCCATAACTTAGAAAAATTTTGGTTTCTCAAGGTTGCCCCTTTTGCAAGAAACTTCACTTTTCTTGATTTTTCTTGATGGATGATGATCAATATCATACATTAATAATGTTTTTGACTTAGGGGAACCATATTTGTGAAAAATTCCAAAAAGTCAAACTTGATTTTGTGCACAGTTGACTTTTTATCGGATGAAATCCAAACCGTGCGATCCTTTGTGAAATCAAGTTCTTGACCTAAATCAAACCTAATGGATGGATTCCATAGGTGTTATAGGGCGTATTGAATCATGTCCCAAGGTTTGGGAGCATGTCTTGGTCAAAAGTCAAAGATATAGTTGACTTTTTCTTCAAAACCCTAATTGTGGTCCTTTTGAGATTGGAACTTGTGAACCAAGCTTTTTGGGACAATCCATTATTGCAAATGGATTAATGTAGTGTACTGGAGGCCCTCAAATCATGTCTTGAGGTCTTGGCTCATGCTTTGTCCCAAAAGTCAACTTAGGGGTGAATTAGGTCAATAAACCCTAAATTCTTGATTTGTGCTAAATACATCCCCTAAGGTTAAATTAACTTGATGATTGGGTCCATGAGGTCCCTTGGAGTATCTTGGGTTGTGATTTGAAGCATTGGCTCATGCCCAGATGAAAATTTTCATCTGGAGGTCTCAGTCGACTAAAACCCTAATTTGGTGACACTGGCGATCTTGAGGCTTGATCCACTTGGAATGTTGCAACTTTGTGCTTGATTCTTGATATGGGAGTCCTCTTGATACTTTATAGATGCTTTAGAAGTTAGACAAGTTGAAGATCATGTCATTTCTTGATTGATTCTTAGTCTAAGTGCTCTGAGAGGGCTAAAAACCAAAATTCTTGATTGTGGTGAATGCTCAACCAACTTTGAGGAGATTGATGAGGCATGAAAGTACATCCATATTGTGATGATGATTTGCACAATTATGGGAAATCTTGGTGGTCAAAATTTGGGGTATGAAAAATGCCTCTATTTAATTTTCTTGGACCCGAAGGTGTGAATGGCGAAGATATTCAGACATTCAGGGTGCAAGAGGATTAAATATCGGAATACGCAAAATTTTGACGGTGGTTATGAATGTTAGCGGTTTGCTCATCCATCTTCTTTTGCTAAGTAATGATACTCAGAAAAGGGTAAAACTTCCCCTCGATCTTGGTTTTCAGCCAAGGAACTGGTCTAAGCTTTCTTAAATAAACTTCCTCTCGATCCTGGTCTTTAGCCAAGGAACTAGTCTCAGTTTATTTTGTCAATAAACTACCCCTCGATCCTGGTCTTCAGCCAAGGAACTGGTTTCACTTTCTTTTGTCAATAAAATTCCCCTCGATCCTGGTCTTCAGCCAAGGAATTGGTCTCAGTTTCTTTTGTCAATAAACTTCCCCTCGGTCCTGGTCGTCAACCAAGGAACTGGTCTCGATTTCTTTTGTCAATAAACTTCCCCTCGATCCTGGTCTTTAGCCAAGGAACTGGTCTCAGTTTCTTTTGTCAATAAACTTCCCCTTGATCCTGGTCTTCAGCCGAGGAACTGGTCTCAGTTTTTTTTTTTTGCTAAGCTCCTTCCTTGACAAGGGACACTATGTGTAGCGGTTTTCATCAAACTTCTCGCCGAATTTTCTTGGGGAGATGCCATTTGATGGGACAAAATTTTGATGTCAGACTTGCTGGGGAAACCCATTCGTCTGAGTTATAGAGGTGTGCAAACTTCTCTATTGGAGATGCCATTTGTTGACTCTACTGGGGAAAACGAGTCTCTTTAGGGACTGTTTCCTATTTGGGGATATTACATCATACTTTTCTTCGAGGTCTTCTCGGAGAAATGCCATGTGATGTAATCCAATTTTGAGGTGCTGATGACTTCATTAATGTTGACTTTCTTGTGAGAAAAACCAAGGTGTTGCTGAGAGTCTTTAATTGCGAGGCTTTCTCTAGGGATTCTCCTCAATCCGGGAAAGCGAAGATATCATCTTCAATTGTGAAGAGTGGTGTTTGTTGAATTTCTTCTTGTTTATCAGAGGTTCAAGTTATCAAAGTGGTCGAGGACCGTCTCCAATCCATAAATAAACTGGGGAGAGAGATTGTTCAGACGCAACATTTCCTGACGAGGAAAGAACTGACAACTCGATTTATTAAGAGGACTTTACCACTTGGGGGTATGACTGACCAGAGTGATAGTGATGCAATATGATTATGAATGTTAATCAATAATGCATGACATATGTATGTTTATGCTGACAAAACTGACGCGATATACAGACTAAATAGATGATCACGACTGGATACTCGACCACTGCGGGGAAGGAAAAGTATCATTGTTCCAAGACAACAATCCTACCTTGCATAGGAGAGACGATCCCTGTGAGTAGAAAGAGTTGTTCAATCGGTCTTAAGAGGTACGAACTCTGCCGGGGATGGCAGATGAAACATGGTTTCTGACACAGTTGATCCTTCATTCAGGCGTACTGGTTTAGAAGGAGTAATTTTGATTCTGTACTTTGAGGTTCAATCAACTTTGGAGAAGCGATCGATGTTCTTTTCGATGTCCAACAGTCAAAAGAATTGCCATCTTTATTTTAAAAGCTGAAAAATTTGACAAGTAAATTAATTTTTATTTTATTTCAAGAATCGTTGATCATTGTTAAAATGTCATTCTGTAAAGCTAAAACAAATAAGAATTGCAAACAAAAGCACATGGGCTCAAATTTTATTGATAGGATAGAAATCAGCCAAGCGCGTGATCCCATAGAGTATTTACAAAAAAAATGGTAATTTAAGGGAAAATGGCTATATTGAAACATAATGACCGTTATCCTTCTACCAACTTTGAATTCTGGACATCCTGAGCTTCTGTCGAAGATGACCTTGACTGGAAATTTTTCTTTGATGGATGGCATTACAGCTGAGGGATTTAACCTCGTCGGACGTGGTTACTTGCCATTAATCCCTAACTTTTTCCTGGATTGTACTTTGAGATTTCCAATCCACCGGGATTTTTTTTTGCTTGTGTCTCAAATTTTTGCCCGGACCGCCCTTACTGGTTTTCAATCCACTGAGAAGTTTTTTTTATTTAGGAGAAGTATTTCTTGACTATATCAACATTCGTGGGGTAGGCAAATTCCTCTCCATCCATGGTTGCGAGTCTCAAGGCGCCGCCTGAGAAAGCTTTCTAGACCACATAGGGGCCATCGTTATTCGGAGCCCATTTTCCCTGGAATCAGTGAGGAATGATTGTATCTTCTTAAGCACGAGGTCTCCTTTCCTGAAGACACGGGGTCAGACCTTTTTGTTAAACGCTTTCTTCATTCTTTGCTGATACAACTGACCATGGCATAGAGTCGTTATTCGCTTTTCTTCTATCAGATTCAGTTCATCGTGTTGACTTTGACACCATTCAGCCTCTGTTAGCTTAGCATCCATTAATACTCGGATTGATGGGATCTCTACCTCTATGGGGAGCACTGCCTCCATGCCATATACTAGAGAGAAAGGGGTTGCCCCTGTTGAAGTGCGGGCAGACGTGCGATAACCGTGAAGAGCAAAGGGTAGCATTTCATGCCAATTTTTGTAGGTTACAACCATCTTTTGAACAATCTTTTTGATATTCTTGTTAGCCGCTTCTACCACCCCGTTCATCTTAGGTCGGTATTGAGATGAGTTATGGTGTTCGATCTTGAACTCAGCGTGCAATTCTTTCATCATCTTATTGTTCAAGTTAGATCCATTGTCAGTAATGATCTGGGTTGGAACACCATAACGGCAGATGAGATTGTTTTTTATAAAGCGGACCTGTCATACCCCAAATTTTGACCACCACGATTTCCCATCATTGTGCAAGACATCATCACAATATGGATGTACCTTCATGCCTTATCAATCTCCTTAAAGATGGTTAAGAATTCACCACAATCAAGAATTAGGGTTTCAAGCCCTCTTAGAGCACTTAGACAAAGGATCAATCAAGAATTGACATGATCTTCAACTTGTGAAGTCTCTCAAACATCCATAAAGGATCAAGAGGACTCCCACATCTAGAATCAAGCACAAGGTTGCAACATTCCAAGTGGATCAAGCCTCAAGATCGACAGTGTCACCAAATTAGGGTTTTGGTCGACCAGGGCCTCCAGATAGAAATTTTCATCTAGACATGAGCCAATGCTTCAAAGCACAACCCAAGATACTGCGAGGGACCTCATGGACCCAATCATCAAGTCAATTTAGCCTCAGAGGACGCATTCATAAAAAAATAAGGAATTAGGGTTTCTTGACCTAATTCACCCCTAAGTTTACTTTTGAGGCAAAGCATGAGCCAAGACCTCAAGACATGATTCTAGGGCCTTAAATACACCAGATTGATCCATTTATAACAATGGATTGACCCAAGAAACCTGATTCACAAGTTTCAATTTCATCTGGACCACAATTAGGGTCTTGAGGAAAAAAGTCAACTGTATCTTTGACTTTTGACCAAGACATGCTTCCAAACCTTGGGACATGATTCAATACACCCTATAACACCTATGGAATCCATCCATTAGGTTTGATTTAGGTCAAGGACTTGATTTCATAGAATCGCACAGTTTGGATTTCATCCGATAAAAAGTCAACTGTGCACAAAATCAAGTTTGACTTTTTGGAAATTTTCACAAATATGGTTCCCCTAAGTCAAAAATAATGTTAATGTATGATATTGATCATCATCCATCAAGAAAAATCAAGAAAAGTGAGGTTTCTTGCAAAAGGGGCAACCTTGAGAAACCTAAATTTTTCTAAGTTATGGAATAAAAGTGGTTTTGGTACCAACTTCCACGGACCATAACTTGAGATCCAAGCAACCATTTTGGGTGATCCAAAGCTGGATTTCTAGGTCTTTCTACACTCTACAAAAGCTTCAACTACCTCAGACTCCAATTCCTCATGGATTTTGAGTTATGAAATGATCAAAATGACAAAAACATGACAATGACACTTTTTCCAACACTTAGTGAAAATCTGCCTAAGTTACCAGCCTTGAACATCAATGTTCATGATGATTTTTCAATGGGATCCAAATAGTCTCAAAAGAAACTATGATCAAACATGTTTTGTATCTTATGAGGGCTTTCTAAAAAGCACAAGAGCCTCCCATAACTCAACCTGATTAGGGAGATATGAATCCCTCAAAATCACCATTTCCAACTGTCTTGGACAAGGCAGATTTTGGCATTTTGCTCGATTTGGAAAAATTGAGCAACTCCAAGCATTGTCATCCATTTGGAACATTTGAGGATAAAACAAAAGGAGAATGATCTGATCCCCAAGCATCCAAAGTCCAAGAATCTACATTAGCCAAAACAAACCTAAAAAGGCTAAAAAGGTGCCTAGACTCCAATTTTGTTTCAATGCATTTAATGGATACACCAAGGTGGCATGGACTGACACATTCCTAACTGAATGAGTCAAGGATCAACATTGAATCAAAGGACCATAGGCCTATGCCCTAACCTCAAGTCAATGGCTAGAGGAGACTTGAGATTCCATTTGCTCAACATTGGCCAAAGGCCTGCTGCAGCTGCCTTTCACTATTGCTTGCAAAACAAACTTGAAAAACTATAAATAGAGCTCAATTGTGATCAGTTTGAGTACACCAAAGCACTACAACACCTGCTTTCCTCAAAACCTCTTTCTTTAGGCCAAAATTCCTTCTTTTGCAAGGTATCTCTGAGTTTTTGAGTTAGAGAGCAATTCCACCACAACTCATGATCCAAACACCTCTAATATGTTGTATCTAAGTTGTTCAAACACTCACTTGTGACCTGAAACACCAAAATTACAAAGTCTACTTCCAAAACCTCAAAATTGGACTTTTCTGCATTTTTCAAGCCATGTCTTGATTCAGTCACTTCCAAAACTAAAAAAAGCCTCAAACACACTCCAAATTTCATCCTCAAACTATCCCAAATGGTTCCCCTCATCTGGAACACCATTTGAGAGAGTTGCCATATTGGTCACTTTTGCCCCTTTTGCAAGAAAGTGCCACAACTTGTTCATGATGATTCCAACTGGTTCTAATCATTCTAAAAGCTTCTAAGGGATCAATTGAGAGTGTCCAAAGCATCAAATTACTTCTGGGACAAGGAACTTGGCAGATAACACAAAAAGCTCCAAGAGGTAAGTGCATGACTACTTGAACTCTTTGAATTATGCATTCCTTTGATGTCCATTGATCATAAACATCTCATACATGTTGTATATGTTGTGTTTGAACCAATTTGCCACGTAATTCTTGCATGTACCATGAGATAGCATAGAACATGTAAAAATAGGCCTATTTTGAAATCACTATCAGATTTTAAGGAGGAAACATTTTATGAAAATTCCAAGGGCACCATTGGATTCCTCATGAAATTCTAAGTCAGATGCACCAAAATTTTGTCCCAATCCATGGAGAAATGAGAAAGTTAGAGGCTTCACGTAAATTGCCCAAAAGTCTGCCTTGCCCAGGCCTAGAAAGAAGGCATGCCTTATGAATTAATGGGGTGGATTTGATACACGGATGTATCACCACCCCAGTGGTAGTGTGCATGTGTGTTTGTTGCCAAGGTCGTGGGTTCAAACCCCACCCAGACCATTTTTCCATTTTTCTTTGTTTTTGCTATTTTTTCCATATTTTCATGTTTTTGTTAATTAATTGAAAAATTAATTTCTCCCTCAATTTTAATTATTTTTTATTGATTTTTTTTTTTGAAAATTCACAAAAACATTAAAATATTTTATTCCATGGAAATTTCACAAAAATATTATATATTTCATATATTTGTTATTTTTGTAAAGAATTATATTTTTTATTTGTTTTTAAACATTAAAAATATTTCTTTCTCTTGGTTTTGCAAAATTCAAATGATTTTTAAATCATCCCATGATTGAAACAAGATTTTCCAAATATAAATCCAAAATCACAACCTTTTTTCACATATTTGATTATTTTAATTGAATTTTTATTCAACTAAAATACATTTTAAAACCAAAAATTACGGTTTTGATCACTATCTCCCTAACAAATCTTTTTAAACATCTTTGGGCCTCTAATAGAGTGTAAGACCCAACCCCTTTTTAAAACCTTTTTGGGCCTCAGTCATTGTATAAGACCCACAGCGATTTCAAAAATCTCGGCGCGATCGCCAGTTTAAAACAAAATCATCTGGGCCTACCCTTGTGTTGTAAGTCCCATTCCTTTTCTTAAAAACACTTTTGGGCCTCTAATAGAGTGTAAGACCTATCCCTTGTAAATATAAAACTTTTTTTGGCCTCAGTCATTGTATAAGTCCCACTGTGTTTTCAAAATCTCGGCGCGATCGTTGCTTTTCAAAACATTTTCATCTGGGCCTACCCTTGTGTTGTAAGTCCCATTTCTTTTCTTTTTTCAAACTTTTGGGCCTCTCCTTGAGTTGTAAGACCCATTCCTTTGTACAGAAAACGTTTTTGGGCCTCAGTCAATGTATAAGCCCCAGTACACTATATAAAACAACGGTACGATTACTGTTTTTCATCAGGGTTTCTCCTTGAGTATAAGTCCCAATCTTTTCAAAAGCAACTGCCCTTTTGATTTAGGTTCAAACTCCTAGTTGTTATCAAAACTTTCTTTAATTTCTTGAATAACTAACCATACAGCTGTTACAATGGAAGCTTGCTCGCCTGTAAGTTTTATCAGCTTTCATTTACATGCTTTCATATATATATATATATATATATATATATATATATATATATATATATATATATCAAATTGTTTGTGCTTGAAGCTTGCTCACCTGTAAGTCCTTCTTTCATATCCTTTTAAATACTTGTCATATATGAATTGTATATATACTTGTATATTTGCTTAGAGTTTTCCCCGGCAACTAGGTCTAGAACTAGGTAAAGCCAGTTGGTCACTCATTAATACAGTCAAAACTAGATCCCCATAGGATTTCCAGATACAGTCTTGCCTTCTCTTGGGCTTAAACAATATGGAACAAAGAGAAAGGCATTATTCCCGGTGAAACTTTTCTCAGACTGTCACTATTAGAAATTGTCAGAGAAATTCATTCCTCAGAGAGGATTAATTCTCGGTGAAACCTCTCTTGAATTTCTTCAAACCCTAGAACTGCTCACTAAAGGATTAATTCTCGGTGAAACCTTTTTTGAAATTTTCTTTAGTTTGGACCCACGGGCTTCCTAAAAAGCATCCCCGCCTCCTCTTGGGCTTTGTACAAGGACCCTCCGGCTTCTTAGAAGTTCTCATGCCTTCTCTTGGGATTAATACAAGGACCCTGAAGGTCACTTAAAGGTATAGGACAGAACTTAGTCATCCTTTTCTAGAGCAGTCTTTCTTGAGTCAAAACCTCCGACCAATTTAGGGTTGATTCTCATCCCTTAAAACACCTGCCTCCTCTTGGGCATCATACAAAGATAAAATCATCCGTACCAGTAGACTTGGACAGTCTAATCCCTTCTTGGATCTCAAAGACATTCTCAAGTTCCTTACAAACATAGGAGAAACCCTGGTCATTTAACCAATCCCCAGTAGAGTTAAAACTCTCACAGGATCTAAAACTCAGTCTTTTATCCTAAATTATCCCTAGCCATGGTCAGTTTATCATCAGTATAACACTATCCCAAATCAGAACCTCAAGGCATCTGATATCTCACCCCTTTTGTAAATCCTCAGCAAGAGTTGATTCCCCATTTAGACCTGCCTCTGGATCTCAATAATCCTCAGCAAAAGATAACCTCCTCTTAGGCTTTGTATAAAGATTTCTTTCTTTGTTCTTCCCCAGCAAAGATAGCCTCCTCTTAGGCTTTGCATAATGATCCTTTCTTCCCTCAACAAAGTTAGCCTCCGCTTGGGCTTTGTACAAAGATTTTCCCTTGCTGAGCTAACCGTTTCAGACTCTCTTGTTGAGTCAATTACTTTTCAGACTCTCTTGTTGAGTCAATCACCTTTCAGACTCTCTTGTTGAGTAAATCACCTTTCAATACTCTCTTGTTGAGTAAACCCTTTTAGCCTCAATCTTGGGCTATATACAAGACAGATAAAAACACTTCCTTGTTGAGTCAATCTTTTTCAGCCTCCACTTAGGCTTGGTATAATGATTTCCCCTAACAGAAGTTAGCCTCCTCTTAGGCTCTATATAATAATTTCTCCATCTTGGTCAGCCTCAATCTTGGGCTTTGTACAAGACACCATATAAATTTCCCTAAGCAGAGTCAATCCTCTTTTCAGCCTCAATCTTGGGCTTTGTACAAGACAGATAATACTCTCTAGCAGAGTCAAAACTCCTCTCAGCCTCAATCTTGGGCTTTGTACATGACACCTAAAACTATCCTCAGCCGAGTTATTAAAGTCTCATTTTAGCCCCAATCTTGGGCTTTGTACAAGACAGATAAAGATTTCTTTCCCACAGAGTCAGTCTTCTTTTCAGCCTCAATCTTGGGCCATGTACAAGACACATACAAACCCTCCTCGGCGGAGTCAAAATCTCTTTTAGCCTCAATCTTGGGCTTTGTACAAGACAGACAAAATATTTTCCCTGGAAAAGTGAAACTTTTAGCCTCCTCTTAAGCTTTGTATAATAATATCCCCCAAAGAGTCAGTCTCTTTTAGCCTCAATCTTGGGCTTTGTACAAGACATATATAAACACTCTCTTGTTGAGTCAGTCTTTCAAAGCCTCCTCTAAGGCTTTGTGTAAGGACTTCCCTAGTGGAGTCAATCAATATCTTAGCTTTAAACTTGGGCTTTGATCAAGGCACACAAAAATCAACATCCCTTCAGAGGAAATCAAAATCTCTGTAGGAAAACATTTCTCTGTGTTATCACATATCAAAACAAATAACTTAAAACAAACCTTAATCCCAGATAACTGCTGTAAGGGGCACACTTGTTGATTCAAATATCCAAGCTGTCGTCCATCTCTTATTCTGGTAAAACCCTTTCTTCCATCTAATTGATGTAAGTGGCAAGCCTCTGGATTATTTACATCCACGCCACTGTCCCTCTCTTAGCATGAGAAATTCCTAAGGAAAAATGGCATTACTCTACATTGAATTAGTGTTTTCCACTTCAGGACAAATCCCCATAAAGGAAATTATGGCATTGCTGGATTCTCATATCCTAGTTAAAGTAATCCTCCTTTATAAACAGTCACCCAACAACTGTGATAAACAGACAAGATGTCTCCCCTTTAGAGATGACAAGTTCTCTCTCAGTCAAACCCTTTAGCTTCAATCTTGGGTTTGAACAAGACACAAATACTCCTTTTAGCTTCAGTCTTGGGCTACGATTGCTCTGATTTCCCGGTTTCTTTAAAATGGGAATACGTAGGCATGAGATTGTGAAATCTTAGCGAGCATACCAATAAAAAACTCTAGGTCCAGTACCTTCATACTAATCAAACACTCTAGGTCCAGTACCGTCACACCAATCAAAACTGAGGTCCAGTACCTCACCAAAATCATCAAAAACTCTCTCTCTCTTTCTCTCTCTCTCTCTCTCTCTCTCTCTCTCTCTCTCTCTCTTTCTCTCTCTCTCTCAAACAAGAAACTTTCCCAACCCATCAACAGATAAACACCATCAAGTACAAAGCAGAACCTAAAACTAACAACCTGTGGATAACCTCATATAGGATGGGCAATTGACAATTCCCCATTGTATAACCTGACCCCGGACCCCCCAATCTCTTTAAGCGTTTGTTCAGTTAAACATCCGCATGCAAGGTTAGTTTTAGATAGCTTCCCTTCCCCTTCTAGCTTCACGGGATAAATAAGAAATCAGAAAGTAACACTCTTCAGAAATCAGAAAGTAGCACTCTTCCTCCTGATTGGTATGTGTTCCAATCTCATTTGATCTGATTGATAACCAGGGCTAAGTCTCCATACACATCAGAGTTCTTAATCTTTAAGTCAATTGCTTCTTCGAGACCCATGATACAAGCTTCGTATTTGGCCTCGTTGTTTATACACTTGAATGTCAATCTGGAAGTGAAAGGAATATGGGTACTCTGAGGTGTTATGATGATTGCCCCAATTCCATTTCCATAATGATTGACAGCTCCATCAAAGATTAGTCCCCATTGGGAACTTGGTTCTGGCCCTTCACTGGGTAGCAGTTCATCGCAATCTTTCATTTTTAAATACATGACATCTTCGTCTGGGAATTCAAATCCGACTGATTCTCGATCGTCAATCGGTTGATGAGCCAAATGATCGGCTAAAATACTTCCTTCGACGGCTTTCTGAGCATGGTACTCGATGTCGTATTCTGATAACAACATCTTCCAACGGGCGATCCTTTCCGTGAGAGCAGGTTTTTCAAAGACATACTTGACTAATTCATTTCTGAAATTAACCAAGTAGTGTGACAAATTAGGTCCTGGCGAAGACGTTTGGCTGCCCAAGCTAGAGCACAACAAGTTTTCTCGAGCATAGTGTACCGAGTCTCACAGTCAGTGAATTTCTTGCTTAGGTAGTAGATGGCAGACTCTTTTCTTTTTGTTTCGTCTTGTTGGCCAAGTACACAGCCCATTGAGTCTTCCAAGACTGTTAGGTATATGATCAGTGGTCTCCCCTCCACTGGAGGTGACAGGATAGGTGGGTTCAATAGATACTCTTTGATACTTTCAAAGGCGGTTTGGTAATCTTCTGCCATACGCAATTCTGATTCTTTTTGAGTAATTTGAAGATTGGCGCGCATGTCACTGTCATGAGGGATATGAATATTGATATGTAATTCAAACGTCCCAGGAATCCTCTGACTTGTTTCTCAGTCTTTGGAGAAGGAATTTCTTGAATGGCCTTGACTTTGTCAGGATCAACCTCAATTCCTTTCTGGCTGACGATGAACCCTAGCAGTTTTCTTGAGCGGACACCGATTGTGCACTTGTTGGGATTCAAGTGGAGTTTGTACTTTCTTAGATGCTCAAATAGTTTGGACAGGTGGGTCACCTGCTCCTCCTCTGTTATAGATTTGGCAATCATGTCATTGACATACAACTTGATCTTTTTGTGCATCATGTCATGAAACAGAGTAGTCATGGCCGTTTGATAGGTTGCCCCGGTGTTCTTTAAACCGAACGACATTACCTTGTAATAAAAGGTGCCTCATGGGGTGATGAACGAAGTTTTCTCTATGTCTTCCGGCGCCATTTTGATTTTATTATAGCCCGAGAATCCATCCATAAAGGAGAATACTTTGAACTTTGATGTACTGTCTACCAGCATGTCTATGTGCGCTAAGGGAAAGTCATACTTTGGACTGGCCTTGTTCAGATCCCTGTAATCTACACACATTCTGACTTTTCCGTCCTTTTTCGAAACTGGCACTATGTTGGCTAGTCATTGAGGATATTCTGAGGTGGCGACGAAACCCGCGTCAATCTATTTCTGCACTTCCTCTTTGATTTTGATGGCCATGTCTGGGTGAGTTCTCCTCAGTCTTTATTTCACCAGCGGACATTCTAATTTTAGTGGTAAGTGATGTTCGACGATGCTGGTATCCAACCCTGGCATGTCCTGATAAGACCAAGTGAATACATCGGGAAATTCTTGGAGAAGTTCTATCAAGTCTTCTTTAACAGTTAGACTGAGCAGTGCCCCAATCTTGACTTATTTTTTCTCTTCTTCTGAACCCAAGTTGACTGTTTCTAACGGCTCTCTGTGAGGTTCAATGGACCTTTCCTCTTGTCTGAGTAATCGAGAGATCTCTTTCGGAATTTCTTCGTCTTCTTCTTCTTCAGCCTAAAATACTGGGAATTCAAAGTTGGGAGAAGGCATTGGATCGTATGTTTCAATAGGGTTTAGAACAAGCAATCTGCATGACGTGATGATTTGTTTTTAGAAGAGATAGAGAGAATGCAAGAGTGTGTGCAGTGTATTCTCCGAAAAATGCTTGTTTTTATTTTGAGTTGTTTTTAGGATTACCATTTTCTGAAAAAACGAAAAATGAAAACAACAATAAATGTGGAAATTACAAAACGACGTTTATTTATTTATGATTTGGTCGATTATTGAAACTACAGCCCTATAAAACCAAACTCTGTCGCTTTGGGCGAAGCAAAGAGGGACTTTACAGAAAGTGAGCCCTATCAAAACATCTGTTTCACCTGGGCAGGGTGACAGGTTAAAACAAAGATGGCAATTACTTAGAATTATGAACGACTTTCGGGATATCGACAGCAACCCGTTGGCGGCGAACTCCTCGGTGAATCACAAAGTCTGGTACCTTCTTTCTTGGCTTGTCTACAGAAATGACGCTGATTTCTGACAGAGCAGGATCGTTGGAGTCTTCCTCCTAGGCAGATTTGTCGTATACAAACTCTTCTATTGTATCTTGTACAGTATTTTCACTCTCAAGCTGATCTTCCCATCCAGTTGGCTGGATGTCTTCGAGCCTGATACAAGAGGTTTCAGGAGCGGTGCACTTGACCAAGAAGTCGTACTTGCCACTCGGTTTTCCTAAAGTGTCCCATACTTCGGTGGAACTGGAGGAGTCATTTTTCTCGATGACGTTGACCTCGGGAAAAGCATAGTTGATGACCTCTTGTCCTGCAATCTTTACAGATTCATTGTTGTGTTGGGTATCTTCGGAATGCCCTGAGTAATAATCCCATGATTTGTTGGGGACGCAGGTATTCTTTTCAATGATGTTCAGCTGATATGTATCGTTTGGATGACTCTTTTTCCCCAAGTCTTCTGGGTACGGCTGCCAGATAGGCAAGTCATCCATTGGGTCATAATAGTCATAGTCAAAGTTGTTTTTCATCAGAGTGTCATCCTCTAATGACTTTGGCGGAGCACGGCATCTTTCTGGATCATAATCTCCGTACATCATCTTGACATCTGATCTTGGTATATATCTCGGACTTTGCGTGGGAAAGAAAAATGGCGTATGCGCCTCTCCCTGAGACATATAACCGTCCTCGTTGAGATAGAACTTCCATTATTCATCTGTATCGGAGGAGTCACCCTCATTGATTGTATGTACTTCTTGAGACACTGGGTGAAAGATGCCTCCACTGTGGAAGAAGTCCTGAATAGGATGAAAAATTTCATCGTTAGTAGTAGTCTGGGTACAGTTTGAGGAAAAACCAACACCTTTCTTTGTCTTATTATCCGTAGGAATGACAAGATGTCCCCATCCTTTTTCGTTGTTACTTTCGATTACTTTGAGAGCGTCTTTGTATGAGGAAATTGTAATACCCCAAAATTTGCTCTCCCTTTTTGTCATCATAGCATGGCATTATCATTTATCATATCATATCCACCTCATTAGACTCAAGAGAGGAGAAAAGGTAAAACCTATGTGAACTAAGACTCAATCCTAATTGATTATTTAAGGGAGTGATCCTAATGGTTTGTGAGGTTTCAAAATCTAGATCTAAAGAAAGAATGAATTAAACAATTCACTTCTAAAGTAGAAGATGAATTGTAATTCAAAAGGGAAAGCGATGAGTTGTTAAAAGAAAGCACATAAGTGCTTAACAAAACACAAGATGGAATTGTAAAAGAGATGAAAGGAAAGAAGTTTGAATGTGGATTCTTTATCCACACTCAATTGAAACTTACCAAAGCCCCTACATGGTTAGTAAACATGTATAAGAAGTATAAGAAGTAAAAGAACATTTAATGCACCAAAAAACTCAAAAGAATTAGGTGAGAAACCAAATCCTAATGTCACAACCAGAATGTACATCATATGGAAAACAAATTATTATTATCAAGCAAGTCCAAGTGAGCAAGCAACAAACATCATCCATGGCATTAGAACATGTTACCACAAGAAAAGGAAGATGAAAGATGAAAAGGAATGACAGAACATGCATAAATGGAACATGTAATCTAAGGATCAGAATTGAAATGAAATAAAAAATGATTCACTAACATCTCACAAGTATTTATGAAGTAAACATCAAGACATTTAAGAAGTGATAGAAAAAGTAGAATTGAAATGGAAGTTCAAAAGAGAACACAAGTACAAACACAACATGTTAAAGGTGCACAAGGTTCAAATGAAAGTCAACATGCAAGGATGACATATAATATGTATCAATGACCTATAATGTCAAGTGAATGGTTCACCAAATATGCAAATGATCATGCAAGTATGTACAAAAGAAATCATGTAAACATGCACAAAGATTACAATGATATGACATGTTATCATGCTTCAAATGAAATGTCATAAACAAAAGTCAAATGAGTTCATGAGAATTATTCAAACATGGTATTGAGGTACACAAACCATAAATGAATCACATATCAAAATAGCATATAAAAATTCAAGGCAAAAAGGTTTTATACAATGCACTTAGGTCAAATATACACATCATACAAAGTAACACAAAAATGAACACCAAACATGCCATAACAAGACCTAAAAAATAAAATAAAAATCATATGACATACTTCAAGATGTTAATGACTCAATACAAAAAGAAGAGCATCAAGACAATATTTAATGATCCAGAACAAAATTAAACAAATTCATGTATCACTTTAAGCATGCACACCAAAGAAATTCAAAGAGAATTATGGAGCAGGGGCAAAAATGTCATAAAATCAAAAAATAAAATCACCAAAAATTTTATAAATGTTTTATTGATGTTCATGAATTTTTGTGGAATTTTATAATGAAGTTTGGTATTTTTAAAAATTAAAAAGCAAACGTGTATGAAGATGGAAAAAATAAAATGACATGTAAATGTGAAAGGGGGTGCAAACATAGTAAACTAACAGTTCAGATGATTGGGTTTTGAAAGCGTGAGGGTGTGATTAGCAATCAGATATAAGTTCCAACACTCTCCACAATTTGAGGCTAACACTTCATTCTAACTTTTTCTCTCAAACACTCTCACATTCTCTCCATTATCTCTCTCTGATTCTGCACGATTTTTCTTCCTTTCTCAATCATCTTCATCCATTCTGAGCCCTTTTTGTCATCATAGCATGGCATTATCATTTATCATATCATATCCACCTCATTAGCATTGCATTGCATTTAACATAGAAAAATGAAGCATAACAACCTTCTTACCATCAGGGCATGTGATCAGGTGGAAGGTGGACAATCAAGGAACCATTCTAAGCACAAAAAGGTCAATCAAGTTTCCTCAAGGCAAGCCAAGAGGTCTTTCATGTCTCATACTATCTCAATTGATCATCCACAACCTCAAGAATGAGAGATTCAATAGGAGATTGAAGCATTACATCTTTCACTATGCAAGAGGTTCAAAAACTGAAGGAAAACCCTCAAAAGAGATATCTCATTGATCCAAAATCATCCTCAAATGGCATCTCTCATCATCCTTTAAGAGGATACACAACATACTCTGAGGAATTTGAAATTGAAGACTGCACATTTTTCTCCTAGGAGGTGGGCACCAAAATTAGGGTTTCCCATTAAATCAGGGAATCTTTGATTTTTTGGACAAAACTTGATGTCATGGTATTCTACATGTTCTTAAGTGTATGGATGTGGAAAATTGCCTCTCAATTGGTTTTAGAAGTGGTTCAATTGGAAAAAAGATCAAAAATCAGGAAATTTGGGGACAAGTCAAATAATCAGAAGAAAAAGTCAACTCTTGACTTTTTGAGCCCAAAATCATGAAATTCATGTTACATATGTCCAATGTACAAAATTTGGTCAAGAAACTCCAAAGGAATCATGAAAAAATCAAGATGTGGAAAGTTGCCATTTTTGGATGAAGAAGGGTTACTAAATATAGCAAGTTTTGGCCATTTTGCATCAGAGTTTGAACCAAGGCCATTTAAATGTGAAGCATCAAATGAAAATTCCACTCGGCCACAACAAAAGATCTTGTTTTAAGCTTCAAATCCATGTGTAGAACATCTCCATTGGATAAAGATTGAGTGAGATATGCTTGATCAAAGTTTGAGCAAAGTAGGTTCAAAACTAGGTCATGACCAAGGATTTTTAGGTCACGCGCACCTCATTTTCTCAAACAGTTGGTGGGAAAAATGTATGGATCAATTTCTCATGGTTAAAGGCCTCAAATGGAAAATCTTTCAACATCAAAGTTGTTCCTCTATGTGAGATCTTAAAAGTTGGTGTTTATCAATCTTTCATCTAATCAATGGATTGGGAGTTATGATGGTCCAAAGGCATGGTGATCGTGACTGAAACCCAGGCGCCATTTTTGCCTTGCCATGCTTCAAGTCACATGCTCATGAAGCCAGATTTGTGTCTTGATGTTTTGAGCTACTTTTCACCATTTTACACACTTCCATTTGATTTGTTTTCAACACCAAACATATTCTCCAATATCTCCTCTTTCAAATGAATCCAAAATCTCATCAAATTATGCACTAGTTAGAGAGAATTTCACTTGCAAACCACCTCATGTTGGCACTGGTGCATTGACAGTTTAGTGCATGATTTTGGTTCAGTCATCCCACAAACACTTCATGAATTTTATTTCCCCATTTAGTCAAGCATATGTTACTTACACAATGCATACTATCACGTGCCATACATGGGAATAGAAAGAACAAACTTGCTTAGCAAGTTTCTGTCACAATAACCTCACCACCTCAGCTTCACTCTCATCCTCACCACAACTGTTATGAGCTTGACCTCACCATAACCCAGCCTTGGCTACTCGCCCCCTAACTAACTTGACTCAGTTAGTTAGGGTGGACTCAGTTTAACCACCTTGACTCATTTAACTCAACTCACTCAACCCTGATTAGAGCTCACTATAAAACAAAATCACACACTCCAATTTCATTTTTCAGCTTGATTCTTCTCATTTCACTCCAAAACACTCTCTTCTTCTCTCTCAATCTCACCATTGAACTGATCCTCGAGCTTCACTTTATTCCTTTCACTTCAGAATCTCTCTGATTCTCTCTCAATTTCTCAACACTGCAACTTGTTTTGAAGATTGGTTTCAACCTTTTCTCCATTGAATCATCATAAATTTCTACATCTCAGCCTTTATTTGGCCAAGTGAAGATTGTAGAAGAGACAATACCTCTGGTTTTCTGAAGAACACTTCAAGGTTTCAAAACTTCAGGTACGAATCTCCACCATTATAGACTTAATGTGAAGTTGTTTTCAGGTTCTTGAAGCTTCTTATAAGCTCAAGAACTTGTCTGGCTAGTTGATAGGCCTTTTGAGGCATAGTTGAAAAGTTAGGGCAAATCTTCCTCTGTTCGATTCTCTCATCTCATGAGCATTTTGTGCATTTTGTCTTTGGATTCGTGCTCTCCACTACTTCCTCTTCATTTTGGTGTATTGTTTGTGAGATTCTGGAAAACTTGAAGTTGCAGACGGTGGTGGTATGGCCGGAGAAGGTGACCGGAAGTCACCTCCGGCCGGTGACTGTAATTGCTAGGGTTTTGTCTTGTTTTAATCGTGTCCGTCCATTTTCTATGATCGTGAGGCTTGTATGATGACAGCACATTAAAATTCATGTGATCCTCACGTGCGTTTTTTCTGATTTCATTTAAACATTATGTGGTGTGGTGCATTGTATGTTGTGTGGTCATTCACATGTGCGCGTTGATGTTGTGTACTTTGACTTTCGTTTGACTATGACTTAATCTGATGGCTTGGAATGTATTGACTCTCGTTGACTGAAGTGCATGCTTGTTATTGTGTTATGCGCTTATTGGACTTAAATCTGATTGCTAATCACACCCTCACGCTTTCAAAGCCCAATCATCTGAACTGTTAGTTTACTATGTTTGCACCCCCTTTCACATTTACATGTCATTTTATTTTTTCCATCTTCATACACGTTTTCTTTTTAATTTTTAAAAATACCAAACTTCATTATAAAATTCCACAAAAATTCATGAACATCAATAAAACATTTATAAAATTTTTGGTGATTTTATTTTTTGATTTTATGACCTTTTTGCCCATGCTCCATAATTCTCTTTGAATTTCTTTGGTTTGCATGCTTAAAGTGATACATGGTATTGTTTAATTTTGTTCTGGATCATTAAAAATTGTCTTGATGCTCTTCTTTTTGTATTGAGTCATTAACATCTTGAAGTATGTCACATGATTTTTATTTTATTTTTTAGGTCTTGTTATGGCATGTTTGGTGTTCATTTTTGTGTTACTTTGTATGATGTGTATATTTGACCTAAGTGCATTGTATAAAACCTTTTTGCCTTGAATTTTTATATGCTATTTTGATATGTGATTCATTTCTGGTTTGTGTACCTCAATACCATGTTTGAATAATTCTCATGAACTCATTTGACTTTTGTTTAAGACATTTCATTTGAAGCATGAAAACATGTCATATCATTGTAATCTTTGTGCATGTTTACATGATTTCTTTTGTACATACTTGCATGATCATTTGCATATTTGGTGAACCATTTGTCGCTCCCGGGATTTTCATCCAAGTACAAACGCGAAAGTGGCACCGAACAGAGTCGCCAGCAATGTGTATTTATCCCAAGAGAGGGAAAGGAAACACCGCATAAACCTGAAGAGAAGGAAAAAGCATGGTCTTACGACCAAGAGAAGTGGGTAAGGGAGTCGGTTACGCGAGAGGAAGGTATTAGCACCCCCTCACGTCCATCGTACCCGATGGGATCCACGCTTGCTTGTCTCGATCAAAGGGTGTAAAGAAAGGAATACTGAGAAAGAACTGAAAAAGGAAAGGAGAAAGAGAAACAAATGTAGGGAAAATAAAAGAAGTGCTCGCATGGGCCCTACCCCACTGCCTACGTATCTCATCGGGAGCATGAGAATCAGAGCGACGTAGTTCCCCTCACTAGGGATGAATTGTTTGTGTTTTTTAGAGAACGGCTGACGTTCTAGCTCAGGTGTTGCAGGCTCGCTGGTCCGAGTGCGTTACCATCTTGCAAGAGAACGAGTAGAAGCGCGTTCGTGCGTTGAGAGTGAATGAGATGAGAAAAGAATTCCCGAAGGAAAGACATTATTGTTTGTTTTTGTCTTTTAAGAGTTTTTTCATTTGTTTGCATATGATAGTGTATCTGAATCTTAGTCATTGGAATGTGTACATCCTCACATTCCAAGATGGAATGGGTAAGAAAGCACACTAAGAGTGAAGAAGACCCCCACACTTAGTTCCAATTGTCAAGGTTCAAACACACTAGCATACTTGTGTTTATTAAGTGTTTTGTTGATTAAGAAATGAAGAAGTGTTTTTTATTATTTGCACCTTCAACAAGTATTGCATTTAAGTCCCTCATACAAGATCAAATGTTTAACACATTGACCCAAGATGGGCTATATGCTATACATTCTAAGATTATAAGAGAAGACCCCTTATAACCTTTTCTTTATATGAAAGGCCTAAATGCAATAAATGCCTACCTTTATTATATGTTTTGAATTTTCTTTGAGATGAGAAAAGAGACTCAAGGGAGGGTAAAGGTAAAAATCTATATGGACTAAGACTCAATCCTAATTGATTAGTTAGGGGAGTGATCCTAAAGTTTGTGAGGTTTCAACCTAAAGTCTAAAGAAAGAATGAATTAAACAATTCACTTCCAAAATAGAAGATGAATTGTAATTCACAAGGGGAAAGTGATGAGTTATTAAAAGAAAGCACATAAGTGCTTAACAAAACACAAAAATGGAATTGTAAAAAAGAAAGGATAGAAGTTGAATGTGGATTCCTTATCCACACTCAATTGAAACTTACCAAAGCCCCTACATGGTTAGTAAACATGTATAAGAAGTATAAGAAGTAAAAGAACATGTAATGCATCATAAAACTCAAAAGAATTAAATGAGAAACCAAATCCTAGAGCCACAATCAGAATGTACATCATATGGACAACCAATGGTTATTATCATACAAGTGCAAGTGAATAAGCAACAATCATCACCCATTAGCATTTAAACATGTTACAAGAAGAAGGGATAGATGAAAGATGGAAAGAAATGAAGAGGACATGCATAAATGGAACATGTAAATCAACAACCAGAATTGAAAATAAATGAAAAATGGTTTATAAACATCTCAAAAGTATTTATGAATCAACCATCAAGACTTTCAAGAAGTAATAGAGGAAGAAGTGAGATGAAAACTCAAAAAGAAAGTGCAAACAATACATGTTAATGATGCACAAAGTTCAAATTGAAATGAACATGTAAAGATGACCTATAATGTGTATCAAAGACCTATAATATCATATGAATGGCTCACACAACTATGCAAATGCTCATACAAATATGCACAAAAGAATTCATGCAAACATGCACTACAGATTACAATGATATAACATGTTATAATGCTTTAAATGAAATGCATCAAACAAAAATCAAATGGCCTCATGAAAATTATGAAAATATGGTATTGGAGTTTACTAATCAGAGATGAATCACATACCAAAATAGCATATCAAAATTCAAAGCAAAATGACTTCAAACAAAGCAATTAGGTCAAGTTGAAATGTCATGCAAAGTGGTACAAATATAGGCCTCAAGACATGTCATAAAGTGACCTAAAAAATCAAACAAAAATCATCTAACATGCTTCAATGTATTAGTGAATCAATGCAAAAAGAACCATGCCAAAACAGTTTGTAATGAGCAAGAACAAAATTAAACAAATTCAAGTATCATGCTTAGGATGCATCTAAATGGAAATTCAAAGAAAATTATGGAACAGGGGTAAAAAGGTCATAAAATCAGAAAATAAAATCATGAAAAATTTCCTAAATGTTTTAAGAATACTCATGAATTTTTGTAGAATTTTATAATGTCATTTGGTATTTTTAATAAATGGAAAGCAAACATGTACAAAAAAAGGAAATAAAATAAAAAAAACGTGGAAATGGAAGGGGGTATGAACATAGCAATTGGACAGTGCAAACTGGTTTGGGCTTGAAAAAAAGGGGGTGGGAATAACACTCTGGCTTAGGTCCACTAAGCGCGCAGCCTATAGTAATAGTGGTGGAGCCTCAGTCAAATGTTGACTCAATCAGAGCCACATGATTCAGTCAACAAATGATAATCATACAAGTAATCAGATCTAACGAATCAAAATGCACACGCATGTTAATAATGATGAATGCACGCACACCAAACCAAGTCAAAGTCAACATTCAGAGAGAGAGAGTCACGTGAGAGGCATGAGGCTCATTTATGTGCTGGCCACGTATACACCCTAGGATTGAAATGATCTAACGGTTGTGACATGTTCTGGTTCTAAAACCCTAGCAAACCCTCACCGGCCGGAGAAGTACCTCCGGTCATCTTCTCCGGCCATCTCCGGCAACTGTACATGATCAAACATTCCAGAAATTCATAAAGTACACATCAAAATGAAGCTGAGGTTACACATAACACGAATATGACCTTAGAAAACATACATCATGCGCATACAGAGAGAAACGAGCACAAATAAATTGCCCTAGGTTTTGCAACTATGCTCTTAGAGAGCCTATCAACTAGCCAGATCACTCACACTGCTTCTATTAAGCTCAAATCAACATGAAACAAACTATAATCAGTGATTTAGATGCAAAAAAAATGGAGAAACAAGAACCTGAAACGTGGAGATTCTTAGATCTTCAGAAAACCAGAGATGAGATCTTGAACTCTTGAACTTGTTTGAGCAAAATAAATGCTCACAGACGCTTGAGAATGGAGAAGAAATCAACACTGAAATAAGATAGCTCTTGAGAAATTCACTCTGTTTCAGCTTGTTCTTGAACAATCATGCATACTTGCTGATGATGACGATTGAGATGAAGAAGAAATCGTGCAATGAGAGAGAGCTCAAAGAGAAAATTCAGAGAACACAGTGAGAATGATTTGTGAAATCTGTGGAAAAATGAATTAACCCCCCTCAATTCTATGAGCAGTGGAGCTTATATAATGTTGAGTTAATGTTTAACCAGTGTGGTTGATGGTTAGAACTCCAGTTAGAATGAGTTGGTTAAGTGAGTTCTGAGTTAACAGAATGAGTGAGGTTGTTAATGGCACGAGTTGGTGAGTTTGGTTAGAGTGTGGAGAAGCTCATGGAGTTATGGTGGTGTGTAGGAGAATGATGGTGATGTTATGTTGCTCTGATCTTGCAGCAGTGCTTGCTCTGCAAGTTTTCATTCTCTTGTTTGAACCAATATGGGATGGCTGGTACGTGAACATATAGCCTGTGCAGGGTGTATGTTTGATTAATTATGGTAAGGTTTTGGACATGTCATGGCTGATGTATGAAAAGAACAAATTGGTAACAGGTTTTGATTGGCTTGGTGTGGAGGGAAACTACTAGCATGATGTGACCTTTGGAGCACGATAACTTCATGAACAAGAAGTGAAATGGCAAGGTTTTTAGTTACTTGGAAAGGGGGAATGGAGAAGAACAAGATTGATGTTGAAAATGAATTGAAATAACACCTCTAAAGTCCTTAAAAATGATGATGAACATGCTTGGTTGCACCTGAGTTGGTATGTCGTCTAACCTGCCATCAACCACACTACATGCATATTAACAAGTCAGTTTAAAATCCTCTACTTTGCCTCATCATAACTCTCAAAATATTGAGCATATGAAAAAAACATAAACATCACTCTTGAAGTTCTCACATAGAGGAACAACTTTCATGTTGAAAGATTTTTCATTTGAAGCCTTTAAACATGATTAATTGATCCATACATTTTGCCCACCAACTGTTTGAGAAAATGACTGCGCGCAGACCTGGCCAAACTTGGTCATGACATAGCTTTGAACCTGCTTTCCTCCAACTTTGATCAATCATATCTCTCTCAATTTTTATCCAATGGAGATGTTCTACACATGGATTTGAAGCTTAAAACAAGATCTTTCATTGAGGCAGAGTGGATTTTTCATTTGGTGCTCCAAATTTAAATGGCCTTGGTTCAAATTCTGATGCAAAATGGCCAAAACTTGCTATTTTTAGTAACCCTTCTTCATCCAAAAATGGCAACTTTCCACATCTTGATTTTTTCATGATTCCTTTGGAGTTTCTTGATCAAATTTTGTACATTGGACATATGTAACATGAATTTCATGAATTTGGCCTCAAAAAGTCAAGAGTTGACTTTTTCCTCTGATTATTTGACTTTGCCCCAATTTCTCTGATTCTTGATCTTTCTTCCAATTGAACCACTTCTAAAACCAATTGAGATGCAATCTTCCACACATATACACTTAAGAACATGTAGAATACCATGACAACAAGCTTTGTCCAAAAAATCAAAGATTCCCTGATTTAATGGGAAACCCTAGTTTTGACCCCCTTTGGTTAGGAGGAAATTGCACATCTTCCAAATCCAAATTCCTCAGAGTATGTTGTGTATCCTCTTAAAGGATGATGAGAAATGCCACTTGAGAATGATTTTGAATCAATGAGCTATCTCTTTTGAGGGTTTTCCTTCAATTTTTGAATCTCTTGCATAGTGAAAGATGTAGTGCTTCAATCTTCCATTGAATCTCACTTCCTTGAGGTTTTGGAAGATCAATTGAGATAGTATGAGACATGAGAGACCTCTTGGCTTGTCTAGAGCCAACTTGATTGACCTTTTTGTGCTTTGAATGATCCCTTGATTGTCCACCTTCCACCTGATCACATGCCCTGATGGTAAGAAGGATGCCATGCTTCATTTTTCTATGTTAAATGCAATGCAATGCTAATGAGATGGATATGATATGATAAATGATAATGCCATGCTATGATGCCAAAAGGGAAGAGCAAATTTTGGGGTATTACAGCTGCCCCTATTCAAGCGCTGTAGACCTGAATGCCTGAAAGCAATTGCTTTCGGACTTTCAAGGTATATAGTGATTGAATACCAAATATAACCAAAAATTTGCTCTGGATAGTGAGGAAGAAAAGGGATATAAACCCAACGAGACTACTGGATTGAATCTTCGATGAAACGTCGGAGAGATCTGTCTTTTGAACGATGCCAGACGACTACTGGCTTGCCACGCTACTGGTGGACTTTAATACTGTCTTTTATGCAATTCCAGACGACTACTGGCCTGCCACGCTACTGGTGGACTTTAATGATGTCTTTTATGCAATTCCAGACGACTACTGGCCTGCCACACTACTGGTGGTCTTTAATAATGTCTTTTTGAACGACGCCAGACGACTACTGGCTTGCCACACTACTGGTGGACTTTAATAATGTCTTTTATGCAATTCCAGACGACTACTGGCCTGCCACGCTACTGGTGGACTTTGCAGCTTCGTGCCACCCGAAGATGGACTTTTTCCAATCCACTGTTGGATTTTTGCCACCCGAAGACGGACTTTTGCCAATCCACTGTTGGACTTTTGCCACCCGAAGACGGACTTTTGCCAATCCACTGTTGGACTTTTGCCACCCGAAGACGGACTTTTGCCAATCCACTGTTGGACTTTTAGCTGCTTTGCCACCCGAAGATGGACTTTTGCCAATCCACTGTTGGACTTTTAGAATATGCCACCCTTAGATGGACCTTTCGCCAATCCACTGTTGGACTTTAAGAATTTGCAAAATTGTATTACTCTCTGCATCCGTGTCAGACATCTCTGCTGATTCTGCTGAGGAACAATGATCAATGACTTGACTTTAGAGGTTCCTGAGAGGATAATATCTCTGCTGGCGAATGGATGAACAATCCGTCTGCTTCGAATTGTCAAGCTTGCCAACAATAAATTGGACTTTAAGATATGAGGGAATGATGACTCTGCCAGGAATTATTCCATCTGTTTGGGGCTGGATTCTAGTCACAGCAACTCCGCTGGGGATGAGAATTTTTGAATGACGTCCTGCTGGGGAAATGAGCCATTAAAACTCTGCTTGGGGATTTAATCAACCCAAAATCCTTTATAGGGATTATCAACCTTCTGACCCGGCTGGGGAAAGACTGTGCCATCCTTGTTGAGGAATAGATCCTGCCGATCTTATAAACTTCTGCGGGGAGAACGACAACTCAGCTGGAGAGTATTGCTGACAAGATTCGATGCTGACATTTGTGGGGATACCATGACCAGAGATACGATCTTGCTGGATATCAGGGCTACTCTGCCAGGGATATGCAAATCCTGGTTAGAACATTCTACTGCAACTTGCTAGAAAGAGTCCTTAGAGATCTGTTGGGGAAACCCAAAGCAAATCCACAGTAGTCTGCTGAAGAATATGACTGTCAAGCTTAGGATGAGTACCACAATGCCCCATGTTAGGCGAGCTTTCCCTTTGGACAATTCCGTTGGGGATGACGAGTTTATAACAAACTCTGCTGGAGAAAACTGCTTTAAAGCGTCTCGTGTTGGGGAATGCCTTTTGAGAGAATTTTACAGAAGACCAACTGTCCTCAAACTCTACTGGGGGTGACCAACACTTCATGCTGGGGAAACAATCATGCCCCATGCTTGGACAACACAACAATTCGTCCCCGCAGAGGATGTCATAAGAGGATTTTACAGAAGATCTAACCTCTTCAAACTCTTGTGACTTCGCTGGGGATAATGACCATCAGTTTCGGTGTCGACGAGACCACTCTTTTGGGGAACCTGTGACCGTTATCGACATAGAAAAGCTTGTAGCTGTTGGAAATACTATATGAGAGAATCGACTTAATAAGATGCAACGGTACCCAGCTGAACTTAATTCACTGATATCGACCCGTTATACACAATCGTCGACCGAACGATGAACGCCGATCTCCTTACCCATAATTGCCCCAGTCTTTTGCGTGGGGTGATTTATTGCTGGTCTTGTGCTTAAAATCATCTGCACCTGCTACCTGCAACAAAAGAATATGCCCACATGCCCCGAATATTGCATGGCTAGAATCCACCATCCGGGAGTATTCAACATTCGAAGTAATTTCAAATGTTTTTTCTGCGCATGTTATTGTAAGGCTGCCATGTTTTCAAATGCAATGTTTTATCAACAATTAGGACGTTTTGGCAAACAAAGCAATAAAACAAAAATAGAAAGCTTTTTACTGAAATTCAATTTATTGACTGAGAGCCCAGAATAGGCAATTACATTTGGAAGCAATCCCTGGAAAGAGGTGATCGCTGAAAATTGAGAAAAGAAACTATCCTAATGGCAATGTGAAAACGGAATTCCACTGAGTTTCCATTCTGCTATGACCAGTATGTCTTCAAAACTCCCCGACCTTGCCTTCTGAGGAATGATCAGACCGATTCCTATCCTTCAGAACGTCAGTTGTTCAAACGGTGATAGGGTACAGATAACTCAAACCGTAGTCATTCGCTTAAATCCCTCTTTTGTGTGGACCGCCCTTTCAGGTTTTCGATCCACCAGGATACCCTTTTTTGCCTAAGTTGCCCTTTCGGGTTTTCAACTTACCGGGTGTACAAAATTTTTTCAATTATATCCCTAATTTTTGCCCGAACCTTATTCTGTTTTTGGTTCGCCGGGATGCCCTTTTTTGCCTGGATTTTTTTTATTTTTATTATCCAGCGGGTCTATTCATGCGAAGTATTTTTTGACTACGTCCGAGTTGACAGGGGATGAAAAGTCTTCGCCATCCATGGTTGTAAGCAATAAAGCTCCGCCCGAAAAGACCTTTTTAACCACGAATGGACCTTCATAATTAGGAGTCCATTTGCCCCTGTGATCTGTATTGGGAGGAAGGATCCTTTTGAGTACCACATCTCCGACTTTGTAAACCCGAGGACGCACCTTTTGGTCAAATGCCTGTTTCATTCTGCGCTGATATAGTTGCCCATGACATACAGCCGCCAATCGCTTTTCCTCAATAAGGCTCAGCTGATCAAATCTGGCCCGTACCCATTCAGCTTCATCTAGCTTAACATCCATCATGACTCTGAGGGACGGAATCTCTACTTCAACCGGTAGCACTGCCTCCATACCATATACGAGTGAGAATGGGGTTGCCCCAGTGGACGTGCGTACCGACGTTCGATACCCATGCAAAGCAAATGGTAACATCTCATGCCAATCTTTGTACGTGACAACCATCTTCTGTACAATCTTCTTGATATTTTTGTTGGCCGCTTCGACCGCGCCATTCATCTTTGGGCGGTACGGAGAAGAATTGTGATGTTCGATTTTGAAGTCCCGACATAACTCAGCCATCATCTTATTGTTCAAATTAGAACCATTATCAGTAATGATTCTTTCGGGAACTCCATATCGGCAAATGATATCCCGTTTTAAGAAACGAGCGACCACTTGTTTTGTAACATTGGCATAGGATGCGGCTTCAACCCATTTGGTGAAGTAATCAATTGCCACCAAGATGAAACGATGACCATTGGAAGCTGTAGGCTCAATCTTTCCGATCATATCAATGCCCCACATGGCAAACGGCCAAGGCGACGACATGATGCTCAACGGATTTGGAGGCACATGCACCTTGTCCGCATAGATCTGGCATTTATGGCATTTGCGGGCATATTTACAACAATCTGACTCCATAGTCAACCAATAATATCCCGATCTTAACAACTTTTTAGCCATCGCATGCCCTCCGGCGTGAGTACCGAAAGAGCCTTCGTGCACTTCAATCATCAACAAGTCTGCTTCATGTCTATCCACACATCTAAGCAGGACCGTGTCAAAATTTCTTTTATACAGCACGCCATCTTTGTTCAAGAAGAAACTACCAGCTAACCTTCTCAATGTCTTCCTGTCTTTGGACGATGCCCCTGACGGGTACTCTTGACTCTTTAAGAAACACTTAATGTCATAGAACCATGGCTTGTCATCAGACGCTGCATCGACCGCAAACACAAATGCTGGTCTGTCAAGGCGGGATACCTCAATCTTAGGTACATGGTTCCATCCTTGCACTTTGATCATGGAAGACAAAGTGGCCAAGGCATCCGCGAACCTATTCTCATCTCGAGGAATATGGTACAGTTTCACTGTTGTGAAAAATGTCAGCAATCTCCTCGTATAATCTCTATACGGCACTAGATTTGCTTGGTGCGTGTACCAACTCCCTTTCACTTGATTGATTACCAAAGCTGAATCACCAAATATATCAAGGGTCTTAATCCGTAGATTAATCGCCTCCTCGATCCCCATTATACAAGCTTCGTACTCTGCTTCATTGTTGGTGCATCCAAAAGTTATTCGTGCAGTGAAAGGCATATGAACACCTTCCGGCGTGACAAGAACCGCTCCAACTCCACACCCATTCATATTGACAGCCCCATCAAACATCAGACTCCATTTGGATTCAGGGTCTGGCCCCTCCTCCGGAAGTGGTTCCTCGCAGTCTTTAGCTTTGAGAAACATGATGTCTTCATCAGGGAAGTCGAACTTCATGGGTTGGTAATCATCAATCGGCTGTTGCGCAAGATAGTCGGACAAGATACTTCCTTTGATGGCCTTTTGTGAAGTGTACTGAATGTCATACTCTGTCAAGACCATTTGCCACCGTGCAACTCTGCCTGTCAATGCTGGTTTCTCGAAAATATACTTGATAGGATCCATTTTTGAAATCAACAAGGTCGTGTGCCTAACCATATATTGCCTCAATCGCTTAGCGGCCCATGCAAGTGCACAGCATGTCTTTTCAAGCATTGAGTATCGGGACTCACAATCATTGAACTTTTTGCTCAGGTAGTAAATAGCATGCTCCTTCCTACCTGTCTCGTCATGTTGACCGAGAACACAACCCATGGAACCTTCAAGCACTGTCAGATACATTATCAGCGGTCTCCCTTCAACTGGAGGCATTAGAATCGGAGGTTCCTGCAAGTATTCTTTTATCTTATCGAATGCCAATTGGCAATCGTCATTCCACCTGACCGTTTGATCTTTCCTTAACAATTTAAATATTGGCTCACACGTGGCTGTTAGGTGAGATATGAACCTTGCAATGTAGTTCAATCTACCCAAGAAACCACGAACCTCTTTTTCTGTTCTCGGTTCAGGCATTTCTTGTATTGCTTTCACCTTGGCAGGATCAACCTCGATTCCTCTTTCGCTCACAACGAAACCTAGCAACTTTCCAGAACGTACCCCAAACGTGCACTTGTTTGGATTTAATCTCAGACGGAACTTTCTCAACCTTTCAAACAGCTTTTTCAGGTTAACCAGATGTTCCTCTTCTGTTCTCGACTTGGCAATCATATCATCTACATAACATTCGATCTCCTTATGAATCAAGTCATGAAACAATGTCACCATCGCCCGCTGGTACGTTGCCCCTGCGTTTTTCAACCCAAAAGGCATTACTTTATAACAATATGTACCCCACGGAGTAATGAACGTGGTCTTCTCCATATCTTCAGGTGCCATCTTAATCTGGTTGTACCCGGAGAAACCGTCCATAAATGAGAACACTGAAAACTGAGCTGTATTATCGACCAGCACATCAATATGAGGTAGTGGAAAATCATCTTTCGGGCTAGCTTTATTAAGATCTCGATAATCCACACACATTCTCACTTTTCCATCTTTCTTCGGTACTGGCACGATGTTGGCTACCCATGGAGGATACTTTGTCACAGCAAGAAAACCAGCATCCCACTGCTTCTGGACTTCCTCCTTAATCTTTAAAGCCATGTCGGGGTGAGTCCGACGAAGTTTCTGCTTGACTGGCGGACATTCTTCTCTCAATGGCAGCCTGTGCACAACAATATCTGTATCCAACCCCGGCATGTCTTGATACGACCAGGCGAAGACGTCAACATACTCGCGCAACATTTCCGTCAAAGTTTGCTTCACATCTGCTTGCAAGCTGGCACCAATCCTGATCTCTTTCTTGGCGTCCTTGGTACCAATATTGATGATTTCTACAGTCTCCTGATGAGGCTGGATGACCCTTTCCTCCTGTTTCAACAATCTGGCCAGTTCTTCAGGGAGTTCACAATCTTTCTCATCCCCTTCTTCGGCTTGATAAATCGGATTGTCAAAGTCATACATGGCCATATCAAAATCGTTATCAGTGGTATCCGGAGGATCAAGTCTGCATGAACGGGTTCATGCCTTATTTTAGAATTTATTTTTAAGCAAAACAAAAGAAAATGAAACATCGCCATTTTATATTTTTTGTGCAAAAATAAAAACTGAAAGACAGAGAACAAAATTTGATTGCAAAACGTCCTTTATTAATGATTAAACATTGCAAATGCAACCATGGTGGCCCTACAAATGAATCTATACGCCTTGGGCAGAGCGCAAGATTTTGTCATGCATTATGGTTAGAAAAAACAAAGAAAAATTACTCTGTCTGAAGAGTAACCCGGATGACTTCTTCAACGAACCAGTTTTGCACTTGTTGTCCCGGAACATGAGGGCGTACCCAATTGTCCAGGTCACAATCACTGTCAACACTATCCTCTGTGGCTGCACAAGACTGGTCCATGTAGATAATTCCCCCACTATTGAAAGTAATGGGTCCCCTGCTCCCCGCATCTGAAGTTGTAGAGGGATGATAACCAATACCAAATTTGTCTTCCTTCATTGGGGTCTCTATCAACCTGCCCCAACCTTGGGCGTTGCCTGCCCTGACGACCTCGACAGCTTGTTTGTAAGATGAAATGGAGGTACCAGCCCCAACTGGTACAGAAGAAGACTCAGGTGCATCGTCAATATTGACTGTTTCGAATGATTGGCACAGCATCTCATGAATTTCCCCATCCATTTCAATGTACTTGAACGTGGACAAGTGACTCACAAAGATGTCTTCTTCCCCACACACTGTCACAACCTGCCCTTCAAACTCATACTTCAGCTTTTGATGTAGAGTAGAAGTAACAGCCCCGGCTCCGTGAATCCAAGGGCGTCCCAATAGGCAGCTATATGCAGGTTGTATGTCCATTACATGGAACGTGGATTTGAATACCTGTGGTCCAATTTGTACGGGCAATTCCACCTCACCAAACACAGATCGTCGGGTCCCATCGAATGCTCTGACCACCAATTCACTAGGCCTTAAGATCAAACCATCAACTTCCAGCTTCATCAATGCCTTCTTGGGCAAGACATTGAGTGACGAACCAGTGTCTACCAGTACATGAGATAACACTGCGCCCTTACACTCCATCGTGATATGCAAAGCCTTATTATGGTTTCTTCCTTCAACAGTCAAATCTCTACTTGTAAAGCCCAAGCCATGGCTGACATTAACATTGGAGATTACGCCCTCGAGCTGATTAACAGTAATTTCTTGCGGCACGTACGCACTCTTCAACACTTTCAACAACGCCTGCCGGTGCGCATCAGAGCACATCAATAGTGACAGGATTGAAATCTTTGAAGGGGTCTGATTCAGTTGGTCCACAATCTTATAATCGCTTTTCTTGATTATCTTCATAAATTCTTCCATTTCCTTATCAAAAGCAATCTTTGTCTCGGCTTCAGGTGTAGGCGCACTTTCAACCCCCTGTTTACCTTTAGCCTTTGCTGCAGCTTCTGCCTCTTTATCACTTCTCAAGGTTTGGGGAGCGAACAACCTTCCACTCCTTGTAAAGCCCCCTACACCCCCTACGTTATCAACATTTGGGCTGACTGATGACTCAACTTCCTGTTTTTTACCTTCGTAATATACATCTGCCCCATAGTGCCATGGGATAGCTTTCGTAGACGTGAACGGAATTGGTCCTGGCACCGTGATAGTGACAGGACTGGGCCCTTCTGGCGCAACACTCGCCACGGGAACTGCATTGACCGGCATTTGAATCTCAGCGGGAGTGTAATAGATGGTCACGGTTGATATCTCATCAGTGTCTTTCACGACTCTGTCGAACTGTAGACATCCTTCGTCGATCAGATTCTGTAAACCCATCTTCAACTTATCACAGCCGTTCTCCTGATTCATACACTCAAAGCAATCTTGATTACAGCCCGGGAACACCTGTCCCTTCAATAAACGATCTTTTACAACCAACAAAGAAGTTTTCACTTGACGGATATCTGTCACCAGATTCAATCTCCTCCCATCTTCAATAGCGTACACATTTGCTGCGCTATGATCAGGCATGGGATGCTGAGTAATATTCGGAGCGGGAGAGAAATTGATGGCTTTAGCATCAATCAAATCTTGTACTTTATGATGGAAAGCCCAGCATTTTTCAATGGAGTGCCCCTGAGCACCTGAGTGGAACTCACAACGAGCATTAGCATCGAAGTTAGGTGGCAGGTTTCCGGCAACCGGAGCTTTCATAGTACGGAGTTCTACCAACTTTAACTCGAGTAGCCGGGGCAACAGCGCGGCATAAGTCATAGGGAGAGGATCCATCTTACGATCCCTCTGTCTAGACCTTTGCTGGAAAAAAGGTTGTTGCTGTTGAACTTGTTGTTGGGGTTGTTGTTTCTGAACAGACGGTGTGGGGATTGTCACAGCATCTACCTGATAATAAGCTCGAGAACGCCCTCTGCCTCGTCCTCTAAACACAGCATTCGTATCACCTTCTCGTCTTTTCTGGTTACTAGCAAACGGTTTCTTCGTCCCCGAAGAGCCGGCCCCACTCACATCCTGGATCTTTCCAAGCTTTAACAGACTTTCTATTCTTTCTCCCGCAATCACAATATCAGCAAATCCAGTTGACGGACAAGCAGCTAATCTATCCAGATAGGCCCCTTGCAAGGTGCCCATGAACATATCTGCCATTTCTCTGTCTGACAAGGGAGGTTGAACCTGGGCAGCCATTTCCCTCCACCTCTGTGCATATTCTTTGAAACTCTCCTTGGCATTTTGTGACAACCCCTGCAATTGAGTGCGGTTGGGCGCCATGTCAATATTATACTGGTATTGCTTCAGGAACGCTTCTGCCAAATCTTTCCAATTCTTCACAGCAGCTCTATTCAACTTCATGTACCAGGTCAAGGATGCCCCAGCCAGACTGTCCTGAAAATAGTGCATCCATAGCTTCTCGTCATCCGTATGGGCTGAAATCTTCCCAAAGTAGGCTTGAAGATGCGTTTGGGGACACGCATTGCCGTGATACTTATCAAAAGTAGGAGGTTTGAATTTAGGGGGAATTCTGACTCCTGAGACCAGCCCCAAGCTAGTAACATCAATACCCATAGAGTTCTTGCATTCTATGGCCCTGATCTTTTCTGCTAACTCCTCATACCTTCGATCACCTTGATTACCCACATCAGCGTCTAGTAAAGTAAATTGGTCTTCCAGAGTATCTTCAAGAGTAACACCAGCATGCCTACCATTTCCATTACCCCGATTGTTACCACCAGGAGGAGGGTTGCCACCGGGAGGAGGGATGCCATGTCCCTGTGAATTGTCATGATGCTCACCTTCGGGCCCATTGTCGGGACGCTCTACCAGAAGCCTCAGTCTCTCCTGATTTTGCGCCATGCCAGTCATGAGGGTCATGAACTGGTCCATACGCGCCCTCATTTCCGCCAAATCACTTTGCACTTGATCCATGATTCTTACTTGATTCCTTCGCGTCGAATATCGGTGAATATGACTCTCCGCTATACTGCCTGAAACCAAATAAAGGTTAGAGACCCCGCAACGAGTACCTGAAAAGCAAGTAACAAAATGCAAAATGATATGCAATGCCATGCAATGCTATGTTTGTCATTTCCTAGGTGCTTTATACCCTGATTCCAATCCAACCACAGAAATCTGAAGACCAGAAATTGTGATATAAAGAGACGTGTCGTGGTCATGTGCTTGTGCGCAGCTATCTGATAAGAAATAATCCCGAATAAAACTGCTCATACTCATTCAACGAAGTATTCAAGTACATTTAAGAAAGGTTCAACCGCAAATGCAATACAAGGAAGAAATGGATCCATCAACAAGCCTGATGGTATCCATTAACAACAAAATACAGGGAAAAGCACATCAATCTGACAATTCCACACCCTTCAGCTTATCACTTGAATACTTGATTTCCTCAAAAAGTATACGGGTACGCTGGTGATTCGGCTTTTCAATCATTTCTTTGATCAAGACATCCCTTTTCTCAAGAGCTTCATTTAAAGAACCCATATGCAGCATCAGAGCCTCGTCATCACACACTCCTTTGTGTCTCTTTATGCCAGCTTGCGTCTTGAGTATCTCCCTTTCTATCATGACTTCTTCAAGCTCTTTCTTGGTATTCTTCAACTGGCTTCTAGCTTCTTCTAACTGTTCTTGACTCTTACCGAGGCTTTCCCGATACTTTCTCCTCTGCTCATGTGCCTTTTTAAGCTCCTCGTCTTTAGCCTTCGACTGATCCTTTAACTCGGCATTTTCAATTCTGACTTCATCCCAAGCTTGACGAAGTTGAGCTAATGAATCCTTGCTTCGGGCTAAAGCCTGTTTTGTAATCTTGTGAGCCTGACTAGTGTCATCTGCTCCCAAAGTAAGTTTCCGAAAGTACCGAGCTCGGTCATCAAAATCTTCCTCTTTGTCAGCCAAGGTTTTTTCCGCTTTCAAGGCTCTCTTTTCCAACTCTTTGTTGTCAGCTAGAGCTTTCTGAAGGCATCTGCTCATTCCAGAATTCTCTATCTGCAACTCTCTGACCATTTTCTTCCACTTCTCACATTCTTCAATAGCCACCATAGTGGGTTGTTCTGGCTGTGCTGAACATAAAAGAGGTCCCCTTGAAAAGGGTAAAAGCAATTCCTTTACTTTCGTCTCAATCCACCTGTCATATTCAGGATAAGATCTACAATCTCCTTTTCCAAAAACTGCTTTTCCAATTTTGTGCTTATCTTTCCAAGCATTCACTACTTCTACCACCTTCGCATCTTTAGTTCCTGTAAAGAATAAAGATTCTTCCACATCTTGCTCTGTAGGAGAATCCCTGGAAGCATACCCAAACTGTCGGATGGCCAAAACTGGATTATAATTGATCCCTCCTTTTCTGCCAATCAAGGGCACATTTGGAAAATTTCCGCATCTTGTGACAAGCTCTATTCTCAATAACCGGTGGTCAAACCATACAATGTTATCAGCAGTTAAACTCATCAATCGTTTAGACCATTTCGCCACATCTTTGGTTTCCACAAAGACACCTGTCTGAGGCAAATGTTTGAAAAACCAATGACTCAGCAGTGGAGTACAACAACTGACAGATCCTCCCCTCCTTTTCTCATTCTTATAGTGCACGGAATGATAAAAATCTCCTAACAAAGTAGGGACTGGATTTTTAAGAACGAAAACTCTTGTCGCTTGCATATCCACAAAGTCTTGCTGATTGGGAAAGAGAACTAGGCCGTATATGCAGAGAGCCAGAATGGAATTGTAAACCGTCCAATTTTTAGCACTTGCAGCCTCTTGGGCCTGTCCAGACAGAAATTCTAAATGAAATCCGCTAACTCCATTTTTACTGCTCACACCGCTCTTTATCAATGCCTGATCCATTTGTAAAGCAGCAGCAATTTCTTTTACGCTGGGAGAACTACCAGAGAAGAATGGTATTGCCGACGTGATCGGAATTCCCAAAATAAATGAAAATTCTTCCAGCGTTGGCATCAAAATGTAATCTGGAAAAAGAAAGCACCTCAACGAAGGCTCGTAGAACTGCAGCAGAGTGTGCAAAGCATCATGCTCATACTTGGTGATTGTACGGACCATCCCAACCAAATTCCCGTAGCTCTTCTGAAACCTATCAAGAATACCCGGACCAGCCATATCTATAACTTTGAGCAATGAATCCAAGACAGGATCTGGAAACTTGTAAGACACATTGTTCTTTCTCTCGGCGACGATCTCTGTTGAACCCATGGATTGGAATCAGAAATGTATTACGCACCTGAAAATGACAAACATAACTGTTATGATATGATAATGCAATGCAAAAGGGCATGTGATCAGGTAATCAAGTGTCGGTGTCTGTATTGAACTGTGTGCACTGTGTCTCTGTACTGAGTCTGGCAATATCTGAGATGAACACTTAAATCACTGTCATAGGATACAATGTCTGAAATCATCATAGAATCACAAGTAAGGTAGGTAGGAGGCTGGGTTTCCTGCAAACCTGTAAACATCCCGCCCATACTCGCATGTGGTTCTTAGAAAATAAGGCTTGTCAGCTTCGGAGGTTTGAGAAGCAATAGCACATTCAGCCCGTAGGATACAATGCTATGCCAATCAAAGAGGTCGTCCACTGACTCCCCTTAGAAAATAAAGGTCATCCTATGCAAGTTCCAAAGTGGGCCCTCGGGTGCGAATGGGTTTGCCACAGAATGTGGTCTGCCATTGTCACCACTAAAAAGGGATATCTCCACTAAGGTCCTCATGATCGGTCACTAGAGTCGACAGCTCTCTAGATCTACATCCTGGAATACGCAAGATGCGCATGCCACGACGTGTCCCAAGATAGCCTCGTCTAGCTGTGAATTTCGTGAACACCCAACGCACTCCAAACGGCACGTAGGTCCCACTACTCTCCACTCTAATTTTAAGTGTATACTCAAGCCTGTGTAATGGGCTTATCTCTCAGAAATCCCATCCCGCCAAACAGAAAATAGCACAGTCCAGTATAGCATAATATATCATATGAAATGAAACTGCTAAAATACGGTAAATACAGTAATGTACAGTAAAGCAGTAAATAACCATACAATAAAACAGTAAATACAACACAACAGTAAACACCCAATGAAAGAAAAACAGACAAGCGCTAGGATTGACTCGCTTAGGGATGGACCAGCAATAGGTCAACCGCAATACTCCCCAGCAGAGTCGCCAGCTGTCGCTCCCGGGATTTTCATCCAAGTACAAACGCGAAAGTGGCACCGAACAGAGTCGCCAGCAATGTGTATTTATCCCAAGAGAGGGAAAGGAAACACCGCATAAACCTGAAGAGAAGGAAAAAGCATGGTCTTACGACCAAGAGAAGTGGGTAAGGGAGTCGGTTACGCGAGAGGAAGGTATTAGCACCCCCTCACGTCCATCGTACCCGATGGGATCCACGCTTGCTTGTCTCGATCAAAGGGTGTAAAGAAAGGAATACTGAGAAAGAACTGAAAAAGGAAAGGAGAAAGAGAAACAAATGTAGGGAAAATAAAAGAAGTGCTCGCATGGGCCCTACCCCACTGCCTACGTATCTCATCGGGAGCATGAGAATCAGAGCGACGTAGTTCCCCTCACTAGGGATGAATTGTTTGTGTTTTTTAGAGAACGGCTGACGTTCTAGCTCAGGTGTTGCAGGCTCGCTGGTCCGAGTGCGTTACCATCTTGCAAGAGAACGAGTAGAAGCGCGTTCGTGCGTTGAGAGTGAATGAGATGAGAAAAGAATTCCCGAAGGAAAGACATTATTGTTTGTTTTTGTCTTTTAAGAGTTTTTTCATTTGTTTGCATATGATAGTGTATCTGAATCTTAGTCATTGGAATGTGTACATCCTCACATTCCAAGATGGAATGGGTAAGAAAGCACACTAAGAGTGAAGAAGACCCCCACACTTAGTTCCAATTGTCAAGGTTCAAACACACTAGCATACTTGTGTTTATTAAGTGTTTTGTTGATTAAGAAATGAAGAAGTGTTTTTTATTATTTGCACCTTCAACAAGTATTGCATTTAAGTCCCTCATACAAGATCAAATGTTTAACACATTGACCCAAGATGGGCTATATGCTATACATTCTAAGATTATAAGAGAAGACCCCTTATAACCTTTTCTTTATATGAAAGGCCTAAATGCAATAAATGCCTACCTTTATTATATGTTTTGAATTTTCTTTGAGATGAGAAAAGAGACTCAAGGGAGGGTAAAGGTAAAAATCTATATGGACTAAGACTCAATCCTAATTGATTAGTTAGGGGAGTGATCCTAAAGTTTGTGAGGTTTCAACCTAAAGTCTAAAGAAAGAATGAATTAAACAATTCACTTCCAAAATAGAAGATGAATTGTAATTCACAAGGGGAAAGTGATGAGTTATTAAAAGAAAGCACATAAGTGCTTAACAAAACACAAAAATGGAATTGTAAAAAAGAAAGGATAGAAGTTGAATGTGGATTCCTTATCCACACTCAATTGAAACTTACCAAAGCCCCTACATGGTTAGTAAACATGTATAAGAAGTATAAGAAGTAAAAGAACATGTAATGCATCATAAAACTCAAAAGAATTAAATGAGAAACCAAATCCTAGAGCCACAATCAGAATGTACATCATATGGACAACCAATGGTTATTATCATACAAGTGCAAGTGAATAAGCAACAATCATCACCCATTAGCATTTAAACATGTTACAAGAAGAAGGGATAGATGAAAGATGGAAAGAAATGAAGAGGACATGCATAAATGGAACATGTAAATCAACAACCAGAATTGAAAATAAATGAAAAATGGTTTATAAACATCTCAAAAGTATTTATGAATCAACCATCAAGACTTTCAAGAAGTAATAGAGGAAGAAGTGAGATGAAAACTCAAAAAGAAAGTGCAAACAATACATGTTAATGATGCACAAAGTTCAAATTGAAATGAACATGTAAAGATGACCTATAATGTGTATCAAAGACCTATAATATCATATGAATGGCTCACACAACTATGCAAATGCTCATACAAATATGCACAAAAGAATTCATGCAAACATGCACTACAGATTACAATGATATAACATGTTATAATGCTTTAAATGAAATGCATCAAACAAAAATCAAATGGCCTCATGAAAATTATGAAAATATGGTATTGGAGTTTACTAATCAGAGATGAATCACATACCAAAATAGCATATCAAAATTCAAAGCAAAATGACTTCAAACAAAGCAATTAGGTCAAGTTGAAATGTCATGCAAAGTGGTACAAATATAGGCCTCAAGACATGTCATAAAGTGACCTAAAAAATCAAACAAAAATCATCTAACATGCTTCAATGTATTAGTGAATCAATGCAAAAAGAACCATGCCAAAACAGTTTGTAATGAGCAAGAACAAAATTAAACAAATTCAAGTATCATGCTTAGGATGCATCTAAATGGAAATTCAAAGAAAATTATGGAACAGGGGTAAAAAGGTCATAAAATCAGAAAATAAAATCATGAAAAATTTCCTAAATGTTTTAAGAATACTCATGAATTTTTGTAGAATTTTATAATGTCATTTGGTATTTTTAATAAATGGAAAGCAAACATGTACAAAAAAAGGAAATAAAATAAAAAAAACGTGGAAATGGAAGGGGGTATGAACATAGCAATTGGACAGTGCAAACTGGTTTGGGCTTGAAAAAAAGGGGGTGGGAATAACACTCTGGCTTAGGTCCACTAAGCGCGCAGCCTATAGTAATAGTGGTGGAGCCTCAGTCAAATGTTGACTCAATCAGAGCCACATGATTCAGTCAACAAATGATAATCATACAAGTAATCAGATCTAACGAATCAAAATGCACACGCATGTTAATAATGATGAATGCACGCACACCAAACCAAGTCAAAGTCAACATTCAGAGAGAGAGAGTCACGTGAGAGGCATGAGGTTCATTTATGTGCTGGCCACGTATACACCCTAGGATTGAAATGATCTAACGGTTGTGACATGTTCTGGTTCTAAAACCCTAGCAAACCCTCACCGGCCGGAGAAGTACCTCCGGTCATCTTCTCCGGCCATCTCCGGCAACTGTACATGATCAAACATTCCAGAAATTCATAAAGTACACATCAAAATGAAGCTGAGGTTACACATAACACGAATATGACCTTAGAAAACATACATCATGCGCATACAGAGAGAAACGAGCACAAATAAATTGCCCTAGGTTTTGCAACTATGCTCTTAGAGAGCCTATCAACTAGCCAGATCACTCACACTGCTTCTATTAAGCTCAAATCAACATGAAACAAACTATAATCAGTGATTTAGATGCAAAAAAAATGGAGAAACAAGAACCTGAAACGTGGAGATTCTTAGATCTTCAGAAAACCAGAGATGAGATCTTGAACTCTTGAACTTGTTTGAGCAAAATAAATGCTCACAGACGCTTGAGAATGGAGAAGAAATCAACACTGAAATAAGATAGCTCTTGAGAAATTCACTCTGTTTCAGCTTGTTCTTGAACAATCATGCATACTTGCTGATGATGACGATTGAGATGAAGAAGAAATCGTGCAATGAGAGAGAGCTCAAAGAGAAAATTCAGAGAACACAGTGAGAATGATTTGTGAAATCTGTGGAAAAATGAATTAACCCCCCTCAATTCTATGAGCAGTGGAGCTTATATAATGTTGAGTTAATGTTTAACCAGTGTGGTTGATGGTTAGAACTCCAGTTAGAATGAGTTGGTTAAGTGAGTTCTGAGTTAACAGAATGAGTGAGGTTGTTAATGGCACGAGTTGGTGAGTTTGGTTAGAGTGTGGAGAAGCTCATGGAGTTATGGTGGTGTGTAGGAGAATGATGGTGATGTTATGTTGCTCTGATCTTGCAGCAGTGCTTGCTCTGCAAGTTTTCATTCTCTTGTTTGAACCAATATGGGATGGCTGGTACGTGAACATATAGCCTGTGCAGGGTGTATGTTTGATTAATTATGGTAAGGTTTTGGACATGTCATGGCTGATGTATGAAAAGAACAAATTGGTAACAGGTTTTGATTGGCTTGGTGTGGAGGGAAACTACTAGCATGATGTGACCTTTGGAGCACGATAACTTCATGAACAAGAAGTGAAATGGCAAGGTTTTTAGTTACTTGGAAAGGGGGAATGGAGAAGAACAAGATTGATGTTGAAAATGAATTGAAATAACACCTCTAAAGTCCTTAAAAATGATGATGAACATGCTTGGTTGCACCTGAGTTGGTATGTCGTCTAACCTGCCATCAACCACACTACATGCATATTAACAAGTCAGTTTAAAATCCTCTACTTTGCCTCATCATAACTCTCAAAATATTGAGCATATGAAAAAAACATAAACATCACTCTTGAAGTTCTCACATAGAGGAACAACTTTCATGTTGAAAGATTTTTCATTTGAAGCCTTTAAACATGATTAATTGATCCATACATTTTGCCCACCAACTGTTTGAGAAAATGACTGCGCGCAGACCTGGCCAAACTTGGTCATGACATAGCTTTGAACCTGCTTTCCTCCAACTTTGATCAATCATATCTCTCTCAATTTTTATCCAATGGAGATGTTCTACACATGGATTTGAAGCTTAAAACAAGATCTTTCATTGAGGCAGAGTGGATTTTTCATTTGGTGCTCCAAATTTAAATGGCCTTGGTTCAAATTCTGATGCAAAATGGCCAAAACTTGCTATTTTTAGTAACCATTCTTCATCCAAAAATGGCAACTTTCCACATCTTGATTTTTTCATGATTCCTTTGGAGTTTCTTGATCAAATTTTGTACATTGGACATATGTAACATGAATTTCATGAATTTGGCCTCAAAAAGTCAAGAGTTGACTTTTTCCTCTGATTATTTGACTTTGCCCCAATTTCTCTGATTCTTGATCTTTCTTCCAATTGAACCACTTCTAAAACCAATTGAGATGCAATCTTCCACACATATACACTTAAGAACATGTAGAATACCATGACAACAAGCTTTGTCCAAAAAATCAAAGATTCCCTGATTTAATGGGAAACCCTAGTTTTGACCCCCTTTGGTTAGGAGGAAATTGCACATCTTCCAAATCCAAATTCCTCAGAGTATGTTGTGTATCCTCTTAAAGGATGATGAGAAATGCCACTTGAGAATGATTTTGAATCAATGAGCTATCTCTTTTGAGGGTTTTCCTTCAATTTTTGAATCTCTTGCATAGTGAAAGATGTAGTGCTTCAATCTTCCATTGAATCTCACTTCCTTGAGGTTTTGGAAGATCAATTGAGATAGTATGAGACATGAGAGACCTCTTGGCTTGTCTAGAGCCAACTTGATTGACCTTTTTGTGCTTTGAATGATCCCTTGATTGTCCACCTTCCACCTGATCACATGCCCTGATGGTAAGAAGGATGCCATGCTTCATTTTTCTATGTTAAATGCAATGCAATGCTAATGAGATGGATATGATATGATAAATGATAATGCCATGCTATGATGCCAAAAGGGAAGAGCAAATTTTGGGGTATTACACCATTCATTTGACATTATAGGTCATTGATACATATTATATGTCATCCTTGCATGTTGACTTTCATTTGAACCTTGTGCACCTTTAACATGTTGTGTTTGTACTTGTGTTCTCTTTTGAACTTCCATTTCAATTCTACTTCTTCTATCACTTCTTAAATGTCTTGATGTTTACTTCATAAATACTTGTGAGATGTTGGTGAATCATTTTTTATTTCATTTCAATTCTGATCCTTAGATTACATGTTCCATTTATGCATGTTCTGTCATTCCTTTTCATCTTTCATCTTCCTTTTCTTGTGGTAACATGTTCTAATGCCATGGATGATGTTTGTTGCTTGCTCACTTGGACTTGCTTGATAATAATCATTTGTTTTCCATATGATGTACATTCTGGTTGTGACATTAGGATTTGGTTTCTCACCTAATTCTTTTGAGTTTTTTGGTGCATTAAATGTTCTTTTACTTCTTATACTTATACATGTTTACTAACCATGTAGGGGCTTTGGTAAGTTTCAATTGAGTGTGGATAAAGAATCCACATTCAAACTTCTTTCCTTTCATCTCTTTTACAATTCCATCTTGTATTTTGTTAAGCACTTATGTGCTTTCTTTTAATAATTCCTCACTTTCCCTTTTGAATTACAATTCATCTTCTACTTTAGAAGTGAATTGTTTAATTCATTCTTTCTTTAGATCTAGATTTTGAAACCTCACAAACCATTAGGATCACTCCCTTAACTAATCAATTAGGATTGAGTCTTAGTTCACATAGGTTTTACCTTTTCTCCTCTCTTGAGTCTCTCTTCTCATTTTAAAGAAAACTCAAAACATCTAATAAAGGTAGGCATTTATTGCATTTAGGCCTTTCATATAAAGAAAAGATTATAAGGGATCTTCTCTTATAATCTTAGAATGTATAGCATATAGCCCATCTTGGGTCAATGTGTTAAACATTTGATCTTGTATGAGGGACTTAAATGCAATACTTGTTGAAGGTACAAATAATAAAAAACACTTCTTCATTTCTTAATCAACAAAAACACTTAATAAACACAAGTATGCTAGTGTGTTTGAACCTTGACAATTGGAACTAAGTGTGGGGGTCTTCTTCACCCTTAGTGTACTTTCTTACTCATTCCATCTTGGAATGTGAGAATGTACACATTCCAATGGCTAAGATTCATACACACTGTCATATGCAAACAAATGGAAAAAACTCTTAAAAGACAAAAACAAACAATCACGCCTCCTTCGGGAATTCTTTTCTCACCTCATTCACTCTCAACGTATGAACGTGCTCCTACTCGTTCTCTTGCAAGATGGTAACGCACTCGGACCAGCGAGCCTGCAACACCTGAGCTAGAACGTTAGTCGTTCCTTAAAAAACACAAATAATCCACCCCTAGTGAGGGGAACTACGTCGCTCTGATTCTTATGTTCCCGATGAGATACGTAGGCAGTGGGGTAGGGCCCATTCGAGCACTTCTTTTATTTTCCCTACATTTGTTTCTCTTTCCCTTTCTTTTTCCAGTCCTTTTTCCAGTATTCTTTTCTATCACCCTTTGATCGAGACAAGTAAGCGTGGATCCCATCGGGTACGATGGATGCGTGGGGGTGCTAATACCTTCCATGCGCGTAACCGACTCCCGAACCCAGGTTCTCTTGGTCGCAAGACCATGCTCTTTCCTTCCTTCAGGTTTATGCGGTGTTTCCTTTCCCTCTCTCGGGATAAATACACATTGCTGGCGACTCTGTTCGGTGCCACCTTCGCGTTTGTACTAGGATGAAAATCCCGGGAGCGACAACTGGCGACTCTGCTGGGGATAATGTTGACCTATTGCTTGTCCATCCTAAGCGAGTCAATCCTAGCGCTCGTTTGTTTTCTTTCATTGGGTGTTTACTGTTATGCTTTATTTTGCTGTTTATTTACTTTACTGTATTTACTGCATGTTAGCATTACATATCATATTATTACTGTTGTATTGTGCTGTTTTCTGTTTGGCGGGACGGGTGTTCTGAGAGATAAGCCCACTACACAGGCTTGAGTACACACATAGGTATTAGAGTGGATAGTCGTGACGCTTGCGTGGTGGTGACCACGTATTGTTGTTCATGAGACCCACAACCAGACGAGGTTCTATCAGGAGCTTTCTGCTACTGCATGTTATGCAGGCTAGTAGTTATTCTCTTGAGGAACTGTCGACTCTGGTGACCATTCCCGAGGACTCAGTTGCGGCACTCCTCCCGAGATGTGACAGTGGCAGACCACATTATGTGGCAAACCTATTGCACATTCTTGATCCGAGGACCCAATGCTGGGAACTTGCTATAGGATGTCCTTTTGGGAAAGAGAATCAGCGGAGGCACTCCTCGATTGGCGATAGTACTGTACCCCGAGGGATGAATGTACTATTGCTTCTCGACCTCAGTGCCAGAAGCTGAGGACCTTTCGTTTTGGAGAATCAGTTGAGGCCTCCTCGATTGATGATGATGCCAAACCAGAAATGGTGAACGTATCATCATTTCTCGACCTATGAGCCCGGGATACTGAACATCCTAGTACCCACATGTGAGAAGGGTGGATTGTTTACAGGTTTGTAGGTAACCATGACTTCCTACATACCCGGTTTTCTATCATCATTGCACAAAAGGAAGTTTCATCCTATTGTATCCAGATGGTTCTTATCTACAGTTCTATATTGATCTCAGAGCTACACTAACACCGTTCATAGCAGCACAGATACTTGGCACCTTGATACCATGCCCTTTGCATTGCATTATCACATCATAACATTTGTGTTTGTTCATTTCCAGGTGCATATTTTACCCTCGATTCCAGTCGTTAGGTCCTCGCAAAGATGAATACTAAAGAGAGGAAGGATATCATCAGCTACAAGTTCTTCACGCCTACTCTGGGCCCTATTATTCTCCTAAAAGGAATGGCAAGCCTTGAAGTACAAACAACCTTCGAGGAGAAGTATGGGTGGATCTTATCATTTGTGAACAATGTCAGTGAGTACGAGTACAGGGGTCTCCATACTTTGATGCAGTTCTATGACCCTCCGCTGAGGTGTTTTGTATTTCCGGATTATTTGTTGGTACCTACTTTGGAGGAATATTCTGACATGTTGGGGATTGCTATCAAAAAGGAGCCTCCTTTCTTTGGGTCTGTAGGTGATCTTGATTTTGGAAAAGTGGCGGGTGTTCTTTATTTGAGCAAATCAGAGTTAGAAGCCAATGTTTCCAACAAAGGAAAGATTCGTGGTTACAAGTTGGAATATCTGGTTAAGAAGGCTCAGGAAGCAGCTAGAGGCGAGAATTGGGTTGTTTTTAATGCTTTGCTAGCCCTTTGTATATACGGCATTGTATTGTTTCCCAACGAGCCGGATTTCATTGATACGAACGCCATACGGATATTCATGATGAAGAATCCAGTACCAACACTGCTGGGAGATCTTCACTACTCTTTGTACAACCGAAATGAAAAGAAAAGAGGAGGAATAATTCGTTGCTGTGCACCTTTGTTCTATAAGTGGTTTGCAGGCCGCTTACCACAATCAGGGGCTTTTGTGGATTACAAAGATTCTCTAGAGTGGAAACAGCGTTTAATGGGATTAGTGGCCAAGGACATCGTATGGATAGATCATGGGCTGATTGGTAAGAATATTATCCACAACTGTGGTAGGTTCCCTAATGTTCAACTGATAGGAAGAAAAGGGGGAATTAATTATAATCCTTCCCTGGCCGTTCGGCAATTTGGGTACGCCCTGACGGGTCCGCCTATTAAGAGAGATGTAGAGGAGTCTTTATATTTTCATACATCAGATGGGTGGGAAACAGCACAAAGAGCCTCTGAAAGTTGGGTCAGCATACTGAAGAAAGGGAAGGTTGCTCTAGGCAAACCCAATAACCGGGCTTATCCAGCATATGAAGAGTGGGTGAAGAAAAGAGTTGAAGAGTTTCTCTTGCCTTTTGGTAAGGCACCCCTTTTGTATCCGAAGAATGAGACAGCAAAAAGCACTTCTACTATGGAAGAAGTTGACAAGTTGCAAACCTTGGTGAAAAAGCTCCAAGGAGAGAATTCCGAGTTGAGTAGCCGTCTTCAGAATGCTCTACGTGCCAACAAAGAGCTGGAGCGGAAAGCCCAAGATGCTGAACAAATCCTAACTGCAAAGGAGAAAGACTTTGCTGGAAGAGCCCAACATTTCCGGAAGATTAGTAAAGGTGCTGATGATGCTACTCAAGCCCACAAGCAGACCAAACAGGCGTTAGCGCAGACCAAAGAAAAGTTAACAAAGTTTCAGCACGCTTGGGACGAAGTCAGGATAGAGAATGCTGAATTACAGGAACAGTTGAAGATTAAGGACGAAGAGCTTAAAAAGGCACATGAGCAGAGGAGAAAGTATCGGGAAAGCCTCAGTAAGAGCCAAGAGCAGTTAGAGGAAGCTAGAGGTGAGCTGAGGAATACCAAGACAGAGCTTGAAGAGGTCGTGATAGAAAAGGAGATACTCAAGACGCAAGCCGGCATAAAGAGACACAAAGGAGTGTGTGATGACGAGGCTCTGATGCTGCATATGGGTTCTTTAACTGAAGCTCTTGAGAAAAAGGATGTCTTGATCAAAGAAATGATTGAGAAGCCGAATCACCAGCGTACTCGCATACTCTTTGAGGAAATCAAATACACCAGTGATAAGCTGAAAGATGTAGAATTATCGGACTGATGTTTTTCGTAGTCTTTTGTTAGTGGTTACCATCAGGCTTGTTGATGGATCCATCTTTTTTCTTGTATTTGTATTTACTGATGAACCTCTCTTGAATGTACTTGAGTATTTTATTGAATGAGTATGAGCAGTTTTATTCAGAATTATTCCTCATCAGATAGCTGCACACAAGCACATGACCACGACACGTCTCTTTATATCACGATTTCTGATCTTCAGACTTTTGTGGTTGGGATTGGAATCAGGGTGTAAGGCACCTCGGAAATGACAAACAGAGCATTGCATATCATTTTGCATTTTTGTTACTTGCTTTTCAGGTACTCGTTGCAGGGTCTCTAACCTTTATTTGGTTTTAGGCAGTATAGCTGAGAATCATATTCACCGATATTCAACGCGAAGAAATCAAGTAAGGATTATGGATCAAGTGCAAAGTGATTTGGCTGAAATGAGAGCGCGTATGGACCAGTTCATGACCCTCATGACTGGCATGGCGCAAAATCAGGAGAGATTGAGGCTTCTGGTCGAGCGTCCAGAAAATGGGCCTGAAGGTGATCAGCATGACAATTCACAGGTACATGGCATTCCTCCTCCCGGTGGCAACCCTCCTCCTGGTGGTAACAATCGGGGTAATGGAAATGGTAGGCATGTTGGTGTTACTCTTGAAGATCCTCTGGAAGACCAATTTACTCTGCTGGATGTTGATGTGGGTAATCATGGTGATCGAAGGTATGATGAGTTGGCAGAAAAGATCAGGGCCATAGAATGCAAGAACTCTATGGGCATTGATGTTACTAGCTTGGGGCTGGTCCCAGGAGTCAGAATTCCTCCTAAGTTCAAACCTCCCACTTTTGATAAGTATCATGGCAATGCGTGTCCCCAAACGCATCTTCAAGCTTACTTTGGGAAGATTTCAGCCCATACGGAGGACGAGAAGCTATGGATGCACTATTTTCAGGACAGTTTGGATGGAGCGTCCTTGACCTGGTATATGAAGTTGAATAGAGCTGCTGTGAAGAGTTGGAAAGATCTGGCAGAAGCGTTCCTGAAGCAATACCAGTACAATATTGACATGGCGCCCAACCGCACTCAATTGCAGGGGTTGTCACAGAATGCCAAGGAGAGTTTCAAAGAATATGCGCAGAGGTGGAGGGAAATGGCTGAACAGGTTCAACCTCCCTTATCGGATAGAGAAATGGCAGACATGTTTATGGGCACCTTGCAAGGGGCCTATCTTGATAGATTGGCTGCTTGTCCGTCAACTGGATTTGCTGATATTGTGATTGCGGGAGAAAGAATAGAAAGTCTGTTGAAACTTGGAAAGATCCAAGATGTAAGTGGGGCTGGCTCTTCTGGGACGAAGAAACCGTTTGCTAGTAGCCAGAAAAGAAGAGAAGGTGATACGAATGCTGTGTTTAGAGGACGAGGCAGAGGGCATTCTCAAGCTTATTATCAGGTAGATGCTGTAACAATCCCAACACCGTCTGTTCAGAAACAACAACCCCAACAACAAGTTCAGCAGCAACAGCAACAACCTTCTTTCCAACAAAGGTCTAGGCAGAGGGATCGCAAGATGGATCCTCTCCCTATGACTTATGCAGCGCTGTTACCCCAGCTACTCGAGTTAAAGTTGGTAGAACGTCGTACTATGAAAGCTCCTGCTGCTGGAAACCTGCCACCTAATTTCGATGCTAATGCTCGTTGTGAGTTCCACTCAGGTGCTCAGGGGCACTCCATTGAAAAATGCTGGGCTTTCCACCATAAAGTACAAGACTTGATTGATGCTAAAGCCATCAATTTCTCTCCATCTCCTAATATTACTCAGCATCCCATTCCTGATCATAGTGCAGCCAATGTGTACGCTATTGAAGAAGGGAAGAGATTGAATCTGGTGACAGACATCCATCAAGTGAAAACTTCTTTGTTGGTTGTAAAAGACCATTTATTGAAGGGACAGGTGTTCCCGAGCTGTAATCAAGATTGTTCTGAGTGTTTGAGCCAAGAGAATGGCTGTAACAAGTTGAAGGTGGGATTACAGAATCTGATCAATGAAGGATGTCTACAATTCGACAGAGCTGTGAAAGACACTGATGAGGTATCAACCGTGACCATCTATTATACTCCCGCTGAGATTCAAATGCCGGTCAATGTAGTTCCCGTAGCAAGTGTTGTGCAAGAAAGGTCCAGTCCTGTCACTATCACAGTGCCAGGACCAGTTCCGTTCACATCTACGAAGGCTATCCCATGGCATTATGGGGCAGACGTGTATTACGAAGGTAAAAAGCATGAAGTTGAGTCGTCAGTTAGCCCAACTGTTGATAATTTAGGGGGCGTAGGGGGCTTTACAAGAAGCGGAAGGTTGTTCGCTCCCCAAACCTTGAGAAGTGATAAAGAGGCAGAAGCTGCAGCAAAGGCTAAGGGTAAACAGGTGGTTGAAAATACGCCTACACCCGAAGCAGAGACAAAGATTACTTTTGATAAGGAGATGGAAGAATTCATGAAGATAATCAAGAAAAGCGATTATAAGATTGTGGACCAACTGAATCAGACCCCTTCAAAGATTTCAATCTTGTCACTATTGATGTGCTCTGATGCGCATCGGCAGGCGTTGTTGAAAGTATTGAAGAGTGCATACGTGCCATAGGAAATTACGGTTAATCAGCTTGAGGGCGTAATCTCCAATGTTAACATTAGCCATGGCTTGGGCTTTACAAGTAGAGATTTGACTGTTGAGGGAAGAAACCACAATAAGGCTTTGCATATCACGATGGAGTGTAAGGGCGCCGTGTTATCTCATGTACTAGTAGACACTGGTTCATCACTCAATGTCTTGCCCAAGAAGGCATTAATGAAGCTGGAAGTTGATGGCTTGATCTTGAGGCCTAGTGAATTGGTGGTCAGAGCATTCGATGGGACTAGACGATCTGTGTTTGGTGAGGTGGAGTTGCCCGTACAAATTGGGCCACAGGTATTCAAATCCACGTTCCATGTAATGGACATACAACCTGCATATAGCTGCCTATTGGGACGCCCTTGGATTCACGGAGCCGGGGCTGTTACTTCCACTTTACACCAAAAGTTGAAGTATGAGTTTGAAGGGCAGGTTGTGACGGTGTGCGGGGAAGAAGACATCTTTGTGAGTCACTTGTCCACATTCAAGTACATTGAAATGGATGGGGAAATTCATGAGATGCTGTGCCAATCATTTGAAGCAGTCAATATTGACGATGCACCTGAGTCTTCTTCTGTACCAGTTGGGGCCGGTACCTCCATTTCATCTTACAAACAAGCTGTTGAGGTCGTCAGGGCAGGCAACGCCCAGGGTTGGGGCAAGTTGATAGAGACCCCTATGAAGGAAGACAAATTTGGTATTGGTTATCATCCATTTACAACTTCAGATGCGGGGAGCAATGGACCCATTACTTTCAGTAGTGGGGGAATTATCTACACGGACCAGTCTTGTGCAGCTACAGAGGACGGTGTTGACAGTGTTTGTGACCTGGATAACTGGGTATACCCTCGTGCTCCGGGACAACAAGTGCAGAACTGGTCCGTTGAAGAAGTCATTCGGGTTACTCTTCAGACATAATAATTTTTCTTTGTTTTTTTCCTAACCATAATGCATGTCAAAATCTTGCGCTCTGCCCAAGGCGTATAGATTCATTTGTAGGGCCACCCTGGTTGCATTTGCAATTTTTAATCATTAATAAAGGACGTTTTGCAATCAAATTTTGTTCTCTGTCTTTTAGTTTTTATTTTTGCACAAAAATAATTAAATGGCAATGTTTCATTTTCTTTTGTTTTGCTTAAAAATAAATTCTGAAATAAAGCATGAACCCGTTCATGCAGACTTGATCCTCCGGATACCACTGATAACGATTTTGCTATGGCTATGTATGACTTTGACAATCCGATTTATCAAGCCGTAGAAGGGAATGAGAAAAGATTGTGAACTCCCTGAAGAACTGGCCAGATTGTTGAAACAAGAGGAAAGGGTCATCCAGCCTCACCAAGAGACTGTGGAAATCATCAATATTGGTACCAAGGATGTCAAGAAAGAGGTCAGGATTGGTGCCAACTTGCAAGCAGATGTGAAGAAAACTTTGACTGAAATGTTGCGCGAGTATGTTGACATCTTCGCCTGGTCGTATCAAGACATGCCGGGGTTGGATACGGATATTATTGTGCACAGGCTGCCATTAAGAGAAGAATGTCCGCCAGTCAAGCAGAAACTTCGTCGGACTCACCCCGACATGGATTTAAAGATTAAGGAGGAAGTCCAGAAGCAGTGGGATGCTGGGTTTCTTGCTGTGACGAAATATCCTCCGTGGGTAGCCAACATCGTGCCAGTACCGAAGAAAGACGGAAAAGTGAGAATGTGTGTGGATTATCGAGATCTTAATAAAGCTAGCCCAAAAGATGATTTTCCACTACCTCATATTGATGTGCTGGTCGACAATACAGCTCAGTTTTCAGTGTTCTCTTTTATGGACGGTTTCTCCGGGTACAACCAGATCAAGATGGCACCTGAAGATATGGAGAAGACCACGTTCATTACTCCGTGGGGTACATATTGCTATAAAGTAATGCCTTTTGGGTTGAAAAACGCAGGGGCAACGTACCAGCGGGCGATGGTGACTTTGTTTCATGACTTGATTCATAAGGAGATCGAATGTTATGTAGATGATATGATTGCCAAATCGAGAACAGAAGAGGAACATCTGATTAATCTGAAAAAGCTGTTTGAAAGGTTGAGAAAGTTCTGTCTGAGATTAAATCCAAACAAATGCACTTTTGGGGTGCGTTCTGGAAAGTTGCTGGGTTTCATTGTGAGCGAAAGAGGAATTGAGGTTGATCCTGCCAAGGTGAAAGCAATACAAGAAATGCCTGAACCGAGAACAGAAAAAGAGGTTCGTGGTTTCTTGGGTAGATTGAACTACATTGCAAGGTTCATATCTCACCTAACAGCCACGTGTGAACCGATATTTAAACTGCTGAGAAAGGATCAAACGGTCAGGTGGAATGACGATTGCCAAGTGGCATTCGATAAGATAAAAGAATATTTGCAGGAACCTCCAATTCTAATGCCTCCAGTTAAAGGGAGACCGCTGATAATGTATCTGACAGTGCTTAAAGGTTCCATGGGTTGTGTTCTCGGTCAACATGATGAGACAGGTAGGAAGGAGCATGCCATCTACTACCTGAGCAAAAAGTTCAATGATTGTGAGTCCCGGTACTCAATGCTTGAAAGGACATGCTGTGCACTTGCATGGGCCGCTAAGCGATTGAGGCAATATATGGTTAGGCACACAACCTTGTTGATTTCAAAAATGGATCCTATCAAGTACATTTTCGAGAAACCAGCACTAACAGGCAGAGTTGCACGGTGGCAAATGGTTTTGACAGAGTATGACATTCAGTACACTTCCCAAAAGGCCATCAAAGGAAGTATCTTGTCAGACTATCTTGCGCAACAGCCGATTGATGATTACCAACCCATGAAATTTGACTTCCCTGATGAGGACATCATGTTTCTCAAAGCTAAAGACTGCGAGAAACCACTCCCGGAGAAGGGGCCAGACCCTGAATCCAAATGGAGTCTGATGTTTGATGGGGCTGTCAATATGAATGGGTGCGGAGTTGGAGCAGTTCTTATCACGCCGGAAGGTGTTCATATGCCTTTCACTGCCCGAATAACTTTCGGATGCACTAACAATGAAGCAGAGTACGAAGCTTGTATAATGGGGATTGAGGAGGCGATTAATCTACGGATTAAGACACTTGATATATTTGGTGATTCAGCTTTGGTAATCAATCAAGTGAAAGGGAGTTGGTACACGCACCAAGAAAATCTAGTACCGTATAGAGATTATACAAGGAGATTGCTGACATTTTTCACAACAGTGAAACTGTACCATATTCCTCGAGATGAGAATAGGTTCGCTGATGCCTTGGCCACTTTGTCCTCCATGATCAAAGTGCAAGGATGGAACCATGTACCTAAAATTGAGGTATCTCGCCTAGACAGACCTGCATTTGTGTTTGCGGTTGATGCAACATCAGATGATAAGCCCTGGTACCATGATATTAAATGTTTCTTGAACAATCAAGAGTACCCGCCTGGGGCATCTTCCAAAGACAGGAAGACATTAAGAAGGCTAGCCGGTAGTTTCTCCTTGAACAAAGATGGTGTGTTGTATAAAAGAAATTTTGACACGGTTCTGCTCAGATGCGTGGATAGACACGAAGCAGACATGTTAATGATTGAAGTGCACGAAGGCTCTTTCGGTACCCATGCCAGAGGACATGCAATGGCTAAAAAGTTGTTAAGATCGGGATATTACTGGTTGACCATGGAGTCAGATTGCTGCAAGTATGCCCGCAAATGCCATAAATGCCAGATCTATGCAGATAAAGTGCATGTGCCTCCAAATCCGTTGAGTATCATGTCGTCACCCTGGCCGTTTGCCATGTGGGTTATTGATATGATCGGGAAGATTGAGCCTACAGATTCTAATGGTCATCGTTTCATCTTGGTGGCGATTGATTACTTCACCAAATGGGTTGAAGCTGCATCCTATGCCAATGTTACAAAACAAGTGGTAGCGCGTTTCCTAAAGCGGGATATCATTTGCCGATATGGAGTTCCCGAAAGAATCATTACTGATAATGGTTCTAATTTGAATAATAAGATGATGGCTGAGCTATGTCGGGACTTCAAAATCGAACATCACAATTCTTCTCCGTACCGCCCAAAGATGAATGGCGCGGTCGAAGCGGCCAACAAAAATATCAAGATGATTGTGCAGAAGATGGTGGTCATGTACAAAGATTGGCATGAGATGTTACCATTTGCTTTGCATGGGTATCGCACATCGGTACGCACGTCCACTGGGGCAACCCCATTCTCACTTGTATATGGTATGGAGGCAGTGCTACCGGTTGAAGTGGAGATTCCGTCCCTCAGAGTCATGATGGATGTCAAATTAGATGAAGCTGAGTCGGTTCCTGCCAGGTTTAATCAGTTAAGCCTTATTGAGGAGAAACGACTGGCGGCTGTATGTCATGGGCAATTATACCAGCGCAGAATGAAGTAGACATTTGACCAAAAGGTGCGTCCTCGGGTTTACAAAGTCGGAGATGTGGTACTCAAAAGGATCCTTCCTCCCAATACAGATCACAGGGGCAAATGGACTCCTAACTACGAAGGTCCATTCATGGTTAAAAAGGTCTTCTCGGGCGGAGCCCTATTGCTTACAACCATGGATGGCGAAGACTTTTCATCCCCTGTCAACTCGGACATAGTCAAAAAATACTTCGCATGAATAGACCTGCTGGATAATTAAAAAAAGAAAGAAAAATCCAGGAAAAAAGGGCATCCCGGCGAACCAAAAACAGAATAAAGGTTCGGGCAAAAATTAGGGATATAATTGAAAAATTATACACCCGGTAAGTTGAAAACCCGAAAGGGCAACTTAGGCAAAAAAGGGTATCCCGGTGGATTGAAAACCCGAAAGGGCGGTCCACGCAAAAGAGGGATTTAAGCGAATGACTACGATCTGAGTTATCTGTGCTTCATTACCGTTTGAACAACTGACATTCCGAAGGATAGGAATCGGTCTGATCATTCCTCAGAAGGCAAGGTCGGGGAGTTTTGAAGTCATACTGGCCATAGCAGAATTGAAACCCAGTGGAACGCCATTTTCACATTGCCATTAGGGTAGTTTCTTTTCTCAATTTTCAGCGATCACCTCTTTCCAGGGATTGCTTCCTGATGTAATTGCCTATTCTGGGCTCTCAGTCAATAAATTGAATTTCAATAAAAAGCTTCCTATTTTTGTTTTATTGCTTTGTTTGCAAAAATGTCCTAATTTTTTATAAAACATTGCATTTGAAAACATGGCGGCTTTACAATAACGTGCACAGAAAAGGCATTTGAAACTTACTCTGAATGTGAATAATCCTGGATGGTGGATTCAAACCACGCAAAATTCCGGAGCATGTATGTGTACTATGTTGTTGCAGGTAACAGGTCCAGATGATTTTACGCACAAGACGAGTAATCACTTATCCCCACGCAGAAGGCTGGGGCAATTACAGGTTCAGGAAAGGGTTCACTTGTCACTCTTTTGTCACGACGTTTACTGATTGAGTACATCATCTGGTCGATGGTCGTTCACGACGTTTCGATATCGGTGAATAGAGTTCAACTTGATATCGTTGTATATTTTTAAGTCGATTCTGCCAACAGTTACAAGCTTTTCTGTGTCAATAACGGTTGCAAATTGCCCAGTAGAGTGGTCTCGCCGATACCGAAGCTGATGGTCGTTATCCCCAGCGAAGTCGCCGGAGTTTGAAGAGGCTAAATCTTCTGTAAAATCCTCTTATGACATCCTTGTCGGGGACAAGTTGTTGACTTTCCCAAGCATGGGGCATGTTGTTTCCCAGCATGAAGTATTGATTATCCCCAGTAGAGTTTAAGGACAGTTGGTCTTCTGTAAAATCCTCTCAAAAGGCATTCCCCAGCACGAGACGCTTTAAAGCAGTTTTCTCCAGCAGAGTTTGTTATAAACTCGTCATCCCCAACGGAATTGTCTCAGGGAAAGCTCGCCTAACATGGGGCATTGTGGTACTTATCCTAAGCTCGACAGTCGTATTCCTCAGCAGACTACCGTGGAATTGCTTTGGGTGTCCCCAGCAGATCTCTAAGGACTCTTTCCCAACCAGTTGCAGTGGAATGGTATAATCAGGATTTGTATATCCCCGACAGAATAACCCTAATTCCCTAGCAAGATCGTATCTCTGGTCATTGTATTCCCCACAGAGTTCAGTAATCCCCAGCTAAGTTGTTGTTCTTCTCCCCACCAGGGGCCTATTGATCAACGAAACCTATTTTGCGGCAGAGTGATGATATATTCCCTCCCCAGCCAGGTTAACAGGTTGATTCTCCTCGCAAAGGATCTCAGGTTTGATAGATCCTCAAGCAGAGTTTTAATGACTTATTCCCCAACAGGACGTCATTTAGAAGATTCTCTCCCCCAGCGGAGTTGCTGTGACCAGAATCCAGCCCCCGAACAGATGAGGTAATTCCTGGAAGAATCATCATTCCTCCAAAGTCCAATTTATTTTTGGCAAACTTGACAATTCGAAGCCGACGGATTGTAGATTCATTCTCCAGCAGAGATACCATCCTTTTAGGAGTCTCTGAAGTCAAATCGTTGATCATTGTTCCTCAGCAGAGTCAGCAGAGATGTTTGATACGGATGCAAAGAGTAATCCAGTATTGAAATTCCAAAAGTCCAACAGTGGATTGGCAAAAGTCCGTCTAAGGGTGGCAAAAGTCCAACAGTGGATTGGCAAAAGTCTGTCTTCGGGTGGCAAAAGTCCAACAGTGGATTGGCAAAAGTCCGTCTTCGGGTGGCAAAAGTCCAACAGTGGATTGGCGAAAGGTCCATCTAAGGGTGGCAAATTCTAAAAGTCCAATAGTGGATTGGCAAAAGTCCATCTTCGGGTGGCAAAGCAGCTAAAAGTCCAACAGTGGATTGGCGAAAGGTCCATCTAAGGGTGGTAAATTCTAAAAGTCCAACAGTGGATTGGCGAAAGGTCCATCTAAGGGTGGCGAATTCCAAAAGTCCAACAGCGGATTGGCAAAAGTCCATCTTCGGGTGGCAAAGCAGCTAAAAGTCCAACAGTGGATTGGCGAAAGGTCCATCTAAGGGTGGCCAATTCTAAAAGTCCAACAGTGGATTGGCGAAAGGTCCATCTAAGGGTGGCAAATTCTAAAAGTCCAACAGTGGATTGGCAAAAGTCCGTCTTCGGGTGGCACGAAGCTGCAAAGTCCACCAGTAGTGTGGCAAGCCAGTAGTCGTCTGGAGTTGCATAAAAGACATTGTTAAAGTCCACCAGTAGTGTGGCAGGCCAGTAGTCGTCTGGCATCGTACAAAAACATTGTTAAAGTCCACCAGTGGTGTGGCGAGCCAGTAGTCGTCTGGTGTTGTTCAATGGACAGATTTCTCCGACAATGTTTCATTGAAGATTCAAGTCAGCAATGTCTTGGGGTTTCTTCTTCATCATCCAGAGCAAATTTTTGGTTATATTTGGTATTCAATCACTATATACCTTGAAAGTCCGAAAGCAATCGCTTTCAGGCATTCAGGTCTACAGCGCTTGAATAGGGGCAGCTGTAATACCCCAAAATTTACTCTCCCTTTTTGTCATCATAGCATGGCATTATCATTTATCATATCATATCCACCTCATTAGCATTGCATTGCATTTAACATAGAAAAATGAAGCATAGCATCCTTCTTACCATCAGGGCATGTGATCAGGTGGAAGGTGGACAATCAAGGAATCATTCTAAGCACAAAAAGGTCAATCAAGTTTCCTCAAGGCAAGCCAAGAGGTCTTTCATGTCTCATACTATCTCAATTGATCATCCACAACCTCAAGAATGAGAGATTCAATAGGAGATTGAAGCACTACATCTTTCACTATGCAAGAGGTTCAAAAACTGAAGGAAAACCCTCAAAAGAGATAGCTCATTGATCCAAAATCATCCTCAAATGGCATCTCTCATCATCCTTTAAGAGGATACACAACATACTCTGAGGAATTTGAAATTGAAGACTGCACATTTTTCTCCTATGAGGTGGGCACCAAAATTAGGGTTTCCCATTAAATCAGGGAATCTTTGATTTTTTGGACAAAACATGATGTCATGGTATTCTACATGTTCTTAAGTGTATGGATGTGGAAAATTGCCTCTCAATTGGTTTTAGAAGTGGTTCAATTGGAAAAAAGATCAAAAATCAGGAAATTTGGGGGCAAGTCAAATAATCAGAAGAAAAAGTCAACTCTTGACTTTTTGAGCCCAAAATCATGAAATTCATGTTACATATGTCCAATGTAGAAAATTTGGTCAAGAAACTCCAAAGGAATCATGAAAAAATCAAGATGTGGAAAGTTGCCATTTTTGGATGAAGAAGGGTTACTAAATATAGCAAGTTTTGGCCATTTTGCATCAGAGTTTGAACCAAGGCCATTTAAATGTGAAGCATCAAATGAAAATTCCACTCGGCCACAACAAAAGATCTTGTTTTAAGCTTCAAATCCATGTGTAGAACATCTCCATTGGATAAAGATTGAGTGAGATATGATTGATCAAAGTTTGAGCAAAGTAGGTTCAAAACTAGGTCATGACCAAGGATTTTCTGGTCACGCGCACCTCATTTTCTCAAACAGTTGGTGGGCAAAATGTATGGATCAATTTCTCATGGTTATAGGCCTCAAATGGAAAATCTTTCAACATCAAAGTTGTTCCTCTATGTGAGATCTTAAAAGTTGGTGTTTATCAATCTTTCATCTAATCAATGGATTGGGAGTTATGATGGTCCAAAGGCATGGTGATCGTGACTGAAACCCAGGCGCCATTTCTGCCTTGCCATGCTTCAAGTCACATGCTCATGAAGCCAGATTTGTGTCTTGATGTTTTGAGATACTTTTCACCATTTTACACACTTCCATTTGATTTGTTTTCAACACCAAACATATTCTCCAATATCTCCTCTTTCAAATGAATCCAAAATCTCATCAAATTATGCACTAGTTAGAGAGAATTTCACTTGCAAACCACCTCATGTTGGCACTGGTGCATTGACAGTTTAGTGCATGATTTTGGTTCAGTCATCCCACAAACACTTCATGAATTTTATTTCCCCATTTAGTCAAGCATATGTTACTTACACAATGCATACTATCACGTGCCATACATGGGAATAGAAAGAACAAACTTGCTTAGCAAGTTTTTGTCACAATAACCTCACCACCTCAGCTTCACTCTCATCCTAACCACAACTGTTATGAGCTTGACCTCACCATAACCCAGCCTTGGCTACTCGCCCCCTAACTAACTTGACTCAGTTAGTTAGGGTGGACTCATTTTAACCACCTTGACTCATTTAACTCAACTCACTCAACCCTGATTAGAGCTCACTATAAAACAAAATCACACACTCCAATTTCATTTTTCAGCTTGATTCTTCTCATTTCACTCCAAAACACTCTCTTCTTCTCTCACAATCTCACCATTGAACTGATCCTCGAGCTTCACTTTGTTCCTTTCACTTCAGAATCTCTCTGATTCTCTCTCAATTTCTCAACACTGCAACTTGTTTTGAAGATTGGTTTCAACCTTTTCTTCATTGAGTCATCATCAATTTCTACATCTCAGCCTTTATTTGGCCAAGTGAAGATTGTAGAAGAGACAAGACCTCTGGTTTTCTGAAGAACACTTCAAGGTTTCAAAACTTCAGGTACGAATCTCCACCATTATAGACTTAATGTGAAGTTGTTTTCAGGTTCTTGAAGCTTCTTATAAGCTCAAGAACTTGTCTGGCTAGTTGATAGGCCTTTTGAGGCATAGTTGAAAAGTTAGGGCAAATCTTCCTCTGTTCGATTCTCTCATCTCATGAACATTTTGTGCATTTTGTCTTTGGATTCATGCTCTCCACTACTTCCTCTTCATTTTGGTGTATTGTTTGTGAGATTCTGGAAAACTTGAAGTTGCAGACGGTGGTGGTATGGCCGGAGAAGGTGACCGGAAGTCACCTCCGGCCGGTGACTGTAATTGCTAGGGTTTTGTCTTGTTTTAATCGTGTCCGTCCATTTTCTATGATCGTGAGGCTTGTATGATGACAGCACATTAAAATTCATGTGATCCTCACGTGCGTTTTTTCTGATTTCATTTAAACATTATGTGGTGTGGTGCATTGTATGTTGTGTGGTCATTCACATGTGCGCGTTGATGTTGTTTACTTTGACTTTCGTTTGACTATGACTTAATCTGATGGCTTGGAATGTATTGACTCTCGTTGACTGAAGTGCATGCTTGTTATTATGTTATGCGCTTATTGGACTTAAATCTGATTGCTAATCACACCCTCACGCTTTCAAAGCCCAATCATCTGAACTGTTAGTTTACTATGTTTGCACCCCCTTTCACATTTACATGTCATTTTATTTTTTCCATCTTCATACGCGTTTGCTTTTTAATTTTTAAAAATACCAAACTTCATTATAAAATTCCACAAAAATTCATGAACATCAATAAAACATTTATAAAATTTTTGGTTATTCTATTTTTTGATTTTATGACCTTTTTGCCCCTGCTCCATAATTCTCTTTGATTTTCTTTGGTGTGCATGCTTAAAGTGATACATGATTTTGTTTAATTTTGTTCTGGATCATTAAAAATTGTCTTGATGCTCTTCTTTTTGTATTGAGTCATTAACATCTTGAAGTATGTCATATGACTTTTATTTTATTTTTTAGGTCTTGTTATGGCATGTTTGGTGTTCATTTTTGTGTTACTTTGTATGATGTGTATATTTGACCTAAGTGCATTGTATAAAACCTTTTTGCCTTGAATTTTTATATGCTATTTTAATATGTGATTCATTTCTGGTTTGTGTACCTCAATACCATGTTTGAATAATTCTCATGAACTCATTTGACTTTTGTTTAAGACATTTCATTTGAAGCATGATAACATGTCATATCATTGTAATCTTTGTGCATGTTTACATGATTTCTTTTGTACATACTTGCATGATCATTTGCATATTTGGTGAACCATTCACTTGAAATTATAGGTCATTGATACATATTATATGTCATCCTTGCATGTTGACTTTCATTTGAACCTTGTGCACCTTTAACATGTTGTGTTTGTACTTGTGTTCTCTTTTGAACTTCCATTTCAATTCTACTTCTTCTATCACTTCTTAAATGTCTTGATGTTTACTTCATAAATACTTGTGAGATGTTGGTGAATCATTTTTTATTTCATTTCAATTCTGATCCTTAGATTACATGTTCCATTTATGCATGTTCTGTCATTCCTTTTCATCTTTCATCTTCCTTTTCTTGTGGTAACATGTTCTAATGCCATGGATGATGTTTGTTGCTTGCTCACTTGGACTTGCTTGATAATAATCATTTGTTTTCCATATGATGTACATTCTGGTTGTGACATTAGGATTTGGTTTCTCACCTAATTCTTTTGAGTTTTTTGGTGCATTAAATGTTCTTTTACTTCTTATACTTCTTATAAATGTTTACTAACCATGTAGGGGTTTCGGTAAGTTTCAATTGAGTGTGGATAAAGAATCCACATTCAAACTTCTTTCCTTTCATCTCTTTTACAATTCCATCTTGTATTTTGTTAAGCACTTATGTGCTTTCTTTTAATAATTCCTCACTTTCCCTTTTGAATTACAATTCATCTTCTACTTTAGAAGTGAATTGTTTAATTCATTCTTTCTTTAGATCTAGATTTTGAAACCTCACAAACCATTAGGATCACTCCCTTAACTAATCAATTAGGATTGAGTCTTAGTTCACATAGGTTTTACCTTTTCTCCTCTCTTGAGTCTCTCTTCTCATCTTAAAGAAAACTCAAAACATCTAATAAAGGTAGGCATTTATTGCATTTAGGCCTTTCATATAAAGAAAAGATTATAAGGGATCTTCTCTTATAATCTTAGAATGTATAGCATATAGCCCATCTTGGGTCAATGTGTTAAACATTTGATCTTGTATGAGGGACTTAAATGCAATACTTGTTGAAGGTACAAATAATAAAAAACACTTCTTCATTTCTTAATCAACAAAAACACTTAATAAACACAAGTATGCTAGTGTGTTTGAACCTTGACAATTGGAACTAAGTGTGGGGGTCTTCTTCACCCTTAGTGTGCTTTCTTACTCATTCCATCTTGGAATGTGAGAATGTACACATTCCAATGGCTAAGATTCAGACACACTGTCATATGCAAACAAATGGAAAAAACTCTTAAAAGACAAAAACAAACAATCACGTCTCCTTCGGGAATTCTTTTCTCACCTCATTCACTCTCAACGTATGAACGTGCTCCTACTTGTTCTCTTGCAAGATGGTAACGCACTCGGACCAGCGAGCCTGCAACACCTAAGCTAGAACGTTAGCCGTTCCTTAAAAAACACAAATAATCCACCCCTAGTGAGGGGAACTACGTCGCTCTGATTCTCATGTTCCCGATGAGATACGTAGGCAGTGGGGTAGGGCCCATTCGAGCACTTCTTTTATTTTCCCTACATTTGTTTCTCTTTCCCTTTCTTTTTCCAGTCCTTTTTCCAGTATTCTTTTCTATCACCCTTTGATCGAGACAAGCAAGCGTAGATCCCATCGGGTACGATGGACGCGTGGGGGTGCTAATACCTTCCCTGCGCGTAACCGACTCCCGAACCCAGGTTCTCTTGGTCGCAAGACCATGCTCTTTCCTTCCTTCAGGTTTATGCGGTGTTTCCTTTCCCTCTCTCGGGATAAATACACATTGCTGGCGACTCTGTTCGGTGCCACTTTCGCGTTTGTACTAGGATGAAAATCCTGGGAGCGACAGAAATCAACATTCCTTTTTCTGATTGATTCTCATTGCTTAACGAGAGTGCTTGGAGCTGAGTTCAAACAACCTCCTCTGGTTCTACACAGGTGAATGATAAGTCGCTTACGATTAAGGCCTGCTCTCCATAGACTATGACTAACTTGTCATTTTTGACGAACTTCAGCTTCTAGTGAAGTGTCGAAGTGACTGCCCCAGCTTCATGTATCCAAGGTCTACCTAATAAACTATTGTATGCTTCCCGGATGTCCATGACCTGGAAAGAGTGAGGACCGATAGTTATGGGAAGGTCGACTTCACCGATAACTATTTTTCTGGATCCGTCAAAGGCTTTGACGATGACCTCACTGCCTCTCATCGGAGATCCTTGAAATGATTGTCGCATCAGAGTTGATTTTGGCATAACATTTAGAGTTGATCTGGTATCTACCAGTACGCTGGCTAAAGCATCGTCCTGGCAGTTGACTGTAATGTTAAGAGCCATGTTGTGATTTTTGCCTCCTTCTGGCAGTTCTTCATCACTGAATCCTAAGTTATTGCAGGAAGTGATGTTGGAGATGATGCTGTCAAATTGTCTTATCGTCACATCTTGTTACACAGAGGCTTGCTCTAAGACTTTTTGTAGTGCTTCTCTGTGAGATTTAGAACTGAGCAAAAGAGATAGGACAGAGATTCTTGAAGGAGTTTGCAACAGTTGGTCTACAATGTTGTACTCACTTTTCTAGATGAGCTTCAGCATCTTATCGTTGTTCTTTGAAAGGTCAGGGTTACTGGTTTTCCCGACTGGTTAATTGAGAACTTTTGTTTGTGGTTCCTTCTCCTTGGTGGGTTCTCCAACTCCTCTGTTGAAGATCCGACCACTCCGTGTCACTCGACTGATGTCTGTAATGTCCACGACGGAGGGTAATGGAGTTTCCTTTCCATTCTCGATTGTTGTTGCACCGTATTTGTAAGGGATAGCCTTATAGAATTTGTACGATATTGGTCCTGGCACATAGATAACTACAGGAGCCTTTTGATTTTTCTGACCATCGTAGCCGGCCTCAATTGGTTCGAGGTTGAGAATATTTCAACTATCAAGAGGAACTCTTGATTCATGGAGTAGAGGGATTATGGCGCATACATCTTTGATCCTTTCATGATCGGAGATTATGACGACGTCTTTGCTTTGATCAGGGAAATAGTCTGATATTATGTTGGTCGACCCAGAACTTGAACACGGTCGAATCTCTTTTCAGTCCAACTATTTTGAAGAGCTGACCGTACAAGGTAGCATCCTTGGTTGTTCTCTGAGAAAACTCTACAGCGCTCATAATTATGTGGTAGCACCCGGCCACGTCTGCTTTATATGCAGTACAACTTCACTAGATCTGTTTCCATCACATGAACATCTTGACTTTGATGCCTAGTTGGATTCCCGTTAGTCATACTGACTTGTTGTGTCTCTTCATCCAGGTAGATCGGAAGCCACTAGTGGTTCAACAGGTGTTGAAGTGTTCTTTGGACAAGCGCACATCCTTGGTCGTGTTTACGACACACTTTATAGTTCTGATAATAATGTGAAGCCAGAAAACCGAGCCTGACCTACTTTGCATGTAATTCTACCAGACTGGTATTCATCAGGCGAATATCAAAGATTTGAATCAAATTGACTTGATAGTGACTTCTATCACGGTAGTCCTGAATCCATCCGAGATCCATCTGACGCTGGAGGGCCTCTTGTACAAAAGAGCATCCCTGATTATTTATTGAGCAGATTGGACAGGAATTGTAATCGTGTTGTGGTAGATCATGGTGTTGGCTTTTCCTTGAGTGCATTGCCACCAAGTTGACATTCATTGCCAGAATGTTGTGGTTCTGGACAATGTTGGGATTTGCGTGAGCCATATTGACTTCCCAGATTCGGTGATCTTGGATCCGTCCGAGATCCACCTGTTCTTGTAGAGTTGATTGCACTACGAAACATCCTTGATTATTCTTGGAGCAGATATCACACTGGTGATAATTGTGACACGGTACATGGCCGTATCTGTTCTATCTGCAATGCATCCTGACCAGATTGGTTCCTAATAGGACTACATCGTGAATTTGATAGCTGTGGTTAGATCTTTCCTCTATCAAATTTACTGCAGCCTTCTCGTGTTGGGGCAATGGGTTCGTCTGAACATTTGGATTTGTATCCTTGAAGGATAAGACCCCGTTCCTGACAAGCTTCTGCACATCGGATTTGAAGCTGAGACAGTTTTCAATGTTGTGCCCCGGTCCTCCTTGATGGTAAGGGCAAGTTTGATCTGCTTTGAACCAAAAAGGAAGATTTTACGGTACTGTAAGAGGAGACCTGGTTTGGACGTACCCTTTGACCAGTAGTAGTGGAAATAGTTCTGTGTACAACATCAGTATAGGGTCAAACCCTGGTGGTCGTGTTGTACAATTGTTATTGTTGTACTGAGGACGAGCCTGCTGAAGAAGTTGTTGTGTCCTTTGCTCATACTGTTGTTGATTCGGTTGGCTATGAGAAACCTGAGGTTTATAAGTTGGAACAGGCGCAGGGTTGATAGCAGGAGTTACTGCTGCTACTTGTTGATACCTTCGCCTTTGCTTTCCGAGAGAGATATTTTCAATATCTTGGTCTTTTATCTTAGGGAAAGCACTACCGTATCTTTTGGTGCTGCTTGATTGTCCTGTATCTTTGACCAGACGTCCTTCTCAGACTGCCTCTTCAAGGCGTACTCCCATGTTTACCATCTCAGTAAAGTCTTGGGCGCACTGGCGACCATTCGGTCGTAATAGAATGAGCTCAAGGTTTTCAAAAAGATTTTTGTCATCTCTTTTTCCTCAAGAAGGGGACAAATCTAAGCGGCAATTTTACGCCATCTCTGAGGATGTTCCTTAAAGGTTTCCTTGTCCTTCTGCGACATTGCTCTGATTTGATCTCTGTCTGGTGCAATGTCCAAGTTATATTTATATTGCTTAATGAAGGCAGCGCCAAGATCTCTGAAAGTGACGATCTTGGTGGGATTTAAACCCATGTACCATTTGAGTGCGACACTGGTTAAACTGTCTTGGAAATAATGGATCAGTAGCTATTGATTCTCTGTCTGAGTTGACATTTTTCGAGCGTACATCACTAAATGACTTTGAGGGCAAGAGCTGCCTTTGTATTTTTCAAAGTCAGGCACCTTGAATTTGTGCGGGATTTTCACATTAGGGACCAGACAAAGGTCTGCGGCGTCCTTTCCGAATAAATCTTGACTGCGAATGGCGTGCAGTTCCTTCTGCATCTCCAGAAATTGTTCTTGGAACTCCTTCATTCTGTCATACATACTTTCATTTCCACCACAGGTTATTTATGGAATCAGTCATTCTGGGAAAGTGTGTACCACGGGTTGTGGTACAGTCATTACGGCGGAGACTCTTGGTTCTTCTATGCCCCGAAGTTGTAACCTTCAGGAGTTGCTACCATCACTCTTGCATCTTTGCTTTCCTGAAGTTTGTAACCTTCAGGCCCAGTGGTTCCTGCTGCAGTTTCCGGGTCTTCCGTGACCGGCAGAATATATCCTTCAGGGATAAAGTTGATAGGCATGCCCAAGGGATGATCTTTAGGCATGTTGTACCGGGGATCATATGTCCCCACTATGGGTGTACACGTGATCTCTGAGATCACAGTCCTTTGTTGTGGCCTCTAAGCTATTGTCAGGGATTGCATGTTGTTGCACCCCAAAATTTGCTCTCCTTACTTACTAACTGGCTTATGTGGCATTGCATTTTTGCATTATCATGTGTGCATATCATTGGTTCTTAGCATGGGGTCAAGGTGCCTGAGGCAGTGCTTCAGAGGGTCAAGCAAGAGTCCTGATATTGTCCAAGAGGGCTCAGGTGGATCATCCTCTCCTAACCAGTGCATAGATTAGGGTTTTGAGATTCTTGGGATTATTGCTTCAATGGGCAAGCTCTTTGGGTTTTTATCATCATCAAATGGCATATCTTATCTTTGTTGGAAAGGATACACATCATATTCAAAGGAATTTGGATTTGGAGACTGTGCTACAACTAGGGTTTGCTATAAAGTCAGTTTATTTCTGATTTTTTGGGCAAGACTTGATTCCATGGTATTCCTTGGGTCCCTAAATACCTAGGGGTGGAAGATTGTCCATCAGCTTGGTTCAGGAGAAGTTCAATTAGCCAATGGATTGAAAATCAGTTGAATTGGATAAAAGTCAACAGTGAGAGGAGAAGTCAACTGTGGAATTTTGAGGTTCTCTCCAAGGTTTCAAGGTCTCACATCCTCATATGGTCTCCAGGGTTCAAGTTTCATACTTATTTATTAGGAGTCAGGAGTTGGTGCAAAGTTTCTAAATTTGGAAAGTGACCTATAATGAAAAGTTTCCATTTTTGGCAAGTATCTACATTGCATTCAACTTGAATTTTCATCATCAAGAAAGCTTCAAATGAATTTTTCTCCAACATCAAAGTTGAATATATTTTTCTCCTCTTTCCAACAAGTACTAGTGGGTCTCCATATCATCTGTGAATCTCCAGTTATGGTCCAAAGAAGGCAAGGTGGTTTTTAGGGTTTCATTTTCACAACTTTTAGGTTTTGGGACATATGGACCTATGATTAATTCCATTGCTTCAAGACATGTTCCAACATCCATAAACAATTCCTAAGAAGTATTTTTGGCTTTTTAATCAAGTGATTCCATGGTTTATTCTTCACTTATTTTTTTATTATTCAAAAAAGGCCCAATTTAAATATGGTGTGATTAGCAATCCAAATGAAGGGGATCCATCAAATAATTCTCAAGTATCCATGCAAGGAGAAAGGTGTAATTCACATTATGCATTTTTCCAAAATTATTCAAAAATCATTAAACAATGGATTACCCAAGCCGAATTCCTCATCAGAAGAAAACCCTAGCCTATTTAAACCTATCCATGCACTGGTTAGGGTTCATGCACGTGAAGTTGGAGGAGTTCTCAAGAAAACCCTAAAAGAGGATTTTTTATTCAAACTCACGATCCACAAGGTTTTTGCAAAAAGTTCTTCCACAAGTCTCTTCCGGGTAATTTCTAGAGCAAAACCCAACCACCGTTCGCAGCCAAAAGCCAGGATTAGAGGTGTGCCATCTCAGGTGGGTGATTTTTTTCGTGCTCCTAAAACTCCCCTTTTTTATGTCTATATTGAAGTGTGATGAATGGTGAATATCCTGGTATAATTATTTTTAATTATGGACGTGTGAATTGCTTGTAATATGGATTTAAAGTTTTGTGCCCTAATGGTTTTTTATTCGTTTTTTATTATACACTAACAATTTGGGGTTTTTGATGCCATATTTGGATTCCTGACGAAATTCTGGGTCGGATAGTGTACCCATACGCATTTTCTGGGCAGTTTGGTGGTTGCAGGTTGTGGCCGGCGGTGGGGCTCCTGCGAGGGACGGTGGCTCCGGCGAGCCAAGGGTTTTCAAGGAAGAAGATGAACCAGAGCCGTTGATATGGTTGATCGTGTGGCTCTCACGCTGCCACATGTCTTTTTTCTTTTATTTTTTTCTATTTTTTAATTATTGATCACATGCTTATTACCCCACACTCTTACCATGTGCCTTCTAATCATGTTATTCCATTTTAATTACTTTTTGTTTTAGTTGACCAAATCGTGGGCGTTGATTAGATCAGACGATTATAACGCTGCCAACACATTAAAATCGCATGTGCCGTGCACATGGCCTGTGTATGGTGTTCCTTTTTTTTTCCTGATTAATTATTTAACACGGGCCCAGCGTGTTTTGTTACTTGCACCCACCCCTTTCAGCCCATTAGCGTACTGAACATGAATAAGTTGCTGGACACACCCCCCCTTGCATATTTCCTTGTTTTTTTATTTCTATTAATTATTATATTTCATTATTAATTATTAAAATTATGTAATTGCATTAAAAAATTACTAAAAAATTTCATACATCATATTTATCATTTTAATAATTTTTACAAATTTTATTTTTTATTTTTATTATATTTTTATCATTTAAATTAATTGTTTAATCTATTTTCTTTTTGAATTATCCATCTCATGCATACTTAAATTTCTTTATTTTATTTCTCAGACTCTGTAAAATATTTTTGATCTGTTCCTTTTGCATTCATTCATTAACATTCTAAAGTGCATAAAAATATTTTCCTTTCATTTTTAAATTTATTTCATATTGCATTTAGGTCCTTCCCTTTGGCTCACTGAACCCCATTTCTCACCTGAACTTTGCCTAATTATTTGAATGACTAATATCTTGATTTTTTGCAGGGACTTTTGATATGTTGTTTGCCTCTGGTTGAGGAACCTTAATGTTTAATTTGGGAATTTTAGGAGTCATTTTTCTAATTATCTGATTTGTTTTCACTTGAGATTTTCTTGCAGGTGTATCTTTGACCTTGTATGATTATCTGTTTGAAAAGGCACTTGTGCCATTTGCTTTGGGGCTGTTTCTTTGTTTCTTTGATTCATGTTTGGATGATAATCATTGTTGTTTGACATTGTTTGATTTTCATTCATCTTATCTCTCTTACTTATGTCTATTCTGTACTAATCTTTTATGCAGGGTCTAAGGTATGTTCTTTAAGGGTGGAAAAGTATCCCTCTTCACCTTTGTTCTTTCTATTCTCTCCTTCTCTCATCTCTTTCCTTTAGGATTTAGGTTGTCGTCAAACCTCACTAACCGTAGGCCACCCATGCATGATAACTTTAGGATTCATAGTCCCCCCTTAGAGTTACCCTTGTGTCTTCTCTCTTCTCATCTCAAATTTCTTTAAAACACTTAATAAGAATAAGGTGTATTGCGCACGAGCCTTAAGTATGGGGAATGAGAAATGAGGGGCTTCCTTTCATCTTTCTAGAGTGCTTAGTGAGCTTCCTGTTTTGGGACGATGCGTTAAGTATTCGCCCCTGTGCCCTAGACTTTGGTGCAATGCAACTTAGGAACTAACTTAAGTTACTTCTGTCCTAAAAGATATAAACCAACCTCAAACCTTTTTGTCCTTCGGGATTGTCAAACTTAAAGGCTATTTTCAAAAAGGGCACATTACTTTCCGTCTGAGACGCAAACAGGCATCTACCCTAACTGCCGGACGCGAACTTAACGTCGCTCATTAAAAACACAAAAAGAACTTGGTCCGAACTACGTTGACTCTGAATTCCCCATTGCACAAAGGGGGTACGTAGGCCAAGGGCGTCGACGTCCTACCGAGTCGGTCTGTGTCTTTCCCTCCCTGTTCTAGTACAGCCCTAGATGATAGTATAACTTACCCTTAGAATAGACAACAAGCGTGGATCCCATCGAGTACGATGGACGCGTGGGGTGCTAGCACCTTCCCCTCGCGTAACCGACTCTCGAACCCAGGTTATGGTTGCGATGACCATTCCTTTCCCCCTTCCTAAGGTTTATGCGGTATTCCCTTTCCCTCTCTTGGGATAAATTTACACGGCTGGCGACTCTGTTTTTCCGCGCCACTCTCGCGTTCGTACCTGGATGAAAATCCTGGGAGCGACAGCTGGCGACTCTGCTGGGGACTCTGGTTGACCTATGCTGGTCCATCCCTAAGTGAGTCAATCCTAACGCTTGCTTGTCTTTGTTCTCTTTGGGTGTTTTGTTTTTGTTTTGCTTTATGTGTTGTATTTTATTTTTATTTTTACCGCATTATTTGCATTTCATTTTTTATTACTGTCATGCTGCTGTGTTGTGCTGGCTGTCTTTATTTTGCAGGTTGGGTGGGTCTGAGAGAGAAGCCCAATACCAAGGCTTGAGAATACCCTAGGACTAGAGTGGAAAGTAGTGGGACCTACGTGCCCGCTTGGTACGTTTGTGTGTTCACGAAATTCACAACCAGACGAGGCTATCTTGGGATACATTCTAACGTGTGTGTCTTGCGCATGTTGAGGTGTTGATCTAGAAAGCTGTCGACTCTGGTGACCGATCATTGAGGACCTTAGTGGAAACATCCCTCTTTAGCGGCGACGGTGGCAGACCACATCCTGTGGCAAACCTATTCGCACCCGAGGGCCCGCTTTGGAACTCGCATAGGACGGCCCCTACGTTTTGAAGAGAATCAGTGGAGGCACTCCTCGATTGACTTTAGTACTGTACCCTGAGGGATGAATGTACTATTGTTTCTCGACCTCAGTGCCAAAGCTGAGGACCTTCCGCTTTGGAGAATCAGTTGAGGCCTCCTCGATTGATGATGATGCCAAACCAGAAATGGTGAACGTATCATCATTTCTCGACCTGAGAGCCCGGGATACTGAACATCCTAGTACCCACATGTGAGAGGGGATGGGCGTTTGCAGGTAACCAAGACTTCCAACCTACCCGGTTTTCTGGATTTCTCATCAATGTCTGATTATTTGGGTTCCCCAGTGGTTTAGAGTTCTGGTTTTCTGGTTTCTCGTTCAGCTAACAGCACAGCACATCCAGCAGTGTGCCTTGACCCCATGTTTGCATGAGCATATCATTTTTCTTGCATTCTGACGTGTTTGACATTTTTCAGGGCTTGCATCTTACTCTTGATTCCGGTTTTCTGAGGTCGCTTCAGTATGGATGTTCAGAGAAAGAAGACTGTCGCCTATTCATTCCCAGAGCCGACTTTGACACTGATTCACAAACTGATTAATATGGCTGGTTCTGGAGTTCGTACAGAGTTCAGTGGAAGGTATGGAAGACTTCTGAAATTTATCTATAATATCTCCCAGTATGAGAAGGATGCCATTCACACACTCCTTCAGTTTTACGATCCGTCTCTGCGTTGCTTCACTTTCCCGGACTACATCCTGGCCCCAACGTTGGAGGAGTTCTCATTTATTTTGGGAATTCCTATCAGTCATGATATAGTTTTCTTTTCTGAAGAACACCCCGGGGTGAAAGATATGGCTGTTGCTCTTCATATTGATGAATCCGTTCTTAACAGTAATATTGCAGAAAAACAAGGAGTTAAGGGTTTCTTGTTGAAGTTCTTGTTTGATCAGGCTTGCATACATTTCAAAGAGAAGAACTGGACTGCTTTCCAAGCTATTCTGGCTATGTGTATCTACGGGATTGTTTTGTTTCCAAATATTTCTGATCTGGTGGATATGCATGCCGTCAGAATCTTTATTTCGAAGAATCCTATACCTACCTTGCTAGGTGATGTGTACCATTCATTTCACTATAAGAATGAGAATAGGCATGGGAAAACTGTGAGTTGCTGTGCGCCGCTCTTAGCTACTTGGTTTCTGAGTCGTCTCCCTGAATCTGGTGCTTTCGTTGATACGAAAGATTCTCTGAAGTGGTGTAAGAGGGTTATGGGCTTGACTGCTGACAACATTACTTGGATTAATCGTGACTTGCTAGGAATGGAGATTATTTGCAAATGCGGAGAATTCCCTAATGTTCCCTTGATAGGGAGGAAAGGTGGAATTAACTATAATCCCTCCCTAGCTATCAGACAGTTTGGCTATCCTTTGAAGAATCCACCCGAAGAGCGAGATGTCCGTGAGTCCTTGTTCTTCAATGGTATTGAGGATCAAGGGTTGATAAGGAAAGTTGTGAATGCTTGGAAACAGGTGACTAAAAAGGGTAAGATTCCATTCGGGAAAAGCAACAATCGGGCTTTCCCTCCCTATAGAGAGTGGATTAAGAAGAGAGTAGAAGAGGAGCTTCTTCCATTCCCGGTGGAACCACCTTTGTATCCTTTGGTGATCGAGCCTCCTACCACCATTGAGTTGGAGAAGTATAACAAATTATGGGCTGAAAAGGAAAGGTTGCGGGAAGAAAATAGTGAGCTAAAGAGAGAAATTTATCAGTGGAAGCATGAGCGGGGTGAAGCTGTTCATATCGCCAAGTTAAAGACAAAGCTCCTTGCTAAAGCAGAAAAAGAGCTCGCTGACATGACCGCATCCAGAGAAAGGATGAAACAAGCTCTGGATGGTATTAGTAACGTTCTTAGGTCCAAGGAGGAGGAATTAGGCAAGGCTTTGTTGAAGATTCACAGGTTCGATGATCACCGAGAAACTGCCATGGCTGAGAATAAGAGAAAGGAAGACGACTACATAGCTAAGATTTATCAGTTGAAGTCGACGCTCAAGAAGAAAGACGCCGAGATCTTATCAGGGATATTCAAGAGACAAGTAGTCGAAGGTCGACTCAATGAAGCCATAGCCTCCATGGAAGAACTGAAAGTCCAAGCTGAAGTGAAGAAACCTAGACATGAGGGTCCTAGAGTGGATGGTGTTTCTGGAGAAGACGCTTGGGAGTTACATTGCAGATACTTGGATGGGATCATACACAGGAGAGACCTTCTCATTCAAGGACTAATTCAGAGGCCGAAGCATCCCGATACCAGAAAGTTGTTCAAGGAGATTCAAGACTGGTGCAGAAAGCATAATGGATGGGGGGATTGACACTTGTGGACTTTGATGATATGCCTTAGTTTTCTGTTTTCTTTCATTGTATGTGGATCACCACCAGGCTTGTTGGTTGGGACCTATGGTTTATATTCAGACTTGTTATCTTGGATTCGTGATTGTCGACATTTGGTTTTCCTCTGGTTTTCTTAATATATGAGTAGAAGTTCCATTATATCTTGTTATTAAACCGGAATCAAGGGGTGGATCGCCCTGTGAATATTCAAACATGTTCATTTACATTTGCATATTCATAATCATTTTGCATAATCATTTTGCATGACAGGTGTTTATCTCCGGTATTCTTATTTTGTTATAATCTCAGAATTGCAGAGTTGATCATGGAACGAGTTCAAGCTGAGTTGAGTGAACTGAAGGTTCAGATGAGGCAATTTGGGGAAGACATGCTCCATGAGCAGAGGATGCTGAGGGAGGAGATCAGTCAGATAAAGACTCAGATGGGTTTGGTCATAGAAAGTCTGAAAACAGTGTTGAAGAAGGAAGACAGCCCTGTGCCCGCTTCCACAATGGAGATTGTAACACCCCACTTCTATACCCCCAAATAATCACATAAATCATTTAGGCACATATTAAAAAAATTCGCCAGAGTACGATTAAAACATAGTATAAAAGAGGCATGTCACATCATACACGCAATTAATACATACAACACCTGCTCATTCTATTGATATGCAACAGTGGGGTAACTTGTCACAGAGGAACTTTGTCCTTACACCCACATCTCAATATTTAGAATAAAAGCGGAAAATCTAAACATTGAATAACATCATACATATATACATCCACATATATATACATCATCCAGTATGAATCATAAGCAACATCACGTTTATATACACAAATTCATCAGCAAGATACATATGCAAATGTATCACAAAAGAATAATATACATCCTAGCTACCCGGTGCTACATATCAGAGCCAACCGACCAAAAGAATGAAGACACGCTTCACAAAAAGACCTCCAGCATACCTACTCTGCAATGCCTCATAGAGCATCATAAAACAGCAGAAGGGTGAGAAATATTATCATAATAACAATGCATATAATTACATGTATAAACATAAAAATACACATATTACATATTCTCACCACGATTCATCACATTTTCATCTGTATACATCACAATGTATATATATATATATATATATATATACACCAAGCATATTCATCATGCACACTTTCACATTTCTCAATCATTCCGTATAAACATACACAATTATGTTCATTCAACAACACATCATTATAAAGATGATAAATGCAAATCATAGAGACCGACTCACGACTCTATGCAAATGCAATGCGGTACTGACTCAATCATCACTAGTTCACTCAGGAACTCTACTGGAACCATCGTTCGTTACCGAAGTAACTCCCCGTCGGGCCTACGATGTTCACCCATTGCTCACACCCCACATGGGCACACAATGTTTATGGATCGCTCACACCCCACATGGGCACAAGACCCGATCGGTCACACCCCACACGGGCACACGATCTGATTGCTCACACCCCACATGGGCACACAATCATTCGTAATCATCGCTCACACCCCACATGGGCACACGACGTTACGACGGATTCTCATTAGAATCGCACAACACAAGAATGTATTTCATGATGCTTCGTATGCAAAATGACACAAGACATTCTTGAAATGCATACATATTCACAATATATTCATGCATTCATCTCATACAATCACATACAATCTATATACATTCACATCAATGCACTATTGTATGATTCACATTCAAACACACAGTCAAAACGGTAAAAGTCGCTAAATAGCACTATTCCCGACTTTCCGACATAATTAAATCGGCTAACGATTTTCAAAACATCATAATCACAACGTACCGCTCAATAGCTTTCCAACGACACCAAGAATGTAAAAATCGGATACTCGGAACAAAAGTTACGGACGAAACCGAAAACGACATTTTGAAAAATCCCATTTTTACATTCCTCCTGTCCATACGCGTATCACCCATGTCCATACGCGTACGGACAGAACCCATTTTCTTCACAATTCCACGTTTCCAAAACCCATACGCGTACGCCCCTCACCCATACGCGTATCACCAGAGGGCCGGGAAAAGCCATCCTCCATACGCGTATTGACCCTTCCACCGACCATTGTTACGCGTATCGCCTTAGCTCATACGCGTATGGACATGCCCCTTACGCGTATGGCCAGGGAAATTTCCAGAAAATTCTGCAGAACAATGTTCTGCGTTTTCCACCCCCAACTTCACCAATTCATCATCTAAATCCAGAAAAATACTAGTTTGAAGTATAACAATACATATTAAACATGTGTAGACCAACAAGAACACAATCAACAAGAGTTTACACACTTTTGGATCAATTTCCAATCAATTTCTCAAAAATGGGTTATACCCTAAAACTCACAAAATTCATCGACAACAACAACAATTCATACATAATCACATACATTGATAAGATAACAATGTTTCACACCCTTACCCGGATTCCAACCTCGCTAATTGATCGATCTTGATGATTTTTCCTAGTTTTCCCAACTTTCTCCTCTTCTTTTCTCTTCTTCCCTTTTCTTTCTCTTCTTTTTCTCTCTCTTTCTATTTCTTTCTTTTCTATTTCTTTTCTCTCCTTTTTCCACACAAACACTTAATTCATTTTAATCACATAAATTCTAATTCCACTACTTTTCTACTTATCATTAATTGAGAAAAGTCTAAAATACTCTAAATTCTAATTTCTCCAAAAATTCTCAAAAACGGTAAAATAACATTTAACACACCAATTTAACAAATAAAATAATTTATCACCCAATTAAAATAAAAGACTCAAGAATAATGGAATAATCAAAATCGGGGCGTTACAGAGATCCTTACTCCTCCCATCTCTTTGGAATTTGATCATGGATTACCTCGGGAGTCTCTTCCACAAGCGAAAGTTCCAGAACTTTCCCAGCAGCAGCTAGGTCTTGGCTCCCAAGAGAAGCCCAAGGGTAAAAAGTGTACACAGGGGCAGAAGAAGTCTGAAAGAGTTTTTCATCCGCTCCCTATACCATATTCTCAACTATTGCCGTATCTCCTTCAGTTTCAACTGGTACGGAAAAGGACTTTGGCTCCTCTCACTGGTAATCCTCCACCAGGATATGATGCAAGAGCCCATTGTGATTTCCATTCTAGGGCACCGGGCATACCGTGGAGGAATGTAGGGCCTTTCAGCACCGAGTACAGGATTTGATTGACGCGGGGGCAATTGAGTTCACGTCGAGCGGCGTGAATGTACAAGGTGATGTTACCCTAATTGTTGCAGGGGAAGTGAAGGCTCTTCCCCTCTTTGCAGGATCCACCTCATACCATGGGCTTTCTCCACAGCCTCTTGCTACAGAAGTTTTGCGTCAGCAACCTTTATTTGTGCCTCAGTCAAATGTGGAAAGGAAAGTGCAAGCGCCGGTGAGGCGCCCAAATCAGCACCGACAGCAGAGTTTTCAGCAGCAGGGGCAACCAAGACCAAGAGGGCCCAAGAGGATATTTGATCATGTTCCTATCCCTTATAGTCAGCTATTTACACGTCTGCTCAAGAAGTCTCTGATTCAAACAAGGGGTACCGCGCCAGTACCGTACCCAATTCCTCTGGATTATGACATGACTGCTAGGTGCGAGTTCCCCTCGGGAACGTTTGGGCACACAATTGATGAATGTAATGTATTCAAGCACAAGGTACAAGACCTGGTAGACTCAGAGATCATTGTATTCACTGAAGATGATATGTACATCAATGGAGGCCTCCTTTCTCAAATGAACACTTAGTTTGCAAGTACGTCCGGACAGAATTAAGCTTCCTCAGCAATGGCAATCTCCAGCTTCTTTACTGCATTTTCATTTGTAGTTTTTTTTTTCATTTCTTGTTAAAGCATCGTATGTATGCAAGACTTCTTTGTTTTTTTTATGATGATATTAATGCAATGAGTATGTTTTCCTTGAAGTAATCCATTCGTATTCACTCTTAAATGTTTATATGCACTGCAATACCAATTTTATTTGTTTAGAACTCTTGAGGGAGGATGATGAAATAAGAACGCAGGTTTCTAATGGTACACTTTTGGATAAAACCTTGTTAAGGATGTACAGGCATTGTTTCAAACCCCTAAACACTGGAGAGATAAGGAGATAAACCTTCGTTAACCCCTTTGAGCCTTGGAGTAGGAGCTTATTTCGTACGAAAAAACCCTCATACTTACCCAGGGGCAGGGTAGGCGTCAGTTAGTTTGACCGAGCGTTCAAATTTCAAGGAGAGTGTGCATCAGAGGAACCATTACCTTCTATCCCACCGTCAAGAGGTCAAGAGATATGAAACCACGATGGTTATCCATCAACAACTAAGGAGTGAGGCAGTCATAACAAGTAAGACAACCAGTGTCACACACTTTGTTCAAAAGGGGAATAACAAAAAAAAAACATAAGAGAAAAGCCCGCTAAGTCGAGACTTGAAAACAAGCGACTTAGGCAAAAGTTAGGGCATCCCGCTGGACTTCAAAATCGAAAAACTCAAAGGAGTCAGTCTAGGCACAATTAGGGATCAAAAAAGAGCAAAAGAAAGAAAAAGCGAAAAACGAAAAGGATGACCTCGATAAGAGCAAATTCGTGTGATTACAGACACAAAAGATAAAAAGGGGTGACTGTCATTCCAAAACCTCCTTAGGTGCCAAACCATTAGTGGCGTAGGTTCTTTAAAGATCATAAACCTTTTGAGAGATGAGTGTTTGGGTCAGATTAACTGAACATAGGACTGGAGAACATCACGAAGAGTGGGTGGGCACCGATAAATTTTGAGCCATAAATCCTTTTTTTTGAAACCGTGAACCAGACCACGCTATAACCCTTAAAAGTCCTAATTGAAACAGGGTTTATTCCGAAAGCGTACTTCAACAGGATAGCGTTCCTGACTCCTATGAGTTGTGCTAATAAGATTTGTTGGTATTGCATGTGCGCATTATTTTTGCCATTCAAAAATCAAGGTCGCATCCCAGCAAGTGATTCATTCACGAGGCTCGGCGACGCATTTTCAATAAAAACTTCAAGGTTAACATGAGTGTTGCATTAGAATTGTCATTCTCATAATAAAATTGTTCTGTTTGCATACATGTGCCTAAACATCAATGGCAGCTTACACAGTGAACGTCAGTCAAGAAACTTGATCCTGCCAAGTTGGGATACTTGAAAATTCTGAAGGATAAATCATATCAAGGGGCATGCTGCCAAGAGACTCAGCGTAGAGTGGGCTCTCCTCAGTAAGTCGTGTTAAGATGTAACCAATCTGGGTGGTCACGTCAAGAAATCTCTCCGAAATTCAGTTATTCTGGGGCATTCATTCTAGGATCAGGGGCAAAGTTCCTTCAAGACTTGGGGCAGGACACCTCTAGGGCATGAGAAAACGTCTACCCTTGAAAATGGTTAATTGAAAACACCTCCTCAAGGTTCAAGATGCTGAAGCAAAGTATTGTCAAGTCATTACGATTCCCTTCGAGATAATGTACGTCGTGGATTATAAAGACTGGGGCAGTTATGTCGAGATATGATAAATCTCTCCAAGAGTTTGAAGACCCTGGGGCAGTGCGAACACCCGATCTTCTGTAAAATACTCTTGAGATGAAAAGTTCAAAGAGCCGCTTATGACCATAAAGACAAGTCAGGTTGCAGGGCAACAGATTGTACACCCCCAGCAGTTGGCTCTCCCCAGCATTGAGATTGCTCCTTCCCCATCAGGGCAACCGTTCCTCAGCAGAGCAGACGTTCCCCAACAGAAGACTTGGAATCAAGACGTTATTTCCCCACAGAATCATGGTGCTCACTTCCCCCATCCAGTCAGGAAGTGTACTTTTGCCAATAATGTCATATTCTAATCCCCAGCAAGGTGGGGGTAAGGGCATTCTCCCCTTCAGCAGTTCAGAAGTATCCCCAAGCAGGATGGTATTGTGGGTTGGTATCCCCCAGCAGGTCTTAAGCCCGTCTGTTGTTGGCAATCCTCGGCAACAAACTTCCGGTTCCGTTATTGGCGTCCATTCTCAACTCCCCCAGCAGAGAGGAAATCTCAGGTTTTGGATGTTACCTTCAGTAGAGGACATGTATAATCCCCGGTAGTGTGGATATTCTTTTGGGACTTCATCCCCAGCAAAAATTGTTGATCCAAGGAGTCGATCAGTGTGATCCTTCTCAGAGAGTTCCTAGGTTCAGAGGACAATTTTATTTTTGTCATCCCTGGCTGAATTGTTCTTTTCTCTCCAGCATTTATTTTGTTGGAAGGACCCTTTTTACATATCATAAGCATTGCATCCTCAAAATGCGTAGCATTTCCACTTCATGTGGAGCATTACGGCAAAATTCAAACATTTGCATTCTAAAGCATAAGGCAGGTTTGATACTTTCCTTGCCAGTTCTCTTTCTCAGCAGAGATGGCATAACTCAGGAGATTTTGGAGGGATGCGTTCCTCATACTTGTGCTCCCCGGCAGAGTCTTTTATTTAGACTTCACCTTCCCCAACGGAGTCATCTTATCTGTGGATCAGGAGTCCGTTAGAAGTTTTGTTTGCCTCATTTTGGCCTTTTTCTTTTGTGAGTCTTGTGTCACGTTATCCCCAGTGAAGTCCACTTTATGTTGGTTATCCTTTGTGGGTAGAGTGATTGAGGTCAGTCTTCCTTTGCGGATGCAATTGAGGTTGTATTCGTTTTGTGGGTGCGATCGAGGTCGTTTTCTTGTTTTCTTCGTGGATAGAGTGATTGAGGTCAGTCTTCCTTTGCAGATGCAATTGAGGTTGTATTCGTTTTGTGGGTGCGATTGAGGTCGTATTCTTATTTTCTTTGTGGGATGAGTGATTGAGGTCAGTCTTCCTTTGCGGGTATAATTGAGGTTGTATTCGTTTTGTGGGTGCGATTGAGGTCGTATTCTTATTTTCTTTGTGGGTAGAGTGATTGAGGCCAGTCTTCCTTTGCGGGTATAATTGAGGTTGTATTCGTTTTGTGGGTGCGATTGAGGTCGTATTCTTATTTTCTTTGCGGGTAGAGTGATTGAGGTCAGTCTTCCTTTGAGGGTACAATTGAGGTTGTATTCGTTTTGTGGATGCGATTGATGTCGTATTCGTCTTTTCTTTGCGGGTAGAGTGATTGAAGCCAGTCTTCCTTTGAGGGTACAATTGAGGTTGTATTCGTTTTGTGGATGCGATTGAAGTCGTATTCGTCTTTTCTTTGTGGGTAGAGTGATTCAGGTCAGTCTTCCTTTGAGGATACAATTGAGGTTGTATTTGTTTTGTGGGTGCGATTGAGGTCGTATACTTATTTTCTTCGTGGATAGAGTGATTGAGGTCAGTCTTCCTTTGCAGATGCAATTGAGGTTGTATTCGTTTTGTGGGTGCGATTGAGGTCGTATTCTTATTTTCTTTGTGGGATGAGTGATTGAGGTTAGTCTTCCTTTGCGGGTATAATTGAGGTTGTATTCGTTTTGTGGGTGCGATTGAGGTCGTATTCTTATTTTCTTTGTGGGTAGAGTGATTGAGGTCAGTCTTCCTTTGCGGGTATAATTGAGGTTGTATTCGTTTTGTGGGTGCGATTGAGGTCGTATTCTTATTTTCTTTGCGGGTAGAGTGATTGAGGTCAGTCTTCCTTTGAGGGTACAATTGAGGTTGTATTCGTTTTGTGGATGCGATTGAGGCCGTATTCGTCTTTTCTCTGCGGGTAGAGTGATTGAGGTCAGTCTTCCTTTGAGGGTACAATTGAGGTTGTATTCGTTTTGTGGATTTGATTGAGGTCGTATTCGTCTTTTCTTTGTGGGTAGAGTGATTGAGGTCAGTCTTCCTTTGAGGATACAATTGAGGCTGTATTCGTTTGATGGATGCGATCGGGGTCGTATTCGTATTTTCTTTGTGGGTAGAGTGATCGAGGTCAGTCTTCCTTTGTGGATGCAATTGAGGTTGTATTCGTTTTGTGGTGCGATTGAGGTCGTATTCTCATTTTCTTTGTGGGTAGAGTGATTGAGGTCAGTCTTCCTTTGCGGATGCAATTGAGGTTGTATTTCGTTTTGTGGGTGTGATTGAGGTCGTATTCGTATTTTCTTTGTGGGCAGAGTGATTGAGGTCAGTCCCCCTGTGAGGTTGTATTCGTCTTTTGGGTACGATTGAGGTCGTATTTGTTTTTTTTCCTTGTGGATATGGTTAAGGTCATATTCCTTATTTTTCAGCACACTCTTTCTCGTTATTCTTACCCTAAGCAAATTTCCGGGGCTCTTTCGGTATTCAATCCCCGTGTACCCTGGAATGTCTGAGAGCCGTTGCTATCACACCTTCAGGACCAAGTTGATTGAATAGGGGCAGCTGTTGCACCCCAAAATTTGCTCTCCTTACTTACTAACTGGCTTATGTGGCATTGCATTTTTGCATTATCATGTGTGCATATCATTGGTTCTTAGCATGGGGTCAAGGTGCCTGAGGCAGTGCTTCAGAGGGTCAAGCAAGAGTCCTGATATTGTCCAAGAGGGCTCAGGTGGATCATCCTCTCCTAACCAGTGCATAGATTAGGGTTTTGAGATTCTTGGGATTATTGCTTCAATGGGCAAACTCTTTGGGTTTTTATCATCATCAAATGGCATGTCTTATCTTTGTTGGAAAGGATACACATCATATTCAGAGGAATTTGGATTTGGAGACTGTGCTATTTCCTCCTAGACCGAGGGTACCACAACTAGGGTTTGCTATAAAGTCAGTTTATTTCTGATTTTTTGGGCAAGACTTGATTCCATGGTATTCTTTGGGTCCCTAAATACCTAGGGGTGGAAGATTGTCCATCAGCTTGGTTCAGGAGAAGTTCAATTAGCCAATGGATTGAAAATCAGTTGAATTGGATAAAAGTCAACAGTGAGAGGAGAAGTCAACTGTGGAATTTTGAGGTTCTCTCCAAGGTTTCAAGGTCTCACATCCTCATATGGTCTCCAGGGTTCAAGTTTCATACTTATTTATCAGGAGTCAGGAGTTGGTGCAAAGTTTCTAAATTTGGAAAGTGACCTATAATGAAAAGTTTCTATTTTTGGCAAGTATCTACACTGCATTCAACTTTACTTTTTATCATCAAGAAAGCTTCGAATGAATTTTTCTCCAACATGAAAGTTGAAGATCTTTTCTCCTCTTTCCAACAAGTACTAGTGGGTCTCCATATCATCTGTGAAGCTCCAGTTATGGTCCAAAGAAGTCAAGGTGGTTTTTAGGGTTTCATTTTCACAACTTTTAGGTTTTGGGACATATGGACCTATGATTAATTCCATTGCTTCAAGACATGTTCCAACATCCAAAAACAATTCCTAAGAAGCATTTTTGGCTTTTTAATCAAGTGATTCCATGGTTTATTCTTCACTTATTTTTTTATTATTCAAAAAAAGCCAAGTCATTAAAAAACTCATGAATCATTTGTTTTCAAGGCCCAATTTAAATATGGTGTGATTAGCAATCCAAATGAAGGTGATCCATCAAATAATTCTCAAGTATCCATGCAAGGAGAAAGGTGTAATTCACATTATGCATTTTCCAAAATTATTCAAAAATCATTAAACAATGGATTACCCAAGCCCAATTCCTCATCAGAAGAAAACCCTAGCCTATTTAAACCTATCCATGCACTGGTTAGGGTTCATGCACGTGAAGTTGGAGGAGTTCTCAAGAAAACCCTAAAAGAGGATTTTTTATTCAAACTCACGATCCACAAGGTTTTTGCAAAAAGTTCTTCCACAAGTCTCTTCCTAGTAATTTCTAGAGCACAACCCAACCACCGTTCGCAGCCAAAAGCCAGGATTAGAGGTGTGCCATCTCAGGTGGGTGATTTTTTTCGTGCTCCTAAAACTCCCCTTTTTTATGTCTATATTGAAGTGTGATGAATGGTGAATATCCTGGTATAATTAGTTTTAATTATGGACGTGTGAATTGCTTGTAATATGGATTTAAAGTTTTGTGCCCTAATGTTTTTTTATTCGTTTTTTATTATACACTAACAATTTGGGGTTTTTGATGCCATATTTGGATTCCTGACGAAATTCTGGGTCGGATAGTTTACCCATACGTATTTTCTGGGTAGTTTAGTGGTTGCCGGTGGTGACCGGCGGTGGGGCTCCGGCGAGGGACGGTGGCTCCGGCGAGCCAAGGGTTTTCAAGGAAGAAGATGAACTAGAGCCGTTGATATGGTTGATCGTGTGGCTCTCACGCTGCCACATGTCTTTTTTCTTTTATTTTTTTCTGTTTTTTAATTATCGATCACATGCTTATTACCCCACACTCTTACCATGTGCCTTCTAATCATGTTATTCCATTTTAATTACTTTTTGTTTTAGTTGACCAAATCGTGGGCGTTGATTAGATCAGACGATTATAACGCTGCCAACACATTAAAATCGCATGTGCCGTGAACATGGCCTGTGTATGGTGTTCCTTTTTATTTTTTTTCTGATTTATTATTTAACATGGGCCCAGCGTGTTTTGTTACTTGCACCCACCCCTTTCAGCCCATTAGCGTACTGAACGTGAATAAGTTGCTGGACACACCCCCCCTTGCATATTTCCTTGTTTTTTTATTTCTATTAATTATTATATTCCATTATTAATTATTAAAATTATGTAATTGCATTAAAAAATTACTAAAAAATTTCATACATCATATTTATCATTTTAATAATTTTTAAAAATTTTATTTTTTATTTTTATTTTATTTTTATCATTTAAATTAATTGTTTAATCTATTTTCTTTTTGAATTATCCATCTCATGCATACTTAAATTTCTTTATTTTATTTCTCTGCTTCTGTAAAATATTTTTGATCCGTTCCTTTTGCATTCATTCATTAACATTCTAAAGTGCATAAAACTATTTTCCTTTCATTTTTAAATTTATTTCATATTGCATTTAGGTCCTTCCCTTTGGCTCACTGAACCCCATTTCTCACCTGAACTTTGCCTAATTATTTGAATGACTAATATCTTGATTTTTTGCAGGAACTTTTGATATGTTGTTTGCCTCTGGTTGAGGAACCTTAATGTTTAATTTGGGAATTTTAGGAGTCATTTTTCTAATTATCTGATTTGTTTTCACTTGAGATTTTCTTGCAGGCGCATCTTTGACCTTGTATGATTATCTGTTTGAAAAGGCACTTGTACCATTTGCTTTGGGGCTGTTTCTTTGTTTCTTTGATTCATGTTTGGATTATAATCATTGTTGTTTGACATTGTTTGATTTTCATTCACCTCATCTCTCTTACTTATGTCTATTCTATACTAATCTTTTATGCAGGGTCTAAGGTAAGTTCTTTAAGGGTGGAAAAGTATCCCTCTTCACCTTTGTTCTTTCTATTCTCTCCTTCTCTCATCTCTTTCCTTTAGGATTTAGGTTGTCGTCAAACCTCACTAACCGTAGGCCACCCATGCATGATAACTTTAGGATTCATAGTCCCCCCTTAGAGTTACCCTTGTGTCTTCTCTCTTCTCATCTCAAATTTCTTTAAAACACTTAATAAGAATAAGGTGTATTGCGCACGAGCCTTAAGTATGGGGAATGAGAAATGAGGGGCTTCCTCTCATCTTTCTAGAGTGCTTAGCGAGCGTCCTGTCTTGGGACGATGCGTTAAGTATTCGCCCCTGTGCCCTAGACTTTGGTGCAATGCAACTTAGGAACTAACTTAAGCTACTTCTGTCCTAAAAGATATAAACCAACCTCAAACCTTTTTGTCCTTCGGGATTGTCAAAATTAAAGGCTATTTTTAAAAAGGGCACGTTACTTTCCGTCTGAGACGCAAACAGGCATCGACCCTAACTGCCGGACGCGAACTTAACGTCGCTCATAAAAAACACAAAAAGAACTTGGTCCGAACTACGTTGACTCTGAATTCCCCATTGCACAAAAGGGGTACGTAGGCCTAGGACGTCGACGTCCTACCGAGTCGGTCTGTGTCTTTCCCTCCCCGTTCTAGTACAACCCTAGATGATAGTATAACTTACCCTTAGAATAGACAACAAGCGTGGATCCCATCGAGTACGATGGACGCGTGGGGTGCCAGCACCTTCCCCTCGTGTAACCGACTCCCAAACCCAGATTATGGTTGCGATGACCATTCCTTTCCCCCTTCCTAAGGTTTATGCGGTGTTCCCTTTCCCTCTCTTGGGATAAATTTACACGGCTGGCGACTCTATTTTTCTGCGCCACTCTCGCCTTCGTACCTGGATGAAAATCCCGGGAGCGACACATGTCATTGTGGAGTTTCCTCAAATCTTATTTAAGAGCGTTGAGTTCTTCTCCTAGCTCTCTATTCTCTTCCTCGAGATCATCCATTTTCTTTTGTCGATTGGCCCAGGTATTGTACGAATGAGACAGTTTGACTCTAGAATCGTGACACAGACGTGAGATTCGAAGGTAGGAAGAATGTGTTATGTGAGAATGATGAATGATATGCAATGATATATTTATATTTTTTTGTTTTAATTAAAAAGAAACTTCAACAAACAGATTGCAAATATCATACAGTGGGGAGACCCCGTTTTATTGAATTTGAAAGATTGTAGAAAGGGAAATACAGTATTTTACAAAGTGTTGTAAAAGGAAATGTTTAAGCTTATGGATCCTGAGTCCTCTTTGAGGAGAGCTCAGGTGCTGGTTCTGGTATTTTCATTTTCTTTGACCAGGGCTCTTGAGCCGTTGTCGGGATGTCGGTCCTTTGCCAAGTGAAAGGAGCGAGCAAGTTCCATTGATCTTCTATAGCATGCTATTCTAGAATCTCGATCAGAGCATCCTTTTCTTTTAACAGTTCCTGAATTTTGGAACACTCCACATTGAGAATACGGTACTTGTTCTTCCAAAATTTCTTTTCCCGTTGAACTTTATTGAGAGTGACCTGGAGTTTTTCCGTATCTGACATAAAATAGAGGACAAATTCCTTTAGCGGAAGAACTTCTTAACGAGGGTAAGACATCTTCAGCTTGAGAGCTCTAGTTTGTACCCAGTGCAGATAAGGTTTCACAGAGATACAATCTGGTTTTCCTAGAGACTCTCTTCCTTTCTTGTGAACATGTTTCCAGGCATGCACTATTTCTATCTTTAGTTCCCTATCATTTTCTCCTTCCTTGAAGAAAGGACCTTCCAGATGAACATTACGCAGGATATGCCTCATCGGGTATCTGAGTTGACGACGAACTAAAATTAGATGATAGTTGATTCCTCCTTTAGTTCCTATGAGGGTTACATTAGGGAAATTTCCAGATTTGTCAATGATCCTTATCCCGTCATAGACCAGATTGTACCAATCTATTTCAGAGTTGGTAAGACACATGATTATCTATGACCAACGTAGAGTACTCTTATAATCCCAAAAAAGTAGCAGACTTGGATAAATGGGAAGTGAACCATTTGTATAGTAGGGGTACACAGCATGTGATTATTCCTCCGCTGTACAAATTCCATAAGTGTACTGAATGATAAGCATCTGCGAGCAAAGTCGGTATAGGGTTTCCAATCAGAAATATCTTAAGGGATTTATCGACGAAGTTATCGATGTTGGGAAAAAGGAACAACCCGTATGTTAGTAGGACAAAGATATCTTCAAAAGCAGTAATGTTTCCTATACTGGCAAAGTACAGGGCTTTCTCTACCAAAAGCTTGGCCGGTAAACCTTGGATTCCATCCTTATTGGTCATGTGAGTCCTGACTTCTGACTCGTCCAAATAGATTGCTCTTGCAATGGTTTGATCTTTTGGAATTTCTTCCAGTCCAGAAAATAGAGCTTGGTCTGTGATGGCTAAATCAGTCAGGTGAGAATACTCCTCTACTGTTGGTGCTAGTTGATAATCCAGAAATGTGAAACAGTGATAAACCGGATCATAAAACTGGATTAGCATAGACAGGATTCCTTCAACTACATGGACCCTTAAAAGAGACAGCAGTCCTCCGTACTTAGATCTGAAAGCATCAGGGTTGGTGATCATCCTTGCCAACCCTCTCAAATCCTCTAGTTTTGGAACCTTGAAGGTGTACTTGTGCATCTTCCTTCTACCGAAATCCATAACGCAATCTCTCTGATATTTGCAATCATTGTTTTAGTTTAATTTGAAAAAGGCGATAAGAGAAAATAAAATTTTCTTTGTTTCAGAGTTTTTTAAATGAATGCATGAATGCAGCATAGAAAAACATAGAAAAAACATGGGTTCAAAGGTTCAGCGTCACGAGCATGTGTCATACCCCAAATTTTGACCACTAAGATTTCCCATCATTGTGCAAATCATCATCACAATATGGATGAACCTTTAGTCTCCCCAAAGATGGGTGAGCCTTCACTACAATCAGAATTAGGGTTTCAAGCCCTCTCAGAGCTCTTAGACAAAGGATCAATCAGGAAATGACATGATCTTCAACTTGTCTAGCCTCTCAAACATCAACAAAGGATCAAGAGGACTCCCACTTCAAGGATTAAGCACAAGGCTACAGCATTCCAAGTGGATTAAGCCTCAAGATCACCAGTGTCACCAAACTAAGGTTTTGGTCGACCAGGGCCTCCAAATGGAGATTTTCCTTTGGGCATGAGCCAATGCTTCAAAGCATAACCTATGATGCTCCAAGGTACACCATGAACCCAATCATCAAGTCAATTTAACCTCAGGGGATGCATTCACAAAAATCAGGAATTAGGGTTTCTTGACCTAATTCACCTCTAAGTTGACTTTTGGGACAAATCATGAGCCAAGACCTCAAGAGGGATTTGAGGGTCTCAAATACATCACATTGATCTATTTGCAACAATTGATTGATCCAAGAAGCTTGAGCAACAAGTTTCAAGTTCATCTGAACCACATTTAGGGTTTCGTGGCAAAAAACAACTATAACTTTGACTTTTGACCAAGACATGCTCCCAAACCTTGGGACATGATTCAATACACCCTATAACACCTATGAAATCAATCCATCAAGTTTAATTTAGGTCAATGACTTGATTTCATAGAGGATCGCACAGTTTGGAATTCATCTGACAAAAAGTCAATTGTGCACAAAAGTCAAACTTTAACTTTTTGAGAATTTTCACAATTATGGTTTTTTAACCCTAAAATGATTTTAATGTGTTATTTGAATCATCATTCATCGAAAAAAATCAATAAAAGTGGGATAACTTGTAAAAAGGGTAACCATAAAAAACTTAGAAAATTTTCTAAGTTATGGAACAAAGTGGCTAGGGTACCAAATTTGGAGGACCATAACTCCTAAACCACTAGGCCATCTTTTCCCATCCAAAGCTGGATTTGTAGCCCTCATGGCTCTCTACAAAAGCTTCAACTACACCTCATTCCAATTCATTATGGATTTTGAGTTATGGAATGATCAAAGTGGCTGAAAACATGAAATGCCACTTTTTCCAACACTTAGTGAAATTTTCACTAAGTCAAAATCTGCCTTCACTTTTCCTAAATGTAGGGGCATTTTTCACTTGGATCCAAACAGTATCAAAACCAATTATGATTAAACAGTTGTTGTATCATATGAGGGCTTTCCAAAATGGCCAAGAACTCCATCAAATTCCACTTGGGCCATGAGATATGACAATGGCAATATGGCTTGCTGAAAACTGCCAAAGCAAGGAAGATTTTCGATTTTTGCTCGATTTTCCCAAATTTTGCAAAGGGCAAGCAACTCTATCCATCTGAACACCTCAAGGGGGGACCAAGGAGGAACCAACTCTGATCCCAATCCTCCTAAGTCTTTGGAACCAAAAGTAGCATGCCAAACCTAGAAATCCCTAAAAGAGGGACAAGACTCCAATTTTGGATTGGAGCATTCAATGGATGCACCAAGGTGGCATGGACTGACACATTCGCAACTGAATTCAGTCAAGAATGATCCAACATCTAGGGAACCACAACTCTGTGCTCTAACCTCTAGTCAATGGCTAGAGGAGACTTGAGATTCCAAAGTGCAACCATTGGCCAAACCTCTGCAGCAGTTGCCATTCACTATTGCTTGCAAAACAAACTTGCTCTACTATAAATAGAGTTCATTTGTGCTCAGTTTGAGTACACCAAAGCCATCAAACAGATGCTTTCCTCAAAATCACCTTCTCACTTTCAATTTTGCCTTCTAAGGCAAGTCACCATCGGGTTTTGAGTTTGAGAGCTATTACAATCAAACCAATCACACACACACCTCATAAACATCGTATAAAAGTGATCCAAACACTCACATAACATCTGGAACACCAAAATCATAAAATCACCAACCAACTGCTCAAGCCTTTGACAGATTTGCAGTTGGGGTGCCATCTCAAGTTCCAGATCATTTCAATCCATTCCAAGCATCCAGACACAATCCATGGCACCTAGGGAAGCTATCCAGATCATTGGAACCTAGTTGTAACACCCCTAACCCAAACCAAGATCACCAGCTGCAAGTGTTAAGCATGAGCTCTTCTAACTCTATGATCCATGCAATTTTTGCTGCACAATAATTTGGCCATATGTTCATAATCATGCATGGAGTGTTTCCCCTCAATCAATTGCGTTGTTTGAATCGTGTATGGAATTTCTGAACCTTCATGCAGAATTTAGGGTTCTTGAGGTTTCTTTTTGATTTCTTATTCCATGCTTAAAATAAATGAAATTAAAGACCATAGACGTGATCGTGAGGTTGAAACGAGTAGATTGATATGTAGATTGCATGATATAATCAAGTATTCTGTGAGATTGGATAGAAAACGTAAATCTGCAGAAACAGAGGGTGGCGCGTGTTCTTGCCCTTGTTCTTGGCGCCTTTTTTGAAAATTCAAATATTTGAATTTTGTGATTTTATTTAATTGATTCAAAAATTAATTTCTCTCTGAGTTTTAACGATTTTGAGTTGATTCTTTTTTTTAATAATTCACCAAAATGTTAAAATATTTTATTTTACCAAAAAATCCCAAAAATATTATTTATTTCATATAATTTATATTTTTGCAAAGAATTAATATTTTCATTGTTTTTGACATTTAAAATATTTTTTCCTTCTTGATTTTGCAAATTTTAATGACTTCTAATCATTTTGTAGGTCAAAACATGATTTTTGAAACATTAATCCAAGATCACAATTTGTTTTCCACATGTTTAACAATTTTGATCATTTTAATTGAATATTTATTCAATTAAAATACATTTTGAAAACAAATTAGGGTTTTTGATTAATTCAACCCTCATCAGACTTTTTCAAACTCTTTGGGCCTCTAATAGAGTGTAAGACCCAATCCCTTTGTAAATACACCACCTTTTGGGCCTCAGTCATTGTATAAGTCCCCCTGTATTTTCAAAAACAACGGCGCGATCGTCGCCTCTTTTAAAAAATCATTTGGGCCTACCCTCGTGTTGTAAGCCCCATTTCTTTTCTTTAAACTCTCTGGGTGTCTCCTCGAGCTATAAGATCCATTTAAAACCATTTTGGGCCTCTAGTAGAGTGTAAGACCCAACCCTTTTAGAAAAACCAAAATAATTTGGGCCTCAGTTGTTGTATAAGTCCCACTGTGTTTTCAAAATCTCGGCACGATCGTCGCTTTTCAAAAAAAATTTCATATGGGGTTACCCTCGTGTTATAAACCCCATTCTTTTTCTTTAAACACCTTTGGGCCTCTAATAGAGTGTAAGACCCAATCCCCTTTTAACCAAAATAATCTTTGGGCCTCAGATATTGTATAAGTCCCTTTGCGTTAAAAGAAAATTTGGGCGCGATCGCCAGTTCAAAAATCAAACCCTTGGGCCTACCCTCGTGTTATAAGGCCCATTTCTTTTTCTTTCAATCATTTCTGGGCCTCTTGAGAGAGTGTAAGACCCATCCCCTTGTACAGAAAACCTTTCTCGGACCTCAATCACTTGTATAAGTCCCTGTACAAAATGACAGTGTGATCACTGATAAAACCCTGGGCCTCTCCTTGAGTTGTAAGCCCCAATTTTCATTTCAAAAGCACTTTCTCCTTTGATTTTGAATATAATATTGTTATCAAACCTTTCTTTGTTGAACAAACTAACCAAACATCATGGAAGCTCTACAACCGAGTAACTGTTTACCCGCTTTCATTTACCGCTTTCATATGTATATAACTGTATTATGGGGTTGTTTCACTGTAAGTCTTCTTTCATAAACTCATATCAACTGTGTAATACTAGTATAGATATTTAGAGTTTCCCCAGCAACTACATCTAGAACTAGGCAAAACCTCGTCTCCTTACCTCCGACGTTCTCCCGGATATTTCAAACATAACCTAAACCATGAATTTTCTTTTACAATAATTTTAGATAACTAGATCTAAGAAATCCCCCCCTTGAACAGTTCATATACAGAAGGCCGATGTTCCAAGTGAAACCCCTTCTGGAATTGTTCATCAGCCTCCTCTTGGGCTTAGTGCAAGGACCCACAAGCTTCCTAAAAGCATCCCCGCCTCCTCTTGGGCGTTGTACAAGGACCTGTCTGCTTCTTAGAAGTTTTCACAGCCTCCTCTTAGGCTTCGTATAATGATTATTCCTCCGGGAAGGTAGCCTCCTCTTGGGCTTCGTACAAATTGTCCCTTCTACTTCTTAAAAGTTTTTCTCGCCTCCTCTTGGGCTTCGTACAAATTGTCCCGACGACCTCTTAAAGGTATAGGAACATAAATTAATCATCTTGATAGAACAGTATTTCAAAGAGTCTAGATCTTTCTACGGCGAACATACTGTCTCTTGATCTCTCTTAAGGATAGTACAAAAGATAAAACTTTAGACTTGGATAATCTAATCTCCTTGAGTCTCGAAGACATTCTCAAGTTCCTTTCAAAAATAGGAAAAAACACCCGTAGACTTGGGCAGTCTCAATCCCCTTCGGATTCACCGTTTCCTTAAGGAACAGGAAATAATCCCGGTCCTCAGATCAAATCCATGAGTACAACATTAGCCATATAAGAACTGATTTTCTCTTTTAACCAACATATTGGACCTGTCACTCAACTGAAACAGTAACCCCAGCCTCCTCTTGGGCTTTGTACAATGATTCTCCCCAGCAGAGTTAACCTTTGCAGCCTCCATCTCAGGATTTGTACGAGTTACAAAACACTCTCTTGTTGAGTATAAAAGGCTCCCATGTTGAGTCAAAAATTTTTAGCTTCCATCTCGGGCTTTGTACGAGATACAAAATCACTCTCTTAGTGAGTATAAAAGGCTCTCTTGTTGAGTCAAACATTTTTAGCTTCTATCTCGGGCTTCGTACGAGATACAAAACGCTCTCTTGTTGAGTTAACCCTTTTAGCCTTCATCTCGGGCTTTATACGAGATAAAAACACTCTCTTGTTGAGTATAAAAAGACTCTCTTGTTGAGTCGATCACCTTTAGCCTCTATCTCGGGCTTCGTACGAGATACAAATCACTCTCTTGGTGAGTGTAAAAGACTCTCTTGTTGAGTCAAACCCTTTTAGCCTCTGCCATGGGCTTCGTACAAAACACATATAAAAACACTCTCTTGTTGAGTCAAATCTTTTAGCCTCTGTCTCGGGCTTCGTACGAGACACAAAAGCATCCTCTTGTTGGGTCAATAGCCTCCTCTTAGGCTTTATATAAACAAATCCCCGTTTGATTCAATCAACCTTTTAGCATCAAATCATGCTTTGGTCACAGCATACAAACATCAATAACTCCTTTCCCCCCATCTAATTGTTGTAAGCGGCAAGCCTCTGGATTATTTACATCCACGCCATTGTCCCTCTTTTAGCATGAGAAATTCCTAAGGAAAGATGGAATTACTCTACACTAAGTTAAAGTCTTCTCCTTCAGGTTACAAATCCCCTATAAAGGAAATTATGGCATTGCTGGATTCGCATATCCCAGTTAAAGTAATTCTCCTTTATAATAAGTCACCCAACAATTGTGACAAACAAACCCCTTTAGAGATGACAAATTCTCTCTAAAGTCAACACCCTTTTTAGCTTCACATCTTGGGCTTCGAACAGGATACAAATAGACCCTTCAACTTCACATAACAAGATACAAACCACCTTTAGCTCCATGTCTTGGGCTTTGAACAAGACACCAAAACACCATTTCCTCCCATAGAATAGGAGGAACTACGATCGCTCTGATTTCCCTATCCCGGGAATACGCAGGCATATGATTGAAAAAGAATCTTAGCGAGCACACTAATAAAAAAACCCTAAAGTCCCCTACCTCCAGCCAATCTAGCACAGTATTCCAACAAATTCCCCATGAACAGTCCCGATATTTTGTTCTGAACAAAATAAGCAGAGAGAGACCCATGAACTAAAGCCGCATCTGTAAACCAACAGTTTTGACTGCTTAACCTCAGTATGCAAGCAGGGTTAATTGGAGACATCTATTTCCCTTCCTTCATCAGCTTCAATAGGATAAAAAATGAATTGACATGTAGTACCAAAGCGATAGTGATTCGAAACCACAAAAACCGTGCTACAGAAAAATGGCAACCACAGTGGGAGGTGCCATGGTAAGATCTTGTCGTCCCCATTTTCCACAGAAAAATGGCGACCACAACAGGAGAGACTTGTTCTTCTCCCGTATCTTAGGAGGAAACCTTAAGTTCAGACAATTTCACAGGAAAAATGGCACCCCACCATGGGGCCAAACAAAGGAATCTTGTCTCTCTTATCTCTCTGGTTGAAACCTTCTCTTGGGACATGTCCTTGGGTTCACAAGGTATCACCGAATGACGGTTCCATCGGCGAATGTCATTATTGCTAGAATCGGCCCTCACTAGGATCTTAGGTCAAAAACCTTTAAGTTGGGCAGGTACCACAGAAAGGCGACTCCTCCGGGGAGTCATTTTCTGTTAGGATCATAGGATTCATAGCTCTTAAAATGTCTAGGACATTAGGACAAATATATATACTGCTTTTCCTAATTGATATCTGTGTTTATTTTTCTGCTAATGGGAATACGTGTGATGACGCATGTGGAAAGATTGAGTATACACCTAGGAAAAACCACTTTCAGTAGTGCAGAAGTGTCGCTCCCGGGATTTTCATCCTAGTACAAACGCGAAAGTGGCACCGAAACAGAGTCGCCTGCAATGTGTATTTATCCCAAGAGAGGGAAAGGAAACACTGCATAAACCGGAGGGAAAGGAAAGAGCATGATCTTGCGACCAAGATAATTGGGTTCGGGAGTCGGTTACGCGCGAGGAAGGTATTAGCACCCCCTCGCGTCCATCGTACCCGATGGGATCCACGCTTGCTTGTTTCAATCAAAGGGTGTAAGGATAGATGCTGGAAAAAAGATCTGGAAAAGGAATGGAAAGAGAAAGAGAAACAAATGTAGGGAAAATAAAAGAAGTGCTTAAATGGGCCCTACCCCACTGCCCACGTATCTCATCGGGAATATGAGAATCAGAGCGACGTAGTTCCCCTCACTAGGGATGAATTGTTTGTGTTTTTTAGGGAACGACTAACGTTCTAGCTCAGGTGTTGCAGGCTCGCTGGTCCGAGTGCGTTACCATCTTGCAAGAGAACGAGAAGAAGCGCGTTCGTACGTCGAGAATGAGTGAGATGAGAAGAGAATTCCCGAAGGAAAGACGTTATTGTTTGTCTTTGTCTTTTAAGAAAGAAGTGTTTTGATTATTGGTGTTTAGTAACTCAAATTGTATTTAAGTCCCTCATGTAGGATCGAATGCCTCGCATATCGACCCAAGACGGGACGCATGCTAAACATTCCAAGAAAGTGTGAGAAGATCTCCCACTTCCTTGTTCCCACATGAAAAGCCTAAATACAATAGGTGTTATGCCTTTATTAAGTGTTTTTTACTTTTTGTTATAAGATGAGAGAAGAGACTCAAGAGCGGAGAAAAGGTAAAAACTAAAGGGGACTAAGATTCACCCTAGTGTTAGCATGCTTGGAGATCCTAAGGTTAATGAGGTTTAAGGAATCTAATCCTAAAAGAAAAGATGGATAGCACTGCCTAATGCATATCCTACCTCACTTTAATCAAAGATTAAAGTTGAGCTAGGATCCCAAGGGGATGTGAGAAAATTCTACACATAGCATTATATCATGCTATTCATAAAAGAGAAATAAAAAATTAATCAACAATGAGCAATTGATTTTATGGTCAACAATTAATCAAAAATAACCAAGTTAGAGTTAAAATGCGAAGTAAAAAATCAAGATTAAATTCTAACAAGAAAAATTAATCTAAGATTAAGACTAATTCTAAAATTAAACCTAAAGTTAAATCTAGAATTAAAACTAACATATCCTAAAAGTAATCCCAATTAATTTCTAATAAAATCTAATTAACTAAAATAGTTCTAAACTAAAATATAAAGTCTAGCCTAATCCAAGTTAATTTCTAATCTACTTAGAATCAATATTAATTTCTAAGTTTACAAACTAATTCTAATCAAGATTAAAAACTAAACAAATATCCGAATTTCTAATTAAAACTAATTACCACTAATTAGAATAAAAATCCAAAATTAAACCATTCTAATTATCCTAAATTACAATTAGCAAAACAATTAAAAATGAAAACCAAAATTAACTAAACAAGGGGTGCAAACAGTATTAAGGGTGTGAAAAGTAATAGGGTGGTGTTATTGGTTTGAGGCGAGTGGGCTTTATGTATTTGGCGCAAGAAACTCGGTCATGGAGCAAAAAGGAGGGTGTGAGTGAAAAAAGGAGGGGTGGATAGTGAAGTTGAGTGGGCCTGAAAGCCCAAACCGAGTGAAGCAAAAGAGAAACCTAATCTAAACTTCTTACCTTCTTCTTCTTCATCACCCGTAGCCGCCACAACATAACTTCTTCTCATCTTCTTCTTCATCACCCGTAGCCTCCACAACATAACTTCTTACCATCAATTTTACACTGTACCGGAGACATCACCGACACTTCTTCTCTACTTCCCATCCTTTCAACCTCGCCTGAGCTCCTTCAACCTTCGTCTTCTCTTTTAGCATCAAACCGTCGCCACTGTTAAACTCCTCTTCCTCCGTCATCTCTCGCCGTCGTAAACCGTCGATGGCTTTTTAGTCTTCATCCAGTTGTTATCACTATCAACTACACGCCGCCGCGAATCTTCGATCCACTAAGGCTTCACCTCTCTCCGTCCAAATCAACAACAACAGAGAACTCTTTCCCTTATACAAATCGCTACTACAGCAACTTTCGCCACCGCGACCAGTCGTCGGAAGCAGAGGAGAATGAACCTGCTCCTTCGCGAACTCCACGCCGATACCTCACCGAACGGAACAACAACCTTCTGCTCTACTCAAATACGCACTCGTGTCCTTCAACGCTTTCGATATCGCATGAAATAAACCGGCTCCGCCACACCAACAGCGGTGAAAACCTCAACTCGCTTTCTCTCAAGTCACAACAAGAAGAGATCTAATCTAACGAACACGACATAAAAAAAAAATAGATAGAAGCAAAGCAAAACAAATCAGCGACACTTACCTATTGGAGTCGCTCCGATGGCACTTCGAGCTTGATGAAGATGAAGAGAACTTCAGAGATAACCGGCTCAGGTATGCGTGCTTTACGTACTTGCTTCCGATTTCTTCGTTTTCCTCTTATACTCCTCTGCCTCTGAGATTTGCTGCGAACCGTGATCTTCTGACTCGGTTGTTTTTGTTGAAATTGGCGAAGACGTGAATCAATCACGATTCAAAAAGTGTTGCGTTCTCTTTTCTGCTCAATCTTCTTCTCCCACTTCTTGAAATCGCATCGTTGTTGCGTTCCGATTCTGCTATTGACGTTCTGACATTGTTGTGATTTATTGCAGAGTTGTTGATGTTAATTCGGTCGCAGATTTGGAAGAGGATGAAGGTTCATTGGAGAGAATTACATTTCATGAGGTGGTTATGAGTAAAAGCGTGAAGATGATGGATGATGGATCGATATTCAGAAGCTTGAAGATGTGAAGATTGGAGAAATTGTTGAAGGAGAATAGGAACAGAGAGATTGAAGGTGATGAAGAAAAAAATCCCCCTCCAATTCTGTTACAGTCTTCCTTTTATAACCGAATTTGAAGGGAAGTTTGGTATTTTCGATTGAAATTCAGTTAGAAATTCTGAGTTGGTTATGAATTGAGTTAGTTTTCTGTTGAAGGTTGGTAATTGAATTGAATTGTGAGTAGTGAACTGAATTTATCAGTTAGGAAATTTTTGTGTAATTTTTCTGTTAGAATGAAATTTTGTAATTGAAACTATTATGTAAAAAAAACTATGTTAGAACTTTCTTGTGAAAAATCTGTCATGAATCTTCAATTATTCATTCACTTCCCACACCATGTACTTTCTTTTCCTGCATATGCTTTTATTGTGTGACTCGTACTTCCTTTCAAGTTCCCCTGCGCATGTTGCTTCAAGAGAGTATGCAATTTCCTTGCTAAAAGCTGACGTGGACTTGGTTTGTGAGAATGGGATGTTTCCCTTGCATTTCAAAATTTGGATTATTATCTGAAAATTGAATTAAAAAGGGATATGGATATGAGTTTATGAAAATGGACAATCAGCTAAAAATGGATAAACATGGATATCAAAAATGGTTTTTATGGATATAGAAGTGAAATAAGTGGATATGGACATTAAAGGTGATTTAATATGGATTAGTAAAAAATGGATATTGGTTTTGGATATGAACTAAATTTAATAAAATGGAATTTAGATTTAGCTTGGAATTGGATTGAAAATGGATTTGGACAAAAATAGTAAAAATGGAATGGATATTTATGAAATGAAAAAGAATGAATAAAAGTGGTCTAAAAATGGATATGGGTTAGAAAGTGGTTTAGGTATGGATTAGATGGTTCACGGTTGAAATGGCTAGAAAAGATGGATAATGAAATATGAATTCCAAGAGATCCGCATAACCAGTCTTAACATGTTTAATTCTCCCCACATTCCAAATCCAAAGCAAACTCGTATTCTCAACCAATCTCCAACTTCAATCAATAAGATAAGAAACCATGATCCCACGCCCCAGGAACACATACAAATGAATGAATATGAGTCATGGCCTAATGGAAAATGCAGATGATTGCGAAACACAAGCCAGAAAAAGTTAGAAAAAGGTAGGGCAAATTTTGGGGTACTACAGCTGCCCCTATTCAATCAACTTGGACCTGAAGGGATGATAGCAACAACTTTCAGACGTTCAAGGTACAAGGTGATTGAATACAAAAAGAACCGCAAAATTTGCTAACCGTGGGAGAGAAAATATAAACTGGAGCCCAATCACACCTCGTCAAAGGAATTTGACGGAAAGACAACATACCCAGCGAACCACATCGTCAAAGGGGTTTGACGGGAAGAAAAATGGAACCCGACTGAAAGGACACGTCGTCATAGGGATGACAGAAAGACAACTCAACCAAGGGAAACACGTTGTCATAGGGATGACAGCAAGGAAATGAACAAAGGAAACACATTGTCATGGGGATGACAGAAAGAAGACCCAACCTAGGATAACACATTGCCATAGGGATGACAGAAAGAAGACCCAACCAAAGGAAACACGTTGTCATAGGGATGACAGGAAGAAAACCTGACTGAAGATAACACACTGTCATAGGGATGACAGAAAGAAGACTAGACTTAGGGAGCACATTGTCATGGGGATGACAAAAAGAAGACTTAACCGAAGAAAGCACATTGTCATAGGGATGACAGAAAGAAGACCTGAACGAAGAAGACACATTGTCATGGGGATGATAGAAAGAAAACCTGGCCGAGGGTAACACATTGTCATGGGGATGACAGAAAGGAAACCTGACCGAAATGTCGTCATCAAGGGGTTGATGGACAATGACTGGTCGAGGGTAAGATCGACGTATGATCTATGACCCAAAAGAAAGGTAAGCAGAGGGGTTGATTGTAATGTCTGCTGGGGATATGTCACCGTTTTGACTGAACATTGATTGGGGCTTTCGCGCAAGATACCAAATCTGGCTTATGCTTCGCATGCATATGTTTGAATTTTCTTTCTATGGCGTAATGCTCCATACAAAATGGAAATGCTACGCGATTTGAGGATGCAATGATCACTATATGCAAAAATGTCGACGCATGCTCAGGCTACCGGGAAAAGAAGGATGTGCCAATTACAATTAGACTTTGCTGACAAGGATAGGTGAAACCTGATGATGATAATTTTTTCGAAGGTGAAATTTTTCTAGGTGTCAATAGGGATTGGATTTTGAAATGAGGTGCCAATAGGGATTGAACTTTTCTCTAAAGGGTACACCAATTGGGATAGGATTTCAGGTTTTTTGAAAGATGCCAGCAAAGTGGGTTGTGGAAGAATGCCGAGCAAGGTTGGGCTATGGATTTTCTGTTTGGCTTTACAAGGCTTCATGATATGCTACGCGAATGATGTGCGTGGTAATGATTATGCTATGATGTTTATGATATGCAACGGGACCACTCCAACAAAACAAATGCTGAAGAGACGAGGCCAACTCCGCTGGGGATAACAAACTGAACCGCCTTCAGTGTCATAACTGCTCGAGATCCCGACTAAGCCTCCATTCGGCAGGAAAACATGAATAACACCCTTCTGCTGGAGGAAACATCCCAGGAATCTGCTGAAGAAAAATGCTAATGACAGGTCTTTGAATTGTTGGGGAAAGCTAACCACCACCCAAAAATATACTTGGGGATAATGGTTGATGATATCAGCTCTGCTAGTGGACCAGATCAGACTTACTCCTTTGTTTGATGCTTGCCTCTTACCCTTACTCTGTTGGGGAGACGGAAACAACTTTACCGCAGACTGGGGAAGCACAAACCCAACACTCTGTACCGGAATATGAACGCTTGTTGAAAAGCAACAAACTTCACCAACCTGGCTAGGGGAGAGCGAACTCATGAACTCTTGCTGAGGAGAATAATTCACAATCTTCATAATGCTCTGTTGAGTGATAAAACTCCAGCTATCTTTGCTAGGGAGAGAGACTCTACTGGGGTCATCACGTGTCAGCTATCAACATGGACCCTACAGACATGATATGACTAAAGAGAAGTGCCTTGATGCAGCATAACCCGCAAATGAACCTGTGAATGGACATGTCTTCAGGATGTCTCGTGAAGATTCGACATATATTGCCCCATGGCTTTTGATTAACCGTCCTCCGGAGAGAATCACCTTTTGTGCTTTTGGAGTGGTCTACCCCAGCTTTGAAACAATTTGGCTCCTGGCTGACTAATCCGAGATATTTTCTAAATCTCGACTTGATTGCCCCAGATTCTCAACATAATTACCCCAAATTAACTAAATCTTGGAATGAATCGCCCATTTGATATGACCTGCCCCGGCTCAACGGAGTACTCGGGCACTTTGCACCTTAGATAGATCAATCTTTCCATTGTAGAAACTTTCCTGATCAAGCACTTACTCACAAGTAAAACAATTAGTTTTGAAAAGATAACTTTGATGCAATGCATATGACAGTTTTTAAATCCAAGTTTATTCACTGGAAAAATGTTATGACATGTGGTGAACAAATCACTTATTAGAATGTCACATCGATACCAACATGAATGGTAAGAGAATCCTTTTAGGAGTCAGCTTCGACGCGATCTTTTACCGAAGTATGCTTTCGAAACAACCCTGCTTCAATTAGGTCTTTTGAAGGTTGTAACATGGCCTGGTTCACGGTTTAAGAGAGAAAGGATATAAGGCTCAAAGTTTTATTTCAACCCACCCATTCGCCTTGATGTTCTCCAGTCCTACGCTCAGCTAACTTGCCACAAGCGCTCTCCTTTCAAAAGGTTAATGAATGGAAGGAGGATGGAAGGAACCCACATGGTTTTCGGAGTGACAGTCACCCCTTTTTGTCTTCGGTGTCTGTAGTCACACGATTTGTTCTTTATTCGAGGATTTTTCCTTTTTAACCCTTTTCGCTTTTCGTTCTTTTGTTTTTCTTTATTTCCCTGATTTTTTCCTGGACTGATTCCTTTTTTTTTATTCTTTTGATTTTGAAGTCCAACGGGATGCCCTACCTTTTGGCTAAGTCACTAGTTTTCAATTTTGACTTAGCGGGCTTTTTCTTTTTTTTCTTTTGATTGATTTTTTTTCTTTGAACTAATCGTGTGACACAGGTTTGTCTTGACTTGTAAAGGGTTGTGACCGTCTCACTCTTCGGTTGGTGAGGGATAACCGTAGATGTAATTGATCCTCGAACGGAACACTCCTTTTGAAATTTGAACGCGTGGTCAAATTAGCTGACACCTACCCTGCCCCAAGTTAAGATTGCGGGTTTTTCGTTTTCAGAAAGAAACTCCTACTACGAGGCTCAACGGGGTTGACAAGGGATTATCTTTCTTATATCTTCGGTGTTTGAAGAATTGACACAATGCCTGTACATCATCAGTAGGAATTTGTCCCAAAAGCATACAATTGGAAGTTCAGCGTCTTTGAATTTCATCATCCTCCCTCGAATCCTGCTTAAACAAATGTTAGATACCAATAAAGAAAAGTATGAGTGAACACGACTGAATTTAACCAAAACATGCATATTCATTTCATTATCATTATCAATCAAAAACAGACGAGTTTTACAAATGAATTTGCACTTTTTAGCAGAAAAGAAACTACAAATGCAAAGAAATGAAATGATCTAAATGGTCGCCAGCTTTGAGGAACTGGGCCTTCCAAGCTTGATTTGCTAATGAGTTGGCCATCTTCAGAATTGCTCATCGAAGTCATTCTGATACTCATCTGCACAACTGCTCTCAGTGACTTCTTCCATAACCTGGACTGAAGAACCCACCTGACTGGATGAAGGAGAAATGTTTATCTGAATACCCTGAAGCGTGAATGAGAACATATTGGAGTCAAGAAGTGTCTGAACTTTACTCTTGAGCACCTTACAGTCTTCAGTTGAATGCCCCTGTGCCCCAGCATGGTAGTCACAACGGGCGTTGACATCAAAACCTGATGGATACGGAAAAGGCACTGGCTTTAACTCCTTCGGCACTATCAATCCACCTTTGATCAAATCTGGAAACATCTGATTGTACGACATTGGCAACTGAGTGAACTGCCTCTCTGGCTTTCTTGGCCTTTGTCGGGCGTGCTGACGCGGTTGGCGGTGATATGACCGTTGATTCTGAGAAGGTCTCTGATTTGCAGAAGAATATTGTCCCTGATATGAAGACGCATAAGATTGTTGACTCTGAACAGTTGATATGTCTGAACACTGAGAACGAGGTGGTAGAGATTCTTGAACGGAACTATTTTCTTCCTCAAATTCTTCCTGAGAACTGACAACTGATTCATTTTCATTAGCTTGGAAGTTCGAGACGCCTTGGAGCTTTCCACACTTAATCAGGATCTTGATACGTTCTCCCACCATCACCAGGTCAGAAAATTTGGCTGCCCCATTGAGAATCATCTTTTCCAAGTACAGCCCTTGCAAGGTATCCATGAACAAATCAACAAATTCTCTATCCGAAAGTGGCGGCAGAACACGAGCGGCTAACTCTCTCCATCTCTGAGCATACTCTCGGAATGATTCGTTATCTGCTTGAGACAGGTCTTGCAAATGCATTCGACTGGGAGCCATGTCAAGATTATAATCGTACTGCTTCACAAAGGCATTGGCTAGATCTGACCATGATCGGATGCTACCACTCTGCAACTGCATATACCAATACAAAGATGCCCCACTCAAATTGTCTTGGAAACAGTGGATCATGAGCTTGTCATTGTCGACATGTGAGGTCATTCTTCTGCAGAACATCACCAAATGTAGCTTCAGACAACTATCTCCTTTGTATTGCTCAAACTTCGGCATTGTAAACTTTGGAGGCATTACCAGGCCAGACACCAAACACATGCTCGAAGCATTCAAATCAAGAGTATCACGCCTCTCCAGGGCTTTAATTTTCTCGTCCAACACGCGGTATCTTTCGTCATCAACATATCATGGATCCTTAGGGTTCATCTTCGGAACTACCCCTCGGACATCTAGCACAGAGAATGTAAAACTCTGATAATCAGCGGCATCAAGAGAAGATGAATGTTTATCTCGAACAAAAGGAGGTTCTTGCTCAACTTGATTCTCAACAGGGATCCGTACCGGCTGAATTTGGGCAACATTGCTCGCCGGAGGTGGAATGACATTCTCATTTCTTTGAATATTGGCCTCTCCCCTTGTCATGACAGCCATAGCTTCCATAAGTTGGTCCAACTGATGCTTCATCAATTCAACATGGGCCCTAGTCACAAACTGATTCTGTTCCCCAGAGTTCATGATCCTTCCCAAGGTTGATTCAAGTCCAATACAAAAGTCGGGAAATCAAACTGCAGTTCAGATAAAGGATGGATGAGCTCACTGGTCTGGCCTGGAGAAAGGATATGCAAAAATGATGCAAGATGCAAATGCAATGCAATAATATGAATGCAATAAGACATGGGATTAAAGCTTCCACATATTCTGAATAAGTGTTGTGCTGCTGACCGAATAAGTTCATGAGTCTGTTCTGAAGAGAATACCGGAATACCAGAATACCGGATGATCAGAATACCAGAATACCAGGCTGATAAGTCCACACTGATAGGAAATCCAAAATACCGGGTATGTTGAAGGTCAAGGTTACCTGCAAACCTGTAAACAACCCGCCCCTCTCACATGTGGGTACTAGGATGTTCAGTATCCCGGGCTCTCAGGTCGAGAAATGATGATACGTTCACCATTTCTGGTTTGGCATCATCATCAATCGAGGAGGCCTCAACTGATTCTCCAAAACGAAAGGTCCTCAGCTTCTGGCACTGAGGTCGAGAAGCAATAGTGCATTCATCCCTCGGGGTACAGTACTATCGCCAATCGAGGAGTGCCTCCACTGATTCTCTTTCAAAAGGGATATCCTATAGCGAGTTCCCAGCATTGGGTCCTCGGATCGAGAATGTGCAATGGGTTTGCCACAAAACGTGGTCTGCCACTGTCACATCTCGGGAGGAGTGCCGCAACTGTGTCCTCGGGGAAACGGTCACCAGAGTCGACAGCTCTCTAGATCAACATCCTGAAATACGCAAGATACGCACATCGGAACATGTCCCAAGATAGCCTCTTCTGGCTGTGAATTTCGTGATTACCCAACGTACACAGATGGTACGTAGGTCCCACTACTCTCCACTCTAAATCTAAGTGTGCACTCAAGCCTTGGTAATGGGCTCATCTCTCAGAAATCCCATCCCGCCAAACAGACAGAACAGTGCAACACATTATAATATATGAAATGTAAATGCTAACATGCTGTAAATATGGTACAAGTAATAAAATACAGTAAACAGCAAATACAAGATAACAGTAAAAACCCAATAAAAGAAAAGCAAACAAGCGCTAGGATTGACTCGCTTAGGATGGACCAGCAATAGTTCAACCTGTTCCCAGCAGAGTCACCAGCTGTCGCTCCCTGGATTTTCATCCTAGTACAAACGCGAAAGTGGCACCGAAACAGAGTCGCCAGCAATGTGTATTTATCCCAAGAGAGGGAAAGGAAACACTGTATAAACTGGAGGGAAAGGAAAGGGCATGATCTTGCGACCAAGATAATTGGGTTCGCGAGTCGGTTACGCACGAGGAAGGTATTAGCACCCCTTCGCGTCCATCGTACCCGATGGGATCCACGCTTGCTTGTTTCAATCAAAGGGTGTAAGGATAGATGCTGGAAAAAAGAACTGGAAAAGGAATGGAAAGAGAAAGAGAAAAAAATGTAGGGAAAATAAAAGAAGTGCTCGAATGGGCCCTACCCCACTGCCTACGTATCTCATCGGAAATATGAGAATCAGAGCGACGTAGTTCCCCTCACTAGGGATGAATTGTTTGTGTTTTTTAGGGAACGACTAACGTTCTAGCTCAGGTGTTGCAGGCTCGCTGGTCTGAGTGCGTTACCATCTTGCAAGAGAATGAGAAGAAGCGCGTTCGTACGTCGAGAATGAGTGAGATGAGAAGAGAATTCCCGAAGGAAAGACGTTATTGTTTGTCTTTGTCTTTTAAGAAAGAAGTGTTTTGATTATTGGTGTTTAGTAACTCAAATTGTATTTAAGTCCCTCATGTAGGATCGAATGCCTCGCATATCGACCCAAGACGGGACGCATGCTAAACATTCCAAGAAAGTGTGAGAAGATCTCTCACTTCCTTGTTCCCACATGAAAAGCCTAAATACAATAGGTGTTATGCCTTTATTAAGTGTTTTTTACTTTTTGTTATAAGATGAGAGAAGAGACTCAAGAGCGGAGAAAAGGTAAAAACTAAAGGGGACTAAGATTCACCCTAGTGTTAGCATGCTTGGAGATCCTAAGGTTAATGAGGTTTAAGGAATCTAATCCTAAAAGAAAAGAAGGATAGCACTGCCTAATGCATATCCTACCTCACTTTAATCAAAGATTAAAGTTGAGCTAGGATCCCAAGGGGATGTGAGAAAATTCTACACATAGCATTAGATCATGCTATTCATAAAAGAGAAATAAAAAATTAATCAACAATGAGCAATTGATTTTATGGTCAACAATTAATCAACAATAACCAAGTTAGAGTTAAAATGTGAAGTAAAAAATCAAGATTAAATTCTAACAAGAAAAATTAATCTAAGATTAAGACTAATTCTAAAATTAAACCTAAAGTTAAATCTAGAATTAAAACTAACATATCCTAAAAGTAATCCCAATTAATTTCTAATAAAATCTAATTGACTTAAATAGTTCTAAACTAAAATATAAAGTCTAGCCTAATCCAAGTTAATTTCTAATCTACTTAGAATCAATATTAATTTCTAAGTTTACAAACTAATTTTAATTAAGATTAAAAACTAAACAAATATCCGAATTTCTAATTAAAACTAATTACCACTAATTAGAATAAAAATCCAAAATTAAACCATTCTAATTATCCTAAATTACAATTAGCAAAACAATTAAAAATGAAAACCAAAATTAACTTAACAAGGGGTGCAAACAGTATTAAGGGTGTGAAAAGTAATAGGGTGGTGTTATTGGTTTGAGGCGAGTGGGCTTTATGTATTTGGCCCAAGAAACTCGGTCATGGAGCAAAAAGGAGGGTGTGAGTGAAAAAAGGAGGGGTGGATAGTGAAGTTGAGTGGGCCTGAAAGCCCAAACCGAGTGAAGCAAAAGAGAAACCTAATCTAAACTTCTTACCATCTTCTTCTTCATCACCCGTAGCCGCCACAACATAACTTCTTCTCATCTTCTTCTTCATCACTCGTAGCCGCCACAACATAACTTCTTACCATCAATTTCACACCGTACCGGAGACATCACTGACACTTCTTCTCTACTTCCCATCCTTCCAACCTCGCCCGAGCTCCTTCAACCTTCGTCTTCTCTTTTATCATCAAACCGTCGCCGCTGTTAAACTCCTCTTTCTCCGTCATCTCTTGCCGTCGTAAACCGTCGATGGCTTTTTAGTCTTCATCCAGTTGTTATCACTATCAACTACACGCTGCCACGACTCTTCGATCCACTAAGACCTCACCTCTCTCCGTCCAAATCAACAACAACAGAGAACTCTTTCCCTCATATAAATCGCTACTACAGCAACTTTCGCCACCACAACCAGTCGTCGTAACCAGAGGAGAATGAACCTGCTCCTTCGCGAACTCCACGCCGATACCTGACCGAACGGAACAACAACCTTCTGCTCTACTAAAATACGCACTCGTGTCCTTCAACGCTTTCGATATCGCATGAAATAAACCGGCTCCGCCACGCCGACAGCGGCGAAAACCTCAACTCGCCTTCTCTCAAGTCACAACAAGAAGAGATCTAATCTAACGAACACAACATTGAAAAAAATAGATAGAAGCAAAGCAAAACAAATCAGCGACACTTACCTATCGGAGTCGCTCTGATGGCGCTTCGAGCTTGATGAAGATGAAGAGAACTTCAGAGATAACCGGCTCAGGTATGCGTGCTTTACGTACTTGCTTCCGATTTCTTCGTTTTCCTCTTATACTCCTCTGCCTCTGAGATTTGCTGCGAACCGTGATCTTCTGACTCGGTTGTTTTTGTTGAAATTGGCGAAGACGTGAATCAATCACGATTCAAGAAGTGTTGCGTTCTCTTTTCTGCTCAATCTTCTTCTTTCACTTCTTGAAATCGCATCGTTGTTGCGTTCCGATTCTGCTATTGACGTTCTGACATTGTTGTGATTTATTGCAGAGTTATTGATGTTAATTCGGTCGCAGATTTGGAAGAGGATGAAGGTTCATTGGAGAGAATTACATTTCATGAGGTGGTTATGAGTAAAAGCGTGAAGATGATGGATGATGGATCGATATTCAGAAGCTTGAAGATGTGAAGATTGGAGAAATTGTTGAAGGAGAATAGGAACAGAGAGATTGAAGGTGATGAATAAAAAAATCCCCCTCCAAATCTGTTACAGTCTTCCTTTTATAACCGAATTTGAAGGGTAGTTTGGTATTTTCGATTGAAATTCAGTTAGAAATTCTGAGTTGGTTATGAATTGAGTTAGTTTTCTGTTGAAGGTTGGTAATTGAATTGAATTGTGAGTAGTGAACTGAATTTATCAGTTAGGAAGTTTTTGTGTAATTTTTCTGTTAGAATGAAATTTTGTAATTGCAACTTTCTTGTAAAAAATCTGTCATGAATCTTCAATTATTCATTCACTTCCCACGCCATGTACTTTCTTTTCCTGCATATGCTTTTATTGTGTGACTCGTACTTCCTTTCAAGTTCCCTGCGCATGTTGCTTCAAGAGAGTATGTAATTTCCTTGCTAAAAGCTTACGTGGACTTGGTTTGTGAGAATGGGATGTTTGCCTTGCATTTCGAAATTTGGATTATTATCTGAAAATTGAATTAAAAAGGGATATGGATATGAGTTTATGAAAATGGACAATCAGCTAAAAATGGTTAAACATGGATATTAAAAATGGTTTTTATGGATATAGAAGTGAAATAAGTGGATATGGACATTAAAGGTGATTTAATATGGATTAGAAAAAATGGATACTGGTTTTGGATATGAACTAAATTTAATAAAATGGAATTTAGATTTAGCTTGGAATTGGATTGAAAATCGATTTGGACAAAAATAGTAAAAATGGAATGGATATTTATGAAATGAAAAAGAATGAATAAAAGTGGTCTAAAAATGGATATGGGTTAGAAAGTGGTTTAGGTATGGATTAGATGGTTCACGGTTGAAATGGCTAGAAAAGATGGATAATGAAATATGAATTCCAAGAGATCCGCATAACCAGTCTTAGCATGTTTAGTTCTCCCCGCATTCCAAATCCAAAACAAACTCGTATTCTCAACCAATCTCCAACTTCAATCAATAAACTTTGCTAACCATGAATACCAAGACGCATTTGTCAAGCAACCTGAACCACCGTCTCCAATTGATGAATATCAACCAAGTGGCACAGAAGATAAGAAAACATGATCCCACGCCTCAGGAACACATGTAAATGAATGAATATGAGTCATGGCCTAATGGAAAATGCAGATGATTGCGAAACACAAGCCAGAAAAAGTTAGAAAAAGGTAGGGCAAATTTTGGGGTACTACAAGAAGCTATCGGAAATAGTTATCACGCGATACTACCTTCTTCTGAGATTCTTCGAAATACATCACCTAGCACGGTTCCCAGTCCGCTGATGTTATCTTGACAAGAGTCAATGATTTTGAGAGACAGGTACAAAAATCACTAGTATAAACCTTTGGGATGGGTAGAGCCTTGACTTCATGACACCGACCCTTTGACCCCATGTTTTTTCTATGTTTTTTTGTGCTGCATTCATGCATTCATTTTAAAAAAACATTAAGCAAAGAAAAATTTTCTCTTCTAGTCTCTCTTTTTCAAATTAAACTAAGACAATGATTGCAAATGTCAGAGAGAAAAGGATTGCGCTCATGGATTTCGGTAGACGGAAAACTCACAAGTATACCTTCAAGGTTCCAAAACTAGGGGATTTGAGAGGATTAGCAAGGATGGTCACTAACCCTGATGCTTTCAGAGCCAAGTACGGAGGTCTGCTACCTCTGTTAAGGGTCCAGGTAATTGAAGGAATCCTGGAGGCACTCATTCAGTTTTACGATTCGGTCTATCACTGTTTCACCTTCCCGGATTACCAGCTCGCACCAACGCTGGAGGAGTATTCTCATCTGATTGATCTACCCATTACTGATCAAGCTCCCTTTTCTGGATGGAAGAAAATCCAAATGATCAGACCATTGCAAGAGCAATCTATTTGGATGAGTCGGAAGTTAAGACTCACATGACCACCAAGGGAGGAATCCCAGGTTTACCAGCTAAGTTTCTGGTAAAGAAGGCTCTGTAATTTGCTAGTATAGGGAACGTGACTACTTTTGAAGGCATCTTTGTTTTGCTCACCTACGGGTTATTTTTGTTTCCCAACATTGATAACTTCATCGATATCAACGCCATTAAGGTTTTTCTCATTGGAAACGCCGTACCAGCCTTACTCGCGGATACGTATCATTCTGTACACTTAAGGAATTTATACAGTGGAGGAATGATCACATGCTGTGTACCCCTGCTATATAAATGGTTTATCTCCCATTTTCCCAAGTCTGCTGCATTTTGGGATCAAAAGAAAACTTTACGTTGGTCGCAGAGAATCATGTCTCTTACCAACTCTGATATCAATTGGTACAATCGAATTTATGATGGGATCAGGATCATTGACCGTTATGGAAACTTCCCCAACGTACCCCTCATAGGAACTAAGGGAGGAATTAATTATCATCCAGTTTTAGTTCGTCGTCAATTTGGATACCCGATGAGGCATGTCCCGCGTAATGCTCATCTGGAAGGTCTTTTCTTTAAGGAAGGAGAAAATGATAGGGCACTAAAGATGGAAATAATGCACGCTTGGAAACATGTTCATAAGAAAGGAGAGGAGTCTCTAGGAAAACCGGACTGTGTCTCGGTGGAGCCTTATCTCCACTGGGTCCAAACTAGAGCTCTCAAGCTAAGGATGCCTTATCCTCATCACGGAGTTCTTCCACCAAGGGAATATGTCATGTACTTCATGACTGAAACGGAAAAACTTCAAGTTACTCTCAACAAAGTTCAACAGGAGAGGAGGTCTTGGAAGAACAAGTACCGCATTCTCAATGTGGAGTGTACCAAAATACAACAACTGCTAAAAGAAAAGGATGCTCTGATTGAGATTTTAGAGCAACATGCTGTAGAGAATCAGGATGACCAAAGGAATTTGGTCGCTCCTTTCACTTGGCAAAGGAATGACAACCCGAAAACGGCCCAAGAGTCCCGGTCCAAGAAAAGGAAAGTACCAGAATTAGCACCCGATTTCTCCTCAGAGAGGACTCGGGACCCATTAGCTTAGATTTCTGTTTCCGCACCTTGTAATTTACTGTATTTCCATTTCCGCAATCCTTTGAATTCAATAAAACGGGGGTTTCCCCACTGTTTGATATTTGCAATCCAATTGTCGAAGTTTATTTTGATTAAACAAAAAAAAAATTAATATAATCATTGCATTCATCATTCTCACGTCACGTATTCTTCTTACCTACGAATCTCACGTTTGTATCTCGGTTCTAGAGTCAAATTGTCTCATTCGTACAATACTCGGGCCAATCGTCAGAAAAAGATGGATGATCTCGAGGAAGAGAACAGAGAGTTGAAAGAAGAGATCGACGCTCTGAGAGAGGATATGAGAAAGCTTCGTAATGACATGCAAGTCATGGCAGAAGCTCAGCTACAAAGAACTGTGATCTCAGAGATCACCTCAACGCCCATAGTGGAGAAGTATGATCCTAGGTATCAAATTCCGAAAGATCGTCTCTGGGGCATGCCTGTTAACTATATCCCGGAAGGATATGTTCCGCCGATCACTGAAGATCAGGGAATCATAGCAGAAGCCGCTGAGCCTGAAGGTTACAAACATCGGGAGAGCGAGGATGCCAGAGGCATAATGAGGACTCCTAAAGGTTACAAACTTCGGGAAGCGCCAAGATTCACTGCCGTAGTATCAGTACCACCCCCTGTGGTGCACACCGTCCCGGAAGGACAGATTCCACAGATACCTTCTGGTAGAAAGGAAAGTATGTTCGATTGAATGGATGAATTCCAGGAGCAGTTCCTGGAAATGCAGAAGGAACTGGAGGCTATTCGCGGTCAGGATTTATTTGGAAAGGACGCCGCAGACCTTTGCTTGGTCCCCAATGTGAAAGTCCCGCACAAATTCCAAGTACCCAATTTTGAAAAGTACAAGGGTAATTCTTGCCCTCAAAGCCATTTGGTGATGTACGCTCGACGAATGTCAGCTCAGACAGAGAACCAGGATCTACTGATTCACAACTTTCAGGATAGTTTAACTCGTGCCGCATTAAAATGGTACATGGGTTTAAACCGCACTACGATTAGCACTTTCAGAGATCTTGGCACTGCCTTCGTCCAATAATATAAATACAATTTAGACATGGCACCAGACAGAGATCATCTCAAATCAATGTCGCAAAAGGACAAGGAAACCTTTAAGGAGTACGCTCAGAGATGGCGTGAAATTGCTGCCCAGATTTGTCCACCTCTTGAGGAAAAAGAGATGACAAAGATCTTCTTAAAAACCTTGAGCTCATTTTACTACGACAAAATGGTCGCCAGTGCTCCCAGTGACTTCACCGAGATGGTGGGCATGGGAGTTTGTCTTGAGGAAGCCGTCCAAGAAGGACGTTTAGTTAAAGACGCTGGTTCGTTAAGTAGTACAAAATGATATGGTAGTGCTCTCCCTAAGAAAAAAGAGCAGGTTATTGGGAATATCTCTCTCGAAAAGCCAAGGCGACGATATCAACCAGTAGCGGCGGTAACTCCTGCTATCAATCCTACGCCTGTTTCTACATATCACCCTCAGGTTGCTCAAAGCCAAACGCATTCGCAACAATTTCAGTAAAGGACATAACCGCCTCTTCAGCAGGTTTGTCCTCAATACAACAACAATTGTACAACGTGGCCACCAGAATTTGATCCTATACCCGTATCGTACACAGAATTATTTCCGTTACTACTGTCCAAGGGGCATGTCCAGACTAAGTCTCCTCTTACAGTACCGGAAAATTCTCCTTTTTGGTTTAAGATGGATCAGACTTGCCCTTACCATCAAGGAGGACCAGGGCATAACGTAGAGAACTGTCTCAGTTTCAAATCCAACGTGCAAAAGCTTGTTAGGAGCGGGGTCTTATCTTTCAAAGATACGAATCCGAATTTTCTCACAAACCCACTGCCTCAACACGAGAAGGCTACAGTCAATTTGATAGAGGGAGAGTCTAACAACACCTATCAAATTCGCGATGTACTCTTATTGAGGGCCAACTTGGTCAAGATACATTGTAGACAGAGTGGATATGGCCATGTGCCACCTCATAATTATCACCAGTGTCAGCTCTACAGGAACAGATGGATCTCGGATGGATCCAAGAGCACCAAGTTCGTGGAGTTAACATGGTTTATACGAATTCCAACATCATTCAGAACCACGACATCCGTGCGATGAATGTCAACTTGGTGGCAATGTACTCAAGGCAAAGCCAATATCATAATCTGCCATGGCATGATTACAATTCCTGTCTGACTTGCTCGGTAAACAAACAGGGATGCTCTTTTGTACAAGAGGCCCTCCAGCGTCAGATGGATCTTGGATGGATTCAGGACTACCATGATAGGAATCCCTATCAGATCAACATGGTTCAAATCTTCGATATTCGCTTGATGAATACCAGCCTGGTGGAGTTACATGCTAAACAGGTCTAGCTCGGGTTCCTGGTATCACATGATTATCAGGGTTGTAAAGCGGGTTGCGAAGACGATCAGGACTGTGCCCTTGTCCAGGAAACACTTCAGCACTTGTTGAACCACTGGTGGCTTCCAATCTATATGGATGAAGACACGCAACAAATCAGTGTGGTTGATGGGAATCCTACTAGATATCAAAGTCAGGATGTTCGGTCGATGGAAACAGACCTAGTAAGGTTACACTGTATTCAAAGCGGACGTGGCCAGGTGCCACTACACAACTATGAGCGGTGTGGAGTTTGCTCAGTGGATAATCAAGGATGCTACCTTGTGCGAGCAGCTCTTCAAGGTCAGTTGGATCGTAAAGAGATTCACCCATGTCCGGGTTCCGAGCCAATCAACTGGACGCCGGACTACTTTGCTGATCAAATCAGAGACGTTGTCATAATCTCTGATCATCAATAGAACAAGGATGTTTATACCATCATCCCTCTATTGGACGAATCAAAGGTTCCTAGCCGGAAACTGAGTGAAGTTACCTATGACAGTCAAAAAAATCAGAAGGCTCATGTAGTTATCTATCTACCGGGACCATTACCGTATGAATCAGCTAAGGCGATCCCTTACAAATACGGTGCAACAATAATTGAGAATGGAAAGGAAATTCCATTACCCTTCATCGGGAATATTGCAGACATCAGTCGAGTAACGCGGAGCGGTCGAATCTTCAACCGAGGAGTTAGAGAACCCAGCAAAGAAAAGGAACCTCAGACAGAAGTTCCCAATCCACCAGTCGGTCAATCCAATAATCCCGACCTTTCACAGAACAACGATAAGATGCTGAAGCTCATCCAATGGAGTGAATACAACATTGTTGATCAGCTGTTACAAACACCTTCAAAGATCTCGGTATTATCACTTTTACTCAGTTCAGAAGCACACAGGGAGGCTCTACAGAAAGTTTTGGAGCAAGCCTTTGTAGAACAGGATGTAACAATCAGACAGTTCGATAGCATTGTCTCTAACATCACTTCCTGCAATAACTTGGGATTTAGTGATGAGGAATTACCTGTAGAAGGTCGCCGTCATAACATGGCGCTCAACATTACAGCCAACTGTCAGGACGATGCTTTAGCCAGCGTACTGGTAGACACAGGGTCAGCCCTGAATGTTATGCCGAAGTCCACTTTGATGCAATTATCATTCAAAGGACCTCCGATGATAACCAAAGAGGTTGTCGTCAAAGCATTTGACGGATCCAGAAAAATGGTAATCGGCGAAGTCGACCTTCCCATAACTATTGGTCCTCACAATTTCCAAGTCACTTTCCAGGTCATGGACATCCGGGCAACATACAGTTGTTTATTAGGAAGACCTTGGATACATCAGGCTGGGGCGGTCACTTCAACCCTCCACCAAAAGCTAAAGTTCGTCCAGAAAGGCCAACTTGTCACGGTTTGTGGAGAACAGGCCTTGCTCGTAAGCAACTTGTCATTGTCTACTTGTGTAGAACCCTAGGAGGTTGTTGGAACTCAGTTCCAAGCGCTTACGGTGAGCAATGAGAATCAATCAGAGAAAGGAACCTCGATTTCCTCATACAAAGATGCTATCAAAGCAATCGAGAATACCAATACAACAGGATGGGGACAGCTTGTCATTCCTACTGACAATAAGAAAAAGAAGGGTCTTGGATTTTCCTCGACCTATACCCGAACTGCTACTAACGATGAAAGTCTTCATCCTATTCAAGACTTCTTCCACAGTGGAGGTTTCCTTCACCCAGTGTCTCAAGAAGTACATACCATCGATGAGGGTGACTCCTTCGATACAGATGAAGAATGGAAGTCCTATCTCAACGTGGACGGTTATACGTCTCAGGGCGAAACACAGACTCCCTTTTTCTATCCCGCACAGAGTCCGAGATTTATACCAAAGTCAGATGTCGAAATGATATACGGAGATTGTGATCCTAAAGGATGCCGTGCTCCGCCAAATTCATTAGAGAAAGACACTCCGATGAAATACAACTTTGACCATGACTATTATGGACCAATGGATGGCTTGCCTATCTAGCAGCCGTATCCCGGAGACTTGGAGTCAGAAAATCAGCCGAACAATGAAAACCAGCTGAGCATCATTGAACAGAATACCTATGTCCCCACCATGTCATGGGATCAACACTCAGGTCATTCTGAACTTATCCAGTACGATGATGAATTGGTAAAGCTTGCCAGACTAGAATTCATCAACTATGCTTTTCCCGAGGTCAACGTCATCGAGAGGGATGCCTCCTCCAGTTCCAAAGAAGTGTGGGACACCTTGGGACAACCGAGCAGAAAATACGACTTCAAGGTCAAGTACACCGCTCCTGAAAGCTCTCGTATCAGGTTCGAAGACATCCAGCAAACTGGATGGGAGATACAGATGAGAGCACAAACACTATGCAAAATACAACAGAGGAATCCTCCTACGACAACTCTGCTTGGGAGACAGATTCCAATGATCCTGCTCCACCAAAAATCAGCGTTATTTCTGAAGACAAATCAAGGAAGGTACCAAACTTTGTGATTCACCGAGGAGTTCGCCGCCAATGGGTCGCTGTCGATGTTCCGAAGATTGTTCATAAGTCTAAGTAATTATCGTCTTTAACCTTTCACCCTGCCCAAGTGAAACGGATGTTTTGATAGGGCTCACTTTCTGTAAATATCCCTCTTCGCTTTACCCAAAGCAACAGAGTTTTGTTTTTTAGGGCTGTAGTTTCAAGAATTGACTTGTTCATTAATAAAATAATGTCGTTGTGTAATTTCCGCATTAATTGTTGTTTTCTCTTTTTGCTTTTCAGAAAATGGTAATCCTAAAAAACAACTCAATAATAAAAACAAGCAGTAAAAGAAATACGCTGCACACACTCTTGCATTCTCTCTATCTCTTCTAAACACAAAACATCACGTCATGCAGATTGCTTGTTTTAAACCCCGTTGAAACATACGATCCGATGCCTTCTCCCAACTTTGAGTTCCCGGTATTTGAGGCTGAAGAAGAAGATGACGACGAAATTCCAGAGGAGATCTCTCGACTACTCAGACAAGAGGAAAGGTCCATTGAGCCTCACAAAGAGTTGCTGGAAACAATTAACTTAGGATCGGAAGAAGAGAGAAAAGAAGTCGAGATTGGGGCACTGCTCGGTCCAACTGTCAAATAGAGTTTGACAAAGCTTCTCAGAGAATTTCCCCGATGTGTTTGCTTGGTCCTATCAGGACATGCCAGGGTTGGATACCAGCTTCGTGGAACACCAACTATCGTTGAGATCAGATTGTCCGCGGTAAAACAAAGGTTGAGACAAACTCATCCAGACATGGCTGTCAAAATCAAAGAGGAGGTACAGAAACAGATTGACGCGGGTTTCCTCGCTACGTTAGAATATCCTCAATGGTTAGCCAACATCGTACCAGTTCTGGAAAAGGACGAAAAAGTCTGAATGTGTGTTGACTACCGAGATCTAAATAAGGCAAGTCCAAAGGACGACTTTCCCTTACCACACATTGACATGCTGGTAGACAGTACATCAAAGTTCAAAGTCTTCTCTTTCATGGATGGATTCTTGGGCTATAATTAGGTCAAAATGGCGCCAGAAGACATGGAGAAGACCTCCTTCATTACCCCATGGGGGACCTTTTGTTACAAGGTAATGTCGTTCGGTTTGAAGAATGTCGGGGCAACCTATCAGAGGGCCATGACTACACTGTTTCATGACATGATGCATAAGGAAATTGAGGTATATGTCGATGACATGATTGCCAAATTTAAAACAGAGGAGGAGCATGTGACCCACCTGTCAAAACTATTCGATCGGTTGAGAAAGTACAAACTCCGCTTGAATCCCAATAAGTGCACGTTCGATGTCCGTTCATGGAAACTCTTAGGATTCATCGTCAGCCAGAAAGGAATTGAGGTTGATCGTGACAAGGTCAAGGCCATTCAAGAAATGCCTTCTCCAAAGACTGAAAAACAAGTCAGGGGATTCCTGGGACGTTTGAACTACATCTCCAGATTCATATTCCTCATGACCTCGACATGTGCGCTGATTTTTAAATTACTAAAAAAGAATCAGGACTGCGTTTGGACAGAAGACTGCCAAACCGCCTTTGACAGTATTAAATAATATCTGTTGAACCCACCGATTCTATCACCTCCAGTGGAAGGAAGACCACTGATCATATACTTAACAGTCTTGGAAGACTCCATGGGCTGTGTGCTTGGTCAACAAGACGAAACCAAAAGGAAAGAGTCTGCCATCTACTATTTGAGCAAGAAATTCACCGACTGCGAGACTCGGTACACTATGCTCGAGAAAACTTGTTGCGCTCTGGCTTGGGCAGCCAAATGTCTTCGCTAGTACATGATTTGTCACACTACTTGGTTAATCTCTGAAATGGATCCAATCAAGTATGTCTTTGAAAAGCCAGCTCTCACGGGAAGGATTGCCCGTTGGCAGATGTTGTTATCAGAATATGACATAGAGTACCACGCTCAGAAAGCCGTTAAAGGAAGTGTTTTAGCCGATCATTTGGCTCATCAATCGATTGACGATCAGGAATCAGTCGGATTTGACTTCCCAGACGAAGATGTCATGTATCTAAAAATGAAAGACTGTGATGAACCGTTACCTAGTGAAGGGCCAGAAGCAGATTCCCAATGGGAACTTATCTTTGACGGAGCTGTCAATTATTATGGAAACGGGATTGGGGCCATCATCTTAACACCTCAGGGTACCCACATTCCTTTCACCGCTAGGCTTACGTTCAAGTGCACAAACAATGAGGCCGAATACGAAGCTTGTATTATGGGTCTCGAAGAAGCAATCGGCTTAAGGATCAAAAACTTGGATGTATATGGTGACTCAGCTTTGGTCATCAATCAGATCAAAGGAGATTGGAACACATACCAATCAGGATTGATTCCTTACAAAGATTACGCAAGAAGGTTGCTACCCTTCTTCAACAGAACCGAGTTTCATCATATCCCTCGTGAAGAGAATCACATGGCTGATGCATTAGCCACTCTCTCTTCCATGATTAGTGTAGGTCAATGGAATGACTTACCTAAGATCGACATAATGCGCCTTGAACGGCCCGCTTACATCTTCACGATTGAAGCAGTCATAGACGACAAACCTTGGTATCATGATATCAAATGCTTCCTTTTGAAACAAGAGTACCCACCTAGGGCATCCAGGAAAGATAGAAAAACCCTCAGAAGGCTGGCTGGCAGCTTCTTCCTGAGCGGTGATACACTCTATAAGAGGAACTTTGACATGGTCTTGCTTCGATGCGTCGACAGACCAGAAGCAGACATGCTGATAAAAGAAATTCACGAAGGATCCTTTGGCACTCATGCCAATGGATACACAATGGCGAGAAAAATTCTAAGAGCAGGGTACTATTGGTTGACAATGGAATCTGACTGCCACAAGTACATGAGGAGATGTCACAAGTGTCAGATATACTCAGACAAAATCCATGTACCGCCTACACATCTCAAAGTTCTTTCTTCCCCAAAGCCTTTTTCTATATGGGGAATCGACATGATTGGCATGATTGAACCTAAGGCTTCAACCGGACATCGGTTCATCCTGGTAGCCATTGATTATTTCACCAAGTGGGTCGAAGCAGCGTTGTACGCTAATGTAAACTGACAAGTTGTGGTCTGATTTATCAAAAATAATATCATCTGCCGATATGGTGTTCCGAGCCAGATAATTATAGATAATGGATCTAACTTGAACAATAAGATGATGAAAAAGTTGTGCACAGAGTTCAAGATCGAACACCATAACTCATCTCCCTACTGACCCAAGATGAACGGGGCGGTAGAAGTGGCTAACAAGAACATCAAGAAGATTTTTCAGAAGATGGTTGTAACCTACAAAGACTGGCACGAAATGCTGCCCTTTGCTCTTCACGATTATCGCACATCTGTACGCACTTCAACAGGGGCAACCCCTTTCTCTCTAGTATATGGCATGGAAGTAGTTCTCCCCATCAAAGTAGAGATCCCATCAATCCGGGTATTGATGGAAGCTAACCTTACAGAAGCTGAATGGTGTCAAAGTCGACACGATGAACTGAATCTGATCGAAGAAAAACGAATCACGGCAATATGCCATGGTCAGTTGTATGAGCAAAGAATGAAGAAGGCGTTCGACAAAAAGGTCCGACCTTGCATCTTCAGAAAAGGAGACCTTGTGCTAAAAAAGATACAATCATTCCTCACTGATTCTCGGGGCAAATGGACTCCGAATTATGACGGCACCTATGTGGTCAAGAAAGCTTTCTCAGGCGGCGCCTTGAGACTTACAACCATGGAAGGAGAGGAATTTGCCTGCTCCACAAATGTTGACTTAGTCAAGAAATACTTCGCCTAAATAAAAAAAAAACGTCTCGGTGGATTGAAAACCCGAAAGGTCCGTCCAGGCAAAAATTAGAGACATGATCAAAAATCATCCCGATGGATTGGAAACCTCAAAGTACAATCCAGGCAAAAATTAGGGATAATGGCAAGTAACTACGTTCGATAAAGGGGCAAGTCCCTCGGCAGCAGTTACACCATGTATCTGAAAACTCCAGTCACGATCATCTTCGACGGAAGCTCAGGATGCCCCGAAGTCAAAGTTGGTAGAAGGATAGTGGTCGTTATGTTTCAATATAGCCTTTTTCCCTTAGATTACCATTTTCTAACTTTGTAAATACTCTAGGGAATCGCGCGTTTGGCTGATTTCCACCCTATCAATAAAATTTGAGCCCTTGTGCTTTTGTTTGCAATTCTTATTTGTTTTAGCTTTACAAAACGAAGTTTTAACATGATCAACGATTCTTAAAATAAAACAAAAATGAATTTACTTGTCAAAGTTTTCTGCTTTTAAAATAAAGATGGCAATCTCTTTTGACCGTTTAACATCGAAAGAACATCGATCGCTTCGCCAGAAGTAATCGAGCTTCAAAGTGCAGAATCAAAGTACTCCTTCTAAACCAGTGCACCTGAATGAAGGATCAACTGTGTCAGAGACCTTTGTTTGGTCTGACACCCCCGGCAGAGTTCTTATCTCCTAAGCCCGACCAACGTAGCTCCCCACGAGGACTACTTCTCCTAAGCAAGGTAGAATTGCTATCTTGAACCAGCGGTACCTCTTCGTCCCCACCTATGACCGAGTATCTAGTCGTGTTCATCTATTAGTTTGTATGTCGTGTCAGTTTCGTCAGCATATACATACATACATCATGCATTACTACTTTGCATTCATATTCATGTGGCATCACTATCACTTTAGTCGGTCTTGTTCCCTAGTGATAAGAGTCCTCTCAATTGAGTCGTCAGTTCTTTCCTCGTCAGGAAATGAATCATCTAAGCGATCTCTCCACCAGTTTATTTCTGGATTGAAGGTTTTTCTTTGACCACTTTGACAACTTGAACCTTTGAAGAGCCAGAGAGCTTCCAAAAAACATCACTCTTCGCCATTGAAGATGATATCTTCGCTTTCCTGGATTAAGGAAAATCCCCAGAGAAAGCCTCTTAATCAGAGATTCGGCAGTACAACAGTTTTTCTCTGAAACACTCACTGACGAAAAGGTCATCAGCACCTCAAAATTGGAGTACATTGTATGGCATTTCTCTAAGAAGATCTCGAGAAAAGTATGATGTAATATCCCCAAGCAAAGGTAGTCTCTCAAGAGACTCGTTTTCCCCAGTAGAGTCGACAAATGGCGTCTCCAAACAGAGAAGTTTGTGCCTCTCTACAATCAAAATTTTTTTCCATCAAATGGCATCTCCCCAGGAAAATTCGGCGAGAAGTTTGAGGAGAACCGCTACAAATAGTGTCCCTTGTCAATAAAGTTTATTGACAAAAGAAACTTAGACCAGTTCCTTGGTAGGAAACCAGGATCGAGGGGAAGTTTAGAAAAGAAACCAAGACCAGATCCTTGGTAAGAAACCAGGATCGAGGGGATGTTTATTTCAGAAATTGAGACCAGTTCCTTGGTGGGAAACCAGGATCGAAGGGAAGTTTAAATCAGAAATTGAGACCAGTTCCTTGGTGGGAAACCAGGATCGAGGGGAAGTTTAAATCAGAAACTGAGACCAGTTCCTTGGTAGGAAACCAGGATCGAGGGGAAGTCTACCTTTTCTAAGCATCATTGCTTAGCAAAAGAGGAAGGATGCGCGAACTACCATTCATAACCACAATCAAAATTTTGGGTCTTCTGATATTTAATCCTCTTGCACCCCCGAATGCCCGAATACCTCGCCATTCACACCTTCGGGTCCAAGAAGATTAAATAGGGGCATCTGTCATACCCCAAATTTTGACCACTAAGATTTCCCATCATTGTGCAAATTATCATCACAATATGGATGAACCTTTAGTCTCCCTAAAGATGGGTGAGCCTTCACTACAATCAGAATTAGGGTTTCAAGCCCTCTCAGAGCTCTTAGACAAATGATCAATCAAGAAATGACATGATCTTCAACTTGTCTAGCCTCTCAAACATCCAAAAAGGATCAAGAGGACTCCCACTTCAAGGATTAAGCACAAGGCTGCAGCATTCCAAGTGGATTAAGCCTCAAGATCGTCAGTGTCACCAAACTAGGGTTTTGGTCGACCAGGGTCTCCAGATGGAGATTTTCCTCTGGGCATAAGCCAATTCTTCAAAGCATAACCTATTATGCTCCAAGTGACATCATGAACCCAATCATCAAGTCAATTTAACCTCAGGGGATGCATTCACAAAAATCAGGTATTAGGGTTTCTTGACCTAATTCACCCCTAAGTTGACTTTTGGGACAAATCATGAGCCAAGACCTCAATAGGGATTTGAGGGTCTCAAATACATCACATTGATCCATTTGCAACAATGGATTGATCCAAGAAGCTTGAGCAACAAGTTTCAAGTTCATCTGAACCACAGTTAGGGTTTCGCGGGAAAAGTCAACTGTAGCTTTGACTTTTGACCAAGACATGCTCCCAAACCTTGGGACATGATTAAATACATCCTATAACACATATGAAATCAATCCATCAAGTTTGATTTAGGTGAAGGACTTGATTTCATAGAGGATCGCACAGTTTGGAATTCATCTGACAAAAAGTCAACTGTGCACAAAAGTCAAACTTTGACTTTTTGAGATTTTTCACAATTATGGTTTTTTAACCCTAAAATGATGTTAATGTGTGATTTGAATCATCATTCATCAAGAAATTTCATGAAAAGTGGGATAACTTGTAAGAGGGGTAACCATAAAAAACTTAGAAATTTTTCTAAGTTATGGAACAAAGTGGCTAGGGTACCAACTTTGGAGGACCATAACTCCTAAACCACTAGGCCATTTTTTCCCATCCAAAGCTGGATTTGTAGCCCTCATGTCCCTCTACAAAAGCTTCAACTACACCTCATTCCAATTCATTATGGATTTTGAGTTAAGGAATGATCAAAGTGGCTGGAAACATGAAATGCCACTTTTTCCAACACTTAGTGAAATTTTCACTAAGTCAAAATCTGCCTTCACTTCTTCCCAAATGTAAGGGCATTTTTCACTTGGATCCAAAAAGTATCAAAACCAATTATGATCAAACAGTTGTTGTATCATATGAGTGCTTTCCAAAATGGCCAAGAACTCCGTCAAATTCCACTTGGGCCATGAGATATGACAATGGCAATATGCCTTGCTGAAAACTGCCAAAGCAAGGCAGATTTTAGAGTTTTGCTCGTTTTGCCCAAATTTTACAAAGGGCAAGCAACTCTATCCATCTAAACACCTCAAGGGGGGACCAAGGAGGAACCAACTCTGATCCCAAGCCTCCCAAGTCTTTGGAACCAAAAGTAGCATACCAAACCTAGAAATCCCTAAAAGAGGGACAAGACTCCAATTTTGGATTTGAGCATTTAATGGATGCACCAAGGTGGCATGGACTGACACATTTGCAACTAAACTCAGTCAAGAATGATCCAACAACTAGGGAACCACAACTATGTGCTCTAACCTCTAGTCAATGGCTAGAGGAGACTTGAGATTCCAAAGTGCAACCATTGGCCAAACCTCTGCAGCAGTTACCATTCACTATTGCTTGCAAAACAAACTTGCTCTACTATAAATAGAGCTCATTTGTGTTCAGTTTGAGTACACCAAAGCTATCAAACAGATGCTTTCCTCAAAATCACCTTCTCACTTCCAATTTTTCCTTCTAAGGCAAGTCACCATCGGGTTTTGAGTTTGAGAGCTATTCCAATAAAACCAATCACACACACATACACCTAATAAACATCATATACAAGTTATCCAAACACTCACATAACATCTGGAACACCAAAATCACAAAATCACCAGCCAACTGCTCAAGCCTTTGACAAATTTGCAGTTGGGGTGTCATCTCAAGATCCAGATCATTTCAATCCATTCCATGCATCTAGACACACTCCATGGCACCTAGGGAAGCTATCCAAATCATTGGAACCTAGCTGTAACACCCCTAACCCAAAACACGATCACCAGCTGCAAGTGGTAAGCATGAGCTCTTCTAACTCTATGATCCATGCAATTTTTGCTGCACAATAATTTGGCCATATGTTCATAATCATGCATGGAGTGTTTCCCCTCAATCAATTGCATTGTTTGAATCATGTATGGAATTTCTGAACCTTCATGCAAAATTTAGGGTTCTTGAGGTTTCTCTTTGATTTCTTATTCCAAGCTTAAAATAAATAAAATTAAAGACCATAGACATGATCGTGAGGTTGAAACGAGTAGATTGATATGTAGAGTGCATGATATAATCAAGTATTCAGTGAGATTGGATAGAAAACGCAAATCTACAGAAACAGAGGGTGGCTCGTGTTCTTGCCCTTGTGCCTGGCACCTTTTTTGAAAATTCAAATATTTGAATTTTGTGATTTTATTTAATTGATTCAAAAATTAATTTCTCTCTGAGTTTTAATGATTTTGAGTTGATTCTTTTTTTAATAATTCACAAAAATGTTAAAATATTTTATTTTACCAAAAAATCCCAAAAATAGTATTTATTTCATATAATTGATATTTTTGCCAAGAATTAATATTTTAATTGTTTTTGACATTTAAAATATTTTTTCCTTCATGATTTTGCAAATTTTAATGACTTCTAATCATTTTGTAGGTCAAAACTTGATATTTGAAACATTAATCCAAGATCACAATTTGTTTTCCACATGTTTAACAATTTTGATCATTTTAATTGAGTTTTTATTCAATTAAAATATATTTTGAAAACAAATTAGGGTTTTTGATTAATTCAACCTTCATCTGACTTTTTCAAACTCTATGGGCCTCTAATAGAGTGTAAGACACAATCCCTTTGTAAATACACCACCTTTTGGACCTCAGTCATTGTATAAGTCCCCCTGTATTTTCAAAAACAACGGTGCGGTCGTCGCCTCTTTTAAAAAATCATTTGGGTCTACCCTCGTGTTGTAAGCCCCATTTCTTTTCTTTAAACTCTTTGGGCCTCTCCTCGAGCTATAAGACCCATTCAAAACCATTTTGGGCCTCTAGTAGAGTGTAAGACCCAACCCTTTTAGAAAAACCAAAATAATTTGGGCCTTAGTTATTGTATAAGTCCCACTGTGCTTTCAAAATCTTGGCACGATCGTCGCTTTTCAAAAACATTTTTATCTGGGCCTACCCTCGTGTTATAAGTGTAACACCCCAATTCCCATCGCGAATAAATAATACATAAATAAAATCAGAGTAACTAAAAATTTATTTTTCCGACAGGAACAAGGATGTCACATTTAAATAAACAAAACATCATCCCTGCTCATAAATTTGATACATAGCATAAAATAGAGTACCCTCAAAGGGGAAATTTTTTTCATAATAAAGGAAATGTCAATTATGGAATAAAGCGGAAAGATCCATAACCGACTTGTTTTACAAAATAAACTGTTTTATACATCAAAATATTCATACAGAATATATCCCACAAATATATACATATATAACATAATCGTTCCCCGACTCCCGTGCTACGTATCAGAGCAGACACCAAGACCTAAGCAAAGACGAAGATCTAACTCTTCCATTTGCCTCCATGCCTCTAAAGCTGGCAATCTGCACTATGCCATAAAAAGCATATTCCAGCAGAAGGGTGAGAAATATTATCATAATAACAATGCATATAATTATATATCTCAACATAAAAATACACATATACCACATATTCTCACCATTCCATCATACCACATAAACATACATATTATGTTTACTATGTCACAATCATCACATCTCACTCAATATACATCGCAAGGCATATATATATAAAACCAAGCATATTCCTCATAATGCTTATCCTTCAACATAAACACACATATTCATGTTTATCCATCCATGCACACCTGCACAATTCTACTCATTCCACATCAACATATACATCATGCATAATTCACCAATCCAATCAAGACCCGACAATACCACGCATCACATAACTGGGAATGACAGCATAGTCATTCTACCCCAATACATACCTCACTAGGAACGACAACATAGTCATTCTACCCTAGTGCACCTCTCATTAGGAATGACAACGTCGTCATTCTACCCCAATGAATATCCCACTAGGAATGACAACATAGTCATTCTACCCTAGTGGACACCACACTAGGAACGACATCAACGTCATTCTACCCCAGTGCACACCTCATTAGGAATGACAACATAGTCATTCTACCCCAATGAGTATCCCACTAGGAATGACAACATAGTCATTCTACCCCAATGAGTATCCCACTAGGAACGACAACATAGTCATTCTACCCCAATGGACACGACAACTCAATTGTACATCACTAGGAATGACATATAGTCATTCTACCCTAATGAGTACTCCACCAGGAACGACATATAATCGTTCTACCCCAATGGACCCAACGACACACTCGCACTTCACTAGGAATGACATAAAGTCATTCTACCCTAATGAGTACAACAACAACACTAGGAACAACATACAGTCATTCTACCCTAATGTGTTCGACCAAAATATTAATACCTCACTAGGAATGACATATAAGCCATTCTACCCCAATGAGTATTCTAACACAATTGGAATCCATTCCACACACCAAATATTACTACTATAGCAATTCCATGATAATCAATACCTTACCATTCATCTTGCTGTGGATCTACGCCACAGAGGCCGCCATATCATACATTAATCATACACTCGAAACCACATACATTGATACTTACTTAAACAATGTATTTATCACTAACTACAACCCACAACAAATAGCATTTCATCATTTACACCCATATCAATTCACATCAAGAATTACTCACCATCAACCACAACAATCCATCATCACAACATCTCATCATATATTCACAATCAACATGCATTATCATTTAACTCAAACAATGCATATATTCACCATTATCATCATGTATATTCACATCGTATAACAGCACACAAGCTATATGTTATATAACAAAAGCATATCACACGGTAAAACACCGACCGCACGCATTTAACGCGATAAAAACCCGACAACCCGACTATTTTTCAAAAACACAAATTAATTAAATCATATTTTACCATCCAAACCATTTTTAATAGAAAGAATATTTTATAAGCTTTCGAACGCTTCGAACGGGAACCAAAACGGATTTACGGTTCAAAAGTTACGATCGAAACAATTTTGAAGAAAAACCTACAGCAAGCCTGACACGGCCGCCCGTGTTGCGTGACACGGCCCGTGTCACTCAAAAACCCAAATTTCTCATTTGTTCACGTTTCCACCCTCCATAGTCAGTGGGCTGACACGGCCACCCGTGTAGTGTGACACGGGCCGTGTCAGGGCCCAGAAATTGCATTTTTCATCGTCGGAAGCCTTCCGGACCTCCGATTTCGATTCCGTAAAAAGCTGCTATCTCAGAATTCGACATACTACAATATTTCCATCATTAAAAACCCATCTAACAAATTTTCCATTTTTGAAATATTTTAAAACATAATTTTATCATTGAATTCTAAATTCGAACTCGATCGAAACCGCGGAAAAACACGCAAACAACCATTCCCGATTAAACCCAAACTTCACCCGATGAAATATCAACCTATACCAATGTTACCAGACATATCCAAACACTCTTACTCGATCACAACATCAATTTACACAAAAACCTCAATATATACCAAAAACTCAAAAGTTATAAATTCAACTCGATTCAATCAAACGATCACACTAAATCAAGGCCCAACATCACACGACTCTACTACGCGATTTATTCCGAATTTCATCCGTGAAAACATCGATTTCTATCCATTTTTCTCATTTCGACCTAGAATTGGAAAACTATGGAAAAACAAGAAAACCATCACACAATCACACATACATAATCATACACAAAGTTAGGATAACAATATTTCACACCCTTACCCGATTAATCGAAGTCCAAGCATTGATTTTGATGATTTTCCTCTTCTCCCTCTTTTTCTTCTCTTCCTCTTCTTTTCTCTTTTTCTTCTCCTTTTCTTTCTCTTCTTTTTCTCTCACTTTCTTTTCTCTCTTTCTTTCTATTTATATAATAACAAATATCTAACCCCCAAAAAGACCAAAATACCCCTCAGCTCAAATATCTCGCAAACGCTCTCAAAACACGATAAAACATAATCACGATGAAAAATAATATATTCTCAAATAAAAGTCAAGAATAAAATAATATAATAATAAAAATAATTAAATCGACTCGATTAATTAAATAAGACAAAACCGGGGCGTTACAACTCTCCCCCACTTAGACATTTTCGTCCTCGAAAATATACTGAGACGAACAACTCCGGACACGACTCTCGCATCCGACTAACAAACCAACATGCCAACAAAAGGCACACCACGAATAACACAACTGGCAAATCACCTTGCTAACCACAACTACAACAACGACACAACAATGATGACGACTAGAACGACAAGATGCAATGCCCATACAATGCACTTGACGACCAACTCACAACTCAAAGAATACCCAAGTTACGAACACACGGTTCACTCTTGAACCGAAACACAACAAGATCGTTACCATCACCACAGGTAACACTCCCCTAATTCACCACAAGGAATTAGCTACACACACTCGAACCATCACCATGGGAACGAGGCAACAACACAAACAAGAACACAAGTTCCACGACTCAACATCGTTTCAACAACCTCGACCAAACTAGGATACCAAACATCCTTGTCACACAACAAATCAAAAAAATGCTACGCTCCACCAATTGAACATATAACCAAAACATCCATTTACATAACAGCCCATGAATACCATTCAAACCTTTCACCTAACACTTCCATTATGAAACGTCCAATGGTCTCATCATTCCTACAGATTTACAATGTTCCACCCAAGAACTCTTACAAGTCGCACACGTAAATACAAAATGTGCCACCTCACGCTTCCGCTGCGCACTCTGATTACTCGCAACCATCAAAACTACCATGTATAAAAACTTCCAACTTAACTCATCACGCACGACATTAACTTTACCAATAGGATAATCTGAGCCAAATTCATAACTCGTCACGAATTCTAACCATCCTCGCTGTCTCATCCTTTATTCCTTCAGACCAAACAAGTACTCTAAACTCTTGTGATTACTCAATAGTTCGAACCTAGAACCATAAAGATAATACCTCCAAATTTCCCAGAACACTATCATCACAGACAAAACAAACATCTTAGTCCCATCTACTAAGAGTTTCCTACTTACTTAGCAGATATAAACCTCAACTATTCACCTTCGTCCAATTAAGTTCAATCTCTACGCTCTGAGAAGCAGTCCTTAAATAAAACCCAATCATTCTCTCTCAATGACTTCCCAACCTGACCAACATATTAAAACCTCTAATCCGTCTCATCTTACGATATTAGAATCTTCATCAACTCATCAAAACAACCCGTAACCATTTCCTTAAATTCCAAACAATTCATTTCACACGCTATCAAAGTCGGAAAGACCCGCCTAGTCCATCCAACATAATTTCCGTCTGCTATCAACAAGAGATTAAGGGTGATCAGTTCCTCAATTTGTCAATAGACAGCCGACAATCATGATGAAGCATAAACCGTCTTTACCAAACTATAATAGCATTCCTTACATCCTGCGCACAAAACTACCTAAGGCACAAATCCTTAGTTGACATAAACCTTACCTCCGCATTCCCTCCAGAACCGGGAACCACACTGTCCAAACAACACTTACACTCTTGCAACCAACGGCACACTGAGCCAACACTCCACAACTGAAGCAACTTGGAGAAGTACCAGCTTCTCCCCCACTTATCTTATTCTAACACCTGAAGACAAAAGATTAGGAAACCAGAAAGCACTGACAGTGTTTCACACACATATCACGTACTAAGGGACAAACAACATCGACAGTATTCAACTATCATGCCACACAGACTCAACAACTTGGCCGGACAGACCGACCTGCTCTGATACCACTTATGTAACACCCCAATTCCCATCGCGAATAAATAATACATAAATAAAATCAGAGTAACTAAAAATTTATTTTTCCGACAGGAACAAGGATGTCACATTTAAATAAACAAAACATCATCCCTGCTCATAAATTTGATACATAGCATAAAATAGAGTACCCTCAAAGGGGAAACTTTTTTCATAATAAAGGAAATGTCAATTATGGAATAAAGCGGAAAGATCCATAACCGACTTGTTTTACAAAATAAACTGTTTTATACATCAAAATATTCATACAGAATATATCCCACAAATATATACATATATAACATAATCGTTCCTCGACTCCCGTGCTACGTATCAGAGCAGACACCAAGACCTAAGCAAAGACGAAGATCTAACTCTTCCACTTGCCTCCATGCCTCTAAAGCTGGCAATCTGCACTATGCCATAAAAAGCATATTCCAGCAGAAGGGTGAGAAATATTATCATAATAACAATGCATATAATTATATATCTCAACATAAAAATACACATATACCACATATTCTCACCATTCCATCATACCACATAAACATACATATTATGTTTACTATGTCACAATCATCACATCTCACTCAATATACATCGCAAGGCATATATATATAAAACCAAGCATATTCCTCATAATGCTTATCCTTCAACATAAACACACATATTCATGTTTATCCATCCATGCACACCTGCACAATTCTACTCATTCCACATCAACATATACATCATGCATAATTCACCAATCCAATCAAGACCCGACAATACCACGCATCACATAACTGGGAATGACAGCATAGTCATTCTACCCCAATACATACCTCACTAGGAACGACAACATAGTCATTCTACCCTAGTGCACCTCTCATTAGGAATGACAACGTCGTCATTCTACCCCAATGAATATCCCACTAGGAATGACAACATAGTCATTCTACCCTAGTGGACACCACACTAGGAACGACATCAACGTCATTCTACCCCAGTGCACACCTCATTAGGAATGACAACATAGTCATTCTACCCCAATGAGTATCCCACTAGGAACGACAACATAGTCATTCTACCCCAATGGACACGACAACTCAATTGTACATCACTAGGAATGACATATAGTCATTCTACCCTAATGAGTACTCCACCAGGAACGACATATAATCGTTCTACCCCAATGGACCCAACGACACACTCGCACTTCACTAGGAATGACATAAAGTCATTCTACCCTAATGAGTACAACAACAACACTAGGAACAACATACAGTCATTCTACCCTAATGTGTTCGACCAAAATATTAATACCTCACTAGGAATGACATATAAGCCATTCTACCCCAATGAGTATTCTAACACAATTGGAATCCATTCCACACACCAAATATTACTACTATAGCAATTCCATGATAATCAATACCTTACCATTCATCTTGCTGTGGATCTACGCCACAGAGGCCGCCATATCATACATTAATCATACACTCGAAACCACATACATTGATACTTACTTAAACAATGTATTTATCACTAACTACAACCCACAACAAATAGCATTTCATCATTTACACCCATATCAATTCACATCAAGAATTACTCACCATCAACCACAACAATCCATCATCACAACATCTCATCATATATTCACAATCAACATGCATTATCATTTAACTCAAACAATGCATATATTCACCATTATCATCATGTATATTCACATCGTATAACAGCACACAAGCTATATGTTATATAACAAAAGCATATCACACGGTAAAACACCGACCGCACGCATTTAACGCGATAAAAACCCGACAACCCGACTATTTTTCAAAAACACAAATTAATTAAATCATATTTTACCATCCAAACCATTTTTAATAGAAAGAATATTTTATAAGCTTTCGAACGCTTCGAACGGGAACCAAAACGGATTTACGGTTCAAAAGTTACGATCGAAACAATTTTGAAGAAAAACCTACAGCAAGCCTGACACGGCCGCCCGTGTTGCGTGACACGGCCCGTGTCACTCAAAAACCCAAATTTCTCATTTTTTCACGTTTCCACCCTCCATAGTCAGTGGGCTGACACGGCCACCCGTGTAGTGTGACACGGGCCGTGTCAGGGCCCAGAAATTGCATTTTTCATCGTCGGAAGCCTTCCGGACCTCCGATTTCGATTCCGTAAAAAGCTGCTATCTCAGAATTCGACATACTACAATATTTCCATCATTAAAAACCCATCTAACAAATTTTCCATTTTTGAAATATTTTAAAACATAATTTTATCATTGAATTCTAAATTCGAACTCGATCGAAACCGCGGAAAAACACGCAAACAACCATTCCCGATTAAACCCAAACTTCACCCGATGAAATATCAACCTATACCAATGTTACCAGACATATCCAAACACTCTTACTCGATCACAACATCAATTTACACAAAAACCTCAATATATACCAAAAACTCAAAAGTTATAAATTCAACTCGATTCAATCAAACGATCACACTAAATCAAGGCCCAACATCACACGACTCTACTACGCGATTTATTCCGAATTTCATCCGTGAAAACATCGATTTCTATCCATTTTTCTCATTTCGACCTAGAATTGGAAAACTATGGAAAAACAAGAAAACCATCACACAATCACACATACATAATCATACACAAAGTTAGGATAACAATATTTCACACCCTTACCCGATTAATCGAAGTCCAAGCATTGATTTTGATGATTTTCCTCTTCTCCCTCTTTTTCTTCTCTTCCTCTTCTTTTCTCTTTTTCTTCTCCTTTTCTTTCTCTTCTTTTTCTCTCACTTTCTTTTCTCTCTTTCTTTCTATTTATATAATAACAAATATCTAACCCCCAAAAAGACCAAAATACCCCTCAGCTCAAATATCTCGCAAACGCTCTCAAAACACGATAAAACATAATCACGATGAAAAATAATATATTCTCAAATAAAAGTCAAGAATAAAATAATATAATAATAAAAATAATTAAATCGACTCGATTAATTAAATAAGACAAAACCGGGGCGTTACAACTCTCCCCCACTTAGACATTTTCGTCCTCGAAAATATACTGAGACGAACAACTCCGGACACGACTCTCGCATCCGACTAACAAACCAACATGCCAACAAAAGGCACACCACGAATAACACAACTGGCAAATCACCTTGCTAACCACAACTACAACAACGACACAACAATGATGACGACTAGAACGACAAGATGCAATGCCCATACAATGCACTTGACGACCAACTCACAACTCAAAGAATACCCAAGTTACGAACACACGGTTCACTCTTGAACCGAAACACAACAAGATCGTTACCATCACCACAGGTAACACTCCCCTAATTCACCACAAGGAATTAGCTACACACACTCGAACCATCACCATGGGAACGAGGCAACAACACAAACAAGAACACAAGTTCCACGACTCAACATCGTTTCAACAACCTCGACCAAACTAGGATACCAAACATCCTTGTCACACAACAAATCAAAAAAATGCTACGCTCCACCAATTGAACATATAACCAAAACATCCATTTACATAACAGCCCATGAATACCATTCAAACCTTTCACCTAACACTTCCATTATGAAACGTCCAATGGTCTCATCATTCCTACAGATTTACAATGTTCCACCCAAGAACTCTTACAAGTCGCACACGTAAATACAAAATGTGCCACCTCACGCTTCCGCTGCGCACTCTGATTACTCGCAACCATCAAAACTACCATGTATAAAAACTTCCAACTTAACTCATCACGCACGACATTAACTTTACCAATAGGATAATCTGAGCCAAATTCATAACTCGTCACGAATTCTAACCATCCTCGCTGTCTCATCCTTTATTCCTTCAGACCAAACAAGTACTCTAAACTCTTGTGATTACTCAATAGTTCGAACCTAGAACCATAAAGATAATACCTCCAAATTTCCCAGAACACTATCATCACAGACAAAACAAACATCTTAGTCCCATCTACTAAGAGTTTCCTACTTACTTAGCAGATATAAACCTCAACTATTCACCTTCGTCCAATTAAGTTCAATCTCTACGCTCTGAGAAGCAGTCCTTAAATAAAACCCAATCATTCTCTCTCAATGACTTCCCAACCTGACCAACATATTAAAACCTCTAATCCGTCTCATCTTACGATATTAGAATCTTCATCAACTCATCAAAACAACCCGTAACCATTTCCTTAAATTCCAAACAATTCATTTCACACGCTATCAAAGTCGGAAAGACCCGCCTAGTCCATCCAACATAATTTCCGTCTGCTATCAACAAGAGATTAAGGGTGATCATTCCTCAATTTGTCAATAGACAGCCGACAATCATGATGAAGCATAAACCGTCTTTACCAAACTATAATAGCATTCCTTACATCCTGCGCACAAAACTACCTAAGGCACAAATCCTTAGTTGACATAAACCTTACCTCCGCATTCCCTCCAGAGCCGGGAACCACACTGTCCAAACAACACTTACACTCTTGCAACCAACGGCACACTGAGCCAACACTCCACAACTGAAGCAACTTGGAGAAGTACCAGCTTCTCCCCCACTTATCTTATTCTAACACCTGAAGACAAAAGATTAGGAAACCAGAAAGCACTGACAGTGTTTCACACACATATCACGTACTAAGGGACAAACAACATCGACAGTATTCAACTATCATGCCACACAGACTCAACAACTTGGCCGGACAGACCGACCTGCTCTGATACCACTTATGTAACACCCCAATTCCCATCGCGAATAAATAATACATAAATAAAATCAGAGTAACTAAAAATTTATTTTTCCGACAGGAACAAGGATGTCACATTTAAATAAACAAAACATCATCCCTGCTCATAAATTTGATACATAGCATAAAATAGAGTACCCTCAAAGGGGAAACTTTTTTCATAATAAAGGAAATGTCAATTATGGAATAAAGCGGAAAGATCCATAACCGACTTGTTTTACAAAATAAACTGTTTTATACATCAAAATATTCATACAGAATATATCCCACAAATATATACATATATAACATAATCGTTCCTCGACTCCCGTGCTACGTATCAGAGCAGACACCAAGACCTAAGCAAAGACGAAGATCTAACTCTTCCACTTGCCTCCATGCCTCTAAAGCTGGCAATCTGCACTATGCCATAAAAAGCATATTCCAGCAGAAGGGTGAGAAATATTATCATAATAACAATGCATATAATTATATATCTCAACATAAAAATACACATATACCACATATTCTCACCATTCCATCATACCACATAAACATACATATTATGTTTACTATGTCACAATCATCACATCTCACTCAATATACATCGCAAGGCATATATATATAAAACCAAGCATATTCCTCATAATGCTTATCCTTCAACATAAACACACATATTCATGTTTATCCATCCATGCACACCTGCACAATTCTACTCATTCCACATCAACATATACATCATGCATAATTCACCAATCCAATCAAGACCCGACAATACCACGCATCACATAACTGGGAATGACAGCATAGTCATTCTACCCCAATACATACCTCACTAGGAACGACAACATAGTCATTCTACCCTAGTGCACCTCTCATTAGGAATGACAACGTCGTCATTCTACCCCAATGAATATCCCACTAGGAATGACAACATAGTCATTCTACCCTAGTGGACACCACACTAGGAACGACATCAACGTCATTCTACCCCAGTGCACACCTCATTAGGAATGACAACATAGTCATTCTACCCCAATGAGTATCCCACTAGGAACGACAACATAGTCATTCTACCCCAATGGACACGACAACTCAATTGTACATCACTAGGAATGACATATAGTCATTCTACCCTAATGAGTACTCCACCAGGAACGACATATAATCGTTCTACCCCAATGGACCCAACGACACACTCGCACTTCACTAGGAATGACATAAAGTCATTCTACCCTAATGAGTACAACAACAACACTAGGAACAACATACAGTCATTCTACCCTAATGTGTTCGACCAAAATATTAATACCTCACTAGGAATGACATATAAGCCATTCTACCCCAATGAGTATTCTAACACAATTGGAATCCATTCCACACACCAAATATTACTACTATAGCAATTCCATGATAATCAATACCTTACCATTCATCTTGCTGTGGATCTACGCCACAGAGGCCGCCATATCATACATTAATCATACACTCGAAACCACATACATTGATACTTACTTAAACAATGTATTTATCACTAACTACAACCCACAACAAATAGCATTTCATCATTTACACCCATATCAATTCACATCAAGAATTACTCACCATCAACCACAACAATCCATCATCACAACATCTCATCATATATTCACAATCAACATGCATTATCATTTAACTCAAACAATGCATATATTCACCATTATCATCATGTATATTCACATCGTATAACAGCACACAAGCTATATGTTATATAACAAAAGCATATCACACGGTAAAACACCGACCGCACGCATTTAACGCGATAAAAACCCGACAACCCGACTATTTTTCAAAAACACAAATTAATTAAATCATATTTTACCATCCAAACCATTTTTAATAGAAAGAATATTTTATAAGCTTTCGAACGCTTCGAACGGGAACCAAAACGGATTTACGGTTCAAAAGTTACGATCGAAACAATTTTGAAGAAAAACCTACAGCAAGCCTGACACGGCCGCCCGTGTTGCGTGACACGGCCCGTGTCACTCAAAAACCCAAATTTCTCATTTTTTCACGTTTCCACCCTCCATAGTCAGTGGGCTGACACGGCCACCCGTGTAGTGTGACACGGGCCGTGTCAGGGCCCAGAAATTGCATTTTTCATCGTCGGAAGCCTTCCGGACCTCCGATTTCGATTCCGTAAAAAGCTGCTATCTCAGAATTCGACATACTACAATATTTCCATCATTAAAAACCCATCTAACAAATTTTCCATTTTTGAAATATTTTAAAACATAATTTTATCATTGAATTCTAAATTCGAACTCGATCGAAACCGCGGAAAAACACGCAAACAACCATTCCCGATTAAACCCAAACTTCACCCGATGAAATATCAACCTATACCAATGTTACCAGACATATCCAAACACTCTTACTCGATCACAACATCAATTTACACAAAAACCTCAATATATACCAAAAACTCAAAAGTTATAAATTCAACTCGATTCAATCAAACGATCACACTAAATCAAGGCCCAACATCACACGACTCTACTACGCGATTTATTCCGAATTTCATCCGTGAAAACATCGATTTCTATCCATTTTTCTCATTTCGACCTAGAATTGGAAAACTATGGAAAAACAAGAAAACCATCACACAATCACACATACATAATCATACACAAAGTTAGGATAACAATATTTCACACCCTTACCCGATTAATCGAAGTCCAAGCATTGATTTTGATGATTTTCCTCTTCTCCCTCTTTTTCTTCTCTTCCTCTTCTTTTCTCTTTTTCTTCTCCTTTTCTTTCTCTTCTTTTTCTCTCACTTTCTTTTCTCTCTTTCTTTCTATTTATATAATAACAAATATCTAACCCCCAAAAAGACCAAAATACCCCTCAGCTCAAATATCTCGCAAACGCTCTCAAAACACGATAAAACATAATCACGATGAAAAATAATATATTCTCAAATAAAAGTCAAGAATAAAATAATATAATAATAAAAATAATTAAATCGACTCGATTAATTAAATAAGACAAAACCGGGGCGTTACAACTCTCCCCCACTTAGACATTTTCGTCCTCGAAAATATACTGAGACGAACAACTCCGGACACGACTCTCGCATCCGACTAACAAACCAACATGCCAACAAAAGGCACACCACGAATAACACAACTGGCAAATCACCTTGCTAACCACAACTACAACAACGACACAACAATGATGACGACTAGAACGACAAGATGCAATGCCCATACAATGCACTTGACGACCAACTCACAACTCAAAGAATACCCAAGTTACGAACACACGGTTCACTCTTGAACCGAAACACAACAAGATCGTTACCATCACCACAGGTAACACTCCCCTAATTCACCACAAGGAATTAGCTACACACACTCGAACCATCACCATGGGAACGAGGCAACAACACAAACAAGAACACAAGTTCCACGACTCAACATCGTTTCAACAACCTCGACCAAACTAGGATACCAAACATCCTTGTCACACAACAAATCAAAAAAATGCTACGCTCCACCAATTGAACATATAACCAAAACATCCATTTACATAACAGCCCATGAATACCATTCAAACCTTTCACCTAACACTTCCATTATGAAACGTCCAATGGTCTCATCATTCCTACAGATTTACAATGTTCCACCCAAGAACTCTTACAAGTCGCACACGTAAATACAAAATGTGCCACCTCACGCTTCCGCTGCGCACTCTGATTACTCGCAACCATCAAAACTACCATGTATAAAAACTTCCAACTTAACTCATCACGCACGACATTAACTTTACCAATAGGATAATCTGAGCCAAATTCATAACTCGTCACGAATTCTAACCATCCTCGCTGTCTCATCCTTTATTCCTTCAGACCAAACAAGTACTCTAAACTCTTGTGATTACTCAATAGTTCGAACCTAGAACCATAAAGATAATACCTCCAAATTTCCCAGAACACTATCATCACAGACAAAACAAACATCTTAGTCCCATCTACTAAGAGTTTCCTACTTACTTAGCAGATATAAACCTCAACTATTCACCTTCGTCCAATTAAGTTCAATCTCTACGCTCTGAGAAGCAGTCCTTAAATAAAACCCAATCATTCTCTCTCAATGACTTCCCAACCTGACCAACATATTAAAACCTCTAATCCGTCTCATCTTACGATATTAGAATCTTCATCAACTCATCAAAACAACCCGTAACCATTTCCTTAAATTCCAAACAATTCATTTCACACGCTATCAAAGTCGGAAAGACCCGCCTAGTCCATCCAACATAATTTCCGTCTGCTATCAACAAGAGATTAAGGGTGATCAGTTCCTCAATTTGTCAATAGACAGCCGACAATCATGATGAAGCATAAACTGTCTTTACCAAACTATAATAGCATTCCTTACATCCTGCGCACAAAACTACCTAAGGCACAAATCCTTAGTTGACATAAACCTTACCTCCGCATTCCCTCCAGAGCCGGGAACCACACTGTCCAAACAACACTTACACTCTTGCAACCAACGGCACACTGAGCCAACACTCCACAACTGAAGCAACTTGGAGAAGTACCAGCTTCTCCCCCACTTATCTTATTCTAACACCTGAAGACAAAAGATTAGGAAACCAGAAAGCACTGACAGTGTTTCACACACATATCACGTACTAAGGGACAAACAACATCGACAGTATTCAACTATCATGCCACACAGACTCAACAACTTGGCTGGACAGACCGACCTGCTCTGATACCACTTATGTAACACCCCAATTCCCATCGCGAATAAATAATACATAAATAAAATCAGAGTAACTAAAAATTTATTTTTCCGACAGGAACAAGGATGTCACATTTAAATAAACAAAACATCATCCCTGCTCATAAATTTGATACATAGCATAAAATAGAGTACCCTCAAAGGGGAAACTTTTTTCATAATAAAGGAAATGTCAATTATGGAATAAAGCGGAAAGATCCATAACCGACTTGTTTTACAAAATAAACTGTTTTATACATCAAAATATTCATACAGAATATATCCCACAAATATATACATATATAACATAATCGTTCCTCGACTCCCGTGCTACGTATCAGAGCAGACACCAAGACCTAAGCAAAGACGAAGATCTAACTCTTCCACTTGCCTCCATGCCTCTAAAGTTGGCAATCTGTACTATGCCATAAAAAGCATATTCCAGCAGAAGGGTGAGAAATATTATCATAATAACAATGCATATAATTATATATCTCAACATAAAAATACACATATACCACATATTCTCACCATTCCATCATACCACATAAACATACATATTATGTTTACTATGTCACAATCATCACATCTCACTCAATATACATCGCAAGGCATATATATATAAAACCAAGCATATTCCTCATAATGCTTATCCTTCAACATAAACACACATATTCATGTTTATCCATCCATGCACACCTGCACAATTCTACTCATTCCACATCAACATATACATCATGCATAATTCACCAATCCAATCAAGACCCGACAATACCACGCATCACATAACTGGGAATGACAACATAGTCATTCTACCCCAATACATACCTCACTAGGAACGACAACATAGTCATTCTACCCTAGTGCACCTCTCATTAGGAATGACAATGTCGTCATTCTACCCCAATGAATATCCCACTAGGAATGACAACATAGTCATTCTACCCTAGTGGACACCACACTAGGAACGACATCAACGTCATTCTACCCCAGTGCACACCTCATTAGGAATGACAACATAGTCATTCTACCCCAATGAGTATCCCACTAGGAACGACAACATAGTCATTCTACCCCAATGGACACGACAACTCAATTGTACATCACTAGGAATGACATATAGTCATTCTACCCTAATGAGTACTCCACCAGGAACGACATATAATCGTTCTACCCCAATGGACCCAACGACACACTCGCACTTCACTAGGAATGACATAAAGTCATTCTACCCTAATGAGTACAACAGCAACACTAGGAACAACATACAGTCATTCTACCCTAATGTGTTCGACCAAAACATTAATACCTCACTAGGAATGACACATAAGCCATTCTACCCCAATGAGTATTCTAACACAATTGGAATCCATTCCACACACCAAATATTACTACTATAGCAATTCCATGATAATCAATACCTTACCATTCATCTTGCTGTGGATCTACGCCACAGAGGCCGCCATATCATACATTAATCATACACTCGAAACCACATACATTGATACTTACTTAAACAATGTATTTATCACTAACTACAACCCACAACAAATAGCATTTCATCATTTACACCCATATCAATTCACATCAAGAATTACTCACCATCAACCACAACAATCCATCATCACAACATCTCATCATATATTCACAATCAACATGCATTATCATTTAACTCAAACAATGCATATATTCACCATTATCATCATGTATATTCACATCGTATAACAGCACACAAGCTATACGTTATATAACAAAAGCATATCACACGGTAAAACACCGACCGCACGCATTTAACGCGATAAAAATCCGACAACCCGACTATTTTTCAAAAACACAAATTAATTAAATCATATTTTACCATCCAAACCATTTTTAATAGAAAGAATATTTTATAAGCTTTCGAACGCTTCGAACGGGAACCAAAACGGATTTACGGTTCAAAAGTTATGATCGAAACAATTTTGAAGAAAAACCTACAGCAAGCCTGACACGGCCACCCGTGTTGCGTGACACGGCCCGTGTCACTCAAAAACCCAAATTTCTCATTTTTTCACGTTTCCACCCTCCATAGTCAGTGGGCTGACACGGCCACCCGTGTAGTGTGACACGGGCCGTGTCAGGGCCCAGAAATTGCATTTTTCATCGTCGGAAGCCTTCCAGACCTCCGATTTCGATTCCGTAAAAAGCTGCTATCTCAGAATTTGACATACTACAATATTTCCATCATTAAAAACCCATCTAACAAATTTTCCATTTTTGAAATATTTTAAAACATAATTTTATCATTGAATTCTAAATTCGAACTCGATCGAAACCGCGGAAAAACACGCAAACAACCATTCCCGATTAAACCCAAACCTCACCCGATGAAATATCAACCTATACCAATGTTACCAGACATATCCAAACACTCTTACTCGATCACAACATCAATTTACACAAAAACCTCAATATATACCAAAAACTCAAAAGTTATAAATTCAACTCGATTCAATCAAACGATCACACTAAATCAAGGCCCAACATCACACGACTCTACTACGCGATTTATTCCGAATTTCATCCGTGAAAAAATCGATTTCTATCCATTTTTCTCATTTCGACCTAGAATTGGAAAACTATGGAAAAACAAGAAAACCATCACACAATCACGCATACATAATCATACACAAAGTTAGGATAACAATATTTCACACCCTTACCCGATTAATCGAAGTCCAAGCATTGATTTTGATGATTTTCCTCTTCTCCCTCTTTTTCTTCTCTTCCTCTTCTTTTCTCTTTTTCTTCTCCTTTTCTTTCTCTTCTTTTTCTCTCACTTTCTTTTCTCTCTTTCTTTCTATTTATATAATAACAAATATCTAACCCTCAAAAAGACCAAAATACCCCTCAGCTCAAATATCTCGCAAACGCTCTCAAAACACGATAAAACATAATCACGATGAAAAATAATATATTCTCAAATAAAAGTCAAGAATAAAATAATATAATAATAAAAATAATTAAATCGACTCAATTAATTAAATAAGACAAAACCGGGGCGTTACAATAAGCCCCATTATTTTTCTTTAAACACCTTTGTGCATCTAATAGAGTGTAAGATCCAATCCCCTTTTAACCAAAACAATCTTTGGGCCTCAGATATTGTATAAGTCCCTCTGCGTTAAAAGAAAATCTTGGCGCGATCGCCAGTTCAAAAATCAAACCCTTGGGCCTACCCTCGTGTTATAAGCCCCATTTCTTTTTCTTTCAATCATTTCTGGGCCTCTTGAGAGAGTGTAAGACCCATCCCCTTGTACAAAAAACTGTTCTCGGGCCTCAGTCACTTGTATAAGTCCCTGTACAAAACGACAGTGCGATCACTGATAAAACCCTGGACCTCTCCTTTAGCTGTAAGCCCCAATTTTACTTTCAAAAGCACTTTCTCCTTTGATTTTGAATATAATATTGTTATCAAACCTTTCTTTGTTGAACAAACTAACCAAACATCATGGAAGCTCTACAACCGAGTAACTGTTTACCCGCTTTCATTTACCGCTTTCATATGTATATAACTGTATTATGGGGCTGTTTCACTGTAAGTCTTCTTTCATAAACTCATATCAACTGTGTAATACTAGTATAGATATTTAGAGTTTCCCCGGCAACTATGTCTAGAACTAGGCAAAACCTCGTCTCCTTACCTCTGACGTTCTCTCGAATATTTCAAACATAGCCTAAACCATGAATTTTCTTTTACAACAATTTTAGATAACTAGATCTAAGAAATCTCCCCCTTGAACAGTTCATATACAGAAGGGCAATGTTCCAAGTGAAACCCCTTCTGGAATTGTTCATCAGCCTCCTCTTGGGCTTAGTGCAAGGACCCACAGGCTTCCTAAAAGCATCTCCGCCTCCTCTTGGGCGTTGTACAAGGACTCGTCGGCTTCTTAGAAGTTTTCATAGCCTCCTCTTAGGCTTCGTATAATAATTCTTCCTCCGGGAAGATAGCCTCCTCTTGGGCTTCGTAAAAATTGTCCCTTCGGCTTCTTAAAAGTTTTTCTCGCCTCCTCTTGGGCTTCGTACAAATTGTCCCGACGAACTCTTAAAGGTATAGGAACATAAATTAATCATCTTGATAGAATAGTCTTTCAAAGAGTCTTGATCTTTCTACGGCGAACATACTGTCTCTTGATATCTCTTAAGGATAGTACAAAAGATAAAACTTTAGACTTGGATAGTCTAATCTCCTTGAGTCTCGAAGACATTCTCAAGTTCCTTTCAAAAATAGGAAAAAACACCCGTAGACTTGGGCAGTCTCAATCCCCTTCAGATTCACCGTTTCCTTAAAGAACAGGAAATAATCCCGGTCCTCAGATCAAATCCATGAGTACAACATTACCCATATAAGAATTGATTTTCTCTTTTAACCAACATACTGGGCCTGTCACTCAACTGAAACAGTAACCCTAGCCTCCTCTTGGGCTTTGTACAATGATTCTCCCCAGCAGAGTTAACCCTTGCAGCCTCCATCTCGGGCTTTGTACGAGATACAAAACACTCTCTTGTTGAGTATAAAAGGCTCTCTTGTTGAGTCAAACATTTTTAGCCTCCGTCTCGGGCTTTGTACGAGATACAAAATCACTCTCTTGGTGAGTATAAAAGGTTCTCTTGTTCAGTCAAACATTTTTAGCCTCTATCTCGGGCTTCGTACGAGATACAAAACGCTCTCTTGTTGATTTAACCCTTTTAGCCTTCATCTCGGGCTTTGTACGAGATACAAAACACTCTCTAGTTGAGTATAAAAAGACTCTCTTGTTGAGTCGATCACCTTTAGCCTCTGTCTCGGGCTTCGTACGAGATACAAATCACTCTCTTGGTGAGTATAAAAGACTCTCTTGTTGAGTCAAACCCTTTTAGCCTCTGTCTTGGGCTTCGTACAAGACACATATAAAAACACTCTCTTGTTGAGTCAACCCTTTTAGCCTCTATCCCGGGCTTCGTACGAGACACAAAAGCATCCTCTTGTTGGGTCAATAGCCTCCTCTTAGGCTTTGTATAAAGAAATCCCCATTTGATTCAATCAACCTTTTAGCCTCAAATCATGCTTTGGTCACAGCATACAAACATTAACAACTCCTTTTCCCCCATCTAATTGTTGTAAGCGGCAAGCCTCTGAATTACTCTACACTGAGTTAAAGTCTTCTCCTTCAGGTTACAAATCCCCTATAAAGGAAATTATGGCATTGCTGGATTCGCATATCCCAGTTAAAGTAATTCTCCTTTATAATCAGTCACCCAACAATTGTGACAAACAGACCCCTTTAGAGATGACAAAATCTCTCTAAAGTCAACACCCTTTTTAGCTTCACATCTTGGGCTTCGAACAGGATACAAATAGACCCTTCAGCTTCACATCTTGGGCTTTGAACAAGATACAAACCACCTTTAGCTCCATTTCTTGGGCTTTGAACAAGACACCAAAACACCATTTCCTCCCATAGAATAGGAGGAACTACGATCGCTCTGATTTCCCTATCCCGGGAATACGTAGGCATAAGATTGAAAAAGAATCTTAGCGAGCACACTAATCAAAAAACCCCAAAGTCCCCTACCTCCAGCCAATCTAGCACAGTATTCCAACAAATTCCCCATGAACAGTCCCGATATTTTATTCTGAACAAAATAAGCAGAGAAAGACCCACGAACTAAAGCCGCATTTGTAAACCAACAGTTTTGACTGTTTAACCTCAGTATGCAAGCAGGGTTAATTGGAGACATCTATTTCCCTTCCTTCATCAGCTTCAATAGGATAAAAAATGAATCGACCTGTAGTACCAAAGCGATAGTGATTCGAAACCACAAAAACCGCGCTACAGCATGGAGTCATGGCACTACCCATCCCCAAAGGTTGTACTATGGTGAATTTTTGTAACTGTTCTCAAAATCATTGACCCCCCTTGGGATAACAACAGCAACCTGGTTCACCCGAGCAAGTTGTAGTATCTTAGGGTAATCTAAATTGAGTGTAGTATTGCATGTCAACTATTTCCGATAGCTACCGCACTACTAAATAGCCACATGGTTACTGTGTACTAAATCCTCAGTTTCATGGATACCACAATCGGACAATCTGCTTTCACAACCGAAGTCGTTAGACATTTGTCGCTCCCGGGATTTTCATCCAAGTACAAACGCGAAAGTGGCGCGGAAATAGAGTCGCCAGCAATGTGTATTTATCCCAAGAGAGGGAAAGGGAACACTGCATAAACCTGAGGGAAGGAAAGACCATGGTGTCGCGACCAAGAGAAATGAGTAAGGGAGTCGGTTATGCGAAGGGAAAGTGTTAGCACCCCACGCGTCCATTGTACTCGATGGGATCCACGCTTGTTGTCTCGATCAAATGGTGTCGTCATCTGGAGCTCCACTGCTACTGGAAAGGAAAAGAAACGGGAACGGAAAAGAACGGAGAAACGAAGAAGAAAAGAAAAAGAAGTGACTCGGTAGGACATCCTCGGAGTCCTAGGCATACGTATTCCCTCGGGAGCGGGAAAGTCAGAGTCAACGTAGTTCGGACACGAACTAAGGGGGGAGGTTTCTCGCCAAGCCATCGTTATCTTGTGCCTACGTACCCTCAATCTAACCAGAGAGAGGAAGTCAGAGAAGTCGTAGTTCGACCTAACAAGGTCGGTGTTTTATGAGCGATGTTAAGTTCGCGTCTGGCAGTTAGGGTCAATGCCTGTTTGCGACGAGACGGAAGTAACGTGCCCTTTTATGAAAGTGAGGTTCAAAACTTAACGATCCCGAAGGATGAAAAATGTTTGAGTTTGTTTTGTGTGTTTTAGACAGAAGTGTTTTTGAAGTTATTTGTAACTTGCATTGCACTAAAGTCTATAACGTAGGATCGAATGCGTCGCATGGTCGTCCTAACAGGACGTATGCTAACACTCTAGAAAAAGGAGAGGAATCCCCTCTTTCCTCACTTCCCACATGCAAGACTCATGCGCAATACACGTTAACTTTATTAAGTGTTTTAGAAGTGTTAAGATATGAGAAGAGAAGACTCAAGTTGAAAAGAAAACACTAAAGGGAATCTAATTTGTTGCTAATGTTATCATGCGAAAGTGGCCCTAAGGTCAAGCTTTGAGAACCTAAGTCTAAATAGAAGAGAGAGATAGCACTACCTAAAGCTTATCCTACCTCACATTAATCAAAGATTAAAGTTGAGCTAGGATCCCTAAGGGGTGTGGATAAGTTGTACACACAAATCATTATATCATGCTATTCATAAACACACAAGAGAAAGTGAAAGAAATAAGGGAGAAGAGATATGAGTATGAATAAGCATCCACATACTCAAGTACCTTACCTCTGCCCCTACACAAAAGGTTAATACATAATCAATCACAAGTAATGAATTCAAATGAAAAAAAGTAAGCCAAACAAAACTAGTTACTTTAAGGAGACAACTTAAGAAAAAAACAAGTGCTCAACAAAAAAGGAAGGTCCTAAGAGTTAAGGATCATCCAAGGTCAGTAGGTATGTCTTAATGGTCTCTACTAATGTTAAGATGTCAAACAAAGTCAAACTATGTTGGAACATGGATGAAAGTCAGTAGCATATGACATTTGAAATGACATTAAGAAGTCAACAATGAGCATACAAAGTCCATACAAGTCTCATGTTGAAGCACATTGAAGATGGGAAGCAAACTAAGTTCAAACAAGTTCATACAAGTTCTTATGTGTTCATGAAAGTAAGAGACATGCAAGATGATATTAAAAATCAAGGAATGCAAATGACCACATACAGTAGGTAAACAAGTTTTAAGTGCAAGCTTGAAGTCACACAAATGTTGGAGAATCAAGTCATCAAAGACATGTAATAAGATAAGCACAAGTTCACAAGACATTTCATGTTCAAACAAGTGCACAAAATTCAACTCAAGATGAATAAGGAATGACCTATAATATGATAATGATGACCTATAATGTTCACACAACATAATCTCAAAGTGTCTCAACAAGTATCAAATATGATTGCATACAATGCACCTCAAAACCCTAGGGATCAAACTTGTAAGCACCAACGAATGCTCACAATAAAAAAAAGGTATGAAAAATAGTTAGAGGTCCTACAAAATTATGAAAATTTAACCATAGCATGATGAGGCCATTAGATCACATTGCCTAAAAGGAAATCATAAATGTATGCACCAAAGTGTCAAAACAATTCACTCAATAGGCAGGATAACAAGGCATGATCGCCGAAAAACAATTTCACAAAGTGGATTTAAAATGACACAAAAACTTATTTAAAAGATTTCCAAGGAGGATAAAATTGTCATATACCCCAGTGATTAATCACCCACAAAAATTTAGCTTCACACCTATTCGAAAAACCACTTTCGGTCCCTCAAACCGAAACTATGTCCTTTGGGACAGCTTGGACTAGAAAATCCAGATTAATTACTAAAATCATCCAAAACTAGAAAAAGAAATCATATAAAATTAAACAATCTCCTCAAGATCACCCATTAATTTTTCCAGAATTTTATCATACTCAAAACTATTTTTAATAATTGGAACGAAACGAGAAAAAATTGTAATTAAGGGAAAGTGCTAGGAAATCAAACTTATCACGCACAACTTAAACCCTAAGCTTCGAATCGTCACATATCGTCATAAATCAAGCTAGAACCAGTGCCTCAGGTGGGAAGGCTCAATATGCAACCTACATTATATGATCCTAAACCACAGACAAGCTAGAATGATGCATTAAAGTCGAGATTTCTTACTTGGTCGAAGTAGCAATTCTTCACATAATAAGAAACCCGAAAACTTCGTGCGAGATCTTCTAATCAATCTTGGAGGCAAAATAAATGCCTTAAGCTCAAAATTTACTCCACGAGGACCCATCTTAGTCGAAATCGATCGACCTCAATCCGAAAATCTATGAACACTTTAATCGAAATCGATTCACACCGTCACCGAAATCATTAACAAAAATCCAATTAACAAAAATCCAATTAAATCAAATTATAGACAAGAATTGACTATGACCAAGAAATTGAATCAAATTATAGGCTACAGAGGGAGGTGTAACGCATGATCTAATGTGTGGATAACAGTTAAGGCCCCATGATCTTTCTCTTTTCAGCCATGGGGATGCGGAATTGATTACGTGGTGTGGATAGAACCTTCAAACAGCTTGAAGCTCGGTCCGCATTGGTACGTTGAGAGGGATTGGTCTTCTTAAGAAAACCCTAGAGTGTCATAAGCCTAACTCACTCTCCACTCTACTTTCTACACAGCTTCTACTTTCTTCTAAAAATCACAGCCGTCTCCATGTCCTCTTCCATCAATGGTCTTATTGTAACACCGCGAATCGTATCCACACCTTCAAGCACTGAAACAATACATTCATCTGAAAATGGAATTTGCGTCTGAATCACATAATTCCGGAGCAAGATCGAGCAACGCCAATTGAAAGAACAACCAACAGACCAACAGATGAACCAGATCGCCGACGGCTGAATTGGATCTTCCCGTTTGAGAGCGCAACGCGGGTCCGATCGCGACAATTGAGAATTGGGGTTTTCGGTGAAGGAGATTGTTGATTCGTTGGAGAACTTGAATCTTCTTCTACTCCTTTTTCGTATTGTATTGTGAACTTTCGATTATGGAATTGAAACCGTATATTTGTAAATTCTGCAGGTTCCGAAATTGATGTTTGTAGCAGAGTTTTGGAAATTGATGAAGAAGGTTGAAGCTGATGGAATTTATGAAGGCTTAAGGGGAAAGTTGGAGGGATAGTGATATTAAGAAGATTCAGGAAATTGCAGAAGGTGAAGGTGATTGAAGATTCAGAGAGCGTGGAAGATTCAAGAAGAGGGAAGATTGAAGTGTTTCTGTGTATTTTTCTGTATCAATTTCTCTTAGAGATTAGAGATTGAAGGTTCTGTTACAGAATAGGTTAGGATACAGTTGGTTAGAGGAAAATTCTGTTAGTTGGTTAGGAATTGTTAGTGAATGTTAGTGGTAGTTTATGTTAGTGACTGAATTCGTTAGAAGTTGGTTGGGTTAGAGAAATTGAAAGTTTTTGGAACTCTCTTCTGCATTCTCTATTATGCAGGCTGGTGTAATTCGGTTATGAATTTTTTAGCAAGTTTTTATTCCTGTTACGTATTCTTTTCCTTTTTCCGCAGTATTCTCACTTTGTCTGTTATGTGTTTCTATTTTCACCTTGAGAACTTTTCAGCTGCTATCAATTTATTTTTCTCTGCCATGAACTTCCTCTTTTGTTAAACCACTTCAAGACATACCAGCTTTATAGAAAACGGACTGGTTCAAATCACTTTCCAATGGCAATTAATATTCGTTTTTATGTCTTTACTTGTCTTTATTGGAACATGTTGAGCACCTGATGAAGTAACTTTGTTTGCCAAATTTAATTTTGATGAAAGGGGAGGCATGATTACAACCCATGACAACTACGCAACCTATATAACTTTCTATTCTTTGATTTTCTCTGAGAGAATCATGTCAATTCGCTGCCTTTTGCGTAGAAAAATTCATAAGCCACTGAATACGACTACGCCCGACAACAACATTCTAACGGAGAGGGCCTCCTCCAAAATGGGCATAATACCACAACTAATTCACAATGCACATATCACTTAGATCATTTCAGAAAATGTGAAATAAGGAATGGTTGGAAAAAGGGATTTAAATTTTAAAATGATTTAAGATGGAGCTAGTGGGTTTGAAATGGATATAGGAAAATAGTTAATTGAATGAGGTGTATACGGGTAATACAATGGATACGGATATAGATATGTATTGAAGTTAAAAGCAGATGAGTGAATATTGAGAATGTGGGTCAAAATGGTTTTAAAATGTAATGGACAAAAAGGTGGTTTAATTGGATATGTAATGGGACTCATTGAAAATGGGATTTAAATTTGGACTTAAATGTGGGTAAAAATGGACATTGGTTCACTTATTTGGGCAATGAAAGTGATTTAAAGGTTGAAACTAAAATATCTTGCACTTGACATCTTGAAACCATAAGATATGCCTTTGTACCTTATATGTTACGAAATCACTTGAATGAAGATTTGAATCACACACTGACGAACCATGATTCTGGTCTTGAACCAATACTTGCCTTTCATGGCAAGGTTCGATCATGCCATGTTTCCATCTAAACTCCACAACGACACCCTGATGCATAATTCTCCTCAGTGAAGTCCTAACTCAATTCTTCAGTCCATAAGTGATTTTCATCACAAGCAACACATCATTGAGGATATAAGGAGACCTTGATCATCACTTCATCCCTTGACTTGACGAGTAACACCCTAATATTGTCTGGAAGAAACCTTGATGTTTAATGAACTCGTGATAGAGAGATGCTCATGATGTTGAGAGCTTGGACCTTCGTCTCACCTTGAACTAGGGAATACCAGAAATCACAAGAAAGATGCTTTGATCCCACGCCTTAGGAACCCAATGCAAATGTATGAATATGAGTACGACCTAATGGATATGCAGGTGAATACGAAACGAAAGCCAATTATTGATGGTATAAATAAGAGGGCAAATTTTGAGTTGTTACAACATTGAATCCGCAAAGGGTACCTCAACTGATTTGATGGTCTACCGGGACAGCTTATTCGGGATTCACTCCCTGTAAGACCGCCCGTCTCTGCCATCACCTATCTTAGGTATCACTCAAACTTTCCGCATGCGACATCACTCGCATTCCCATTAGCAGAAAAATAAACACGGATATCAAGTAGGAAAAGTGATATATATATATATATATATATATATATGATTCCTAACACTAACATCCTAGAACTTTTAGGAATTCTAGTCTATAATCCTAAACAGACAAAATGACATCCCCAGTAGAGTCGCCATTTTACTGTTGGAAAATCGTGACGATGATGACTAAGGTAAAACAAATCCTAATGGCACTCCCCAGAAGAGTCGCCATTTTACTATAGCGTGGGATTTTTGTCGGTGAGGCTGTCATACCCCAAATTTTGACCACTAAGATTTTCCATCATTGTGCAAATCATCATCACAATATGGATGAACCATTAGTCTCCCCAAAGATGGGTGAGCCTTCACTACAATCAGAATTAGGGTTTCAAGCCCTCTCTGAGTGATTGGATAAAGGATCAATCAAGAAATGACATGATATTTAACTTGTCTAAACCTCTTAAACATCCCCAATGGATCAAGTGGACTCCCGCCTCAAGGATTAATCCCAAGGCTGCAACATTCTGAGTGGATCAAGCCTCAAGATCGCTAGTGTCACCAAATTAGGGTTTTGGTCGACCAGGGCCTCCAGATGGGAATTTTCCTCTGGGCATGAGCCAATGCTTCAAATCATAACCTAATATACGCCATGGAACCTCATGGACCCAATCATCAAGTCAATTTAGCCTCAGGGGATGCATTCACCAAAAATCAGGAATTAGGGTTTCTTGACCTAATTCACCCCTAAGTGGACTTTTGGGACAAATCATGAGCTAAGACCTCAAGAGAGGATTTGAGGGTCTCTAATAAACCACATTGATCCATTTTCTATAATGGATTGATCCAAGAAGCTTAATCAACAAGTTTCAATTTCATCAGAACCACAATTAGGGTTTCGCGGGAAAAGTCAACAGTGCCTTTGACTTTTGACCAGGACATGCTCCGAAACTCTAGGACATGATTCAATACACCCTATAACACCTATGAAATCAATCCATCAAGTTTGATTAAGGTCAAGGACTTGATTTCATAGAGGATCGCACAGTTTGGAATTCATCTGACAAAAAGTCAACTGTGCACAAAAGTCAACTTTGACATTTTGAGATTTTTCACAATTATGGTTCCTTAACCCTAAAATGATTTTAATGTGTGATTGGAATCATCATTCATCAAGAAAAATCAAGAAAAGTGGGATAACTTGTAAAAGGGGTAACCATAAAAACTTAGAAATTTTTCTAAGTTATGGAACAAAGTGGCTAGGGTACCAACTTTGGAGGATCATAACTCCTAAACCACAAGGCCATTTTTCCCCATCCAAAGCTGGATTTGTAGCTCTCATGGCACTCTGCAAAAGCTTCAAACATAACTCATTCCAATTCCTCATGGATTTCAAGTTATGGAATGATCAAAATCACAAAAAGTGAAAATGTCACTTTTTTCCAACACTTAGTGAGATTTTCACTAAGTCAGAATCTGTCTTACTTTTTTCCAAATGTAGGGGCATTTTTCACTTGGATCCAAAAAGTATCAAAACCAATTATGATCAAATAGTTGTTGTATCATATGAGGGCTTTCCAAAATGGCCAAGAACTCCATCAAATTCCACTTGAGCCATGAGATATGACAATGGCAATATGCCTTGCTAAAAACTGTCAAAGCAAGGCAGATTTGTACATTTTGCTCGATTTGCCAAATTTGTGCAAATGAAAAACACACTTATCCATCTAAACACCTCAAGGGGCGACCAAGGAGGAACCAACTCTGATCTCAAGCCTCCCAAGTCCTTCGAACTAAAAATAGCATGCCAAACCTAGAAATCCTTAAAGAGGGGACAAGACTCCAATTTTGTTTTGGAGCATTCAATGGATGCACCAAGGTGGCATGGACTGAGCCATTTCCAACTGAATTCAGTCAAGACTTATCCAAGACCAAGGGAACCAGCAGCCTGTGCCCTAACCTCTAGTCAATGGCTAGTGGAGACTTGGATTCTCATTGATCAACATTGGCCAAACCTATGCAGCAATTGCCATTCACTATTCCTTGCCAAACAAACTTGCTCTACTATAAATAGAGTTCATTTGTGATCTGTTTGAGTACACCAAAGCCATCAAACAGATGCTTTCCTCAAAATCTCCTTCTTCACTCCAAAATTGCCTTCCAAAGCAAGTCACTATCGGGTTTTGAGTTTGAGAGCCATTCCAACTAAACCAATCACATACACACCTCATAAACATCATATAGAAGTGATCCAAACACTTACACAACATCTGGAACACCAAAATCACAAAATCACTAGCCATCTGCACAAGCCTTTGACAGATTTGCATGTGAGGTGCCAAATCAAGTTCCAGCTCAATTCAATCCACTCCAAGCATTCAGACACACTCCATAACATCTAGGGAAGCTGTCCATATCCTTGGAACCAAGATGTAACACCTCTAACACAAAACACGATCACTAGCTGCAAAAGGTAAGCATGAGCTCTTTTAACTCTATGATCCATGCATTTTTTGCTGCACAATAATTTGGCCATATGTTCATAATCATGCATGGAGTGTTTTCCCTTAATCAATTGCTTTGTTTGAATCGTGTATGGAATTTCTGGGCCTTCATGCAAATTTTAGGGTTCTTGAGGTTTCTCTTTGATTTCTTATTCCATGCTTAAAATAAATGAAATTAAAGACCATAGACATGATCTTGAGGTGAAAACGAGTCGATTGATATGTAGATTGCATGATATAATCAAGTTTTCAGTGAGATTGGATAGAAAATGCAAATCTGCAGAAACAGAGGGGGGCGCGTGTTCTTGCCATGTTCTTTGCGCCCTTTTTCAAATATTTGAATATTTGAATTTTTGTGATTTTACTTAATTGATTCAAAAATTAATTTCTCTCTGAGTTTTAATGATTTTGAGTTGATTCTTTTTTTAATAATTCACAAAAATGTTAAAATATTTTATTTTACAAAAAAATCCCAAAAATATTACTTATTTCATATATTTGATATTTTTGAAAATAATTAATGTTTTATTTGTTTTTAACATTTGAAATATTTTTTCTCCCTTGATTTTCCCAACTTAATTGATTTCCAATTATTTTGTGGGTATAAACATGATTTGTCAAACATTAATCCAATACCACAATTTGTTTTTCACACATGTTTAACAATATTGATCATTTTAATTGAATTTTTATTCAATTAAAATATATCTTGAAAACAAATTAGGGTTTTGATTAATTCAACCCTCATCAAATCTTTTTCAAACTCTTTGGGCCTCTAATAGAGTGTAAGACCCAACCCATTTTTGAAACCAAAATATTTGGGCCTCATTCATTGTATAAGACCCACTGTGCTTTCAAAACCCTCGGCGCGATCGCCGTTTTCAAATCAAATAACCCTGGGCCTCTCCTTGAGCTGTAAGCCCCACCACTTGTACAAAAGTAAATAATTGGGCCTCTATTAGAGTGTAAGACCCAACCCCCTTTTAACCAAAACTTTTTTGGGCCTCAATGCATTGTATAAGACCCAGTACGGTAAAGAGAACCTCGACGCGATCGCCAGTTCAAAGAGAAATCATATGGGCCTACCCTAGTGTTACAAGCCCCATTTCTTTTCCTTAAACTCTTTGGGCCTCTTGAGAGAGTGTAAGACCCATCCCTTTATACAGAAAACCTGTTTGGGCCTCAGTCACTTGTATAATTCCCTGTACAAATTCAAAACAACAGTGCAATCACTGATAAAACCTTGGGTCTCTCCTTGAGCTGTAAGCCCCAACAACCTTATCAAAGCACTTTCTCCTTTGATTTTGAATATAATATTGTTATCAAAGCTTTCTTTGTTGAACAACTAACCAAACAGCATGGAAGCTCTACAATCGAGTAAGTGTTTACCCGCTTTCTTTATCCGCTTTCATATTAATATAACTGTATTGTAGGGATCCTCACTGTAAGTCTTCTTTCACAAACTTTTATATACTCGTCATATATCAACTGTGTAATACTAGTATAGTTATGTAGAGTTTTCCCCAACAACTACGTCTAGCACTAGGTAAAGCCCTGTTGGTTACTCTTAAAAACAAACAAAACTAGATCCCCATAGGATTACAAGACACAGTCTTCCCTCCCCTTGGGGTTAAACAATATGGAGACGTGAAAGGCAGCATTCTCGGTGAACCCTTTCTCAGACTGTCAGTTTTTAGAAATTGTCAAAGAAACTCTACTCCCCAGAGATGATCTTTTCTCCATGAATGGCATCTCTTGAGTTTCTTCCAAATTCTCGGACTTTCCTGGCTTGATCTATTCTCGGTGAATGGCATGTCTTGAACTTCTCGGGGTTTGGGGACCCACAGGCTTCTTAAAAGTATCCCCGCCTCCTCTTGGGCATTGTACAAGGACCATTCGGCTTCTTAAAAGTTCTCATGCCTCCTCTTGGGCTTAGTACAAGGACCCAGAGACCTCTACAGGTACTGGAACATAACCTAGTCATCAATTTTCTAGAGTTGTCTTTCTGAGTCAAGTGTCAGACCAGTTAATGGGTTGACCTTCATCCCTTAACATATCAGCCTTCTCTTGGGCATCATACAAAGATCATTTACTACCTGAGAACCAATTTCTCAAAACACCAGTAGATTTGGACAGTCTCAATACCCTTTGGATTTCCGTTTCCTTAAAGAACAGGAAATAACTCTGATCCTCTGATGAATCCCAAAGCACAACAATACCTTTAATCGTTCCCTTCATAAGAACTGATTTTCTCTTTTATCCAACATATTGGACCTATCACTTTAGCCTCCTCTTGGACTTTGTACAAATGATTCTCCGCAGTGGAGCTAACCTTTTCACACTCTCTTGTTGAGTATAAAAGACTCTCTTGTTGGGTCAAACCTGTTCAGCCTCCATCTCGGGCTTCGTACGAGATACAAAAACACTCTCTTGTTGAGTATAAAAGACTCTCTTGTTGAGTCAATTCCCTCTCAGCCTCCATCTCGGGCTTCGTACGAGATACAAAATCACTCTCTTGTTGAGTATAAAAGCACTCCCTTGTTGAGTCAAACCCCTTTTAGCCTCCATCTCGGGCTTCGTACGAGATAAAAATACTCTCTTGTTGAGTATAAAAGACCCTCTTGTTGAGTCACCCCCTTTAGCCTTCGTCTTGGGCTTCGTAGAAGACACACAAAAGCACTCTCTTGTTGAGTCAGACACATAAAAGCACTCTCTTGTTGAGTCAACCCCTTTTAGCCTCTCTCTCGGGCTTCGTAAGAGACACAGAAAAACACCCACTTGTTGGGTCAATAGCCTCCTCTTAGGCGTTGTATCCCCCAGTTGAGTCAATCAACCTTTAAGCATCAAAATCTGTGCCTTGCTCACAGTATACAAGCATCAACAACTCATTTTCATTCATCTAATTGTTGTAAACAGCAAGCCTCTGGATTATTTACATCCACGCCACTGTCCCTCTTTTAGCATGAGAAATTCCTAAGGAAAGATGGCATTGCTCTAAACTGAGTTAAAGTCTTCTCCTTCAGGTTAAAATCCCCTATAAAGGAAATTATGGCATTGCTGGATTCACATATCCCAGTTGAAGTAATTCTCCTTTATAATCAGTCACCCAACAGTTGTGACAAACAGACCAAATATCCCCCTTTAGAGATGACAAATTCTCTCTAAAGTCAAAACCCTTCAGCTTCACATCATGGGCTTTGAACAAGATACAAATAGACCCTTTAGCTTCACATCTTGGGCTTTGAACAAGATTCAAACCACATTTAGCTTCACGTCTTGGGCTTTGAACAAGACACCAAAACAACCTTTTTTCCTCCCATGGAATAGGAGGAACTACGATCGCTCTGATTTCCCTGTTTCGTTAAACGGGAATACGTAGGCATAAGATTGAAAAAATCTTAACGATCATACTAATCAAAAACCCAAAATCCCATACCTTCATACATCAATCGAAAAGCATCAGTCCTAACATCCTACCAATAGCCTAGACATTGTTCTTAACAAAATAACCTAAGAGAGACCCACAATCTTAATAACATCTGTAAACTAACAGTCATCTATTTAAACTCAGTTTGCAAGCAGGGTTAATTGGAGACATCTATTTCCATTCCTTCATCAGCTTCAATAGGATAAAAAATGAATCGAACTGTAGTACCCCAAAGCGATAGTGCTTCGCAACCACGCAAAAATTCGCGCTACAGAAAAATGGCGACTTCACTGGGGACATCCTAGAGATCTTGTTCTCTTCCCATATCTTAGGTAGAAACCTTAAAATAGTGCCACAGCAGAGTGGCGACCACAGTGGGAGGCATTCTTTCTTGCCTTATCAAGGGATGAAACCCTAAATTCATGTCACAGAAATGGCGACTCTGCTGGGGAGTCATTGTCTGTATAGGATCATAAGACTAGAGGTTTAGGATGATTAAGACAAATATATATACTGCTTTTCCTAATTGATATCTGTGTTTATTTTTCTGCTAATGGAAATGCGTGTGATGCCGCATGTGGAAAGATTGAGTATACACCTAAGATAGGTGATGGCAATGCGGGTAATCTTACTGAAGTGAATTCCAGTTAAAAGCCCCCGATCGACCATCAAACTCAATGGAGACTCCCTTTGCAGATACATTGCCTATACGACTTCGGTTGTTGAAAGTAGTGTGGTCGACTGGGTTATTTGAGAAGCTGAGATTTTTAGTAGACTTAAGCCATTTTGTAGTGCGGAAGCTATCAAAAATAGTTGTCACGCGATACTACCCTCATATGAGATCACTCTGGGATACATTAGCTCGCTGGTGATCCGCTTGTTGTTGTTATCCCAGAGGGGTCAATGATTTTGCGGACAGGTACAAAAAATCACCAGTATAAACCTTTGGGGGGGGGGGTAGAGCCTTGACTTCATGACACCGACCCTTTGACCCCATGTTTTTTCTATGTTTTTGTGTGCTGCATTCATGCATTCAATTAAAAAACATTAAAACAAAGAAAATCTTCTCTTTTAGTCTCTCTTTTTCAAATTAAACTAAGACAATGATTGCAAATGTCAGAGAAAGGAGATTGCGCTAATGGATTTCGGTAGAAGGAAAACTCATAAGTACACCTTCAAGGTTCCAAAGTTATAGGATTTAAGAGGTTTGGCGAGAATGATCACCAACCAAGAGGCTTTCAGAGCTAAGTATGTAGGACTGTTGTCTCTATTAAGGTTCCATGTAATCGAAGGAATCCTATCCACCCTAATCTAGTTCTACGATCCAGTCTATCACTATTTCACATTCTCGGATTATCAGGTTGCACCAACGCTGGAGGAGTATTCTCACCTAACTGATTTACATATTACTGATCAAGCTCCCTTTTCTGGACTGGAAGAAATTCCAAAGGATCAGACCATTGCAAGAGCAATTTATTTGGACGAGTCAGAAGTCAGGACTCATTAAGATTTTCCTGATTGGAAACCCCGTGCCGACTTTCTTCGCAGATGCTTATCATTCGGTACACTTAAGGAATTTATATAGCCGAGGAATGATCACATGTTGTGTACCCCTGCTATACAAATGGTTCACTTCCCATTTGTCCAAGTTTGCTGCATTTTGGGATCAAAATAATACTTTACGTTGGTCGTAGAGAATCATGTCTCTTGCCAATTCTAACATCGATTGGTACAATCGAATCTACGACGGGATCAGAATCATTGACCATTGTGGAAGTTTCCCAAATGTACCCCTTATAGGAACTAAAGGAGGAATCAATTATCATCCAGTTTTGGTTCGTTGTCAATTTGGATACCCGATGAGGCATGTCCCGCGCAATGCTCATCTGGAAGGTCTTTTCTTCAAGGAAGGAGAAAATGACAGGGCACTAAAGATGGATATAGTGCATGCCTGGAAACACATTCACAGGAAAGGAAGAGAGTCTCTAGGAAAACCAAACTGTGTCTCGGTGGAGCCTTATCTCCACTAGGTACAAACTAGAGCTCTCAAGCTGAGGATGCCTTACCCTCGTCAGGAAGTTCTCCCATTAAGGGACTCTGCCCTTTATTTCATGTCTGAGACGGAAAAACTTCAGGTTACTCTCAGCAAAGTTCAGCAGGAGAGGAGGTCTTGGAGGAACATGTACCGTATTCTCAATGTGGAGTGCAAGAAAATACTACAACTATTAAGAGAAAAAGATGCCCTGATTGAGATTTTAGAGCAACATGCTGTAGAAAATCAGGATGACCAAAGGAATTTGCTCGCTCCTTTCACTTGGCAAAGGAATGATAACCCGACAGCGGCCCAAGAGCCCCGGTCAAAGAAAAGGAAAGTACCCTAACCAGCACCTGAGCTCTCTTCAGAGAGGACTCAGGATCCATTAGTTTAGATTTCCTTTTTTCAGCACTTTGTAATCTACTGTATTTCCATTTCCGCAATCCTTTGAATTCAATAAAACGGGGTTTCCCCACTGTTTGATATTTGCAATATAATTGTCGAAGTTTACTTTGAATAAACAAAAATAATTAATAATCATTGCATTCATCATTCTCATAAACACATTCTTCTTACCTACGAATCTCACGTTTGCGTCTCGATTCTAGAGTCAAACTGTCTCATTCGTACAATACTCGGGCCAATCGTCAGAAAAAGATGGATGATCTCGAGGAATAGAACATAGAGTTGAGGGAAGAGATCGACACTCTGAAAGAGGATCTGAGAAAGATTCATAACAACATGCAAGCTCTAGTAGAAGCTCAGATGCAACAACAAAGGACTGTGATCTCGGAGATCACATCAACGCCCATAGTGGAGAAGTATGATCCTAGGTACAAAATGCCGAAAGATCGTCCCTGGGGCATGCCTATCAACTATATCCCGGAAGCGCAGCAGGAACCGCTGGGCCTGAAGGTTACAAACTTCGGGAAAGTGAAGATGTCAGGGGCATGGCAGCAACTCCTGAAGGTTACAAACTTCGGGAGACACCGAGGGTCTCGGCCATAATGACTATACCACCACCCGTGGTACACACTGTCCCGAAAGGACAGATTCCACAAATACCTTCTGGTGGAAACGACAGCATGTTCGACAGAATGAATGAATTCCAGGAACAATTCCTGGAGATGCAGAAAGAACTGCAGGCCCCTCGCGGTCAGGATCTATTTGGAAAGGACGATGCGGACCTCTGCTAGGTCCCCAATGTGAAAGTTCCATAAAAGTTCCAAGTAGCCGATTTTGAAAACTACAAGGGTAACTCTTGCCCTCAGAGCCATTTGGTGATGTACGCTCGGTGAATTTTAGCTCAGACAAAGAACCAGGAGCTACTGATTCACTACTTTTAGGATAGTTTAACCGGTGCACATTAAAATGGTACATGGGTTTAAACCACACTACGATCGGCACGTTCAGAGATCTTGGCGCTGCTTTCGTTCAACAATATAAATACAATTTGGACATGGTACCGGACAGAGATCAACTCAGATCAATGTCACAAAAGGACAAGGAAACCTTTAAGGAGTACGCTCAAAGATGGCGTGAAATTGCCACCCAGATTTGTCCACCTCTTGAGGAAAAAGAGATGACAAAGATCTTCTTAAAGACCTTAAGCTCATTTTACTACGAAAGAAAGGTCACCAGTGCGCCTAGTGATTTCACCGAGATGGTGGGCATGGGGGTTCCTCTTGGGGAAGCCATCTGAGAATGACGTTTGGTTAAAGACGCTGGATCATCAAGTAGTACAAAATGATACGGTAGTGCTCTCCCTAAGAAAAAAGAGCAAGATATTGGGAATATCTCTCTCGAAAAGCAAATGCGACGTTACCAACCAGTAGCAGCTGTAACTCCTGCTATTAACCCTGCTCTTGTTCCTACGTATCAACATCAGGTTGCTCAAAGCCAACCTAATCAACATCAATATCAGCAAAGGACACAACAGCCTCTTGAGCAGGCTCGTCCTCAGTATAACAACAACCGTACAATGCGACCACCAGGGTTTGACCCTATACCCATGTTGTATGCAGAACTGCTTCCATTATTACTGGTCAAGGGGCATGTCCAAACTAAGTCTCCTCTTACAGTACCAGAAAATCTACCTATTTGGTTTAAAATGGATCAGACTTGTCCTTACCATCAAGGAGGACCAGGGCATAACATAGAAAACTGTCTCAGTTGAAAATTCGACGTACAAAAGCTTGTTAGGAGCGGGGTCTTATCTTTCAAGGATACGAATCCAAATGTTCTCACAAACCCGCTGCCTCAACACGAGAAAGCTGCAGTCAATTTGATAGAGGGAGAGTCTAACAACATCTAACAAATTCATGATGTACTCTTGTTAAGGGCCAACTTGGTCAAGATGCATTGTAGACAGAGCGGATATGGCCATGTGCCACCTCATAATTATCACCAGTGTGATATCTGCCCTTAAAACAATCAAGGATGTTCTGTGGTGCAATCAGCCCTACAGGAACAATTGGATCTCGGATGGATCCAAGAGCACCGAGTTCGTGGGGTTAACATGAACTATACAAATTCCAACATCATTCAGAACCACGACATCCGTGCAATGAATGTCAACTTGGTGGCGATGCACTCAAGGTAAAGCCAGTATCATAACCTTCCGCGGCACGATTACAATTTCTGTCTGACTTTCTCGGTAAACAAACAGGGATGCTCTTTTGTACAAGAGGCCCTCCAACGTCAGATGGATCCTGGATGGATCCAGGACTACCATGATAGAAATCCTTATCAGATCAACATGATTCAAATCTTCGATATTCGTCTGATGAATACCAGCTTGGTAGAGTTACATGCCAGGCAGGTCCAACTCGGTTTTCTCACTTCACATGATTATCAGAACTGTAAAGGATGTTGTGAGAGTAACCAAGGGTGCGCTCTCATTCAGAGAACTTTACAACACTTGTTAAACCACTGGTGGCTTCCAATCTATCTAGATGAAGACATGCAACAAATCAGTGTGCCTAATGGAAACCCTACTCGACATCAAAGTCAGGATGTCTGATCTACGGAAACAGATCTAGTGAGGTTACACTGCATTCAAAGCGGTCGTGGCCAGGTGCCACCACACAACTATGAACGTCGTAGAGTCTCCTCAGAGAGTAACCAAGGATGCTACCTTGTTCGGGCAGCCCTTCAAGGCCAGCTGGATCGTAAAGGGATTCACCTGTGTCCGAGTCCCGAGCCAATCAACTGGACGCCGGACTACTTCGCTGATCAAATTAGAGACGTTGCCATAATCTCTAATCATCAACAGAACAAGGATGTTTGTACCATCATCCCTCTACTGGACGAATCAAAGGTTCTTAGCCAGGAACTGATTGAAGTTACTTACGACAGTCAGAAAAATCAGAAGGCTCCTGTAGTTATTTATCTACCAGGACCGTTACCGTATGAATCAGCTAAGGCGATCCCTTACAAATACGGTGCAACCATAATTGAGAATGGAAAAGAAATTCCATTACCCTCCATCGTGAATATTGCAGACATCAGTCGAGTAACACGGAGCGGTCGAATCTTCAACCGAGGGGTTAGAGAACCTAACAGAGAAAAGGAACTTCAGACAAAAGCTCTCAATCCACCAGTCGGTCAGTCCAGTAATCCCGACCTTTCAAAAAACAATGATGAGATACTGAAGCTCATCCAAAGGAGTGAATAAAACATTGTTGATCAGCTGTTACAAACTCCTTAAAAGATCTCAGTGTTATCACTTTTACTCAGTTTCGAAGCCCACAGAGAGGCTCTACAGAAAGTCTTAGAGCAGGCCTTTGTGGAATAGGATGTGTCAATACGACAGTTCGATAGCATCATCTCTAACATCACTTCCTGCAACAACTTAGGATTCAGTGATGAGGATTTGCCAGAGGGGGGTAAAAGCCACAACATGGCGCTCAATATCACAGTTAACTGCCAGGACGATGCTTTAGCCAGCGTACTGGTAGGCACAGGATCAGCCATCAACGTTATGCCGAAGTCCACTTTAATACGACTATCATTTAAGGGACCCTCTATGAGGGGCAGTGAGGTCATCGTCAAAGCATTTGACGGGTCTCGGAAAGCAGTTATCGGCGAAGTTGACCTTCCCATAACTGTCGGTCCTCACACTTTCCTAATCACTTTCCAGGTCATGGACGTCCGGGCAGCATACAACTGTTTATTAGGAAGACCTTGGATACACCAGGCTGGGGCAGTCACTTCGACACTTCACCAGAAACTGAAGTTCGTCAAGAAAGATCAACTCGTCACGATCTGTGGAGAACAAGCCCTGATCGTGAGTAACATGTCATTATCTACTTGTATAGAACCCAAGGAGGTTGTTGGGACTCAGTTCCAAGCACTTTCGGTGAGCAATAAGAATTAATCAGAGAAAAGAACCTTGATTTCCTCATACAGAGATGCTCTCGAAGTGATCGAGAATAACAATGCAAAGGGATGGGGACAACTTGTCATTCCCACTAATAATAAAACAAAGAAGGGTCTTAGTTTTTCTGCAACCTATACCCAGACTGCCGCTAACGGTGAAAGTCTTCAGCCCATTCAGGATTTCTTCCATAGTGGAGGGTTCCTTCACGCAGTGCATCAGGAAGTGTACACCATCAACAAGGGAGATTCCTCCGATACGGATGAGGAATGGGAGTCTTATCTCAAAGAGGACGGTTATATGTATCAGGAAGAGGTGCCTACGCCCTTTTGCTATCCCACACAGAGTCCGAGATTTATACCAAGGTCAGACGTCAAAATGATATATGAAGATTGTGATCCTGAAGGATGTCGTGCTCCACCAAACTCATTAGAAGAGAACACTTTGATGAAGGACAACTTTGACCACGACTATTATGGCCCAATGGATGACCTGCCTATCTGGCAGCCGTACCCAGAAGACTTGGGGCAAGAAAATCAGCCGAACAATGAAAATTAGCTGAGCATCATTGAAAAGAATACCTGTGTCCCCACCATGTCATGGGATCAACACTCAGATCATTCAGAAAATATCCAGCACGACGATGAATTCAGAAAGTTCGCCGAACTAGAATTTATCAACTATGCTTTTCCCGAGGTCAACGTCATCGAGAGAGATAACTCCTCCAGTTCAAAAGAAGTGTGGGATACCTTGGGACAACCGAGTGGAAAATAAGACTATATGGTCAAGTACACCGCTCCTGAAAGCTCTCGTATCAGGCTCGAAGATATCCAGCCAACTGTATGGGGAGATATACCTGAGAGCACAAATACTCTGCAAAATACAACTGAGGAATCCTCCTACGACAACTCTGCCTGGGAGACAGATTCCAATGATCCTGCTCCTCCAGAAATCAGCGTCGTTTCTGAAGACAAATCAAGGAAGGTACCGGACTTTGTTATTCTCACAGAGGAGTTCACTGCCAATGGGTTACTGTCGATGTCCCGAAGATTGTTCATAAGTCAAAGTAATTGCCATCTTTAACCTTTCACCCTGCCCAGGTGAAACGGATGTTTTGATAGGGCTCGCTTTCTGTAATTATCCCTCTTCGTTTCGTCCAAAGCGACAGAGTTTTGTTTTATAGGGCTGTAGTTTCAAGAATCGACTTGTTCATAAATTAAATAACGTCATTCTGTAATTTCCGCATTTATTGCTGTTTTCTCTTTTTGCTTTCTCAGAAAATGGTAATCCTAAAAAAACAATTCAAAATAAATAAGCAGTTTTAAAAAAAAAACACTACACACACTCTTGCATTCTCTCTATATCTTCTAAAACAAATCATCACGTCATGCAGATTGGTTGTTTTAAACCCCGTTGAAACATACGATCCGATGCCTTCTCCCAACTTTGAATTCCCGGTATTTGGGGCTGAAGAAAAAGTTGACAATGAAATTCCAGAAGAGACCTCTCGATTACTCAGACAAGAGTAAAGGTCCATTGAACCTCACAAAGACCCGTTGGAAACGGTCAATTTAGGTTCGGAAAAAGACATAAAAGAAATCAGGATTGGGGCACTGCTCAGTCCAACTGCCAAAGAGAGTTTGACAAAGCTTCTCAGAGAATTTCCCGACGTGTTTGTTTGGTCCTACCAGGACATGCCAGGTGTCGCGGTGAAAATTGGATAACAAGCTATTAGTTAACTTGTATCGCATATTTTTAATGTCACCACCGTCTTTGATTTTATCCAAGGGAAGGGAGAAAGACCGGATACCCACAATGCAATGCAAATGCACTTAGATTCTAAGTTCGGGGGTTGGTTATACCTAGGGAAGGTGTTAGCATCCTAGATATCTGTAGTACTCTACAGGAACCTCTTGATTATTTTATATTATCTGTTATTTTTGTTTGCTAAGAGTTTAAGGGTAAGTGATTGATTTTATTATTCCTAAGTGTGCTCGACAAGATATCGCATCTTGTGCCTACATATCCTGTCAGGAGGGACTCAGAGCACTTGTAGTTCCTTATTATTAAGGGTACTAAATGTTTAAAAGGTTTAGGAGAGGAAGATGAGTCATCATCTTAAGAAAACCACCACAGTTTTGAAAATGTTTGAATTTTGTGGGGCATGGGATTGTATGTCCCTTCTTTGAGATGATTAACATCTAATTCTCTTGTATGGAGAATTAGGTAGGCTAAAGTTTGATTTAAGAAATCAAAATTTGAGGGGGGACTAACCTAGGAAATCTATCCTAAGTTGTCTAATTGTCTTATCTTAAGTTTGTCGATTATGATGCAAATGATATGCACCATGCACAATAACGTGGTTATTATGCATGGGATTTTCCCTTGGATATTTATGCGATTAATTAAATTATTTAGGCGAGGGTGCTAGCAAAGTGATGCTAGACTTGTGTCCAGTGATCAATAGGTCGAATGCGATGCCCTAAGGCGATCGACTTACATGGGTAGAAAATTGGCTCGACGTTGGATCGAGGATTTTTATTGTTTTTTGAAAAGGGTTTGAAGCAGAAACAAGTAAACAGGATAAGCATGTAAGGAATGATAACAAGCATAGACGAGATAACCAAGCATACAAGCAAACGATTCACTCAAGCGCAATGGATGGATTCTAACTAGAGAACGATTTATTGAGGAAAGAGTTTTGATTTAAAAGTTTTATTATATAATTTTAATGTTATATTGAAAAGTTAATAAAGTTTTCTTGTTAATGAAAGAATTTTAATTTAATACTTTAGTAAAAGGTTTCAGTATTTTTAAAAAGGTTTATCTTTAAAATAAGATCTAAAAAAGTTAATATTATAAAAAAAGGGTTGATTTTGTTATAAAATATACTAAACTTATTATAAAAGGATTATTTACTTAAAAAATGTTTATTTATTTTTAGAGAAAAGGTTATATTTTAAGAAAAGATTTTATTAAAAAAGTTTATAATTAATAATTTTTAAAAAAGTTATATTTTATAAAAAAAGTTCTAATTTTATTACGTTTTATATTAACTTATAAAAAAACTCTATTTTACATATAAAGTTAAGATTGATTTATTAAGAAAGGTATTAAAAAAGATAAATGGAATAAAAAGAAAACAAAAGTTGGTTGAAAAACAGAGGGATCGAACGCACATAGGTGAGGGTGTATGATTGTGTTGTGTGTGAGCGTGTACATGTAATTTCAAACAGCAATGAACAACGCAAAAGGAAGAACAAAAAAACGTCCCTCTCTCTCTCCGTCTTCTCCACCTTCATTCTCTCAATCCTCGCCTCTCTCTCTCTCTCGTAACCCTCTATCGATTTCTCCCATCTCTCTCGACTCCGTCTCTCAATCCCTCTGTTCTCTCTACTTCAAAAAGGGCGATGAAAACCCTAAATCGCCGCCGTCCTCGAACTCCCTCCGCTCACCTCTCTCGTTCGAAATCGAAATCCAAACAAAATACTACCCTAACCCCCACAAACCCTAAACCCCAACATTCTCATTATTGGTTTTGATTACAGGATACAAATCAATTTTTGCGAAGGAAAAGAAAAAAAACGATAAAGGTGCGAGGAGGGCAACAGAAGGCAACCAAGGTCTCAGATCTCTTCACTCAAAGATAAGTCAAAGGACTCTTCTTCTCTTTGCGTTGTAGGCTGTTTACGTGTTTGTCTCCTCCGAGTGCGTGTGTGTTTGCGATAGTTTTTTTTTTGGAACGTTGATGTTGTGTGTTCTGATGAATTGGGATGAATTGATGTATGCGACGTCGTGATAGCTTCTCACTGTGTGTGCTTGGAATTTTGTATGAACTTTTAACGAGTTTTCCTGGTATACGAGATTGTATAGAATGTACTGATATGCAAATGGTTAGTGTTCTGATATGAACTTGGTGGATGGTTGTGTGGGATTTGATGGATGGCTTTAGAGTTTTGTGGATATGATGAAGGGGGTATTTGTCGATACGTGGTTTTTTTGATATCTCGTTCTGGTGATTCCATCTCTCTTTTATAGGCAGAAGATATTAAATCCTGATTTCGAAATTGAATTGAGAGATTGTGTGACAATTATGGTTTTGGAAATAATGGAAACTTTGATTTCATTTTGCTGTCTTTTCTCTGATTTGGATTGATGAGTAATGATGTTCAAAATCAAACTTTGTTGTTGCCAACATTTGCTATGAATTCTTGATTTCTTACCATAACCTCTCAAGCTCACATTAACGATACTGATTTATTGCGATGATTTTGTTTCCCTTTTCAGATGGATGTCATAGCCGTATTCTTGGTTTCTATTTGCAGAAAGGAGTCTTCACGCATACGACACAATATCAGTTTGTCTTTGTTTTGGACCGGTCAAAAGGTAGTGTGAAGAGCAACATCAATTCCAATTGCAGGTAAGTTTTGCATTGTGAGTGATGGGTTTGAGTTTGTTCGATATTATTGATGAAGGTTCAATTTCTGCTATTTCTCACGAATACTGTCGTAACTGTAGCTCTAAACTCAAACTGTCTTGTTATTCAAGTTATTTGCATTAGGGTACCTTGATAACACTTTTCTTGTTTGATTCGCCAGGTGGCATAGGAGTTGCAGCCACGGTTCTTCAATGTTATCTAATCCAACGAGTATCAACCAGAGACATGGAACGTAAAACTATTTACACATCTTGATGAGGAAAAAAGGTCTTCAATCCTTGATTGTATTGCTGCAAGAATGGTTCCGGTAATGCTTCTTTCATTTCTTTGTTGTAAGCATTGTCCTTGTTCTCAATGTGAGCTTTCAATATTGTTTGATGGTGTTGGAGGTTAATGATTGTTTTTGACTTAGGCCATAAACTCTCTAATTCGATCTGCTCCCTTGATATCTCAGTATTTGGGATTTTATGGGTGTCGTGAATGCTTCCAAATGTAGCAATTCGCTGCTGTTACTACACTACTTTCAGGGTAGCATAAGTTTCTTGACCATCTATTTTTCTTTTCATGTGACGCTTTTGGAGGGACTTTGATTATGGCGGCAACTGGCACAAGTGGAGTTTGGAGCGCAAGGTGGAGTTTGGGATTTCGACAGTGTTCAACTCAGAATTAGTTTCGGTTTAGTTCTATTTTGGATTTCCTCAACGCCGGTTTCGAATTTCCAATCAATCGAACAACAAGTCTCGCTTTCAAGTTGGTGGAGGCACGTAATCAGGTACAGGGCTATCATTTTCAGAGAACTTGTAAAACTTGTAAACATCATCAAGGCGCTTAGCTGCAGCCAATTTATTTTCCTTGCTATTCGTGATTCAACTTTGCTGTTCTCGGTTTTCTTTTTTTTTTATGTTCTGCAATGGCGAGTGATGACGATGAATTCGAGCAGCCATAGGTTGATGACTTGTCTTCAAAATATCAAAGTTTCCAATTCAAAGTTGATTGTTGCTTTTGACATGGTGCGACACTAATGTGAGCATAGGCGGTTCTCAAGATGACTGGTCCTTGCAGACTTGGGGTGCTTCCGAAACAGGTACATCCTTGTAGCAGCTGCTGAATTCCTTTTACAAATTGGCTGTGTTGAGATCTTTGAAATTTTGAGTCCATCGGACATACCCTTGATATTTGGAATTTGGAGATTTAGTACCAGAATATGAAATTCTTGTAATTCCATTTTTCAATGTATTTGGTGACTTTGTGATCTGCTGCTAGGGCTCCAATATACTGCATAATGTACCTTTGTATGTGGATCATTAACGATTACACCCAAATCTTGCAGATGCCGCCTAATGTTGCAAAGTAGCGGAGCCAAGCTGTTTGTTCCTAAATGAAGTTTCTCATCAATTAATACCTTTTGTTATATCCAGACAGCACCAGGGTCCACTATTGCATCTAGTTCTACACGCAAGGCAATAATAGTGCAAGCCCCGTAGTAGCAAACCATGGGAACCAAATTATGGGTGCTTTTTTAGACTACTTTAATTTCATGCTTTCAAAAGCTAAAGTACTTGTCCCATGATTTACCATTTTTGAACAATTTATATTCACTTTGTAAAATCCTTGAGATTTGTAATGGCAGAATGATATGATAACTTGAGCCGCGACCTTGAATTTGAGCTTGGTATTTTGAAAAAACGTTTTGGATTTCATGTCTCTGGATTTGAAACGTCACTTGATGATTGTACTTTATGGACAGATGTTATTATTCCTCCTTCGTGGACCTTACTTTTGAGATTTGAATTTGATGCTTAATTTTCCATGGATTCCAAACGCCACTGCTTGCATATATTAATCCTTCTCTTTTGGAGACAGCTTATAGTTTGACATAACTTGACCATATTTTGAGATATCTTGAACTGAGCCAATGTTTTGAGAACATATTGTCTGAAACTCAAAGAAAACCTTTTTTAACATTTACTCGGTTTAAGACTAGGACGATCACTATATTGAACTCTATTCTTGAAACAATCCTCGAGGCTATCTTGGGAATGACAAGATCTATTTGAGATGTGACCTAGGACCATTTGAATCAAATAAATCGAATCAAATGTCTCTTCTATCCAAACTTGAATATTGCAAATGGAACTCTTTAACCAAACAAGTCCAAATGATATTAGTCATAGCTTAAAAATGGAGATGAGACTTGGAATCTTGAACCCTGTACACAAATTTCCATGAGACCTGATATAGAATCCTTTTGACATATGACTTGAAAACTAAGGGAGGGCCCCAGAACTTATGGATTTATTTTATAACGAACTTCAAATTATGCCCTGCTTACGATTCTTTGTCAGAGAAAGAACAACGTTTCAGGATGCGTATTTGCCAATTAACAACAATCCAAACTCTTCCACTTAAGCACTAAAGATTCAACTTTGCACACAATACCAGACCAATGTCACGAGAAAATTCTTGAAAGTGGGGATACCACATATAGTGCAACTCAACACGAAGTTCAACCAATTTTCAGATAGCCATGACCAACCAAAGAGAGAAGACTGTAATCCTCCTTGAGAAAATCTTCTAATAATCTTGAGAAAGAAGGACTTGGTAGTGGTTTTAGGGACAAGAGGATAGAGGCACACAAACCAACAGGAATCCACACAAACTTGTCAAGAACAGAGAAACTCCACAAACACACACACAACACAGCTTCCGAGACCTTGAACCTTCAGCGGCAGTACCTGTGCTCAAAAGAAACAACAAACAGACAAAGCTAGATGAAGCAGTTAGCCATGCACGAATGATGACCTAATATGCTATGCAAAAAGAAAAGGGATCTTATGGTCAAAAATTAGGGTGCGACAGATGCCCCTATTTAAGTTTCTCCTATTCGGAGATATGGAGATCGAAATCTTCGTCTCGACGAGATAGGAGGGACTTAAATAAAAACATGCACAAATTTTTGGCCCTAAGATGCCGCCAAATGCACATGATATGGTATGAAGATGATATGAAATGCAAGACAAGGATTCTGTGAGGAATAGTGTCACAGGGGATAATCGATGTTAAAACACAAAGGAAATAAAGACCCGACAAGGACGACTCGACAAAACAAGACTCCACGGGGAAAGAACCAACTCCACTGGGGGAAAGAGACTGCCAACTGACAATCACAAAGATATCTTAGGCAATGATGATGGTTTAAACAATAACTGGTAGCCTAAGCAAATATGTCCATTTGAAATAAAAGGGTGTGTATTACCTACTACCAAACAAATGGTAGCCTGAGCAAGGTAAACACAGAAGGAAAGATGACCTACTACCACCACGGTAGCCTAAGCTAGGCATCTGACCAAATATATCGGTATATTACCTACTATCGAGCATATGATAGCCTAAGCAAAGGTAATAACCAAAATAAGCTTCTGATGATCAAAATAATGATTCAGCTTCTCCTCTGAATACCTTGTTTAGAAGGAGAAAAAATTGAGGAATCTACTGCCGAGGTCTTCTGGAAATCTACTGCCGAGAATAACCAGAGAATATAAAATGAGATACCTACTGCCGAGGTCTTCTGAAAATCTACTGCCGAGAATAACCAGGAAATATAAAATGAGATACCTACTACCGAGGTCTTCTGGAAATCTACTGCCGAGAATAACCAGGAAAATAAACGACTGTTTGTCGAAGTTTTAAAATAAACCAGGGAATCTACTGCCGAGATCCTGGGAAGAAATGACTGTATGTAAAAATTTAAAATAAACCAAGGAGTCTACTGCTGAGATCCTGGAAGCTTCACCGGGGATCTTCAAAGAGATGTGGGCCGACCGACTTGTAAAATATGTCTTCTCAAATAAAGAGTAAGATCATGTGAATCTTCACCAAACTTCTCGAAGAGATGCCATTTGATAAAAGCAAATTGAATTGTGGACTCATTAGGGAGAATACTAATGTGAAGTAATATTGTTGCAGTCGAACACTGCATTGAAGTTTGTGTTGAAGCTAGTAAAGTTCTTGTAATAGAGATTCTCAAAAAAAGAGAATACTTGTAAAGTCTTCGATCGTTGATAAACTTGACAACTTCACCGGGGATAAGCAAAATGTCTTGAGGAGACTACCGTTTGTCATCCAGATAGAAAACTGAGCTCAAATAAAGAGCCATCCCTTGGTGTCTGGGTTTAAGTCTTATGATATGTTGAAATAATATTGCTGAAGAAATAGCTTCTGTATTCCATAGAGGTCTTTGTAGCAAATTCTTCTTGGGGAGATATGGCGCAAAATAAATGCACGCTTGATCTAGGTTCAACAGCCTAGAGATATCCAAAATTGTGATTGTCAGGGACCAAAGTTCAATCCAGGAAATAACTGGAAAGAAACGGTCAAACAAGAACCTATCCAGTGAGGAATGAACTCAACTGGGGTTTATCTTTATCCAAAAGGTGGAAAAGAAAACTAAAGCAAACATCCTCCACGAGGATCGAACTCAGTGGGGAATTAGAAAGGATGTGCTTTTTCTGCCTAGGGCTGACGACTCTACTTGGAGGGAAAGACAAAAACCTAGTCGCTTGGGGATAACCACAGCCAAAGTGAAAGAACGAACAAACAAACAAAATACCAGATGCAAAATGCGCACATGCCATGAATCTACATGACAGAATGTCGTGATATGCTTATGCTTATGCTGACAAAACAACAATGGGAAGCAAACGGGAGATGAAAACAAGCATCTCGATACGGATACTCGGCCGATCTTTGCAAGATAGAAGCATCACTGGGGATGAATGGAAAGCCATATATGGAACCAAGTCCTGCTTCACAGCTTCAAACTTTCTCTGGGGAAAGGAGAACACTCCACTTCGGGATGAACATCATGACTTCACTCGGGATTGTCAAGATGAACCTTGCGATTCTGTTGGGAATAAGAAAGATTCACTGGGTACGAATCAAACTCATGATCGAGCAGACTTCATGGGGGATAAAATAAATATCTGTTGCGGACTGAAATAGTCTGAATGAAAATTGTAACCGGATAAAATAAATATCCGCTTCGTCGGGGAAGCTGGAATCGATAGTAGTTGGAAATGTCAGAGATAAAAACTTCGAGAGGATGAAATAAACATCCGTTTTACTGGAGAAGATTGAGATAGTGGTAAAATCCGATGAGGAGTGAAATAAACACTCGCTTCGCTGGGGAAGGTCGAAACCGAAGAAGTTCACCGAGGATTCTTAGGTTGCTGACTGGAGAAATCTTGCGTCAAACGTACCATAACTTCTTGAAATAGGGGTTTACCGGGGAATAGTCATGACTACCTGAAGTAAATATTTACTGGGGAGTCGTCACATCACTTAGGATAGAAACCCCTTTGAGGTATGAGTAAAGTCATGAGACTGATGTAACTCTGTATTGATAACCTATATAGTAGTCGCCATTTTGAACAACAGTTGTTGCGAATGGATCAAAATAATCTCCGACTCTCACATGCCCCAGGTTATATGGTTTATGAGAAGAAGTGATTCCGAGAGGATTTTACAGAAAACTTGGCATCCAGCTGTTCCCATATCTTCAAACTCTTGGAGAGATTTATCAAATCTCGACGTAACGGGCTCGGATTGACGACGTCCTGTATAACTGAGTCTTCAATCTTGGAGAGATTTACCAAATCTCGACGTAACTGCCCCAGGTTGATGATGTTCTGTAAAACCGGGTCTTCGAACTCTCTGAGAGGTTTACCAAATCTCGACGTAACTGCCCCTGATTGACTGCGTTATAAGAAGAAGTCATCCCAAGAGGATTTTACAGAAAACTTGGCGTCCAACTGTCCCAATGTTTTCCAACTCTTGGAGAGATTTGTAGAATCTCGACATAACTGGCCCAGATTGACTGTGCTCTGTACAACTGAATCTTCGAACTTAGAGAGATTTATCAAATCTCAACTTAACCGCCCCAGATTGTCTATAATCTTGCATAACTGGGTCTTCAAACTTGGAGAGATTTATCAAATCTCGATGTAACTGCCCCAGATTGATGGTGTTCTGAGTCTTCAAACTTGCCCCTTGAGGTCAGACTGTGAGAGAAACAACTGGGAAGCAACTTGGCCCTGCTCAGCAAAGTCTTCAGGTAACGTGCCCCTGGGTATGGTCATATTTTTGAAACAGTACTAAATTTCAGCTCATCAATGCCACACGTATGTTAATTTCTATGATGTCAAGCAATGTTAGCAAGTAGAAAATGTTAATTCTGAAATTGCTAATGCAACATATGTTAGTCTTGAAGATTCTTTTAAAAGATATTTTGGACGGTTGAATTACCGATTTTATAATGCCAAGACGGATTTGAGCATAGCTCATAGGAGTCAGGAAACGATACCTCAATGAGTATGCCATTGAAATAAACTTTGCTTCAACTAGGTCTTTTGAGGGTTGTATCTTGGCTTGGTTCACGGTTTAAGAAACAAAGGATATAAGGCTCAAAGTTTGTTTGTGCCCACCCAATCTTCGTGATATTTTACTCCATTTTTTTTGAACATTAACCTGCCCCAGGTTAAGAATGAGGGTTTTTTGATTTGGAGAAGAAAACTACTACTTCGAAGGCTCAAAAGGGTTAACGAGGGTTTATCTCCTTATATCTTCGGTGTTTAGGATTTTGAAACAATGCCTTATATCACTAGCAGAGTTTTATTCAAAAGCATACAACAAGAGATCTTGCGCTTGGTTTCATCATCCTCCCTTCAATTCTCTGCCGAGGCAAGAGATTGGGTAGCATTGGCATTATAAAATAGAAAAAGTGTTTTAAAATGAGTGAAACGAATGGATTTCTTCAAGACAACCATTATCCATTGCATCAATTATTCAAAATAATAAATTCTTACATGAAAAACATGCCCATAATCAAAGAAATAACAATAAGATGCAAGCAAATGAATAAGCAGCTTAATGATCCTGGAGTGAACCCTACTTTTGATTCCATTGGCTTGGAAGGAACTCCTTGAGTCTTCACGTCCGTCAGCACAAAGGTGCTCCATTCACAACTGGGCTTCCTCTCTTGAAGGTCAACAGTTCATTGTCGATCATTTCTTGTACTTTCTCTTGGAAAACCTTACAATCTTCAATCGAATGCCCCAATACTCCATCATGAAATTCGCAACTGGTATCTGGATTGAACCAAGGAGGGCGAGATTTCATGGCTCTGGTCTTTCTGGATGCCATCACTGAGTTTCGGGCAAAGTAAGACCATAATTGACTGTAAGTCATTGGGATTAGGTCAAACCAACGAGTCTTCTCTTCTGGACTATTTAGAGGTTCCTGCTGATCCTGACGCTGATTCCGGTGATTCATGTTCTAAATTCGTGGGTTTAGACGTTGATTCTGAGGAGTTAACCTTTGTCGTTTCACTACAACAAAAGTAAGTTATAACATCGCACCTTAGACAGTGCTTTAATACAAAAGCGCTGCTATAAGTTAAAAACAAGGAAACTAGCCATTTAAAAAAGTAAAAGCGCAAAAAAATATAAGACCTTAGACAGCGCTTTGGTCAAAAGCGCTTTATAAGGTCTTATTAATTTAAAAAAAAAAATTAAAGGAAAATATTAGACAGCGCTTACCTTAAAAGCGCTGTCTAAGGTCTTAAAAATAAAAAAAAAAATAAAATCAAAAGCGCTGTCTAAGGCCAACCTTAGAAAGCGCTTTGAAAAGCGCTGTCTAAGATCCACCTTAGAAAGCGCTTTTATGACAAGCGCTGTCTAAGGTCTAATAAAATTAAAATATATGAATAGTCAGTATTCATTTTCATATTTCCGCTCTTTCTTCTCCCCTGCATGCGAACAGAGCTCAAAACCCTTGCGAACGAAAAACCTTCACCGTCAACCGTCCTCCACCGTGTCGTCGTTCGTTGTTGCCTTCGTTGCATTGCCGTCCGTCCGTTTCTGCTCACTGTCGTCGTTTTCGTTTCTGCTCATTGCCGTCGTCGTTCGTTTCTCTTTCTGCTCTTTGATACATTTCGTTCTTGCATTTCCGTTGTTACCGTCGTTAAAGGTACGTCGTTGTTGTGAAGAATAGGGTTTTGTTGCTTTACATTGTTGTTGTAGGGTTTTGTTGCTTTACAATGTTGTAGTGAATGATTATGTTTGGTGAGTTTTGTTAATGAAGTTATGTTGTTCTGTTTTATTAATGAAGTTTTGTAGTGAATGAGTATGTTTGAAGTGTTGTTAATGAAGTTTTGTAGTGAATGAGTATGTTTGATGAAATCTTCTAAAAAACTCTAAAAAACTCTTAAAATTGATGTAGTTTTGTTAAAATTGATGGAAATAGTTTAGTTTAGTTTTATTTTTTCCACCTCTTAAATCTTCTAAAAAACTCTTAAAATTGATGGAAATGTCCTCTGAATTTTAGAATTCAAAGCTTGTTTTTGAAGCCTCAAAATTCTAGAATTTGAGATGGTTGAGTTAATAAACAAATATAATGAACATAAACATTTCACTAAAACATAAGAAATTCAACCAGTTACATATCAAACACTATCAAACTTGTTCATTTCTTGATTAATATGGTTGAATTAATGTTATTTTGTTGACCTTAATAAGTAGGAAAACCATGGATAAAAAATGGATGGATGTCGATCGATTGTCCAAAGAGTACGAGAATGGGATATTGGATTTCGTTAAGTTTGCTGTTCAACACGCTGACGCTGAAGAGCTCAATCGAATAAAATGTCCTTGCTTAGGTTGTTGTTATGTGGGTAGGGTTGACGCAGATGGATTGAAATCGCATTTACTGATGAATGGAATTGATCGAAGTTATAAGTGTTGGATACATCATGGGGAGAAAATTAACGAGAATGTTGAACCGACGGGGAAAAGTAATACGACCTATGCTTCAGATGATAAAGACACGGAAACATACGATTGTGATCGAGTCGAAGAGATTGCAGAAGCAGTTGTAGAAGATCTTCATGATTGTCCTGAAATGTTTGAGAGGTTGGTAAGCGATGCAGAGAAACCGCTCTATCAAGGTTGCACTAAATTCACAAGACTGTCTGCGGTATTGAAGTTGTACAACTTAAAGGCGGGCAATGGATGGTCGGATAAAAGTTTCACAGAGTTGTTGGCCCTTTTGAGAGAAATGCTACCGGAGGATAATGTTCTTCCCAATCGAACCTATGAGGCCAAAAAAATGTTGTGTTCTATTGGCATGAGCTATGATAAGATACATGTTTGTCCAAACGATTGCGTTTTGTTTCGAAACGAATATGCATCGTTAACTGAGTGCCCTAAATGCGGTTTGTCTCGATATAAGAAAAAATTGTCTCCAGCCAAGGTCTTATGGTATTTTCCTATAATACCGAGATTTAGGCGCTTGTTTCGTAGTGAAACCGATGCAAGACACCTGACTTGGCATGCAGATGAAAGAATTATTGATGGAAAGTTGCGACATCCGGCTGATTCACCACAGTGGTCGAAAATTGATAATGATTATCCTGACTTTGGAGAAGAAGCAAGAAACCTTCGCTTGGCATTATCTACTGATGGAATGAACCCGCATGGTCTTCAAAGTATCTCACATACCACATGGCCTGTGATTCTTATGATTTATAACCTACCTCCGTCGCTATGCATGAAGCGTAAGTACATGATGTTATCTATGTTAATCTCTGGGCCTAAACAACCAGGGAATGACATAGACGTATACTTGACACCTTTGATCGAAGATTTAAAGATATTGTGGGAGAACGGTGTGGAGGTTTATGATGGATATAGGAAAGAAAGTTTCAATTTGAGGGCGATGTTGTTTGGCACAATTAATGATTTTCCAGCTTACGGGAATCTATCAGGGTACAACATAAAAGGTGAAAAAGCGTGTCCTATTTGTGAAGATAAAACAGTTTCGAAGCGATTGGAGTTTGGTCATAAGAATGTCTTTCTCGGTCATCGTAGATTCTTAAATGCCAAACATAACTACCGTGGGTGGAGACAAGAATTCAATGGAGACATCGAACAAGGTAGAGCTCCACCTATGTTGTCAGGTGACCAAGTTTTTAAAAAGGTGAAAGATATGCGTACTGAGTTTGGCAAACCTTTTACACATAAGGTTGTCAAAGGTGGGTGGAAAAAGAGGTCGATATTTTTTGAATTGCCATATTGGAAGTCTTTGTATGTGAGACATTTTCTCGATGTTATGCATATTGAGAAAAATGTATTTGAAAGTGTTATTGGTACGTTACTCAATATAAAAGGAAAGACTAAGGATGGCCTTAAAGCAAGAAAAGACTTGGAAGCGATGGGGATTAGACCTGAATTAGCACCCGTGAAGAAAGGAAGACGAAAATATCTACCACCTGCTGCTTTTACTCTGTCTAGAAAGGAGAAGAAAATATTGTGTAAGTTTCTGAGTGGAGTTAAAGTTCCAAAAGGATACTCTTCAGATGTCAGAAGACTTGTGTCTATGAAAGACCTCACGTTGAAGAGTTTAAAGACACACGACTGCCATGTTATAATGGAACACTTTCTACCAATAGGTATACGTTCTATTTTGCCAGTGAAAGTAAGAAGTGCCATAACTAATTTGTGTTTTTTCTTTAGGTCAATTTGTAGTAAGGTAATCGATCCCGATATCTTACCAACACTACAAAAAGAGATAGTTATTACATTGTGTGAGCTTGAAATGTATTTTCCTCCCTCTTTTTTTGACATAATGGTACATCTAGTTGTTCATCTTGTGAAAGAGACACAGTTGTGTGGACCAGCTTATATGAGATGGATGTACCCTGCTGAACGTTATATGAAAATATTAAAAGGGTACGTGAAAAGCCGAAGTCGACCAGAGGGCTGTATTGTTGAACGATACATTGTTGAAGAAGCGGTTGAGTTTTGTACTGAATATTTGTCCAATGTTCAGTCGATTGGACTCCCCAAAGCTCATATTTTTGAAAAAAAGGATGGTGAAAAATTAATTGGAAATAAAATTGTGACAGTATCAAGGGATGAACGGGATCAAGTGCATTTGTATGTTCTGCACAATGATAATGAGGTTGAGCCATATGTTGAGATGCACAAGGATGTACTCCGAAGGTTAAATCAGAACAGAAATGAAAATTGGATAGTACGAGAGCACAATCAAAGTTTCATACAATGGTTAAAGGATCATATTTATTCGAAGCGCTCTTCAGATCCTGCTTCAGTAACAGAAAGGTTGAGATGTTTGGCATATGGTCCAAGTTTGCATGTGTATTCTCATAGCGCATACGCAATTAATGGATACACATTTTATACCAAAGACCAAGACGATAAAAGTACTATGCAAAATAGTGGTGTCACCGTCCTAGCTGAAGCAATGCATATATCAAGTATGAAGGACTTAAACCCCAAATATGCAAATCTGTCATATTTTGGAGTTATTGAGCACATTTGGGTGTTTGATTACGAGAAGTTTCAGATTCCAATCTTTGGTTGCAACTGGGTAAATAGTAGTGGCATACGAATGGATAAGTCTGGATTTTTGCAAGTGGATCTTAATAGGGTGGGGTACAAAGATGAGCCTTTTATTCTAGCATCTCAAGCTAGACAAGTGTTCTATGTCACTGACCCGACGACTACGAAATGGTCTATAGTGCTTCTATCTAACAAAGTGGTTGATGATAGCGGTGTAGATCAATGTGATATTGATGTTGAGAATGACTCATGCATTAGACGGAATGAGTTGAATACAAATGATCAAGATGAGGATCTTATAGCGGATGAGTCATATATCAGAAATGACCATAACGAGGGAATTTGGATCCATTCATCCGTCTGCATTGCTAAGACACAAGTAATTCATATTCCAACCAAGAAAAGAAAGAGATGTTAGTGAAAGAGGTAAAATTTGTTATATACTTGATTTCTTTATTATATTTGTTATATGTTATGTCATATTTGTTATATATTAGTGAAAGAGCATTTTATTTTCATTTTTTACATGGTAATGTTATTTAGACTCCAACAAGATCCAAAACAAAGGATAAGCGGATTCCGGAGCATACCGAGTCCGTTGTTTCAAAAAAACAGGTACATCACAATTATATGATATTTATGCATAGAAAATGTTAAATTGGATATCTTATACTTCATCTAACAAATTATATGATATATAGCTGTTAATCTTACACTTGTTTAATCTTACAGTGGACATTGGTTGTTGGTCGCAATTAACCACAGCGGAGAGTCAACCTCATTATTACATGGAATTATGTGAAGGTATATTAATTATCACATATTTTATTATATTAGTGATGCTACTTGATAAAACTTAGGATTTATCCATATTTTCTTTTAATTGAATTACAATCTTTGTGTTTTCAGGACCTATAATGTAGATTTGAAGCAATGCTTTGGTTGAATGCAAAAGTATTAGTATAAGTAATATGTGCATTTGTAGAAAAAATGTAATGATTTGTAATTATAAATAGGTGTATATATAATTTTGGTTTTTAATTTTAAATATATATATTGGTTTGAATTGCCAATTGTTTTGCATATATAATTTTGGTGTAAATTGCCAATTTCTGAAAAAAATTGCTGGTTGAAAAACAGGTAAAATTCTGGTTGAAAAAACTGGTAAAAATTGTGGTTTAAAAAAATTTATATAAAATTTTTCGTATACCTTAGACAGCGCTTATGGAGAAAGCGCTGTCTAAGGTAGGGATTAGACAGCGCTTTTGTAAAAAGCGCTGTCTAAGGTAGGGCTTAGAAAGCGCTTATGACAAAAGCGCTGTCTAAGGTATACCTAGAAAAATTCAAAAAGGTTGACCTTAGACAGCGCTTTCACCAAAACCGATGTCTAAGGTATACCAAAAAAATGTCAAAAAAGGTGAGGCTTAGAAAGAGCTTTTTCCAAAAGCGATGTCTAAGGTGTACCTTATAATGTCAAAAAGCGCTGTCTAAAGGTACCATAGACAGCGCTTTTCATTAAATAGACCCCCCTTTAGACAGCGCTTTTGGTATTACCCAAAGCGCTGTCTAAACCTATAGCAGCGCAGGTTTATACAGCGCTTAAAAGCGTTGTCTAAGGGCAAAAAAAGTGCTGTCTAAGGTCTTTTTTGTGGTAGTGTTTGTACGGACGTCCATGAGGTAGTGATTGCTGGCACTGAACAGGCGGTGTATACCGACGTTTGTGATAAGGCGCCGGAACTGGAGCTTGCAAAGTCTGAGGAGAATCCAAAATTGCATTAACTTCAACACTCCTTTCCTCTTGGGAATCACTGACAGGTATCTTTTCATTAGCTTGTCTATTCGGGACATCTTGGATTTTTCCACTTTTGAGTGCACTCTCGATGTTTACTCCAACTTCCATAATTTTTGAGAACTCTAATGGCACAACGCCTATCATTCTAACATAATAAGAGTCTGACAGTGTTTTTAGAAACATCTTGGCCAACTCCTTCTCTTGGAGTGGTGGTTGAACTTGGGCTGCCAATTCTTTCCACCGCTGTGTATATTCCCTGAAGGATTCGTTGTTTCTCTGACTCATGTTCATCAATTGGTCACTGTCTGGAGCCATGTCCACATTGTAATTGTATTGCTTCATGAAAGCGTTAGCTAAGTCTTCCCAAGACTGAATACGGTTCCTTTCTAGCTTCATATACCATATCAATGATGCCCCAGATAAACTTTCTTGGAAGCAGTGGATCATCAGCTTGTCATTGTCGACATAGGTGGTCATCTTTCGACAAAACATCGTCAAATGGTACCTTGGACAACTAACACCCTTGTATACTTTGAAAGTAGGCATTTTGAACTTCGGAGGAAAAACCACGCCCGGAACTAGACACAAGTCAGAAGCTTTAAAACCGGATGCATTAGATTTCTTCAACATATTCAATTGTTCTTGGAGGTCACGAAATCCTTTTTCAATTTCTCCCAATCTAGGATCATTCACAGTTGTCACATGATGGACGTTTTGAGAATTTGGCATATACCTCAGAAAACGGGAATCTCCTTCATTAACTTGACCAACCAGGTTATCTTGCATAGGCTGAGATCGAGCATGGACATCCACTTGTGGAGCATTGTAGTCAGGAGAAAAACCAAACATTGGATTAGTCATTACTCTGAAGCCTGACATGGGATCCATACTTTGTGTTCTATCCATTATCCCCAGTAAACACTTCAAGTTCGGGAAGACCAGCTGAGCGACATAAAGATAGGACTGAATAAGCTGAGGTGGAGAAAAGACGTATGCAAAGAAGATGCAATGCTAAAGATGCAATGAAAATGCAGCAAGTTTCATGAAACTAAGCTATTTATAATCATCATGGAAATATCAAAAGACTCATTTTTTATTATTAAAACGGTCACAACTATTAGTATTGGAATATTAGATGATTGATTTAATTAAAACGCGCATGCACACCTTACAACAGTCATAATGTAAAGCTAAATAAAAGCTAATAATGATGGATCTAAGGAGACTCTTCCAACGGTCTTCTTTAATTTTTTATTCCAATTGAGCTTCTTCCTATAAGTGTTGATTGGGGATTAAAACGTCTTCGGGCTTTTCTTTGCAAGAAATAGCTTATTTCCAGTATATTCTCCTTTTGTAGTTGTCTTAGCTTGAATATGAACTTTGTCCTGAAATAGTAACTCCACCAGCTAAGAACGTTCTTCATAATTAGTCATCAACTAGTCCTCATGAATTGGAGATAATAGCTTTTTATCCTGTCTTGAATTTTCTTCATTTGCCAGTAAAGTCTCTAATCTCCTTAGATCGTCCAAGTTATGACTATTGTAAGTGTACTTCGACGTTTTTTTTTATTTTTATTTTTTTAAGAGTCCATGATATTCTTATGATGTTTACAAATAAGGCTAAGTTCAACGAATCTTTATGATATGATGCTAATGGAATGCAAGGATGCAAACACACAGACAAAGCACAAAGCACACAAGCAAACAAGAGTCCTAGGTTCAAAGGAGCATGAATGGAGTCAAGGTCTACCCATCCCATAAGGTAGTATGGTTTCAAATGTACCTGCCGAACGGGTTCTAAAAGTTCCCAGAGTCTACGACCCATCTTTTGGATATTATCGACTTCCCAAATCACTTGGTATTCAATAATATTCTCAAGAGGATCTCGTCCGAGTGTAGTATCGCGTGACAACTATTTGGAAATAGACTCCCACATAGTCACCGCACTACATTCTAAAAGGCCAAGTGGGGTTAAAGGTGCTACGGTCCTCAGTCTTAAGGGTTCTTGGTCGAAGTTAATACCGTCTTCACGAATGAACTCGTTCAAACAATATTAAGTTCAAAAGAACCTAAACTGAGCGATGATTTTCTCAATTCGACTTTTCAGGAATCGACTCCGTCAAAGTATCCTTGACCATATCATCTCCTATAATTACACTCATGTCCGGGTCTAGGACTCTCACCACTCAAGAATCCCTCCAAACAGCAAAACAAGTATATAACAGATAAAATAAAAGATTCAAGTTAGGGGGAACCCTCTTATGAGAGTCCCCAGTGAAGTCGCCATTTCTGTCGCGGTGAAAATTGGATAACAAGCTATTAGTTAACTTGTATCGCATATTTTTAATGTCACCACCGTCTTTGATTTTATCCAAGGGAAGGGAGAAAGACCGGATACCCACAATGCAATGCAAATGCACTTAGATTCTAAGTTCGGGGGTTGGTTATACCTAGGGAAGGTGTTAGCATCCTAGATATCTGTAGTACTCTACAGGAACCTCTTGATTATTTTATATTATCTGTTATTTTTGTTTGCTAAGAGTTTAAGGGTAAGTGATTGATTTTATTATTCCTAAGTGTGCTCGACAAGATATCGCATCTTGTGCCTACATATCCTGTCAGGAGGGACTCAGAGCACTTGTAGTTCCTTATTATTAAGGGTACTAAATGTTTAAAAGGTTTAGGAGAGGAAGATGAGTCATCATCTTAAGAAAACCACCACAGTTTTGAAAATGTTTGAATTTTGTGGGGCATGGGATTGTATGTCCCTTCTTTGAGATGATTAACATCTAATTCTCTTGTATGGAGAATTAGGTAGGCTAAAGTTTGATTTAAGAAATCAAAATTTGAGGGGGGACTAACCTAGGAAATCTATCCTAAGTTGTCTAATTGTCTTATCTTAAGTTTGTCGATTATGATGCAAATGATATGCACCATGCACAATAACGTGGTTATTATGCATGGGATTTTCCCTTGGATATTTATGCGATTAATTAAATTATTTAGGCGAGGGTGCTAGCAAAGTGATGCTAGACTTGTGTCCAGTGATCAATAGGTCGAATGCGATGCCCTAAGGCGATCGACTTACATGGGTAGAAAATTGGCTCGACGTTGGATCGAGGATTTTTATTGTTTTTTGAAAAGGGTTTGAAGCAGAAACAAGTAAACAGGATAAGCATGTAAGGAATGATAACAAGCATAGACGAGATAACCAAGCATACAAGCAAACGATTCACTCAAGCGCAATGGATGGATTCTAACTAGAGAACGATTTATTGAGGAAAGAGTTTTGATTTAAAAGTTTTATTATATAATTTTAATGTTATATTGAAAAGTTAATAAAGTTTTCTTGTTAATGAAAGAATTTTAATTTAATACTTTAGTAAAAGGTTTCAGTATTTTTAAAAAGGTTTATCTTTAAAATAAGATCTAAAAAAGTTAATATTATAAAAAAAGGGTTGATTTTGTTATAAAATATACTAAACTTATTATAAAAGGATTATTTACTTAAAAAAAGTTTATTTATTTTTAGAGAAAAGGTTATATTTTAAGAAAAGATTTTATTAAAAAAGTTTATAATTAATAATTTTTAAAAAAGTTATATTTTATAAAAAAAGTTCTAATTTTATTACGTTTTATATAAACTTATAAAAAAACTCTATTTTACATATAAAGTTAAGATTGATTTATTAAGAAAGGTATTAAAAAAGATAAATGGAATAAAAAGAAAACAAAAGTTGGTTGAAAAACGGAGGGATCGTACGCACACAGGTGAGGGTGTATGATTGTGTTGTGTGTGAGCGTGTACATGTAATTTCAAACAGCAATGAACAACACAAAAGGAAGAACAAAAAAACGTCCCTCTCTCTCTCCGTCTTCTCCACCTTCATTCTCTCAATCCTCGCCTTTCTCTCTCTCTCTCTCGTAACCCTCTATCGATTTCTCCCATCTCCCTCGACTCCGTCTCTCAATCCCTCTGTTCTCTCTACTTCAAAAAGGGAGATGAAAACCGTAAATCGCCGCTGTCCTCGAACTCCCTCCGCTCACCTCTCTCGTTCGAAATCGAAATCTAAACAAAATACTACCCTAACCCCCACAAACCCTAAACCCCAACATTCTCATTATTGGTTTTGATTACAGGATACAAATCAATTTTTGCGAAGGAAAAGAAAAAAAACGATAAAGGTGCGAGGAGGGCAACAGAAGGCAACCAAGGTCTCAGATCTCTTCACTCAAAGATAAGTCAAAGGACTCTTCTTCTCTTTGCGTTGTAGGCTGTTTACGTGTTTGTCTCCTCCGAGTGCGTGTGTGTTTGCGATAGTTTTTTTTTTGGAATGTTGATGTTGTGTGTTCTGATGAATTGGGATGAATTGATGTATGCGACGTCGTGATAGCTTCTCACTGTGTGTGCTTGGAATTTTGTATGAACTTTTAACGAGTTTTCCTGGTATACGAGATTGTATAGAATGTACTGATATGCAAATGGTTAGTGTTCTGATATGAACTTGGTGGATGGTTGTGTGGGATTTGATGGATGGCTTTAGAGTTTTGTGGATATGATGAAGGGGGTATTTGTCGATACGTGGTTTTTTTGATATCTCGTTCTGGTGATTCCATCTCTCTTTTATAGGCAGAAGATATTAAATCCTGATTTTGAAATTGAATTGAGAGATTGTGTGACAATTACGGTTTTGGAAATAATGGAAACTTTGATTTCATTTTGCTGTCTTTTCTCTGGTTTGGATTGATGAGTAATGATGTTCAAAATCAAACTTTACTGTTGCCAACATTTGCTATGAATTCTTGATTTCTTACCATAACCTCTCAAGCTCACATTAACGATACTGATTTATTGCGATGATTTTGTTTCCCTTTTCAGATGGATGTCATAGCCGTATTCTTGGTTTCTATTTGCAGAAAGGAGTCTTCACGCATACGACACAATATCAGTTTGCCTTTGTTTTGGACCGGTCAAAAGGTAGTGTGAAGAGCAACATCAATTCCAATTGCAGGTAAGTTTTGCATTGTGAGTGATGGGTTTGAGTTTGTTCGATATTATTGATGAAGGGTCAATTTCTGCTATTTCTCACGAATACTGTCGTAACTGTAGCTCTAAACTCAAACTGTTATGTTATTCAAGTTATTTGCATTAGGGTACCTTGATAACACTTTTCTTGTTTGATTCGCCAGGTGGCATAGGAGTTGCAGCCACGGTTCTTCAATGTTATCTAATCCAACGAGTATCAACCAAAGACATGGAACGTAAAACTATTTACACATCTTGATGAGGAAAAAAGGTCTTCAATCCTTGATTGTATTGCTGCAAGAATGGTTCCGGTAATGCTTCTTTCATTTCTTTGTTGTAAGCACTGTCCTTGTTCTCAATGTGAGCTTTCAATATTGTTTGATGGTGTTGGAGGTTAATGATTGTTTTTGACTTAGGCCATAAACTCTCTAATTCGATCTGCACCCTTGATATCTCAGTATTTGGGATTTTATGGGTGTTGTGAATGCTTCCAAATGTAGCAATTCCCTGCTGTTACTACACTACTTTCAGGGTAGCATAAGTTTCTTGACCATCTATTTTTATTTTCATGTGACGCTTTTGGAGGGACTTTGATTATGGCGGCAACTGGCACAAGTGGAGTTTGGAGCGCAAGGTGGAGTTTGGGATTTCGACAGTGTTCAACTCAGAATTAGTTTCGGTTTAGTTCTATTTTGGATTTCCTCAACGCCGGTTTCGAATTTCCAATCAACCGAACAACAAGTCTCGCTTTCAAGTTGGTGGAGGCACGTAATCAGGTACAGGGCTATCATTTTCAGAGAACTTGTAAAACTTGTAAACATCATCAAGGCGCTTAGCTGCAGCCAATTTATTTTCCTTGCTATTCGTGAATCAACTTTGCTGTTCTCGGTTTTCTTTTTTTTTTATGTTCTGCAGTGGCGAGTGATGACGATGAATTCGAGCAGCCATAGGTTGATGACTTGTCTTCAAAATATCGAAGTTTCCAATTCAAAGTTGATTGTTGCTTTTGACATGGTGCGACACTAATGTGAGCATAGGCGGTTCTCAAGATGACTGGTCCCTGCAGACTTGGGGTGCTTCCGAAACAGGTACATCCTTGTAGCAGCTGCTGAATTCCTTTTCCAAATTGGCTGTGTTGAGATCTTTGAAATTTTGAGTCCATCGGACATACCCTTGATATTTGGAATTTGGAGATTTAGTACCAGAATATGAAATTCTTGTAATTCCATTTTTCAATGTATTTGGTGACTTTGTGATCTGCTGCTAGGGCTCCAATATACTGCATAATGTACCTTTGTATGTGGATCATTAACGATTACACCCAAATGTTGCAGATGCCTCCTAGTGTTGCAAAGTAGCGGAGCCAAGCTGTTTGTTCCTAAATGAAGTTTCTCATCAATTAATACCTTTTGTTATATCCAGACAGCACCAGGGTCCACTATTGCATCCAGTTCTACACGCAAGGCAATAATAGTGCAAGCCCCGTAGTAGCAAACCATGGGAACCAAATTATGGGTGCTTTTTAAGACTACTTTAATTTCATGCTTTCAAAAGCTAAAGTACTTGTCCCATGATTTACCATTTTTGAACAATTTATATTCACTTTGTAAAATCCTTGAGATTTGTAATGGCAGAATGATATGATAACTTGAGCCGCGACCTTGAATTTGAGCTTGGTATTTTGAAAAAACGTTTTGGATTTCATGTCTCTGGATTTGAAACGTCACTTGATGATTGTACTTTATGGACAGATGTTATTATTCCTCCTTCATGGACCTTACTTTTGAGATTTGAATTTGATGCTTAATTTTCCATGGATTCCAAACGCCACTACTTGCATATATTAATCCTTCTCTTTTGGAAACAGCTTATAGTTTGACATAACTTGACCATATTTTGAGATATCTTGAACTGAGCCAATGTTTTGAGAACATATTGTCTGAAACTCAAAGAAAACCTTTTTTAACATTTACTCGGTTTAAGACTAGGACGATCACTATATTGAACTCTATTCTTGAAACAATCCTTGAGGCTATCTTGGGAATGACAAGATCTATTTGAGATGTGACCTAGGACCATTTGAATCAAATAAATCGAATCAAATGTGTCTTCTATCCAAACTTGAATATTGCAAATGGAACTCTTTAACCAAACAAGTCCAAATGATATTAGTCGTAGCTTAAAAATGGAGATGAGACTTGGAATCTTGAACCCTGTACACAAATTTCCATGAGACCTGATATAGAATCCTTTTGACATATGACTTGAAAACTAAGGGCGGGCCCCAGAACTTATGGATTTATTTTATAACGAACTTCAAATTATGCCCTGCTTACGATTCTTTGTCAGAGAAAGAACAACGTTTCAGGATGCGTATTTGCCAATTAACAACAATCCAAACTCTTCCACTTAAGCACTAAAGATTCAACTTTGCAGACAATACCAGACCAATGTCACGAGAAAATTCTTGAAAGTGGGGATACCACATATAGTGCAACTCAACACGAAGTTCAACCAATTTTCAGATAGCCATGCCCAACCAAACAGAGAAGATTGTAATCCTCCTTGAGAAAATCTTCTAATAATCTTGAGAAAGAAGGACTTGGTAGTGGTTTTAGGGACAAGAGGATAGAGACACACAAACCAACAGGAATCCACACAAACTTGTCAAGAACAGAGAAACTCCACAAACACACACACAACACAGCTTCCGAGACCTTGAACCTTCAGCGGCAGTACCTGTGCTCAAAAGAAACAACAAACAGACAAAGCTAGATGAAGCAGTTAGCCATGCACGAATGATGACCTAATATGCTATGCAAAAAGAAAAGGGATCTTAGGGTCAAAAATCAGGGTGCGACACCAGGGTTGGATACCAGCATCGTGGAACATCATTTACCGTTGAGATCAGAATGTCCGCCAGTAAAACAGAGGTTGAGACGGACTCATCCAGACATGGCCATCAAAATCAAAAAGGAGGTACAAAAACAGATTGACGTGGGCTTCCTAGCCACGTCAGAATATCCTCAATGGTTAGCCAACATCGTACCCGTCCCAAAAAAGCACGGAAAAGTCAGAATGTGTGTCGATTACAGAGATCTAAATAAGGCTAGTCCAAAGGACGACTTTCCTTTACCACACATTGACATGCTGGTAGATAGTACAGTAAAGTTCAAAGTTTTCTACTTCATGGATGGATTCTCGGGCTATAATCAAATCAAAATGGCACCGAAAGATATGGAGAAAACTTTGTTCATTATGCCGTGGGTACCTTTTGTTACAAGGTCATGCCGCTCGGTTTGAAGAACGCCAGGGCAACCTATCAAAGGGCCATGACTACTCTGTTTGATGACATGATACACAAAGAAATCGAGGTATATGTCGATGATATGATTTCCAAATCTAAAACAGAAGAGGAGCATGTGACCCACCTGTCAAAGCTATTCGAGCGGTTGAGAAAATTCAAACTCTGCTTGAATCCCAACAAGTGCACCTTCGGTGTCCGTTCAGGGAAACTCTTAGGGTTCATCGTCAGCCAGAAAGGAATTGAGGTTGATCCTGACAAAGTCAAGGCTATTCAAGAAAAGCCTTCCCCGAAAACTGAAAAACAAGTCAGAGGATTCCTGGGACGTTTGAACTACATCTCCAGATTCATATTTCTCATGACCGCAACATATGCGCCAATTTTTCAAATTACTCAAAAAGAATCAGGACTGCGTTTGGACAGAAGACTGCCAAACTGCCTTGGAAAGTATTAAAAAATACATATTGAACCCACCGATTCTATCACCTCCAGTGGAAGGAAGACCACTGATCATTTACTTAACAATCTTGGAGGACTCTATGGGCTGTGTACTTGGCCAACAAGACGAAACCAAACGGAAAGAGTCTGCCATCTACTATTTGAGCAAGAAATTCACCGACTGCGAGACTCGGTACACTATTCTTGAGAAAACTTGCTGCGCTTTGGCTTGGGCAGCCAAACGTCTTCGCCAGTACATGATTCGTCACACTACTTGGTTAATCTCAGAAATGGATCCAATCAAGTATGTCTTTGAAAAGCCTGCTCTCACAGGAAGAATTGCCCGTTGGCAGATGTTGTTATCAGAATAAGACATCGAGTACCACGCTCAGAAAGCCGTTAAAGGAAGTGTTTTAGCCGATCATTTGGCTCATCAACCGATTGACGGTCAGGAATCGGTCGGATTTGACTTCCCAGACGAAGATGTCATGTATCTAAAAATGAAAGACTGCGATGAACCGCTACCCAGTGAAGGGCCAGAACCAGGATCCTAATGGGGACTAATCTTTGACGGAGTTGTCAATTATTATGGAAATGTAATTGGGGCAATCATCATAACACCTCAGGGTACCCACATTCCTTTCACTGCCCGACTTACGTTTAAGTGCACAAACAACAAGGCCGAATACTAAGCTTGTATCATGGGTCTCGAAGAAGCGATTGATTTAAGGATCAAGAACTTGGATGTATATGGCGACTCAGCTTTGGTCATCAATCAGATCAAAGGAGATTGGAACACATACCAATCAGGATTGATTCCTTACAAAGATTATGCAAGAAGGTTGTTACCTTTCTTCAACAGAATCGAGTTTCATCACATCCCTCGTGATGAGAACCACATGGCTGATGCATTAGCCATTCTCTCTTCCATGATTAGTGTAGGTCAATGGAACGACTTACCCAAGATCGACATAATGCGCCTTGAAAGGCCCGCTTACATCTTCGCGATTGAAGCAGTCATAGACGACAAACCTTGGTATCACGATATCAAATGCTTCCTTCAGAAACAAGAGTACCCACCTGGGGCATCCAGAAAGGACAGAAAGACCCTCAGAAGACTGGCTGGAAACTTCTTCCTGAGCGGTGATACACTCTATAAGAGAAATTTCGACATGGTCTTGCTCCGATGCGTAGACAGACCAGAAGCAGAAACACTGATAAAAGAAATTCACGAAGGATCCTTTGGCACTCATGCCAATGGACACACAATTGCGAGAAAAAATCTAAGAGCAGGGTACTACTAGTTGACCATGGAATCCGACTGCTACAAGTACATGAGAAGGTGTCACAAGTGTTAGAAGTTTGCACTCAAGAGACTCGTTTTCCCCGATAGAGTCAACAAATGGCATCTCCAACAGAGAAGTTTGTACCCCTCTACAAGTCAGACAGATGGGTTCCCCAGCAAGTCTGACATCAAAAATTTTCCATCAAACGGCATCTCCCCAAGAAAATTCGGCGAGAAGTTTGAGGAAAACCGCTACACATAGCGTCCCTTGTCAATAAAGTTTATTGACGAAAGAAACTAAGACCAGTTCCTTGGTAGGAAACCAGGATCGAAGGGAAGTTTATTTCAGAAACTGAGACCAGTTCCTTGGTAGGAAACCAAAATCGAGGGGAAGTTTAAATCAGAAACTTAGACCAGTTCCTTGGCAGGAAACCAGGATCGAGGGGAAGTTTATTCCAGAAACTGAGACCAGTTCCTTGGCTGAAAGCCAGGATCGAGGGGAAGTTTATTTCAGAAATTGAGACCAGTTCCTTGGTAGGAAACCAGGATCGAGGGGAAGTTTAAATCAGAAACTTAGACCAGTTCCTTGGTAGGAAACCAGGTTCGAGGGGAAGTTTATTCCAGAAACTGAGACCAGTTCCTTGGCTGAAGGCCAGGATCGAGGGGAAGTTTATATCAGAAACTAAGACCAGTTCCTTGGTAGAAAACCAGGATCGAGGGGAAGTTTATTTCAGAAACTGAGACCAGTTCCTTGGTAGGAAACCAGGATCGAGAGAAAGTTTAAATCAGAAACTAAGACCAGTTCCTTGGTAGGAAACCAGGATCGAGGGGAAGTTTACCTTCTCTAAGTATCATTGCTTAGCAAAAGAAGAAGGATGCGTGAACGGCCATTCTTAACCACCATCAAAATTTTGGGTATTCTGATATTTAATCCTCTTGCACCCCGAATGCCCGAATACCTTCGCCATTCACACCTTTGGGTCCAAGAAGATTAAATAGGGGCATCTGTCATACCCCAAATTTTGACTACTAAGATTTCCCATCATTGTGCAAATCATCATCGCAATATGGATGAACCATTAGTCTCCCCAAAGATGGGTGAGCCTTCACTACAATCAGAATTAGGGTTTCAACCCCTCTCTGAGTGCTTAGACAAAGGATCAATCAAGAAATGACATGATCTTTAACTTGTCTAAACCTCTTAAACATCCCCAATGGATCAAGAGGACTCCCACCTCAAGGATTAAACACAAGGCTGCAACATTCTGAGTGGATCAAGCCTCAAGATTGCCAGTGTCACCAAATTAGGACATGATTCAATACACCCTATAACACCTATGAAATCAATCCATAATGTTTGATTTAGGTCAAGGACTTGATTTCATAGAGGATCGCACAGTTTGGAACTCATCTGACAAAAAGTCAACTGTGCACAAAAGTCAACTTTCACTTTTTGAGATTTTTCAAAATTATGGTTCCTTAACCCTAAAATGATGTTAATGTGTGATTGGAATCATCATTCATCAATAAAAATCAAGAAAAGTGGGATAACTTGTAAAAGGGGTAACCATAAAAACTTAGAAATTTTTCTAAGTTATGGAACAAAGTGGCTAGGGTACCAACTTTGGTGGATCATAACTCCTAAACCACAAGGCCAATTTTCCCCATCCAAAGCTGGATTTGTAGCTCTCATGGCACTCTGCAAAAGCTTCAAACATAACTCATTCCAATTCCTCATGGATTTCAAGTTATGGAATGATCAAAATCACAAAAAGTGAAAATGTCACTTTTTTCCAACACTTAGTGAGATTTTCACTAAGTCAGAATCTGTCTTACTTTTTTCCAAATGTAGTGGCATTTTTCACTTGGATCCAAAAATTATCAAAACCAATTATGATCAAACAGTTGTTGTATCATATGAGGGCTTTCCAAAATGGTCAAGAACTCCATCAAACTCCACTTGAGCCATGAGATATGACAATGGCAATATGCCTTGCTGAAAACTATCAAAGCAAGGCAGATTTGTGCATTTTGCTCGATTTACCAAATTTGTGCAAATGACAAACACACTTATCCATCTGAACACCTGAAGGGGAGACCAAGGTGGAACCAACTCTGATCTCAAGCCTCCCAAGTCCTTGGAACTAAAAATAGCATGCCAAACCTAGAAATCCCTAAAGAGGGGACAAGACTCCAATTTTGTTTTGGAGCATTCAATGGATGCACCAAGGTGGCATGGACTGAGCCATTTCCAACTGAATCCAGTCAAGACTTATCCAAGACCAAGGGAACCAGCAGCTTGTGCCCTAACCTCTTGGATTCTCATTGATCAACATTGGCCAAACCTATGCAGCAGTTGCCATTCATTATTCCTTGCAAAATAAACTTGCTCTACTATAAATAGAGCTCATTTGTGATCAGTTTGAGTGCACCAAAGCCATCAAACAGATGCTTTCCTCAAAATCTCCTTCTTCACACCAAAATTGCCTTCCAAAGCAAGTCACTATCGGGTTTTGAGTTTGAGAGTTATTCCAACCAAACCAATCACACACACACCTCGTAAACATCATATAGAAATGATCCAAACACTCACACAGCATCTGGAACACCAAAATCACAAAATAACTAGCCATCTGCACAAGCCTTTGACAGATTTGCAGTTGAGGTGCCAAATCAAGTTCCAGCTCAAGTCAATCCACTCCAAGCATCCAGACACACTCCATAGCATCTAGGGAAGCTGTCCATGTCCTTGGAACTAAGCTATAACACCTCTAACACAAAACACGATAACCAGCTGCAAGAGGTAAGCATGAGCTCTTCTAACTCTATGATTCATGCATTTTTTGCTGCAAAATAATTTGGCCATATGTTCATAATCATGCATAAAGTGTTTTCCCTCAATCAATTGCTTTATTTGAATCGTGTATGGAATTTCTGAGCCTTCATGCAAATTTTAGGGTTATCGAGGTTTCTCTTTGATTTTTTATTCCAGCTTAAAATAAATGAAAATAAATACCATAGACATGATCGTGAGGTGAAAACGAGCAGATTGATATGTAGATTGTATGATATAATCAAGTATTCAGTGAGATTGGATAGAAAATGCAAATCTGCAGAAAGAGAGGGTGGCGCGTGTTCTTGCCATGTTCTTGGCACCCTTTTTCAATTATTTGAATATTTGAATTTTTGTGATTTTACTTAATTGATTCAAAAATTAATTTCTCTCTGAGTTTTAATGATTTTGAGTTGATTCTTTTTTTAATAATTCACAAAAATGTTAAAATATTTTATTTTTCCAAAAAATCCCAAAAATATTACTTATTTCATATATTTGATATTTTTGCAAAGAATTAATGTTTTATTTGTTTTTAACATTTGAAATATTTTTTCTCCCTTGATTTTCCAAACTTAATTGATTTCCAATTATTTTGTGGGTATAAACATGATTTGTCAAACATTAATCCAATACCACAATTTGTTTTTCACACATGTTTAACAATTTTGATCATTTTAATTGAAACCAAAATATTTGGGCCTCAGTCAATGTATAAGACCCACTGTGCTTTCCAAAACCTCGGCGCGATCGCCGTTTTCAAAACAAATAACCCTGGGCCTCTCCTTAAGTTGTAAGCCGCACCACTTGTACACAAATAAATCATTGGGCCTCTATTAGAGAGTAAGACCCAACCCCCTTTTAACCAAAACTTTTTTGGGCCTCAATGCATTGTATAAGACCCAGTACGGTAAAGAGAACCTCGGCACGATCGCCAGTTCAAAAACAAATTATCTGGGCCTACCCTCGTCTTATAAGCCCCATTTCTTTTCCTTAAACTCTTTGGGCCTCTTGAGAGAGTGTAAGACCCATCCCTTTGTACAGAAAACCGTTTTGGGCCTCAGTCACTTGTATAAGTCCCTGTACAAATTCAAAACAATAGTACAATCACTGATAAAACCCTGGGCCTCTCCTTGAGCTGTAAGCCCCAACAACCTTTTCAAAGCACTTTCTCCTTTGATTTTGAATATAATATTGTTATCAAAGCTTTCTTTGTTGAACAACTAACCAAAGCAGCATGAAAGCTCTACAACCGAGTAAGTGTTTACCCGTTTTCTTTATTCGCTTTCATATATATATATATATATATATATATATATATAACTGTATTGTGGGGCTGCTCACTGTAAGTCTTCTTTCACAAACTTTTATAGACTCGTCATATATCAATTGTGTAAAACTAGTATAGTAATTTAGATTTTTCCCCGGCAACTACTTCTAGCACTAGGTAAAGCCCTGTTGGTCACTCTTAAATACAAACAAAACTAGATCCCCATAGGATTACCAGACACAGTCTTCCCTCCCCTTGGGGTTAAACAATATGGAGACGTGAAAGGCAGCATTCTCGGTGAACCCTTTCTTAGACTGTCACTTTTTAGAAATTGTCCAAGAAACACTACTCCCCAGAGATGATCTTTTTTACGTGAATGGCATCTCTTGAGTTTCTTCTAAATTCTCGGACTTTCCTGGCTTGATCTATTCTCGGTGAATGGAATGTCTTGAACTTCTCGGGGTTTGGGGACCCACAGGCTTCTTAAAAGCATCCCCGCCTCCTCTTGGGCGTTGTGCAAGGACCCTTCGGCTTCTTAAAAGCTCTCATGCCTCCTCTTGGGCTTAGTACAAGGACCCAAAGACCTCTACATGTATAAGAACAGAACCTAGTCATCAATTTGCTAGAGTTGTCTTTCTGAGTCAAGTGTCAGACCAGTTAATGGGTTGACCTTCATCCCTTAACATATCGGCCTTCTCTTGGGCATCATACAAAGATCATTTACTACCTGAGAACCGATTTCTCAAAACACCAGTAGACTTGGACAGTCTCAATACCCTTTGGATTTCCGTTTCCTTAAAGAACAGGAAATAACTCTGATCCTCTGATCAATCCCAAAGCACAATAATACCTTTAATCGTTCCCTTCATAAGAACTGATTTTCTCTTTTATCCAACATACTGGACATGTCACTAAACTGAAACAGTCACCAGCACTTTAGCCTCCTCTTGGGCTTTGTACAAATGTTTCTCCCTAGCGGAGCTAACCTTTTCACACTCTCTTGTTGAGTATAAAAGACTCTCTTGTTGGGTCAAACCTGTTCATCCTCCATCTCGGGCTTCGTACGAGATACAAAAACACTCTCTTGTTGAGTATAAAAGACTCTCTTGTTGAGTCAATTCCCTATCAGCCTCCATCTCGGGCTTCGTACGAGATACAAAATCACTCTCTTGTTGAGTATAAAAGCACTATCTTGTTGAGTCAAACCCCTTTTAGCCTCCATCTCGGGCTTCATACCAGATAAAAATCACTCTCTTGTTGAGTATAAAAGACCCTCTTGTTAAGTCACCCCCTTTAGCCCCCGTCTTGGGCTTCCTAAAAGACACACAAAATCACTATCTTGTTGAGTCAGACACATAAAAGCACTCTCTTGTTGAGTCAATCCCTTTTAGCCTCTCTCCCGGGCTTCGTACGAGACACATAAAAACACCCTCTTGCTGGGTCAATAGCCTCCTCTTAGGCTTTATATAAAGAAAACCCCGGTTGAGTCAATCAACCTTTTAGCATCAAAATATGTGCCTTGCTCACAATATACAAACATCAACAACTCCTTTTCCTTCATCTAATTGCTGTAAGCGACAAGCCTCTGGATTATTTACATCCACGCCACTGTCCCTCTTTTAGCATGAGAAATTCCTAAGGAAAGATTGCATTGCTCTAGACCGAGTTAAAGTCTTCTCCTTCAAGTTAAAATCCCCTATAAAGGAAATTATGGCATTGCTGGATTCACATATCCCAGTTGAAGTAATTCTCCTTTATAATCAGTCACCCAACAGTTGTGACAAACAGACCAAATATCCCCCTTTAGAGATGACAAATTCTCTCTAAAGTCAAAACCCTTCAGCTTCACATCTTGGGCTTTGAACAAGATACAAACCACATTTAGCTTCACGTCTTGGGCTTTGAACAAGACACCAAAACAACCTTTTTCCTCCCATCGAATAGGAGGAACTAATATCGCTCTGATTTCCCTGTTTCGTTAAACGAGAATACGTAGGCATAAGATTGAAAAAAGCTTAGCGAGCATACGAATCAAAAACCCAAAATCCCATACCATCATACATCAATTGAAAAGCATCAGTCCTAACACCCTACCAATAGCCTAGACACTGTTCTTAACAAAATAACCTAAGAGAGACCCACAATCTTAATAGCATCTGTAAACCAACAGTCATCTGTTTAAACTCAGTTTCCAAGCAAGGTTAATTGGAGACATCTATTTCCCTTCCTTCATCAGCTTCAATAGGATAAAAAATGAATCGAAGTGTAGTACCCCAAAGCGATAGTGTTTCGCAACCACGCAAAATTTCGCTCTACAGACACAACCAACTTATCGCAAAATTTGGGTTTCTCTCCTCACAATGAGGAGGGGGAGTGGTACTTTCTGATTTCTTATTTATCCCGTGAAGCTGGAAGGGAAAGGGAAGCTATCTAAAACTAATCTTGCACGCGAATGTTTAACTGAACAAACGCTTAAAGAGATTCAGGGAGTTCGGGGTCAGGTTATACAATGGGGAGTTGTCAATTACCCATCCTATATGTGGTTATCCACAGGTTGTTAGTTTTAGGTTCTGCTTTGTACTTGATGGTGTTTATCTGTTGATGGGTTGGGAAAGTTTCTTTTTTGGGAGATATGAGAGAGAGTTTTTGATGATTTTGATGAGGTACTGGACCTCAGTTTTTGATTGGTATGAAGGTACTAGACCTAGAGTTTTTGATTGGTATGCTCACTAAGATTTTGTAATCTTATGCCTACGTATTCCCGTTTAAAGAAACAGGGAAATCAGAGCAATCGTAGTTCCTCCTATTCTATGGGAGGAAAAAGATGTTTGGTGTCTTGCTTAAAGCCCAAGATTGAAAGTAAATGTTATTATTTGTGTCTTGTTCAAAGCCCAAGATTGAAGCTAAAAGGTTTGACTGAGAGAGAATTTGTCATCTCTAAAGGGAGACATCTCGTCTGTTTATCACAACTATTGGGTGACTGTTTATAAATGAGGATTACTTTAACTGGGATATGAGAATCTAGCAATGCCATAATTTCCTTTATAGGGGATTTGTCCTGAAGGAGAAAACTTTAACTCAGTATAGAGCAATGTCATTTTTCCCTAGGAGTCTTTCATGCTAAGAGAGGGACAGTGGCGTGGATGTAAATAATCTAGAGGCTTGCCGCTTACAACAATTAGATGAAAGAGGAAGTTTACCAGGATAAGAGATAGATGACAGAATGGATATTTGAATCAACAAGTGTGCCACTTACAGCGGTTATCTGGGATTAGGGTTTGTTTTGAATGTCTGTTTTGATGTGCGATAACACAGAGAAATGTCTTACTAGGGAGAGATTTTGACTTTATCTGAGGGGATGTTGGTTTTGTGTGCCTTGATCAAACCCCAAGATTGAAGCTAAAAGGTTGATTGACTCCACTAGGGAAATCCTTATGCAAAGCCTAAGAGGAGGCTGGAGAAGGGCTGACTCAACAAGAGAGTGTTTATCTTCCGTGTACAAAGCCCAAGATTAAGGCTAAAAAGAGACTGACTCTTTGGGGATATCATTATATAAAGCCTAAGAGGAGGCTAAAAGTTTGACTTTTCCGAGGAAAATATTTTGTTTGTCTTGTATAAAGCCCAAGATTGAGGCTAAAAGGGATTTTGACTCTGCTGAGGAGGGTTTGTATGTGTCTTGTACAAAGCCCAAGATTGAGGCTGAAAAGAAGACAGACTCTGTGGGAAAGAAATCTTTATCTGTCTTGTACAAAGCCCAAGATTGAGGCAAAAATGAGACTTTACTGACTCGGCTGAGGATATTTTAGGTTTCTTGTACAAATCCCAAGATTGAGGTTGAAAAGAAATTTGACTCTGCTGGAGAGTATTATCTGTCTTGTACAAAGCCCAAGATTGAGGCTGAAAAGAGGATCGACACTGCTTAGGGATATTATTTCTCAAAGCCTAAAAGAATGCTGGAAGGAATTGACTCCGCTGGGGAAGATATTTATCCAGAGCTTAAGAGAAGGTTACAAAGATTTTGAATTTGTTGTAGAAAGCTTATATATGTCTTGTACGAAGCTCAAGATTGAGGTTGAAATGTTAATGATTGACTCAACTAGAGAGTGTTTTTATCTGTCTCATACAAAGCCCGAGATTGAGGCTGAAAGGGTTGACTCAACAAGATAGTGTTGTTGTTTTATACTATTGACTCAACAAGAGAGTGTGGAAAGGTGATTGACTCAACAAGAGAGTATGAAAAGGTTAGCTCAGTTATGGAAAATCATTATACAAATCCCAAGAGGAGGCTGACTTTGCTAGGGAAGAACAAAGAAAGAAATCATTATACAAAGCCTAAAAGGAGGCCGAATATGCTGAGGAAAGGAAAGATTATTATACAAAGCCTAAGAGGAGGCTGACTTCTACTGAAGATTATTGAGATCCAGAGGTAGGTCCAAATGGGGAATCAACTCTTGCTCAGGGTTTACAGAAAAGTTGAGATATCAGATGCCTTGAGGTTCTGATTTATGATAGTGTTATATTGATAATAAATTGACCCTGGCTAGGGAATTTTTAGGAGAAAGACTAGGTTTTAAAACCCATGGGTTTTAACTCAACTAGAGATTGATTAAATGACCAGGGTTTTTCATGTGTTGGCAAGGAACTTGAGAATGTCTTTGAGACTCAAGAGGGGATTAGACTGTCCAAGTCTACTGGTATGGAAGTGTTTATCCTTGTATGATGCCCAAGAGGAGGCGTGTGCTTTAAGGGATAAGTATCAACCCTTTAGATTGGTCTGAGGTTTTGACTCTGGAAAGACTGCTATAGCAAAGGATGACTAAGTTTTGTCTTATACCTTTAAGAGGTCTTCAAGCTCCTTGTATTAAGCCCAAGAGAAGGCATGATAACTTCTAAGAAGCCGGAGGGTCCTTGTACAAAGCCCAAGAGGAGGCGGGGATGCTTTTAGGAAGCCTGTGGGTCCCAAACCTAAGAAGAGTTCAAGAAAAGTTTCACCGAGAATAATCTTTTCCTTAATGAACAGTTCTAGGGTTTAAAGAAATTCAAGAGAGGTTTCACCGAGAATTAATCCTCTCTGGGGAAATGAGTTTCTTTGACAATTTCTAATAGTGACAGTCTGAGAAAAGTTTCACCGGGAATAATGTCTTTCTCTTTATTCCATATTGTTTAAGCCCAAGAGAAGGCAAGACTGTATCTGGAAATCCTATGGGGATCTAGTTTTGACTGTATTAAAGAGTGACCAACTGTCTTTACCTAGTTTTAGGCCTAGTTGCCGGGGAAAACTCTAAGCAGATATACAAGTATATATACAGTTGATATATGACAAGTATTTAAAAGGATATGAAAGAAGGACTTACAGGTGAGCAAGCTTCCAGCAATACAATTATATATATATATATATATATATATATATGAAAGCAAGTAAATGAAAGCTGATAAAACTTACAGGCGAGCAAGCTTCCATTGTAACAGCTGTATGGTTAGTTATTCAAGAAATTAAAGAAATTTTTGACAAAAACTATGAGTTTAAACCTAAATCAAAAGGGAAAGTTGTTTTTGAAAAGATTGTTGGGGCTTATACTCGAGGAGAGGCCCGGATGAAAAACAGTAATCGTACCGTTGTTTTGTAGACTGTACTGGGGCTTATACAATGACTGAGGCCCAAAGAGGTTTTTTGTACAGAGGGATGGGTCTTACAACTCAAGGAGAGGCCCAAAGGTTTGAAAAAGAAAAGAAATGGGACTTACAACACAAGGGTAGGCCCAGATGAAAATGTTTTGAAAAGCGACGATCGCTGAGATTTTGAAAACACAGTGGGACTTATACAATGACTGGGGCCCAAAAGGGTTTTGGTTAAAAAGGGATTGGGTCTTACACTCTAATAGAGGCCCAAAGTTTATTTTATATACAAGTGATGGGGCTTACAACACAAGGAGAGGCCAAAGTGATTTTTGTTTAAAAGGCGACGACCGCGCCGAGATTTTAAAATCACAGTGGGACTTATACAATGATTGAGGCCCAATTTTATTTATGTACATGGAATGGGTCTTACACTCTATTAGAGGCCCAAAATTGTTTCGAAAAGATTTGTTAGGGTGATAGTGATCAAAACCCTAATTTGATTAAAAATGGAATTAATTTTGATTAAAAATTAATGAAAATTATTGAAACATGTGAAAAAATAAATTGTGATCTTGAATCAATGTTTCAAAAATCATGTTTTTATCCATAGAATGATTAAAAATCATTTAAGTTTGGAAAATCAAGAGGAATAAATATTTTAAATGTTAAAAATAAATAAAAAATTATTTCTTTGCAAAAATATCAAATATATGAAATAAATAATATTTTTGGGAAATTTTTGTAAAATAAAATATCTTAACCTTTTTGTGAATTTTGAAAAAAATAATCAACTCAAAATCATTAAAATTCAGAGAGAAGTTAATTTTTGAATCAATTAAATAAAATAGCAAAATTCAAATATTCAAATTTTCAAAAAAAGACGCCAAGAACACGCGTGTGTTCTGATTTTTGCAGATTTTCAAAATCAATGATTTATCACTGATTACTTGATGAAATCATATGATCCAAATATCAAACTTGCTCGTTATTGACTCATGATCATGACTATGGCATTTAATTTCATTTATTTTTTAGTGTGGAATGAGATAATCGTGATGAACACAAATGAACCCTAATTTGTACAAACCAATATGAAATTCCATACACGATTGATTCATGGCAATTGATTGAGGGTTATTACTCTATAGACATTCAGAAACAAGATGGTAACTCAAAAATTCATTTATGATGCATGGATCATGGGGTTTGAGAGAGCCAGGATTACCTCTTGCAGCTGATGATCGAGTTCTGATTTGGAGGTGTTGTAAGTTGGTTCCAATGGTCTGGACAACTTCCTTAGGTGCCAAGGGATGTGTTGAATGCTTGGAGTGATTTGAAATGGGCTGGAACTTAAGATGGTACATCAATTGCAACTCTGTTAAGAACTTGAGCAGTTGGCTGGTGATTTTGTTAAATTGATGTTCCAGATGTTATGTAAGAGTTTGGATCACTTCTATATGTTATATATGAGGTGTGTAATCCATTGGTTTGGTTGGAATCACTCTCAAATGCAAAACCCGATAGTGACTTGCAAAAGATGGTGTTTTTGGAGTGAAAGTTGGGATTTTGAGAAAGGCATCTGTTTAGGACCTTTGGTGTACTCAAACTGAGCATAAATGAGCTCTATTTATAGTATAGCAAGATTGTTTTGCAAGCAATAGTGAATGGCAACTGCAGCAGGTCTGTTGCACATCGTGGATCAAATGGAATCTCAAGTCTCCTCTAGCCATTGACTTGAAGTTAGAGCACATGCCTATGGTCTTTTGGTTCAAAGATAAGGCTTAACTCATTCAGTTAAACTTGCCTCAGTTCATGTCACCTTGATGCATCCATTGAATGCATTGAAACAAAATTGGAGTCTTGGCACTTTTTAGCTCTTTTAGTTTTGGCATGGCTATATGTAGATCCTTAAACTTGGGAGGCTTGGGGATTAGATCATTATCCTTTTGTTTTATCCTCAGATGTGTCCAAATGGATGACAAGGCTTGGAGTTTCTCAATTTTGTCAAATAGAGCAAAACACCAAATTTTGCCTTGCCTAGGACAGCTGGAAATGGTGATTTTGAGGGATTCATATCTCCCTGCTCAAGTTGAGTTATAAGAGGCTCTTGTGCTTTTTAGAAAGCCCTCATATGATACAAAACATGTGTGATCATAGTTTGTTTTGAAACTATTTGGATCCAACTGAAAAAACCTCATGAACATTGAGGTTCAAGGCATGTAACTTAGGCAGATTTTCACTAAGTGTTGGAAAAAGTGTCATTTTCATGTTTTTGTCATTTTGATCCCTGCATAACTTAAAATCCATAAAGAATTGGAGTTGGAGGTAGTTGAAGCTTTTGTAGAGTGTAGCAAGACATACAAATCCAGCTTTGGATCACGCTAAATCGTTGCTTGGATCTCAAGTTATGGTCCTTGGAAGTTGTTACCAAAACTACTTTTATTCCATAACTTAGAAAAATTTTGGTTTCTCAAGGTTTCCCCTTTTGCAAGAAACCTAACTTTTCTTGATTTTTCTTGATGGATGATGATCAATATCATACATTAACATTGTTTTTTACTTAGGGGAACCATATTTGTGAAAAATTCCAAAAAGTCAAACTTGATTTTGTGCACAGTTGAATGAAATCCAAACTGTACGATCCTTTGTGAAATCAAGTTCTTGACCTAAATTAAACCTAATGGATGGACTCCATAGGTGTTATAGGGTGTATTGAATCTTGTCCCAATGTTTGGGAGCGTGTCTTGGTCAAAAGTCAAAGATACAGTTGACTTTTTCTTCAAAACCCTAATTGTGGTCCTGGTGAGATTGAAACTTGTGAACCAAGCTTTTTGGGTCAATCCATTGTTGCAAATGGATCAATGTAGTGTATTGGAGGCCCTCAAATCACGTCTTGAGGTCTTGGCTCATGCTTTGTCCCAAAAGTCAACTTAGGGGTGAATTAGGTCAAGAAACCCTAAATTCCTGATTTTTGGTAAATGCATCCCCTGAGGTTAAATTGACTTAATTATTGGGTCCATGTGGTCCCTTGGAGTATTTTGGGTTGTGCTTTGAAGCATTGGCTCATGCCTAGATGAAAATTTCATCTGGAGGCCTCAGTCGACCAAAACCCTAATTTGATGACACTGGCGATCTTGAGGCTTGATCCACTTGGAAAGTTGCAACTTTGTGCTTGATTCTTGGTGTGGGAGTCTTCTTGATCCTTTTTAGATGCTTGAGAGGTTAGACAAGTTGAAGATCATGTCATTTCTTGATTGATCCTTTGTCTAAGTGCTCTGAGAGGGCTAAAAACCCTAATTCTGGATTGTGGTGAATGCTCAACCATCTTTGAGGAGATTGATGAGGCATGAAAGTACATACATATAATGATGATGATTTGCACAATGATGGGAAATCTTGGTGGTCAAAATTTCGGGTATGACATCATGTCGTGAAACTGAGTAGTCATGGCTCTTTGATAGGTTGCCCTGCGTTCTTCAAACCGAACGACATTACCTTGTAACAAAAGGTACCCCATGGGGTGATGAATAAAGTTTTATCCATGTCTTCCGGCGCCATTTTGATTTAATTATAGCCCGAGAATCCATCCATGAAGGAGAAGACTTTGAACTTTGTTGTACTGTCTACCAGCATGTCTATGTGCGGTAAGGGAAAGTCATCCTTTGGACTGGCTTTGTTCAGATCCCTGTAGTCTACACACATTCTGACTTTTCCGCCCTTTTCCAGAACTGGCACTATGTTGGCCAACCATTGAGGATATTCTGAGGTGGCGAGGAAACCCACGTCAATCTGTTTCTGTACTTCCTCCTTAATTTTGATATCCATATCCTGCTGAGTCCGTCTCAGCCTTTGTTTCACTGGAGGACATTCTAATTTCAACGGTAAATGATGTTCCACGATGCTGGTAACCAACCCTGTCATGTCCTGGTAGGACCAAGCAAACACATCTGGAAACTCTTTGAGAAGTTTTATCAAGCTTTCTTTGAAAATCGTACTGAGCAGTGCTCCAATCTTGACTTCTTTCCTCGCTTCTTCTGAATTCAAGTTGACCATTTCCAATGGCTCTTTGTGAGGTTCAATGGACTTTTCCTCTTGTCTGATTAATCGGGAGATGTCTTCTGGAATTTCTTCGTCTTCTTCTTCTTCAGCTTCAAATACCGGGAATTCAAAGTTGGGAGAAGGCATTGGATCGTATGTTTCAATGGGGTTTAAAACAAGCAATCAGCATGACGTGATGATTTGTTTTTTAGAAGAGATAGAGAGAAATGCAAGAGTGTGTGCAGTGTATTTTCTGAAAAATGCTTGTTTTTATTTTAAGTTGTTTTAGGATTACCATTTTCTGAAAAGCGAAAAGTGAAAACAACAATAACTGCGGAAATTACAAAATCACGTTATTTATTTATGATTTGGCCGATTCTTGAAACTATAGCCTTATAAAACAAAACTCTGTCGCTTTGGGCGAAGAGAAGAGGGACATTTACAGAAAAGTGAGCCCTATAAAAACATCAGTTTCATCTGGGCAGGGTGAAAGGTAAAGACGGCAATTACTTAGACTTATGGACGACTTTCGGGACATCGACAACAACCCATTGGCGACGAACTCCTCGAAGAATCACAAAGTCTGGTACCTCTTTCTTAATTTGTCCTCAGAAATGATGCTGATTTCTGGCTGAGCAGGATCGTTGGAGTCTTCCTCCCATGCAGAGTTGTTGTAAACGAACTCTTCTGTTGTATCTTCCTTAGTGTTTTCACTCTCGAGAGGATCTCCCCATCTAGCCATCTAGTTAGCTAGATGTCCTCGTACCTGATGCGAGAGCTTTCAAGAGCGGTGTACTTGACCAAGAAGTCGTACTTGCCACTCGGCTGTCCTAAAGTGTCCGATACTTCTGTGGGACTGGAGGAGTCATCTTTCTCGATGACGTTGACCTCGGGAAAGGCATAGTTAATGAACTCTTGTTCTGCAATATTTGCAGATTCATCATTGTGCTGGATATTTTCTGAATGTCCTGAGTAATGATCCCATGGCTTGGTGGGGACGCAGGTATTCTTTTCAATGATGCTCGGCTGATAAGCATCGTTTGGCTGACTCTTTTGCCCCAAGTCTTCTGTGTACGGCTTCCAGATAGGCAAGTCATCCAAGGGGTCATAATAGTCATAGTCGAAGTGGTCTTTCATTATATCGTTTTCTAATGAGTTAGGCGGAGCACGGAATCCCTCGGGATCACAATCTCCGTACATCATCTTGACGTCTGATCTTGGTATATATCTCAGACTCTACGTGGGAAAGCAAAATGGCGTATGTGCCTCTCCTTGAGACATATAACTTTCCTCGTTGAGATAGGACTTCCACTCTTCATCTGTATCGGAGGAGACACCCTCATTGATGATGTGTACTTCTTGAGACACTGGGTGGAAGAAGCCTCCACTATGGAAGAAGTCCAGAATGGGATGAAAACTTTCATCTTTCTTGGTAGTCTGGGCACAGGCTGAGGAGAAACCAAGACCTTTCTTTGTCTTGTTATCAATAGGAATTACAAGTTGTCCCTATCCTTTTACGTCGTTACCCTTGATCACTTTGAGAGCTTCTTTGTATGAGGAAATCGACGTCCCTCTCTCTGATCGATTCTCATTGCTCACCGAGAGTGCTTGAAACTGGGTTCCAACGACCTCCTCGGGTTTTACACAGGAGAATGATGATAAGTTGCTCACTATTAAGGCCTGTTCTCCGTATACTGTGACTAACTTGTCATTCTTGAAAAACTTCAGCTTCTGGTGAAGTGTCGAAGTGACTGCCCCAGCCTCGTGTAACCAAGGTCTTCCTAATAAACAGTTGTATGATGCCTGGATATCCATGACCTAGAAAGTGACTTGGAAAGTGTGAGGACCAATGGTTATGGGAAGATTAACTTCGCCGATAACTATTTTTCTGGATCCGTCAAAGGCTTTGATGATGATCTCACTGCCTCTCATCGGGGCTTCTTGAAATGATTGTCGCATCAGAGTTAATTTTGGCATCACATTCAGAGTTGATCTTGTGTCTACCAGTACGTTGGCTAGAGCATCGTCCTGGTAGTTGACAGTAATATTAAGCGCCATATTGTGATTTTTGCCTTCTTCTGGCACTTCTTCATTAATGAATCCTAAGTTGTTGCAGGAAGTATTGTTGGAAATAATGCTGTCAAACTGTTTTATCGTCACATCTTGTCCCACAAAGGCTTGCTCTAAGACTTTCTATAAAGCTTCCCTGTGAGCTTCAGAACTAAGCAGGAGAGATAACACAGAGATTCTAGATGGAGTTTGCAACAGTTGGTCTACAATGTTGTTCTCACTTTTTTGGATGAGCTTCAGTATCTCATCGCTGTTCTTTACCAGTTCTAGATTACAGGATTGCCCGACTGGTTGATTTGGAACTTCTGTTTGAGGTTCCTTTTCCTTGGTGGGTGCTCCAACTTCTCTGTTGAAGATCCGGCCACTCCGTGTTACTCGACTAATATCAGCAATGTTTACAATGGAGGATAATGGAGTTTCCTTTCCATTTTCGATTGTTGTTGCACCGTACTTGTAAGGGATAGCCTTATCGGGTGTGTATGGTATTGGTCCCGACAGATAGATAACCACAGGAGCCTTTTGATTTTTCTGACCATCGTAGCCGGCCTCAATTGGTTCGAGGTTGAGAATCTTTCTACTATCAAGAGGAACTCTTGATTCATGGAGTAGAGGGATTATGGTGCATATGTCTTTGGCCATTTCGTGATTGGAGATAATGACAACGTCTTTGCCTTGATCAGGAAAATAATCTTGTATCACGTTGATCGAACCAGAACTTGAACATGGTCGAATCTCTTTCCGGTCCAACTGATTTTGAAGAGCTGACCGTACAAGATAACATCCCTGGATGTTCTATGAGCAAACTCTACAGCACTCATAATTATGTGGTGGCATCCGGCCACGTCCGCTTTGTATGCAGTGTAACTTTACTAGTTTTGTTTCCATCGAGCGGACATCCTGACTTTGATGCCTATCAGGATTCTCGTCAGTCATACTGATCTATTGTGTAGCTTCATCCAAGTATATTGGAAGCCACCAGTGGTCCAACAAGTGTTGAAGTGTTCTTTGGACAAGTGCACATCCTTGGTCGTCCTCACGACATTCTTCACAGTTTTGATAATCATGTGAAGCAAGAAAGCCAAGTCTGACTTGCTTAGCATGTAGTTCTACCAGACTGGTATTCATCAAGCATATGTCAAAGATCTGAACCATATTGACCTGATGGTTATTTTTCTCACGGTAGTCTTGGATCCATCCGAGATTCATCTGACGTTGAAGTGCCTCTTGTACAAAAGAGCATCCTTGATTGCATGTTGAGCAGATCTGACAAGTATTGTAATTGTGTCGTGGCAGATTATGATGTTGACTTTGCCTTGAGTGCATTGTCACCCAATTGACGTTCATCGCAAGAATGTTGTAGTTCTGAACAATGTTGGGATGTGCATGGGCCATGTTGACTTCCCGGATTTGGTGGTCCTGATCCAACCCAGATCCATCTGTTCTTGTAGAGCTGATCTGACTATGGAACATCCTTGATTATTCTTTGAACAGATATTAAACTGGTGATAATTCTAAGACAGTACATGACCGTATCCGCTTTGTCTACAATGCATCCTGACCAGATTGGTTCCTAATAGGAGTACATCGTGAATTTGATAACTGCAGCTAAATTCTTCTTCGGTTAAATTTACTGCAGTCTTCTCATGTTGAGGAAACGGGTTCGTCTGAACATTTGGATTGGTATCTTTGAAAGATAAGATCTCGTTCCTGACAAGCTTCTGCACATCGGACTTGAAACTGATACAGTTCTCAATGTTGTGCCCCGGTCCTCCTTGATGGTAAGGGCAAGTTTGATCTGCTTTGAACCAAAAAGGCGAATTTTCCGGTACTGTAAGAGGAGACCTGCTTTGGACGTGTCCCTTGACCAGTAATAGTGGAGGAGAGGTTACAAAGAGAGGGGGGAAAACTTGTTAAAAAGAAAAGAGGACCCTTTTGTTTTCTGGGGGGGATTTTCGATTCATCCTCTTCGTGACCGTCTTCACAAACCTTGCGCTCTATTCTCTTCACAACACAACCCAACACCTCCACTTTCTTCTCCGCAAAAACCGAACCACTCAACACATACTTTCCACATCTTTTCCTTTCAAAACCTCCATTGGGAACACCTCTTCAACCGTCGTGACCCTTCCATCGTCGCCCCTCATTCACCCTACAACAACCCCAAATCACCCCAAAATCAACTTCAACCACAATCATCTCAGAATCCAGAATAGAAATTAGAAAGGGAAGAAGCAGAAATTAAGAGCGGATGAAACGAAGTAACACGATCGAACCTGAAACCATAATCGCGAGCGAGCGAAACACGAGACGAAAGGTTGAATCCGTTTGATTTCTTGCTTTCAATTCGTTGTGTGGCGCGATGATGAGTGAAAAAACCTCTGAGCGAATCAATTTTATGCTGCTGATGTTGTTTTGGATTTTGCTTCGAACCGTGTTTTGACTACTGTTTCGTTTTATTTTCCATTTAGAAATAGGTATGTTGTTGCTGCGACTTACATTTCCAATTTGTTTTTGCGTAAACCGTGTGAATGGCTGTGTGTTTGCATTCTAGGGTTTTCAAAACCCTTTTTCTTGTCAGCTGAACTGGGCCTGGGTCGGATCCGACCCGGACGGTTTTTAAGTGCGGCTCATCGCCTCTTTGGAGGCTTTTATAGCTCTTGCCACCCCAGTTCATTACTAGACACCCTTCTTATTTTATTTTCCTTTCTCTAGTATTTATATTAATTATATTGTTATTTTTCTTGTTAATATTCTTGATATATTTTGTTAATACTATTTTGAAAATATTTTAGTAATAATTTTGTTATTTGTTTTTGGTTAATCTTTGTTAATATCATTTTGTTAAAAAAAGAAATTTCTAGTTAATATTTTTTTTAGATTTTTTGCTAATGATCTTTAAATATTATTTTGTTTTCTCATTATTATTATTATTATTATTGGTTATCATTTTGTCTAGATTTATCTTTTCATTTCTACCTTGATTTTCATTTCGATTTGTATTTTGGGTTTTTGGGCCGATGATATGAAAAAATCTTGATTAAGTTGATTTATTGAAATCGATTCAAAATCTTGATTTATATGAGGCCACCTTTTTTTGTATCGGTCAATGAAATTCAAAAAAATCATAGCTTATCGATCTAAGATTAAAGATCTTGATTAAGACGAGACCGATTTTATTTTCACTTTTACTTTTCATTTTTTATGGGTCGATGAACATCTAAAACCAAATTTTATCGGTTAAGATGAGACTGTTCTTCGATTTCGATTTTATTTCACATTTTACTTTGCACTATATTCTTTTCATTTCCGATCAATGAAGGTCTTAAACATCATGGAACCCTTTTTTAGAGTTCTTGATTAAGACGAGGTCGTCACCCTTTATTTCCCGATTCACCCGATTAATCATTATCTTGTTATAGTTTTATTCATACTATTCATATTGTCCATACCATATTCATATTCATGTTTATCGAACAATTTTCTTTGTTCATACACTTAATCTAAATACACTAAATTGGAGCCTTTTATTGCATGTCACCTTTTTTTTCAATCAAACTTTCGAAAGGAGGAGATTCTTGGAATCTAGCATTCCTTGGGTCTTCGAATGGATGGCTCTCGAGGCATGTTCCTTGGGTTGTCATTCATTCAATCTTTCGACCTTTTCAACTAAACCATTTCCAAACGAGTCCTCGATTCGCCATCGAGCCCAATCGTAAGTCGAGCGGCTTTTGCCTCGCCATCAAACGCACACTTGCACATCTTGAGGTTTCGTTACTAGGAGCACCCCTAGGGACTAGTATCGATCCTCACTTCTTTTCGTAACCAATCCGATTCAACCTATTTCAAACACTTTCTTAATCAACTAACGAAAGGAGGAGATTTTTGGAGTCTAGCATTCCTTGGATCTTCGAATGAATGGCCCTTGAGGCACGCCCTTGGGTTGTTGTTCATTCAACCTTTCGTCTTAAAACACTTAATCATTATCAAATAATTTCATAATCAATAGAATAAAAAAGGTGTCGTTGAGATTTAACATCTCAGTAACGCCCCAATTAATTGATTGCGAGGCCGACGTCTCGTTTATCGAATATTCGTCATTCTTCCTCTAAAATACTTAACAAACCAAACACTTCCCACGCAACCGAAACCCTAATACACTTAATCCACAACTCAAACACCTTTCCTAAAGAACATTGTTTAAGTCATTCTTTCGCGCATATGAACTCGTGCTTCAGCCTCCCCTAGCGAGCATACGAGCCAATGTTTAGTAGTTATATTGCAACCTAAACTCTCGTTCGCCTAAAACACGTCTAAATCAAACATTTTTCTCAATCAAATCTCTAATACACTTAATTCGTACTCAAACAAATTTCACAAAAAGAACATTATTTAGTCCATTCTTTCGTGCATATGAACTAGTGCTTCAGCCTCCCTTGACGAGCAGACAAGCCAATGTTTAGCAGTTAGAATGCGAATTAAACACTCGTTCATTTAAAAAGCACGAACTAACAAACCGTAGTCCCACGAACTACGAATGCTCTGACTTTCCCATTGCATGAGGGAATACGTAGGCACAAGGATCTTCATCCTTGGCGAGCACAAAAATAAAAAACCGCCCATTTTCCCTTTAGAAAACAATATCTACCTTAGAAGAAAACAAACAAACCAAGCTAACCTTTCTCTTGAATCGAATCAAGAGGTTCCCGTTGGGTACAACGGACGTAGAGGGTGCTAATACCTTCCCTCTTGCGTAACCGACTCCCGAACCCGAATTTGGTTGCGACGACCATTTTCTTATCCCTTAAAAGGTTTTATCGATATTTTCCTTTCACTCTTTTGGGATAAATAAAGTTCGGTGGCGACTGTGTTTCGAACAGTTTTTTCCGCGTCCATCGCGAGGATCGTATTTTTCGAGGTACGACAGATGGCGACTCTGCTGGGGAATCGCATTGCCCTATGCTAGAGAGAGTCAAGCCTAACTTGACTCGATTCGAGAGTGTTAGCTTCGCCTGTTTGATTTCTTCTTGTTTGTTTTCTCCTATTACTTCTTTATTTGCTTTACTACTCTCTCTTTATTATATGTTGTTTATCATATTTATCTGTTGGGTTCTGGGATGATATCACAAGTAAAGCTCTACTCCCGAGCTTTGGAAAAAGAAGAGGGAACACATAGTTTAGATTTTGGAAGTAATTAGTGTTAGTCCCCAAGGACTCGCTCCTTGTGTGCCTAGCATGAAAGCTTCCCCTAGAGTAGACCTTTTCGTAGATCTTGTCGTAACGCAGCTAGCTTGCCGCACGACTTGATTCATGAAGGGTCCGTGACTCTAGGAACCACTCTTAGAACCAGTTTCCATCTTGGTGGTCGTTAGTGTTATTCTCTGAGGACTCGCTTCTCGTGGGCCTAGCATGAAGACTACACTCAGGATAGACCTTTTTGTATCATGTCACAATGCAGCTAGCCTGTTGCATGGTGTTGATGCGATTAGTGTCCGGGACCCTGGGAACCATATCCATCAACATAAGAGCTATCCCGTGAGAGGGTTTATGGGTAAAGAATCTAGAACTATCCTTATAAAGCCTACCTGTTATGAGGGTTGGGAAGTTACTTGTGATATCCTGGATCTTGGATCTGCCTGCATTGCATTTGTTTGCATATCATTGCACTTGCATCTCATTTGCATGGCATACCCTTCCAACCAAAACTCATCTGATCTTCTGTCCATTTCCTTCCAGTTGATTTCCCGATGCTCATATAGAACCTGTGGTAGCCGCAAATAATTTAAAGCAAGTTCAAGTGGAGATAAGAGGAGCATAGACAATTTGAAAGTTGTGATGGCTATGTCAAAGGATAGTTTTCAACATATTGGGATGAAGGATTTTGACCCCCCATCAGGTTTTGCTGTGTCGACTAACCCACTTTATGATTGTCTACCGGGTGATCATCCTCCACGAGTGAACATCCCTGTTCAGTCTCAGATGATGTCGCTGATCGATTTCATGGAGAAAAGGTTTTGTGCCCTCGAAGAGAAGGTTCAAGCTATGAAAGCGCGCGATACTTTTGGGCTCGATGCTGTTGATATGTGCTTAGTGCCGGACCTGGTAATTCCTCCGAAGTTCGAAGTACCCAACTTTGAGAAGTACGCTGGTATCAGTTGTCCAAAGCGTCATTTGGTGATGTTCTTCCGAAAGATGACTTCTCATGTCCACGACAATAAGTTGATGATTTACGGTTTCCAAGACAGTTTAAGTGGTGCATCTTTTAATTGGTATATGGATTTAGAAAGAAGATGTATCCAATCATGGAAAGACTTATCCAACGCTTTCATAAAGCAATATGAGTACAATTTGGACATGGCTCCCAGTCGCATGCAGTTGCAAAGCCTAACTCAGAAGAGCGGTGAATCCATTAATGATTATGCACAGCGGTGGAGAGAGTTAGCGGCTAGGGTACAACCACCACTCTTGGACAAACAATTGATTGACATGTTCTTGGACAGTCTGCATGACACCTATCTTGAAAGGATGGCTGGAAGTTCATTCTCAAGCATCTCTGACCTTATAATAGTGGGAGAACGCATCGAGAGTTACCTCAAACCAAAACAAGTCCAAGACGTCTCGAGTAATCAAGCTGGTGAGACTGAATCCTTCAGCAATCCTCAAGAGGAAGAGGATAATGAAATTGATGCAGTCATAGAAAATGTTGAGTATTCTCAAGGTGCACCAGCAAGACTTTACGGCCCGTCAGCTTCTCGGCAGCTATCATTGTCAGTGCCATATCATCCTTATGGGCAACTTGTCAATCCTAGGGCGTCATGCCAGAAACCCATGATTTCTCCTCGTGCAAATCCACGAGCCTGTGGTCGAGGATATCAGAATCATCATCAGAATTAGCATAGGCCTCAAAATAATTTGGAAAGAAGGACTGCTCCTCTCCACCTAGTTTCTAGGGTACGTCCCCAATGCACATTGTGGATATCATTCTGGGTCCATGGGGCACTCAACTGAAGATTGCAATGATTTTCAAACCAAGGTGCAACAATTGATTGACAAGAAACACATATCCTTTCAAGAAGGGAACTTGGTTGTGCACGTCAGCTTCTCGCCCAAATGAGTTCCAAGACTTCAAGAGGCAGCTAGTGGTTTAAACAGGAAGACTTCCTCAGATGCTGACAATCATTGGATTGTTTTTATGATTCACATTTGTAATTTCTTTATGATTAAATGCTACCTGTTTTGAACATTGTTTATTTTGAATGGTAATATTAATGAAGTGATCATGCATTTTTTTGAACTAATCACGTCGCATTCGCTCATTTTTCTTCACTTATATCAAAAAGCAAAAAAATATATTCATCTATATACCTCTCTTCTTTTTTTTTTCTTTACCAAGTTGTTGTTTAGCAAGTATTGGAGGGAGGATGATGAAAACAAGATACCCATAATTGCTGATGATAGGCTTTCGTATGGAATCCCTCCAAGGATGTACAAGCATTGTTTGAAATCCCCAAACACTGGAGAGACAAGGAGTTAATACCTAGTAAACCAATTCGAGCCGAGAAGTAGTAGTTTCCTTCGGATATTTAAACCCTTACACTCAACCTGGGGCAGGGTAGTGTTCAGTTATCCTGATTGCGCACTCAGTTCACAAAAGCAAAATCCAAAAACATGATGGTTGTTCATCAATTACCCATGACTTGGCAGTCACAATCCTCGGACTAAAAAAAAAAGGGCCTGCTAAGTCGAACACCTCAAAAGGAGACTTAGGCAAAAATCAAGGCAATCCCGATGGACTCAAAAAGAAAAATCAGTCCATGCAAAAAATAGGGATCAAATAAAAAGCAAAAGAGGTCCTCAAATCCCCAGCAAAAACGAAATAAGGTCTAGTAGCCACCATGTCAAATTAAAGGGTCGCTGACATCATAACAAAAGCAAAATAAGGTGACTGCAATTTCAAGGAAATCTTGAATCCTCATCTTCACTATCGTACCGTCAAGCGTTCTTAGGAGACAGACATGTGCAGATTTAACTGAACGTAGGACTGAAGATCATCACGAAGAAAGGGTGGGTACAAAACTGATCTTGGGCCTAATATCCTTTGTTTCTATAACCGTGAACCAGACCATGTTATAACCCTCAAAAGACCTAATTGAGGCGAGGTTTATTCTGAAAGCATATTACAGCAAGGTTGCGTAAACTAACTCCTACAAATTTGCTAATCACTTGTTTTGGTGTCATATTCTTGCTATATCTTTCACACCAGCTAAATCAGCACCACGTTTGGACTAATGGTCCATCCGTCACACACTATCACATCATTCTAATAATGACTAATTTTCAAAACTTGCATGAGCATCGCATTAAAATTACCATTTGTGAACGAACAATTTTGACTGCAAGTCAGTACTTGGCATCAAGGAAATTCCAACATGGAGCAATCAAAGAGAGCTAAATCATTCAACAATGTTGGCTGGAATTGACAACACCTCATAACCCTATGGAACAGGGGCATCGACATCCAATGATTATGGAATCAGTCAGTTTAGAGCATGTCCCCAAAGCATTAGTTGATTATGGGGCAAATCATTCAGGAATCAGGTTGAACATGGTGAATCACCTCAAGACTCTACCAACCAGGGGCAAGCCACCCAGAGGTTCTTTTGATTAAAGGAAAACCCCTCCAATGTTCAATCAACACAAGTTAAGTCACTCAAAGGCTCATTCTGGGGCAAGCTACCTCAAGGGTACTTCGAAGCCAAATACTTCAAGAGTCAATCAATGAAGGAAGAATCCTTTCATGACTTGGAATTCTGAGGTAAGCCATCTCGAGATCATCTCATGGTACATATGCTTCCAACTTCCTTTCAAGGACAAATCCTTTCATGACTTGGAATTCTGAGGCAAGTCATCTCGAGTTCATCTCATGGTACATCTGCTTCTGAATTTTCCTTTCAAGGACAAATCCTTTCACGACTTGGAATTCAGGGGTAAGCCATCTCGAGTTCATCTCATGGTACAACTGCTTCCGAATTCCTTTCAAAGACGAAGCCTTTCACGATTTGGAATTCTGGGGCAAGCCATCTCGAGATCATCTAATGGTACAACTGCTTCCAATTTCCTATCAAGGGGAAATTCTTCATAGACCCAAACTGGGGCAAGATGAGCTACACAGGGGCAAATCTCTCCGTTGCTCAAGCGAACACCATCAAGTGACCGTTCAGTTCAAGACGAGTGTCGCGGAATCATGCTATCACCCCACAGATAACCTTTTACCTTCCTTCTGACAAGAGACCTTGCTGCAAAGGAACCTATCCATCTCTTATCCTCTAATGGGACATCCTTGGAAACCTTCATATCATTACATAAGTCACTCATATGCATTAGTCATGTCGCTTCGCTCATTGCGTAGACATGCGTATCATATCATTACTCAAGCATAACCTTCTAACAAGATTTGACGTCTCAAAGCCTGGTATCACAAGATTTGACACCAAAGTCCAACTTAGACTTGGCAATCCAAAGTCCAGTTCTCGCCTGGCAAATTATTTTAAAGCCCAGTTCTCGTCTGGCAAAACATTTTAAGGTCCAGTTCCCGTCTGGCAAACATTTTAAGGTCCAGTTCCCGTCTGGCAAACATTTTAAGGCCCAGTTCTCGTCTGGAAAATCATTAAAAGGTCCAGTTTCCGTCTGGTAAACATTTTAAGGCCCAGTTCTCGTCTGGCAAATCATTAAAAGGTCCAGTTCCCGTCTGGCAAACATTTTAAGGCCCAGTTCTCGTCTGGAAAATCTTTTAAGGCCCAGTTCTCGTCTGGCAAATCTTTTAAGGCCCAGTTCTCATTTGGAAAATCTTTTAAGGCCCAGTTTTCGTCTGGCGAATACCCTCTTCACACCAGTTCTCATATGGTAATCTATCCTCCAATCCAGTTTTAGTCTGGAAGTAATACCCAGAGTCCAGTCTTCATTGGCAACCACTAAGATTCCACCGTTGTTGGCATCCTCATAACACCAAAATAACCAAAGTCCAATTTTATTTGGCAATTTCCAAATCCAATCCCTGGTTATACCCTCGACAAGGAAACTTATCCCCAGCGCGCCCGATCATTTGCATCGTCATATGCATAGCATGCTAGCATAACATTACATAATCATATTGAGCATTATCATATCATATGTGCATTAGATTCCCCGGCAGTTGCATCTTAGCATGTGTTTCAGTGCATTTTGCAATGCATGGCATATTCATCCCCAGCAACATAGCATAACAGGATCCAGGATCAGTTCGCAAGCATCTTGGCCAGTCCTCCATCAAAGTCGGCAGTTTTCCTATGAAAAGAGGAGTTGATACCCCGCACGTGCTCTTGGAATTCTATTCCCCAGCAAGTCATTCTTCAGCCATGCAGTTGATAATGACAATCCCCAGCAGCTGTTGCAATTCTTACTCCCCAAGCAGAGGTTATCCCAGAAAGTTTCTTGTGAGTCTCCCCTGCAGAGCCAGCACATTTCCTCCGACAGGAATCTTGTTCAACTATTCTCCTAGAAAATTTGTTCAGAGATACTGCTTTGGTATCATCAAGGAACCTTAACGGATAAGGGACTGCTTCGACGATCCAGAGAATCGTCTGCCTTCAGAGATAATGCTTTGGTATCATCGAGGAACCTTAACGGATAAGGGACTGCTTCGACGACCCAGAGAATCGTCTGCCTTTCAGAGATACTGCTTTGGTATCACCGAGGAACCTTAACGGATAAGGGACTGCTTCGGCGACCCAGAGAATCGTCTGTCTTTCAGAGATACTGCTTTGGTATCATCAAGGAACCTTAACGGATAAGGGACTGCTTCGAAGACCCAGAGAATCGTCTGCCTTCAGAGATACTGCTTTGGTATCATCGAGGAACCTTAACAGATAAGGGACTGCTTCGACAATCCATAGAATCTTCTGCTTCCAAAGATACTGCTTTGGTATCATCGAGGAACCTTAACGAATAAGGGACTGCTTCGACGACCCATAGAATCGTCTGCCTTTCAGAGATACTGCTTTGGTATCATCGAGGAACCTTAATGGATAAGGGACTGCTTCAACGACCTAGAGAATCGTCTGCCTTCAGAGATACTATTTTGGTATCATCGGAGAACCTTAATGGATAAGGTGCTGCTTCGACCACCCAAAGGATCTCAAGTTATTTTGTTCAATTTGGACACCGCTGCCTCATTCTGTCATCTCTTACTCTACAACACTTTACCTTTGTGAGACAAATTTTTGGGACATTCTTATATCTAATTGACTTCTACCCTTAAAATAAATGCTTTGCAGCTGTTCATTTTCTCGGGTTCAAGACAATTAGATAGGGGCATCTGTCATACCCCAAATTTGTCCTACCTGTGTATACATGACCTCTGTACATCCTTTTTCTCTTCCAAACCATTTTCAATCCAAACTTTTAATCCATGTCTGCTTCAAGATTATTTATCCATATCGATAAAAATCCACTTCATTCTTAATGTCCATAAATACCCATTCTCCATTATTATCCATTTCCATTTTCATAAACCATAATCCATATTCAATTTCTACCATAAATCCATTATCCATTATCCATAATTCTCCATTTTTCTAAACCAAATCCTATTAACCATTTTTTCATATCCATTTTTTCTAACCAATTTCAATATCCATTCATTAACCAAATTCTCTTTTTCTAACCCAATTTCAAATTATTCAATCCATTTAATGTCCATATTATTTTTATTAATGCATTCTAATTGTTCATTGTTCTAATCACATTTCATTAATCCATAAACCATTTTTTCACTATCCATTTTCTAAATTCATTTTTATCCACATTTAAAAATAAAAAAAAACAAGTCAATTCTTGATCCATATCATCCATTCAATAAGGCCCATCTTCATTTTACAAATCCATTTCATTCCAATCAAAGCTTATTATTTCATTACAATAAAAGAAAATGCTACACAATGTTACAAAAGAAAAGAAAATGACAGCCATCACGCGGCCCACTTCCAAACCAAAACTACCAGCCAACACTGCCTCAAAATCTGCTGCTACATGCCAGACCAAACCATGCTACCTCAATGCTACAACTTGTAAAGCGACAAAACCTCTACACCCTGCAGCAACCGTACTACCCTCCAAAGACTAAAAAACCATACACTTCAAACCTGCTTTCTACAAAAACCTCCTGCTGATACCCTGCTCCCTGCATTAAAAGCCACAATACAAACTTGCAGTACAGCCAAAAAAACCAAACAATAATCCTGCTATACCACCAAGATGTACCAGACCTGCTATCACAATTTGAAACCAATACCAAAACCTGCAATATCAAGACAAAAATCTTGCTGCACGCCCTGCTACTTACCAGTCTCTGCTGCAAAAACCACAAGTTTTCAAAATTGAAACATAAATACTACAACCACAAACCAACAGCCTGCAGTTCTGCACCAAACAACCAACAACAACATAACCTGCCACATTACAGTGAAAACGACTCATCAAGCCAAGGCAATTTCTCAGCCAAAGAACAAATTGTTTAAAAAGAGGAGGAGAGGTTACAAAGAGAGGGGGAAAAACCTGTTAAAAAGAAAAGAGGACCCTTTTGTTTTCTGGGGGGGATTTTCGATTCATCCTCTTCGTGACCGTCTTCACAAACCTTGCGCTCTATTCTCTTCACAACACAACCCAACACCTCCACTTTCTTCTCCGCAAAAACCGAACCACTCAACACATACTTTCCACATCTTTTCCTTTCAAAACCTCCATTGGGAACACCTCTTCAGCCGTCGTGACCCTTCCATCGTGGCCCCTCATTCACCCTACAACAACCCCAAATCACCCCAAAATCAACTTCAACCACAATCATCTCAGAATCCAGAATAGAAATTAGAAAGGGAAGAAGCAGAGATTGAGAGCGGATGAAACGAAGTAACACGATCGAACCTGAAAGCAGAATCGCGAGCGAGCGAAACACGAGACGAAAGGTTGAATGCGTTTGATTTCTTGCTTTCGATTCGTTGTGTGGTGCGATGATGTGTGAAAAAAACTTTGAGCGAATTGATTTTATGCTGCTGATGTTGTTTTGGATTTTGCTTCGAACCGTGTTTTGACTACTGTTTCATTTTATTTTCCATTTAAAAATAGGTATGTTGTTGTTGCGGCTTACATTTCCAATTTGTTTTTGCGTAAACCGTGTGAACGGCTATGTGTTTGCATTCTAGGGTTTTCAAAACCCTTTATCTTGTCAGCCGAACTGGGCCTGGGTCGGATCCGACCCGGACGGTTTTTAAGTGCGGCCCATCGCCTCTTTGGAGGCTTTTATAGCACTTGCCACCCCAGTTCATTACTAGACACCCTTCTTATTTTATTTTTCTTTCTCTAGTATTTATATTAATTATTTTGTTATTTTTCTAGTTAATATTCTTGATATATTTTGTTAATACTAGTCTGAAAATATTTTAGTAATAATTTTGTTATTTGTTTTTGGTTAATCTTTGTTAATATCATTTTGTTAAAAAAAGAAATTTCTAGTTAATATTTTTTTAGATTTTTTGCTAATGATCTTTAAATATTATTTTGTTTTCTCATTATTATTATTATTATTATTGGTTATCATTTTGTATAGATTTATCTTTTCATTTCTACCTTGATTTTCATTTCGATTTGTATTTTGGGTTTTTGGGCCGATGATATGAAAAAATCTTGATTAAGTTGATTTATTGAAATCGATTCAATATCTTGATTTATATGAGGCCACCTTTTTTTTTTGTTTTTTATCGGTCAATGAAAGTAAAAAAAATCATAGCTTATCGATCTAAGATTAAAGATCTTGATTAAGACGAGACCGATTTTATTTTCACTTTTACTTTTCATTTTTTATGGGTCGATGAACATCTAAAACCAAATTTTGTCGGTTAAGATGAGACTGTTCTTCAATTTCGATTTTATTTCACATTTTACTTTGCACTATATTCTTTTCATTTCCGATCAATGAAGGTCTTAAACATCATGGAACCCTTTTTTAGAGTTCTTGATTAAGACGAGGTCGTCACCCTTTTATTTCCCGATTCACCCGATTAATCATTATCTTGTTATAGTTTTATTCATACTATTCATATTGTCCATACCATATTCATATTCATGCTTATCTAACAATTTTCTTTGTTCATACACTTAATCTAAATACACTAAATTGGAGCCTTTTATTGCATGTCACCTTTTTTTTAATCAAACTTTCGAAAGGAGGAGATTCTTGGAATCAAGCATTCCTTGGGTCTTCGAACGGATGGCTCTCGAGGAACGCTCCTTGGGTTGTCATGAGTTCAATCTTTCGACCTTTTCAACTAAACCATTTCCAAACAAGTCCTCGATTCGCCATCGAGCCCAATCGTAAGTCGAGCGCTTTTTGCCTCGCCATCAAACGCACACTTGCACATCTTGAGGTTTCGTTACTAGGAGCACCCCTAGGGACTAGTATCGATCCTCACTTCTTTTCGTAACCAATCTGATTCAACCTATTTCATACACTTTCTTAATCAACTAACGAAAGGAGGATATTTTTGGAGTCTAGCATTCCTTGGATCTTCGAATGAATGGCTCTTGAGGCACGCCCTTGGGTTGTTGTTCATTCAACCTTTCGTCTTAAAACACTTAATCATTATCAAACAATTTCATAATCAATAGAATGAAAAAGGTGTCGTTGAGATCTAGCATCTCAGTAACACCACGATTAATTGATTGCGAAGCCGACGTCTCGTTTATCGAATATTCGTCATTCTTCCTCTAAAATACTTAACAAACCAAACACTTCCCACACAACCGAAACCCTAATACACTTAATCCACAACTCAAACACCTTTCCTAAAGAACATTGTTTAAGTCATTCTTTCGCATATACGAACTCGTGCTTCAGCCTCCCCTAGCGAGGAGACGAGCCAATGTTTAGCAGTTACAATGCAACCTAAACTCTCGTTCGCCTAAAACACGTCTAAATCAAACCTTTTTCTCAATCAAATCTCTAATACACTTAATTCGTACTCAAACAACTTTCACAAAAAGAACATTATTTAGTCCATTCTTCCGCGCATATGAACTAGTGCTTCAACCTCCCTTGACGAGCAAACAAGCCAACGTTTAGCAGTTAGAATGCGAATTAAACACTCGTTCATTTAAAAAACACGAACCAACAAACCGTAGTCCCACGAACTACGAATGCTCTGACTTTCCCATTGCATGAGGGAATACGTAGGCACAAGGATATTCATCCTTGGCGAGCACAATAATAAAGAACCACCCATTTTCCCCTTTGAAAACAAACCAACCAAGCTAACCTTTCTCTCGAATCGAATCAAGAGGTTCCCGTTGGGTACAACGGACGTAGAGGGTGCTATTACCTTCCTCTTGCGTAACCGACTCCCGAACCCGAATTTGGTTGCGACGACCATTTTCTTATCCCTTAAAAGGTTTTATCGATATTTTCCTTTCCCTCTTTTGGGATAAATAAAGTTCGGTGGCGACTCTGTTTCGAACAGTTTTTTCCGCGTCCATCACGAGGATTGTATTTTTTGAGGTACGACAAATGGCGACTCTACTGGGGAATCACATTGCCTTATGCTAGAGAGAGTCAAGCCTAACTTGACTCGATTTGAGAGTGTTAGCTTCGCCTGTTTGATTTCTTCTTGTTTGTTTTCTCCTATTACTTCTTTATTTGCTTTACTGCTCTCTCTTTATTATATGTTGTTTATCATATTTATCTGTTGGGTTCTGGGATGATATCACAAGTAAAGCTCTACTCCCGAGCTTTGGAAAAAGAAGAGGGAACACATAGTTTAGATTTTGGAAGTAATTAGTGTTACTCCCCAAGGACTCGCTCCTTGTGTGCCTAGCATGAAAGCTTCCCCTAGAGTAGACCTTTTCGTAGATCTTGTTGTAACGCAGCTAGCTTGCCGCACGACTTGATTCATGAAGGGCCCGTGACTCTAGGAACCACTCTTAGCACCAGTTTCCATATTGGTGGTCGTTAGTGTTATTCTCCGAGGACTCGCTTCTCGTGGGCCTAGCATGAAGACTACACTCAGGATAGACCTTTTTGTATCCTGTCACAATGCAACTAGCCTGTTGCATGGTGTTGATGCGATTAGTGTCCGAGACCCTGGGAACCATATCCATCAACATAAGAGCTATCCCGTGAGTGGGTTTATGGGTAAAGAATCTAGAACTATCCTTATAAAGCCTACCTGTTATGAGGGTTGGGAAGTTACTTGTGATATCCTGGATCCTGGACCTGCCGGCATTGCATTTGTTTGCATATCATTGCACTTACATCTCATTTGCATGGCATACCCTTCCAACCAAAACTCATCTGATCTTCTGTCCATTTCCTGCCAGTTGATTTCCCGACGCTCATATTGAACCTGTGGTAGCCGCAAAGCATTTAAAGCAAGTTCAAGAAGAGATAAGAGGAGCATAGACAATTTGAAAGTTGTGATGGCTATGTCAGAGGATAGTTTTCAACATATTGGGATGAAGGATTTTGACCCTCCATCAGGTTTTGCTGTGTCGACTAACCCACTGTATGATTGTCTACCAGGTGATCATCCTCCACGAGTGAACATCCCTGTTCAGTCTCAGATGATGTCGCTGACCGATTCCATGGAGAAAAGGTTTTGTGCCCTCGAAGAGAAGGTTCAAGCTATGAAAGCGCGCGATACTTTTGGGCTCGATGCTGTTGATATATGCTTAGTGCCGGACCTGGTAATTCCTCCAAAGTTCGAAGTACCCAACTTTGAGAAGTACGCTGATATCAGTTGTCCAAAGCGTCATTTGGTGATGTTCTGCCGAAAGATGACTTCTCATGTCCGTGACGATAAGTTGATGATTTACTGTTTCCAAGACAGTTTAAGTGGTGCATCTTTGAATTGGTATATGGATTTAGAAAGAAGTTGTATCCATTCATGGAAAGACTTATCCAACGCTTTCATAAAGCAATATGAGTACAATTTGGACATGGCTCCCAGTCGCATGCAGTTGCAAAGCCTAACTCAGAAGAGCGGTGAATCCATTAAGGATTATGCACAGCGGTGGAGAGAGTTGGCGGCTATGGTACAACCACCACTCTTGGACAAAGAATTGATTGACATGTTCTTGGACAGTCTGCATGACACCTATCTTGAAAGGATGGCTGGAAGTTCATTCTCAAGCTTCTCTGACCTTATAATAGTGGGAGAACGCATCGAAAGTTACCTCAAAGCTAAACAAGTCCAAGACGTCTCGAGTAATCAAGCTGGTGAAACAGAATCCTTCAGCAATCCTCAAGAGGAAGAGGATAATGAAATTGATGCAGTCATAGTAAATGTTGAGTATTCTTAAGGTGCACCAGCAAGACTTTACGGCCCGTCAGCTTCTCAGCGGTTATCATTGTCAGCGCCATATCATCCTTATGGGCAACTTGTCAATCCTAGGGCGTCATGCCAGAAACCCATGATTTCTCCTCGTGCAAATCCACGTGCCCGTGGTCGAGGATATCAGAATCATCATCAGAATCAGCATAGGCCTCGAAACAATTTGGAAAGAAGGACTGCTCCTCTCCACCTAGTTCCTATGTCGTACAGTCAACTTTTGCCGCATCTGGTCCGAAGCTCATTGGTAGAGCCCAGAGCTATCAAGCTATTACCAAAACCATACCCGCCTGGGTACGACCCCAATGCACATTGTGGATATCATGTTGGGTCCATAGGGCACTCAACTGAAGATTGTAAAGCTTTTCAAGCCAAGGTACAACAGTTGATTGACAAGAAACACATATCCTTTCAAGAAGGGAACTTGGTTGTGCACGTCAGCTTCTCGCCCAAATGAGTTCCAAGACTTCAAGAGGCAGCCAGTGGTTCAAACAGGAAGACTTCCTCAAATGCTGACAATCATTGGATTGTTTTTATCATTCACATTTGTAATTTCTTAATATTTAAATGCTACTTGTTTTGAACATTGTTTATTTTGAATGGTAATATTAATGAAGTTATCATGCATTTTTTTGAACTAGTCACGTCGCATTCGCTCATTTTTCTTCACTTATATCAAAAATCAAAAAAATATATTCATCTATATACCTCTCTTCTTTTTTTTTCTTTACCAAGTTGTTGTTTAGCAAATATTGGAGGGAGGATGATGAAAACAAGATACCCATAATTGCTGATGATATGCTTTCGGATGGAATCCCGCCAAGGATGTACAGGCATTGTTTCAAATCCCCAAACACTGGAGAGATAAGGAGTTAATCCCTAGTAAACCACTTCGAGCTGAGAAGTAGTAGTTTCCTTCGGATATTTAAACCCTTACACTCAGCCTGGGGCAGGGTAGTGTTCAGTTAACCTGATTGCGCACTCAGTTCACAAAAGAAAAATCCAAAAACATGATGGTTGTTCATCAATTACCCATGACTTGGCAGTCACAATCCTCTGACTCAAAAAAAAAAGGGCCTGCTAAGTCGAACACCTCAAAAGGAGACTTAGGCAAAAATCAAGGCAATCCCGATGGACTCAAAAAGCAAAATCAGTCCTTGCAAAAATTAGGGATCAAATAAAAAGCAAAAGAGGTCCTCAAATACTCAGCAAAAATGAAATAAGGTCTAGTAGCCACCATGTCAAATTAAAGGGTCGCTGACATCATGACAAAAGCAAAATAAGGTGACTGCGATTTCAAGGAAATTTTGAATCCTCATCTTCTCTATCACACCGTCAAGTGTTCTTAGGAGACAGACATGTGCAGATTTAACTAAACGTATGACTGAAGATCATCACGAAGAATGGGTGGGTACAAAACAGATCTTGGGCCTAATATCCTTTGTTTCTACAACCGTGAACCAGACCACATTATAACCCTCAAAAGACCTAATTGAGGCGAGGTTTATTTTGAAAGCATATTACAGGAAGGTTGCGTAAACTGACTCCTACAAATTTGCTAATCACTTGTTTTGGTGTCATATTCTTGCTATATCTTTCACACCAGCTAAATCAGCACCACGTTAGGACTAATGGTCCATCTGTCACACACTATCACATCATTCTAATAATGACTGATTTTCAAAACTTGCATGAGCATCGCATTAAAATTACCATTTGTGAACGAACAATTTTGACTGCAAGTCAGTACTTGGCATCAAGGAAATTCCAACAAGGAGCAACCAAAGAGAGCTAAATCATTCAACAATGTTGGCTGGAATTGACAACACCTCATAACCCTATGGAACAGGGGCATCGACATCCGATGATTATGGAATCAGTCAGTTTAGAGCAAGTCCCCAAAGCATTAGTTGATTATGCGGTAAATCATTCAGGAATCAGGTTGAACATGGTGAATCATCTCAAGACTCTCCCAACCAGGGGCAAGCCACCCAGAGGTTCTTTTGATTAAAGGAAAACCCCTCCAATGTTCAATCAACACAAGTTAAGTCCCTCCAACGCTCATTTTGGGGCAAGCTACCTCAAGGGTACTTCGAAGCCAAATACTTGAAGAGTCAATCAATGAAGGAAGAATCCTTTCATGACTTGGAATTCTGAGGCAAGCCATCTCGAGATCATCTCATGGTACATCTGCTTCCAACTTCCTTTCAAGGATAAATCCTTTCATGAATTGGAATTCTGAGGCAAGTCATCTCGAGTTCATCTCATGGTACATCTGCTTCTGAATTTTCCTTTTAAGGACAAATCCTTTCACGACTTGGAATTCTGGGGCAAGCCATCTCGAGTTCATCTCATGGTACAACTGCTTCCGACTTCCTTTCAATGACGAAGCCTTTCATGATTTGGAATTCTGGGGCAAACCATCTCGAGATCATCTAATGGTACAACTGCTTCCAATTTCCTGTCATGGAGAAATTCTTCATAGACCCAGACTGGGGCAAGATGAGCTACACAGGGGCAAATCTCTCCGTTGCTCAAGCGAACACCATCAAGTGACCGTTGAGTTCAAGACTTGTGTCGGGGAATCATGCTATCACCCCATAGATAACCTTTTACCTTCCTTCTGACAAGAGACCTTGCTGCGAAGGAACCTATCCATCTCTTATCCTCTAATGGGGCATCCTTGGAAACCTTCATATCATTACATAAGTCACTCATATGCATTGGTCATGTCGCTTCGCTTATTGCGTAGACATGCGTATCATATCATTCCTCAAGCCTAACCTTCCAACAAGATTTGACGTCTCAAAGCCTAGTATCACAAGATTTGACACCAAAGTCCAACTTAGACTTGGCAATCCAAAGTCCAGTTCTCCACTGGCAAATTATTTTAAAGCCCAGTTCTCATTTGGCAAAACATTTTAAGGCCCAGTTCCCGTCTGGCAAACATTTTAAGGTCCAGTTCCCATCTGGAAAACATTTTAAGGCCCAGTTCTCGTCTGGAAAATCATTAAAAGGTCCAGTTCCCGTCTGGCAAACATTTTAAGGCCCAGTTCTCGTCTGGTAAATCATTAAAAGGTCCAGTTCCCGTCTGGCAAACATTTTAAGGCCCAGTTCTCGTCTGGCAAATCTTTTAAGGCCCAGTTCTCGTCTGGCAAATCTTTTAAGGCCCAGTTCTCGTCTGGAAAATCTTTTAAGGCCCAGTTCTCATCTGGTGAATACCCTCTTCACACCAGTTCTCATCTGGTAATCTATCCTCCAATCCAGTTTTAGTCTGGAAGTAAACCCCAAAGTCCAATCTTCATTGGCAACCACTAAGATTCCACCGTTGTTGGCATCCTCATAACACAAAAATAACCAAAGTCCAATTTTATTTGGCAATTTCCAAATCCAATCCCTAGTTATACCCTCGACAAGGAAACTTTTCCCCAGCGCGCCCGATCATTTGCATCGTCATATGCATAGCATGCTAGCATAACATTACATAATCATATTGAGCATTATCATATCATATGTGCATTAGATTCCCCGGCAGTTGCATCTTAGCATGTGTTTCAGTGCATTTTGCAATGCATGGCATATTCATCCCCAACAACATAGCATAATAGCATCCAGGATCAGTTCGCAAGCATCTTGGCCAGTCCTCCATCAAAGTCGGCAGTTTTTCTCTAAAAAGAGGAGTTGATACCCCGAACGTGCTCTTGGAATTTTATTCCCCAGCAAGTCATTCTTCAGCCATGCAGTTGATAATGATAATCCCCAGCAGCTGTTGCTATTCTTACTCCCCAAGCAGAGGTTATCCCAGAAAGTTTCTTGTGAGTCTCCCCTGTAGAGCCAGCACATTTCCTACGACAGGAATCTTGCTCAACTATTCTCCAAGAAAATTTGTTCAGAGATACTACTTTGGTATCATCGAGGAACCTTAACGGATAAAGGACTGCTTCGATGACCCAGAGAATCGTCTGCCTTTAGAGATACTGCTTTGGTATCATCGAGGAACCTTAACGGATAAGGGACTGCTTCGACGACCCAGAGAATCGTCTGCCCTTCAGAGATACTGTTTTGGTATCATCGAGGAACCTTAATGAATAAGGGACTGCTTCGGCAACCCAGAGAATTGTCTGCCTTTCAGAGATACTGCTTTGGTATCATCGAGGAACCTTAACGGATAAGGGACTGCTTCGACAATCCAGAGAATCTTCTGCTTCCAAAGATACTGCTTTGGTATCATCGAGGAACCTTAATGGATAAGGGACTGCTTCGATGACCCAGAGAATCGTCTGCCTTCAGAGATACTGCTTTGGTATCATCGGAGAACCTTAATGGATAAGGTGCTGCTTCGACCACTCAAAGGATCTCAAGTTATTTTGTTCAATTTGGACACCGCTGCCTCATTCTGTCATCTCTTACTCTACAACACTTTACCTTTGTGAGACATATTTTTGGGGCATTCTTATATCTAATTGACTTCTACCCTTAAAATAAACGCTTTGCAGCTGTTCATTTTCTCGGGTTCAATACAATTAGATAGGGACATCTGTCATACCCTAAATTTGTCCTACCTTTGTATACATGACCTCTGTACATCCTTTTTTTCTTCCAAACCATTTTCAATCCAAACTTTTAATCCATGTCTGCTTTAAGATTATTTATCCATATCCATAAAAATCCACTTTATTCTTAATGTCCATAAATACCCATTCTCCATTATTATCCATTTCCATTTTCATCAACCATAATCCATATTCAATTTCTACCATAAATCCATTATCCATTATCCATTATCCATAATTCTCCATTTTTCTAACCCAAATCCTATTAACCATTTTTTCATATCTATTTTTTCTAACCAATTTCAATATCCATTCATTAACCAAATTATCTTTTTCTAACCCAATTTCAAATTATTCAATCCATTTAATGTCCATATTATTTTTATTAATGCATTCCAATTGTTCATTGTTCTAATCACATTTCATTAATCCATAAACCATTTTTTCACTATCCATTTTCTAAATTCATTTTTATCCACATTTAAAAATAAAAAAAGAAACAAGTCAATTCTAGATCCATATCATCCATTCAATAAGGCCATCGTCATTTTACAAATCCATATCATTCCAATCAAAGCTTATTATTTCATTACAGTTAAAGAAAATGCTACACAATGTTACAAAAGAAAAGAAAATGACAGCCATCACGCGGCCCACTTCCAAACCAAAACTACCAGCCAACACTGTCTCAAAATCTGCTGCTACATGCCAGACCAAACCATGCTACCTCAATGCTACAACTTGTAAAGCGACCAAACCTCTACACCCTGCAGCAACCGTACTACCCTCCAAAGACTAAAAAACCATACACTCCAAACCTGCTTTCTACAAAAACCTCCTGCTGATACCCTGCTCCCTGCATTAAAATCCACAATACAAACTTGCAGTACATCCAAAAAAACCAAACAATAATCCTGCTAAACCACCAAGATGTACCAGACCTGTTATCACAATTTGAAACCAATACCAAAACCTGCAATATCAAGACAAAAATCTTGTTGCACGCCCTGCTACTCACCAGTCTCTGCTGCAAAAACCACAAGTTTTCAAAATTGAATCAAAAATACTCCAACCACAAACCAACAGCCTGCAGTTCTGCACCAAACAACCAACAACAACATAACCTGCCACATTACAGTGAAAATGACTCATCAAGCCAAGGCAATTTCTTAGCCAAAGAACAAATTGTTTAAAAAGAGGAGGAGAGGTTACAAAGAGAGGGGGGAAAACCTGTTAAAAAGAAAAGAGGACCCTTTTGTTTTCTGGGGGGGATTTTCGATTCATCATCTTCGTGACCGTCTTCACAAACCTTGCGCTCTAGTCTCTTCACAACACAACCCAACACCTCCACTTTCTTCTCCGTAAAAACCGAACCACTCAACACATACTTTCCACATCTTTTCCTTTCAAAATCTCCATTGGGAACACCTCTTTAACCGTCGTGACCCTTCCATCGTCGCCCCTCATTCACCCTACAACAACCCCAAATCACACCAAAATCAACTTCAACCACAATCATCTCAGAATCCAGAATAGAAATTAGAAAGGGAAGAAGCAGAGATTGAGAGCGGATGAAACGAAGTAACACGATCGAACCTGAAACCAGAATCGCGAGCGAGCAAAACACGAGACGAAAGGTTGAATGCGTTTGATTTCTTGCTTTCGATTCGTTGTGTGGCGCGATGATGAGTGAAAAAACCTCTGAGCGAATCGATTTTATGCTGCTGATGTTGTTTTGGATTTTGCTTCGAACCGTGTTTTGACTACTGTTTCGTTTTATTTTCCATTTAGAAATAGGTATGTTGTTGCTGCGGCTTACATTTCCAATTTGTTTTTGCGTAAACCGTGTGAATGGCTGTGTGTTTGCATTCTAGGGTTTTCAAAACCCTTTTTCTTGTCAGCCGAACTGGGCCTGGGTCGGATCCGACCCGAACGGTTTTTAAGTGCGGCCCATCGCCTCTTTGGAGGCTTTTATAGCTCTTGCCACCCTAATTCATTACTAGACACCCTTCTTATTTTATTTTTCTTCCTCTAGTATTTATATTAATATTTTTTTATTTTTCTTGTTAATATTCTTGATATATTTTGGTAATACTATTTTGAAAATATTTTAGTAATAATTTTGTTATTTATTTTTGGTTAATCTATGTTAATATCATTTTGTTAAAAAAAGAAATTTCTAGTTAATAGTTTTATAGATTTTTTGCTAATGATCTTTAAATATTATTTTGTTTTCTCATTATTATTATTATTATTATTATTATTATTATTGGTTATCATTTTGTCTAGATTTATCTTTTCATTTCTACCTTGATTTTCATTTTGATTTGTATTTTGGGTTTTTGGGCCGATGATATGAAAAAATCTTGATTAAGTTGATTTATTGAAATCGATTCAAAATCTTGATTTATATGAGGCCACCTTTTTTTTTTGTTTTTTATCGGTCAATGAAAGTCAAAAAAATCATAGCTTATCGATCTAAGATTAAAGATCTTGATTAAGACGAGACCGATTTTATTTTCACTTTTACTTTTCCTTTTTTATGGGTCGATGAACACCTAAAACTAAATTTTGTCGGTTAAGATGAGACTGTTCATTGATTTCGATTTTATTTCACATTTTACTTTGCACTATATTCTTTTCATTTCCGATCAATGAAGGTCTTAAACATCATGGAACCTTTTTTTAGAGTTCTTGATTAAGACGAGGTCGTCACCATTTTATTTCCCGATTCACCCGATTAATCATTATCTTGTTATAGTTTTATTCATACTATTCATATTGTCCATACCATATTCATATTCATGTTTATCTAACAATTTTCTTTGTTCATACACTTAATCTAAATACACTAAATTGGAGCCTTTTATTGCATGTCACCTTTTTTTTCAATCAAACTTTCGAAAGGAGGAGATTCTTGGAATATAGCATTCCTTGGGTCTTCGAATGGATGGCTCTCGAGGCACGCTCCTTGGGTTGTCATTCATTCAATCTTTCGTCCTTTTCAACTAAACCATTTCCAAACCAGTCCTCGATTCTCCATCGAGCCCAATCGTAAGTCGAGCGCCTTTTGCCTCGCCATCAAACGCACACTTGCACATCTTGAGGTTTCGTTACTAGGAGCACCCCTAGGGACTAGTATCGATCCTCACTTATTTTCGTAACCAATCTGATTCAACCTATTTCAAACACTTTCTTAATCAACTAACGAAAGGAGGAGATTTTTGGAGTCTAGCATTCCTTGGATCTTCGAATGAATAGCTCTTAAGGCACATCCTTGGGTTGTTGTTCATTCAACCTTTCGTCTTAAAACACTTAATCATTATCAAACAATTTCATAATCAATAGAATGAAAAAGGTGTCGTTGAGATCTAGCATCTCAGTAACGCCCCGATTAATTGATTGCGAGGCCGACGTCTCGTTTATCGAATATTCGTCATTCTTCCTCTGAAATACTTAACAAACCAAACACTTCCCACGCAACCGAAACCCTAATACACTTAATCCACAACTCAAACACCTTTCCTAAAGAACATTGTTTAAGTCATTCTTTCGTGCATATGAACTCGTGCTTCAGCCTCCTCTAGCGAGCAGACGAGCCAATGTTTAGCAGTTAGAATGCAACCTAAACTCTCGTTCGCCTAAAACACGTCTAAATCAAACCTTTTTCTCAATCAAATCTCTAATACACTTAATTCGTACTCAAACAACTTTCACAAAAATAACATTATTTAGTCCATTCTTCCGCGCATATGAACTAGTGCTTCAGTCTCCCTTGACGAGCAGACAACACAACGTTTAGCAGTTAGAATGCGAATTAAAAACTCGTTCACTTAAAAAACACGAACCAACAAACCGTTGTACCACGAACTACGAATGCTCTGACTTTCCCATTGCACGAGGGAATACGTAGGCACAAGGATCTTCATCCTTGGCGAGCACAATAATAAAAAACCACCCATTTTCCCCTTAGAAAACAATATCTACCTTAGAAGAAAACAAACAAACCAAGCTAACCTTTCTCTCGAATCGAATCAAGAGGTTCCCGTTGGGTACAACGGACGTAGAGGGTGTAATGCCCCAGTTTTGTCAGTTTTTATTTAATCGAGTCGTTTGATTTTTTTTATTATTATTTTATTTTATTTTCGACTTTTATCTGAAAATATGTTATTTTTCAATGTTGTGATATTTTATCGGGTTTTGGGAACGTTTGCGAGATATTTGAGTGTGGGAGTATTTTGGTCATTTCATAATATTTTCATTAAGTAGAAAGAATAGAAAGTAGAAAGAGAGAAAAATAGAGAGACAGAAAAGGAAGAGAAGGAAAAAGGGGAGAAAAGAGAAGAAGAGAAGAAAATAGTAAGAAAAACTTGGAAATTCGAGAAATCAACTTCTAGAATCGATTTAATCGAGTAAGGGTGCGAAACTCTGTTATTGTATGCTTGTATATGATTATGTATGTGTGTTTATGGTTGGTATTGGATTAAATTGGAAAAATTTAGTAAAACCCATATTATGAAAAATTGATTAGAAACCGATTAAATGTGTTGGAAATCATGTTTTTAGTGTTCATTATTGTGATTACATGACAGATACATGTTGTTATGCATTGTATTGGTAATTTTCTGGGTGTAGGTGAGAAATTGGAGGATTTTTGGTTGAGAAAACGCAGAACTTTGTTCTGCAGAATTTTTTCTGGTTTTTCCAGGTCATACGCGTATGGGGCATGTTCATACGCGTACGGCCTTGGCGATACGCGTAACATGGGCGAGTTTTGGGGCCAATACGCGTATGAGATGTTACTTTTCCCATCTGTCCAATTGCGTATGGTACGCGTATGAGGTTTTGCCGTACGCGTATGGCTCAGGGCAATACGCGTATGGCCAGGAGAATGGTAAAATGGGACTTTTCAAAATATCGTTTTCGTTTTTCTTTCGTAACATGGGTTCCGTTTATCCGATTTTTACATTCTTGGTATCGTTGGAAAGCTATTGAGCTGTACTTTCTTATTATGATGATTTGGAAATTGTTAGCCGATTTAATTATGTCGGGAATTTGGAATAGTGTCGGTTTGTCGACTTTTGTCGTTATAATTGTGCGTAATTGATGTGTAATATGCAAGGTGCTGTTGAATGATGTAAATGCATGTGTTTAAATGGTGTCATGATGATTTGTGGTCGTATGGTAATTAAATGCATTGTTTTGGGCATAAGTGCAAAGTGTGATTTTGTTGATGTAGAAGAATGCATTTATGTGTGCATATTGAATGTCATGAGTCATTGTATGTCAAGCATCATGATATGCATTGTTGTGACGTCCTGAGTGACGGTTTGATTCCAGAGGGAATCTGCTATAACATCGTGAGCCTTAAAAATAAGAGGTATGAATAGCCTTAAAAATAAGAGGACCGAAAGCGATGGTTATAGACGATCGTGTGGCCATGTGGGGTGTGAGCGATCGGGTCGTGTGCCCGTATGGGGTGTGAGCGATCCATAAACGTCGTGTGCCCGTGTGGGGTGTGAGCGACGGGGGACATCGTATGCCCGACGGGGAGTTACAGTGATGTAACGAGCGATGATTCCAGCAGAGTTCCTGAGTGAACTAGTGATGAGAAACACTGGAAGTCGGTACCGCATGTGGATATGCATAGAGTCGTGGTGTCGGTCTCTTGCATTTGCATAAATCATTAATGTTTTGTTTATGTGTGGAATTATGGATGGAATCGATAAATTGATATATGGATATGTGTCGGTGATGGAAATATGAATTATACCTTGTGTTGTATTGTGTTGGGATTAGGGCGTGAGTTGTGGTGAGAACCGTATATATGTGTATTTTGTGTTATATATAATTGTATGCAATGATATTATGATTATTTTTCTCACCCTTCTGCTGTTTTATAATGCTCTATGAGGCATTGCAGATTAGAGTTGCTGGAGGTCATTTTGTGAAGCTTAGGACTTCATTCTTTTGTCGGTCGGCTTTAATATGTGACACCGGGTAGTTAGGGAGGTCGTTTGTGATTATTGTGTATCATGTATATATATCTTTTGGCTTGTGCATGTACAACTTGATGTATGACAAACTTTTCATGTGATATATATATATATATATATATATATATATATATGATATTCACTTTTAGATTTTCCGCTTTTATTCTAAAAACTGAAATGTGGGTGTGAGGAACTGAGTTCCTCTGTTGATTGCTACCCCACTGTTGCATATCTTTATGAGCAGGTGTTGTATGATTTGTTTCATTATAATATGATTCCCCCGTCTATGCCATGATAATTTAAATATACTCTGATGAAATTTTGAATTTTCTTTTACTGCTTTATTTAATTGGGGGTATAGATTGGGGGTGTTACATTAAGTGGTATCAGAGCTAGTCCGTGTCAGTTGTGTCAGTTCTTGTCGGTCTTGGTGTTCGGATGAGCTGTTTGTTTAACCATAGTTTCTGTTATTGGAAATAAACAGAATATGGCTGGTAGGAACGATGCTGCTTTGGCTGCTGCTATGCAAGCTATGGCTCGTGCTGTGCAGGGTGCACCTAATACTGCTGTTAATGATGAGTTCAGGAAGAACAAACCGCCTGTCTTCAAGGGAAGATATGATCCTGATGGTGCACATATTTTGTTGAAAGAGATTGAAAGGATTTTCCGAGTGATGGATTGTGCTAAAGATCAGAAGGTGAGACTGGGTACTCACATGTTACTAGAAGAAGCTCATGATTGGTGGGTAGGTACACGTCATGTGTTGGAAGCTGCAGAGGAGGAAGAAATTACTTGGGAAGTTTTTAACCGGGAGTTCTTGCGGAGGTATTTTCCTGAAGATGTGAGAGGAAAGAAGGAAATCGAGTTTTTGGAACTGAAACAAGGTAATATGTATGTTGTTGATTATACTGCTAAGTTTGTGGAGCTTGTGCAGTTTTATCCTCATTATGCTGAAGCGACCGCGAAATTTTCCAAGTGTGTTAAGTTTGAGAACGGATTGCGTCCTGAGATAAAGCAGACGATTGGTTATCAAAGGATTCAGATGTTTTCTGATTTGGTGGATTGTTGTAGGATTTATGAAGAGGACAGTAAGGCTCGTTCTACTCACTATAAGAGTGTGAGCGAGAGGAAAGGGAAGCAACAGTTCCGTGGTGGTCCTTATGTGACACCAGCGGATAAAGGTAAACAAAGGGGAAATTTTGAGAAAAGGTCAAGTGGAGGAGGAATGTCTGACCCTCTGAGGTGTTATAAATGTGGTGAGTTGAGGCATCGTCAGTTTGAGTGCAGGAAAGATATGAGGAAGTGTACTAATTGTGGAGGTGTAGGACATGTTGCTGCTGATTGTGCCAGGAAAAATGTGGTGAAGTGTTTCAATTATGGTGAACCTGGTCATATTAGTACGAAGTGTCAAAAACCGAAGCAAGCCCCAGCTAGTGGGAAGGTATTTTCTTTGGCAGGAACTCAGACTTCAAGTGCAAATCGTCTGATCAGAGGTACTTGTTTTATTAATAGTACTCCTTTAGTTGCTATTATTGATACTGGAGCGACTCATTCGTTTATTTCGTCTGAGTGCGCGAAGCGTTTGAATCTTGTGTTGTCTTTGATGGGTGGTAAGATGGTTATTGGTACTCCAGCAATGGGGTCAGTAACTACTTCTTTGGTTTGTTTGAGTTGTCATTTGACCATTTATGGTAAAGACTTTGGGTTGGATTTGGTGTGTTTACCGTTGGAAGGTTTAGATGTGGTTCTGGGAATGAATTGGTTGCAATTCAATCGAGTTCATATTGATTGCTATCATAAGCTGGTAAGGTTTCCTTCTCTTGAGGAAGATGAAGACTCGAGTTTCTTATCTACCAAAGAGTTGAAGAGACTTTTGGCGGACGAAGCTCAGTTGTTTGGTTTGTTTGCATCTTTGACTGTGGATAGTCAAGTTTCAATTGAAGTGTTTCCTGTTGTGTGTGAATTTTCGGAAGTGTTTCCTGAGGATATTTTAGATTTGCCGCAAGAGAGAGAGGTGGAGTTTTCTATAGATCTAGTTCCTGGTACTAGACCTGTTTCTATGGCACCTTATCGTATGTCGGCATCTGAGTTGGTTGAGTTAAAGAAACAGTTGAATGAATTGTTGGAAAAGAGGTTTGTAAGACCTAGTGTTTCTCCTTGGGATGCTCCAGTTTTATTGGTGAAAAAGAAAGATGGAAGTATGCGGTTGTGCATTGTTTATCGCCAACTGAATAAGGTGACGATTAAAGAATAAGTATCCTCTTCCAAGGATTGATGATCTGATGGATCAATTGGTTGGTGCTTGTGTGTTCAGTAAGATTGATTTGAGATCAGGGTACCATCAGATAAGGGTGAAAGAGGAAGAGGCTTTTAGGACACGTTACGGTCATTATGAATATTCTGTGATGCCGTTCGGGGTTTCTAATGCGCCAGGTGTGTTCATGGAGTACATGAATCGTATTTTTCACGAGCATTTATATCGATTTGTTATTGTGTTTATTGATGACATTTTGATTTAGTCTAAGTCTCGGGAGGAGCACGCGGAGCATTTGCGTATTGTTTTGCAGGTTCTGAAAGGAAGGAAGCTTTTTGCCAAATTGTCCAAGTGTGAATTATGGTTGTCGGAGGTGAGTTTTCTTGGGCACGTAATTTCAGGTAATGGTATTTCTATGGATCCATCCAAAGTAGAAGCAGTTCTACAATGGGAGGCTCCGAGATCTGTTACTGAAATTCGAAGCTTTTTGGGATTAGCCGGTTATTATCGAAGTTTCATTGAAGGTTTTTCTAAGCTAGCACTTCCTTTGACCCAGTTGACTTGTAAAGGGCAAGCGTTCATTTGGGATATTCGGTGCGAGGAAAGTTTAAAAGAGCTGAAGAGAAAATTGACGACAGCTCCAATTTTGATTTTACCGAATCCTAATGACCATTCGTGGTTTATTGTGATGCTTCTTTGATTGGTCTAGGTGGTGTTCTGATGCAAGAAGGTAAGGTCCTGGCTTATGCTTCGAGGCAGTTGAGAGTGCATGAGAAGAATTATCCTACTCATGATCTTGAATTAGCGGCTGTGGTTTTTATGTTGAAGATCTGGAGGCATTATCTCTACGGTGCAAGGTTTGAAGTCTTTAGTGATCATAAAAGTTTGAAATATTTGTTTGATCAGAAAGAGCTAAATATGAGGCAACGTAGATGGTTGGAATTCTTGAAGGACTACGACTTTGGCTTGAATTACCATCCTGGTAAAGCTAATGTGGTAGCCGATGCATTGAGCCGGAAATCGTTACATATGTCCGCTTTAATGGTTAAAGAGTGGGAACTTTTGGAATCTTTTAGAGATTTGAGTTTGGTTTGTGAAGTGACGTCGGATAGCGTGAGGCTTGGAATGCTAACGATTACTAATGATTTTCTGATGACGGTTAGTGAGAAACAAAAGCTGGATTTGAAATTTGTGGATTTGATGTTGGTTGGAAGTAAAAATGCAAATAGTGATTTTCAGGTGGATGTTAATGGTGTTTTGAGATTCCGAGGTAGAATTTGTATTCCGGATGATGCGGAGTTGAAAAGGATGATTTTGGAGGAAGGACACCGGAGTAATTTGAGTATACATCCGGGAGCGAATAAGATGTACCAAGATTTGAAGAAGATTTTCTGGTGGTCTGGATTGAAAAGAGATGTGGCTCAGTTTGTTTATGCATGTTTGACTTGTCAGAAATCGAAGGTAGAACATCTTAGGCCTAGTGGTTTGTTGCAACCGTTGGATATTCTTGAGTGGAAGTGGGATAGCATTTCCATGGATTTTGTGACAGGGTTGCCGAATACTCAGCGAGGGCATAATGCTATTTGGGTGATTGTTGATAGGCTGACTAAATCGGCTCATTTCATTCCGATTGACATCAGTTTTTCTTTGGAGAGGTTAGCTGAGATTTACATCAGTGTGATTGTGAAGTTGCTTGGGGTTCCATTGAGTATTGTTTCGGATCGAGATCCAAGGTTTACCTCGAGATTTTGGGAAAGTTTACAGAATGTGTTGGGTTCTAAATTGAGATTGAGTTCAGCTTTTCATCCGCAAACGGATGGTCAGACGGAGAGGACGATTCAGTCTTTGGAGGATTTGTTGAGAGCTTGTGTTTTGGAACAAGGTGGTGCGTGGGATAGTTATCTTGCATTGATTGAATTCACGTATAATAAAAGTTTTCATTCTAGTATTGGAATGACACCGTTTGAAGCATTATATGGACGAAGGTGTCGAACACCGTTGTGTTGGCATGAATCTGGTGAGAGTTCGGTGGTTGGACCGGAGTTGGTGCAACAGACGACGGAGAAAGTGAAGCTTATTCGAGAGAAAATGAAGGCTTCTCAGAGTAGGCAAAAGAGTTATCATGATCGAAGACGGAAAGATCTTGAGTTCCAAGAGGGCGGTCATGTGTTTCTAAGGGCTTCACTGGTAACGGGTGTGGGTCGTGCGTTGAAATCAAAGAAACATACTTCTCGGTTTATTGGTCGTTACCAGATATCCGTGAGAGTGGGTGATGTGGCTTATAGGGTGGCGTTGCCGCCGAATTTGTCGAATTTGCACGATGTGTTTCATGTTTCACAGCTTCGAAAGTATGTTCTGGATCCGTCGCATGTGATTCCGATGGATGAGGTTGAGGTAAGGGAGAACCTTACGGTTGAGGGGTTACCAGTTAGGGTTTTGAATCGCGAGGTGAAAAAGTTGAGAGGCAAGGAAATTGCACTTGTGAAAGTGGCGTGGGGAGGCGCTGCTGAGGGTAATTTGACTTGGGAGTTGGAGAGTCGGATGCGGGAGTCGTATCCAGAGTTGTTCGTCTCAGGTATATTTTCGAGGACGAAAATTTCTAAGTGGGGGAGAGTTGTAACGCCCCAGTTTTGTCAATTTTTATTTAATCGAGTCGTTTGATTATTTTATTATTATTTAATTTTATTTTCGAATTTTATCTGAAAATATGTTATTTTTCAATGTTGTGATATTTTATCAGGTTTTGGGAACGTTTGTGAGATATTTGAGCGTGGGGGTATTTTGGTCATTTCATAATATTTTCATTAAGTAGAAAGAATAGAAAGTAGAAAGAGAGAAAAATAGAGAGAAAGAAAAGGAAGAGAAGGAAAAAGGAGAGAAAAGAGAAGAAGAGAAGAAAATAGTAAGAAAAACTTGGAAATTCGAGAAATCAACTTCTAGAATCGATTTAATCGGGTAAGAGTGCGAAACTCAGTTATTGTATGCTTGTATATGATTATGTATGTGTGTTTGTGGTTGGTATTGGATTGAATTGGAAAAATTTAGTAAAACCCATATTATGAAAAATTGATTAGAAACCGATTAAATGTGTTGGAAATCATGTTTTTAGTGTTCATTATTGTGATTACATGATAGATACATGTTGTTATGCATTGTATTGGTAATTTTCTGGGTGTAGGTGAGAAATTGGAGGATTTTTGGTTGAGAAAACGTAGAACTTTGTTCTGCAGAATTTTTTCTGGTTTTTCCAGGTCATACGCGTATGGGGCATGTTCATATGCGTATGGGCCTTGGCGATACGCGTAACATGGGCGAGTTTTGGGGCCAATACGCGTATGAGATGTTACTTTTCTCTGCCATCTCTCCAATTGCGTATGGTACGCGTATGAGGTTTTTCCGTACGCCTATGGCTCAGGGCAATACGCGTATGGCCAGGAGAATGGTAAAATGGGACTTTTCAAAATATCGTTTTCGTTTTTCTTTCGTAACATGGGTTCCGTTTATCCGATTTTTACATTCTTGGTATCGTTGGAAAGCTATTGAGCTGTACTTTCTTATTATGATGATTTGGAAATTGTTAGCCGATTTAATTATGTCGGGAATTTGGAATAGTGTCGGTTTGTCGACTTTTGTCCTTATAATTATGCGTAATTGATGTGTAATATGCAAGGTGCTGTCGAATGATGTAAATGCATGTGTTTAAATGGTGTCGTGATGATTTGTGGCCGTATGGTAATTAAATGCATTGTTTTGGGCATAAGTGCAAAGTGTGATTTTGTTGATGTAGAAGAATGCATTTATGTGTGCATATTGAATGTCATGAGTCATTGTATGTCAAGCATCATGATATGCATTGTTGTGACGTCCTGAGTGACGGTTTGATTCCAGAGGGAATCTGCTATAACATCGTGAGCCTTAAAAATAAGAGGTATGAATAGCCTTAAAAATAAGAGGACCGAAAGCGATGGTTATAGACGATCGTGTGCCCATGTGGGGTGTGAACGATCGGGTCGTGTGCCCGTGTGGGGTGTGAGTGATCCATAAATGTCGTGTGCCCGTGTGGGGTGTGAGCGACGGGGGACATCGCATTCCTGACGGGGAGTTACAGTGATGTAACGAGCGATGATTCCAGCAGAGTTCCTGAGTGAACTAGTGATGAGAAACACTGGAAGTCGGTACCGCATGTGCATATGCATAGAGTCATGGTGTCGGTCTCTTGCATTTGCATAAATCATTAATGTTTTGTTTATGTGTGAAATTGTGGATGGAATCGATAAATTGATATATGGATATGTGTCGGTGATGGAAATATGAATTATACCTTGTGTTGTATTGTGTTGGGATTAGGGCGTGAGTTGTGGTGAGAACCGTATATATGTGTATTTTGTGTTATATATAATTGTATGCAATGATATTATGATTTTTTCTCACCCTTCTGCTGTTTTATAATGCTCTATGAGGCATTGCAGATTAGAGTTGCTGGAGGTCTTTTTGTGAAGCTTAGGACTTCATTCTTTTGTCGGTCGACTCTAATATGTGACACCGGGTAGTTAGGGAGGTCGTTTGTGATTATTGTGTATCATGTATATATATCTTTTGGCTTGTGCATGTACAACTTGATGTATGACAAACTTTTCATGTGATATATATATATATATATATATATATATATATATATATATATATATATGATATTCAGTTCTAGATTTTCCGCTTTTATTCTAAAAACTGAAATGTGGGTGTGAGGAATGGAGTTCCTCTGTTGATTGCTACCCCACTGTTGCATATCTTTATGAGCAGGTGTTGTATGATTTGTTTCATTATAATGTGATTCCCCCGTCTATGCCATGATAATTTAAATATACTCTAATGAAATTTTGAATTTTCTTTTACTGCTTTATTTAATTGGGGGTATAGATTGGGGGGTGTTACAGAGGGTGCTAATACCTTCCCTCTTGCGTTACCGACTCCCGAACCCGAATTTGGTTGCGACGACCATTTTCTTATCCCTTAAAAGGTTTTATCGATATTTTCCTTTCCCTCTTTTGGGATAAATAAAGTTCGGTGACGACTTTGTTTCGAACAGTTTTTTCCGCGTCCATCGCGAGGATCGTATTTTTCGAGGTACAACAATGAGTAGAACAAAGATATCTTCGAAACCAGTTATATTTCCTATACTGGAAAAGTATAGAGCTTTCTCTGTCTGGAATTTACCTGGTACTCATCCAGTGTTGGTGTTAGTTGATAATCTGGGAATGTGAAACAGTGATAAACCGGATCGTAAAACTGAATTAACGTGGACAGGATTCCTTCAACTACGTGGACCCTTAACAGAGACAACAGTCCTCCATACTTAGCTCTGAAAGCATTGGGGTTGGTAATCATCCTTGCCAACCTTAAATCCTCTAGTTTTGGAGCCTTGAAGGTGTACTTGTGCGTATTTCTTCTACCGAAATCCATAACGCAATCTTTCTGATATTTGCAATTATTGTTTTAGTTTATTTTGAGAAAGAAAGAGGAAAAGGAAATAAATTTTTCTTTGTTCAAGATTTTTTTTTAATGAATGCATGAATGCAGCATACAAAAACATTGAAAAAACATGGGTTCAAGGGTTCAACGTCACGAGCATGGAGTCATGGCTCTACCGATCCCCAAAGGTTGTATTCTGGTCAATTTTTGTACTTGTAGAATGGATCCTAAGGTTCCCAAAATCATTGACCCCCTAGGGATATGAACAGCAAGATGGTTCACCCGAGCGAGCTGTAGCATCCTAGGGTAATCTCATTTGATTATAGCCTCGTGATTCTACTATTCCTGATAGTCACCGCACTACTAAGTGGTCATATGGTTAATGTCTACTAAATCCTTAGGGTCACGGGTGCTGCACTGAGTTAGCGTCTGTTTTCACGATGATCGGTCGTTCAACATAGTATCCACACGGGCCCTCGCCTGATTTGGTAGTCCACCAGGATCGCTTATTCGGGAATCACTCCCTGTAAGTCCACCCGTCTATGCCACCCCTTATCTTCGGGTTCTCTCAAACTTTCCACATGCGTATCAATCGCATTCCCATTGAGAGAAAAATAAACACGTATATCAAGTAGGAAAACCAATATATATATAGTATAATATGATTGCTAACAACCTAGACCTCTTAGGAATTCTAATCCTAAAGACTCCCCAGCAGAGTCCCCATTTTCCTGTAGCGTGTGATTTTTGTCGGTGACGCGACCACCTTATCGCCATGGGTTTTTTTTCACCACAATGGTAGGGATTGGGTGCTACTTTCTGATTTCTTATTTATCCTATGAAGCTGGAAAGAAAAGGGAAGCTATCTAAAACTAACCTTGCACGCAAATGTTTTACTGAACAAATGCTAAGAGATTCGGGAGTTCGGGGTCAGGTTATACAATAGGGAGTTGTCAATTACCCATCCTATATGTGGTTATCCACAGGCTGTTAGCAATTTCTACACTGTTTTCTACTTACTAGTGTTTGTCTGTCGTGGGTTGGAAAAGTTTCTCCTTTGGGATTGTTCGAGAGAGAGAGAGTTTTTGTTGATTTTGGGTTTTTCGATGTTTTTTGGTGAGGCACTGGACCTATGGTTTTTTATTAGTGTTTGAAGGTACTGGACCTAAAGTTTGGGATTGGTCTTTGAAGGTACTGGACCTAAAGTTTTTTATTGGTGTGCTTGCTAAGATTTCGCAATCTTATGCTTACGTATTCCCGTTAAAGAAAACAGGGAAATCAGAGCAATCGTAGTTCCTCATATTCTATGGGAGGAAAAGATGTTTGGTGTCTTGTTCAAAGCCCAATATTGAAGCTAAGTGAGTATTTGTGTCTTGTTCAAAGCCTAAGATTGAAGCTAAAGGTTTTGACTGAAAGAGAATTTATCGTCTCTAAAGGTAGATATCTCGTCTGTTGGGTGACTGATTAAAAGAGAGGGACATTGGCTTAGATGTAAATAATCCAGAGGCTTGCCACTTATAGTAATTAGATGAAAGAAAGGGGACTTACCAGGATAAGAGATGGACTACAGCTTGGATTTTTGAATCAACAAGTGTGCCACTTACAGCAGTTATCTGGGATTAAGGTTTGCTTGATATTCTGTGTGATATACAGTGAAGTATCTTCCTACAGAGAGATTTTGATTTCCTCTTAAGGGAATGTTGGTCTTTGTGTGCCTTGATCAAAGCCCAAGGTTGAAGTTAAAAAGTTGATTGACTCCCTGGAGAGTTTATTATCTGTCTTGTACAAAGCCCAAGATTGTGGCTAAAAGAGAGACTGACTCTTTTGGGGATATCCTTATACAAAGCCTAAGAGGAGGCTGGACCTTGACTTTTCCGGGGAAATATTTTGTCTATCTTGTACAAAGCCTAATATTGAGGCTAAAAAAGGGGGTTTTTGACTCCACTGGGAAATATTTGTATGTGTCTTGTACAAAGCCCAAGATTGAGGCTAAAAGGGGAAACTGACTCTATTGGGGAGAGGTTTTATCTGTCTTATACAAAGCCCAAGATTGTGGCTAAAAGGGATTGACTCTACTGGAGAGTATGATTTGTCTTTTACAAAGCCCAAGATTGAGGCTGAAAAGAGGATTAACTCTACTTAGGGAGATTTATATGTGTCTTGTACAAAGCCCAAGATTGAGGCTAAAAGATATTTAACTGACTCAACTAGAGAGTGTTTTTGTGGTGTCTTGTACAAAGCCTAAGATTGAGGCTGCCTTTTGTTGAGGAAAAGAAGGATCATTATACAAAGCCTAAGAGGAGGATGAAAATGATTAACTCAACAAGAGAGTGTTTTTATCTGTCTTGTACAAAGCCCAAGATTGAGGCTGAAAAGATGATTGACTCAACAAGAGAGTGTTTTAAGATCCTTAACAAAGCCTAAGAGGAGGCTGAAAGTGATCAACTCAACAAGATAGTGTGGAAAGATCCTTATACAAATCCCAAGAATAGGCTAATTTGGGGAATTTCTTATATAAATCCTAATAGGAGGCTAACTTCTACTGAGGATTATTGAGATCTAGAGGCAGGTCCAAATTGGGGAATAAACTCTTGCTGAGGATTACAGAAGAGTTGAGATATCAGATGTCTTGAGGTTCTGATAAAGGTTTATTGATTGTGATTTGACCCTATCTAGGGAAATATAGAAGTGAAAAGTTTAAACTCTGTTGGTGATTGATGAAATGATTAGGGTTTATCCTGTACTTTTGGGAAACTTGAGGGTTTCTTTGAAATCCAAGAGGAAATGAGACTGTCCAAGTCTACTGGCATGAAAAGGTTCATCTTTGTATGACGCCCAAGAGGAGGCTGGTGTTTTAAGGGATGAGAATCAACCCTAAATTGGTTTGATTTTTGACTCTTTGGAAAGACTGCTCTAACAAAGGATGACTAGGTTCTGTCCTACACCTGTAAAAGGTCTTTGGGTCCTTGTACTAAGCCCAAGATGAGGCATGAGAACTTCTAAGAAGCCTGAGGGTCCTTGTACAAAGCCCAAGAGGAGGCTGGGGATGCTTTTAGGAAACCTGTGGGTCCAAACTTAAGAAAAGTTCAAGAAAAGTTTCAGCGGGAATAATCTTTTCTTTAGTGAATAGTTCTAGGGTTTGAAGAAATTCAAGAGAGGTTTCACCAGGAATTAATCCTCTCTGGGGGAAATGAATTTCTTTGACAATTTTCTAATAGTGACAGTCTTGATAAAAGTTTCACCGGGAATAATGCCTTTCTCTGTTCCATATTGTAAAAGCCCAAGAGGAGGCAAAATTGTATCAGGAAATTCCTATGGGGAACTAGTTTTAACTGTGTTGAAAGAGTGACCACTGACTTTATCTAATCCTAGACCTAATTTCCGGGGAAAACTCTAAGCAAGATAATATACAGGCGTATATTTACAGATGAAATATATACTGTATGTAAAAGAGGGTAGGAGGACTTACAGGTGAGCAAGCTTCCAGCATTACAAACAAATATATATATATATATATACACAAGTATGTAAAAGAAAGCTGATAAAACTTACAGGTGAGCAAGCTTCCATTGTAACAGCTGTATGGTTAGTTGTTCAAGAAATTAAAGAAAGTTTTGATAACAGCTATGGATTTGAATCTAACTCAAAAGGGAAAGTTGTTTTGAAAAGGAGATTGAGGCTTATACTCAAGGATAGGCCCAGATAAAAAACAGTAATCGTACCGTTGTTCTGAAAATTGTAATAGGACTTATACAATGACTGAGGCCCAAAATGGTTTTCTGTACAAAGAGGTGGCTCTTACATTCTATTAAGAGGCCCAGAGTTTATTTTTGTACAATAGATGGGGATTACAATTCAAGGAGAGGCCCAGATGAAAAATAATGATCGCACCGTTATTTTGAGAATCATATCGGGACTTATACAATGACTGAGGCCCAAAAAGGTTTTTAATTACAAGGGATGGGTCTTACACTCTATTAGAGGCCCAAAAGTGTTTTATGAAGTTTGAAAAGGAATCAACATTTAGAGAAAACCCTAATCTTGAATTAAATATATAATTTTCAAAGGAAATTTAAATAATAAATGATATAAAATACCTAATATATTCAAAAATAAGTTCTATACTTTGAAAAGTATTTTAAAAAATTATATTTAATCACATGAAAGTTTAAAATTCATTTGAAGTTGAAAAATCAAGAGAAAGAAATATTTTTAAATGTTTAAAAAACAAATAAAACATAATTCTTTACAAAAATACCAAATATGTGAAATAAATAATATTTTTGTGAAATTTTTGTAGAATAAAATATTTTAAGATTTTTGTGAATTTTCAAAAAAAGAACTAATAAAAAATGATTAAAATTGAACGAGAAATTAATTTTGGAATTAATTAATAAAAACCATGAAAATGTGAAAAATTGCAAAATATATGCAAAATGACAAAATGGTTTGGGAAGGTCTTGAACCCACGATCTCCCAACCAAGCACACATGCGCGCTACCACTAGGGTGGTGACACATCCAAGTATCAAAACCACCCCATAAACATATATGGGTGACTTGGTTTTTAGGCCTGGCCAAGGCAAAAAACCAAGTTTTGGTGGATTTGCATGAAGGCTCTAACTTCCTCAATTATCCATGGATTTGGACAAAATTTAGGTGCATCCTATCTAGAATTTCATGAGGAATCCAATGGTGCTTTTATATTTTTCTAAAGATGTCCCTATTTTAAAATCCGATAGTGATTTTAAAATAGGCCTAGATTTTCATGTTCTATGCTATCTCATTATACAAGCAACAAAAGCAGGGCAAGTTGGTTCAAACACAACATATATGATATGTATGAGATGTCCATAATCAATGGACATCAAAGCAACGCATGATTTAAAGAGTTCAAGTGGTGATGCACTTACCTCTTAAAGCTCCTTGTGCTAACTGTCAAGATCCTTATGCCAGAAGTGATTCAATGCTTTGGACACTCTTGATTGATCCCTTAGAAGCATTTAGGATGATCAAAACCAGCTGGAATCCTCAGGAACAAGTATTGGCTCTTTCTTGCAAAAGTGGAAAAAGTGACCAAAATGGTAACCTTCTCAAATGGTGTTCCAGATGAGGGAACCTAATTGGGACAGTTTGAGGATGATATTTGGAGTGTGTTTGAGGTCTTGTTTGATTTTGAAAGTGACTGAATCAAGACATGGCTTGAAAAAGGCAGAAAAGTCAAAATTTGAGGTTTTGGAGGTTGACTTTCTGATTTTGATGTTTCAGATCAAGGGTGAGTGTTTGAACAGCTTATATATGATACATTGGATGTGTTTGGATCATGAGCTGTGGTGGAATTGCTCTCTAACTCGAAAAATCAGTGGTGACTTGCAAAAGAAGGCATTTTGGCCAAATGAGAGAGATTTTGAGGAAATTAAGTGTTGTAGTGCTTTGGTGTACTCAAACTGATCACAAATGAGCTCTATTTATAGTAGAGCAAGTTTGTTTTGCAAGGAATAGTGAGTGGCAGCTTGGACAGTCCTTTGGCCAATGTTGATCAAAAGGCATCTTTAGTCTCCTCTAGCCATTGACTTGAGGTTAGGGCACATGCCTATGGTCCTTTGATTTAGAGCTGAATCTTGACTCATTCAATTAGGTTTGCTTCAGTCCATGCCACCTTGATGTATCCATTGAATGCTTTGAAACAAAATTGGAGTCTTTGAGCTTTTTAGCCTTTTAGGGCATTTATGGCTACATGTAGTTCCTTGGACTTGGGAGACTTGTGGATTAGATCATTCATCTTTGATTTTATCCCTTGAGGTATTCAAATGGATGACAAGGCTTGTAATTATCTGATTTGGCCAAATCGAGCAAATGACCTATAATCTTCCTTGAACAAAATCAATCCTTGATGCCATGTTCCAAGGGGTGGAACTCCCTACTCAAATTGAATTTGGAGATGATCTGGTACTTGTTGGAAAGCCCTCGTGGCATACTTCAACTTTGATGTTCAAGGTTGGTCTTGGTTCAGGTTGGATCAAAGTGAAAAATATCTCTACATTTTGGAAAAAATAAGACAGATTCTGACTTATTGAAAATTTCACTAAGTGTTGGAAAAAGTGGAATTTTCATGTTTTAGTGATTTTGTTCCATCCATAACTCAAAATCCATGAGGATTTGGAATCTCTTGTAGTTGACATATTTGAAGTATGTCAGATGGACTTTCATTTGAGCTTTGAATGGGAGAAAAAGGCCTTGTGGTTTAGGACTTATGAACTTGCAAAGTTGGGTAAATACCACTTTTGTTCCATAACTTAGAAAAATTTTAGTTTCTCAAGGTTGCTCCTTTTACAAGAAACCTAACTTTTCTTGAATTTTCTTGATGGATGATGATCAATACCATATATTAACATTGTTTTTGACTTAGGGGAACCATATTTGTGAAAAATTCCAAAAAGTCACACTTGATTTTGTGCACAGTTGACTTTTTGTTAGATGAAATCCAAATTGTGTGATTCTTTGTGCAATCAAGTTCTTGAACCAATTCAAACCTAATGGATGGATTCCATAGGAATTTTAGTGTGTATTGAATCATGTCCCAAGGTTTGGGAGCATGTCTTAGTCAAAAGTCAAAGATACAGTTGACTTTTTCTTCAAAACCCTAATTGTGGTCCATATGAAATTGAAACTTGTGAATCAAGCTTCTTGGGACCAATCCATTGTTGCAAATGGATCAATGTGGTGTATTTGAGGTCCTCAAATCATGTCTTGAGGTCTTGGCTTATGCCTAGCCTCAAAAGTCAACTTAGGGGTGAATTAGGTCAAGAAACCCTAATTCCTAATTTTTTATGAATGCATCCCCTGAGGCTAAATTGACTTGATGATTGGGTCCATGAGGTCCCTTGGAGTATCTTGGGTTGTGTTTTGAAGCATTGGCTCATGCCCAGAGGAAAAGTTTCATCTGGAGGCCTTGGTCGACCAAAACCCTAATTTGGTGACACTAGCGATCTCGAGGCTTGATCCACTTGGAATGTTGCAACTTTGTGCTTGATTCTTGATGTGGGAGTCCTCTTGATACCTTATGGGTGTTTGAGAGGTTAAAAAAGTTGAAGATCATGTCATTTCTTGATTGATCCTTTGTCTAAGTGCTCTAAGAGGGCTTGAAACCCTAAGTCTTGATTATAGTGAATGCTCAACCATCTTTGAGGAGATTGATGAGGCATGAAGATACATCCATATTGTGGTAATGATTCTCACAATGATGGGAAATCTTGGTGGTCAAAATTTGGGGTATGACAGAGCATAAGTTTGCCTTGATTTATTTTGATATGCGGCGCTTTGTACCTGGGTGTGCATATATGGTCGTGTTGTCATGTTTGTCGTGTCGAAAGGGCACGACGACCGTTAAGGCCTTATCTATAATATTGTTTTAGCTTTTCGGTGTTCCATGGTCGAGCGAGTTCTCCCCGTTAAGATGTTCTAGGTACTAGGCTTCATTCTCCGTTTTTGCTCGAACATGATAGGGCCCCTCCCAGTTAGTGGCGAGTTTGCCTTCTCGAGACTATTTGTGATTCCTCCTTTGGACGAGACTGCCTACTTGGAATTCTCTTCGTATAACTTTGGCATTGTGCCTAATTGCGATTTTTTGTTTTAGTGAGGCCTCGCAGAGGGCTATTCCTAACCGGACCTCTTCGACAAGATCAAGCTCCTACCTTAGTGCCTCACTATTTGTCTCCTCGTCTAGGGGATATTCAGCCCTCCTGGAGGGCACGTGTATCTCAATGGGGATTACTGCCTCAGTTTCGTACGCTAGACGGAAAGGGGTTTCCCCGGTCGAATAGTGGGGTGTAGTACGGTAGGCCCAGAGTATGTTGTGCAGCTCTTCGACCAATTGTTTCTTCGTTTCGTCTAACCTTCATTTGAGGTCTCGTAGGATTATCCTATTTGCTGCTTCGGCTTGCCCGTTAGTCTGGGGGTGCTCGATGGACACAAAGTGTTGCTTCGTGCCTAGTTGGGCGACGAACTTCTGAATTTTTTGTCTATGAATTGTGTCTTGTTATCGGTGACGATTGCTTGGGGAATGCCAAAGCGGGCAAGAATGTTCTGCTTGTAGAAGCAGAGTATGTTGTGGGCCGTTATTTTGGCCAGAGCCTCTGCTTTTATCCACTTTGTAATGTAGTAAACGCCTACTATCAGATACTTGTTCTGATTTGACCTTACGACGAATGGTCCTAGGATATCCAGGCCCCACCATGCGAAGGGCCACGAGGAGGACATTGCTTTGAGTTCATAGGGCGGTTCCAAGTGCATGTCCCCATTCCGTTAGCATTTTTCGCATTTCTTCACATGTTGCTTTGCGTCATGCTGTATGGTTGGCCAGTAATATCATGCTCGTAGAGCCTTCCTGGCGAGGGATCTCCCCCCGAGGTGCTGGGCATTGATCCCCTAATGAATCTTGCGCAGGATGTGGGCAACCATCTCTTCCTGATGATAAGGGCAAATTGTAACTATTTTAATATATAAGTTTTGTTGCACTTATCAGTTCTTTTTGTTAATAAAACCCCACTTTGTTGTAAAAATGTGTATTTAATGTATACTTGTGTTTTTGTTTATATATGTAACAAATAATACTTTTCCATTCATTTTGTAGGTATTAAAGCATTGATATTGGAGCATCGTTAGATAGAGCATTGAATAAGCTTTCCAACGCTTCGAACCGGGCGAAAAACAGAGTTACGGTTCAAAAGTTACGAATAAAACAATGCAGAATTTTTGCTGTCTGCTGTCAACTGCACCTCAGGAGCATCGGGCGGTGCATTTTTTAGCGCCGGGGTGGTGAGATTTGAGCGTCGGGCGGTGCTGCGGAGGAGGAAATAAGATAGTTGAAATAAGAGACTTACAGGAGCATTCCATATTTTTTGCTAGCGTCGGGCGGTACTTCTAGCGCCTGGCGGGTACTAGATATTTGTTGCCAGGCTATTTACGTACACAGCTGGTGTGAGTGGAATAATGGGCTCCGCCGGGCGGAGCATTCTAGCGCCGAGCGGTGGGTCTGAAACTGAATTTTGTATATTAGTTCATTTTCCTTCATTTTTTAGAGTTTATGTTGTTTGGAGGTGAGTTTTGATCTTCCAACTTCATCAACCTCATTCTTTAGTAGATTAGCTTAGAAAACAACATGGAAGCTTGCATCTGGATGAACCGGGGTGGATTGATCATCGATCGGCTCTGACAATCTGCGAGATGTTTGGTTCATTTCTCTTCTTCTTTGTGTTTTTCTTCTATGTTGGGTTGTGTATATGTATTTATTCTGACCTCATGTATATTTGTCGCCCATGGCGTTATATGAAACTTGCTTTACAAATCTTTATTGATGATTGTCTCTGATTTTTGCTTTATGCGCGGGGTTTGAGTTGCGTTAGAGATAATCCTTGTAAACTTTTATTAGGGATGATTAGTTGTTAGTTTCTGGATTCTAGAGATAGATTTAAGAGCTAACAATCTTCAATAGGCGTCGAAGCTTAATGCCTCTGTGTCTTGAGTCGCGTGCGAGAGTGTCGGCGATGGTAACACGGTTGTTCTCTCAACTTTGCGTTAGACATAACGTTTGTTGTGAGCGATGTTGGGTGATATTGAAGAGTATTGTAGGTTGAGTATAATTGGTCGGTCAGTTTAAGTTTGTGAGGAGTTGATTATGTGCACTGCCGGACAAGTTTTTCTCTCTGAAGATTGAGTTCTTTTTGTTTTAATGTTTACTTTTCTATTTCTATGTTTAAACCATTTAAACCCAAACTCATTAACTCGAGAGAGTGTCGAACGACATTCTTTCCCTCGAACCGATCTCTGTGGACACGACATAAATCCCGGAGGGAATTCTTTCTGAAAATAAATATTTTTGCTTGCTGGCCCTATTCTGCATTCAACAAAATGGCACCGCTGCCGGGGATTGGTTTTGATATTGAATCGCATTGGGATAGTTTCTTTGTTTTTGAGTTTTGTATATATCCTATATATTGTCTATTTTCACTTGTTTATAATGATACTTGTATATTTTAACGTTTATTTAAGTGTTTGGTTAGGTCGCTTGCTTTTAATTGCGCGGTGAGACATCACCATGGCATGAATGAAGGAAGTTACTAATTAAGCACCATAAAGGCGTCAAGCTTACGACGTAAAACAAGCATGTTTTATAGTTTTTCTTTTCTAATGTTTTGTTTCTTGTTTGGTTGCAAGTCTTGGTCGACTTTTTTGAGGATGCTTTGGTGATTTTCCAAGTTGGTTCGTTTCAACTTGCGGATGTATGGTGATGATAATGTTTAAAGTTTGGTACGCGTCCAAGGTATGTGTTTATCGTTTTCTAGACTATAGCATATTCATGATACTTAGGCTTTTTACAAACTTCCATGCCATTCATTCTTTTGTATACTTGTTCTTGTTGTGAATCACTTTAGTTCCCACCCTTTTTGTGAGGAAGCCTTCTATTGTTCATATATGCACGGAGTACCAACATTCTTGTTTAACTGGATTTTATTATGCTTAATCTTTTATTTGTGTTGATTATATGAAAGCATGAAAAGGATCAAGGCATTTTTGTTTCATTTTGAGCACAACTACCTTAGCCAAATAGTCATTCACCTTGTGAGCGTGTGATCTTTCGTAACCCCTTTGAGCTTTATGATCTATGTTTTATTTGAACTTAATTCTTGTCTAAGAGTATTTAGTTCACTTATTTTTTATTGGATTTTGTTTTTTTCTTGAACCCTCAACTTTTTGTGTTGTTGTATGAATTTTTACCTTGCCTTAGAAAGTAGGGAGTATTCACATGATGATGTGGTTGAATTCAAGTTGGGGAGAGAATGATTGTTTACTCATTGGTTGGTTTCTATGAGGTTGAAAAAGAAAAGAAAAAAGAGAAAAATATGAAAAAGAAAAGAAAAAATAGAAAAAGAAAGAAACAGAAAATCCTTGAAAAAGGAAACAAAAAGAGTTCAAATAATTGTGCTAAATAAGTATTGTGTTTGTGTAACACTTTGGATGAAAGAAGAAGTTGATTGGAATTGGTGTTTGAACTTTTGTGAGTTGATCACTCCCTTAGGTTTAGGCAAGTTTTTGTTTCAATTACCTTTAGAAATTGCCCTTTGTTTGTTTACCCGACCACGCTACAACCTTGAAAGTCCTTGTGATTCTTGCCTTTGTATGTTCAATATGATTTTTGGATGGTTGCATAATTTAGTCTATTGTTTGCATGATTGTTGTGTGAGTGATAAGGACCTTATTTTGTGTTTTTCATCTACTGATGATTGTTTTTGCTAGGTGTGATTCACTTTTGAACTTGTGTTGTTTTAGGATGTTTGGCATGATTTTTGTATTTTGCATTTGTTTCGTGACTATGTTATCGTCGTAGTTTAGTGGTAAGTCTTTACTTTGTGTGTACCGTTTTCATTTGAACCATTCATTTGTCCGTTTTTCAAAACCTGTTGATTCGTCATTCTTTGGATATTGCTTTTGTGTTTTCAAGTTTGTTTGATTCTTGTTTGTCGACAAACAATTAGGTAAGTTGGGGAGAGTTTGATAAGTGCAAATTGTAACTATTTTTGTATATAAGTTTTGTTGCACTTATCAGTTCTTTTTGTTAATAAAACCCCACTTTGTTGTAAAAATGTGTATTGAATATATACTTGTGTTTTTTATATATGTAACAAATAATACTTTTCCATTCATTTTCTAGGTATTAAAGCATTGATATTGGAGCATCGTTAGATAGAGCATTGAATAAGCTTTCCAACGCTTCGAACCGGGCGAAAAACAGAGTTACGGTTCAAAAGTTACGAATAAAACAATGCAGAATTTTTGCTGCCTGCTGTCAGCTGCGCCTCAGGAGCGCCGGGCGGTGCATTTTTGAGCGTCGGGCGGTGAGATTTGAGCGCCAGACGGTGCTGCGGCGGAGGAAATAAGAGAGTTGAAATAAGAGACTTACAGGAGTGTTCCATATTTTTTGCTAGCGCCGGGCGGTACTTCTAGCGTCGGGCGGTACTAGATATTTGTTGCCAGGCTGTTTACATACACAGCTGGTGTGAGTGGAATAATGGGCTCCGCCGGGCGGTGCATTCTAGCGTCGGGCGGTGGGTCTGAAACTGAATTTTGTATATTAGTTCATTTTACTTCATTTTTTAGAGTTTATGTTGTTTTGAGGTGATTTTTGATCTTCCAACTTCATCAACCTCATTCTTTGGTAGATTAGCTTAGAAAACAACATGGAAGCTTGCATACGGATGAACCGGGGTGGATTGATCGTCGATCGACTCTGACAATCCGTGAGATGTTTGATTCATTTCTCTTCTTCTTTGTGTTTTTCTTCTATGTTGGGTTGTGTATAAGTATTTATTCTGACCTCATGTATATTTGTCGCCCATGGCGTTATATGAAACTTGCTTTACAAATCTTTATTGGTGATTGTCTCTGACTTTTGCTTTATGCGGGGGGTTTGAGTTGCGTTAGAGATAATCCTCGGAAACTTAGATTAGGGATGATTAGCTGTTAGATTCTGGATTCTAGAGATAGATTTAAGAGCTAACAATCTTCAATAGGCGTCGAAGCTTAATGCCTCAGAGTCTTGAGTCGCATGCAAGAGTGTCGGCGAGGGTAACACGGTTGTTCTCTCAACTTTACGTTAGACATAACCTTTGTTGTGAGCGATGCTGGGTGATATTGAGGAGTATTGTAGATTGAGTTTAACTGGTCGGTAAGTTTAAGTTTGTGAGGAGTTGATTATGTGCGCTGCCGAACAAGTTTTTCTCTTTGAAGATTGAGTTCTTTTTGTTTTAATGTTTACTTTTCTGTTTCTATGTTTAAACCATTTAAACCCAAATTCATTAACGCGAGAGACTGTCGAACGACATTCTTTCCCTCGAACCGATCTCTGTGGACACGACATAAATCCCGGAGGGAATTCTTTTCGAAAAATAAATATTTTTGCTTGCTTTCCCTATTCTGCATTCAACACCTGACACTTTTGAGGAGATGGATGGAGAACCCTTGCCTGTAGAGCTTATTCTCGACCAGGACGTAGGAGCACGCTCTGCGCCTGACCACACTAGCTTCTTTAGGATCGGACCATAGTTCGTCCTTGGTGAGGTATTTGTAAACGGAGGTCATCTAGCAGTTGTTGTCGCCGATCACGTGCACGTCGAGGGACGCGGAAGCTCTCTCGATGTTGGGTCGAGGAAGTACTTCCTAGATGACAGATTTGTTTCCTCCTTTCTTCTTCGTGCTCGCCAGCTTTGACAAAACGTCTGCTCGGATATTGTGTTCGCGGGGAACATGTATTACCTATCTTGGACAGTCTTCTCTTCATCTTTCTCTTTTGACTTGCTGATGTCAGAGGAGATGTTCTTGACATTAGGCTTGTAGTTATAGTTCATCTTCTTGAACACTTTGTTGAATTGCCTTCCCAACATAACTATAGCCTGAGGCAGATCTTCCTGGGACTCATCATCTTTAGCTGCTGCAGGAGTGGAGACTAAGGCTATACTCTTGGGCTTCTTTTCTGGTTCTTCCTCATTCAGCCCAAGTTTAAATGTTTGAAGAGATCCAATAAGCTCATCAACTCTCATCTTGCTGATGTCTTGAGATTCTTCAATGGTTGTTACCTTCATCTTATACTTCTTAGGGAGGGACCTAAGAATCTTTCTTACCTGCTTCTTTTCTGTCATCTTCTCACCAAGAGCACTGGATGCATTTGACAGCTCAAGAACACTCATGTGGAAGTCATGAATAGTTTCCTCTTCCTTCATCTTCAAGCTTTCAAACTTAGATGTTAAAAGCTGAAGTCTTGACATCTTCACTCTAGATGTACCTTCATGAGTAGCCTTCAAAATATCCCAAGCAGCCTTAGCAGTTTCACATGAGTTGATCAGCCTGAATATGTTCTTGTCAACCCCATTGAAGATAGCATTTAGGGCTTTTGAATTCCCAAGGGCAAGCTCATCTTCTTCCTTGGACCATTCTTCTTCAGGCTTTCGCTTAGAGGTGCCTTCTTTATCCTTGCCAGCATCATCTTTTTCACACACAACAGGAGCTTCCCACTCTTTAATGACAGCCTTCCAAGCTCTGCTGTCTAATGACTTTAAAAAGGTAGTCATTCTAGGCTTCCAATACTCATAGTTTGAGCCATCCAAGATAGGGGGTCTGTTGACGAATCCTCCAACCTCTTTGTCCATCTTTCACCAGAAAGTAACTTCCCTAGATCTCACCCAGAGACAGACAGGATGCCTGCTCTGATACCAATTGAAATTATGGTACCAGACGTGTGATGTTAAGGTGCGATGTCACAACAACACACTCTGCAATAATGGACAGAATAAGCAACAGGAAAACACAAGGAATTGTTCACCCAGTTCGGTCTAAGTACCTACGTCTGGGGGCTACCAAGCCAGGGATGAAATTCACTACTTGTAGATATAATTTACAGACTCAACACACCAGTTGACAATCTCCTAAACTTATACTCTACTAGTGACTTTCTACCTAAGAAACCACTTAGATATGAGAACACTACTCAATCCCCTAAAACACTCAAAGAACAACCTCTTTGAGATCCCTTGATCTTGCTTCCTAGCTTCAATCAATCAACAACTCTCTATTGCTTCACAGCTTCTAGAGAGGACAGAAAATTCAACACCTATTCAAACCTAGAATAGTGTGATTACAAGTACTCTAAACAAACCCTAGACTCTAAGCCTCTAGCTCTTGATCTTCAATCTGTTTTCTGTACCTTCTTCCTTGGTCTTGTGCGCTTTATATAGCTCCTTGAATTTGGATTGGATTTGTCACAATATTTGATCAGATTTGTTAATTAAAAACTGAATCTTTTAAAACAGATTTTATCCCCAAAATCTTTTTAAATCTTCCACCTTTTAATTCTCCAACAAACCTGCAATCAAATCTCCCATGTAACAGAAAATATCTAGCCCAAGATATTCTCATCCAACGAGTCAACACTCTCCACAATTCCAGCTAATACGCGACCCTAATAACAACAAGCCCATGCTGTCATTAGCTTCAGTTCTGCAGGTCTGATGTTACAACATCACCTATGTGACATCAGACATCCACTTCAGCAACTAGCAACCTTAACACAGCCCAGTGTTAAGTGCAATGTTATGACATCAAGCCCATGACATCAAACATAGTTAACCTTCACAACTTAGTACAGCCCAGTACTAAGACTCAATGCTGCAACATCAACACCATGACATCAGCATTGAACACCTTGTTGTTTTACCAAAATTCGAGCCAATCCAGGAACTTACAATCTCCCCCTTTGGCTAATTTTGGCTAAAACAATCTCTGCATCTTCAGAGACTTCAGCAGCGGAATATCTTCAATATATTGAAACTTCAACTTGCAGCAGTTTGACAATCTTCATTACTTGATCTGCTGCAGCACCATCTTCATTATTGACAACAGCCAATTGGTGCTCCCCCTCAAAAACTTGAACCAGCATCACAGCTGTTCAGTAGCTCACAATGTGCAACACATCTCCCCCTTGATGTCTGCTTTGCTGCACTCTGCACTCTTCAATGCTAAACACCTTTTATTTTTATTCTTTTAGCAGCAACTACTCTTCTCCTCATGGCTCATGGCAATTTTTAACTCTCCCCCTTTTTAGCCACAATTAGACAATTATCCTAATAAAGTTAGTCCTAAACTAGCCCTCATTGTTAGCCTCACAGTCAGCAAACAGGCAAAACAAATCATAGAACAAAAAGTAGGTGCATAAACCAGCACAATATTCAAATTACAAAGCAAGCACATTTAGTGCAAAACAACAAAACAAGAAAACTAAACTACTAACAAACAAAAACAGCAAGGTAGTAAGCTAGTCTTCATCAGAGCTGAGCTCCTCACCATCCTCATCACCTTCACCTGACCTGGACTCGTCAATGTCACCATTCCCAACATCTTCTCCCTGTTCCAAGTCTTTGATCATCTGCTCAATCTTCATCTTCCTAACAGTGCTGGTACTGATAACCATATCAAGGTCCTTGCAGGTTGCCTTCAGTCCTTCAATCAGCTTTGTTTTTGTAGTGACATTCTTACCTCCAGAACTTGATGTCATGACAATATCTGGAACATGACTCCCAGAAAACAATTTAGGGTGAAGGGACACGGCTGTCTTCCTCTGGCAAACTATGTCTGAGCTTGTTAAAGTCTCAGGTTGCTGATCTATAATGATTCCACACACTAAAGAAGGGAACGCTATAGGTAATTTGACAGCATTGGTTTCAACATGTTTAACTACTTGGTTAAAGATGTAGCTTCCAAAGTCGAATTTCACTCTCTTTCCAATTGCATAGATAAACTTTGCAAGACCAACCGCAATTGTTGTTTTATGGTTGGTTGGCACCCAGTTAGCTGCACCAATCCTGTGAAGGATGGCATACTTGATGCTGAGCTTGCTAGTTTTTAGCTTCCCTTTCAAAGGCCAAATCTTCACTTGCCCTGCCGTAATCTCCCTGCAAATCTCGTTATCAGTAGACTCAAGAACACTGCATTCTCCATCATTTCTTCCTAGGTACCTGTTGATGATACTAGGAGAGAAATTAATACCCTTCCCTCTAACAAAGACTTTCATGAAGTCTGTGCTTCTCTTATCAGTAATGCCGACATGAATGTTTACAACAAACTCTTTGACAAGCCCTTCGTAACATTTAGGAAGCTGTGTCACAGTCTTCTTTAGCCCAGCTGTGTTAATTAATTCCATAATTTCCTCCATACCCAAGGCTTCCTTACCCAGTTCCCTTTCCAGGGCTAGTCTTCTCTGACACACGAACTTCCACATCGATGCACTACTGGCATACTGGAAGGAGATGTTATCAATTGGAACTTCAGGCACCTTATCATATATTCTCTTTAGAATAGTTTTCCTGACAGGCGTGATGTCCTGAACATCATCTTCGACATCATAGTCTGACTCAGAATGCTCCACAGCCTTCCTCTTCCTAAGATTTATCTCCACTTTACTCCAAGATTTTGCTGGTCCAACAGCAATGTTCTTCTTCTTATCAACCGATGACTCCTTAGGAGAGGGTTCAACCTCATTTCCCTTCCTTGTTTTCAACCTCCTGGCAATGCTTGGAACAACCCTAGCTATTACTTCATCATCTGATAAATCAACTACGTTTATTGCATCAGCATTGTCTTTACCACCAGAAGCAGGGTCAGGTGATGTTCTAACATTTTCTTCAACATTTGTTTCCTCAGCCATGTCTTCTCTCTGATCAGCATCTTTACTAACTTCAGACTCTTCAACAACAGACATAGCAAGTCTATGGAGATTCGTTGCAGCACTTTGCATGTCCTCCTTCTCCTTTTCAACAGGCATTTGTCTCAGTGGTCTAGATATACCTTTTACAGGAAGACCTTGATCAAGGATCTTGTCAACAATCTGATCTACGCTCTTGTCAACATCCACCCTTTCCTCAACATTTTGAGACGTGGATGACCTAGGCGCTGTCTTATCACGAAAGAGAACACTAGTAACAATCCTCTTTGTTTCATTATCTTTAAAGATAGTCCCAGCCCTTTTAGAAACAAGTTTAGGAGGTCTAGATTTACCAGATTCTGGGAGCATCACAGAGATGGGTTCCACATTCAAAGCTTCTTCTGCAAACCCGTCTTCTGTGGCAACCCTAGCCATTCCTTTTTCCGACCTTTGACCCGCAGATTTCTTAGACGGAGACGCCATGAATCCTTTGAGATGGGTACGATTGAGTGAGGATTGATTCTTGAAGGCGAAGAAGATGAACCGTTGTGAGAACAGGATTTTGAAAAACCGTGATGTTGCTCCAAAAGAAAATGATGGTCTGAGGTATGGCGCCAGATTTTCTGTATTTATTAAAGACCAATTACTAATTTTCTCCCTCCATAAATACTTTCCTTTAAAAAAATTCACATCAGAACATACTAACTCTGAGTGCCCTTTCAGCATCCTGATGTCATAATCTGATGTTATAACATCAACCTGAGCATCAATAGTTGAATTTCCTTCAAGAGAAATCCACTGATTGCAGTTATCCTTGGTTCTGGCACCCTTCATAACAATCTGATTATGCTCATCAGAAACCACACACTCATGTTTAGTGTAGTTTACCTTGTACCCTTCATCACACAACTGGCTTATGCTGATCAAATTTGCACTTAAGCCATTGACAAACATAACATTGTCAAGTTCAGGTCTACCATCACCTTGGACTTTCCCAACTCCCGTAACAATACCTTTTCCTCCATTGCCAAACATGACCTCATGAGAGGGGCAAGGCCTAAGATCATCAAACATGGATCTACATCCAGACATGTGCTTGGAACACCCACTGTCAAAATACCATGTATCTTCTTTAAACTCCTTGTCAGCCATGTGAGCCAATAAGCACTTCACCTTCTCCTTAGGTACCCATTGTTTAATAACTTTGGGCCTATCCTCCCTCCATCTGTTTTGAGGCTGAGGGTATCCATGCAGCTTGTAACAAGAGTACTGCATGTGTCCATACCTTCCACAATAGAAACATCTGATTCTATCATCTCTGAAGTGGTTAAACCTTCTCCCATCTTGATGATAAAGCTATGGCTGCCACTCATAATGTTGTCTTCTCCTTCCAGAGTTAGCTTGTCTTCTATCGTGCTGGTGTCTTTTACCATAGGTAGACTGTCTCCTGAACTGACGATGCTGTCTTCTAGGCTATCTCCCATGGTGATGAGGCTCCCTCCTCCTATAATTGTAAGGTACAGCATTGTTGAAACCAGATCCATACCAGTTTTCCTGATGTTGAGACATCTGCTCTGACCTGTTCTGTTTGTTCCTTGCAGCCTTCATGCTCCTATGATATTGGGGAGGCATATACTGTCTAGCACCTTGAGGCTGCTTTCTCTTCTGATTATGACCAGTCTTCTTCTCAATCTTCTTAGGTTGTGAAACATCAGCTTCCTTGGGAGTAAGATACTGCCTCTTTGGCTGATGTTGAGGCACAGTTTGTGACTCTTCCTTCTTTAGACCTGAAGTACTTGCTTCTAAGGTACCTTTGTCTTTGGCCACATATCCGATCCCAGCTTTGTCTCCAGCAACTTTTTCTGACTGGAGTATCTTGTCAAGAGTGGTTGTACCACTGTTCAACATTCTAACAGTTTTAGTCATATGCTCAAGATGAGCTTTGACACATAGGACTTCTTTCTCCAATTCAGCTTTATCATCCTCAAGCTGAGCAATCTGTTGCTTGTGGCACTTGTTTTCTTGACAGACTTCAGCACTCTTAAAACACAGCTCTCTGTAGGTTGAAGCTAGCTCATCATAAGTGACTTCTCCAACACTATCATCATCAGATTCAACAATTCCTGTCAAAGCTGTAACATGCTTTGCTGACTCACTTTCACTTTCACTGTCAGAGTCAGACCAGGATATTATCAAGCCCTTATTCTGCTTCTTCAAGAATGTGGGACACTCTTTCTTGACATGTCTATACCCTTCACATTCAAGGCACTGAACACCTTTATCTTGGACAGTCTTCTCTTCATCTTTCTCTTTTGACTTGCTGATGTCAGAGGAGATGTTCTTGACATTAGGCCTGTAGTTATAGTTCATCTTCTTGAACACTTTGTTGAATTGCCTTCCCAACATAACTATAGCCTGAGGCAGATCCTCCTGGAACTCATCATCTTTAGCTGCTGCAGGAGTGGAGACTAAGGCTATACTCTTGGGCTTCTTTTCTGGTTCTTCCTCATTCAGCCCAAGTTCAAATCTTTGAAGAGATCCAATAAGCTCATCAACTCTCATCTTGCTGATGTCTTGAGATTCTTCAATGGTTGTTACCTTCATCTTATACTTCTTAGGGAGGGACCTAAGAGTCTTTCTTACCTGCTTCTCTTCTGTCATCTTCTCACCAAGAGCACTGGATGCATTTGACAGCTCAAGAACACTCATGTGGAAGTCATGAATAGTTTCCTCTTCCTTCATCTTCAAGCTTTCAAACTTAGATGTTAAAAGCTGAAGTCTTGACATCTTCACTCTAGATGTACCTTCATGAGTAGCCTTCAAAATATCCCAAGCAGCCTTAGCAGTTTCACATGAGTTGATCAACCTGAATATGTTCTTGTCAACCCCATTGAAGATAGCATTTAGGGCTTTTGAATTCCCAAGGGCAAGCTCATCTTCTTCCTTGGACCATTCTTCTTCAGGCTTTCGCTTAGAGGTGCCTTCTTTATCCTTGCCAGCATTATCTTTTTCACACACAACAGGAGCTTCCCACTCTTTAATGACAGCCTTCCAAGCTCTGCTGTCTAATGACTTTAAAAAGGTAGTCATTCTAGGCTTCCAATACTCATAGTTTGAGCCATCCAAGATAGGGGGTCTGTTGACGAATCCTCCAACCTCTTTGTCCATATTTCACCAGAAAGTAACTTCCCTAGATCTCACCCAGAGACAGACAGGATGCCTGCTCTGATACCAATTGAAATTCTGGTACCAGACGTGTGATGTTAAGGTGCGATGTCACAACAACACACTCTGCAATAATGGACAGAATAAGCAACAGGAAAACACAAGGAATTGTTCACCCAGTTCGGTCTAACTACCTACGTCTGGGGGCTACCAAGCCAGGGATGAAATTCACTACTTGTAGATATAATTTACAGACTCAACACACCAGTTGACAATCTCCTAAACTTATACTCTACTAGTGACTTTCTACCTAAGAAACCACTTAGATATGAGAACACTACTCAATCCCCTAAAACACTCAAAGAACAACCTCTTTGAGATCCCTTGATCTTGCTTCCTAGCTTCAATCAATCAACAATTCTCTATTGCTTCACAGCTTCTAGAGAGGACAGAAAATTCAACACCTATTCAAACCTAGAATAGTGTGATTACAAGTACTCTAAACAAACCCTAGACTCTAAGCCTCCAGCTCTTGATCTTCAATCTGTTTTCTGTACCTTCTTCCTTGGTCTTGTGCGCTTTATATAGCTCCTTGAATTTGGATTGGATTTGTCACAATATTTGATCAGATTTGTTAATTAAAAACTGAATCTTTTAAAACAGATTTTATCCCCAAAATCTTTTCAAATCTTCCACCTTTTAATTCTCCAACAAACCTGCAATCAAATCTCCCATGTAACAGAAAATATCTAGCCCAAGATATTCTCATCCAACGAGTCAACACTCTCCACAATTCCAGCTAATACGCGACCCTAATAACAACAAGCCCATGTTGTCATTAGCTTCAGTTCTGCAGGTCTGATGTTACAACATCACCTATGTGACATCAGACATCCACTTCAGCAACTAGCAACCTTAACACAGCCCAGTGTTAAGTGCAATGTTATGACATCAAGCCCATGACATCAAACATAGTTAACCTTCACAACTTAGTACAGCCCAGTACTAAGACTCAATGCGGCAACATCAACACCATGACATCAGCATTGAACACCTTGTTGTTTTACCAAAATTCCAGCCAATCCAGGAACTTACAACTTTCATACTGGATGTCGAATTCGGACAGTTCCAGCGACCACTTTAGTATTCGGCTGGCCATACCTGGGTGGCCCAATAGTTGCTTTATGGGATGGCTTGTTCGTATCACGATTTTGTGGGCTAGAAAATAGTGCCTCAGCCTCCTCGCAGCATTGATAAGGGACGGGGCCACTTTTTCTATCTGCTGGTATCTCAATTCCGGTCCTTCAGCGCTTTACTCGTGAAGTATATGGGCTTTTTCCCATTAGGGGTTTCACGAATGAGGGCGGCGCTGACGGCCTTGGTTGCGACAGCGAGATAGAGGTACAGGGTTTCCCTGTTATCAGGCCGGGAAAGGGCCGGTGGTTCTGACAGAGCTTGTTTCAGGTGGAGGAGGGTTTTGTCTCATTCCTCCGTCCATTCGACAGTCGCCTCCTTGCGAAGGAGTTTGAAAAAGGATAGTGCGTGTTGAGCAGATTTCGCCACGAAACCAGACAACAAAGTGAGCATCCCGTTTAGAGATTGGATAGACTTCTTCGAGTTCAGCGTAGAGAACTCGGAGAAGACCCTGCATTTGTCGGGGTTAGCTTCGATTCTTCGTTCTGTTTGGTAGAAGCCGAGGAACTTGCCCGCTCGTACCCCGAACGCGCACTTCTCCAGATTGAAGCGCATCTTGTACTTCTTGGCCTGCTCGAAGACTTTCCTAAAATGGATCGTGTGATCGGATTCCTCGTGGGATTTCACGATCATGTCGTCCATATAGACTTTGAGCATATCCCTGATTTCTACTCGGAAGTCCTTGTTCATCATTCTTTGATAGGTAGCACCAGTGTTTTTCAAGCAGAAGGGCATTATGTTGTAGTAATAATTGCCCGATTCGGTCATGAAAGATGTGAAACTTTTGTCGCTTTTTGCCATGGGTATTTGGTTATAGCCCGAATATGCGTCCATGAAAGATAACAATTTAAAACCAGCAAAATTATCAACTAATTTGTCTATGTTGGGGAGGGGATATGCATCTTTAGGGCAGGCCCTATTAACATCGGTATAGTCAACACACATGCGCCATTTTCTATTTGATTTTTAACGAGTACAACATTGGACATCCAAGTAGTATACTTGGCCTCCGAAATAAAATTTGCCTCTAAGAGGTCTTTTACAGCCTGTTCGGAAGCCTCCATTTTTTCTGGAGACTGCTTTTTCCTACATTGACCAACTGCCCTAGCGGCGGGGTCGATGGTGAGTTGGTGGCAGGCCACGTCGGGATCTAGCCCAGGCATCTCTGCGGCACTCCACACGAACAGATGTGCGTTCTCCCGGAGGCAGGCTTTAAGCTGTTTCCTCGCTAGGTTGGGGAGTCTGGTCCTGATCTTCACTCCTCGCTGGGGGTCGTCACCGAGCAAGACAACTTCAAGCTCGCCATCCAGAATTGTGCGCATCAGATGGAAGGTTTCGCCGCTACTGGTCAAAGTTGAAGGGCTGCTCGAACATGGCTGGATCTCTTTCCCCTTCCTTCTCTCCTCCCTCTGGTCGTCCTCGGAGAAGCGGCTGTCAAGGTCAATGGAGTCGACGCGGGGCAGCGGATTTGCCTCCTCAGAGTTGTTGGGCAGAGCAGGCTTGCTAAGAGTCTTCGGCTTTGCAGCAATCATGTTTAACCCTTTAGAGGCTGCCTCGAAACATCTCCTTGCCGCTTCGATGTCCCCGTGCAGAGTGGCGACGAGATCCTTAGAAGTGTAGTAGTTCATCTTTAGGTGCACAGTTGAAGGCACGGCTACAAATTCAGCCAAAGTTGGCCTCCCAAAGATGCATTTGTATAGGGACGGACAATCAATGAACAGGAACTAGACTTTGATAGACCAGGTCATTTCTGCAAACCCAAAAGTCACGGTCAATTCCAGGTACCCCCAAGGCTTTATGACTGACCCATTAAAGCTTTGTAGGTCAGAGCCTACGTAGGGCGTCAGGTGTGTCTCATCTAACTGGAGGGTGGAGAATAGCTGGGAATGCATGATGTCGACCGATCTGCCTTGATCGGCCAGGATTCGGCGAACATCAAATTTGGCTATTTGTGCTCTCACGAGAAGCAGAATGCTTGAGTTGGGAGCACCACCGAGGAGTTCCTCACGGTAGAAGGTGACGGGGACTGACTCTCCTCGAAATTTGTCAAACATGACACTCCGGTTAGAGCTCGTGTTGAGAAGATGCTCAAACTTCCTCTTGACGGAGCTCAAAGTAACCTTGTTGAAGCCTCATCCGGATATTACCATGGTGGAGGGAAAGGTTTCCCATGGGCTGGGCGCAGCAAAGTAAATGGGGACATTGAGCCCCTCGAGGATGTGGAAGTCTTTAGGCCGCAAGATGCTCATGACGACCTGAAGGCTTGTCTCTTCCGAGGAAGGCACCTCCTCCTCGACCTTCTTAGACTGCTGGGCGTCCTGCCGTGGAGCATCCTTCTTCTTGGCGAACTATTTCAGGTGTCCGTCCCTGATCAGTATCTCAATGGCATCCTTCATTTGGATGCAGTCGTCGGTCATATGGCCGTGGCTCTTGTGGAACCGGTAATACTTCGACTTGTCAGTATTCGGCTTGTCCGGTATCTGTTTAGGGAATCAGACCCCTGCTTGTCGGAACTCCGAGTTGGCACATTCGGAGACGATCTTCTCCCAAGAGACGGTTAGGGAAGTATATTCGTGGAAGCGGTCGGAGGGCCCTTTGTTGTCCCGGGGCTCCCGAGGGCGGTCTTCGTGTCTTCTATCTCCCCGTCGAGACGTCGATGGGTTGTCGTGCTTGGAGGACCTGGCACTCTCCTGTTGCCTTGAGTCCCGAGCAGAGCTGGCAACTTTTTTCTCCTCGTACTGGATGTACACTAGCACCTTGAGGAGGTGGGCATCAAGCGTCGTCGGGGTTTCAATGCCAACTGCTTTGGCAAATTCACTGTGGGGGCGGAGTCCTCGCTCGAGCAAGAACTTCTTCATATCATCGATCGTGGAGACCTGGACAGATTCTTTATTGAACCTTTCGATATAGACTCGAAGATGTTCATTTTTCCCTTGAATGATGGCCTCAAGGGAAACTTCGGTCTTTGGGTGACAACGGGAGGTCGTGAAGTGTCTGGAGAACATTATCCCCATCTGTCTCCATGATGTGATGGATTCGTCAGGGAGCTTCTTGTACCAAGTCATCGCCCCCTTCCTCGGTGTGGTAGGGAACAATCTATATTTGATGCGCCCTGGATGCCACGCTAGTCGAGCAATGCATCGATATTCTTGATGTGTTTGTCACGACGTGTAGTACCGTCATACGTGCCCAGAGACGATGGTTTCTCTAGCCCCTTTGGTAGGCGCATGGCCATGATTTCCTGGGACAACAGGCCACAAGGCTCGTCGTCACTGCTGCTGCTGGACCATGACGGGGAGCGGGTGCTTCGTCCAAGGGTAGGACGTTGATCTCGCCGGGGAGACGGGGTTCGTGCCTGGCCCATGAATCTGGGCGGAGACGAACGCTGGGGCTTTGCTCGCTTGTCCCTTCTGGTCCTCTTAGTCCTCAGGGAGTACTGGCTCCAAGGGGAGATGCGGTCGCGCTTTCTGATTTCCTAGGACTCAGGCTTAGGTGGCGTCTGGCGGTCTCGTCCGGGATAAGGGCTCCAAGATCTTCGGTGTTCTTTCCTCGGCAGAGGGGATCTTGACCGGTGGGACTCTTCTAGGGCTCTAATCCTCGCGTTCTGTTGGCAGGTTAGGAGGTTGGTCTTATTGAGGGCTTCGAGGAGGACCGCCGTGGTCGGGTCGGTGCTGGGCGGAATCGAGACAGGTTGGTGGTTATGGGAAAGCTGAACGTCAATGTGATCAGCACGAACGGGGGAAGGAGACGTGGTGAATCCATCTCTCTGTTAATGGGCGTCGCCCCCAATAAAAGGGGTTGCTCCGTGTTGTACCCTAAATTTTTACCCTTAGATGTCATCCAGCTTTTGTGCATTTTAGGAGCATCTCTGCATTGTTTGAGCTAACCCATATCTTGTAGTTTGTTTCTTTGTGTTCAAATTAGGTTTACATATCACCATGAAGCTCCACAAGTTGTTTGAAGCAAGTCGAGTCAACAAAAGACCTCCAGTGCAAGGACTTTGGAATTAGGGTTTTGCTCTGAAGAAATCACTGAGTATTTGCTCTACCAAGTCAAGATTTGTGTGGTTCACTTACCACTTAAGGTCCTCCACATCCAAGGGACATCATTCAACAAGAATCTAAGATCTTTGGGTCCTCAACAAGAGAAGTTTGAGCCTCAGCCTCATTGTGCCTCCAAATTAGGGTTTCTGTGACACTTATCAGTCAATGGCTTTGATTTTCAACAAGATGAATTCCCAAACCCTAATTCCTGATTCTATTGGTTTATCAACATCCTCAAGAGTCTCCTAAGACCTTTAGATGAGAAGGAATAAGGAAGATTACAAGATTTGACTTCAGTGCATTCACAGACAAAATCAAGGTTTGACTGAAACCCTAATCTTTTGGAATTTTGGTTCAAATGAAGTGTTAATGGTTCTAATCACCATATAAAGTCTCGTGAAGTGTTCAAAGTATCCATATCAAGTTTCATGAGGTTTCTTGCAAGAGAAGTAGGGTTTTGATCAAGGAAGGTGTCATTTGTGAGATTTTTCCCCTAATAGCATATTTTGAAATGGCCATAACTCCTAAACCACACACCCAATTGGAGTGACTCAAAGCTCATTGGAAAGCTCTCTTCAAGATCTTCAATTTGTTCCATATGACTTTTTGTCTAAAAATGCTTGGTTTTTGAGTTATGAGGCTTGCAAGATATTTTGACCCAACACTTAGAAATTTTTCAGCACTTTTCATCACTCTTTTTCTCAAATTTAACCTCATTTTTCACCCACTTCCATTTGGATTCAAGACTTGAGTCCCAAATGAAAGTTGTAGAGCATGATGAGAGCTTTCCAACCATATGTGGAACATCTCAATGGGATAAGCCATTCTCAAGTTATGAATTTTCAAAGATAGGCACTTCAAGTTGTCAATTTCCATAACTTAGAATTTTTTCTAAGTTCTTTTTGGCAGTTTTGGGCACACGATTTGCAAGGAATTTTTCTACCAATTCAAGGCATCATTTGAACTACTTTCCAACACCAACATTGTAGTACCATGTATGAGCTTTCATTAGAACCAAAGGGCATGAAATTTGGATCACACAATTGAGAGATATCATGCATGGAACATGGCCATACGAGCTGATTTTTACACCAAGTTACCTCAGTTTGGAATTTGAAATTTCTTCCCCTCTCTCCAAGTACACTTTCTGCAGACCCACCATACCTTTTCCAACTTCACTTCACCCCTAAAGCACGCTGCAAAGTGCCTTCTCTTTTGTACTATCATGTTAATATTTCCAAGCAAACCAAGCCACCCTTCGTGCACATCCTTAAACCATCGGTATACCATCCAAAACAATGCTACTTTCTGACCTAAAATGCAAAAGGATGAATATCCCGTGGCTCCATGGTATTATGATCAGAACAACCATCTTCCAAAATCCTTCCACGATTTTTCTCTCCAAGACAAACCATTGGCACATTGGTTATTTATTCTCATTGTCCAGCCGAGCTCTCTATAAAAAGCACCCATCTCCTCTTCATTTCTCACCAACAACAAACACTAAAACCACTCTAAAAACTTGTTTCTTTGGAGCACGCGAGTTAGCTGGGGAAGGAGGAGAAGCTCTTGCCTACTTACGTGGAAACAAGGTAAGTCTCTCAAACTCTCATTTATCATGCTTATCATACCATCTTTTTTTTGTTGTTTTTTAATGTTTAAAGTGCTCATGGTATGTATCTTATAGTTACTCATGTTAAGTTTGTTTTAAGAAACTTTAACTTATCCATGGCCGCCCTAATGGTTTAAGCATTTTTATCACGTGTGAGTTTGCGTTGAAGAGCATGTTGGCTGGTTTGGTTATGAGTTTGTATGGTTGGAGATATTAGTGTTATACATGTTCATATGTTGCTCCTATTTTACTTTAAATTAATATCATGGACATCGATATAGGTTTCTGACTCATGGTGTAAGTGTCTGTTTGTATGTGTGTGTTAAAGAAAACCAATGGATGTGTTATGTAAGTGTGATGTGTGTATGTTGTCGTGATAATATAGAATAACCTTTATATGTGTGTGCTAGCTGTTATGCGGTAGTATGATCTGTGCTCTGTATGATAATAGTTAAGTTCATACTATGATCATGTAATATGAGTGCTTTGTATGACATAAATCATATTGTTCATTAAACTGTAGTGCATATGTGTTTTTGTGTATGGCTTTAAAATTGAACATTAGTCATTTTTGCAAAAGCAGGTAGTTTGATAATAGAAGTGTGTCACATAATTTCTAAACAGCCAGTGTGTATTAAGTTGTTTAAGTATGTGCGAGATGTAGCTTGGGTGCTCTCATGATGGTACAATGATTATGTGATGTCTTTGTGTTGTGCATGCGTTAATAATTTGGTTTCATATATTGTATAACTATATGAATGTGTAGTGCCAACGTTTAATTATAAATTCGTGTATTATTTGAGTATTTGATCTCAAGCTTACTACAGTTTGTATTGTTGTATTCTATCGTTCTCATAACAGCTTACATGTGAAGTTTGTGTATGCATGTGTGTGATGTTGTGTGTAGCTGTAGCACTGTCATATTATTTTATACATTGCATGTCAAGTAGCTACAAGATAGTTTGGTTATTAAGCTTTGAATCAATATGTTAGTTTGCATCTGAAACAGAAAGTGCTTTATCTTTTTTTTCTTAAACTGATTTCATGTTTGGAACCTTGGCTTTCCTCTGTTTTTTCTTCATGATATAACCACTATCTTGTTCAGCTTAGGTTTTCATCGTGTTCTACATTTGAAATGATTCAGTTTAGTCTTTTATTTCATGTCATTTGATGGTGTATGGAAGGTTTATGTTTGATGGAAGTTTAGTGTTTGATTTGTAATGTTTTAAGTGAACACGATAATAGCTTGTTTCTGCATGTGTTCATCTTCCATGCTTGCGTATGATTGGTTGGCTTTAGGTTTTTGTCCTTTAGCAACTTAATAAAACATGACCATTTGATACCATGTTACCACTACATGTTCAACGTGCGTGCCTTTACATTTTAATATATTTCACTGTTTGTTTTGGCTTATGTATTTATGGAAGTGTTTACTTACCGGATGTATGTGCCGTCCCAATGGTTTAACCTTGCCTTGCCATTACCCTTTCACCCAAATGACCTGGGTTCGATCCTGAGGATCAACCCTTTTGGCCATTTTCTCTTTTTCGCCTGATTCTTTCCTTTTCCTCTCCTGGGCTTTGCGCCCTATTTTACTACCAACACCCCCTATTTTCTGACCCAATTCTATCCTTCTCATTTTTAAAACTAAACCAATTTACTCATACACCCCCTGCGCCTGTTTTTCTAATTGTTTTATTTATTTACTTCAAATCTCTTTTTTTAAAAACTTTTATTTTATTTTCTTTATTCAAAAAACTCCAAAATATTTTTATCTCTATTTTTAATTAGCAATTTATTTTTAATGGTTAATTATTGTTCTCATTTTAATTTTAATTATCAATTGGTATTGTTAATTTAATTGTTAATTGTTTGTCAATTTGCATCTTAATTGGTAATTGTTAATTAATTTGTATTGTTAATTTGCATTGTTAAGTGTTAACTTTTAATTTTAATTATCAATATGTTTTAATCTTTAATCACCTATATGTGTTGTTAATTGTTAATTTTAATTGTGTTGTCAATTGATTATCAATTTTGGATTAATTGTTAATATCATTTATGAGCACCTTTGTTGATCTTGAGGGCTTATTCTACTAATGCTTGCTTAAATCTTGAATTAGTCTATCCATGTTGATCTGTCATATACTTGACTTTAATGTGAATTGTATCTTTATTAATACCATTCTCTTTATCTTTGTGAGTATTCTATATGTTTGTCTTCCTTAAGATTGAAACATATTGATGTGTCCTTATAATAATCATGTTCATCTTATCCATGCTTTATCATGAAACATATTGTCATCCTCATGCCTATGTTGCTTTCATTATATATCTTATATCAATGTTTTATCTTCTATGCCTTTTATTATTGCTATCTTATCAACTGTCCTTCCCCCCATTCCAAAGGAAGGTGATTAACATTGACTCTTAAAGTCATAGCCCCCACCTTAACCTAAGTAACCTCTTAGGAGAAACTTTATTTCTTGGCCTCATCAGAGCCATAGAAATTACAACTAGCTTTAGGAGAGAGTTCTTACACTCTTAATGGTATTCATCCTAATGAATTTATCACTTTCCCTACTAACTAAACATAACGTAGGTCCATTTCAACTAGATCTAGAGAGTCCTTGAACTCTACAATGAGCTTGTACTTATTTCCCCTCTGAATATTGACCACAGTCAATCATTCAGTAGAAGTAGAACTACGCATACTCTGATTCTATTCTCGAGGATACGTAGGCGTAAGGTGCGATGCCTTATCGAGTATACTTAGATACTAACCCCTAGAGTTTCAACCTTTAGCATAGAACCTTTAGCAAACATAAGATAACAGTAGAACAAGAGGTTCCCGTAGAGTACTACGGACGTTTAGGGTGCTAATACCTTCCCTAGCCGTAACCAACCCCCGAACCTTAGATCTTTTCCCCTTTAGGTTTTTCTAACGATCTTGAACCTTTCCTTTGGATAAATCAAAGTCGGTTGTAAAAGAAATATGATGCAAATTAATTAATAATTTGTTATCCAATTTTCACCGCAACACTCCGTCAGTATCAGTCTTTCTGACAGGGAGGAAGGCAGTGTTACAAGCGTCGTGGACATTGTCATGGCTGGCCATGATCGAAATCTCGGAAGAGTTGTTTTGATCTTGAATCTACAATGGGAGGAAGCCAGGGATAACAAAGTTTCCCACAGACGGCGCCACTGATCTTGACGGCTGATCAGAACCTGAAGTGGGTCAGAGATGACGTCTGCGATGTTGGGTGTGAAATATGAGAAGGGTGTGTACCTACAAGGCACTCTGATGCTAAAGTAAGAATCGAGGGGAGAGAAAGCAAGTACAGAGTATGTGTGTCTTAGGATGATTTTGAATACCTGATCCTCTAAAATTAAAGGGTTTTTATAATGCACCTAGTGTTTGGCCATTGGTCCCTATTTTCGGGGCGAAATAATCGTTCTCCAAAGAATAGGTAACTGTCAGAAACTAGTCGTTTGGACGGGCAGAGGCGCAGTTGCGGGCACAAGCGTCATGATTGTTTCTGAATGGCGGAACCGCGCGTGACTGACAGGAACTGCTGAGGAGGGGCAGCTGACCTTGTAGTTCAACCGACCTGCCTTCTCCAATAGAGGGACAGAAAAGTAAATGATGGATTAAATTGGTTAGATTTTAACAATTATACTGTTCTGTAAACAGAAGTGGATTAGATTATACCTAACTATTGAGTCAGTCTAGAACATTTACAGAGACAGAAGATGGAGCCTTAGAGCATCCTTTCATACTGTCATTAATAATTTTGTAATATGTTCCTATCAACTAGCAAATACAATAGCTTTTCTGTTGCATTTATTAGCGCAACTATACATTCGGTGGTGTACATTTATTTATTGCAACTTTTTTAGTTAATAATTAATGAGTGTAAGTGTATCACTTAGAGGCATGGTGGATAACTGGATATATAGTACAGACAACTAAGTTTTGGTCTCGTTGAAAAAGTGACCTTAGTCTAAATAGAAAATAGCACTGAATTAGTGATGGAGGAAGGATAAAGTTATGCTTGTCTCTTATTTGGAAACCCCTTACTTAACTGAGTTGAATCCTTATCAGCTAGACCATGATATACATATTTTATCGCTGTGCAACTTGCAAATTTGAAAAACTTTTTAGAGAAATAATGAAACATATATCATCAAAATAATTTTAAAGAATTTTATTCAGAGTTCAATCATGGAGAAAAATCATGATACATATTTTATTAGAGTTCAATCAGATCAAAAAATTTAATGTGTAACATTAAGATTAATGGTAATCAAACAAATGATGTTAAACAATAATAATTTTTAATGAAATGAGAAAGTGAATTAATTTGATAGAAGAAGATAAAAGAAGGCGTGAAACACAAAATGCCTATTTATCCAGTTCGATCAAATAATTTACGATTGAGGGAGGAGCTGCTCTACAATTCACTATATTCCAAAAATTATTACAAGAAATTACATATGAGTTACAAGAAAAATAGTCTTTCAAATTTTTAAAAGTAAATACTATTTTTTACCAAAATGTTTCCCAAAATCTCTAATTCTCAATATAGTATCAAAGGTGTTTAGAAGAAGTATTGACTAATTCTTCTAAAAAACACTCAGAGTGTGTTTGGATAGGGTAATTATGAATTTTTAAGGAATTTAAAATTTTAAACAATTTAAACGATTTAATTGAAATTCATTTATTTTTAAATTTTTTTATTTGGATGGAGTATTAAAATGATTCATTGCTAAATTTTTGAGGTTATTTTCATAAACTTTAAAATTTTTGGGTCAAATTTAAAATAACAAAAACAGTGACCAATTTGCAATATTTAAAAATTTGAAGAACCAATTTGTAACATATAAAATTTATTAAGGAATTATTTGCATTTTATTTGAAAATTTTAGAGGTATATTTAAAATTTTCATAAAAATTTGAGACAGCTATATATATATATATATATATATATATATATATATATATTGTCTTCGTTACTTAAAATTATAAGGCATACTTCAACGTACTTTATTTTCATATTAATTGTTAAGCTACAACTAAGATGGATATTTTTAACTTTGACATCCCAATCTTCAACAAATTTGAAGAAATAGGGAACTAGTTTTGCTTGAGATGGATTGCTTCTTATATTAATGTGAATTCTATACAATTGGATGTTGACATAACCATGACTCAAAAGTTTTAGCCAATGAGTCAAAGTGTCGCCATAATAAGAGAATGAGCAATGTGGACTTAATTTGTTTTCCAAACACATTTAGAGAGAGAATGTCTCCCCTCTCTCTAGAAACAATTCCTTCCCCGCCTTTCTAGTTTTTCTTTATCAGTTTTAGCTTTTCTTGGCCGGTCCGATACGGTGGCTCATCGCTACACTTCCAATCTTGTGAATTTAGGATTATCTTCGGCTTAAATTCCTAGCTTTCGAGTTTAGGGGCCTTGGTAATTTTTGGGTTCTTCAGGGTTGGTTTTGTACTTTTCATGTCCCGCCTTCATCGGATCCTTGCATCTTTTTCTTTGGCTTTTGTTTAAGTCTTATTGTTCTCTTCATGGCGTGGGTGAAGTTTTCCAGGTAACATAGTCGAGGTCCACCTGATAGGTTCTCGGTCTGGAAGGAAAACCAAGGCAAAGGAGCTACCGACGGTGAACCTACGGTCTCATTCTTCGTGACAGAATTCCCAGAGCAGATGAATGCTAAAGCTCTTTTCGACGTCTTCATGGCTTACGGGGTAATTTCCGAAGTTTTTGTTTCTGGTAAAAGAGACGTTCGTGGTAGAAGATTCGGTTTCGCTAAGTTCCGTAAAGCTCACGACCCCCGTATCCTGGCATGCAATCTTGATAGTATTGTTTTAAAAGACAAGAAGATTCACGTTAATATTTCCAGATTCCCCAAGGATAAAGCTCAGCTCGCTTCGAACAAGAATCTACCCAAGAAGAAGATCCTCAACCAGGCCCATTCTGGTAGACCAGGTAATCTTTATTCCAAGGAGAAGTCCTTTGTCAATGTGGTTAGGGGTATTGATAAGCTTTCTCAGGATAGAGATTTGCTGGGAGAAAACAATGTTGTCTCTTTAGAGGCAAACGATTCTTGTCTTTTAAAACTGAGAGACATGAGGGTTGGAGTGGTGATGGAGGATGGCAATCCTTTCAACATCCAGAGGAATTTAAATGAAGAAGGGTACTTCAATATTAGGGCTACACCTTTAGGTGCCTCTATGTGCTTGCTTGAAGATTCCTCAGGGTGTGACATTGATCTTTTCGTGAAAGAAGCGCATGACTGGTTGGATATCTGGTTTAAAGAAATTAGATGTTGGAATCCGGAGCTGATCGACCATTACAGATTTGTCTGGGTTAAGTGTTACGGGCTTCCAAGTTACGCTTGGAACATCACTAATTTTAACCTGATATCCAATCGATTGGGATATTTTCTCCATTGTGATGAGTCCACTAGAAACAAATCTAGATTGGACGTTGCTAGATTGTTGATTAAATCGAAGAAGGATGTTATTCTGAATCACAAGATTAGGGTTAAGGTGAATAACATCATATTCACTATCTCAGTCACTGAAGATTCCAGTAGTGGAATTTCCGATCAATCAGGGGAGGAAGTCGATGAGTTGATAGATTCTGATGAGTTTGAATCGTCTCTTCAGCCAGACGAGGGTGGCGTGTGGGATTCGGAGGATGACATGGCCTGTGAGGACAGCAACCTATCGGGGGTCGAACCCGAGACTGATAACGTTACGCTTAAGGGACTTGATTCAGATAGCAGTAGTTCCGTACCTGTTGACCTATCCCATGTTGGTGAAAGTTTAGAGAATGGTGTCACTTTAGGTGGGTCAGAAGACAGTATAGTGCATGAAGCGACTTTTGAGGTTGTAGGAGACTCTGATCCTAGTAAGGATGTTTTATTTTCTCGAGGCAAATCTTTTCTCAAGGAGGACATAAGTTTTATTTCTAATTCTGTCAGTCTAATTAATATTGAACCATATATTGAACCTATCTTACCTCAGGCAATCAACCAATTGGACCTGAGTAAAGGTAATTTGCTAGTGGACCTGGACCTCCCTAGTCCATTAAATGGGCCTCCAGGTGGAACTATTGGGCCTTCTATTAGAAGCAAATACAAAAAGAAGAAACAGTTACAAGAGATATACGATTGTATCAAGATACCGTACACCCCTTCCTATTTTTCTAATCTCCTTAATTCTGCTTTGAGGGAGCTTGAAAGCCACTCCAACAAGAATCCTACCAAAGCAAAATCATCCAGAAGATCTACCAGACTTACTCCCAATGAGTCAAGTACCTCTCTTCTCTGTGGTGAATCTATCACTGATACTGACGAGGCCAGAGGCAACTTGAGATGTCGTAAAGCTCTTGAGGAAATCCCTTAAAAAATGCCTAGAACAGTGTTGAATCTGGGGATCTCAGACGAGGAAGGCGAAGCAGAACTAGACAGTATGCTAAGGTTATTGGATAATGATGATAAAGCTGCTAGAATTGGAAAGAAGGTTGTTGCAACAGGTGATCAATGAATATTATGACTTTTAATTCTCGTGGATGTTGTAACCCTATTAAGAGAAGGCGTACTACTCAAATCATTACTAGAGGGATGGCATATATTGTTTTGATTCAGGAATCTAAACTTTCTATCCTGGACTCAAAAGTGATATTTAGTATTTGGGGTGGCCATGAAGTGGAGTGGTCGGGTTTAAATTCCTCAGGTAGATCAGGAGGCATATTGACTATGTGGAGGAATAAAGATTTGACTGCCTTTTCCAGTTTCAGAGGTCATGGTTTCTTGGGGGTGGTCTTCAATTGGAAGAACCAAAAATTGACAGTGGTTAACGTTTACTCCTCTTGTGGGATGGCCGATAAAAGGAGAATGTGGAGTGATCTTATTGAAGTTAGGAGGAGGAATCAAGGTGGAGGTTGGATAGTAGGAGGGGATTTTAATGCCGTTAAAAACACTCGAGAAAGAAAAGGTAAAAGGGATTATCCTAGCAGTGATATGAAGGAGTTTGGGGATTTCATAGAGGAGATGAATTTGACTGATCTTCCGGTTGTTGGGAACCTTTTTACTTGGTTCAATTCCAATGGGCAGTGTAGAAGTCGCTTGGACCGGTTCTTAGTGAATGAGCAGGCCATTAGAGTTCTTTCTTTTCATACTCAGGAGGTGGGTGACAGAGATATATCTGACCACCGTCCAGTTTGGTTGAAATCTAAAAACATCAATTGGGGTCCTAAACCCTTTAGGTTCCTCAATTACTGGCACACTCACAAAGGTTTCCTTCCTTTCGTCAAAATCAAATGGGAGTCTTATTCCTTTGAAGGATCTTTCTGTAACATTCTCCTTAAGAAGTTGCAAGCCCTGAAAAGAGATTTAAGATCTTGGAATATCAACGTCTTCGGTCATCTGGACCTTTCCCTCGAAGAAAAGGTGTATCAACTGAATCAGTTGGAGTGTAACTCCTTTATTGGGGATGGAGGTCATGACGAAATTGCTATTAAGGAGCGTCTCATACTTCAGGAGGAAATGTGGTCTACTCTGAGGCTGAAGGAAAGTTTGCTTGCGCAGAAATCTCGAGTGAAATGGCTTCGTGAGGGAGATAACAATACCAGATTTTTTCACAACTCAGTTAGATCGAGGAATCGTTCTAATCATATTTCTGCTATAAGAAAGGAAGGTACCCTTTTGGAGGATCTCGATACTATTAAGGAAGAAGCCAAGCGTTTCTTTGAATCTAGATTCCAGGTCCAACCTCTTCTTAGAAGGTGTTCTAACGATTTCAGAGTTAAAGCTTTTGATGATTCTGATAGAAACAGCCTAGAAGTTGACTTCTCAGCTGAAGATGTTAAGTTTGCAGTTTTCAACTGTGATGGAAACAAGTGCCTTGGAGTCGACAGGTTTAGTTTCTCTTTCATTAAGCTAAGTTGGGATATCATTGGAGTAGACTTTACTAACTGCATCCTGGAATTCTTCAGGACTGGTTTCCTTCCGAAGATATTCGTTTCCTCTTTTATTTCTTTAGTGCCTAAGTCTGACAATCCTCAAGGGTTTGAAGACTTCAGGCCCATTAGTCTTGTTAGTTACGTTCTCAAGACTGTGTCCAAGATGCTGGCTAGTAGATTGGGAAGGTTTATTCACAAGGTTATTGATAAGTGCAAATTGTACCTATTTTTGTACATAAGTTTTGTTGCACTTATCATTACTTTGTGTTAAAATAGGTTGAATAAACCCCGCTTTGTTCGTTAATACGTTTACTTTACGTTTTCGGTGTATAGTGCGGTACCGTGTAAATATCATTGAGTTTAATTGATTTTCATTTATTTTTACAGGGGTTCCAGCAATGGTATTTTTCCATATTCATAAAGAGCATTGAATAAGTTTTCCAACGCTTCAAACCGTGCGTCAATCGGAGTTATGGTTCATGAGTTATGATCAAAACAAGTTCTGCCATTGCTGTCATGTTCGCACTGCGAATGCCCGTGGCGAGCACTCGCTGGCGAGTTCGCACTGCGAACCCGGGGGCGAATGAATAGTGCCTGAATGCTTGAAAAACACAATTTTTGCAGCCCAAAAGGCGGTTTATGTTCGCAGTGCGAACGGGGGTTCGCAGTGCGAACCTGGGCAGTAACTTTTGCCTATTTTAGTCATTTTTCATCATTTTTTAGGATGGTTTTGGGGAATTTTGCTCCAACTCCATCAAACTTAATTTCTTCATAGGATTAGCTTAGAAAACAACTGTGGAGCATGCATATGGATGATCTGGAGTGGATTGATCATCGACCGGCTCTGACAATCCGCGAGATGTTTGGTTCATTTCTCTTCTTCTTTGTGTTTTTCTTTATGGTTGGGTTGTGTATATGTATTTGCTGTGATCTCATGTATATTTGTCGCCCATGGCGTTGTATAAAACTTGCTTTACAAATCTTTATTGGTGATTGTCTCTGATTTTTGCTTTATGCGCTGGGTTTGGGTTGCGTTAGAGATAACCGTCGCAAACTTCGATTAGGGATGATTGTCTGTTAGTTTCTGGATTCTAGAGATAGATTTAGAGCTAACAATCTTCAATAGGCGTCGAAGCTTAATGCCTTCTGTGTTTCGAGGCTTCGCTCGCGAGAGTGACGAAGAGAGTGACACGGTTGTTATCTCAACTGTGCGTTAGACATAACCTTTGTTGTGAGCGATGATGGGTGATATTGAGGAGTATTGTAGGTGGAGTATAACTGGTCGGTAAGTTTAAGTTTGTGAGGAGTGATTTATATGCATTGTCGGACTAGTTTTTCTCTCTGAAGAATGATTTGTTTTTATGTTTTAATGTTTTCTTTTCTGTTTTCATGTTTTAAGCCATTCAAACCCAAACTCATTAACGCGAGAGACTGTCAAACGACATTTTTTCCCTCGAACCGATCTCTGTGGACACGACATAAATCTCGGAGGGAATTCTTCCGAAAATAAATATTTTTGCTTGCTTGCCGATATATCCGCATTCAACAGTTATCTCTCCTTCCCAATCTGCTTTCATCCCTAGCCGTCAGATATTTGATGGGATCCTGTTAGCTAACGAGATTGCAGATTTTGCGAAGAGATCCAACAAAGAGTGCCTCCTATTTAAAGTGGACTTCGCAAGGGTGTATGATTGCTTTGATTGGCGGTATCTTGAATTTATGCTTATCAAGATGGGATTCGGTAGCAGCTGGCTTAAGTGGATTCGTGGGTCGGTTTTTAAAAGTTTCTTGTCCATCCTTATTAACGGAAGTCCTTCTAAGGACTTCAAGGTCGGTCATGGATTAAAACAGGGTGATCCTCTAGCCCCTTTCATGTTCGCTATAGTCGCGGAAGGCCTGACTTGCTTTGTTAGAAGTGCTGCTGATAATAATTTGCTTTCCCCTTTTAAAGTCCAGGAGTCTCCCTCTCATTGCTTATTACAGTTCGCCGACGACGCCCTTCTTATCGGGGATGGTTCGGTGAGAAATTTATGGACTTTCAAGACTATTCTAAGGGCTTTCGAAATCAGTTCTGGGCTTAAAATCAATTATTCCAAGAGTTGTATCTATGGTATTGGTGTTGATTCCGCCACCCTTTCTGCTGCTGAAGACTTTCTTCATTGCAAGTCTGGCTTTCTCCCTTTTAAATTTCTGGGGCTCTTCGTTGGTGGCAATCACCGCCGTATTTCCTTTTGGAACCCTGTCATTGATTCTGTGAAGAAAAATCTCTCATCCTGGAATAGCCGTAACCTCTCCTTCGGGGGAAGAGTTATGTTGCTTAATTCGGTAATTACCAATTTGCCTATTCATCATCTCGCTTTCTACAGGGTGCCTACAAAAGTCGTGAAGCAAATAATCTCTCTTCAACGCCGTTTCCTTTGGGCAGGGGCTGCTGACAAAGGTTATATGTCCTGGATTTCATGGAACACCATATGCAAATCTAAAGATTTTGGTGGTCTCGGGGTTAAACATGTGGGTCGTTTCAATCACGTTGTTCTTCTTAAATGGATATGGAAGTTCTTCTGTGGTGGAAATGAGATATGGAGACAAACTTTGGAAGACAAATATGGTAACTTGAGTCTTAAATTGCAACTCGCTGGCACAGTTGGATTGAAGAAGAACGTTTCACATTGGTTCAAGGATCTCCTAACCCTTGCTGCTAACGTTTCTTTCCCTATCAGAGATGTCATCGATTGCAAAATCGGTGATGGATCGAACGTTGCCTTCTGGCATACTCCTTGGATTGGTTTCGAAGCTCTGAAATTCCGTTTTCATTCTCTGTTTAAGGCGTCTAGCCATCTTGCGATTAGTGTTAAAGATATGGTCGAGAGGGATGGTGAAAAGTGGAGATGGAGTCTGAATGATTTTGTCCATGTCGAGGTATTGAACGATCCTATTTTGGTTTAGGAGAGAAACCACTGCCTCCAGGTTCTGGCCCAAGCCAATCTTAACAACAGTGAGCATGATTCTTGGAGCTGGCCCCTGCATAACTCTGCACTTTTACGGTAAATTCTTGTTACGTGGCTTTGAACATTTCTTGCTATCCTAGCGGGGCTTCCACTGCTAATGCCGACTTGATTCAAATTCTTTGGAATACGGTTCTCCCGCCCACCGTTCAGTTTTTTGGATGGAGATTGGCTCACGACAGACTTCCTACTAGAGCTAACTTGGTGATTAAGAAGATTATTGACAACGACCATGAAAAGGTATGTTGTTTCTGTTTTCTTCACTTGGAAGATTCTGCCCATCTGTTTATCTCTTGCCCCAAGTCCACCTTGGTTTGGAACAAAGTTTGCGACTGGATGAATATTGGCACTATATCGGAAAATAATATCTATCTTCATGCTAAAATTTGGAACACTAGGATGAAAGGTTGTTGTGAAGTGGTCTTTAAAAACTCTATTTGGTTTATTACTTGTTGGATTTTATGAAAGTATAGGAATAATATCCTGTTTAATGATGTTATTTTTAGTGTGAATGACATCGTATTCGACATCAAAAACTATGCGTGGAACTTTTTGATTCTAGGTAGGAAGGATAACAAAATTTGTAGGCTCTACGAGTAGTTTAAACACCCGCTCCACTTGTAATTTTCGGTTTGAGATTTCCTTAATCTCGTTTATTGATATTGCTTACTAAAAAAAAAAAGAGAATGAGCGCCTAACTAGAGAAAGAAAAAAAAAACAAAAAGATTAAAAGTACATGAAGAAATGGAAAGATTAAAGAAGAAATAAAAAGATCATATAGAAATATAGAATCTCACTTATATAAATGCTAAATGTTGAAATAGAATAACAAGATAACTAAAATCATACTGCTAGCTAGCTTTCCTCGTTTATAACAATATATTTTCATCACCCATCACTTCAATAATATTCTTTTCAAAAATCTTGGTGGGTGCTGCAAATCTAGCTGAGAATGATCTTGAAATATTATCAGGATCAGTTGAATAGCCATCATCAAAGTTTTGTAAGTAGGAGCTAGGATCATATAGAAACAAAGGTGAATAGGATCTAAAGTTTTTCCTCTTCTTTTCTCTCTTGATCTTCCTCCACAATGTTTTCAACTTTGAAATTTTCATTGATCTAGGGACAAATTCATTGATACGTACAATAGGGTCATAGCAGATTCTCTCATAGCTTGAGCAAATGTTGTTGCTTCTTGTGCTTAAACAGTTGCAAATTTCAAGGTTCATGATGTATGATGGAGTAGAATGTGTAGGAAGCATAAATTGTTTTAAGGAACCAATATGTTTCAAGTGCGTGCATTAATATGACTAAGAATAAGACTAAAGGCCATTTATATAGTGATGGCTTGAATCACTTTCTATTTTCACACTCCTCGTCACCACCTCAGCTAAGCACATATTTTGAACTAGATAGGGCCATGAAAAAGAAAAGAAATTTATTTTGATTTTGATGTTGGAATTCCAAGTCATTTTTTTTTTAGTAAGCAAGGAATATATTGAAATAGAGAACTAAGGGTTCTCAAACCTTCTTACAAGAACGAGAGCAAAGCTCAAGAAAGAAAATTACTCCCCAATTAAAACTTACAACAAATAAAACAACGGACATTTGTTAAATTCATAAAAATTACAATTGGAATGAGTAATATTCTCGATGAACGACCATCTCCAAACCAAAGCTTTAATACTCCACACCAAGTCCAAAACGTTCCATGATTCGCCTCTAAAAATAATTTCGTTTCTCAACAACCAAATAGACCAAATAACCGCAAGCCAAACACAACCCTCCCTCCCTCTCCTCATTCCCACCTTCCTAGCAAAACCACTCCAAATCAAAAAACTATGTTTCAAATTATTGGATTCGATATCAATAAATCCTATCCATTCCGCCATTTCCTTCCACACTAACTTCAAAATGCAACAATCCAAAAAAAGATGATCTACCGTCTCATTAGAATTCTCGCAAAAAACACAATTAATAGGAATTCCAAGTCATAATTGGTAGTTTTTATATCAATTATCTTAAATTAGCATAAATTGAAATTGATTTATATTTCTATTATACATATAATAATCTGAAAGTATGGCTCGAAATATCAAATAATTTAACAAAAGTTTTAGTTTTCAGATTTCAGTCTGCAGTCTTCCATAATGAGTTTTTAAACTTCATATCTTTTATAAATGTGTCAGAAACTAGATCTTCTCATTTAAAACTCCATTAATGTCATTGCAGATTATTCGAACGAAATTTGAAACGAAGGAAAGGCGACAAAACTCGAAAGAAGCAAGAAAAGGAAATAAAACTCGAAACGAAGCTTCCTTCTCCATTGTCTTTGTGTTATCCATCGAGTTTTTGGTACGCAAATCACTTTATCCATTAATGTAACTTATAAATGTCAATTGTTATTGTTGTAAAATGTTTAATGTTGTGATTCTTGTTGAGATTGAAGATTTAACTATGTTAGTAATAGATGTTGGTATCCTTGGCTATCCATCTTCTAATATTTTTTTGGATCATTATATTATGTTGAATATTGAAGTATTAATAAAGTATGATCTACCTTCTTACACTACTACGAAAAACCCATTTAACGACGCCAGGTTTACCACGTATTCGTATCTCAACGTTGTAATACGTTAAAAATTTTATAACGCCATATTTAACGACGGTTGTACTAAAGAACCGTTGTAATACAAGCTGTGTAACAAGCTTCGATTCCCAGCTACTACATTTTTTTCCATATTTTTACATTTTAAACACGGTTGTATTAAAACACCGTTGTAATACATGTAACAAGCTTCGATTCCCAGCAACTATATTTTTTGTCATGTTTTGTATTTTAAACATATATTTTATTTCTTTTGTTAGTGTTATGGGGATAAATTTAAAAATATATATTTTAAAAACTCAAAATATATTTTAAAAACATATATTTTAAACATATATTGTATTTCAAAACTCAAAATTCATCATTGTTTTTCTTTTAAACATATATTTTATTTCTTTTGTTAGTGTTTTTAAGTGCAAGAGAATAGTATATAAAACTTTAAAAATAAAACTATAAGAGATGAGCATATATAAAATAACATTTTATTAAGATTCCATTAAAAAGAGTACATTGATAATCATGTTACACATACTAATCAATGTCAGAGCCATTTGCAGCAAATGCATCTTCATAATCCAGACATCTCTCCTCACTCCCCTCATCGGAATCATAATAAATTGTTCTCCTTTTCTTCTTTATCTTTTTCTTCTTCAACTTCTTCTTTTTCTTCTTCTTATCCTTCCTCACCCTTAAGGCATCCCTGGCCGCTGGTTGGACCTCCTCTATTGGCGCCTGACGTTCCTCGTTGGTGATTCTAGGATTCTCATTTGTAGAACTCATTGTTACGAAGAATATATTATGAAGAAATGTAAAGTTGTCTATTTATAGATGAGGTTGAAGATGAAAAGTCTGATAGTTTAATGCTTGCAATGATGATAACTTGTAAATGGTTGATATTCTGGAACGATATTTTTTGAAAAACGGAGAAAATTTTAAATCATTATGGCCAGAGTGTTCTCTACTCCGGGAAGAGCAAGGGTTATAATATTACAACGGTTAGTAATAATAGTCGTAGCGATACCCCTTATAATATTACAACATTTTTCTATTTTACGTAATTATAGAAAAATGTTGTTGCCTGGAGTCGAACCTTGTACCAATTAGAAGGGTTATCGCTACGGTTAATATAACTAACCATTGTGATATTATTAAAATAATATATATACTTATCATTACGGTTATTTTAGAAAACCGCTGCGAAAGATTTACCTATATAAAGGAATTAACTTTCTATTTTTGACAATAGCGTCGTTTCCTTCACAGCGAAACCCTAGCACCCATTTTTGGCAGCAAACTTCATCTTTTTATAGAATCTGCGAAATGAAATACAAGAAGTATGAAGCGTTTGATTTAAGCTTCTTCCTCCTTGTATTTCTTCTTGCAGAATCTATAACTAGATGAACATGGTGATGATGCTGGCGGTAGCAAGCGTATTGTACATATTGTTTATGGAAAATAAGGTAGTCTTCTACTTCAATCTTTTTGTTAGATAGTTCCCATTATCTCGTTTGCTTCATGTTGTTTTTGTTGATTGTTCTCATTTTGTGCAGATTCGACTTCAATGCTTCATAAGCAAGGTGAACTTCATTGTAATGATACAGTTCCACTTCTTAGGGTTTTGTTTCAACTTTTGGTTGTTTTGTTTTGAATACTAACTAATTTTCTTCATTGCTTCCCACTTCTTAGGGTTTGTTTCACATGGTGATGATGATGGTGGTACATATATATATATGAATTCATTATGATAAGGTACATATATAAGAATTCATTCTGATATTGTATATGAAATTTAGTTTATTATATACTATGTATATTGTTTGTTTCACTATCCTTTTATTGAAAATGCAATCAGTTAAATTGATATAAAATATTAGTTTATTATATATATACTATGTATATTGTATATAGTTAAATTGAATACTAACTAATTTTCTTCACTACTTCCCACTTCTTTGGGTTTGTTTCACATGGTGATGATGATGGTGGTACATACATATGAATTCATTCTGATAAGGTACATATATATGAATTCATTCTGATATTGTATATGAAATTTAGTTTATTATATACTATGTATATTGTTTGTTTCACTATCCTTTTATTGAAAATGCAATCAGTTAAATTGATATAGAACCTTATAATCTGAAAATTAGGATGTATTTGAAAACCAACCTTTATCATGTCAATGTTTTCCGAATTGCATCCATTTCATTCAACACATTTAATGTTCCTTAACATAAAATTTATGGTCCAATGGTCCGTTTGCTCCAATTCATCGATATCTTTTCTTATAGTTTACCTCATCGTCGTCACTAATCATTGTGGTTGTTAAGATCATGATTGTTATGATGATAAAATCGCGATGATTTTTGGCGATGATGAGGTAAACTATAATAAAAGATATCGATGGATTGAAGGAAACCGGCCATTGAACCATAAATTTTATGTTAAGGAACATAAAATGTGCGGAATGAAATGGATACAATTCGGAAAACAGTGGTGTGTTTAATTTGGTTTTCAAGAACAGTTTAATTTTCAGATTCTATAGTTCTTTATCAATTTTAATGGTTGTATTTCTTTAATTAGGTGTATGGTAAAACAAGCAATAAACATTTGTTTTTAATAAACTAAGGGTACATTCCACAACGGTTGAGACACATAACCGTTGTTTTAGTTAATATATATGATAACGGTTGATACTCATAACTGTTGTGATAGTTAATTGATATTACAACGGTTTAAATACCTAACCGTTGGAATATATCGCGCGCTTCCAGAATACAACAACCGTTTCCAGACCGTTGTAGAAACGGCGAACTTACAACAACAATCTACATAACAACGCCTTCGCCCACGTCATTATATGTCATTCCCAACTGTTGCTAAATGGGTTTTTCGTAGTAGTGTTATCAAAATTTATCTTTGTAGCACCAATAATACCTTCCATGAGTAACGTTAATATTTTCACTAACTATGTTAGTGATATATGTTGTTGTTGTAAAATGTTTAAATTTGTTGTTATTATTGAGAGTGAAAGCTTTATTGAATCATCTGCAAAGGCATTTTCTCCCTAAAATAATGTTTAGCTGTTATTGTTATTGTTATTGTTGTTGTTGTTGTTTAATGTTCGGGATCCTTTATTCAGTGATACTTTTCGCATAAGATTAACTTGTTAAACAAGTTAATAAGTATCCTAAAATGTATATGTTAAACAAAAAATATGTTTGATTTTATTTTCATAAGGTAGCTATGGATCGAAGTTGGATGAAAACAAATATATTAAGTGGAGAGTGTGAAAAATGAGTGGTTGAATTTCTTCAATTCGCTGAAAGAAATCTTCTTAAAAACCATAGAATTTTTTATTGTCCTTGTGTTTGTGGGAATAATAAAAATGTAGAAAAATTGAACCATTGAATCATCTATGTTGTGATGAAATTTGTTAACATTCTATGGTATGTATGTGGAATGATATAGTCTCAAAAACCCCAACTGCGATACAAAAAAATGAAGCTAAAGAAGATATAGATGATCGACTATAAGATATGATCTATTATATTGGAGAAGATTCTTTTAAGAGAGCACGTGTGTATGATACTTCACATAATGACAAGAAAAAATTGTTATATCATGGGTGAACAAATTTTAAATAATTGTTAGTGGTGTTAAGATTGTTTAATCTGAATGCTAAATGCGTTGTCGAATAAAAGTTGGACGGAAAAAAGTTTCACTTAATTGCTTGAATTTTTTAAAGACAATTTTCCATAAGTTAACGCGTTGTCTAACCGAAATTATGAGGCCAATAATATATTGTGTCTAATGGGAATTTGCATATTATACATGAATGGGTATAAAAAATGAATTAGATCTTGGAGTATGGGGAGTCGCGCTATAATTAAAGAACAATGATGTAGATGAAGATGATGGTATAACTAAGAAGGGTCCTCCTACTTGTTGAAATATTAGATAAGATTTTATTTTATTTAATATTTAGATATAATCCGAGTTGTGTTAGCCCAAGCCCAATTAGGGTTGTATATAAATAGACCTAACTTGTATCATTATTTACACAATTTATTAGTACAAATCCTTATTTCCTTATTCTCTCTCTTTCTTTCCTCACTAAAAGTGCCCCACGTACTAACAAATTGGTATCCAGAGCTTCCGGTTATTGTTCTTGATCGAGTTTTCAAGAACTTCACGTCAGATATCGTGTTTTCAGGGCAACTGAATCAACCGATGCGAAGATGACTGGTGATAAGAGCATTCTGAGTTCCCTTCCAATGCTTGACGGCAAGAATTAGATCAGATGGAAAAAACAGATGCAATCCTTATTTGGCTTCCATGAGACCCTATAAGTGGTTAACGGCGGTGTTCCTGTGTTAGCTGAAAAATGCAACCGAAGAACAGAAAAAAACCCACAACAAAGTCAAGAAGAAAGATTGCAAGGTTGCTTATTGCATTCAGATGGTGCTCGATGCTGCTAACTTCAGCAGAATCTCTCATACTGAAACAGCGAATGAGGCATGGGATATTCTTGTGAAGCATTATGTAGAAGGTGAGAAAGTCAAGGTTGCCAAGTTGCAAATCTTGCATCGACAATATGAGTTGTTGTCGATGGGAAACAAAACCATATTGGATATGGTGAGATGTATGCTCAAGCAGAAGAATTTTCCAAAATCTTTATGGGGTGAAGTTGTTTCGACTGCAGTTTATATTCTGAACAGGTGCCCTACAAAGAAGCTAAAGAACAAGGTTTTTAAAGAAGTGTGGAGTGGCAAACGACCATCAGTGAGTCATCTGAAGGTGTTTGGCTCTATGTATTACAAGCATGTTCCTGATGCAAGAAGAAGGAAGCTTGATGACAAGAGTGAACCTATGATTCTGGTAGGATATCATAAGACTGGTGCATACAGGTTATTCAATCCAATTAATGAGAATATTGTGTTAAGTCAAGATATTGTGATTGGTGAAAATTATGCCTAGGATTGGAATTCTAGTAATTCAATTAACAAGCCATTGATGAGCACTGATTTCGACGAAGAAACTGATGAAGTCGAAATTGAAGAAATTGTTGAGAATCAAGTCGAAGTCGAAGTAGAAGTAGTTGCTGACATTCCCGATACAGAGGCTGTGGCTGAAACAAGCCAAAGACCTCAATGAAATAGAGTTCCTCCAACAAGACTTCATGATTATGAAGTGACTGGTGATGATGAAGTCACACTAGATGGAGAATTAGTTCATTTTACTTTACTTGCAGGTGCTGAACCAATCAACCATAACGAAGCTTTAAAAATGAAATTCTGGTACATGTACAGAATTCAGATGTCCTATAACATGACATTCGACATCTGGTCTGACATGAATACACATGGCAAGGTTTATAACAAAAAACACGGTACTGAAAAGATAAAAATAAAGCACACAGAATTGTTATACCAAGCCAGGGATGAAGTCCACTATCAGCAGTATCAATTCAAAGCTAAACTCCCCGTTTACAGCTTATCACTTAATCACTACCCAATGACCCTTCTACCTAGATCCTCTCTAGATATGAGAAACCCTTCTCACTCCCAATCATCGCAATGATGTCTAGCAGTTGACAATCCGCCACTGTATCAACGGCTCTTTACCTACACAACAATTCAGCACGGAAGACACCCTTCCAAGACACAACTTAGACATGACACACATGACTAAGAACAATACTTAGAGTTGCTTAACAGCTTCCTCCAAGAACAACACATCTCTTACCTACAGGCTTCGAGATAAACACGATGACCATCCCACAACCCGGGTGGTTCACACATACCAATTCTCCTAGAGAGTGGTTCACAAAACTCAGCCCTAATGATTACATCTTTTCTATTCACGGCTTCACTTTTAAAACTAGGTTACAATGATGTCTATTTATAACATGTTTCCCAACTGGATTTGGGCCTTCAAAACACAGCAGAGAGACTGCACATAATTCTGCAAAATAAACTCCAACAAAATAGGTCTTCAATCTAAAGTTTCCTATTATGTCTCCATAATTAGAAACAGAGGAAAATCCGAAAAACCAACAAATAAACACAATCCAAAAATGCTTTTGATGCTACATAGGATAACCAAATATTCTCAGAATATTCAGTAACAAATCTCAGCAACAATATCTGCTTGTAAAACTGAAACCAGACGCGATGTCCTATGAGCAGGCATGGGACATCATCATTCGACATGTTGAATGCAGCCACCTAGAACATCATTTATCAACACCTTGCTGCTAGAATAGTTTTAGCAAAATAAATGCTAACCACAGAATCAAAGAAATAACAATCTCCCCCTTTGGCTTATTTTGGCTAAAACTACACACACAAAAAAAACTTGCAAAGAAGCACACAAAAAGAATCCATATCAGACAGCAGCGAAATACCAACAGCACACAGCAAAAAAAAAACTCAGCATAGCAGCACTTCCCTTCAACTGCATACAACACACAGCACAACATAGAAAAACTCCCCCTCAACTGCAGCCACACAAACATTCCACATTCTCCCCCTCAACTGCAGCACCACAAGCACACCACACAAAAACATACTACTCCCCCTTTTTAGCCAGAAATATGACAAGGGCAAGTAGAACAGCTATTAATATATGAGCAATGATCAAATCATAAACCAGCATAAACAGCATCAGAGAGTAGATGCACACCACACCATCAACCCAAGACTCCACAGAAAATTATACATTCCAAAACACAAGCACATTTTCTTTTCTGTTGGATTCTGAGACGACTTCTATCGATCAGCACAACTCACAATCCCTTCTAGATTCCTTCAGAACAACAGAGAAAAATAAATTCTCCCAGATACAACAATGCTGCTCTTCAGACTCCTCCTACATAAGCACTAGCTTCATGCAGCTAGGATAGCACACCAGCCTTAGGAACACCCAACCACACTCTGTAGTACATGTCCCATCATGTTGTTTGACATCTCTCTGCACAAACTTGGACAGCACGCAAGCTTCACAAAAATATGCACCCTTGCAGTAATAGACCATAGACAACAGCCTTAACTCCCCCTGACATGAACAACCATTGCTCCTTATGAAGATGAACACTTGATACCAGATGATAGCACAATGATATTGCCACATTTTCAACATTAAGGACTGCCACTTCTTGTATTTGTTGAGCATAATCTCACCATGTTTATTTCAGATACATGGTCTGCCAAGTCCAATATAAAAGCCCACTTGATTTGGAATTTCTCACATATTCCATCACAAATGTCTTTAGATTACTTGCAACACAAGATAAGGACTGCCACCACCTCCTTATCTTCAGCCATTCTGATCATATCACACCACTGACAACAACCTTCTGTCCTTACATTCACAAGCACCTAATGAAGTCTTCATCATGAAAGTAGTCATGTATTGCGAGAACAAACTACTTAACATAAAGATCAGAATCTGCCCATTCTAATCCACATTATGTCAGAACTGCCACTTCAGACAATAATGCTGCTTCTTCCAACTCCACAAGCACAGTCCCAGACCTTCATCCAGGATACACAACAAACAATGATGTTGTAACATTATGTAGGACATCAGCATTAAATAAAAGATCACACCTTCTGCATTTTATTCAGGTAATCACAACCACCTGATCACAACAGAGAGAAATAAACTCTCACACAATTCAGAAATCTGAATTGCATCCACACATCAGATAACTACCAAGCTCCCAACAAGGTCTTTACCATCAGTCAGACTCATACCTAGCTCCCGACAAGGTATTTGTTATCCAAGAAAGATTCACAAACAAACAGCAGATGATGCTCACTTCTTCATTCACATACTTCTGATACAATCAGCTGATAAGGCTACCTCAGGTTGTCATCTTCAAGTATCAAGCTACTCAATCACAGCCACTCAGATAAAATAAATTCCTGAACCATAATATCCAGACTGCAGACTTGCATAATTCTCTAGACAAATACTTAGTCTCCCGTCAAAATATTTACCCTTATGCATAACATCAATAATAGACAAATACTAAGTCTCCCGTCAAAGTATCTACTATTAGTCAGAATAAGATTACCTTCTCACACAAGGTATGACAATTTGTTGACATCTTCTTCTGCACACGTCTGACAACTTCTGATTCTTCTTTATGACAAATTGTCATGACATTTATTTACAAGTTACTTTAACTTAGATCAGTGGCTTGATCTTGGACTTCTTTCTGCGGAAAACAACCTTGGCTGAACAAGCAACAACCACCTGAATTGATGTTCCAACATCAATCTCAGTCACACATCTTCACAGAGCTTTTCTAAAGATATCATCTATAGTAAAGCTCTAGCAGGGGAACACACGAGGATCAACCATCAGTAGCTGATCAAGCTTCCAGGTCATATCACAAACACATTCAGCAGCAGGAACATCTCAAGAGTCTTCTCCTTAAATCATAGCATCTTGTCTGACTTTGAGATGTTGGATGTCATCAACATTCCACAACCAATTTGCCTCTTCTAATCCTTCAGCCAAACTCATCCTCGACAATTTGGATGATACTTCAAGCACATAGTCACCAATTAACCCCACTGGTTGATTTAACTCCACAGTGCTTAACCCTTGAAAGTTCTCCACTACACCAGAACAAGAGTTCCACGCTCTCATAGACTTGATAAATGTCATCAAGTTTGAGTAAACAACCTTCATCCTGAATCAGAGAAACATCATCCAAACAGCTTGAGAAAATGAATTCTTAATACAATGATGTCAAGACATGTCTTCAAGGTCTTCCAAAACATCAGGTACTCTCCCTCAGAATCTGCCAAGAGCACTTCAGAGAATCATACATTCTCCCCTTTAATAGCAGCACGGACTGTGATTAGATCATATCAATCCTTAAGCACACACAGTCAATACTTATCTAGCTTCACAAGATCATTCAGATAATGCTTCCAAATAACAGAGAAAAATCATGACGTTTTGATCTTTGACCTTCATGTCCAAGAAGTCTGCTAGAGATAATACTTCTTGAATCTCAGGTTCTCCACTCCTGCAGCAAGGACCAGAAATAAACTGACCTCAGGAGTAAATAATATGTTGATCACACCTTGACCAACTCACACATCTAAGATAAGTTCCAGGGCCAGAAACTTCTTAGACATACCACCCAGATGCCTCCTCTTCCAGATCAGGAGTAGGTTCTAAACCCATGTGATCAAACCACATTAGTTTAGCACCCAGAGCATCTGCTATGCCATTCCTTTAGACAACAGAATTCTGTACAATTCTGACGTGATGTTCTAACACAAGATAAGACATCATTCCAAGAAATACATCAAGAGATCAAAGACTGGAGATTCACCTTTTTAGGAATAGAAGCAAAAGTAAATTACTTCTCACTATCTTCAGACCTCTTCCTTACAACTTCACTTATCAATGCCTTTATGAGTAGACTTGAACAATAATCTTCAAGTATCGTTGACAAAGTAAGTTGAAGCAGTCTTGCATATATCCCATCACCATAGGATATACATTCAGAGAAGAACAACCTTATCAGTTACAACCTCAGGAGTTTTCAGATAGATACGCAGCGGATCAAAACACAAACTCCTCAAAACCTTCAGGTGTCACATATCAGCCCTAGCATCATAATCCAAGTGACACCACAATACCACAGGTTTGAAAATAAATCAAACCTAACATAACCACAACACAACAGCTTTTCAACCAAAACTCCAAGCCTTCAGCACATGCCACTGCCTGTCACGAACAGTCCATCCTCCACTTCTAGGGACCATTCTCACACCTATATGAACTTCTCCAAGTTCAAACAACTTTTCAGTAGAAGGCTTCTACCTTGACCATGAACCAGAAAGTATCTTCCCTTAGATCTCATCCAGATACAGAACAGAATGACCTGCTCTGATACCAATTAAAATTCTGGTACATGTACAGAATTCAGATGTCCTATAACATGACATTCGACATCTGGTCTGACATGAATACACATGGCAAGGTTTATAACAAAAAACACGGTACTGAAAAGATAAAAATAAAGCACACAGAATTGTTAACCCAGTTCGGTCTAAAACACCTACTCTGGGGGCTACCAAGCCAGGGATGAAGTCCACTATCAACAGTATCAATTCAAAGCTAAACTCCCCGTTTACAGCTTATCACTTAATCACTACCCAATGACCCTTCTACCTAGATCCTCTCTAGATATGAGAAACCCTTCTCACTCCCAATTATCGCAATGATGTCTAGCAGTTGACAATCCGCCACTGCATCAACGACTCTTTACCTACACAACAATTCAGCACGGAAGACACCCTTGCAAGACACAACTTAGACATGACACACATGACTAAGAGCAATACTTAGAGTTACTTAACAGCTTCCTCCAAGAACAACATATATCTTACCTACAGGCTTCGAGATAAACACGATGACCATCCCACAACTCGGGTGGTTCACACATACCAACTCTCCTAGAGAGTGGTTCACAAAACTCAGCCCTAATGATTACATCTTTTCTATTCACGGCTTCACTTTTAAAACTAGGTTATAATGATGTCTATTTATAACCTGTTTCCCAACTGGATTTGGGCCTTCAAAACACAGCAGAGAGACTGCACATAATTCTGCAAAATAAACTCCAACAAAATAGGTCTTCAATCTAAAGTTTCCTATTATGTCTCCATAATTAGAAACAGCAGAAAATCCGAAAAACCAACAAATAAACACAATCCAAAATGCTTTGGATGCTACATAGGATAACCAAATATTCTCAGAATATTCAGTAACAAATCTCAGCAACAATATCTGCTTGTAAAACTGAAACCAGACGCGATGTCCTATGAGCAAGCATGGGACATCATCATTCGACATGTTGAATGCAGCCACCTAGAACATCATTTATCAACACCTTGCTGCTAGAATAGTTTTAGCAAAATAAATGCCAACCACAAAATCAAAGAAATAACAAAAAATTCAACAATGGAAGTTAAGCTATGGTCGAAGAGTTACAGGCAATCGAAAGAAATAACACATGAGAGTTAGTTGAATTGCCGGCACATACAAAAGCTATTGAAGTAAAGTGGGTGTTCAAGTTGAAACGCAATGCTGATGGTCGATAGCTAGACATAAAGCAAGATTTGTAGCTCGAGGGTTTCTTCAAAGAGAAGGACTTGACTACTCTGAAGTATTTGCTCCAGTAGCAACACTGGAGACTGTTCGATTAGTGGTAGCATTGGCATGTAACAAAGGTTGGTCGACATTTCACTTAGATGGGAAGTCAGCTTTTCTGAATGGTCCATTAGACGAAGAGGTCTATGTCACACAACCTCCTGGGTTTGTGATTCAGAAGGAAGCGAGTAAAGTATATAAGTTCCACAAAGCGCACAATGGCCTTAAGCAGGCACCTAGGGCATGGAACAAGAAGACCGACTCATACTTAGTCGAATTAGGATTTGTCAAATGCGAGTCTAAGTATGGTGTCTATGTTCAGGTGGTAGCACAAGATATAACAATCTTCTGCTTTTATGTCGATGACTTGTTAGTAACTGGAAATAGCCTGAAGAACTTGTCGAAGTTCAAAGAGCTGATGAAGAAGGAATTTGAAATGTCAGATATGGGAAAATTGTCTTATTTCCAAGGCATGGAATTTCATATGTCGAAGCAAGGTATGGTGCTACATCAAAGGAAGTATGTCCAAGAGATACTCAAGAGATTCAGAATGGATGATTTGAATCTTGCATCCTCACCTGTCGAACCAAACTTGAAGTTGGAGAAGCATGGAGAGGAAGACAAAGTTGATGTAACTTTGTTCAAACAAATAGTTAAATCTCTGAGATATGTGTGCAATAGTCGACCTGATATAGGTTTCCCAGTCGGATTAGTGAGCAGATTCATGAGCGAACCAAGAGTGTCACACATGAAAGCTGTAAGAAGAATTCTAAGATACTTAAAAGGAACAACAGATTTTAGAATTATATTTCGACAAGATTCTGAAGGCAAATGAGCAATAGTTAATTACTTTTCAGATGCAGATTGGTGTGGAGATAAGGAAGATCGAAGAAGTACAACTGACTATTTCTTTCAAGTATTTGGTGCCCCAATCTCATGGTGTTCGAAGAAGCAACCTGTGATGGCATTGTCGTCGTGTGAAGCTGAATATATAGCAGGATCTTATGCTGCATGTCAAGCAATTTGGATCAGATCAGTACTTGAAGAAATGGAGTTCGAAGTGACGAAACCTCTTGTGTTACAAATCGACAACAAGTCAGCTATAAATCTGGCGAAGAATCCAGTTCTACATGGAAGGAGTAAGCATATTGGAGCCAGATTTCACTTCTTAAGGGAAAAGGTAAATCGAGGTGAACTTGAAGTTAGGCACTGCTCAAGTGAAGCACAGTTGGCTGATATTTTCACCAAAGGGTTGAAGATCGACAAATTCCTGAATTTGAGAAAGAAATTAGGAATAGTTCAGATCGACTAGCGTAGGTTCGACAACTTGGATTATGAGGGTGTGTTGAAATATTAGATTAGATTTGATTTGATATGATTAGATTTGATTAGATTTAATATTTAGATATAATCCAAGTTATGTTAGCCCAAGCCCAATTAGGGTTGTATATAAATAGACCTAGCTTGTATCATTATTTACACAATTCAATAGTACAAATCCTTATTTCCTTATTCTCTCTCTTTCTCTCCTCACTAAAAGTGCCTCACACACTAACACTACTAAAGTTATGTGGTACCTACCAATAATTTTAAGTCTTAAGAGACTATTTGTTGATATAAATGACACATAAAACATTATATGGATTACATCTGAAATAAAATGTGATGGAAAAAATTCAGCATGTAGCTGATTCTTTGCATCAGAAGAAAATTGATTTGTTATGTTTGGATTTTGGCCATGAGTAGAGAAACCTTAGGCTTGGACTTGCCATTAATGGAACCAAATAGTACTAAATATACTATTTGGTCTATTCTTATATTAATTTACAACCCATTTATGTGGTTGTGCATGAAGCGCAAATATATGATTTTATCTGTGATGGTTTCGGCCCCAAGATAACTAAGAAACGACATAGATGTTTATATGAGTCAAATAATTAGAGATTTAAGATTTTGTATGATGAGTGTGTTGATGTTGATGATGTGTATTCGGGGGAAAAGTTTGAAATATGTGTCACGTTATTCTGCACAATCAACGACTTTCATGAATACGTAGTGTATTTTATACTTGAAGCTGTTACACACCACCGCCAACTAAAGAATGGAAAAAGACTGTTTACTGTGAGCATCCAAAATTTCTAAGACCCAATCATCCATTTCGTAGATTGAAGAAGAATTTTAATGGAAAGCATGAGTTTGATATTGCTCTAAAGCCCTTAACCGGAGAGAAAATTTATCAACGACAATAACACATTAATGATGTCTTTGGAAAAAGTGGTTGGTGTTCTTTGATCTTCCATATTCGTCTAACCTTTATTTACGACAATATTTTGAGGTGATGCATGTGGAAAAAAATTTGTGAGATAGTGTAATTGGAATTCTTTTAAACATACAAGGAAAGAAAAAAAAATGGTAACAATGTTTGTCTAGATATGGTGGAGATGTGTATACGTCAAGAGCTGCCCCCATAAGAAATGGGTAAAAGAATATATTAGACCCTAAGATGTCACACACTTTCTAAAAAAATAAAAAATAAATTTTTGTGAATGTTTGCAAGGTATAAAAGTTCTCCAGGGGTACTCATCAAATGTCGAGAAATATGTATCAATGAATGATCACAAATTAATTGGCTTAAAATCTCATGATTCTCATATCTTGATGCAACAACTTCTACTAGTAGTTATTTATGGCATCTTGGCAAAAAATTTAATGGTTGTTGACAGAGCATAACAAGAACTTTATAGATTGGTTTAATATAATTAATTCAAATGTAGGAAGTGCATCCATACAATTAAATGAATTTCAGTTACGCCAAAATTTAATGTAGTAACTTTAAGTGCATATGACATTAGTAAATTTTCCTGCTACACAAAGTCAAAAAGAGACTGTGGTACCATGAAAAATAGTGGAGTTCCAGTTTAGGCTGAATCTTTGTACATCTCTAGTTCTGAAGATAAGAATCATGTATTGTCATCTAGATTGGACTTTGGGGTAATTGAATAGACTAATGAGATTGATTGTGTTATATTTAAAGTGTCTTTATTTAAATGCAAGTAGATTGATAGTAACACTAGTGTTCAAATTGATGAAATAAGATTCACATGGGTGACCTTTACCAGGTAGCTTATATGAACGAACATTTCATTATGAAATCTGAAGAAAACTAAATTTTATGTCACTGATCCTTCTAACAAAATATAATAAATTTTTCTCAAAAGAAAACACATTACTGCTAGTGATGAAAATTAAGATTTAACTCTTGATATTTCTGAGACTTATTCTTTCTCAACACATGTGGCTATATCACATGGGGCAAATGATTCGGATAACTTGCATGATATTCTTGATGAATATCAATAATGGAATAATGGATATGGAAAAACTGAAAAATTGATCTATTAACTATCTATCCATAATTTATCTGATATTTTTAGTATCTAACAAAATTGATATTTCAACACAAAGAATTACCTTCTCATTCTACCTTGTCACCATAGTCTTTAGACAGAGGATGGGGCCTTAGAGGAACCTTTCATAGGGTCATTAATAACCTTGTAGTTTCTGATAGATATGTTCCTATCAATGAGCCAATACAATAACTTTTCTGTTGCATTTATTTGATAAACTATATAGTCAGTGGTGTATATTTATTTACTGCAGCTTTTTAAGTTAATAATTAATGAGTGTAACTGTATCACTTAGAGACATGGTGGATGAATAGTACAGACATCTAAGTTTTTGTCTCTCTGAAAAGTAACTTTAGTCTAAATAGTAACAGTATTCAATTATTGATGGAGGAAGGACAAAGTTTTGTTTGTCTCTCATTTGGAAACCCCTTACCTAACTGACCTAACTGAATATGTTTATTGTTAGAAACATGTTAATCCACTTTTTTTTATTGAATTTCTTGCTTTACTTGTGTGACGTATTTATTGATTTCGACCGCATGGTCATTGGTCAATGGTGGAGTTTGTTTAACATTAATTTATTGATCTCAAATTAATAGCCAATATTGATTTTTGAATGTAACTATGTGATAATTGTATGATAGGGAATTTGATCTTCTTAATCCACTGAGTGGGCTTGGTTCTAATAATAGAAATTTCTTAAAAATTAATTAATTATAGAAATTTAAATCGTAAAACGTTATTGACATCATCAGTTGAGTACTGCTGGTCATCGTCTTATGTTTTATTTTTAGATGATTTTTCTGATTTTGTGTGGATACTTCCTCTAACAAATAAATTTATAGTTATTTAAATGTTCACTTCTCTCTCAAATTAAATTCGCACACAATTTTTTCAAACGGCCAAATGTTTTTAATATGATAATGACGAGAATATGATAATACATATTTTCATAATTATTGTACTGCTAATGATCTCATTTTTTTCTTTTCTTGCCCTCACACTTCATCACAAAATAGCAAGGCTGAACGAAAAATATGCATCATTAACAACATGATTCACACTTTTCTCGCTCATGCTTCCATTCCTCCCTCATTTTGGCATCATGCGCTTCAAATGGCTACATATCTTCTTAACATTCTTCCCTGAAAAACTATGTCTAATCTCTCTTACTCAACTTCTGTATCACTGTGATCCCTCTTACATGCATCATTATGTATTTCGTTGTCTCTGTTATCCCTTTTTTACTCCACTATCATTAACAAATTACAACCCCTGCTGCACTCCATGTATTTTCTTAGGGTATCCCCTTAATCACAAAGGTTATAAAGGTTTTGATTTGTCGAACAGAAAAATCATCATCTCTTTGCATGTCATCTTTGATGAGACTCAATTTCCCTTTGCTAGCCTGTCCTTCACACCTGCCTCTACATACGACTGTTTCACTAATGCTTTACACCCTTCTATTATACCATAGTGGACTCATCCTTCTTTACAGTCTCCACTATATGACCTTCTCAAACAATCAACCATACCTGACCCTCACCATATATCAACAACCTCCCTAGCCACTCTCCTCTCCTTATCTTCGAATCTCCTGGATACCTCTCCCTCACCTACACCACCGGCCGAACACGCGCCTCCTACCTAGACTATGACCACTCGCAGCATGAGGGGTATTTAATATTTTGTTACTTAGGGGACAAATGTCGAACATGATGCTTCAAGACCTGGTTTGACAAGTTAAATAGAAAACAACACAATGGCAAACACTAGATGACGAAACAGAAAAATAGTAAATACACTACTACAAAACGTGCAAACAACAACGTCAGGTTTACAACGGATTCATATACACCGTTGTAATATATTAAAATTTTCGCGCCCAGTGAGTAGCTGGATTTATAAATAGTGATTTAATGACGGTTGTCTATAAAAATCGTAGTAATAAATGATGTTTAAAAAGCTTCGATTCTCAACAACTTCATTTTTTCCATTTTTAGAGTACATTAAGCGTGTGTCACTTAAGTCCTTTATTTAAAAAATAAAATGTAAATGATTTTACAACGGTTTGTTTAAACAACCGTTGTTATACGCTTGTGTCACTTAAGTCCATTATTTAAAAAGTAAAATGCAAATGATTTTACAACGGTTAGTTTAAACAACCGTTGTTATACGCTTGTGTCACTTAAGTCCATTATTTAAAAAATAAATTGTAAACGGTTTTACAACGGTGAAGAAAATCAATCGTTGTTAGAGGACTTACATTTCCACTACGGTTGCGTTACACAAACGAGATTTAAGGGTTTACAGATAAATTAAAACAAAACTTATTTTGTATTTTTTTCATAAGACGCCCTAGGAGAACAAGCGAGCCAGAGACGACAGCGGTGGCGTAATCTTTACTTTCTTTGTATCCATTCATTTGGAGCTGAAATCTTCATCTTTCTCAATACGGTACTATTCAACATCTTCATTCCTTTTATCTTGGATTATGTTGTATATGCTCAAATATTCACCCATTTCCTTCATTTAATTCCTCAGCTTCGAAGTACGGTACTCTTCAACATCTTCATTCCTTACATGCATAAGATTCTCAGCTTTGAAGTATGGTATTCTTTAACATCTTCATTCTTTTTTTCTTTGTTTATGTTGTATATGCTCGAGTCAGTATGAGTGTACATGTTTCATATGCTTTAGGTTATGATTGTCTGTTGGGCTGTACTTTGGTATAAGTTACCAATTCGTAATACATACCATGGTAATCTGATTTCATTGGCTATGATATGATATTTGTTGGTTATCATAGATAGAATTTTGATTTCTCTTGTGGAAGTTACAGGTATATAGAATAGGGTTCTGCAAAGTTTTACAAGAAATCCGATAGGCATGATGTTCAAGTTGGTGTTAGGTAACACTTGTTGTATTGCCAATATCATAAGTAGTGTGTTAGTTATGCCTCGCTTACCATATACGCTATGTTTTAATGCCTTCAGTTGTTTCTGTAACAGAAAGAATGCCGAGGAAGCTATTCAGGGATTGAATGGAACAATGACATTAAAGCAAACTGTGCGTCTTTTTTGGATAGTAGTTGCTAAATAAGCATGTCAGTTCTATTTTCTTCTACTTCAAACTTAATTTATTCATAATCTGGTCTAGTTTGATGTTTGTGTACTAAAACTTCTAATCTAAATTTTGTCATCGTAACCATGTACATGCATCATCAATTAATGTTTTTATATCATCATTATTTAATGTTTTGTGACAGGTTATTTTAGTAATGTTTTATACATAACAAAAATTTGTAGGAACATCATGGTGTGGCATCTTAGGGCCCATTATTCCTTAAACTCACATTACCACTTCTTATGTAAATAGCATTAGGGCCTATATTAGTTTATTTAATGTTTTGATATCCAATGCCCCATCTTAAATAAGAGTATAATAAAAAATGAATGAGTAACTTGACCATCACTATTCAATAACCAGCAATGGTTTTTGAATTAAAGAAATAATAATGACTTTCAACTAAAACGATTAGATTTTCAATGTAGAGAGAAGATGAAGAATTAGAGAAATTATTATAACAACGTTATTCCTCTTCTTACCATCACACAAGCAGCATCATTTAAGAGGAATAATCAAAATGAGTTCCAACAATGCAGTCCAGGTTCAACAAACTGTAGATGTTCAACAACCTGTCCAGTTTAAAGATGTTGTAGATGTCCAAGACGTTGTCCAGGTCGTAGAGGCTGTAGATGTCCAACAAGTTGTCCATCCCGAACAAGCTGCATAGACCCAACAGGCGATCACCTTGCAAGGAATACGAACCAGGAGGAGAATAAAGAGATCAAGAAGAAAGAGAAGGATGACAACTATGTTCGATTCAGATGATTATGATGTAGAACCGTATAGTTGGAGTAACTTTATGTCATCTAGGGCATTTAGATTTGATAATTAAAACTTAAAAGTGTCTTTTTTGTCTTCAATATTCAGGAGTTTTAGATGTATTAAATATGAAACTTGCCCTTGTGAAACATTTTGTTGTCTTTGATATGGCACACAATTCTTATTAAAAGTAGTTGAATGAAAACTTTATCACAAATGTGGGTTGTATTTTCTGCTATGATATGATGAACAATTATATAGGTTAAAAAATGGGATTATCTATAAAAGCATGATGATATTTGTTAATCCTGAAGAATATATAACAACGGTTATACATCATAACCGTTATAATATCTCGCGCGCTATCTAGAAAAAAGTAAATATCAAAACGGTGAAGTTGGGAATCGAACTAAGGACCATTATATTTATCACAACGGTTCGTTTGAAAAACTGTTGTGATAGGGTGCGCTATTTCCAGGTTATTACAACGGTTAATGGGTCGTCATAGTAAGTATCATTTTACAACGACACTCTACATAACAACGCCTGCGCCCGCGTGATTATACATCTTTCCCAACCATTGTTAAATGGGTTTTCCGTAGTAGTGATAATACAATAGTTGTTTACCCAGTTCGGTGAAACTAAGCCTACGTCTTGGGGGCTGAGTCCACAATCTAAGAAAGGAAATTCACTATTAGTAGTTTATTACAATTAGTCTTACAAGAAAAAACAAAACCTATGTTGTTCAAAGCCTCTTCCTAACACTACCCCATAATTTTATATTTAGAGCATCCCCCTAAATATGAGAACCTACTCACTTTTTTCTCAATCACATAACCTGTGATTGGAGATTACAACTCAATAATCAATGTTTAATACTACCACTAAACTCTAGACAAACCTTTTATGCCATGTTACTGAAACATAGAGGTGTACATACAACAATAACAAGGACTCAAAATAAACCATAGCACTCTAAAATCTTCAATGTGTTTCTTGGCTTCCAATGTAGGTTTTTAGATCCTTATCTTCATTAATAATTCAGGGTTTTTTTTCCTTGGATAATATCTTTAATTTCGTCCATAACTAATGTAGAATTTGTTGGATATTTGATTTTTTCCTTGAATATATCCAACAAGATATGATTTGTTTTAGCTTAAATTCAAATTTAAATCTTCATTTAAATCTGAATCAATCTTCGTCCAGCTGTCAAGCAAATCACCTAATCATGTTGCTAAGTCAATTAGCAATAAAATAGAACTGAATCTTCACAAAAGATTTAATCAAAACACGACAATCTAGCACCTGTTGAGCAAGACTCAAATGTCGTACCAACAAGCTGGAGCATCGCGCCTAACATCTATCCTTTTTATTGCTTAAGCAAGCTAGACAAATTTGAATACCTTGACGCTATTCCATGTTGTTTTTTTGCTAAATATGGCCAATCCAATGAGTCAATACAATTGGATTTATAATCTCCCCCTTTGACCAATTGTGGCAAAACAATTCTTCAAGATAAATAGCACTTATTCCATCAGAAAAGATGACAACTAGTAGAACTACTGGACTATTAAAACATACAATCAATACTATGAGCCATCTTCCAAATATCAGAGTTATGCACCAGCAACAGCAGCATAAGACTTAAGCATCAACGTTTAGATGCTTAAACATAGTGCATTCAGTTTCTCGAAACCAAACAGACAATCATGCAATCATTCACAGACTTGGTCATGCATGAATCTAGTTTGTTCATAGTTAGTAGCATACAATCCTACTAACTAACATATATCAGCATGCAATCATTCACATACTTAGTCATGCACACACAATCAGTCAGTAGTTGATAACAGAATATGCAAAGAATACTACTAAAATATATATGTTTTCACATATACAATGGCCAAATGTCTTTCCAGGTGCTCTAGCATGTAAGCACAACATTAGCACTTCCCCATATGATTAGTACTAAATAAATACTTGTTTTACATCAGCAACACCATACTAAACAAATACATGTGTTACCTCAGCCAAACCATACTGCTCCCCCTTTTTACCCTAATTTGGAAAAGGAATGGAAATAACATCTATCTTCAGAGATCATAATAGAATCCAAACCAAAGCAGCACAAAATAGTATGATATAGTCAAAAGACACAGGTAGCTACCCATGAGGAATACTATCATTCTGAACCTCAATCTCCTACCAGCTTTAGAATTGCCTTCAATAACTGATCATCATTATGAAACTCCTAAAGCTCATTATACACCAATGCCAAAATAAATCTTCGACAACCTTACTTGCAGATTCTTCTTCTTCCATAGTTCCTTTCTAATAATTTTATCAATAGAGGGAACCTTGATTCTGCTCAACCAATTGAAAGTTGACGATGAAGGTTTCCTCTATCAAACACTTTCCTGAGCTCCTTAACTTAATTATCATAGCTAGGACCATCATCAGAAATAGTCTTCATGGTATCTTCTCCTTGCTCCCTTTTTGCTTCAAACCTTCTTTGAAAAGTATACTTCTACTTCTGAAAATTTGTTTCAGGATATAATGACACATTTTCCATGTGAGGAGAGGTGACATCCACATGCGATCTCTTTACTTCAACCTTTCTCCTTAAGGTGGACACAATGTCTTGGACCTTTGCTTCAACATTTGTCTCAGATTCACTTATTTGATCAAGCTCGTCATTCACTTTAGAAATAAAAATGCAACCCTTTTCATCCTTCCATTGAGTTGGAAATTCAGTCACCAACATGTCACACATGTTTTCCAGTGCATCCTGGTTGACATCTTCATTACCCTTTTTTATGACATCATTGATCATTTGGTTGTTATAGAACTTTTGAGTGGAACTTTTATTAGCATAAGTAACTTGAGAAACACAAGCGTAGTTTTTAACTTGAAAATTACAAAGGCAACTTACATCTTCAACCATAATCAACTCAATGTTAGACTTGGTCAAAATCTTCTTCAACATGTTGACAAAAGGGAAGTATTCAACTTCCACGTTCAAGTTCCTATTGAGTAAGGTACTTTGTTCTTCCATCTGGATAGGTTTGAGTTTTAGGATACATGACAGTCTAGGTCTCACACCGATGGTTCTAAAAATAACATCATCACAAACACTCCTATCTTCTTTAGAAGGTAGCAAAGTGTTTCCTAGTAATACAGTAAAAACTTTCCCCATAACAAGACAACTGAGATAACATACTTCACTTTATGGGGAGTCATAACACAAACTACACGTAAGCTTTCATCCTCACTTATCATATCTTCACACAATGTCTCCACATGATCATGGGTATTAATACCACCACAATTGAGGTCACACAAGAGACCGCACTTAAGAGATTAGGTCAACATATGAACAAGCATCATGCTCAAAATATGATCAAATTGAATCAACATTAAAAAATATTTAGATAACCAAAACTGAAACTCAACCAAAACAACACAACAACCATTGCAAATGATGCCTACTATAAGTAGGACTTCAGATTCAATAATAATGACCTCAGAATGCACATAAATCTGGCCAGAAAAGTTTGTGAAGGTTACCTAGTGGAGAGTCTCCAATGCACCTTCAAAACTTGCAAAACCTTGAGGAAAACTTCTAGAAAAGCTTCAATAATCTTAAAAATGATGATGCTAGCATGAAAATGTGGAGAAATCTCTTGAACAACGAGCTTCGAATATGAGAAGTTTATAGAGAAATTTTGAATCTTATATCTGAAAATGGAGAGAATGAAGCTCAAGTTTGGAATGGAATGCTTATAAATAGTGCATTTAGGGTTGGAATGAGGTTAGAGGACGAGAAAACATGGTTTGGAGTTGGTTGTAGTGGTTTGGAAAAATTGAAAAATGAAAAAGGAAGCACCTGTACTTTGGCACAGGTTCAGGTTTGGAGAGAGGTTTTTTATGTGGTTTGTTGTGAATTTGGATGTGGAAATGAAGCACAAGAAATGCATGAAAAGATTGATACGTGAGAAGGAATAGTAAGGTCATGTTTAAGTGCATTTCCACTGTTCCTTCTTTAGTAAAAAAGTTCATGAGATGTGCATGGGGTATATGGTGATGTTTAAGCATTTTTGGCAAAGATTTGAGGTCATGTGAGTGTGGAAATGATGGTATAAGGATGTTGCAAGAAAAATCACAAGTGTGCCAAGAAATATTGCATGAAAGACATATTCACATGATCAACTTTGAATGGTTAGGACTTAGTGAATATGGGTTCAATTGGTTTGAAATTGGTATCACAGTAAATTAGGAAGAACATATAACAAGTTTCATGTTGATAGTCAAATGAAATAGGGGTTGGAATATGATGAAAGGTTCTCTTGAAGTCGGTTCTAAAATCTGCCCAAGGACACTTAGAAAATTCTAAGTTATGAAGAGGTTTTGACATCTATGAACCACCAACTTTGTAACATCATATCTTGGGGAGCTTTGATCCAATTGAGGAGATCTTGGTATGCATGGAAAGCTTGAAACATCAAGAACAAATCTCATGCTGAAAGGAAATTGAGTTGAAGTTGGCTTCATGAAGTTGACCCATGACCTATAATTTTGACCACTTGAAAAACCCATTTTTATAGACATCATAACTTGAGTTCTATACATCCAAATGGAGAGTTCCCATTATCAAAAGAAAGCTTGAAGAATGAGTAACAACTTTCATGTTGGAGGAAGTGTGAGATGAATCATGGATCATCAAGAAAATAGCCTTTGAAAACATGCCCTCCAAGCTGAAATTCTATACTTAGAAAAATTCTAAGTGTTGAAAACATGAATCTTATTTTTTCAACTTTAAGCCGCCATAACTTTTGATCTATGAATCTTTTGAAGTTTCTTTCTTCAACAAACTTGTAGTATGTGATGTCCCCTTTAATTTGATTACAAGTTTGCCTCATTTGGATCAAGGATGAGGAAGTTATGAATCTTGCAAGATAGCCCCAAAAAAACAAATTCTCCATACTTAGTGAAATTCAAGAAAAACCCTAATTTAGTAACTTCCCCTGATTTTATTATTTCTCTTGATCCTTCTTGATCCAACATCATAATAACATGGATGATGACTTGAAATGCCCAAATGTGACCCAAGAACTCAAGAGCTGACCTTGGTAAGGCATCAGTTGACTTTTTGACCAAATGAATCCAATTCCTTCTCTATCCACTTGGGAACCTTCGGAAATGATCTGTGATGGACCATGAGACATATAGAGAACCTTTGAGATGTATGTTAAGCCATAGAACCATGCTTAGCTCAAGAGAGCAATCACAAGTAACCTTTGTACAAAATCCTAGCTCATAGCCACTAGGAGCTTGATCAGAAGAATCTCTTGAAATTCTTGAAACCCTAATCCTCAGATGATTGGGCGATATTATTGAGAATGCCATGATGAATATGAGAAATTTGTAGCTCAATAATAACATGATGTTGAGACCGTCTCCTTTCTTATTGCTTTGAGAACCATCTCGTCCTCTTGAGGACCACCAAAGACACCTTGATCCCATGTCTAGAACCAATGTTATGCACACATGAAGATGCAAATGAAATGAAGCATAACACAAAAAGGATAAAGAAAAGGAGAGAAAATTTTAGGGTGTTACACATAGTAAGTAACTATCCCTCGTCAATTAAGGCATCAGATATGGATTTAGGTTCAATATGAGAAATCAAAGCATAGTACTTCCATAAACTGTTAACCTATGACCTAGTACATACTTCCATTTTGATGTCTCCCAGAATTTGATCTAACAGATGATCCTTTGCGATTGCCCAATCTCGAGCAGCTGGTTCGAGGTATCTCATTTTTCATGCTCATATAAGCTTTCCTCTTTATCTTCTGTAATGTCCTTATCCTTTATTGTTGGTTCAGGATCCCCTTTAGAACTCTCGTTGTTGATCAATCTTTCTGTTAAAACATTTAAAACCTCTGAACAAATACGTTTCCCCAACTTTAGGGGTGAGGACTCATCAAAAGCAACATGAATTGACTCTTCTACAGAAGAAGATTTATGATTGTAAACCCTTTAAGCTTTTCTCGTTGATGAGTACCCCAAGAATATACCTTTAACAAATTTTGCATCAAATTTACCAAGGTTGTCTTTTCCATAATTCAAAATAAAGCATTTGCAGTCTTCTCCATGATGGATCGAATGATCACCCAGTTTAAAACATGACATGCGGTGTTAATCGCATCTGCCTAAAAACACTTAGGTAGGGTTATCTCATTTAACATAGTTCAGGATAATTCTTCCAAAACACGGTTTTTGCTCTTTACAACACCATCTTGTTGTGGATTTCTCATACATGAAAAATTGTGAGCAGTACTATTTTTTGTGCAAAAGTTTTAAAAATATTGGTTAATGGATTCCCCACCATGATCACTACGGAGATTGATGATTTGAAATTCAAAAACATTTTGAACAACCTTATCAAAATCAACAAAATCATTAAAAACAACATCCACGTAAATCTAGAGTAGTCATCAATAATAAAGAATACGTAATAATTGCCTCCTAGACTTCCTATTTACGAAGGGCCAAACAAGCCTAAATGGAGAAGCTCAATAGGTTTTGATGTCGAAATAACCTTCTTTGGCAAGCATCACATCATTTTTCTTTTAAAAACTTTATTTTAGGAAGTCTAAATACTAGATTTTAGGATGCTATTTAATTTAGAAAGTCAAAATGCACATGACTTAAGCTTCTATGCCATAACCAAGAATCTTTATTCTTAACTACTAAAGACTTAGTCCCATGCATTAACACATCATCTAGATCAAATATATAGACATTCTCAATCCTAGAACCCTTAAACACAAGTCCCTTACAATTCTTATGCTCAATTACACAACTAAGAGTACAAAAAACAACAAAATACTCTTTGTCACATAATTGGATAATACTTAGAAAGTTTTGTTTAGGCCCTTTCGCTAACAATGCATTTTCAATGGTAATTGTGGACGGATTTCCCACAATACCTTCACCAAGAATTTTACCTTTCGTATTGTCTCCATATGTGAAGTGATCATTTTCCTTCTCACCAAACTTAAGGAATATGGAAGCATCTCCCGTCATGTGTCTTAACCATCCGTTATCTAGAAACCATAATCTTTTTGCGGAGGCAACACATTCCTGTGAAAAAAAAAATTTGAAATTTAGGTCCCAAACTAGTCGATCCTTTAGGGTTAGTTTAGTTACATTTAGGAATCCATGTCATTTTACCATTCGGAACTTGAGTGTTCTTAACATGACCAAGTTTCCTAATGTGATCTTTATCCCCACAGTAATAGCAAATATCTTTAGATGAAATACTTCTTTGATTTCTTTTAGTGTCATGAAGGTTTTTCTTTAAAACATTTCCTCTTTCACTCTAAGAACTAGAACAAGTGTTAGATTGTGAGGCAACATGTGTTAGTTGTCCCTTACGAGTTTCAATTTTAGGTTTTAAAATTAGACACTCATCACATTCCACAACTTCTATCTTTTGAAATAAAATATCTAAAACATTACAACTCTCATCCATAAGAGATGTACGAGCTTCCTTGAGATGTTTTAAACCATGGTTAAGATTATTTATCTCCTCTTCAAGTTTTGAAATAATTTATTTTTGGCGAGAAATTTTCTTAAAAGCTTTTATGGAATCAACATACATGTCATTGAATGCATTTGATAATTCACTATAAGTATACTCATTTTCAGAGCCAGAATTACATACCTTTCATGTTCAACTTTTCTCTCTTGCCATCAAGCAAACGTTGGCACAATCATCATCTGAACTCAAGCTAGAATCGGAGGAGGAGATCTCAACCTCTTCTTCCCAAGCGATCTAGGGTCTACGACCTTTATAAGATTTCCCTTTATCTTGTAGAAATTCTTTTCTTTGCTTTTATGAAGTTTGGTGAGATTTGGACATGTGGTTCTATAGTGTCCAAATTTACCACATTCGTATCATGTGATATCATCATAATCTTTCTTGTGAACTTTCTTTGGTGGATGAGTATTTCTGAAATTCACCGAATCTTTGTCGGTATGCTTGAGCTTATTTCTCGTAAGATATTTATTGTAGCGACTGACGAACAAACCTATTTATTCCATTTTGGAAACTTCTTCATCAGAGTTGACACTTTTTTCCTTTGGTTTCTTCCCTTTAGAAGATGAAGCTTTCAAGGAAATATCTTGTTTCTCTTCTTTACCTTTCTCTCTCTTTTCGGACTTTACTTTGCTATTGGCGAGACATTTCAGCTCATTCTCATGCTTGGCTTACATTCCAAACAATTTTGTAATGTCCAAAGTACTAAGATTATTTACTTCTTTTATAGCAGTAACTTTTTGTTGCTAGTCCCTAGACATGGAACTCAATAGTTTCTTAGTACAATCCTTTTTGGAAAAGGTTTTATCCAAGTCTCTTAATCTTTTGATTAAATGAAGGAGTCTAGTTTGCATGGAATATACGGATTATATGGGTTCCACACAAAGTAGTAGATAAGTGCCAAAATGTCTTGTTTTGAGTAGTAGTTTTGCGGCACTTATCGATTCATTTGTATTAAATTCTTTGAATAAAACCCCACTTTGTTTGTAGAAGTGTATATTTAGTATATACTAGTATTTTTGTGTAAATATCATAGACTGTAATTGTTTTTATCTCATTTTTGTAGGTATTCAAGCATTGATATTTAGTCATTGTTAGATATAGTATTGAATAAGCTTTCTGACGCTTCCGACCGGGACTCAAACAGAGTTACGGTTCAAAAGTTATGAAGAAAACAACATGCTGAATTTTTCTGTTACTGTCAGCTCTCGCCCCGAGCTTGCCGGGCGAGCCATACCCATGCTAGAAGTTCCAGAAGTAGTAGAAAATTCTGCCTATACTCGTCGGGCGAACTGTTACTTCGGCGTGCGAATTAGTCTAGGCAGAAACACATTTAAAGGGGTAAAAACACATTTTTTAGGTTATGTTTTGGGGTATTTGTTCCCAATTCATCAAACCTTCATTTTTGATAGTTTAGAGCTTAGAAAAGCATCAATGGAGATTGCAACTCGATGATTGGACGTGGATGATTCTTGGATCGTGATTGACATTGCGAGAGAAATTAATTTCTCTTCTCTCTTCCCTTTGTAGTTTCCTTTTGTTGTGAGTTTGTATGTAAGTTTACCTTGATTATATGTATATTTATTGCTCATGGCGTTGTATAAAAGTCATTTTACAAATTAATGTTGATGATTGCTTTCTTTATTTTGGTTTGAGTTGTTGCACACATGGACGGGTTGAATCCGGATTTAGGATGAACATCTATTAGGTTCTAGATTCTAGAGATAGATTTAGGCTTAATATACACTTGGGTATCGGAACTTAATGCTTATGTGTTGTTTGTGTTGCACTGAGAGATTGCTGACGCGAGTAATACGGTCGTTGTCTCACTCTGTGTGAGAAATACGTGATAATGTTGACGAGTGATTTAGGTGGCGTACAACTAGGTAGTTTGTTTAAGTATTTGATAGGGTAGATGAAATGCAAACCCGAGAGTTATCTACTCTCCAAAGAATGAATTCTTTTTCTGTTCATAAGGTTTATTTCCCGCATTTAATTTAAACCCATTTTAAACCCAAACTCAATAGCATTTATATTATCGAACGGCAGTTGAATAACACTAATCTATGCGGACACGATAATTTCCCAGATAAATACTTCCAAATACTTTTGTTGCTTGCCGCTTTACCGCACCATCAGTAGTTCAAACTCCTCTGTAAACATATTGATTTTAGAATCCTTGACGTCATCTATTCCCTCATAGAGATTTTGTAGAGCATCCCACATATCTTTAACACTCGTATGATGTGAAATCAAAAATAACATTTTAGCACTAAGTGCAGAAACAAGTATGTTCCTCGCTTTTAAGTCATATGAAGCCTTGTTGGTTTCATCATCATCCCAATTTTTTGGAATTTTAACAACGTCGTCAACATCCTTGGGAATAAATGGTCCCTCGGTGACGGCACACCATAGATTTTTGTCAACCGATAAAAGTGTATATACATGATTGATTCTCAATAAGTATAATTTTCTCCTTTGAAAACAAATGTTCTATTATACATTCCCATAGGATAATCATCTTTCGACATATTCACAAACTTTTGGATGTCGATTAGACACAATCAAAAGACCAGATCTTGATGCCAATTGTTGGGTGTGAATATGAAAGTAAAAAAATAGTCTAGAGGGGGGTGAATAGACCCAATTTTAAAAATATCAATTGACTTTTTATAAATCAGAGTGTTTAAAAAATGAGTTGCGAGCGGAAGGTTTGATGCAAAAATGAAAGTAATACTATTCAAACATTGATCAATTTAACACGAATCGCTTCACAAATATCAAAGATTAATATGATGAAACACTTCATATAGATTGATTCAATTGCCTAATGCACAAGAAGTGTTTACACAATGATTCAATAGATGGAGTTCTAAGGTCAATTTATTTCATATTATTAGTCACACAACTAACTTAACCAATTATCCAATTCCAACAACACCTAATGCTTACGGAGTAAATTTCTATCAATGAACAAATGTCTAGCGTGCGATTTTTGTCGGTGACGCGACCACCTTACAACAATATTGGAATTTGGGAGCTACTTTATAATTTTATTTATTCTATGAAGCTGGAAAGGAAAGGGAATATATCTAAAACTAACCTTGCACGCAAATGTTTTCTTTAACAAATTCTAAGAGACCGAGGATCGGGGTCTGGTTATAAACTCTTTATTGCATGTATCTCTGTTGATTTGAATTGCTTTCTTATGTTTAACTGTTGCGGCTTGGGAAAGTTTCTCTTTTGGGAGAATTAAGAGACTGTTTTTATGGTTTTTGGGTTTTCTGTTGTTTTTGGTAAGGTATTGAACCTAAAGTTTTTTATTTGTGTGCTTGCTAAAATTTCGCAATCTTATGCCTACGTATTCCCTCAAAGAAATCTGGGAAATCAAAGCAATCGTAGTTCCTTTTATTCTATGGGAGGAGAATGTTTGGTGTCTTGTTTAAAGCCCAAGATTGAAGCTGTTTGAGTATTTGTGTCTTGTTCAAAGCCCAAGATTGAAGCTAAAGGGGTGACTGAGAGAGAATTTGTCATCTCTAAAGGGAGAACATCTCACCTATTCATCACAAAAGTTGAGTAATAGGCTATAAAGGAAATTACTTTAACCGGGATATGTGAATCCCACAATGCCATAATTTCCTTTATAAGAGGTATGTCATGAAAAAATAAATACTTAACTCAGTGTAGAGAAAAGCCCAAGGTTGAAGCTAAAAGAAACTGACTCCACTGGGGAGGGTTTTATCTGTCTTGTACAAAGCCCAAGATTGAGGCTGACTGACTCCACTGGGGGAATTTCTTATATGAAGCCTAAGAGGAGGCTAACTCTTGCTGAGGATTATTGAAATCCAGGTGCAGGTCCAAATGGTATTGGGGAATCCAAAGGTTTTATTCTTTCTGGGGATCAGCGAATAGTTGAGATATCAGATGCCATGAGGCTCTGATTCTCTTGGGGGATTTGTTGATGGTAAATTGAACCTGGCTGGAATTTCTTAAAATGAAAGCTTAAGCCTTGTTGAGGGTCAGATGGGTTTAAAGTTGTGTTTGAAAACCTCTAGAGGTTTTAACTCTGCAGGAGATTATTATATTGATGAAATGATCAGGGTTTTTCCTGTGCTTTTAGGAAACTTGAGGGTTTCTTTATGAGATTCAAGAGGATATGAGACTATCCAAGTCTACTTGAATGAAGCCCAAGAGGAGGCTGAAACTTTCCAAGTCTCTCAAGAAATGGTAGGTTCTAGTGTAGAGAGAAATCTTTGTATGATGCCCTAGAGGAGGCTGTGGGTTTAAGGGATGAAGATCAACCCTAAAATGGTTTGATGTTTTGGAATTCTGACTCTCCTGAGGATTGAACTAGTAGTGATGATTAATTTCTGTCCTATGCCTTTAGGAGGCCTTTGGGTCCTTGTACTAAGCCCAAGAGGAGGCTGAGGAACTTCTAAGAAGCCTGTTGGTATTTGAACTAAGCCCAAGAGGAGGTTGGGGATGCTTTTAGGAAGCCTGTGGGTCCAAGCCAAAGAAAAGTTCAAGAAAGGTTTCACCGGGAATTAATCATTTCTCTGCTGAACAGTTCTAAGGTTTGAAGAAATTCAAGAGAGGTATCACCGGGAATTAATCCTCTATGGGGAAATGAATTTCTTGTATATATATATATATTTCTAAGTTTGACAGTCTTGAGAAAAGTTTCACCGGGAATAATGCCTTTCTCTTTTCCATATTGTATAAGCCCAAGAAGAGGCAGACTGTATAGGGAATTTCCTATTAGGGACTAGTTTTGACTATGTTGTAAAGTAACCTCTGGTTTGACCTAAACATAGACCTAACCGCTGGGGGAAACTCTAAACAAGATATGCACAAGTATATACAGACAATTACATTGACAGATATATATAAGAAATATGCACTGAAATAGATGTGGGGACTTACCTTTTGAGAAGAAGCCCAAGCATATTGTGATTTGTTGTATTGACTACAACTGTATTGCCTCTTTTAAGGTTTCAAGAAATTGAAGAAATTTTTGAAAGAAACAACATTGAATTTGAATTTGAATTAAGAGAAAATTTGTTTGGAAGAATGTTTGGGGCTTATAACTCAAAGAGAGGCCCAGATGACTTATTTTGAAAACATTGATCACAGTGCGATCAATCGGAGGATGTTGTGGGACTTATACTACAGTAGAGGCCCAAAAAAATATTTTTGTAAAAAGAGGGGTTGGGTCTTACACTATATTAGAGGCCCAAAATTGTTTTGAAGAAATAAAAATGGGGCTTATACTCAAGGAGAGGCCCAGATGATTTATTTGAAAATGCGACGATCGCGCCGTGATTTTAAAAACCACTGTGGGAATTATACAATGACTGAGGCCCAAAATTATTTATGTACAAAAGGGATGGGTCTTACACTCTATTAGAGGCCCAAAATTTTATTTTTATACAAGAGATGGGGCTTACAGCTCAGAGAGATTCCCAGATGAAAAACAATGATCGCACCGTTTATTTTGAAAATCGTATCGGGACTTATACAATGACTGAGGCCCAAAATTATATATTTATAAAGGGGATGGGTCTTACACTCTATTAGAGGCCCAAAAATGTTTCAAGTAAAGTTAAAATCAAGAGAAAAGCCTAATTTCTTTAAAAAGATAATTTTTCAAAGAAAAATAAATTAAATGATATAAAATATCAAATATATTTAAAAACAAGTTGTCAACTTTGAACAATGTTTTGAAAAATCAGGTTTAATCATATGAAAACTTATAATTCATTTCAATTTGAAAAATTAAGGTAGAAATTTCATTTAAAAATGTTTAAAAACAAATAAAAATGAAATTATTTACAAAATTCAAGCTATATTAAATAAATAATATAAGTTTGATTTTTTTGTAAAATAAAATATTTTAACATTTTTGTGAATTTTGAAAAAAATAATCAATAAAAAATAATTAAAATTGAAGGAGAAATTAATTTTGAGATTAATTAAGAAAATAATGAAAAATGAGAAAAATAGCAAAACAAAGAGAGGGAACCAAAAATGGTATGGGTGGGTGTTGAAACCATGCCCTCTAACGAAACAAACACACGCTGCTACCACTGGAGTGGTGATACATCCGTGTATCAAAACCACCCTATATGCATATAAGGGTGACCTAATTTCTAGGTCAGACGAAGGCAAAAAACCAGATTTTGAGGTATTTGCAAGAAGGCCATAACTTCTTCATTTCTCCATGAAAATGGCTGAAATTTAGATGAATCCTACCTAGAATTTCATGAGGAATCCAATGTCGGTCTTAGAATTTTCTAAAGATGCCTACATTTTAAAACTCGATAGTGGTATCAAAATAGGCCAAAATTATCAAGTTCTATGCTACCACTTCATACAAGGAATAATAGAATGGTAAATTGGTTCAAACACAATACATATGATATGTATGACATGTTCATGATCAATGGACATCAAAGCAATGCATATTTTAAAGAGTTGAAGTTGTTATGCACTTACCTCTTAAAGCTCCTTGTGCTATCTTTCAAAATACTTGTGCCAGAAGTAATCTAATGCCTCAGACACTCTTCATAGATCCCTTAGAAGCTATTAGGATGATCAAAACCAGCTGGAAACCTCAAGAACAATACTGACTCTTTCTTGTAAAAGTGGCAAAAGTGACCAAAATGGTAACTCACTCAAATGGTGTCACAGTTGAGGGAAACTTGTTGGAACACTTTAAAGATGATATTTGGAGAGTATTTGTAGTGTTGTTTGGCTTTGAAAGTGATTGGATCAAGACATGGCTTGAAAAATGCAAAAAAGTCAAAATTTGAGGTTTTAGGGGTTGACTTTCTGATTTTGGTGTTGTACAATGAGGATGAAGGTTTGAACACCTTCAATAGATGATTTATGATGTGTTTGGATAGTTATTTGAGTGGTTTTTGCTCTGGTTTCAAGAATCCTCAAATTGCTTCATTGTGACTTGAAATTGAAGTAAGATAGGGAGAGTGAGAAAACATGGCTTTGGTATTATTTTGGTGTGGTTTGAAACATCAGAATTGAGCTCTATTTATCGTAGAGGAAGTTTGTTTTTGAAGGAATAGTGAATGGGGGCTGGTTCACTCTATTATCCAATGGATATGCCCGTGTATCACTTTCTTAAATGCCAAGGTACAAAGTCTCCCCTAGCCATTGACTTGAGCTGGTATTTGAAGCTTTAGGTCTTCTAATTTTTGAAATAATCCTGAGTCAAATGGATTGTCATGGACTGATGCATGCCACCTCAATGCACCTATTGAATGCCTTAAAACAAAATTGGAGTTTTTAGATTTGCAACATTGAATTTCACATGCCAAGGAATAGGATTTTTGACTTGGTGGCTTTGTGATCAGATCCCTCATCATTCAAGTTGATTTTGGATAGAAATGAAATGATGAAAGTGTCCAAAATTGGTTCAAGAAACCGTGGGAACCATGTTATGTTTTCATGCCTTTGTGTGGGCAGGGTGAAAAATGCCATTTTTGGAGGCTTATAACTCCTTGCTCAAGTTGAACAATGGGAGGCTCTTGTACTTTTTGGAAAGCCCCAATAACATACTTCAACTTTGATGTCCAACTTTGGTCTTTAATCATCTTGGATCATAATGAAAAATGCCCTCAAAGTTGGTGAAAATGCAAAACAGATTTTGTCCAAAATTTCACTAAGTGTTGGAAAAATGGTTATTTTCACATTATTGTGATTTTGATCAATCTATAACTCAAACTCCATGAGGATTTGGAATCTGACGTAGTTGACAATCTTGAAGTATGTAATGAGAGCTTTCATTTGAGCTTTGGATGGAAGAAAACGGTTGCTTGGATCACAAGTTATGGTCTTGCAAAGTTTCTTAAGATTGCCCCTTTTGCAGGTAACCCTACTTTTCTTGATTTTTCTTGATGGATGATGGTCCAAACCATAAGTTAACATTGTTTGTGACTTAGAGAAGCCTTGTTTGTCAATAAATTCAAAAAGCCAAACTTGATTTTTTAGCACAGTTGACCTAATTCAAACCTAATGGATGGATTCCATAGGTGTTTTAGAATGTCTTGAATCATATCCCAAGGTTTGGGATCATGTCTTGGTCAAAATTCAAAGGTACAATTGACTTTTCACCAGAAAACCCTAATTAGTTCAGATGAATTTGAATCCTTGTATTGCTTATGAACCAAGTTCTTTGGGTCAATCCAATCTTATAAATGGATTAATATGATGTATTGGAGGTCTTCAAAAAAACTTCTTGAGGTTTTGGCTCATGCCTTGCTTCAAAAGTCAACTTAGGGGTGAAATAGGTCAAGAAACCCTAATTCCCGATTTTTGATGAATGCATCCCCTGAAGCTATTTTGACTTTATGATTGGGTCCATGAGGTCCCTTTGAGCTTCTTGGATCATGTTTTGAAGTATTGGCTCATGCCCAGAGGAAGATTTCCCTCTGGAGGCTTTGGTCGACGAAAACCCTAATTTGGTGACACTTATGATCATGAGGCTTGATCCACTTGAAATGTTGCACTCTGGTGCTTGATTCTTGATATGGGAGACCTCTCGATCCTTCATGGATGTTTGAGAGACTTGACAAGTTGAGGATCATGTCCATTCTTGATTGATCCTTTGTCTGAGTACTCTGAGAGGGCTCAAAACCCTAATTTTTGATTGTAGTGAATGCTCAACAATCTTTGAGAGGATTGATGAGGTATGAAGGTACATCCTTATTGTGGTGATGATTTGCACAATGATGGGAAATCTTGTGGTCAAAATTTGGGGTATGACAGATGCCTCTATTTAATCTTCTTGGACCTGAAAATGTGAATGGCGAAGACGTTCAGACATTCAAGGTAAAAGAGGATTAAATATCAGAATACCCAAAATTTTGACTTTGGTTATGAATGGTAGCGATTTGCTCATTCATCTTTTTTTTGCTAAGTAGTGTTACTTAGAATTGGGTAAAACTTCCCCTTGATCCTGGTCTTCAGCCATGGAACTGGTCTCAGTTTCTTTTTGAAATAAACTTCCCCTCGATCTTGGTCTTCTGCCATGGAACTGGTCTCAGTTTCTTTTTGAAATAAACTTCCCCTCGATCCTGGTCTTCTGCCATGGAACTGGTCTCAGTTTCTTTTTGAAATAAACTTCCCCTCGATCCTGGTCTTCTGCCATGGAACGGGTCTCAGTTTCTATGTGTCGAGTTCCTTCCATAACACGGAGCGCTATCTCTGATGGTCTTCATCAAACTTCTCGCCGAGTTTTACAGGGGAGACATTATTTGATGGAAAAATATTTGATGTCAGACTTGCTGGGGAGAACCAATTTTATGATGCCCAAGTGGTCCCAAATAAAAAAACATTTCTTTCTTTTTTCTGTACCAAAACAACAGCCTGCCGTTAGTGCCCACGCACAGTTCGCCAGACGAAGCAGAAGCGAAGAGCAGGCGAACCATATTTCTCCCTGCGAAACATCCTTTCGTCCGACGAATTACACTAGAAACAGCATTTTTGGTTCTGCAAGGCTGCTTTGCTTTTCAACCGATTCCAACGATTTTTCTCACACAAATAAACACTAAAAACATGAGAAACAAAATACTTACAATGTTGGGGTGCCTCCTATCAAGCGCTTTGTTTAACGTCGTTTGAGCTCGACGATCCGTGGTGACTTTACGGATCACCAAGAAAAACGACACAAACTTCTCGATCAAGTTCACCTCCAAGGTAGATTTTTAACCTTTGTCCATTCACAGTCCAACTTTCTTTGGTCTTTGGATCCTCTAACACAATTGCACCATAGTGCTTGACTTCTTTATTCAAGAATGGTCCTGACCATTTAGATTTCAACTTTCTCGAAAAAAGCTTTAATCGATAATTGAAAAGAAGCACCATTTGGCCAACTTGAAATTCTTTTTGACAGACCTTCTTGTTATGATAAACTTTGACCTTTTCTTTATAAATATTACTTGAATGATAAGTATTGTGCTTCATTTCCGCTAATTCATGAACTTGGACATTTCTTTTCTCACCGGCCAAGTTAGGATCAAAATTCAACAATTTTAACGCCCAAAGAGGTTTATGCTCCATTACAACCGGTAAATGACAAGTTTTATCGTAAACCATTTGAAACGGAGTTAAACCAATGGGAGCTTTGTAAGCGGTACGATATTCATACAATAAAAAACTTCAACTTCCAACATACTTTGTAAGGGCATCTCATATCATTTCCCAATTCCGCCACTTCTTTGGCAAATGTCACAATTCTTTGCATGTAGGTTTCATCTTTAAAAAGAGACAACCAATAAAAGCCTGATTGGAAGACTTTTGTTGTCGTCCTCAAACCATTATAATGACCTCCATACGGTGAATTGTGACAATGCCAAAGGATATTTTTATCTTCCTCACTAGTAACACACCGTCTCAAGAGATTATCACTACCAAGTTTAATAAGGTAAGGTTCATCCCACACATAAAAATTTTTATCTGACAAGAATTTCCTCTTTTGGTTCGGAGTTAGATCTTCCAGTATTAATCTGGTTTCTTTGTGGTTGGCAAAATCAGCAAACCAAGGTCTTACTTGGACCAAAAACAGTTTTCCTCGGGAAATTCTTGTCGTTCTTCACTTTCTTGATTTGTCACTTCCACATTGACCAAGCGGGATAAGTGATCCGCCACCAAGTTTTTAGAACCCTTCTTATCGCGAATTTCTAAATCAATTTCTTGCAATAAAAGAATCCATCGGATAAGCCTTTACTTTGAATCTGGTTTGGTGAGAAGATACTTAATCGCCGAATGGTCAGTGTACACCACGACGTTCGAACCAATAAAATAAGACCTAAATTTCCCATGAGCATACACTATTGCAAGTAATTCTTTTTCAGTTGTTGCGTAGTTCACTTGCGCTTCATTTAAAACCTTACTCGCATAGTGTATGACATAAATTTTTTTTGTCTTTCATTGCCCAAGCACTGCACCAACGGCATAATCACTTGCGTCACACATTAATTAGAAATTTAGAGTCTAATTTGGAGCTATAATTATGGGTGCGGTGATCAATTTTTCTTTAAAAATTTTAAACTCTTTTAAACAATCATCATCAAGGAGAAAATATTTATCTTTATTAAGAAAATTGCTAAAAGCTCTTGCTATTTTTGAGAAGTCTTTGATGAATCTCCAGTAAAATCCCACGTGACCAAGGAAACTTCTTATTCCCTTCACAATTGTTGGTGGTGGCAACTTCTCTATGACTTCAATCTTTGCTTAGTCAACTTCAAGGCCTTTGGAGGAGACTTTGTGGCCAAGCACGATTCTTTCTATAACCATGAAATTGCACTTTTCCCAATTAAGAACCAGATTCGTTTCCACACACCTCTCTAAAACGGTTTCCAAAATTTTCAATCATAATTCAAAAGAAGCCCCGAAAACAGAGAAGTCATCCATGAAAACTTCCATGGTCTTCTCAATAAGATCAGAAAAGATGGCTTGCACACACCGTTGAAAAGTTGTCGGTGCATTGCATAAGCCAAAAGGCATCTTTCTATAAGCAAAAATCCCAAAACGACAAGTAAACTCCATTTTCTCATGGTCTTCCGGATTAACCGTAATTTGGTTATACCCGAAATATCCATCTAAAATACAATAGAACTCTTGACCCGATAACCTTTCGAGCATTTGATCCATAAAAGTTAACAGAAAGTGATCTTTTCGTGTTGCTTGGTTAAGCCTCTGACAATCAATGCACATCCGCCAACTTGTTACGGTCCTTGTTGGAATCAGTTGGTTATTTTCATTTCTTATCACGGTCATTCCTCCTTTCTTTGGAACCACATATATAAGACTCACCCATGTACTATCGGAAATCAGATAGATCATCCCGGCATCCAATAGTTTCACTACTTTCTTCATCACAACCTCTTTCATTGTAGGATTCAAGCGGTGTTGAGTTTGAGCAATCGGCTTGAAATCCTCTTCCATAAATATTTTATGCATGCAATAAGCTGGACTAATCCCCTTCAAATCGGAGAGAACCCAACCTATAACTCGTTGATTTTTCTTCAAAACTTGAATTAAAAGGTGTTCCTTTTTTTTGAACAAAATGTTACTAATGATAATCGGTTTATTACAACCATCATCAAGAAATGCATATTTCAAATAAGGAGGCAACATCTTCAATTCAAGTTAGGAATTGTCATTGTTCACCACTTTTTTCAACACTTCCACTTCATTTTCCCAAGGTTGCACTTCTTCCAAATTCTCAAGTTCATTCAAGCATTTTTCAAGTTCCCTCTCTTCTTCTTCGGTAAGAACTTCAAATGCATCACCAAGAGCTTTTTCAAAAGGAGTTGACATGTGGACTTTCCTCTTTACTTTAATTATAGCTTCTTCCATTGAATCAATTTGAAAGCTATCATGTGTATCTTTGGAGTGCTTCATTGCTTCGAAAAGATTAAAAGAAACTTCCACATCTTGAACTCTCACTTTCATAAGACCATCATCAATATCAATCATCATTCTAGCCGTCTTCATAAAAGGTCGCCTGAGAATCAATGGAGCATCATGGTCTTCCTCCATGTCAATAACAACGAAATCAATTGGAAGAAATAATTTATCCACCTTGACTAACACATCTTGAGCTACTCCATGAGGGTGAGTTTTAGACTTGTCAGTCAATTGCAATGTCATTCTTGTTGCTTTCATCTCAATGCTTCCTAACCTCTTAACACTAGATAACAAAATCAAATTTATGCTTGAGCCTAAGTCAATCAAATCATTACCAACATAAACATCGCCTATGGTAACCGGCAAAGTAACCCGACTCGGGTCACTTTCCATGATCGGTAGAGTTCTTTGAATGATTGCACTATAACTCGCATCAACCGTGATTGTTTCTTGGTAAAAAAATCTCCTCTCCTTGGTAAGGATGTCTTTCATGAACTTTGCATATTTGGGCATTTGTTCAAGAGCCTCGGAAAATGGAATATTAATTTGTAATTGACGAAATATATCCATGAAACGATCATAATGCCTAGTGTTGTATTTCTTGGTGGGAGCATGAGGATAAGGCAAGTTTTGAATTGGAATTGAACTCACTTTCTCCTTCCCTCTCTTGATTTTTTTCTTTTTCTCCTCTACATCTTCTTTCTCATGGTTCTCATTTTCAACTAATCTCTCCTTTTCATTTTTTTCAACTTCTACCTCATCATTCTTTTCAACTACAATCTCATCATTTTTTTCTTCCTCCACAATCTCATCACTTCTCAAATCATCATTTTTCTTTTCATTTTCTTCTCCTTCACCTACCTCTCTTCCACTCCTAGTCACAATGGCTTTGCAATGTTCCTTTAGATTGGTTTGAGTGTTTGCGGAAAAGGATAGCCTCGGTTGTTGATCGGCTAATTGTTTAGCAAGTTGCCTAACTTGGTTTTCAAGATTCTTAATTGAAGCCTCATTACTCTTTTGCTTGGCCATTGACATTTGCATGAATTGATTGAGAGTTTCTTCCAACTTTTAACTTCCACCTTTAGGTTGTGTAGGTTGATAAGGATTTTGACGGTTTGATGTTCCGGCATCTTGTCTCCAACCTTGTTGATAACCAGGATTATTCCCTCTTGGTTGGTAAGCTTGGTTATTTTGATAAGGTTGTTTAGAGTTGTTTTAATAAGGTTGTCTTCCTTGATAGCCATAATTATCCATGAAATTTTCTTCTTCGTTCATCGGAGGACAATAACCAGTGGGGTGATCTCGTTTGCATAATTCACAAATTTCTATTTGTACATTCTTGCTCAGAAATTCTTGCATCTCTTTTAATTTTTGTGGAAGCTTTGACATTTGTTGTGTCAATAATTCCACTTGTATGGATACAATTTATTTTGTGCAAGAATAACATTGTTTCCTTTGCGTTGTACCATGATTATGATTTCATTGGTGATCATTGAGTTCCATCCTATCAATAATAAAAATTGCGTCTTTGGCGCTCTTAGACATTAACGATCCACCCGATTGGAGACCATTTCGAAAGATGTGCACTTGAGTAAGTTCATCAAAACCGTGACCCTTACATTTTCATAACATGGATTTAAACCTCTCCCAAGCTTCAATGAGAGATTCATTTGTGCCTTGAGCAAACACCGAGATTGCCGTCTTTGCTTCCATGAATCGATTATGTGGAAAAAATCGTTCAAAGAACTTTTCTTCTAACAAATTTCAATCCGTCATAACTAAAGTTGATTGATTAAGATACCATTCCTTTGTCTTCCCGATTAAGGAATGCGAAAATAGTCTCTTAAACAATGATTCTTCTTCAGCTTCCCGCGCTCCCGTTGCACCCGCCATTTCGTAGAATTTTGTGAGATGAGTGAAAGGATCCTCATGATCCATACCGATAAAAGGATTTTGGTATAGAAGCGCAAGAATTCTAATTTTCATCTCAGAATGCCTCCCAATGTGGGTGTTGCGCGCAAACTGAGCATTATGCCTTAGACTGTTGATACATGGTGTTGAAGCAGGAGGTAGTGGTGGAGGTGGATCTGCCATGTTTGGCGTAAACTGTGATGTTGGTGGATCTACTCTCTCTCGTGTTTCCTTGGCAAGTTGCCTCCTCCTTCTAGTTTTACTACTCAACTTACGCGCAGTTATCTCAATCTCAGGATAAAAAAGAAGTCGATCTGCTGGTAACTTTCCTCTCATAAACAGACTCTGCAAAACTTAACCAAACAAATTAAAAAGCTCAAGAAAAAGTAACTGAGATAAACAAAGTTTAAAACTTATCAACTATTGCAATGCTTGCAAAATCAAACAACAATCCCTGGCAACGATGTCATTTTGGTGAAACAGTATTAGTGGGTTTTTGTTATCGTATACGTAGGAATTGGTTGATATTACCGCCGTTCTACAGTTAGAATTGTTTTAAACATAGAACATAAAAGATGTTTGTATTGGTTTCCTAACGTAACGATCGCATAAAGAGTTATAAGTAACAATAAAAGAGTTTCAGTTTTAAAACGATTAGTAAAAACATGTAAAGATTAGGGATTGATAATTCATTTCATACATATTTTATTAACAAAGCATGTGAACTCATTAACAATAAATATAATCACATATCCTCTCAAGATGTTTCATCTCTAAAAGAAATTGTGAGTTTTATCATATTGATCCTTAGTTGATCTCTCAACCTAAGTATCAATATGATAACATTAAAGGATTGATATTAGTGAATATTATCTCACAAAAATATCTCCAGACTTTGTTTATTGAAAGATGAAAAATCTAGGTCAATAGTTGGAACATATCTCTCAATAATGATCCAACACAAATATACAAGAAAAACAAGGTTTTTCACCATATATTCATCATTAACTTGTTCACATACAAAATATCAAGAGAAATACATACAAAAGTGAGGATTATCTACCTCTAATCTTGACACAAGGAGAGATTTAGCTACCCATAACCATGGTAGCTTGAGCAACAAGTAACAAACAAAGCATTTGGAGCATCAAACTTGAAAGGATCAAATATTGAGGCTTAAAAGCTTTGAATTCAAAGTGAAAATGAAGAAGATGACTTTTTCTCTCCACAAAAATATTTCTAGGTTACAAAAGATTATCCAAAAACTAAGTTATGTTAAAAAAACTATCAATAAGTGTTGAAATACACATGTTCTGCCCAGGCAAATTAGCCGGGAGAGATACGTAATTCGCCAGGCGAAAGCCTTAAGTCAAGTCACGTGACAACAACAGTGCAAAAGGGCTAGAAAAAAAATATCTGTATTCACCAGGTGAAATAAAGCTTCGCCGGGCAAATCCCTTTCACTCCTCATTAGCCTGACGAATCTGCCAACGAACCAATTCCAGTAGCTAATGGAATTTTAAATCTCTTTCGCTTCTTGCCTCGTTTGGCCTTCGTCGGGCGAATCTTCTCCTTCGCTTCTCCTTCGCCAAGCAAAGGTTCTTTTTCTTCGGCACACGAATTTCTTTGATTCTTTCCCTTTTCTTTTGATTTTTGCGGCATCCTTTTGACTTAATATGCTAAAAAACTAACAAATATATTAAAAATACCAAATATATACATTGATGCAAGAATCACTTAATAAATAAGCTGTTTTCCAATTAGAAGTATGGAAAATAGCTTAAAAGTGCCGCAAATTGATACGAAAACTATTCTATACTTGACACCTATCAGTTAGCCAATTGGTCCTAGTGATAAAGTAGTTTCTGACTTTAACCTCTTCTTGGGAACATTGGCTAAGAACTCAACATTTTGTCCTCTATGTTACACCAATTGGTCAAGAATGCCACATGATAATAAAAAATCGTTTATGGAGATATACTAATGTATGTGTGTATCTATGAATTTTTAAATGTCTAATTGTTCAAAAAAAAGTGTTTTATTTCTTGGTCTTGTTTTATCTTATAATTTTTGTAGCGGAATTTTATCTTGCTGGTTGAAGCATGAGATTGGGTCGAGACCACTGTTAGAGATGCATGGAGAAGATATAAGCACAAAATTAAGAAGAATCATTTTTTGAAGTATTCCAACATGACTGAGAGACTCAAAAATCGTCTGCAAAAGGTGCCCATAGCTAAGTTTAAGAGTCCTTGTGATAATTGGAGTAAGGAAACTATATAAGAAAGGTTAATGAATTTTTATGTATGTGTGTGATTTTGCACCTTTCTCTGTATGCCATAATCAAGTAATATTTATTATAATAATTCCGTCAAATTTAAATGTAGGCAATCAATGAAACTAGTACTAAAAATAGAGCTCAACTAAAGTGGATGCATCGAATGGATCCCAAAAACTTTGCTTTGACACGTGAAAAAATGGTAACTTCCTTTCGTTCTCAATAAAGTATTCCTTGTATGAATGATTATTTTCTAAATTAATGTATTCCTTGGATGAATGGTTCTCTGAGCATTTTAATTCATGTCTTATTTTTGTAATAGAAATTTTAATTCACATGCTAATTTGTTATGGAATTATTTTAATTTGTGCAGCATGAAAAGGAAAGAAGAGAGCCCACTCAATCAGCAATATTTGTTGAAACTCGAAAAGGAAATAAAGGAAAGGAGTTGGATATAGAAACTGGAAAAGCAATTGTATGTAACATTTTTTATATAGTATGTTTACTTAATATAGTCGGCTTACATTGTCTATAATAGTAGTTAATATTTTCTTGTATTTTATGCTAGTTCCAACTTCAAGAAATGGTTGAAAAGGAGGAAAGTGATACAGAAGCTTTTAAAGCTGTTTTTAGAAAGGAATGTCCTGCCAGGGTACGCTGTTATGGGAGAAACATAACTAAGACTTCCTTAAAGAGAAAGGCGGAGATTAATGTTTTGAAACAAGCTAACAATGAAGAGGTCTCTACATTAAGGAATGAGTTTCAAGATTAGATTGATAGATTGGAAAATGCTTTTAAGACCATAATACAACAATGCAATGCTCAAATTAATTTGGAGTCAGTAGAAGATTTGTTAGGATTATCTCATGGAGATGCTAACGGTTCCCCAAATGATATGAGGACGCAAATGCATTCCTCTACATCAACTCATGCTCCATGTCATGAAAAGGTAACCATATATGCCAATATTATTCATTTATCACTAGTGCAAAAAACACTTGTTAAGTCGGGTAAAAAAGGCTTTTTAAGTCGGTTCAGTACCTGACTTAAGAAAAGACGACATAACAAGTTTTGACTTGTTAAGTCGGATTATGAACTGACTTAACAAAGTCTTGTTAAGTCGGCTGTACTGAAGCCGACTTAATAGATTGTTGCATTAAGAAACTCGAGCGTCCTATAAACCCGACTTAAGAAGGTATTTTGTTAAGTCGCGTATGGTGTTAACCGACCTAAGAATTTTTTTTTTGTTGAAAATCATGATTTTTCTGTATCTGCATATATGCAGAAAACCTACACATTAATCGGACAGTATGATTTAATCCATGAATGAATCTCATGCATATATGCACAATTCATATCTCTCGGGACATTAAAAATTCTCAGGCATAAATTTATATATTTATTAAATACATTACAAACACAAAAATGTACATGTGATAAATTTGAGCATCATATCAGGTTATCAAGTTTAAGGACATAAATATTTTACAGATTCAAACTTTTGCAAAGGTTCTTTTCAATGTATCCATGAGTAGGAACCAAAAGAAAAATGTATCTATGTGAGAGCCTTTGCTAATTTAGGCCCAATCCTAAAGATAATGTTTTTACATGAACAATTAATAGCAGTAAACCAATAACCAAAGGCAAATAGTAAAAGGAAAAAAAGGTATATATTCAATGAAAGCCAACATTAACCAGAGTAAATAATTATTGTTTCTTTATACGAAAATTCAAGATTACATATCCATGGTTTCTCCAGCAAGACAAGATTAAACAAGCTATATGCCAAAATATTAAAAAAGTTATTAACATAATTCATCTATATCTATGTATAATAAGTTAGATCTCATGAGTATAAACAGAGTTCAACACACCAAAGTAGCAATGATCCCAACCACATTTTGAATTGCAACATTCGATTTAGGAGTCTGTAAATAAATCTAAAGAGCATCTCTGATTCTGAATTATGTCACCAATCTGCGCAGACACCTTGCCTTTGATGATCCTAAAACTAGCAGCTGTACCACCATTCTGCAGAGTTGAAGATACCACCTAAAAACACAGCCAACCAATCGAAACAAATCAAAAATCAACCGCTAACTGACAGGGACCGGAGAAAGTGCCTTTCATCACACGACAGACTGGTCCAGAATAACCATTAAGGTATAACATATTTGAGACAAGAAATATAATATGCAACAAGCTCATCATACCTGGCTTCTATTTTGATGTCTCAACAACTGCTCCAATTGCTTCCTGCAACATAACATTCTCATGAAAATCCAGTCCTTCAAATTCTAATTCAAACATTTAGAAGAAAAAAACTTGAGCAGACCATCCTTTCAAACATTTAGTCAGGGCACACTCTATCAGTAGCTTAATGTTAATCTCATCCGTCATCCTTTCTTGTCATAAGTAATGAAAATTAATAAAAGGAAGCAGAAAAATTAGCGATGAGGTCGTTTAAATTTTCTATTATCATATAAATATTTCAGATTCACCATAAGAAAGCATACATTTAGCGCAGTTATGCTTTTAAGAGACAGAATTATATCCTCCAGGATAATCAATAGAGTCTATTGAATATGATTTATGGATTCAGAAGGACTTAATGATGATTGGCTTGATCCTTCCTCAAGGGAAAAAGTATCATTTACCCATTCTTCTGAAAATACCTTGCTAAGAAGTTTAAATAAGGGGTCTAAAAGAAAATGCCTGCAAGAATCAAACTACAAATTTAGCACAATGAAATGATTTGTCCAACTTTCCAGTCATGGTACTAAGATAATAATAAAATCACTTGTTTGTTATGTCTTTCTTCGGTAATAAAACATCAAGGGAACTAAGAAGATAGACTGAATCATCTATTCTGCATATGTCATTAGTGGGAAGTTCTGCTTCTTGATCTATTGTTAATTTATGTCTCTTTTTTGTCTTTTCATCTGCTGACCTAACTATGCCACATTTTGGGGAAAGTATGAGATCAAGTATGTGGCCAAAAGTTGAGAAATTTATCTGCAATTCCATAAAAACCACAAATTATTCTCAGTTTAATTTTTCACTTTTTTGAAATGGAAGTTGGAGAAAAACACCTACTGCAATAAACTGAAACATAGTACCCAAAAAAAAACTATAATGCAAATAACTCATTGACCAAAAATATAATGGGCAAGTGAAATCAAACTCAGAATTTAAATGTTACTGTTAAAATTTTCACAAGAAAACATCCATCTTAATATTTTATTGGAAGAAATAATAGACGACATTTGACACAAGGTATGATATAACACTGTTTATCACATTTAAAATATAATACCACAAATTAATTATAAAATTCAACTGTTCATACAAAGAAAAACAGGCATTGTCCTAAATTAAAACTAATATAATCCTAGGATAGCATGGCTAGCTAAATATAAGATTATACCAATTTCACTGGATTTATAGTTCTCAACATAAACATGTCATTCTCAACCAAATAACAATGGTGTGTTTCACATTTCATGTAAATTTTCAGTTCTTTATCTTACTCATTCTTCAAACAAATAGAGATATCCTCTTCAAAAACATATTCAAAATTCCAAAATCACCATAGCAAATTGATTTGTCAATATAGCAGTACTCAGTACGATTGATGATAGTTATTTACTACTGGATAGTCTTGGACGTCTTGGGGTCCTTCCTGAGCAAGCTCTGGATATGACCTACTTTAAAACAGTAACTAAATTCTTGTTCTACAAATTGAATGAAAGAGAATTTGTGGCAATATGCACTCTTAGTCACTTGTCACCCTGAGTGCACTGATTGAAGCACCTTCTGTGATTGGCTTATTTAAGGATAGAACTATGTCTTTCGCAATGTAGCATATAGTGTTAGGCTAATTTGGTCAATTCAGAAAAACATTGGCGATGGCTTATGTGAGTGTCACATTTTTTAGTGGTAAACAGTTGTTTTGGTTGTCTGTTTTAGGTTGCAATGAACCAGAGAAAACAAAGCAGAAACTCACATCTATGCGCATTAAAGCTTCTTTAGTTGCACTTTGTACATCACCGTTAGCACTACGGCACAAAAAAACAAGTTCCCGAAATAAATCCTCCTGACATACAATAAAAAAAACAATAGTTTAGGTCATAGTAGAGACTAAATTGGTAGTGATGTCTTTCGTTTACCCAATAAAAATATTATCGCAGTGCATCACACCAAGAAAATGTACAAGTTTGCTTATCATGAATGACAACAGCCTCTAGAAATAAATAATTGTATTGCTAAGACCTTCACTTTATTTTGCAACCCCGTGTAGAGTTGACAATTAAGTTTGTTTAGGACAGAGATACAAGGCTCTATATAGGTAGGGTCATCTGAAGTCATGTCATCCAACTGAAAAAGGCAATGACCAAGGATAGTAAATTCACGATGACAAGCAAGGGCAGGACATACAAAAAGCATGTATCTTGATTTCTCACCTGCAACGTTTTCAGTAAAGGATCTTGAAGATCATCTCCACCTGAGGGAGATGACATAACACAGTTCTACACAAAGAAAGAGAATTAGCTCACCAAACCTCAGATTGATGGTTTCAATAGCTAAAACTTAATATTAGAATACACACACCTCCAACAAAAGGCACATTATCTTAGTTCTGGTGTTTGAAATTTTCTGGCGAGATTTTCTGCGGTCATCATAGTATTGCTCTATAGAACGAGACAACACTGGCGCAATATTAGGATGCATAATAGCATACCCAACTCCCTTGAGCAAGCAGAGAATCATTAGCTGCCAGAAAAATCAATGCTCAAAATCATATCGCTATTACCACAATTAAAATCATATGAAGAGAAACAAAGAGAGTTAATGTGAAGACATCAAACCTTCCCGTAGTTGGAGAATTTAAAAGCAGAACCCAAAATGAACTCAAGTATTATTTCTTTTGTGGGCTGGTTAAACCTATGTCCAGAAATAAAGCAGGAAAAAAAAATCTCGGAAGTAAGTACAAATGAATAATCTTTCTGGATGAAAATAATGAACAGTCCTGCTAGAATGACAAAAAAGTACCAACGGGAAACATAGAGAAAGATAGCAAATGACACATCACATAAATCTGCATCAACTAATTTAGAGTAAATAAAGCCAGGCCAGACAATTTATCCCAATATTTTACACGTTATATGGAAGATATAGACGATATATCCAAATTCCTCTCTACACATTTGAAAGATCTGGAAAATTTCAATAACAGAAGCAGGAAACATGGAAATGGATATGATGAGCAGCTAAGTCAATGAATATGTACCAAATAGTTGTGTGGTGATAAAAATGGGGCCTTCAAAAGATAATAGTTGAAGTAACATTATATACCTGTTTTCCATATTTTGAGGTACTAAGATATTATGATAGGATGAACCCAGTGTGGATGCAAACAATGATGGAAGAAACTTCTTGTCGAACAATATAAGTGTTTTTTGCTGATCCAACAGCAATAGAAGTTCACCCAGAACATGGAACCATGTAGCGTTGTTCCCTGTTGTTACAAGTTTAGGTACTTCTATAGGTAAAAATAATTAGGCATAAAGGGTTAAATACAAATAATCTGACAATGAAGTACCATTTTTCTTTCCAGAACGTTTAATGCGACACCACAAGGCACGCAACTCATCAATACATTTCATGGAAGCAACCCTTACAGTCTGCAAAGAATTTCAAAAGATGCAAATATACCATTTGAGCCAACACAGTTCCTCAAATCAAGATAACATTCAACATAAGATTATGCAGCATAAGCAATAAAAAACAAAAAAAACAATCTGTCCACAAGCATATATATGCAGCAAGCAGATAAGGAAAACATACACACAAAATCAGTAGGTAAAGCTGAAAAAGAGTCATACCTGATCATCACCAGCCAATGGAACAAGAATAGAAGGAAATTCGGCCAAATGTTCAGTTTGTCATTTATCTTGTGACAGACTACATAAAAATGCATAGCACTGAAGACTTTCAACCTGAACTGCAGCAGGAACACCTGTACAACAAAAGAACCAAAAAGAATCAAGCTAATATGCACTGCTTCAGACGCATAAACTGTTAAATATAGACCACCGACATAAAGTTTAAACTTGTAGCTAAACAAAAACATCATTTGAATGTACTGACTATGCATTATGTGAGATGTTGACATTTAGAAAGGAACTGAATATTCTATCTTAAAAGAATGAATTTCTCGGTACAAGCCACACAGTATTGTTCATTTAAGATATAGAGCACATCAAGCAACAGGGAAACTGTGGAGTGTACCTTCATCTGTAAAAAACTTAGATAATAGGCGGGCAGGTGATACACTGCACTGTGCAGCTAAGAAATGGAGGTGTTCACGGAATGCATGTTTGTACTTTGAGGAAGCAAAAAATACAAACAGATCATTTATCTTGCTATCATCCTGCATATTACAAAAGTTTCATTCATCAAACCAGGCAACCAACAGAGAGCAGTGGGAGGATAATGACACCTGAATAATAATAGAAGAGGATGTATAAGAAGGAAATTTCTTAATGCTCAAGTTATATACACTCAGTTGATCCTCTTGTCTATTTATACACTTTTAGTAATAAACATAAATTACATTAACAAGGAAGTTAATGCTATTTCTACTTCCTAAGTGCATTATGATATAACATGACTATGTACATAAATATATTTGCTACAACTCCAATACTAATAATAATTCCAAAAGAAGGAAACCTAGTTAAGAAGAGAAAATTGAATACAAGCTTAAGAAATATAGAAGGAACTACTAAACAACCGATTGCCTGAAGATTCTACTGACATTAGTGCTGAGATCGGCCTCCAAAATATGCAAACCATAACTTTTGCATTTAAAGGTCTGAGGTTGGCATACAAAATATGATCAAAGAAAGAACTACAATCCCAGTCTAGCATTCCAGATTTGAAGCAGAAGCATTATTCCAGCTCCAGTAAACACCAGATTTTGTTAGGCTTGGATCACTTACAACCTACATGAAGAACAATACAACCATACATGAGAAGTGCAGATTCTTCAATGATGCATACACGTTAGACCCTGTTTGGAACTAAGCAGCTATAAATGCTTATAAGTTGTTTTCATAAGCTCTTCTAAAGAATCTTACAAATGGATATTTATGCTATTAGATAAGTTCAAATAAGTTAATCAAAAGAGTCTTTTATTACCTGAGCAAGTCTCTTCCCCGATTCTTCTTCTGAGACGTAGCCTTTGGTTATGTACTTTTGGAATGGAGGGAATAGAGTTCTGAACAAGGGAATGTGCTCTCTAAATAAGCCTGTTGTGGAAATGCAACCAGGATAAAGAGAAGCAAATGTGATTCCAGTTTCCTCATGATATCTTCTATGGAACTCTTGCATTGTGAGCATATTACAGACTTTGAATTCCTTGTATGCCTTGGCACCATCAAAATCTCCACCGTCTATCATAGCCGAACTGTTAAGTCCAGTCAAGCCACCAGCAAGTCCCCTCAAGTCACCGAGGTTAGCCTTCGGCGGTACATTTCCATCTAACGTGTTTGTGTTATCTATTTAATTCATACACAATCAGTACAAAACATAATAAAATAATAATCCTAGTTATTGCAGAGAATCACTGATACATCAAAAGCCTTGACGAATGAACTTTACTTGTGATTGAGCCAACTATGATCAAGCGCTTTGAAGGGTAATCAGATTTCTCAAGGTCCTCAAGCAAAAGGCGCGAAAGAAGAAAATGTCCGAGATGGTTTGTCACTATAATTATACCACAAACTTTATCCCACACTCTTTTTTTTATTCTTACGGCTCACAACCTACAACACAAACTCTCTGCACACAAACTCCATAACCTCTTTACTCACCACAACAGCTATTGATTTTCTTTAGGAGGGAGGGAGGTAAGAAGAAAAAAGGCACACTTAACTCATAAATTTTTTGACTCTACGCTCAACAAAGCTTGCATCCTTGTTCTATGGTTCAAGAACAATCTTCTTCTGCTAGCTGAAAGCATCCTAGCTTTAACAAAGCAGCTGCTCGGTTGTCGTATTCAGAAGTTTCCCTGTTTCCATTGATATTTCTCAGCTCCATGTACTGAGATGAATGAAATAGAAATACAACAATCATCATGATATCCTAACAGAGTCGTAACCCAATGACCTAACAACACAACCTCGCGGCTGCACCATCACCAACTATGTCACTACGATGTCACTGAGATATCATGAGGTTTCACACCCTTATTAACAGTAATACACTTACTATCTTCACATTATCGAATTGAAACCTCATTCACACCCTCTTGCAATAATAATAATAATAATAATAATAATAATAATAATAATAATAATAATAATAATAAAACAGAAATAACAACAATAGCAACAGAAACAGAAATTTAAATATCACAAAAATTAAAAGTTAGGGTTTAGAAATTACATACCTATGAATGAATAGTGCCTTCCAGAAATTTAGGGTGCCAGATTTGCAATGAGGGATTCGATTTCTCGGCAGTGAAGAGTAAGATTTCTGGGTTTTATGTGAAGGATTCGAGTTTGATGAAGGGGTTTCTGGGTTCGTGAGAAGAGTTTAACAAAGGGGTTCATTTGTCGAATGATGAGTTTGTTGTAAAGAAGAAGGGTTTGTAGTGAGAGAAGGGTTTGTAGTGAAGATCGAATTTGTAGTGAAGAGAAGAAGAATTTGCAATGAAGTCGCGTGAAGAAGAGATCGAGAAGAAGCAAAAGGGTTTGCGTTTTTGTGAATATGATTTATGAGTTTAATTTTTTTTTCTGATCTTAAGTTTTATGAAGGGTATTCTGTTCGATTCCCGTATAGTACACATTGAAATTTAATTTGTTAAAATTAAATAAAACATCCTAGGTCAGGTGGGCGATACCTGACTTAATAAATATGTTTCTTAAGTAAGTTAGTGAAAACAGACGACTTAAAAAATTTAATACGAATTATATTTTTTTTATTTAACTTTGCTTAAGTTAGTTCTAAATGTAACCGACTTAACAATGTTACAAATATTTACGAAATTGCCACCGCATCACTTCTTAAGTCAGGTGGCAGGTGAACTGACTTAACAACCTCTACTATAAAGATATTTTTGTACTAGTGTATGTTATTCAAATTGTGTTATATTATATAAATTTTGGTTGTTAATGTATGAAAAAAGTTGTAAGCAGTGAAAACACCTAGAATGTAGGCAAGTGGCTAAAATTGTTTAAGATGTGTTTGCAAGGTCTGATTCTGATTATGCAGCCCTTTCTTGATGTATAAATTCTGATGATTTTTCTCCATTTGAAACCCTTTGTTGCAAACCTCACATATGAATTTATTTGGTGTCATTAGTGTCTTGGGAGATATTGCTATCACTTATGTATCTGAATGTTTTTACCCTGAAAATTACAAATAAAAATATTATATAAAATTCTTTTTTTTATAAGTAAAATTCTATGGTTTAATAATTATTTGCTGAAATTGAATATGCACCATGAACTGAACACATTCTCATTAATAGTCATAGTAGTAAAAAAGATGAATTCTGTTTCTGGAAATTATTTCATGTATAAATTCTATTTCTATTAATTATGTTGTTTGTACACACTTGTGTTTCCGATATAAATATATTTTTTTGTTGCAAATTGTTTCATGTAGAAATTATGTTTCTGCAAATTGTGTTGTTTGTACAAACTTGTGTTTCTTGTATAAATTTTGTTTCTTCAAATTATTTAATGTATAAATTATGTTTCAACAAATTGTTTTATTTGTACAAACTTTTGTTTCCTGTATAAATTATGTTTCTGCAAATTGTTTTATGTATAAATTATGTTTCTGCAAATTGTGTTGTTTGTACAACAAACTTCTGTTTCCCGTATAAATTCTGTTTCTGCAAATTCTATGGTTGATGTATTTTGTTTTATTTTCTTATGCAGAAAGGTATCAATGAAGATGTTGAAAAGGACAATATAAATGATGAAACTCAAGAGGACGACATAGATGATGGATTTCAAGAGGACCACATAGATGCAGATGATGAATTTCAAGAGGACGACGTAGATGAAGAATTTCTGGAGGACGACATATGTGATGGATTTCAAGAGGACGATATAGATGATGAATTCTACGAAGACAAACTTGAATGAGTTTGATGATGTCTTTTTTTGGCTTGTAGTTGAAAGCATTAAATTTAAACTATGTTTTTTGTTGTTTTGCTAGGGTCATACATTAAAGTATTAAACTTAGTATGATATGTAATGTTACGTTAGGCATTTTCTTTACTGGCTACTATCTTAAATTAATGTTTGAACTCGATTTTATTATAATACAACTTTTGTGGACGTACGGTTAAATTTGATCATGTTTAAGTTATAATCGACATTTTTTTGAAGCCAGACATCATCAATTATATTATTTAAAAAATAATTGCAAAATTGTATATTTTATGGGTACACTGCAAAAAAAATCCTCCTGATTCAGAAGGTGGGGACATTGTAAAAACAATCCTCCTGATTTAGATTTAAGGCAACACTTACTAATTGTAGCCGTATTTGGCAACACTTAAAAAGCGTCGCCTCAGAGGCCACGAATAACCGTCTCCTATTCCTTTTAATTAGGCGACGCTTTTAAAAATCGTGCCCAGAGATCATGGAAAAACGTTGCCTTAGACAATAGGCAACCCTCCCATGGGAGACGCCTAGAAAACGTCCCCTATTCTTTTAGAAAACGTTTTCCAGAGTTTTGGCAATGGTTTTCAATTGTTGTTGGAGAGCCTAAATGTTATAGTGGGATACTCCAGTTGTGAAGGGAAGCAAATTTAGTCTTACTCAGTGCCCAAAAGGAAACTTAGAAATTCAAGAAAAATAAAAAAATTCCTTATACATCAGTTGTATGGAGGTTGGTGTATGCCCAAGTCTATACACGTTCAAATATTACGTTCATAGTTGGGATGTTAGGAAGATATTAATTTGAGCAATCCATGATTGAATCCTTGGAAAGTAGGTAAAAGAGCTATGAGATCTTTAAAGAGAACAAAAGATTATATGCTCATATATACGAGGTCAGAACAATTAAAGATCACTTAATATTGTGTCTCTAACTTGTTGGATACCAAGATAGTAAAATATTCACATCAGGCTATATCTACATGTTGACTGGTGGTGCAGTTTCTTGGCACAGAGTTAAGCAAACTCTTATTGCTTCATCCATCATGGCAGCTGAATTTAAGGCAAGTTTTGTGGCATCTAACCATGTGATTTGATTGAAGAACCTTGTCACTAGGTTGCGAATTGTGGAAGGAATTGAAAGACCACTTAATTTATACTGTGACGATAAACACGACGTCCTATATTCCAACAATATTATGAGCTTGACTAAGTCAAAATTTTTATGATATCAAGTTCCTAGTTATTAAGGAAAGGGTATAAAGTGACATATTTCCATATAACACTTGGGGACAAACTCCATGATAGAATATCTTCTTACAAAAGGTCTTCTACTCAAGGTCTTTCAGGAGCACACTCCTCAAATGGGGGATTATTAGTTTGAAGAATCTTTAGTTTAGTGGGAGTTATTCATTTATGAATTTTTGTGTTCTATGTTTAATATTATGTATGCATACTTTAGTTTTGAATATTTTTTCTGGTTCATAAAGATTGATATTTAACTATTTATACTTTAGGCTATAAAGTTATTGAATGATATCCCTAAATTAAAATTGGACCAATTAAAAATTGACATGTAGACACAACATCTTTGTGATTTTCATGCTACACATTTCATGATGAATCTATATCATTTAGTTATATAACTATTAGTTATCATTGATGGATTTAGTTATGATTGATATAATAAAAATCACTTTGGTTCTACGTACAAACATAACTAATGGACGATATTTTTAGATATGCTTAAAGTATATATTATGAGAAATTTTAAGTTCATAAAGTTTAACACATGTCTAAGGTAACATATGTGACCAGTGAGATATTGTTAGAATTTGGGGTCACAAATGTAATATTATATGTGTTAGGTCCATTATTTAATTAGTCAAAACTATAATGGTCTAATTGATATTAATTCTATGATCGAGGGTATATATTTCATAAAAAGATGTTGTGTAGATACCATAAGTCATTATTCTAATTTGATGAAGGGTCAAACTAGAATATTGAAAACGGAATAATAATCTTAAGGGAGTTATTTATATTGGTTATGGTCTCCATTTGTAGACATACGATAAAATAGTTTATTAGGTTTTCTCTTTTCATCCCCATCAGAAGAGAAACAAGAAACCCTAAGGAATACTACAAATAGGAAGATCACATTCTAGAAAAACTTCAACGATACCATTGGAAAAATCAGATTCGCTTTCGCTTTCTTTTGTTGGAATATTTTTATAATTTAAATAATATTTGATTATTATATTCCAATAATTATTATATGTGGGCATATATTTTTTAATTATATTAGCTATTTATCAAATTAAGAGCCTTAATTGATTAAGTGGATATGGGCTTAAATATGAGTGGATATCAGGATGGCCCATTTGGGAATAATGGGAACCCTAATTGGCCGTCACATTATATATAGGCTATGGTCCCCAATATACCGTACACAAGAAAATAATCTCTTCTTCCCATCTGAAGAGAATTCGAGGCATACGTGTCGCTCCCAGGATTTTCATCCAGGTACAAACGCGAAAGTGGCGGGAAACAGATTCGCTAGCAATGTGTATTTATCCCAAGAGAGGGAAAGGAAACACTGCGTAAAACTGAGGGAAGGGAAAAGCATGGTCTCGCGACCAAGAGAAACGGTTAAGGGAGTCGGTTACGCGAGGGGAAGGTATTAGCACCCCCACGCGTCCATCGTACTCGATGGGATCCACGCTGGTTGTGTCGATCAAAGGGTGTCGTAGTCTGGAGCTCCCCTACTACTGGAAAGAAGAAGGAACGGGAACGGAAATGAGCGAAGAAATGGGGGAGAAAAGAAAAAGAAGTGACTCGATAGGACATCGTCGTCCTACGCCTACGTATTCCCTCGTGCAATGGGAAAGTCAGAGTCAACGTAGTTCGGACACGAACAAGGGGGGAGGTTACTCGCCAAGACATCGCCGTCTTGTGCCTACGCATCCTCAATCGGACAAGAGAGAGGAAATCAGACCATTTGTAGTTCGATCTACCGAGGTCGGAGTTTTTTATGAGCGACCATAAGTTCGTGTCCGACAGTTAGGGTTGATGCCTATTTGCGACGAGACGGAAGTAACGTGCCCTTTTTTGAAAATGATTTGAAACTTAACGATCCCGAAGGATTAAAAGGTTTGAGTTTGTTTGTTTGTTTTAGACAGAAGTGGATTAAAGTTAGTTCATAACTTGCATTGCACCGGAGCCTATGACATAGGAATGTGTAATGCCCCGTATTTTAATTACTCTGGAGAATATTAGTTATGATCAACTGAGTTCCAGTGTACTCTGAGAAATTATCTGCAAAGATAATTAGAGTAACGGTCGAGCTCAGAGCAAATCTAATTAATATTAGCCGACTCTGAGATATTTAAGTATTTGGAACTTTAGAGATTTTTGGATAATTGGTAGTGTTACAATTGATGATATTTTACTATATCATTTCTTGAAAGTGTGGCGTCACTATTTGTATGGTGTACGTTTTGAGATGTTTGGCGACCACAAGAGCTTAAAGTACCTCTTTGATCAGAAAGATTTGAACATGCGTCAAAGGAGGTGGATGGAGTATTTGAAGGATTATGACTTGGAGCTAAAATACCATCCGGGTAAAGCAAATAAAGTGGCGTATGCATTGAGTAGGAAGGTGTTGTATAATGTCGAGTTGATGATGCTAGAGTATACTTTATTAGAAAAATTTCAAGATCTAAATCTTCAATTTGTTTGGACTCCTAATGGTGTGATTATGGGAAATTTGAATATCAATTCTACTCTTAGGGAAAAATCCAACAAGAACAAGGGTTAGATAAGAAGTTACAAGAAGTGTTAGTACAACCGGGTTTTGTGCGAGCTACCGACGGAATTATTGTATTTAACCAAAGGATTTGTGTTCCGGATAACACGGAGTTAAAAAGGAGGATTTTGGAAGAAGCGCATAAAGATGCTTTTACTATACATCTGGGGTCTTCAAAGATGTATCAAGATTTAAAGAGGGACTATTGGTGGTCCGGGATGAAAAAGGATATTGTGGTGTATGTGTCGGAATGTGCGGTGTGCCAACAAGTGAAGATCGAACACCAAAGACCGGGTCGCTTGTTGCAACCTTTAGAAACTCCGGTATGGAAGTGGGATAGTATTTCTATGGATTTCTCCGTTGGACTACCCCGTACTCAGAGTGGTTATGATTCGATTTGGGTAATTGTGGATCGGTTAACGAAATCTGCGCATTTCTTAGCTGTGAAGACTACCTACAAGGCGAGTCATCTCGCAAGGATGTTCATTTCGGAAATAGTGAGATTGCATGGTATTCCCACTAGTATCGTTTCGGATAGAGATCCAAAGTTTACTTCGATATTTTGGAGAGCTTTTCAACAAACTATGGGAACGAAGTTGTGTTTGAGTGCGTCGAATCATCCGCAAACGGATGGTCAGACGGAACGGACAATACAAATAATGGAAGATATGTTGAGAGCTTGTGTACTTGAAAGTGGAGGAAATTGGATAGAACTTTTGCCGTTGATTGAATTCTCTTATAATAACAGTTATCATGCAAGTATTGGTATGGCACCTTATGAGGCATTGTATGGAAGGAAGTGTAGGACACCATTATGCTGGGCAGAAGTTGGTGAGGATAGAATGTTGGGACCCGAGATTATTCACGAAACTACAGAAAAGATTAGGATGATCCGTGATAAAGTAAAACAAGCATAGGATCGTCAGAAGAGTTATGCGAATAACCGTAGAAGACCTTTAGAATTTAAAGAAGGCGATCACATGTTTTTGAAAGTTACTCCGAGATTGCGGTTGAAGGAACCGTTTCGGTCGCGGAAGTTAAGTCCGAGATATGTGGGACCATATCAAATTTAAGAAAGAATTGGTGAAGTAGCTTACAGGTTAGCCTTACCGCCTTCTCTGTCAGAGATGCACGACGTTTTTCATGTGTCTCAGCTTCGGAAGTTTGTCTCGGATCCTCTTCAGCCAATTTTACCTGATATGATCGAGATAGAAGAAGATTTGACGTTTGAGCCGAAACCGAGTCGTATCACAGGGAGAGAAACTAAGGTGTTAAGGCATAAAGAAATTCCTCTTGTTAAGGTCCGGTGGGATGAGACGCATCCGGGCGATGCAACTTCGGAATTGGAATCGGAGATGCGAGAAGTGTATCCTCATCTTTTCAGGTAATTGTTTTAAATTCGTGGGAGAATTTCTATTTAAGGGGGGGAGGATGTAATGCCCCATATTTTAATTACTATGGAGAATATTAGTTGTGATCAACTGAGTTCCAGTGTACTCTGAGAAATTATCTGCAAAGATAATTAGAGTAACGTTTGAGCTCAGAGCAAATCTAATTAATATTATCTGACTCTGAGATATTTAAGTATTTGGAACTTTAGAGATTTTTGGATAATTAGTAGTGTTACAATTGATGATATTTTACTATATCATTTCTTTTCCATTCCTTTTCCACATAAAAGCAAAAGAAAGAGAAAGATAGAAAGAAGTTGGAGAGAAAGAAGGAGAAATGAAGGAAAAAGGGAAGAAAAACCTAGAAGAGAGAAAGATCAAGATCATCACCCATTCTTCATCAGACCATCTCATCTTCTTCATCATCATCCTCTATTCAAGGTGGGTTCTAGATAGATGCACTAGTTGTAGAAATTCATGAGTTTTAGAATTAGGTTGAGATTGTGAGAAAATGTTTAATCTTGCTAAAATCATGACTTTAACGGATGAAATGCAATATAAATGTTGTTTAATGCTTGTTGTTATGATTATATTGTGTTTTGATTGTTATGTTAAGGGTTGGAGGTGTTTTGGATGGTAAAATTATTGATTTTGGGTGAACAACAGCGCTGTTGGGAAGTTGGGTTTTCCAGGGTTCGCCTAGCGAACCCGGCAGCGAAGGTCAGCGAATGTTCGCCAACGACGTTCGCCTAGCGAACTTTGTGCCTTTTCAGTTATGGTTGGTTCTGCCTTGCTTCGCCCAGATGCTCGCAAAGCGAAGGGCAAGGCGAATGTTCGCCAGGGTGTTCGCGAAGCGAACTTTGTGTCTGTTCTGGTCTGTTTGTTGATTCGCCTGGGGCTTCGCCTAGTGAAGGCGGAAGCGAACACTCGCTGGGAGGTTTGCCTAGCGAACATGACAGTTTGTGCAATTTTGTTTCCTTCATAACTTATGATGTAGGATAAATTATTTAGAGGCAAATGAATGAAAGTAATGATATGTGATATGTTGTTTATGTGATTCTAGTATGCAATTGACTTATGTTTTACCTATTTCCTTTTTGTTGTTAAGCATGTTTGAGAATGTATGCATGTTAAAATGTGAAATAGGTAGAGTGAGGAATATTACCATTGAATTATGTTAGAACCTAGTAACAGCTAGGAAATTGTGGAATAACATAACGACGACGCTCGTGCAAGAGAGGCCGAGGCGTGCGTCTATTACTGAATGGTTGTATGTGAACTCACGAAATCGTAACCGTTATTCTATTTTGTGCCATTTCATGAGTAACGAGCTCCTCTGTAACGAATGTTATAGTACGAATGGAGCCTACGGGTAAAGAGACTTGTGACGGTGTACGGGCCGTGTGAAGTGACGATTTAAGGCGATAATATATCCCTTATTTCCGAATCCATTTCGTATGCCAAGAAATCTACGAGGGTCCATGACTCGTTCGTACTTCTAGACGTAGAAGAGAGCGGGAGAGAGGGGATGCCTTGACAGGGTTAACTATAGTGATACACTTCCGGGTTAAGGAACTCAATAGCGTGGATACATATAGGGTGTGTGAGTACTCAAAGTCACTTCCCTTCCCTTTGACTTGAGATAGGTATGTTAGAACCTTGTAAACCCGAGAGGACTATAAGATAGCGAACTCACTGAGATTTGATGTATCTCACCCCACGTTGTTGTTTACATCACAGGTACTACAGGTTCGGAGAAGGGTAAGGACAAAGTGGTTTGACTTTTCCTTACGGATTGTAGCTTTTGGCATGGCTTCCACTATGGCGTTTATTTTGAGATCATTGTGTTGATCTAGTTGTTAGTGTATTCTTTTTGGACATCTTGTATATGTTATGCCATAGACTTTAGAACTTTGTATTTAGGGCCTTTAATGTATACAATGTGTCAACTAGGAACTTATGATATTTCAGTACCAAATACTTGGATTCATGTATAATATATATGCTTTGATGTATGTTGTTATATATGGGTGTTACAAATGAATGCTTAACAAATCGTTCCAAGATGGAACGTCCACCAAACACTCTAGAAAAATGATAGGAAACCCCTCATTCTTCACTTCCCACATGTAAGGCTCATGCGCAATACATGTCAATTTTATTAAGTGCTTTAGAAAGGTTATGAGATGAGAACAGAAGGCTCAAGTTGAAAAGAAAACACCAAGGGGAAACTAGTTGTCCCTAATGTTATCATGCAAAGGTGGCCCTAAGGGGAGGTCAAAGGGGGAACATCTACCTAAGTTAGCATGCATAGTTCGAAACCTAATGTCTATCCTACTCCGAGCTTAATCGGAAATTAAGTCGGACTAGGAGCCTAAGGGAGCAAGCAAAAGCAAAGCAAAAACCAAAACAATAAAACAAAACAGTGGCTATAACAGCTTTCCAGCACCTGCACAGCGGTAAATTCCAACAAACAAGCTAAACAGCATTTAATAGCTCATGTTCAGCACACAAAACAGGTGTAAAAGGCAAACAACAGCACATTCAACAACATGTATGCATATAGACAGCAGTAGAAACAGGGCAGCATACAATACATTTGAAGATGATTCAATCACAGCATAGCAAACGTGCATCCAACATCATGCATTCCTCAACTAATCATGATCTCAAACACATCATACATCATTTTGAATAAACTTGAAGACATCATGGAAAGATGCACATCATTTGGTACATGAACAAGTTAATACAAACATGCATCTCATGAAGTTAAGTGCCATCAATCATGTTCAAAAGAATAACTCCAGCAACATCACCAATAAGTCACAATCAACATGTTCAAGAAGTGTGTGTTATGTGTTCACCGCACCAAGAACGCAACAACGCAAACATGATCATAAACGATGAAGATTCAAGAGTCGCGTGTCAGAAAATTGTATACATACAATGATGTGAGGTGAAACAGCTCAAGAATAATCCACAAATCATAAACATATTAATCCATGAAGTTTAGACATGCCAAGGATCTCAAACAAACAAGAAAATGCACACAAATACACATTCTGTCCCAGAGTAACCGGTTAACAAACGGTGAGTAACCAGTTACTTAGTTAAAAATCAGAAATTTACGCAAAAAAACAATATGTTAACTGGTTAACAAACAGTGAGTAACCGGTTACTCTGCGACAGTGGCCAAAAAATCTGTTTCAAAAGCATTTTTCAGCAGGAAATAACTTCTCCAAACATCAAAATGAACCTGCAATCAATTAAGCACGAAATTACATTGAATCACAGCAATCAAACAACACTTAGATCCAATAAACAACAACATCAAAAATCGAATTCGAACAAATGGATCAAAAATAAAAAACAACCAAAGATCTACATTGTATAAGTTGTAAATAAGCTAAATCAAGTATAGATCTAAGGAAAACCAACCTACAAAGCTGAGATTTGCTTTGGTAAGTGTTGTAAACGAAAATTGATGGATCCAAGCAAGAAAGCCAGAGATCTATGAAACTTTATCAAGAAAACTTGAAGATCCAAGCAAGAACACTCCAAATAAGTAAAAGCTCCTTCAAAAGTGATTCCAACAGCTTAATCCAAGATCCAAACCAGTTGCTACTGCAGAATTGCACCTAGAATGAATATGTGATGGAGGTTTAGCTCAAGAATTCACAAATTCCAATGAAGAATTTGTGAATCTATGAATATGGAGCTTTGGTGAAAGGTTGAAGATGAAGATGGAGAATGAAAAAGTGAGAGAGAATTGAGAGCAAATTCTGAAAAATGAGAGTGGAAAATGATCTAGGTCCTGTGTGGTTTGGGATGAATTGATTTAAATAACCCCTAGGTTAGGAGTTAGGTTTGGGTTTGGAGTGAGGTTTAGTGAGTGGAATGGGGGTTAGGAATGGAATTTAGAAAGGAGAGTGGGTAATTAGAGTGGAAAATCTTGGAAGGAATTTGAATTTTGGGTGGAAAATGATGAAAATGAATCAATTCTAGATCCTTCCCACACATGTACAAGCCAAGCACATGATCACTAATGATGCAAACTTAATTTTTTTCAAAATGTGCTCAGAGTAACCGGTTAACAAACAGTAATTAACCGGTTACTTAGTTCAAATCTGCTAATGGTGCGCAGAAAAATAAAGCAGTAACCAGTTAACGCATGGTGAGTAACCGGTTACTAAGTTCAAATTTTAAATTTTGCCGCCTTTTGGAGGGAAACTTGGAAAAGTGACTTCTGGCAGTTGTTTTGAACCCGTTAAGCCTCTGAAACTCAAGACTTGATGTTGCTATTGAATAACACCTGGAATGAAACACAAATTCTTGCTGACAGCCCAGAATACCTTGTTGAATTAATAATGTCTGATGTCGGGTTGCTTGATCAGAAACTGGTTGTTGAAGCTTCAGATTGTCAAAACGTCTAATGAGCAAATTAAAAGCTCCAAAAGACCTTGAAAATTATCGGCTTCGCTCTGAATGCTACTGAAAGTAGTACTGGAACTGATAACGCTGTGAGCTGCTGAGAAATACCTTGATCCCATGCCCAAAAGAAACATGCCAATGCCAAAATGAAGATGCAAATGAAATGAAACATAAGCCAGTTAAGGTTAGAAACAAGAGGGAAAATTTTGAGGTGTTACAGCTGCCCCTATTCAAACTTCTTGGATCCGAGGGTATGGAAGCGAAAGTTTCCAAACAGTCGGGATACACGGGGTTTGAATACCAAAATAACCGCACAAATTTGCAACCTGTGGGGGTAATGAAAAATAAGTGTTTTCCAACCGAAGGTGGACTTAGAAACAGTGGATACCAACCACTAGTTGGGACAACGAGGACACCGACCAAAGGCGTGCTTACAACAAAAGAGACCAACCAAAAAGTTGGGGTAAAGGAAGGATACCAACCAATAGTTGGACTATCGAGGAGAATACCAACCAATAGTGGGGATAAAAGGTGCCAACCAATAGTTGGGACAAACGAAGGGGACCAACCAATAGTTGGGACAAACAACATAAACCAACCAATAGTTGGGACAAACAACAGAGACCAACCAATAGTTGGGATGAAATATACTAAACAAAAGTTAGGATAACAAGGAGACCAACCAATATTTGGGATAACATATACTAACCAAAAGTTAGAATAACGAAGGTGACCAACCAAGAGTTGGAATGAAATACACTTACCAAAAGTTGGGATAACGAGGATGCCGATCAAAGGCGTACTCACAACAAAAGAGACCAACCAAAAGTTGGGATGAAATATACTAACCCAAAGTTAGGACAACAAAGGAGCCCAACCAAAAGTTAGGACAAAATATACTAACCAAAAGTTAGGATAACGAGGACGCCGACCAAAGGCGTACTCACAACAAAGGAGACCAACCAAAAGTTGGGATAACGAGGACGCCGGCCAAAGGCGTACTCACAATAAAAGATACCAACCAAGATTCGGGATACACTAACCAAAATTTAGGATAACGAGGACGCCGATCAAAGGCGCACTCACAACAAAGGAGACCAACCAAAAGTTGGGATAACAGATACTAACTAAAAGTTAGGATAACGAGGACGCCGACCAAAGGCGTACTCCCAACAAAGGAGACCAACTAATAGTTGGGATAAAAGATACTAACCAAAAGTTAGGACAACGAAGGAGACCAGCCAATAGTTGGGACAGAAGATACTAACCAAAAGTTAGGACAACTAAAGAGACCAACCAATAGTTGGGATAACAGATACTAACCAAAAGTTAGGATAACGAGGACGCCGACCAAAGGTGTGCTCACAACGAAGAATACCAACCAAGAGTTGGGATGAAATGCACTAACCAAAAGTTAGGACAACAAAGGAGACCAACCAAAAGTTGGGACAGAAGATACTAACCAAAAGTTAGGATAACGAGGACGCCGACCAAAGGTGTGCTCACAAGAAGAATACCAACAAAGAGTTGGGATACACTAACCAAAAGTTAGGATAACGAGGACGCCGACCAAATGCAAACTCATAACGAAGGAGACCAACCAATAGTTGGGATACACTAACCGAAAGTTAGGATAACAAGGACACCGACAAAGGCATGCTCACAACGAAGAATACCAACCAAGAGTTGGAATACACTAACCAAAAGTTAGGATAACGAGGACGCCGACCAAAGGCGTGCTCACAACGAAGAATACCAACTAAGAGTTGGAATGAAATATACTAACCAAAAGTTAGGATAACCGAGAACGCCGACCAAAGGCGTACTCACAACGAAGGAGACCAACCAATAGTTGGGATAAAGGAGCTGAAAATGCACAGGAAGTAGAATCAATGGACTTACGACTTGAAAAGAAGATGACTCTGCTGGGGATAGAGAAATCTACATAGACAACTCTGTAGGGAGTATAGGAAGGAACAACAGTAAGAAGGACGAATCCACTAGTTGCGGTGTAATGTTAATCAACATCTCGTAAATGACATCTCTTTCTGCTGGGGAAAGAAAATGGTAACAGATATCAAACCTGGCTTATGCTTCGAATGCATATGTTTGAATTTTTCTATGGCGTAATGCTCCATACAAAATGGAAATGCTACGAGTTTGGGAGGATACCATGCAAGAATTCTTATGTAATGCAAAAGAGGCGTCCCAACAAAATAAATGTTGAAGACGAAGGTAATTCCACGGGGATGACAAACTAAATTGTCCTTTGAATTAAAAGATCCTGCTGAGGAAGATTTCACTGAACGACTTCCTGATTACCAACTCTGCTGGAGATGAAGACTCCGAGAGAAATTCCACTCTGTTGGAGATGAATATTGAAGATGGAACCCAAGAAATTTCTCTCCATTGGAGATTACCCGTGGCTTCTACCGAAGACAGAACTCAAAACACGGATCTGAAAGATGCCAATAACAATTGGACTAAAACTTGCTGGGGATACCAATCGCTATTGAACAAACCACTGTGAAGATCACCACCAAACTCTGCTTAAGGAGACAAGTCAATAATACCTAACCTGCTTAGGGATATTACTGAAGTTAACCTGCTGCGGGGAGACATCTGCACCTTCACCCTGCTGGGGAATATCAGCCACTATTAGCAAACCTGCTTGGTGATTGACGACATCAACTCTGCTAGGGGATACCATCAAGCTTACTCATCTGTTGGGGATCAGACCATACCGTTGCTGATGGGAAAACACTTCCTGACTAGCTGAGGAAAAATGGGTTCCCAGACCCTGTGGGGAAATAACATCTTTGTCCAAAGAAGATATTCCATCAGTCTCTTGCTGGGGATGCAGAAGTATCAACTTCTGGCTGCTTGCTAAGAGAGTAATCAATCACAACTCTAGCTGGGGAACTAATCCTCTGTACCCTGACTAGGGAGAGTAATAACCTACTGAGGAGGATGAAATTTCAATGTTGAGGAGAATAGATCTACTGGGGAGAAAAGCCAACGAAACCCGCCAAGGGATATCATTGAGCTTAACCTACTGTTAGAGGAAAGAATTTACCCTGTTGGGGATTAGAGTATGCCGTTGCTGACGGAACTACACTTCCTGACCTCCTGAGGAAAGTGATTACCAGGCTCTGTGGGGAAAATAAAGTCTTTTCAAAGGCATCTAACACACCTCCTGCTGGAGATACAACCACATTCACCTCAAAGCAATCCACTTTAAACTGCTTGCTGGGGAGAATGAGTTCTACTGAGGATGATGTAATTTTCAGTGTTGGGGAGAGAAACTCTACTGGGGAAAACAAATTTGTTACCCTGCACCCATATGGTAAACTGAACCGTTTTATGTTCATAAACGACCATTTGAACTCTCCACTTGCCCTAGACCACCAGGTCTAACGGAAGAAATCATCTCAAGAGGATTTTATAGAAGACCGGGCATTCACACTGCCCCAGGGTCTTCAAACTCTTGGAGAGATTTATCAGATCTCGATGCAATTGCCCCAGACTTCATAATCCATGAAGTAAATTACCTCGAAAGGATTTGTAATGACTTGAAAATACTCTGCCCCAGTATTTTGAACCTTGAAGAGGTGTTTTCAATTAACCGTCTTCAGGAGTGGACAACTTCTTACGCTCTAGGGGTGGCCTTCCCCAAGTCTTGAAGAAACTTTGCCCCTGACTGATCTTACAGAGATTTGGCAAATCGACCTTATTGCCCCATATTAGCTGCTTTAGGGAGAGTTTTCAATGTGACTGCTCCAGATTGGCTGCATCTTATCGCCATTTATCGGGAACCCCCAGGCTGCGAACAGTCTCTTGGCCACATACCCCTTGACATGACTGTCCTTCATAGTTTTCACCATCTCAACTTGGCGTCATCGAGCTTCTCGACTGACGCTCATTGTGTAAGCTCCTTTGATGTCAAACACATGCAAGCAGAAAATGTTTATGATGAGAATGGCAATTCTAATGCAACACTCATGTTAACCTGAAGTTTTATTGAAAATGTGTCACCAAGCCTTGTAAACGAATCACTAGCTGGGATGCGACATTGATTTTTTGAATGGAAAACAATACGCACATGCAATACCAACAAAAATCTTATTAGCATAACTCATAGGGGTCAGGAACGCTATCTCGCTGAAGTACGCTTTCGAAATAAACCCTGCTTCAATTAGGACTTTTAAGGGTTGTAACATAGCCTGGTTCACGGTTTTGAGAAAAAAGGATTTAAGGCTCAAAGTTTATTGGTGCCAACCCACTCTTCGTGATGTTCTCTGGTCCTACGTTCAGCTAATCCGACACAAGCGTCCATCTCTCAAAAGGTTTTATGATCTTTAAGGGACCCATGCAATTGATGGTTTGAGACCAGAAGAGGTTTTGGAGCAACAGTCACCCCTTTTTCCCTTTGTTCGTAGTCACACGACTTTGTTCTTGCTCGAGGATTTTCTTTTGTAATCCTTTTCGCTTTTCGCTTTTCATTCTCTAGCTTTTCGATCCCTAATTTTTGCCTGGACTGACTCTTTTGAGTTTTTCGATTTTGAAGTCCAGCGGGATGCCCTAACTTTTGCCTAAGTCGCTTGTTTTCAAGTTTAGACTTAGCGGACTTTCTTTCTTCTATTCTTTTTTTTAACAAAGCGTGTGAGACTGGTTGTCTTACTTGCTTGAAAGGGTTGTGACTTCCTCACTCCTTGATTGTTGATGGATAACCATTGTGGTTTCACATCTTTTGACCTCTTGACAGTGGAATAAAAGGTAATGGATCCTCAGATGCACACTCCTTTTCAAAATTTAAACGCTTGGTCAAATTAACTGACGCCTACCCTGCCCCTGGGTTAAGTGTGAGGGTTTTTTGTACGAAAGAAACTCCTACTTCAAGGCTCAAAGGGGTTAATGAGGGTCTATCTCCCTTATATCTCCAGTGTTTGGGGATTCGAAACAATGCATGTACATCCTCAACAGGGTTCTATCCAAAAGCACACAACCAAATATTTTGCGTTTTCAATTCATCCTCCTCCCTCAAAGAGTTTAAGCGAGAAAGTTGGTATTGCAGTGCATATAAACATGATATGAGTGCATAAAAGTAAAATACTTCAAGACCAACACATTCATTGCATTAAAATCAACATTAAAAACAAAAACAAGTTTTTTCATGCAAACATTGTTTAAACAAACAAATGACAGCTACATATGAAAATGCAGTAAGGAAAACTGATGATTGCCATTGTTAAGGAGACTTGACTCCGTCTGGACTAGTTTCTTCTGATGATGTCCTTTGCAGCCTCAAGTGCTCACTTGGGAAGCTTCAGTTGAAATGCATACCATCTGTAGTGAAAGTAATGACCCCTGCATCAATCAGATCTTTCACCTTCTCTGGGAGCGCCTTACAAACCTCAATTGAATGCCCTCGTACCCCAGCATGGTATCCACATGGAGCATTGGCATTAAACCCCGGTGGATATGGAGGAATGATCGGATCTGATTTCCTCGGCATAATCAACCCTCTTTTAACCAAATCTGGCAATATCTGACCATACAGCTTTAGTAGCACATCAAACTGTCTGTTTCTTGGCTTCTGTCGACCCCCTTGGGAACTATTCTGCTGTTGATTCTGATTCGCGTGTTCCTTTGGCTCAGGCGCTTTCCCCCTCAGACTTAATCGAGGAGTAGGCAGCAGTTGCGGACGTGGGGATTCTAAGATCAAGGATTGCAAGAAATGCCCCTGACTTGAAGCATCTTTAGGAGAGGCAACAGAGATATCCACTTCTTTTTCAACAGCTAGAGTAGGACCACCTTGTATGCTTACGCCGCTCGGCGTGAATTCAATTGCCTTTGAATCGATCAGATCCTGGACAACATGCTGAAATGCCCAACAATCTTCCACATCATGCCCCGGCGCACCAGAGTGAAAACAACAGTGGGCTCTTGCGTCATAACCCCTTGGGGGAATCCCCAGCAGAGTCGCCAGCTGTCGCTCCCAGGATTTTAATCTAGGTACAAATGCGAAAGTGGTGCGGAAACAGAGTCACCAGCAATGTGTATTTATCTCAAGAGAGGGAAAGGAAAAACTGCGTAAACCTGAGGGAAGGGAAAAGCATGGTCTCCCGACCAAGAGAAACGGGTAAGGGAGTCGTTTACACGAGGGGAAGGTATTAACACCCCCACGCGTCAATCGTACTCAATGGGATCCACACTGGTTGTCTCGATCAAAGGGTGTCGTAGTCTGGAGTTTCACTGCTACTAGAAAGAAGAAGGAACTGGAACGGAAAAGAGCGAAGAAACGGGGGAGAAAAGTAAAAGAAGTGACTTAATAGGACATCGCCGTCCTACGCCTACGTATTCCCTCGTGCAATGGGAAAGTCAGAGTCAACGTAGTTCGGACACGAACAAGGGGGAAGGTTGCTCGCCAAGACATCGTCGTCTTGTGCCTACGTATCCTCAATCAGACAAGAGAGGGGAAATCAGAGCAGTCATAGTTCGACCTAACTAGGTCGGTGTTTTTTATGAGCGACGTTAAGTTCACGTCCGACAGTTAGGGTCGATGCCTGTTTGCGACGAGACGGAAGTAACATGCCCTTTTCTGAAAATGATTTGAAACTTAACGATCCTGAAGGATAAAAAGGTTTGAGTTTGTTTGTTTATTTTAGACATAAGTGGATTGAAGTTAGTTCATAACTTGCATTGCACCGGAGTCTATGACATAGGAACGAATGCTTAGCAAATCGTTCCAAGATGGAACTTCCACCAAACACTCTAGAAAAATGAGAGGAAACCCCTCATTCTTGACTTCCCACATGTAAGGCTCATGCACAATACACGTTAATTTTATTAAGTGTTTTAAAAAGGTTATGAGATGAGAAGAGAAGACTCAAGTTGAAAAGAAAACACCAAGGGGAAACTAGTTGTGCCTAATGTTATCATGCAAAGGGGGAACATCTACCTAAGTTAGCATGCATAGTTTGAAACCTAATGTCTATCCTACTCCGAGCTTAATCGGAAATTAAGTCGGACTAGGAGCCTAAGGGAGCAAGCAAAAGTAAAGCAAAAACCCGAACAATAAAACAAAGCAGCGGCTACAACAGCGCTCCAACACCTGCACAGCGGTAAATTCTAGCAAACAATCCAAACAACATTTAATAGCTCATGTTCAGCACACAAAACAGGTGTAAAAGGCAAACAACGGCACATTCAGCAACATGTATGCATATAGACAACATTAGAAACAGGGCAGCATGCAATACATTTGAAGACGATTCAATCACGACATAGCAAACGTGCATCCAACATCATGCATTCCTCAACTAATCATGATCTCAAACACATCAGACATCATGTTGAATAAACTTGAAGATATCATGGAAAGATGCACATCATTTGGTACATGAACAAGTTAATACAAACATGCATCTCATGAAGTTAAGTGCCAGCAATCATGTTCAAAACAATAACTCCAGCAACATCACCAATAAGTCACAATCAACATGTTCAAGAAGTGTGTGCTATTTGTTCACCTCACCAAGCAAGCAACAACGCAAACATGATCATAAACGATGAAGATTTAAGAGTCGCGTGTCAGAAAATTGTATACATACAATGATGTGAGGTGAAACAGCTCAAGAATAATCCACAAATCATCAACATATTAATCCATGAAGTTTAGACATGCCAAGGATCTCAAACAAACAAGAAAATGCATAAAAATACACATACTGTCCCAGAGTAACGGGTTAACAAACGGTGAGTAACCAGTTACTTAGTTAAAAATCAGACAATTTACGTAAAAAACATGTTAACCGGTTAACAAACAGTGAGTAACCGGTTACTCTAGGACAGTGGCCAAAAAATCTGTTTCAAAAGCACTTTTCAGCAGCAAATAACTTCTCGAAACATCCAAATGAACATGCAATCAATTAAGTACGAAATTACATTGAATCACAGCAATCAAACAACACTTAGATCCAATAATCAACAAAATCAAGAATCGAATTCGAGCAAATGGATCAAAAATAAAAAATAACCAAAGATCTACATTGTATAAGTTGCAAATAAGCTAAATCAAGTATAGATCTAAGGAAAACCAACCTACAAAGCTGAGATTTGCTTTGGTAAGTGTTGTAAACGAAAATTGATTGATCCAAGTAAGAAAACCAGTGATCTACGAAACTTTATCAAGAAAACTTGAAGATCCAAGTAAGAACACTCCAAATAAGCAAAAGCTCCTCCAAAAGTGATTCCAACAGCTTAATCCAAGATCCAAACCAGTTGCTACAGCAGAATTGAACCAAGAATGAAGATGTGATGGAGGTTTAGCTCAAGAATTCACAAATTCCAATGAAGAATTTGTGAATCTATGAATATGGAGCTTTGGTGAAAGGTTGAAGATGAAGATGGAGAATGAAAAAGTGAGAGAGAATTGAGAGCAAATTCTGAAAAATGAGAGTGTAAATGATCTAGGTCCTATGTGGTTTGGGATGAATTGATTTAAATAACCCCTAGGTTAGGAGTTAGGTGTGGGTTTGGAGTGAGGTTTAGTGAGTGGAATGGGGGGTTAGGAATGGAATTTGGAAAGAAGAGTGGGGAATTAGAGTGGAAAGTCTTGGAAGGAATTTGAATTTTGGGTGGAAAATGATGAAAATTAATCAATTCTAGATCCTTCCCACACATGTACAAGCCAAGCACATGATCACTAATGATGCAAACTTAATTTTTTTCAAAATGTGCTCAGAGTAACTGGTTAACAAACGGTGAGTAACCGGTTACTTAGTTCAAATCTGCTAATGGTGCGCAGAAAAACAAAGGAGTAACCGGTTAACGCATGGTGAGTAACCGATTACTCAGTTCAAATTTTGAATTTTGGCGCCTTTTGGAGGGAAACTTGGAAAAGTGACTTCTGGCAGTTGTTTTGAACCCGTTAAGCCTCTGAAACTCAAGACTTGATGTTGCTATTGAATAACACCTGGAATGAAACACAAATTCTTGCCGACAGCCCAAAATACCTTGTTGAATTAATAATGTCTGATGCCGGGTTGCTTGATCAGAAACTGGCCGTTGAAGCTTCCGATTGTCAAAACGTCTAATGAGCAAATTAAAAGCTCCAAAAGACCTTGAAAATTATCTGCTTGGCTCTGAATGCTACTAAAAGTAGTCCTGGAACTGATAACGCTGTGAGCTGCTGGGAAATTCCTTGATCCCATGCCCAAAAGAAACATGCCAATGCCAAAATGAAGATGCAAATGAAATGAAACATAAGCCAGTTAAGGTTAGAAATAAGAGGGCAAATTTTGAGGTGTTACAATACGGAGTACCGGTTGAGGAAGAACCATACAAGCCACCAAGTGTTCGTTGTTTGTCTTCAAGTTTTCAGGATTACCGCCAACAAAACTTTCTCAATAGATCCAGAGGAGATTAAAGGAACACTAAGAAACTTTACAAATTAAAAGATCACATACCCGCAACTTTCAACAATTTCAATGTCAAATTCAGGTACGCTTCCGTCTTCATTCTCTAATTGAATTCTGATATGGATTTAAAGATTTAGAGTTTTGATTTCTATATCGGTAGAAATCATAAGATAATGAACAAATTCTAACAAGTGGTATCAGAGCCACCCATATATTATTCAATTTGTATTTGTGAATTTTATTTTTGATATTAAGATTTTAAAATTGAGATTTTTTTTTCTTTATTTTCCAACATTTTCGATAACCTTAAATTGAAAAATATGTATCTCATGTAATTCCGATTGAAAAAAAAAATTGATCATTAGTTTTGTTTAATAGTTACCCATGTATTCACATCAAATTGCATTCCGTGAGACCTACGATAAACAGTACGTGTGGTAACTCTTGTTTCTACCCATGTGTGGTAGGTAACCTCTGTTTCTATCCAATTTGATATTTCTATCCTACACAAATTGTGATGTTGTATAATTATTTTAAAAAACAAATAAAATTATCTTGTTAAATTATATTTTAGATAAACAAAATTTCAACAAGTATGTTATAACTTATAACACGTACAGTTACCACCTGTAATGATATTTTCAATTACTATTTGTTATAATATAATTATTTCTTATTTATTATTTATAATAAATAATATTTTTTATTTAATATTTTGAAATTAAATTTAGTACCAATGCCATAACGGTACAGTAAAATGCGTTGGTGTTTTTTATTTGGATTTAATTTCAATTTATCTTTGGTTCAATTTTGTTCGAATTTGACTACAGATTGTATTTTTTATACAGTAATTTAACTTTTTTAAATGAGTAGTTGAAATGAAAAAGTCGCCAAAACGACCTCTTTGTGGAAATTGCTTATGAAAATGTTAAATAATTTTATGGTTTGTGTTTATGTTTGTCCATTCGAGTATCAATTGACCCAAAGGACAATTGGTGGTTGGCCGGTTTTCATACGCGCTTGTGATTGTAAACTTGTGATAATTATAAAGTGTTACATGTGAATAATAAATCAATCCAAAGAGGGTTTTGTTATTCGACGTGTTTTTATTATCAATGTTTGATTGTTACAACAAGAGTACCACTAGCAGTTAATATTAGTGTCCAAAGACTCAATATTGATGGTGCACTAGGTATCTCGAGATGAGTTATGTCTTTATTTGAACAAATTGATAATTCATTCTTTTGAGTATATCTAAAAAATATAAGGTAAAACTAAAGATTTGATTCTTTAAAATTTGGATATTTTTCATTTTTAGAATTGATTTGTTGATTCTAAAATGATTTATTTAAAGAATGATTTGGTGTATATGTGAATTTGTTTGAGATTTATTTTGGATATATAAATATTAAATATTTATCTAATTTGAAGATATACATTTAGCATGATTATGTTATTTGAGTTTATTGTTATTAAGTTTTATACAATAATATTTTTTTAATCATGCAATTTGTATAAATTCATACAACTTATGTTTTATTGTGAATTTGTTCTCACTCTAAGGACTTTCAAGAAATATTATTATTATTAAACGACATTCTAAATGAATACGACCTACATTTGTGGGTAGTGACTTGTAAATTTAAGACTCTTCCCATTGAATTTATTAAAGTGTATAGTAATTTTGATTGAGTTGATTGAAGCAATATGTTGCAAAAGTAACCTCTGTTGTGTAAATTTGATTCAATCGGGATTATAAAAGATGTAGTGTGTAATTGTTCGGGCAAACTGTTATGGTTGGCCAAAAGGAAGACACGGTTTGGCAGAACAATTGCATACCTGTGTTGGTAAATATGTAGTAATTATTAATTTTATCCATGTGGCTACTGATTGATGTCAAAGACGTCCATTATCTGACCGGACTTATTACTAATGTTTGATCATTGCATGAGAGTACTGTTTACAGTTAATTTTTACAATCAACGATTGAGAATTAATGATATGCTTGGTATCTTGTTTGAGTCTATTAATTTATAAGTAAATATGAATGTCTATATAATAATTTATTGACATATCAGTAATGATGTTGTATGGGTGTAAATTTTTCAAGTGTTTATTTGATTGCACTCACACATATAAGGTAAAAATGTGACGATTATAAGAATTTATTGTTTATCAATACTAATTGTCAATGTTTGATCATTTAACAAAATACCACTAGCAATTGATGTTGTTGTCTAAATACTTGACATTAATAATGCACTAGGTATTTTGGTGAGTACATTTTTTTGCTATCTATAAACTAATAGAGTATATGTATCTGCACAATAAGTTATATTTTGATTCTTAAAAGTTTTAACTTTTAGGAATAAAATATGAACATTATGTTCTTCGATCTAGACCTTACATAAGGATGGAGAAACTCAAATTCTCTTACAACTTAGAATATTTAAAGTGAGACTCAAGTTTAAAAAGTGAGTACACTCCAAATTACACAAGTCTATGATCTTAAAGCTTTGCAATCCAGAGACATTAGGGGTATTATTTAAGATGACATAAATTTTGTCGTATTATCTTTGCTTAAATCTTAGTGCTTCTAAAGCAATAAAGCAAAAGACAAACTCTCATTGGAGGGATGACTTTTCATTAAGATTATTAAGCAAAGAAAATATCAAAAGTGCATTATAGAATTATTTAATCTTGCTAAAACGCTATAGTTTCGTCAATTAGGTGACTTTGTTAAAAAAAATTGCATACCGTATTCTATTTGCACAATTAAGTTTATAACTATTAAAGTTAGAAATTATCCTTTAATAGAATAATTTCATAAAGTGTCCAATAAAGAAAAGATTAAAGCAAGAGAAAATAAAATAGTGCTCATTCAATTAATACCTCAAAGGATAAGGGAAAAAAATTATAAGAAAATATTATCTGAACTGACAAATGTTCAATGGTGTTGAAAGATACATCAATTTAAATGGGAAAAATTTGGTGACAATCTAGAATTATTGAAAAGTTTGAGAAATATAAAGTTTAGTCCCAAGTTAAAGAATATTTTGAGACAAATAATGTAATGTGCCTTGAGAATATTGAGATTGGGAGAGAGATATGGTTAAAGAACAAAATTGAGTGGGAAAGAATTGCTTATAATTCAATTCATATAGTTGCTATTTATATAACAAATTTGGATCCTTATGCGGATATTATTGTTCTTTCTCTCAATTAAATTAAGAAATTAATTCTTGAAGATCAAACTCAACATCCTCAAGAACTAGAGCATCAAGTGTCATAAAGAATTGGCTGAAAAGAGAAATTCTATTTGGTATGATTGAAAGTCTCTATTATGATAGTTGTGACACTTGTTACTTGTTATAATTTTGTAGCTTCATAAGATGGATATCAAGTTAGTGTTTCTTAATGGCGACATTAAGAAATACAATATGGTGGAATGAGAGAAAATTTTGTGTCAATAGATACAAAGTTTATGGTTTGCGAGTAGATAAAATCTATTTATGAGTTAATGAAATTGTCTTATTAGTGATACCCCAATATTTCATAAGGTAATTATCTCGTTTGGTTTTGAGATGTCTATTATGAAAAATTATAGGGTTTTATAAGTTCAGTGGGAGTACGTTTATGTTCCTAGTTTAATATGTGTCGATTTTATTTTATTTAGTCAGCAATGATATATGATTGTTGTGTAAAACCAAGAAATCTCTAACAAAAGTTTAGTGACAAAAGATCTTGGGCACATCTCTTTTGTATTAGGTATTTAGATACTTAGAGATTATTCTCATGGTATCATCCGGTTATCACAAAAGATTTATGTATATATCAATAAAGTTGAAAATAAAATTGATATGAAGGATAATCAACTAGGGTATGTCTAAATTATCAAGGGAGACTATTAAGTCTCAATCATTGTATTATCTTACGTATATGCATTCGGAATAAGCGTATTTATAATGAGATCATTTGGCATATACAAAAATTCAAAATTTGAATTGTTTAAATGAGGCGACCGTAATGATTGTTATAGAGAGCAAAATAACTTGTGCTCACATATTAGAGATCGAATAATTTTGAGATCATCAGGATGTTCGACTCTAATTCTTTTGGATGTCTATATATAATGGGCATCCTAGCTCAAGAAATGACTATAAATATTTATGTCACTTGGTTGCCTATAGTAAAATGTTTTGAAAGACAACTCGAGCTATATTGTGACATAAATCAATCGGATAATGTTTCAACAACTGTTTTATAAAGTTCATTGACTTATAAGTTGTTGTTGTTGAATGAGAACATATAGAAAGAAGTTTTATACTAGCTGACTTACTAATTAAAGACTTGACAAATAAGGTATTTCATATGATTGTTGTCACTAAGGATGTCATGTATTAGTGGGAGTCACTCATTCTTTTTGTTTTATATTATTGTTTTGATATCGATACAGACTTTATGTTAAGATTATCTGCAAAAATAAAGTTTAGGAAGTTATTATCGTTATAACCATTTCTATATCGTTTGTGCAAATATTGAATTTGCAAACTTCAGTTTGATCTCAATAAAGAATTCAGTTGGACCAGTTGGAAATAGGCATGATTGAGAGATCACATTAGATGAAATTTCCATGCCACTCATCCATATCGATCTATGTCATCAACTACATTGATGTGGTAGTTGTCGGGGTTCTGTCACGTTATATGTCAGTGACAACAGCCGCGGTGGTTCCATTATTGATGTATGAGGTGGACCAGATTGTAAAGTTAAAATCTAAAGATAAATAACATTCAGATGCGCGCCTAAAGAATTGTGATATAATTATTAAAATATATAGCCCAAGCTGGAGATTGAAGGAACTCTAAGGAACTTTACAAATTGAAAGATCACATACCCACAACTTTCAACAATTTCAATGTCAAATTCAGGTACGCTTCCGTCTTCATTCTCTAATTGAATCCTCATATGGGTTTAAGGATTTAGAGTTCTGATTTCTATATCGGTAGAAATCATAAGGTAATGAACAAATTCTAACATCTTTCACATTTGAAATTCACAGAATATGGACTCCTAGAGATTAGTTTATAATTCTATTCTTGATTTCTATATGTGTAGTGATCGTGAAGGCTGGATCAGATCCTGTTGAAGTGGGCCACCAATAACGTCTGAGATGCTGGACGTATGGAGAGGAGGAGGGGGATGTACCTGCAAGGAACTCCGACGCTCAAGTAAGAAAGGGTCAGAAAAAAGGGGCAAGTACAAAGCATAAGTTCGTAGGGTGAATATTTGATACCTGACCCTCTCAAGTGAGAGGGTTTATATAATACCCCGAAGCGCGTGGCCAACGGTCCTATTTTCGGGGCAAAATAACCGTTTTCCCGAAGAATAGGTAACTGCCCATAACTAGCCGTTATGTCGGGCAGGGTGCCCAAAACTAGCCGTTATGTCGAGCATAGGCATAGTTTCGGGCACCTGCCCATAGCTGCTCGGGGAGTGTATGAGTCGTGCGGAACGGGCATCAGTTTCGGGGAGGACTGTATAGTCCTTGCCCGGCTGGAGGGGCAGAAAGGTAACTTTCTCCCTTTAGTAGATTGGACCTAGACATTTGGACCGTTACTGCAGCAGAAGTGGATTGGACCGTGCCTGGCCATTGGCCCAGTCCAGAACATATAGTGATACATTCGATAATGAACATATCCAACTTCAAGTAAATACACTAATTTAGTTTATTGTTGTTATCCACTTTTACTCGTTGAACTTTTATAGCTTGTTTGTTGCACTAAACTTCCTTTTTCTATACTAGCAAAGTAGCCAATATTACCAATCCAAAATTCCTCATTTATAGCAATCAGGCATGACATTGTCACCATGCTGTATAATTGCAATGGCAGAGGAGGAGGCCTTAGAGCATATCCTTCCATAGGGTCATTAATAACTTTGTAATCTTTGGTAGATCTGTTCCTATCAAATGAGCCAATGCTATAAAGTTTATGTTGAACTTATTAGAGCAACTATATTCGGTTCTCCATATTTTTTTAATGCAACTCTTTAGGCATGGTCGATATATAGAACAGACAACTAAGCATTGGTCTCTTTGAAAGCCTGACTTGATTCTTAATTGAAAATAATATTAAATTAATGATAGAGGCAAGACACGAGTTATGTTTGTCTCAAATTTGGAAACCTATTATTAACCTAACTGCACATAATTTTACTTAGAAACGACTAATCAATCCATAGATTTGGACAGTAACGATGCATATCTCGACCGCTCGATCTAAGATCAAGCGCAAATATGACTAATAAATATTCGGACGGGCTCAAAACTCCTTACAAAAACATTATTGTCTATTCATATACTATTCATGTACGGACATGTACGGTTCATGTACGGACATGTGTAACACCTCCAATCTATACCCCCAAGCTATTAAAGCCGTAAAAGAAAATTCAAAATTTCATCAGAGTATATTTAAATTATCATGGAATAGACAGGGAGCATCACATCAATTTTAAACAAAACATACAACACCTGCTCATAAAGATATGCAACAGTGGGGTAGCAATCGACAGAGGAACTCAGTTCCTCGTACCCACATTTTCCAATCAGATTTTAGAATAAAAGCGGAAAATCTAAAACTGATTATCATAAATATAAAAAAGTTTGTCATACATGTACAATCCAAACTATACATATTCATAATACACAATAATCACAAACGGCCTCCCTAACTATCCGGTGTCACATATCAGAGCCGACCGACAAAAGAATGAAGTCCTAAGCTTCACAAAAGAGACCTCCAGCAACTAATCTGCAATGCCTCATAGAGCATTATAAAACAGCAGAAGGGTGAGAAACACAATCATAATACGGTTGCATACAATTATATATAACCTAAAATACACATACAGAATATTCTCACCACAAATGCACCACCATCAATTCAACACATATTTCATATATACGTCACCAATACAACTCAATAATATACACACACTCATCATCAACACAATTATACATGTTTTAACTCATCAATCTCATTCCCAATTATTACACGCCAACACCTAAAGCATATAAAGATTATATTCACATAATCACATATTCACGCATAATGCATATGTTTATACACAAATACATATCATTCATAAATCAATACATTTAACACAAATGTGTCGCTCCCAGGATTTTCATCCAGGTACAAACGCGAGAGTGGCGCGGAAAAACAGAGTCGCCAGCCGTGTAAATTCATCCCAAGAGAGGGAAAGGGAACACAGCATAAACCTTAGGAAGGGGGAAAGGAATGGTCATCGCAACCATAACCTGGGTTCGGGAGTCGGTTATGCAAGGGGAAGATGCTAGCACCCCACGCGTCCATCGTACTCGATGGGATCCACACTTGTTGTCTATTCTAAGGGTAAGTTATACTATCATATAGGACTGTACTAAAATGGAAGGGGAAGACAAAGACAGACTCGGTAGGACGTCGACGTCCTAGGCCTACGTACCCCCCTTGTGCAATGGGGAATTCAGAGTCAACGTAGTTCGGACCAAGTTCTTTTTGTGTTTTTTATGAGCAACGCTAAGTTCGCGTCCGGCAATTAGGGTCGATGCCTGTTTGCGACTCAGACGGAAGGTAACATGCCCTTTTTGAAAATAGCCTTTAAGTTGAAGGTCCCGAAGGACGAAAAGGTTTGAAGTTGGTTTATGTTTTTTAGGACAGAAGTGGCTTAAGTTAGTTCCTAAGCTGCATTGCACCAAAGTCTAGGGCACAGGGGCGAATACTTAACGCATCGTCCCAAGACAGGACGCTCGCTAAGCACTCTAGAAAGATGAGAGGAAGCCCCTTATTTCTCATTCCCCATACTTAAGGCTCGTGTGCAATACACCTTATTATTATTAAGTGTTTTACAGAAATTTGAGATGAGAAGAGAGAAGACACAAGGGTGACTCTAAAGGGGGACTATAGATCCTAAAGTCATCATACATGGGTGACCTACAGTTAGTGAGGTTTGAAGACAACCTAAATCCAAAAGGAAGAAGATGAGGGAAGGAAAAGTAAGGGTGACCATGGATACTTATCCATGCCCTTAAGGAACTTACCTTAGACCCTGCATAAAAGATTAGCACAGAATAGACATAAGTAAGAGAGATGAGGTGGAAGAAAATCAAGCAAAGGCAAACAACAATGATAATAATCCAAACATGAACTCAAAGAAACAAAGGACAACCCTAAAGCAAATGGCATAAGTGCCTTTACAAACAGATAATCACACAAGGTCAAAGACGCGTCTGCAAGAAAATCTCAAGTGAAAACAAATGAGATAATTAGAAAAATGACTCCTAAAATTCCCAAATTAAACATTAAAGTTCCTCAACCAGAGGCAAACAACATCTCAAAAGTCCCTGCAAAAAATCAAGATATTATTCATTCAAATGGTTAGGTAGAGCTCAGGTGGGAATTAGGGTTCAGTGGGCAAAAGGGAAGGACCTAAATGCAATATGAAATAAATTTAAAAATGAAAGAAAAATATTTTTAATCACTTTAGAAAGTTAATGAATGAATGCAAAAGGAACAGATAAAAAATATTTTTCGTATGCAGAGAAATAAAATAAACAAATTGAGTATGCATGAAATGTGTAATGCAAAAAGGAAATTAAGAAAATAATTAATTAGGATGATGAAAATAAAATAAAAATAAAAAATAAAATTTGTAAAAACTTTATAAAATAATACAGATGATATATTAATTTTATGATGAGTTTTAGATGTAAAAAACTATTTTTAAAATTAAAATATGAAATATAATAACTAAAATAAAATAAAAATGAAGTAACGGGCTGGGGGTGCGTTTAGCAAGGAAGGCGCGTTGAAAATGGAATTGGGCTGGTGATGGGGGGTGCGTATAGCAAGCCTGGCCCAATTAATTGATCAGAAAACAAAAATAAAAAAATGTGACCACCGTGCACCTCCCATGTGCAAGGCACATGCTTCATTAATTCGCTGTCACCATCCTAGCCGTCTGATTAGTCAACACGATAACAGTACGCATGATGGATGGCTATGATTAGAGGGCTCACTACAACAAACATGGAAACACACACACACGATCGTTAAATGAAAATCAGAAAAAAAATATAAAAAAAACACACGTGGATCGCTGATGACCGCACGATGAGGGAATCGGACGGCTGGGAGGTCGTCTTCTTCGTCCAGCTCTCCCCTTCGCCGGAACTTTCCCAGGTCGCCGGAGCCCTAGCTCCGGCCGCCTGCCACCATCACCTGCAACCTACAAGGTGCCCAGAAAATACCAAACCACATACCATTTTATCCAGATTTTTATGAGGATCATGAATATCCTATTATTTTTCACAAAAGATCAACGTACAAGGAGATTCGAAAGAAAGAAAAAGTGGGTCCAAAACTTTAAATCAACACAACAAGCAGCACACACGTTCAAAATCAAAACCAAACATATCAGGATGATCAGCAGGCATAACACGTTAATATTCACATAAAAAATTGGAGTTTTAGGATCCTTAAAAATCCTTCAAACCTGAGATGGTATGCCTTCAAACCTTGCTTTTGGCTACGAATGGTGGTTGGGTTGTGCTCTATGGATTACCAAGAGAAGCTTTGTGGAAGAATTCTGGGCAAAAACCTTGTGGATCGTGAGTTTGAATGAGAAATCCTCTTTTAGGGTTTTCTTGAGAACTCCTCCAACTTCACGTGCATGAACCCTAACCAATGCATGAATGGGTTTATAAAGACTAGGCTTTTCTACTGAATATGAATTGGGCCTGGGTAATCCATTGTTTAATGATTTTTGACTTATTTTGGAATTTGGAATTATGTTGAATAAGTGAAAAATACACCCCTTCCATGCACTTAAATTCACAATGGACCACTTGCATCTGAATTGCTAATCACACCACATTTAACTTGGGCCTTGAGAACAAATGATTCATGAGTTTTAGACATTTTGGGAAATTTGAATAATGGAAAATAGGTGAAAAATAAACCATGGAATTACTTCATTCTTGGGCCCAAAATAATCCTCAAGGAATGTCTTTTAATATTGGAAAGCGGCATGACACAATGGAATTGGTTATAGGTCATTATGCCCAAAATTGTGAAAATGGCACCATGAAAAACCCTAAAAACCACTTTGCCTTCTTTTGACCATAAGTTGAGTTTCACAAATGATATGGGGACCCACTAGTACTTGTTGGAAAGAGGAGAAAAAGATATTCAAAGTTTATGTTGGAGAAAAATTCATTTGAATCTTTATTGATGATGAAAAGTCAAGTTGAATGCAGTGTAGATACTTGCCAAAAATGAAAACTTTTCATTATAGGTCACTTTCAAAATTTGGAAACTTTGCACCAACTCCTGATTTCTGACAAATATGTATGAAACTTGACCCCTGGAGACCATATGAGGGTGTGAGACCTTAAAATCCCTGAAGAGAACCTCAAAATTTCACAGTTGACTTTTCTCCTTTCACTGTTGACTTTTTCCCAAATTCAACTAATTTTCAATCCATTGGCCAATTGAACTTCCCCTGAAACAAACTGATGGGCAACCTCCCATCCCTATGTATTTAGGGACCCAAGGAATGCCATGGAATCAAGTCTTGCCCAAAAAATCAGAAATAAACTGACTTTATAGCAAACCCTAGTTGTGGTACCCGCAGTCCAGGAGGAAATAACACAGTCTCCAAATCCAAATTCCTCTGAATATGATGTGTATCCTTTCCAACAAATATAAGATATGTCATTTGATGATGATAAAAACCCAAGTAGCTTGCCCATTGGAGCAATAAACCCAAGAATTTCAAAACCCTAATTCATGCACTAGTTAGGAGAGGATGATCCACCTGAGCTCTCTTGGACAATACCAGGACTCTTGCTTGACCCTCTGAAGCACTGCCTCAGGCACCTTGACCCCATTCTAAGAACCAATGATATGCACACATGATAACGCAAAATGCAATGCAATATAAGCCAGTTAGTAATAAAGTAAGGAGAGCAAATTTTGGGGTGAAACATCTGCCCCTATTCAATCAACTTGGTCCTGAAGGTATGATAGCAACGACTCTCAGACATTCCAGGGTACACGGGGATTGAATACCGAAAGAGCCCCGGAAATTTTCTTATGGTAAGAATAACGAGAAAGAGTGTGCCGAAGAATAAGGAATACGACCTCAACCATATCCACAAGGAAAAAAACAAATACGACCTCAATCGTACCCAAAAGACGAATACAACCTCAATTGCACCCACAAAGGAAGACTGACCTCGATCACTCTACCCACAAAGAAAAAACGAATACGACCTCAATCGCACCCACAAAACGAATACAACCTCAATTGCACCCACAAAGGAAGATTGACCTCGATCACCCTACCCACAAAGAAAAACGAATACGACCTCAATCGCACCCACAAAACGAACACAACCTCAATTATACCCGCAAAGGAAGACTGACCTCAATCACTCTACTCACAAAGAAAATAAGAATACGACCTCAATCACACCCACAAAGGAAGACTGACCTCGATCACTCTACCCACAAAGAAAATAAGAATACGACCTCAATCGCACCCACATAACGAATACAACCTCAATTATACCCGCAAAGGAAGACTGACCTCGATCACTCTACCCACAAAGAACATAAGAATATGACCTCAATCGCACCCACAAAACGAATACAACCTCAATTATATCCGCAAAGGAAGACTGACCTCAATCACTCTACCCGCAAAGAACATAAGAATACGACCTCAATCCTACCACGAAACGAATACAACCTCAATTGCATCCACAAAGGAAGACTGACCTCAATCACTCCACCCGCAAAGAAAATACGAATACGACCTCAATCGCACCCACAAAACGAATACAACCTCAATTATACCCACAAAACGATAGCCAACATAAAGTGGAGATGCAAATGTAATGTTTCGGAATGCAAATGTAATGTTCCACCCGAAGTGGAAATGCTACGCGTTTTGAGGATGCAGTGCTTATGATATGCAAAAGAGGCCCCTCCAGTGAAATAAATGCTGGAGAGAAAAGACCAATTCAGCTGCGGCTGACAAAAATAAATTGTCCTCTGAATCCAGGAACTCTGCTGAGAAGGATCACACTGATCGACTCCTCGGATCAACAACTTTTGTTGGGGGTGAGATCCCAAAAGAACTACTGGGGCCACAGCTGTCTTTCACTGAAGGTAACAACCAAAACCTGAGATTCCTCTTCTGCTGGGGGAGTTGAGAATGGACGCCAATAACGGAACCGGAAGTCCATTACTGAGGATTACTAATAATCAATGGGCTTAGAACCTGCTGGGGATGCCAGCCCATAACACCATCCTGCCTGGGGAAAACAGTCCATAATACCATCCTGCTCGGGGAAAATAGTCCATAATACCATCCTGCTCGGGGATACTGCTGAACTTAGCCTGCTGATGGGGAGAATGCCTTTACTCCGATCTTGCTGGGGACTAGAATATGACACCGTCGGTGAAAGCACGCTTCCTGACTAGATGGGGAAGTGAGCACCATGAGGCTGTGGGGAAATAACGTCTTGATCCGGAGAAAATACTTTCCAAGTCTTCTGCTGGGGAAAGTCTGCTCTACTGAGGAAAGTGTAATCTCAATGCTGGGGAGAGCATCCTGCTGGGGGAGTACAATCATGTTGCCCTGCAAGTCAAATAACGACAAAAGAATATACCACAACCTGGCTATCCCTGTTAACACCTAAGTAACTTCTACTGCTTTTCGTTATGCTCCGCAAAGCTCGAAGATTTATATGCAATGTTTATCATAAATATCGGACGTTTTTGCAAACAAACAGTAAAAGTAAAAGTAAAATAAACAATGGAAAGCTCTTTGAGTGAAATGAATATTTTATTGAAGAGTGGCCTGTAAATAGGCATTTACAATAGGAAGCAATTCCTAAAAAGAGGTAATTGCGCAAAAGCAAAAAAGAAAATACACATGTCGGCAATGTGGGGAACAGATATCCACCATGATTTGACTCAGCTATGACCCATACGACTTGCTTATCCACAAACGTCTTGTCCTTTGAAGAGACTAACTGTGCTGATTCCTTTCTTTTAGAACTTCCAGGTATCGAGAATGTTCACAGATCGAACACATACCATAGCCTTTCGCTTATAAATCCCTAACTTTTGCCTGGATCGCCCTTTTCGGGTTTTCAATCCACTAGGATACCCATTTTTGCCAAAGTCGCCTTTTCAGGTTTCCAACTTTGCGGGTTTACACATTTCTTTTTACATTTTATCCCTAACTTTTTCCCGAACCTTTTCCTTCTTATGGTTCACCGGGATGCCCCTTTTTGCCTGGACTTTCTTTTTATGTCCAGCGGGTCTCTTTTATGCGAAGTATTTTTTGACTACGTCTGCGTTCACAAGGGATGTAAAATCTTCGCCATCCATAGTTGAGAGTAGTAAGGCTCCACCAGAGAAAACCTTTCTGACTACATACGGCCCTTCGTAGTTTGGAGTCCATTTGCCCCTGTTATCTGTCTGAGGAGGAAGGATCCTTTTCAAAACCAATTCACCTGTCTGAAAACTCCGAGGACGCACTTTCTGGTCAAAGGCGTGCTTCATCCTGCTCTGATATAACCGACCATGCGCGATGGCTGCCAATCTCTTTTCTTCAATAAGGTTCAACTGATCCAACCTGGAACGCACCCATTCAACTTCATCAAGCTTCACATCTGCCAGAACTCTCAAAGACGAAATCTCGACCTCTAAGGGTAAAATTGCTTCCATACCATATACCAATGAGAAAGGGGTTGCCCCAGTTGACGTACATACCGAAGTACGGTAACCATGTAGGGCGTAAGGTAACATCTCATGCCAGTCCTTATATGTCATCACCATCTTCTGCACAATCTTCTTGATATTCTTATTCGCCGCCTCAACAACACCATTCATCTTTGGACGATATGGAGAAGAGTTGTGATGCTCGATCTTAAAACTCTGACATAGTTCCTTCATCATCTTATTATTCAAATTCGAGCCATTATCAATAATGATTCTCTCTGGGACCCCATAACGACAGATGATGTCCTTCTTTATAAACCGGGCTACCACTTGCTTGGTGACGTTGGCGTACGAGGCTGCCTCCACCCACTTTGTGAAATAGTCAATGGCAACCAAAATGAAACGATGCCCATTGGAAGCAGTAGGCTCAATCTTTCCAATCATATCTATACCCCACATTGCAAACGGACAAGGAGGTGACAACACATTTAGAGGCGTAGGCGGTACGTGCATCTTATCTGCATAAATCTGGCATTTATGGCACTTCCGAGCGTACTTGAAACAGTCAGACTCCATAGTCATCCAATAATATCCTGCTCTCAACAACTTCCTCGCCATGGTATGTCCACTGGAATGAGTACCAAAAGAACCCTCGTGAACTTCCTCCATCAATGAGCTTGCCTCGTGTTCATCAACACAACGTAGCAAGACCATATCGAAGTTCCTCTTATATAACACATCATCCTTGTTCAGGAAGAAGTTCCCTGCCAACCTTCTCAGAGTCTTCTTATCTTTGGTGGAGGCACCCTCTGGATACTCCTGTCTCTTCAGAAAAACCTTAATATCATGATACCACGGTTTACCATCAGACACATCTTCAATTGCGAACACAAAAGCCGGTCTATCCAGATGCATGATCCTAATCGACGAAGTTTCATTCCAACGGTTCACCTTATACATGGATACCAATGTCGCCAACGCATCAGCCATCTGATTCTCAGCTCGAGGCACATGATGAAAATCCACCCTATCAAAGAAAGGTAACAACCTTCTGATATAGTTGTTATAAGGCACCAAGTTCGCCTGACGAGTCTCCCATTCTCCTGTAATCTGATTAACCACCAACGCGGAATCACCATAGACATCGAGGTTCTTAATTCTCAAATCAATTGCTTCTTCTAACCCCATAATGCATGCTTCATACTCCGCCTCGTTGTTGGTACACACAAATGCTAACCGGGCAGTGAAAGGTATATGAGAACCCTTCGGAGTTGTAATGATTGCCCCAATTCCATTGCCATACGAGTTGACAGCCCCATCAAAAATCATCTTCCACTGTGATCCAATCTCAGGTCCTTCGTCAGGCAGAGGCTCTTCACAATCCTTCATTTTCAGAAACATAACATGCTCGTCTGGAAACTCAAACTTCATAGGCTGATAATCTTCGACCGGCTGTTCAGCAAGATATTGTAACAGAACACTTCCCTTAATGGCCTTCTGAGAAACATACTGAATATCGTACTCTGTCAACACCATCTACCAACGGGCTATCCTTCCAGAAAGTGCTTGCTTCTCAAACACGTACTTAATCGGATCCATCTTCGAAATCAACAAGGTTGTGTGGTTTAACATATACTGCCTTAGGAGCTTGGCTGCCCAAGCGAGTGCGCAGCATGTCTTTTCCAGCATAGAATACCTTGATTCGCAATCGGTGAACTTCTTACTTAGGTAGTAAATGGCGTGCTCTTTTTTACCTGTCTCGTCGTGTTGACCGAGCACACAACCCATCGAATTCTCAAGAACCGTTAGGTACATAATCAATGGTCTCCCAGACACCGGTGGCATAAGGACTGGAGGTTCCTGTAAATACGTCTTTATTATTTCAAACGCCTCTCGAAAATTTTCATTCCACCTGACCTCTTGATCCTTTCTTAGCAACTTGAAAATTGGTTCACATGTAGCTGTCAGATGAGAGATGAACCTGGCAATGTAATTCAACCTCCCCAAGAAACCACGAACCTCTTTCTCTGTTCTTGGCTCAGGCATCTCCTGTATGGCTCTTATCTTTGCAGGATCAACCTCTATACCCCTTTCGCTAACAATGAATCCCAGCAATTTACCAGACCTCACGCCGAAAGTACACTTGTTCGGATTCAATCTGAACTTCCTCAACCTTTCAAACAACTTCTGGAGGTTTACCAAGTGTTCTTCCTCTGTCTGTGACTTCGCAATCATGTCATCAACATAGGCTTCGATCTCCTTGTGAATCATATCATGAAAGAGAGTCACCATCGCCCGCTGATAGGTTGCCCCAGCATTCTTCAATCCAAAGGCCATTACCTTGTAGCAAAACGTTGCCCACGGTGTTATGAAAGTAGTCTTCTCCATGTCCTCTGGGGCCATCTTGATTTGGTTATACCCAGAGAAGCCATCCATGAAGGAAAACACAGAATATTGAGCAGTATTGTCCACTAACACGTCAATGTGGGGGAGCGGGAAGTCATCCTTCGGGCTCGCCCTATTCAAATCTCGGTAATCAACACACATCCTGACCTTCCCATCCTTCTTAGGTACAGGTACAATATTAGCAACCCACGGAGGATAATTTGTCACAGCAAGAAATCCGGCGTCCAACTATTTCTGAACCTCTTCCTTGATCTTGACAGCCATATCTAGTTTCGTCCTTCTCAACTTCTGCTTGACTGGAGTACAACCCTCTTTAAGCGGCAGCCGGTGTGAAACAATGTCCGTGACAAGCCCAGGCATGTCTTGGTAAGACCAGGCGAAGATATCCACGTACTCTCGAAGTAACTCAACTAATCTTCCCTTAACAGTGTCTTCCAGGGCAGCCCCAACCTTTACTTCTCGTTTAACATCCTCGGTTCCCAGATTAACAGTCTCAACTTCCTCCTGATGAGGTAGAATAACCCTTTCCTCTTGTTTCAACAGCCTGGCTAATTCTTCTGGTAAGTCACAGTCTTCGTCAGTCTCTTCTTCGGCCTGATAGATGGGATTGTCGAAGTCATATCGAGCCATAACTAAGTCATGGGTGGAATCTGAACAAAGGAACCTGCATGATGGATGTTTTATGTTTATTATGAGTGCAACAAACAAGAAAACACATTGCCATTTTGATGTGGGTTAATGCAAACAAATAGAAAGACAGGGATCAAAATATTTGAATGAAAAAATGTCCTTTATTGATGATAAAAATAGCAAATAAAATATCCAAGCCCTACTAATAAATATCACTACGCCTTGGGCAGAGCGCAAGACTCAACATAACAGAAAACAAAAGTAAATTACTCCGGGCGCGTCACTTGGATAACTTTCTCAGAGGACCAGTTGCCTAGACTTTGACTAGGAATGCAGGGACGGATCCATTCATCCATGTCACAATCACTATCTCCTTCATCCTCAATAGCATTGACTCTGTCGAAGAAAACACCGGCACTGGTGAAACGGACTGGACCATAGAACTTGGGAGGCTCTTCAGAACGCCTAGGTGGCTTGTAACCCAGTTCATGAGTATCTTGCTTCCTTGGAACATCAATAACACTGCCCCACTTCTGAGAACCACCAGTTTCAACTATAGCACGTGCCTCTTTGAAAGAGGACATTGGAACTTCTGGTTGTATGACGACTTCAGGTTGGGCAACCGCCTCAGGCTGAGTAACTGCCTTTGGGGGTTCCTGGGGAATCTTCACAGCTTCGAAGGCTTGGCACAAAGTTTCCTGTATCTCACCATCTACCTCTACATACTTGAAGGTCGATAGGTGACTTACCATGATGTCTTCTTCACCACAAACAGTCACAACGTGGCCATCCACCATATACTTCAACTTCTGGTGCAGCGTAGAAGTTACTGCCCCAGCACCATGGATCCAAGGGCGATCCAACAAACAACTATAGGCAGGTTGAATATCCATTATGTAAAAGGTGGTATTGAAAACCTTAGGACCCACCTTGATCGGCAGAACTAACTCTCCAAACACTGACCTCTTGGAGCCATCAAAAGCACGTACCACCAAGTCACTTAGTGTACAAATCAACCCACGAGTATCCAACTTCATCAGAGCCTTCTTCGGTAGCACATTCAAAGACAACCCAGTATCAACTAACACATGCGACATTAAAGAACCACGACATTCCATTGAAATATGCAGAGCATTGTTGTGATTCCTCCCAGCCAGAGTCAGATCTAAATCGGTGAAACCCAAACTATTACCAGCATTCACATGAGCCACAACCCCTTCTAACTGGTTGACAGATATCTCCTGCGGTACATAAGCCATATTCAGAATCTTCAGCAGTGCATTGCGGTGTGCCTCGGAGCACAACAGTAAGGATAGGATGGAAATCTTCGATGGAGTTTGGTGAAGCTGGTCAACAATCTTGTAATCACTTTTTCTGATCAACCTCATAAACTCTTCTACATCTTCTGAGAAAGTATCCCCACCTGGCTTTGTCGTAGAATTATTAGCTTCCTGCCTCTGTACAGACTCATCTATCATTTGCTTACCTTTGTCTTGTCTTGAACTGCTAGCTTGATTCTCGGAGGGAATAGAGACTCTACCACTCCTAGTGATAGCCCCTGCTTCAACAAGATTTTCCACCCCTGTGTTCACAGCTGATGTCTTTTCCAATTCCAGTTTCTTACCATTAACAAACACCTCGGCCCCATAATTCCATGGGATGGCCTTGGTACTCTCATACGGAACTGGTCTGGGAACAGTGATAGTGACCGACGCTGGTCTCGCCGGCGCTGATATAGTTATCATCTTGAATGGAATTGTTATCGTGGCAACATCAATCTCTCTGTCAGTAACAATACTCTGCTTACAGCCCCTGTCAAACTGTAATATCCCTTCGATGATCATTTTCTGAATGCCTGCTTTCAATAAATCACAACAGCATGGCTGCGACACACATTCTACACATTCTACACACGTCTTTAAAAGTTACAGCGATGCGTCGACCTACTTAGTCGACCTGTTCAGACCTGCGCTTACTAGTGAAATACTGCATCAACCTATGCAGTATGCGTTTGATAGAATTGAAAACTGGGAGGTATGCGTCGACGCACTCCCTGTTTCGGTCGACGCACAATATGCATTTTTGCGTAGTTGTGTGCGCGGGCTTGAACAGGTCGCCTATACCTTCTGTATAGGTCGACCGCTCGCTGATTTCTGCCAATTTTCTCACTTGTATTTTCATCTCAAAATTCTGTTATTTCCATATTATTACAAAGCATGATATATATATCTAGTTAGTTCATTTTTTAACATAGAACAAGAAACGTGAAAGATTGTTATGCCATTTATCTCATCAAATTTCATCTTCTTCCTTGAGCATTAAAATAACTACACATAACCAATTTTTGTTTGTTGTGTTCATTGATTTGAAGTGATAAGGTTCAGATTTCAGGAAGTGTTATCTTCATCTCTGAGTTGAAATTTGTGGTAGGTGTTTCTTGAATAAAACCTTAGGGTTTTCTCCTCCAAGAATCTAAGGGATTTTGGGGGTTTTTGCACAAGCCAATTCGTTCTACAAGGATTCAGCTGGGCGAAGGTAACCGAAGAGATCGGTTTAGTAGCTGTAATCAGAGGATCGTAGAAGAGTGGTTTGGGTTCGAATCTTTGGTAGATTGCAATTGATCGAGTGAAGGTAATCGAAGAACGGTGTTTTCATTCGGTTTAGTAGCGCGGGACGATAATTGAATCAACCATATTCGAAGCACTTGATTCATCTTGAATCAAGGGAAGAGAAGGCTCTACATCAACAATTCGAAGACGTTCGAAGATTTGTTTGCTCAGAAGTTTTCTCTTGTATAAACTCTCAATTACAACGATAATATATATATCTCAATTCCATGTTCGGAATTGGGGGCAGATGTACCCATAGCGAGGACGATTGGGGAACTGCCTAATCAAATCGCGTTCGTTCTCTTTCTCCTTTAACTCTTTACAGTTTTTCTGCATTGTTTGAATTTGCCAAGTTTTCAAGTTGTCTAAATTTCTGAGGTGTCGTAATCTAAAGCTGAAAAATCGTTTTGGTCAAAGTGATACAATTCGTTGAATTGTTTCTAAGAGCAGCTTGAAATTACTAACCATAGAAATTCTGCACTTAGTGTGTGTGTACACACCAAGTGTTTGATAATTTGTCGCAAAGCAAATCCAAACACCGTTAGTGTTTCATTGTTTGCCTCATTGGTTTGGATTATACATAAACACGCTATAATTTGTTGATTGCGTTTGATCACATTAATAGAACTGAATTTTTCTCTTCCATACTCTTTCGTAATATATATTCGTGCATATCCGATCCTTTTGGTAGTAGGTTCGTTGTAGACTTTTAATCCAGTGGCAGCTTCCATTTAAACAATTTTTTAAAACAGAATTTTGTAGTCCATTTGCGTGTAAAACTCGAAGGATCTATTCAACCCCCTTCTAGATCCATAGCCATAGTCTAACAAGTGGTATCACGAGCTTCGGTTTATTCTGGTGCTTCGGTAAAACTTCTTGGATCATGGCGAACGAACCTAAGGGGGCTTATAATAGAGTTCCAGTTTTTACAGGTGAAAACTACAGCTACTGGAAGGATTGTATGCGCGTTCATATTAACTCCTTAGATCGGAAGGTTTGGAACGTTATTTTAAACGGTCCCATGGCAATTACTATGACTAACGCGGAAGGCGTTGTCGTTCCTAAACCCGAAGACCAATGGACTGAGGAGGACGAGAAAAAATACAGTTATGATTGGAAGGCTCGTAATATGATCATTTCCTCTTTAGGAGTTGATGAGTATTATCGAGTCTCCCATTGTGAAACAGCCAAAGCTATGTGGGATGCCTTACAAGTAGCCCACGAAGGCACTAATGACGTTAAATTGGCTCGTATTAATACTCTAACGCAAGAGTTTGATTTGTTTTACATGAAGCAAGGGGAAACCATTGCGGATATGCAAAAACGATTCACTCACATTATCAACAAATTGCATGTCCTTGGTAAACCAATTCCAAATGAGGTTTCTACTAATAAAATTCGGAGGTGTCTTAGCAGGGAATGGCAACCAAAGGTTACCGCTATCAAGGAGGCCAATGATCTTGCTACATTAGACCTCACAACACTCTTTGGTAAACTCGATGAGCATGAACAAGTGCTCATTAGCTTGGATAAGTATGAAAAGAGTATAAAGAAAGAGAAGGCAAAAGATACGGAAAAGAAGTCGATAGCTCTTAAGGCTTCTTGTTCAAAGTCCACACATCAAGAGCAAAGTGATGATGAAGCCAAAGATGACAAGGATGAAGAATCCGGTGATGATATGAGCTTATTTGTGAAGAGATACAATAGATACATTCGCAAGAATGATATTCAGCACTCGGACAGAAATCTTGTCAAGTTCCGGAAGCAATCTAGAAGTGAAGGACATAAAAATGGCAAAGTAAAGGGGACGTGCTACAATTGTGGAAAATCCAGGCACTACAAGCCGGATTGTCCATCCCTAAAGAAAGACAAAGATAAGGACAAAGACAAGAGTCGCTCAAACAAAAAGTCCAACAAGTCTCGACGAGCATACATCGCTTGGGAAAGCGATAGCGAGTCGGAGAAAGATGACTCATCAAGTGACGAAAGTGAATCCGTCAACCTTTGTCTCATGGCACGTCACAACAAAGGAAAAGAGGTAAAACACTCTAAATATGAAAACTGTCAAAATATGTCTCATGCTGAATTGAAAAGAGCTTTTGACACATTACACCACGAAGCTAAGGAAGCATTTCAACGCTTAGCTTCGAATAAAAAGATTTTTTCCTATTTGGAGAAAAAGGTCTCCGATTCTCAAAAGGAATTGGAAGATCTCAAAAACTCTATGGTGAATGTATCAAAAACTAATATCGATAAGGATGAATATACATGGTTTGACCTTGGGGGCTGTGGTACTTGTCACATTTGGCAAAGAGAGGTGAGAACCCTCAAAGCCAAGTTAGACAAGGCTCTCAAGCCTAAGATTAAGTTTGCTATTGATCAATCACATTATCGTGAAACAATGAATAATCCGTATAAAAAATACACGTATGTGATTCGAGATAGTGATAACAAAGGTAAACTCCAAACAAATCGTGATTGCTTATATTGTTGTAAGCCCGGTCATACTATTGCTAAGTGCCGCTTTCGGAGATATCTTGTTCCAAAGGGCATTTATCAATGGCTGCCCAAGGGCAATATTGGTTTCACTTACCATAAAGGACCCAATGAGAATTGGGTACCTACTCTCCCTTGATTATTTTTGTATGTACAAAGTCTTGAGACCACCGAAAGAAGATGGGTTCTAGATAGTGGCTGCTCAAGACATATGACCGGAGACATATCTCTTTTCATCGACTTTGTGGTGAAGAAAAAGGGGTTTGTCACTTACGGAGATAACAATAAGGGACAGATTCTCGGTAAAGGTAGTATAGGTAATCCCTCATCTACTACTATCTCTGATGTACTTCTTGTGGAGGGCCTTAGACACAACCTTTTGAGCATTAGTCAACTATGCGACAAAAATTATAAAGTCTCTTTTTCAAAGGATTGTTGCGTAGTTAAAGATTGCGACAAGAAGAATGTGTTTAAGGGCTTGAGGGTGAATAACGTCTATATGCTAGACTTAAACGAGGTATCATTGGATGGAGACAAGTGTTTAGTCACTATGAATGAAGATTCATGGTTGTGGCATAGACGCTTGGCTCATATCAATTTTGATTTTCTTAATAAAATTGTCTCTAAAGACCTAGTCATCGGTTTGCCCAAAATTAAATTTACAAAGGATCATCTTTGCGATGTATGCCAAATGGGGAAGCAAACAAGGATCTCCTTTAAATCTAAAAACATTGTTTCAACTATGAGACCTCTTGAGCTCCTCCATATGGATCTCTTTGGACCATCTAGGGTTAAAAGCCTAGGTGGTAACTACTATGGGTTTGTTATAGTCGATGATTTTTCTAGGTTTTGCTGGACAATTTTCTTGGCAAATAAGAGTGATACTTTTTCAGCCTTTGAACGATTTTCTAAGTTATCTCAAAACAAGTTAAACACAAACATTGGTTTAATCAGAAGTGATCATGGGGGTGAGTTTGAAAATCATTTATTTGAAGCATTTTGTGATTCCAACGGAATTGATCATAATTTTTCCGCACCACGTACTCCTCAACAAAATGGGGTAGTGGAACGTAAAAATAGAGTTTTGGAAGAAATTGGAAGGACTATGATCAATGATAGTGGATTACCAAAATACTTTTGGGCAGACGCCATAAGTACGGCTTGTTACGTTTTGAATAGGGTGCTCATCCGGCCTATTCTAAACAAGACACCGTATGAGCTTTTAAAAGGGCGTAAGCCAAACATCTCTCACCTTCATGTATTTGGTTGCAAATGCTTTGTGTTGAATAACGGAAAAGAGACTCTCGGCAAATTTGATGCCAAGGCTGATGAGGGTATTTTTCTTGGATACTCTCAGTCAAGTAAAGCTTATAGAATCTATAATAAAAGGTTGTGTGTAGTTGAAGAGTCAGTTCATGTTACTTTTGACGAGTCTTATCCGAGAAATGTCGGAGAAGGTAGTTCTTTTCATGGTGCAGGTGTACCCACTGAAGACATACTCAAGGACACTGATAAGGGAATTGATCATCCTGAAGTAGTGCGTATTGAGGAGGAAAAGGATCACCAACCAGTGAAAAGTGAGGATGATCATCATGCTAAGAAAGATGAACTTCCTCCAGCTTGAAAGTTTTCTAAAGACCACCCAATTGACAACATTCTCGGTGATATTTCTAAGGGAGTAACTACTCGCTCTAAACTTAGTAACTTTTGTTATTACTCTGCTTTTGTTTCCCAAGTTGAACCTAAAAACTCTAAGGAAGCGTTACTCGATGAGCATTGGTATCTATCAATGCAAGATGAACTAAATCAATTCGGGAGAAATGAGGTTTGGGACCTTGTCCCCCCTCCGCGAGATCATCGAGTAATAGGAACCCGATGGGTGTTTAGGAATAAACTTGATGAAAATGGAGTAATAACGCGTAACAAAGCTAGGCTTGTAGCGCAAGGCTATAACCAAGAAGATGGAATCAACTATGAGGAAACTTATGCGCCGGTTTCTCGACTCGAGGCCATACGTCTTCTACTTGCCTACGCTTGTACAAAGAACTTTAAGCTATTCCAAATGGATGTCAAAAGTGCATTCCTTAACGGATATATAAATGAAGAGGTTTATGTAGCCCAACCTCCAGGTTTTGAATCACACGAATATCCTGATCATGTCTATAAACTTAAGCGAGCTTTGTACGGACTTAAACAAGCCCCTAGGGCTTGGTATGAACGTCTAAGCAAATTTCTACTTGATCAAGGGTATTCAAGAGGAAAGGTTGACACGACCCTCTTTATTAAACGTCAAGGAAAACACTTAATTTTGGTACAAATTTATGTTGACGATATTATATTTGGGTCTACTAACATGACCTTGGTCAAGGAGTTTTCTAGTTTGATGCAGGGGGAGTTTGAGATGAGCATGATGGGGGAACTTAACTATTTCCTCGGATTGCAAATCAAACAACTTGAAGAGGGCACATTCGTGAGTCAAACGAAATATTGCCTTGAGCTACTAAAACGTTTTGATATGCTGAACTGCAAAGCTATAGATACTCCTATGCCTACAAGTGTTAATCTTGATCGTGATGAAAAAGGTAAGGATGTTGAAGTAAAGAGGTATCGAGGTATGATAGGGTCTCTTCTTTATCTTACCGTATCACGTCCCGATATAATGTTTAGTGTATGCATGTGTGCGAGGTATCAAGCACATCCAAAGGAATCCCACCTAAAAGTTGTTAAATGCATACTTAGGTATCTCTCTGGTACCCCAAAGTATGGTCTGTGGTATTCAAAAGGTAGTGCTTGTTCCTTAGTTGGCTATTCCGATTCCGACTTTGCCGGGTGCAAGTTGGATAGGAAAATTACTAGTGGCACATGTCATCTTTTCGCAAATTCCTTGGTGAGTTGGCATAGCAAGAAACAGGTTTCTGTTGCTTTATCAACTGCCGAGGCTGAATACGTTGCCGCAGGTAGTTGTTGTGCTCAAGTCCTATGGCTTAAACAATAATTGCTTGATTTTAATTTAAAGCTTGAGCGTATTCCAATTTTGTGCGATAACACTTGTGCAATAAATCTAACTAAGAACCCTGTATTACATTCACGCACCAAACATATCGAAATATGTCATCACTTTCTTAGGGATCATGTTGAGAAAGGTGATATGATTTTTGAGCATGTTGATTCAAAAAATCAACTTGCTGACATTTTCACAAAACCTTTAGCCACTGAGCCTTTCTTTCATATCCGTAGGGAACTTGGCATTCTCGACATTTCGGATCGTGTTTGATCTTATTATAAAGTATCATGATCTTACCTTATCTATATGTACATCTATACTTTTGTCACTAACAATTTCAAAAGCTATTACCACATGTGTAAGATCTTGCATCATCAAAAACGATCAAGGTAATATCGTTCTCTTTCATTAGATATTAAGTGTACCATAATTGAGTGATATTGTTGTTGTTTATTGCCTATAGTATGCTCACTTTCTTCATTTGTATGTTTGGTGTGCATGTTAACTTTCTATTTAGACAACACTACAGTTTAAATGTTACAAAATTTAATTTTTTTTAGCAAATTCATGTTTTGCGTCGACTCTTACAGTCTGTAGGTCGACCTATGGTTGATGCAGTATTTCACTAGTAAGCGCAGGTCTGAACAGGTCGACTAAGTAGGTCGACGCATCGCTGTAACTTTTAAAATTACACATTTTTCTTCAGTATGCGTCGACGCACAAGGGTCTTAGGTCGACTGTTCGCTCGACTTCTGCTATAAATGCTTGTTTTTTCTTTTTGCTGATAAAACATTCTAGGTTTTCTTTGCATCATTACTTCATTGTATCATCTTCTCCTCTTCCCTAATCCTATCTCCACCAAAAACCCTAAATTCATAAATTGCACCCACAACGCTTGGGCTCCACAACTATCTTGGGAAATTCTTCATTACTCATCCTCTTTCAACATCAAGCATCAAATGGCTACACGGAGAGTCACCCGCAAAAGGGTCTCAAGAGAAACCCCTATTCAAGCCGGTACTTCTCAACATCCACAAAATTCGCCGGAGACCATACACTGATGAAGTTGTGGCAAGTAATATCTTCCCTAAGGCAGTAACAACAGGAAAACTGGCTCCTATCCCTAGAATTCTACAGTGGATTATTGCCCATATTCTTAGACCCAAGCAGGGCGGTTATTCTAGGGTAGATCAACCTGAGATTCAGTTAATCTACATTCTGATGAATAAGATAAAAATCTGTTGGCCTTATTACTTTTCAAGTAGGATGTATGCTCTTCGCGATTCCGGTAGAGGGACTGCACTTGGGTATGCATCCGTGATTCAGAAGTTTTTCAATAATGCTACAATAGTTGTTCCTGGTATTGTCTATAAGTCCATCACTTCAAATCAAGAGTTCTGTCAGAAAACTATGACTATGATGGGCCATATGTTGGATGTTGTAGAGAGAAAATATAAGTATATTTTGAAAGCCAACAAGGCTGTTATGGAAGATTCTAGTGAAGAAGATGACGAAGACGAAGAAGAAGAAAGGGAAAATGAAGGAGAGAATGAACAGAATGATGATGACATGAATCAAAATGACAATGCTCAATGGCACCAAATGAATACGGGGGCTGATGCTAATACTGCATGGATGTATCAAGGATCTGAAGAAAATCAAGGATGGAAATCTCCAATGGAAACTGAGGTTGACCAAGGATGAGGTCAATGGCAATATAATTGTTGGACCCATCTTGGTCCCAATTATAGGCCACCAACACGAGAGCTGAATTACCAAGAGTCATATTACACTCCTCCTTCACCTCCACGTCCTCAACAAAACAATGAAGACATTCTTGAACTTATGAGGACGATGCAACTTGATCAACAGCGGTTTGCCAAAGCTCAAGAAGAACGGTTCAAGTCTTTGCAAGAAGAAGTTCGTACTCATGCCAACAACTTTGAATCTTTTGCCACTAAGGCAATGGAAAGATTGAACACAATGGCCGAAACTTCTGCAAATCAACACCGGGCTCTTACAAATAGCTTCAACATTCTGAATTGTACAGTGTTAGAGATGACCGAGCAGTTGGATGTGCAACCTCCACCACCTCATCATCCTCAACCATTTCGCGGCAGAGGCCATTCATTTAGGGGGAGGAGGCCATAAGAAACAACACTGCATCTTGCATCATGTCATTTTGCGTTTCACTTGCTAGCTCATGTTTTGTTTATGATTCAAATTGACTTTAGCCTGTTATGTTTTTTTTTGTTTTTGTGACAGTGTTTCAGTTATAACTATGGGCTGTTATGTTGCATGTTTTGGATATCCGTTAACTTGTTTTTACTTTTATATGTGAATGCGTGTTAATGCTTATCGTTGTAATTTGTTAAAAACATGTCCTTTCAGTTGATATTTTCTAGTCATGCTATTCTCTCTCTCTTTTTGATGTTGTCAAAGGGGGAGAACATTGGAAAGAATAACAGGTATTGAGATAATCAAACTAGTGGATGCATAAAGTCAGGGGGAGGATACCATCTCACATCGAATGTTTTGCCATCATAAAAAAGGGGGAGTATGTGAGGGAAGATTCTCTCTATGTACTTTATTTTTAATGATGTCAAAACCTTCATGATTAGAACATACTGGTTTATATGAAAAACTCGAGTAGTTAAATATTGCACATATGTGTGATTATGATTAGAAATGATCTAGGTTCATTAGAGATGTCCCAACACCTTAGGAATCTCAAAATCCTGATTTTTGCATGTTTCTAGGGCATGCGTCGACTCATCACCCTGCATAGGTCGACCTATGCAGTCTGCGTTTGATAGAATTGAAAACTGGGAGGTATGCGTCGACGCACTCCCTGTTCCGGTCGACGCACAGTATGCATTTTTGCGTAGTTGTGTGCGCGGGTTTGAACAGGTCGCCTATACCTTCTGTATAGGTCGATCGCTCGCTGATTTCTACCAATTTTCTCACTTGTATTTTCATCTCAAAATTCTGTTATTTCCATATTATTACAAAGCATGATATATATATCTAGTTAGTTCATTTTTTAACATAGAACAAGAAACGTGAAAGATTGTTATGCCATTTCTCTCATCAAATTTCATCTTCTTCCTTGAGCATTCAAACAACTACACATAACCAATTTTTGTTTGTTGTGTTCATTGATTTGAAGTGATAAGGTTCAGATTTCAGGAAGTGTTATCTTCATCTCTGAGTTGAGATTTGTGGTAGGTGTTTCTTGAATAAAACCTTAGGGTTTTCTCCTCCAAGAATCTAAGGGATTTTGGGGGTTTTTGCACAAGCCGATTCGTTCTACAAGGATTCAGCTGGGCGAAGGTAACCGAAGAGATCGGTTTAGTAGCTGTAATCAGAGGATCGTAGAAGAGTGGTTTGGGTTCGAATATTTGGTAGATTGTAATTGATCGAGTGAAGGTAATCGAAGAACGGTGTTTTCTTTCGGTTTAGTAGCGCGGGACGATAATTGAATCAACCATATTCGAAGCACTTGATTCATCTTGAATCAAGGGAAGAGAAGGCTCTACATCAACAATTCGAAGACGTTCGAAGATTTGTTTGCTCAGAAGTTTTCTGTTGTATAAACTCTCAATTACAATGATAATATCTATATCTCAATTCCATGTTCGGAATTGGGGGCAGATGTACCCATAGCGAGGACGATTGGGGAACTGCCTAATCAAATCGCGTTCGTTCTCTTTCTCCTTTAACTCTTTATAGTTTTTCTGCATTGTTTGAATTTGCCAAGTTTTCAAGTTGTCTAAATTTCTGAGGTGTCGTAATCTAAAGCTGAAAAATCGTTTTGGTCAAAGTGATACAATTCGTTGAATTGTTTCTAAGAGCAGCTTGAAATTACTAACCATAGAAATTCTGCACTGAGTGTGTGTGTACACACCAAGTGTTTGATAATTTGTCGCAAAGCAAATCCAAACACCGTTAGTGTTTCATTGTTTGCCTCACTGGTTTGGATTATACATAAACACGCTATAATTTGTTGATTGCGTTTGATCACATTAATAGAACTGAATTTTTCTCTTCCATACTCTTTCGCAATATATATTCGCGCATATCCGATCCTTTTGGTAGTTGGTTCGTTGTAGACTTTTAATCCAGTGGCAGCTTCCATTTAAACAATTTTTTAAAACAGAATTTTGTAGTCCATTTGCGTGTAAAACTCGAAGGATCTATTCAACCCCCCTTCTAGATCCATAGCCATAGTCTAACAAATACCCCTCCCTTCAACAGTCTTTCCTTTACCACACCCAAGGGAGTTTGGATTTCGTTCACATCTGAAATCAAACTCAAGTCTGCACAGTCTTCAATAATAGCATTGACCTTCGGCCCACCGTGATTCGGCATCGGATTCTGATTCACATTAGGGACATTGTTGGAGAAATTGATGGCTTTGGAATCCAGTAGATCTTGAACCTGATGCTTAAAAGCTTTACAGTTTTCAATATAATGTCCAGGTGCCCCAGAATGAAACTCACAGTGGGCATTGACGTCATAGCCGGGAGGTGGATTACCAGTAGGTGGAGCCAATGTTCTCTTCTGGATTAACTGTAGCTGTAGCAAGTACTGAAATAACTGAGCGTATGGAAGAGGTGGAGTGTCAAAATGCCTATCCCGCCTAGTCAGAGGCTGAGACCGGCGAGGGGCCTGATTTTGTTGTTGAGACGCTGCTGGCTGTTGAGGTGCTGCTGGGATGGTTACAGAAGCCACTTGCTGATTGTAGTTCTGACGAGGTCCATCTCTACCACGATATGATGACACAGAGTTTGTATCTCCCTCCTTCTTCTTATAACCATTGGCATAAGGCTTCTTGCTTCCTCCAGATGAGGACCCATCACTGCCTGATATCTTTCCTGCCTTAATTCCGCTTTCTACCATCTCTCCTACCAAGATTAAATCGGCGAACTTTCCAGACATACATGGTACCAATTTTTCAAAGTAATGACCCTGCAAGGTGGCCATAAACATAGTTATCATTTCACGCTCCAACATGGGAGGCTGAACTCTAGCTGCCAGTTCACGCCATCTCTGAGCGTACTCCTTGAAGCTCTCGTTGTTCTTTTGTGACAGATTCTGCAGCTGTGTTCTGTTATGAGCCATATCAGTGTTATATTGGTAATGTCTGATAAATGCCCCTGCCAGATCTCTCCAACTGCGCACATCCTTCCTTTCCAGTTGCATGTACCACTCCAGGGATGCCCCAGATAGGCTATCCTGGAAGCAATGCATCATCAGCTTTTCATTCTTCGCATATGCAGCCATCTTGCTTGCATACGTCCTAACATGGGTCCTCGGACAAGTCATACCATTATATTTCTCGAAAGTGGGAGTCTGAAACTTGTGTGGAATGACAACGCCTGGAACCAGCCCCAAATCCTCTAAATCCATTCCCACAGAATCCTAATTCACAACACCCTTCAGCTGTTCCTCAATCAACTGGATCCTCTGATCCTGATCAGTCTGGGGACCAGCATCTCCACCTGGCAAAGAAAATACATCATCCTGAACATCATCATACCGACGACCCTGAAGTGCGCCAGTACCAGTACCACCTCCCACTGCAGTGGGAATCACAACACTTTCTACTCCGCCCGGAGGAATCACAACACCAGAAACAGGAACACCTCCGCCAGTAGGACCATTCTGACCATCATCAATAACACCAGTCTGAAGTCCTCCATGAAGGACACCATCGTTATCAACCCTCGCAATCAGTGGCTGAACGAGAGTTCTCAACTGTTCTTGTCCCTGAGCAACCCCTTGCATCAACTCTATGAACTGGTTCATGCGAGTCCTCATCTCAATGATCTCATTTTGTAGCTGATCCATGAGTCTCTTCTGATTCTTCTTAGTAGGATACCGGTGAATACGCTGATCTGCAATTCTGAGATGAGAACAAGATAAGAATACCGGAGATAAACACCTGTCATGCAAAATGATTATGCAAAATGATTATGAATATGCAAATGCCAATGGACGTGTTTGAAAATTCACAGGGCGATCCACCCCTTGATTCTGATTTAATAACAAGATATAATGGAACCACTGCTCATATATTAAGAAAACCAGAGAAAAGCCAAATGTCAACAATCATAAATCCGAGATAACGAGTCTGAATATAAAAACCCTAGGTCCCAACCAACAAGCCTGGTGGTGATCCAAATACAATAAAAGAGACAAGGAAACTATGGCATGTCATCAAAATTCACAAGTGTCAATCCCCCCCATTCATTATGCTTTCGGCACCAGTCTTGAATCTCCTTGAACAGCTTTCTGGTATCAGGATGCTTCGGCCTTTGAATTAGCCCTTGAATGAGAAGGTCTCTCCTGTGTATGATCCCATCCAAGTATCGGCAATGTAGCTACCAAGCGTCTTCTCCAGAAACACCCTCCATACTAGGACCCTCATGTCTAGGTTTCTTCACTTCAGCTTGGACTTTCAGTTCTTCCACGGAGGCTATGGCTTCCTTGAGTCGATCTTCGACTACTTGTATCTTGAATATCCCTGATAAGATCTCGGCGTCTTTCTTCTTGAGCGTCGACTTCAGCTGATCAATCTTAGCTATGTAGTCGTCTTCCTTTCTCTTATTCTCAGCCATGGCAGTTTCTTGGTGATCATTGAACCTGTGAATCTTCAACAAAGCCTTTCCTAATTCCTCCTCCTTGGACCTGAGAACGTTACTGATACCATCCAAAGCTTGTTTCATTCTTTCTTTGGATGCGACCATGTCAGCAAGCTCTCTTTCTGCTTTAGCAAGAAGCTCTGTCTTGAACTTGGCGGTATGAACAGCTTCACCCCGCTCATGCTTCCACTGATAAATTTCTCTCTTTAGCTCACTATTCTCTTCCCGCAAACTTTCCTTTTCAGCCCATAATTTGGTATACTTCTCCAACTCAATGGTGGTAGGAGGCTCGATCACCAAAGGGTACAAAGGTGGCTCCACCGGGAATTGAAGAAGCTCCTCTTCCGCTCTCTTCTTAATCCATTCTACATAGGAAGGGAAAGCCTGATTGTTACTTTTCCCGAATGGAATCTTACCCTTCTTAGTCATCTGTTTCCAAGCATTCACAACTTTCCTTATCAACCCTTGATCCTCGATACCATTGAAGAACAAAGAATCTCGGACATCTCGCTCTTCGGGTGGATTCCTCAAAGGATAGCCAAACTGTCTGATAGCTAGGGAGGGATTATAGTTAATTTCACCTTTCCTCCCTATCAAGGGAACATTAGGGAATTCTCCGCATTTGCAAATAATCTCCGTTCCTAGCAAGTCACGATTAATCCAAACGATGTTGTCAGCAGTCAATCCTATAACCCTCTTAGACCACTTCAGAGAATCTTTCGTATCAACGAAAGCGCCAGATTTAGGGAGACGACTCAAAAACCAAGTAGCTAAGAGTGGTGTACAGCAACTTACAGTTTTCCCACGCCTATTCTCATTCTTGTAGTGAACCGAGTGATACACATCACCTAGCAAGGTAGGTATAGGATTCTTCGAAATAAAGATCCTGATGGCGTGCATATCCACCAGATCAGGAATATTCGGAAACAGAACAATCCCATAGATACACACAGCTAGAATAGCTTGGAAAGCAGTCTAGTTCTTCTCTTTGACATGCATACAAGCTTGATCAAATAGGAACTTCAATAGGAAACCCTTAACTCCTTGTTTTTCCGCAATGTTGCTGTTCAGAACAGGCTCACTAATATGAAGAGCGACAACCATATCTTTTATATCGGGGTGTTCTTTAGAAAAGAAAACTATATCATGACTAATAGGAATTCCCAAAATAAATGAGAACTCCTCCAACGTCGGAGCCAAGATGTAGTCCGGGAAGGTGAAGCAACGCAGAGGCGGGTCGTAAAACTAAAGAAGTGTGTGAATGGCATCCTTCTCATACTGGGAGATATTATAGACAAATTTCAGAAGTCTTCCATACCTTCCACTGAACTCTGTACGAACTCTGGAACCAGCCATATTAATCAGTTTGTGAATCAGTGTCAAAGTCGGCTCTGGGAATAAATAGGCGACAGTCTTCTTTCTCTGAACATCCATACTGAAGCAACCTCAGAAAACCGGAATCAAGAGTAAGATGCAAGCCCTGAAAAATGTCAAACACGTCGGAATGCAAGAAAAATGATATGCTCATGCAAACATGGGGTCAAGGCACACTGCTGGATGTGCTGTGCTGTTAGCTGAACGAGAAACCAGAAAACCATAACTCTGAACCACTGAGGAACCCAAATAATCAGACATTGATGAGAAATCCAGAAAACCGGGTAGGTTGAAAGTCTCGGTTACCTGCAAACCTGCAAACGCCCATCCCCTCTCACATGTGGGTACTAGGATGTTCAATATCCCGGGCTCTCAGGTCGAGAAATGATGATACGTTCACCATTTCTGGTTTGGCATCATCATCAATCGAGGAGGCCTCAACTGATTCTCCAAAGCGGAAGGTCCTCAGCTTTGGCACTGAGGTCGAGAAACAATAGTACATTCATCCCTCGGGGTACAGTACTAAAGTCAATCGAGGAGTGCCTCCACTGATTCTCTTCAAAACGTAGGGGCCATCCTATGCAAGTTCCAAAGCGGGCCCTCGGGTGCGAATGGGTTTGCCACAGGATGTGGTCTGCCACTGTCACCACTAAAGAGGGATGTTTCCACTAAGGTCCTCAATGATCGGTCACCAGAGTCGACAGCTCTCTAGATCAACACCCCAACATGCGCAAGACACACACGTTAGAATGCATCCCAAGATAGCCTCGTCTGGTTGTGAATTTCGTGAACACACAAACGTACCAAGCGGGCACGTAGGTCCCACTACTTTCCACTCTAGTCCTAGGGTATTCTCAAGCCTTGGTATTGGGCTTAGCTCTCGGTCCCACCCAACCTGCAAAACAAAGACAGCCAGCACAGCACAGCAGCATGACAGTAATGAAAAATGAAATGCAGAAAATGTGGTAAAAATAAAAAATAAAAATAAAATACAACACATAAAGCAAATAAAGACAAAATACCCAAAGAGAACAAAGACAGGCAAGCGTTAGGATTGACTCGCTTAGGGATGGACCAGCATAGGTCAACCAGAGTCCCCAGCAGAGTCGCCAGCTGTCGCTCCCAGGATTTTCATCCAGGTACAAACGCGAGAGTGGCGCGGAAAAACAGAGTCGCCAGCCGTGTAAATTCATCCCAAGAGAGGGAAAGGGAACACCGCATAAACCTTAGGAAGGGGGAAAGGAATGGTCATCGTAACCATAACCTGGGTTCGGGAGTTGGTTACGCGAGGGGAAGGTGCTAGCACCCCACGCGTCCATCGTACTCGATGGGATCCACGCTTGTTGTCTATTCTAAGGGTAAGTTATACTATCATCTAGGCCTGTACTAAAACGGAAGGGGAAGACAAAGACAGACTCGGTAGGGCGTCGACGTCCTAGGCCTACGTACCCCCCTTGTGCAATGGGGAATTCAGAGTCAACGTAGTTCGGACCAAGTTCTTTTTGTGTTTTTTATGACCAACGCTAAGTTCGCGTCCGGCAGTTAGGGTCGATGCCTGTTTGCGACTCAGACGGAAGGTAACATGCCCTTTTTGAAAATAGCCTTTAAGTTGAAGGTCCCGAAGGACGAAAAGGCTTGAAGTTGGTTTATGTTTTTTAGGACAGAAGTGGCTTAAGTTAGTTCCTAAGTTCCATTGCACCAAAGTCTAGGGCACAGGGGCGAATACTTAACGCATCGTCCCAAGACAGGACGCTCGCTAAGCACTCTAGAAAGATGAGAGGAAGCCCCTTATTTCTCATTCCCCATACTTAAGGCTCGTGTGCAATACACCTTATTATTATTAAGTGTTTTAAAGAAATTTGAGATGAGAAGAGAGAAGACACAAGGGTGACTCTAAAGGGGGACTATAGATCCTAAAGTCATCATACATGGGTGACCTACAGTTAGTGAGGTTTGAAGACAACCTAAATCCTAAAGGAAGAAGATGAGGGAAGGAAAAGTAAGGGTGACCATGGATACTTATCCATACCCTTAAGGAACTTACCTTAGACCCTGCATAAAAGATTAGCACAGAATAGACATAAGTAAGAGAGATGAGGTGGAATAAAATCAAGCAAAGGCAAACAACAATGATAATAATCCAAACATGAACTCAAAGAAACAAAGGACAGCCCTAAAGAAAATGGCATAAGTGCCTTTACAAACAGATAATCACACAAGGTCAAAGACGCGTCTGCAAGAAAATCTCAAGTGAAAACAAATAAGATAATTAGAAAAATGACTCCTAAAATTCCCAAATTAAAGATTAAAGTTCCTCAACCAGAGGTTAACAACATCTCAAAAGTCCCTGCAAAAAATCAAGATATTAGTCATTCAAATGGTTAGGTAGAGCTCAGGTGGGAATTAGGGTTCAGTGGGCAAAAGGGAAGGACCTAAATGCAATATGAAATAAATTTAAAAATGAAATAAAAATATTTTTAAGCACTTTAGAATGTTAATGAATGAATGCAAAAGGAACAGATAAAAAATATTTTTCGAATGCAGAGAAATAAAATAAACAAATTGAGTATGCATGAAATGTGTAATGCAAAAAGGAAATTAAGAAAATAATTAATTAGGATGATGAAAATAAAATAAAAATAAAAAATAAAATTTTTAAAAACTTTATAAAATAATACAGATGATATATTAATTTTATGATGATTTTTAGATGTAAAAAACTATTTTTAAAATTAAAATATGAAATATAATAACTAAAATAAAATAAAAATGAAGTAACGGGGTAGGGGGTGCGTTTAGTAAGGAAGGCGCGTTGAAAATGGAATTGGGCTGGTGATGGGGGGTGCGTATAGCAAGCCTGGCCCAATTAATTGATCAGAAAACAAAAATAAAAAAATGTGACCACCGTGCGCCTCCCATGTGCAAGGCACATGCTTCATTAATTCGCTGTCACCATCCTAGCCGTCTGATTAGTCAACACGATAACAGTACGCATGATGGATGGCTATGATTAGAGGGCTCACTACAACAAACATGGAAACACACACACACGATCGTTAAATGAAAATCAGAAAAAAATATAAAAAAAACACACGTGGATCGCTGATGACCGCACGATGAGGGAATCGGACGGCTGGGAGGTCGTCTTCTTCGTCCAACTCTCCCCTTCTCCGGAACTTTCCCAGGTCGCCGGAGCCCTAGTTCCGGCCGCCTGCCACCACCACCTGCAACCTACAAGGTGCCCAGAAAATACCAAACCACATACCATTTTATCCAGATTTTTATGAGGATCATGAATATCCTATTATTTTTCACAAAAGATCAACGTACAAGGAGATTCGAAAGAAAGAAAAAGTGGGTCCAAAAATTTAAATCAACACAACAAGCAGCACACACGTTCAAAATCAAAACCAAACATATCAGGATGATCAGCAGGCATAACACGTTAATATTCACATAAAAAATTGGAGTTTTAGGATCCTTAAAAATCCTTCAAACCTGAGATGGTATGCCTTCAAACCTTGCTTTTGGCTGCGAATGGTGGTTGGGTTGTGCTCTATGGATTACCAAAAGAAGCTTTGTGGAAGAATTCTGGGCAAAAACCTTGTGGATCGTGAGTTTGAATGAGAAATCCTCTTTTAGGGTTTTCTTGAGAACTCCTCCAACTTCACGTGCATGAAACCTAACTAATGCATGAATGGGTTTATAAAGACTAGGGTTTTCTACTGAATATGAATTGGGCCTGGGTAATCCATTGTTTAATGATTTTTGACTTATTTTGGAATTTGGCATTATGTTGAATAAGTGAAAAATACACCCCTTCCATGCACTTAAATTCACAATGGACCACTTGCATCTGAATTGCTAATCACACCACATTTAACTTGGGCCTTGAGAACAAATGATTCATGAGTTTTAGACATTTTGGGAAATTTGAATAATGGAAAATAGGTGAAAAATAAACCATGGAATTACTTCATTCTTGGGCCCAAAATAATCCTCCAGGAATTTCTTTTAATATTGGAAAGTGGCATGACACAATGGAATTGGTTATAGGTCATTATGCCCAAAATTGTGAAAATGGTACCATGAAAAACCCTAAAAACCACTTTGCCTTCTTTTGACCATAAGTTGAGTTTCACAAATGATATGGGGACCCACTAGTACTTGTTGGAAAGAGGAGAAAAAGATATTCAACTTTTATGTTGGAGAAAAATTCTTTTGAAGCTTTATTGATGATGAAAAGTCAAGTTGAATGCAGTGTAGATACTTGCCAAAAATGGAAACTTTTCATTATAGGTCACTTTCCAAATTTGGAAACTTTGCACCAACTCCTGATTTCTGACAAATATGTATGAAACTTGACCCCTGGAGACCATATTTGGGTGTGAGACCTTAAAATCCCTGAAGAGAACCTCAAAATTTCACAGTTGACTTTTCTCCTTTCACTGTTGACTTTTCCCCAAATTCAACTGATTTTCAATCCATTGGCCAATTGAACTTCCCCTGAAACAAACTGATGGGCAACCTCCCATCCCTAGGTATTTAGGGACCCAAGGGATGCCATGGAATCAAGTCTTGCCCAAAAAATCAGAAATAAATTAACTTTATAGCAAACCCTAGTTGTGGTACCCTCAGTCCAGGAGGAAATAACACAGTCTCCAAATCCAAATTCCTCTGAATATGATGTGTATCCTTTCCAACAAAGATAAGATATGTCATTTGATGATGATAAAAACCCAAGGAGCTTGCCCATTGGAGCAATAAACCCAAGAATTTCAAAACCCTAATTCATGCACTGGTTAGGAGAGGATGATCCACCTGAGCTCTCTTGGACAATACCAGGACTCTTGCTTGACCCTCTGAAGCACTGTCTCAGGCACCTTGACCCCATGCTAAGAACCAATGATATGCACACATGATAACGCAAAATGCAATGCAACATAAGCCAGTTAGTAATAAAGTAAGGAGAGCAAATTTTGGGGTGCAACAAAATGCACCTCAATTCACAAATGCTATCATAAGCTCAATCACACAATTACTCCATCCCCAATTGCATATTAATCATGCCCAATACATTTACCACAAATTCACATCACAGTGTCTCACACATAATCAACTAAATCATGATTTTCCACATATACCCAATGCAATCATAACTCATGCAGATGCAAAGAGACCGACACAGCGAATCTATGCAAATGCATATGCGGTACCGACTCCATCAAATCTCATCACTAGTTCACTCAGGAACTCTGCTGGAACCATCGCTCGTTACATCACTGTAACTCCCCGTCGGGCCTACGATGTTCACCCACCGCTCACAACCTACAGGCGGGCACACGGTGTTTATGGATCGCTCACACCCCACAGGCGGGCACACGACCCGATCGCTCACACCCCACAAGCGGGCACACGATCGTCTATAATCATCGCTCACACCCCACAGGCGGGCACACGACGTTATAGCAGATTCCCTCTGGAACCAATCCGTCACTCAGGACGTCACAACGATGCATATCATGATGCTTGACAGACAAGAACTCATGACAACCAATGCATCTACACACATATATGCAACCATAAACATGCATATATAATCAAATACAACACATTGCATTTATTTTCCTTTCGGCCACAACCCATAATCAAAACATACCGATTGCTCACACCTCACCTAGGCACACAATCGTTTGTAATCATCGCTCACACCTCACATAGGCACACGATGTTACAACGGATTTCTCATTAAAATCACACAATACAAGAATGTACATCATTATGCTTCTCATACAAAATGACTCAAGACATTCTTGAAATGCATACATATTCACAATATATTCATGCATTCATCTCATATAATCACATACAATCTATATACATTCACATAAATGCACTATCGTATGATTTACATCCAAAACACACATTCAAAATGTTAAAAGTCTCTAAATAACACTATTCCCGACTTTCCCACTTAATTTAATCGGCTAACAAATTCCAAATCATCATAATCACATAGTACAGCTCAATAGCTTCACAACGATACCAAGAATGTAAAAATCGGATAAACGGAACAAAAGTTACGAAAGAAAATGAAAACGACATTTTGAAAAATCACATTTTACCATTCTCCTGGCCATACGCGTATTGCCCTGAGCCGTACGCGTATTGCCCAAAATCCTCGCCATGCCATACGCGTATTGCCCAAGGCCATACGCGTATGGGCAGAACCATTTTCTTCCCAAAATTCCCATTTTGAACTCCATACGCGTAGTGCACCCCCTCGTACGCGTAATGTCCTGAAGTGATACGCGTACCATACGCTAATGGGCAGATGGCCGAGTGAAATAACATATCATACGCGTATTGGCCCATGGCTCGCCCACGATACGCGTATTGCCAAGGTCCATACGCGTATGAACATGCCCCATACGCGTATGACCTGGAAAAACCAGAAAAATTCTTCTGCATACTTTTTCCTAAGGGTTCCAATCCAAAACACCCCAAATTCATCGTCTAAACTCAGAAAAATACCAATTTGAGGTATAACAATTCATATCCAACATGCACAAACAACAAAGAACACAATCAACATGAGTTTGAACACATTTGAATCAATTTTTACCAAATTCTACTCAATATGGTTTTTACTATATTTATCATTTGAATCCAACAACAACCACAAACACACATACATAATCATATACAAACATACAATAACTGAGTTTCGCACCCTTACCCGATTTAATCGATTATAGAAGTTGTTTTCTTTGATTTCCAAGCTTTTCTTCTTTTCTCTCTTTTTCCCTTCTCTTCCATTTCCTTCTTTCTATTTCTTTCTCTCTATTTTCTCTCTTCCCCTTATATTTCTATTTTCTTTCTTTTCTAACTTAGTAAATAATTAGGAAAAGACTAAAATACCCTTACTCTCAATTATCCCGCAAACGCTCTCAAAACGCGATAAAATATAATAACAATGCAAAACAACATATTATCACACCAAAGTCATAAGTAAAAATAATATAACACTCAAAATAATTAAATCGACTCGATTAAATAAAATATCAAAACTGGGGCGTTACAACTCTCCCCCACTTCGAAATTTTTGTCCTCGAAAATATAACCGATCCCAACAACTCCAAACACGACCCTCGCATCCGACCAACAAACACTAGATCAACCAAAAGCACACCACAAATAACACAACACAACGAATCCACAAGCACAACTCACTGGTTCACTCTCAAATACAAAATGTGCCACATCACGCTTCCGCTGCGCACTCTGATTACCCGAAACCATCAAGACTATCAACCTCACAACCAAAACCTAACTCTTTCTCATATTCACCAAATATCACTGTTCACTGCCAACATATCCAACCACACTAAACACGAGCCTCTGTACTGCTCAAATAATTCCAATTCTCTGACCATCAAAACAGACATGCATAAAATTTTTCGAATTACACATCAGGCACAACAACACCCTTTCCCCAAGGATAAACCCAAACCAATTCATGACTCGCCACAAATCCTAATCATCCTCGTTGTCTCTATTCCTTCAGACCAAACCAGTACTCAATATTCAATATTCTAGTAATTACCAAACACTTCGAATCTAGCATCATAAAAATAATACTTCCAATATTCTAACATAATACCACTGCAACCAATTCCAATTCCACAATAGTACTAATCCTTTCACGATTACTCAAATGTCGAAGAACATAAGCCACAACTTTACTTTCTTGTCTTAACACACTGACTATACTCATCAAAGATGCATCCTAAACAATCGACTTCTCCTTTGCAAGTCAACTGAAATAACAAAAATGCTAATCTTGGAAAAGCCTTCCATACCCTTCGGTAATGACCAACAAAAGTACAAAAAGTTTCCAATCACTTCAACCACTGCGGAGCCTCTCATGGTAACACCGCATCTACTTCCGATGACAACAAATATAACACGTCACACAAGGTCGATCGAAGCCTCAACTCAAACAAATCACCACTCTTATCAAACATTCCAACAATTGTAATTCTAATCAAACTCAACCAAACCATTCCAATCATCTAATCTTGAAAGTGAACACTTAATTTCCATCGTCACCCTATACCACTGTCCGTAATCCATACACAATTTCCTCTCTTGACAACCAAAATCCAACCTATCGCAACAATCAACCAAAAAGAACTCTCGATGACTTCCCAACTCAACCACATACCAGAACCTCTAATCCATCTCATCTTCTGATATAAGAATCTTCATCGACACAACAAAACAATCTGTAACCATTTCCTTAAATTCCAAACAACTCATTGCACACACTATCAAAGCCAGAAAGACATGTCCATTCCATCCAACATAATTCCCGTCTGCTATCAACAAGAGATTAAGGGTGATCAGCTCCTCAATTTGCCAATAGACAGCCGACAATCATGATGGGGTACAAACCGTCTCCACCAACCTATAATAGCATTCTTTACATCCTGTGCCCAAAACTATATAAGGCACAAATCCTTAGTTGACATAACCTTACCTTCGCATTCCCTTCGGAACCGGGAACCACATTGTCCAAAGAGCACTTACAATCTTGCAATTCACAACACACTGAGCCAACGCTCCACACCTGAAGCAACTTGGAGAAGTACCAGTTTCTCCCCCACTTATCTCATTCTAATCCTTCCAACTGTAAACACACCAAATTTAACACAAATCCTTTACCATAAATGGTCAAAGAACAAATTAAACAAATCAAAGAAGTAATTACCGATCCCTAAGCAGAAGTATTGATAACCATCTCACCACCCCAAAAAGACCACAACAAATTCAAACACTTCGCGCACTCATACGAAATAAACGAATGAGTCGCTCCAGTATCAATAATAGCAAAAATAAAGGCGTACTATTAATAAAATAAGTACCTTGAGTCAAACGATCCGCACTAGTAGTCTCATCTCTTGCTAATGCAACAACCTTCCCACCAGTTTGAGCTTTCTTCGGTTTCGTACACCTCGTACTAATATGACCTGTTTCACCACAGTTAAAGCACTGCACTCTAATTTTCTTACAATCAGCTGCGACATGTCCCGAACCTCCACACTTGGAACATTTCAGTTTATTCCTCATACAATCAAACTGAAGATGTCCTACTTCCCCACACTTGTAACACTTAGACTAACACCTCGGAGGACTAGACATTCCTCCTTCACTTGCCTTATTCTCAAAGTTATCCCTCGACTTACCATGGTCAGCGGGTGTCACATAAGGCCCACTACGAGACTGTTGTTTCCCCTTCCTGTCATTCACACTCGTATAGGAAGTAGCACGCGCCCTACAATCCTCTTCGTAAATCCTACAACTGTCCACCAAATCAGAGAACCTTCTAATCCTCTGATAACCGATTGCCCGCTTAATCTCCGGACGCAATCCGTTCTCGTATTTCACACACTTAGAAAACTCAGCCGTAGCTTCAGCATAATGAGGGTAGAACTGCACAAGTTCCACAAACTTAGCAGTATAGTCCAGAACAGACATATTACCCTGTTTCAACTCCAAGAACTCAATCTCTTTCTTTTCCTTCACACCTTCAGGATAATATTTCCTCCGAAACTCTCGGCTAAACAAATCCCAAGTAACCTCTTCGTCATCCTCTCCCAACACTTGGCGCAAACTAACCCACCAATCAGCTGCTTCTTCTTCCAGCATGTGAGTACCCAGTCTCACCTTATTCTCTTCAGCACAATCCATCCCATGGAAGATTCTTTCAACCTCCTCAAGCCAAAATTGTGCACCATCAGGGTCATATCTTCCCTTGAAGATAGGCAGTTCGTTCTTCCTGAACTCATCATTACCCGCAACATTCGGTACACCTTTCACAGCCCGAGCCATATTCTGTTCATTTCCAATAACAGCAACTATGGTTAAACAAACAGCTCACCGAACCACAAAGACCAACAAGGACTGACACAAACTGACACGGACTGGCTCTGATACCACTTAATGTAACACCACCAATCTATACCCCCAAGCTATTAAAGCAGTAAAAGAAAATTCAAAATTTCATCAGAGTATATTTAAATTATCATGGCATAGACAGGGAGCATCACATCAATTTGAAAGAAAACATACAACACCTGCTCATAAAGATATGCAACAGTGGGGTAGAATCGACAGAGGAACTCAGTTCCTCGTACCCACATTTTCCAATCAGATTTTAGAATAAAAGCGGAAAATCTAAACTGATTATCATAAATATAAAAAAGTTTGTCATACATGTACAATCCAAACTATACATATTCATAATACACAATAATCACAAATGGCCTCCCTAACTACCCGGTGTCACATATCAGAGCCGACCGACAAAAGAATGAAGTCCTAAGCTTCACAAAAGAGACCTCCATCAACTAATCTGTAATTCCTCATAGAGCATTATAAAACAGCAGAAGGGTGAGAAACACAATCATAATACGGTTGCATACAATTATATATAACCTAAAATACACATACAGAATATTCTCACCACAAATGCACCACCATCAATTCAACACATATTTCATATATACGTCACCAATACAACTCAATAATATACACACACTCATCATCAACACAATTATACATGTTTCAACTCATCAATCTCATTCCCAATTATTACACGCCAACACTTAAAGCATATAAAGATTATATTCACATAATCACATATTCACGCATAATGCATATGTTTATACACAAATACATATCATTCATAAATCAATACATTTAACACAAATGCACCTCAATTCACAAATGTTATCACAAGCTCAATCACACAATTACTCCATCCCCAATTGCATATTAATCATGCCCAATACATTTACCACAAATTCACATCATAGTGTCTCACACATAATCAACTAAATCATGATTTTCCCCATATACCCAATGCAATCATAACTCATGCAGATGCAAAGAGACCGACACAGCGAATCTATGCAAATGCATATGCGGTACCGACTCCATCAAATCTCATCACTAGTTCACTCAGGAACTCTGCTGGAACCATCGCTCGTTACATCACTGTAACTCCCCGTCGGGCCTACGATGTTCGCCGACCGGTCACACCCCACAGGCGGGCACACGGTGTTTATGGATCGCTCACACCCCACAGGCGGGCACACGACCCGATCGCTCACACCCCATAAGCGGGCACACGATCGTCTATAATCATCGCTCACACCCCACAAGCAGGCACACGACGTTATAGCGGATTCCCTCTGGAACCAATCCGTCACTCAGGACGTCACAACGATGCATATCATGATGCTTGACACACAAGAACTCATGACAACCTATGCATCTACACACATATATGCAACCATAAACATGCATATATAATGAAATACAACACATTGCATTTATTTGCCTTTCGGCCACAACCCATCATCAAAACATACCGATTGCTCACACCTCACCTAGGCACACAATCGTTTGTAATCATCGCTCACACCTCACATAGGCACACGATGTTACAACGGATTTCTCATTAAAATCACACAACACAAGAATGTACATCATTATGCTTCTCATACAAAATGACTCAAGACATTCTTGAAATGCATACATATTCACAATATATTCATGCATTCATCTCATATAATCACATACAATCTATATACATTCACATCAATGCACTATCGTATGATTCACATCCAAAACACACATTCAAAATGTTAAAAGTCTCTAAATAACACTATTCCCGACTTTCCCACTTAATTTAATCGGCTAACAAATTCCAAATCATCATAATCACATAGTACAGCTCAATAGCTTCACAACGATACCAAGAATGTAAAAATCGGATAAACGGAACAAAAGTTACGAAAGAAAACGAAAACGACATTTTGAAAAATTCCATTTTACCATTCTCCTGGCCATACGCGTATTGCCCTGAGCCGTACGCGTATTGCCCAAAATCCTCGCCATGCCATACGCGTATTGCCCAAGGCCATACGCGTATGGGCAGAACCATTTTCTTCCCAAAATTCCCATTTTGAACTCCATACGCGTAGTGCACCCCCTCGTACGCGTAATGTCCTGAAGTGATACGCGTACCATACGCAAATGGGCAGATGGCCGAGTGAAATAACATCTCATACGCGTATTGGCCCATGGCTCGCCCACGATACGCGTATTGCCAAGGTCCATACGCGTATGAACATGCCCCATACGCGTATGACCTGGAAAAACCAGAAAAATTCTTCTGCATACTTTTTCCTACGGGTTCCAATCCAAAACACCCCAAATTCATCATCTAAACTCAGAAAAATACCAATTTGAGGTATAACAATTCATATCCAACATGCACAAACAACAAAGAACTCAATCAACATGAGTTTGAACACATTTGAATCAATTTTTACCAACTTCTACTCAATATGGTTTTTACTATATTTATCATTTGAATCCAACAACAACCACAAACACACATACATAATCATATACAAACATACAATAACTGAGTTTCGCACCCTTACCCGATTTAATCGATTATAGAAGTTGTTTTCTTTGATTTCCAAGCTTTTCTTCTTTTCTCTCTTTTTCCCTTCTCTTCCATTTCCTTCTTTCTATTTCTTTCTCTCTATTTTCTCTCTTCCCCTTATATTTCTATTTTCTTTCTTTTCTAACTTAGTAAATAATTAGGAAAAGACTAAAATACCCTTACTCTCAATTATCCCGCAAACGCTCTCAAAACGCGATAAAATATAATAACAATGCAAAACAACATATTATCACACCAAAGTCATAAGTAAAAATAATATAACACTCAAAATAATTAAATCGACTCGATTAAATAAAATGGTCAAAACTGGGGCGTTACAACTCTCCCCCACTTCGAAATTTTCGTCCTCGAAAATATAACCGATCCCAACAACTCCAAACACGGCCCTCGCATCCGACCAACAAACACTAGATCAACCAAAAGCACACCACAAATAACACAACACAACGAATCCACAAGCACAACTCACTGGTTCACTCTCAAATACAAAATGTGCCACATCACGCTTCCGCTGCGCACTCTGATTACCCGAAACCATCAAGACTATCAACCTCACAACCAAAACCTAACTCTTTCTCATATTCACCAAAAATCACTGTTCACTGCCAACATATCCAACCACACTAAACACGAGTCTCTGTACTGCTCAAATAATTCCAATTCTCTGACCATCAAAACAGACATGCATAAAATTTTTCGACTTACACATCAGGCACAACAACACCCTTTCCCCAAGGATAAACCCAAACCAATTCATGACTCGCCACAAATCCTAATCATCCTCGTTGTCTCTATTCCTTCAGACCAAACCAGTACTCAATATTCAATATTCTTGTAATTACCAAACACTTCGAATCTAGCATCATAAAAATAATACTTCCAATATTCTAACATAATACCACTGCAACCAATTCCAATTCCACAATAGTACTAATCCTTTCACGATTACTCAAATGTCGAAGAACATAAGCCACAACTTTACTTTCTTGTCTTAACACACTGACTATACTCATCAAAGATGCATCCTAAACAATTGACTTCTCCTTTGCAAGTCAACTGAAATAACAAAAATGCTAATCTTGGAAAAGCCTTCCATACCCTTCGGTAATGACCAACAAAAGTACAAAAAGTTTCCAATCACTTCAACCACTGCGGAGCCTCTCATGGTAACACCGCATCTACTTCCGATGACAACAAATATAACACGTCACACAAGGTCGATCGAAGCCTCAACTCAAAAAAATCACCACTCTTATCAAACATTCCAACAATTGTAATTCTAATCAAACTCAACCAAACCATTCCAATCATCTAATCTTGAAAGTGAACACTTAATTTCCATCGTCACCCTATACCACTGTTCGTAATCCATACACAATTTCCTCTCTTGACAACCAAAATCCAACCTATCACAACAATCAACCAAAAAGAACTCTCGATGACTTCCCAACTCAACCACATACCAGAACCTCTAATCCATCTCATCTTCTGATATAAGAATCTTTATCGACACAACAAAACAATCTGTAACCATTTCCTTAAATTCCAAACAACTCATTGCACACACTATCAAAGCCAGAAAGACATGTCCATTCCATCCAACATAATTCCCGTCTGCTATCAACAAGAGATTAAGGGTGATCAACTCCTCAATTTGCCAATAGACAGCCGACAATCATGATGGGGTACAAACCGTCTCCACCAACCTATAATAGCATTCTTTACATCCTGTGCCCAAAACTATATAAGGCACAAATCCTTAGTTGACATAACCTTACCTTCGCATTCCCTTCGGAACCGGGAACCACATTGTCCAAAGAGCACTTACAATCTTGCAATTCACAACACACTGAGCCAACGCTCCACACCTGAAGCAACTTGGAGAAGTACCAGTTTCTCCCCCACTTATCTCATTCTAATCCTTCCAACTGTAAACACACCAAATTTAACACAAATCCTTTACCATAAATGGTCAAAGAACAAATTAAACAAATCAAAGAAGTAATTACCGATCCCTAAGCAGAAGTATTGATAACCATCTCACCACCCCAAAAAGACCACAACAAATTCAAACACTTCGTGCACTCATACGAAATAAACGAATGAGTCACTCCAGTATCCATAATAGCAAAAATAAAGGCGTACTATTAATAAAACAAGTACCTTGAGTCAAACGATCCGCACTAGTAGTCTCATCTCTTGCTAATGCAACAACCTTCCCACCAGTTTGAGCTTTCTTCGGTTTCGTACACCTCGTACTAATATGACCTGTTTCACCACAGTTAAAGCACTGCACCCTAATTTTCTTACAATCAGCTGCGACATGTCCCGAACCTCCACACTTGGAACATTTCAGTTTATTCCTCATACAATCAAACTGAAGATGTCCTACTTCCCCACACTTGTAACACTTAGACTAACACCTCAGAGGACTAGACATTCCTCCTTCACTTGCCTTATTCTCAAAGTTATCCCTCGACTTACCATGGTCAGCGAGTGTCACATAAGGCCCACTACGAGACTATTGTTTCCCCTTCCTGTCATTCACACTCGTATAGGAAGTAGCACGCGCCCTACAATCCTCTTCGTAAATCCTACAACTGTCCACCAAATCAGAGAACCTTCTAATCCTCTGATAACCGATTGCCCGCTTAATCTCCGGACGCAATCCGTTCTCGTATTTCACACACTTAGAAAACTCAGCCGTAGCTTCAGCATAATGAGGGTAGAACTGCACAAGTTCCACAAACTTAGCAGTATAGTCCACAACAGACATATTACCCTGTTTCAACTCCAAGAACTCAATCTCTTTCTTTTCCTTCACACCTTCAGGATAATATTTCCTCCGAAACTCTCGGCTAAACAAATCCCAAGTAACCTCTTCGTCATCCTCTCCCAACACTTGGCGCAAACTAACCCACCAATTAGCTGCTTCTTCTTCCAGCATGTGAGTACCCAGTCTCACCTTATTCTCTTCAGCACAATCCATCCCATGGAAGATTCTTTCAACCTCCTCAAGCCAAAATTGTGCACCATCAGGGTCATATCTTCCCTTGAAGATAGGCGGTTCGTTCTTCCTGAACTCATCATTACCCGCAACATTCGGTACACCTTTCACAGCCCGAGCCATATTCTGTTCATTTCCAATAACATCAACTATGGTTAAACAAACAGCTCACCGAACCACAAAGACCAACAAGGACTGACACAAACTGACACGGACTGGCTCTGATACCACTTAATGTAACACCACCAATCTATACCCCCAAGCTATTAAAGCAGTAAAAGAAAATTCAAAATTTCATCAGAGTATATTTGAATTATCATGGCATAGACAGGGAGCATCACATCAATTTGAAAGAAAACATACAACACCTGCTCATAAAGATATACAACAGTGGGGTAGAATCGACAGAGGAACTCAGTTCCTCGTACCCACATTTTCCAATCAAATTTTAGAATAAAAGCGGAAAATCTAAACTGATTATCATAAATATAAAAAAGTTTGTCATACATGTACAATCCAAACTATACATATTCATAATACACAATAATCACAAACGGCCTCCCTAACTACCCGGTGTCACATATCAGAGCCGACCGACAAAAGAATGAAGTCCTAAGCTTCACAAAAGAGACCTCCAGCAACTAATCTGTAATGCCTCATAGGGCATTATAAAACAGCAGAAGGGTGAGAAACACAATCATAATACGGTTGCATACAATTATATATAACCTAAAATACACATACAGAATATTCTCACCACAAATGCACCACCATCAATTCAACACATATTTCATATATACGTCACCAATACAACTCAATAATATACACACACTCATCATCAACACAATTATACATGTTTCAACTCATCAATCTCATTCCCAATTATTACACGCCAACACTTAAAGCATATAAAGATTATATTCACATAATCACATATTCACGCATAATGCATATGTTTATACACAAATACATATCATTCATAAATCAATACATTTAACACAAATGCACCTCAATTCACAAATGTTATCACAAGCTCAATCACACAATTACTCCATCCCCAATTGCATATTAATCATGCCCAATACATTTACCACAAATTCACATCACAGTGTCTCACACATAATCAACTAAATCATGATTTTCCCCATATACCCAATGCAATCATAACTCATGCAGATGCAAAGAGACCGACACAGCGAATCTATGCAAATGCATATGCGGTACCGACTCCATCAAATCTCATCACTAGTTCACTCAGGAACTCTGCTGGAACCATCGCTCGTTACATCACTGTAACTCCCCGTCGGGCCTACGATGTTCGCCGACCGCTCACACCCCACAGGCGGGCACACGGTGTTTATGGATCGCTCACACCCCACAGGCGGGCACACGACCCGATCGTTCACACCCCACAAGCGGGCACACGATCGTCTATAATCATCGCTCACACACCACAAGCAGGCACACGACGTTATAGCGGATTCCCTCTGGAACCAATCCGTCACTCAGGACGTCACAACGATGCATATCATGATGCTTGACACACAAGAACTCATGACAACCTATGCATCTACACACATATATGCAACCATAAACATGCATATATAATGAAATACAACACATTGCATTTATTTGCCTTTCGGCCACAACCCATCATCAAAACATACCGATTGCTCACACCTCACCTAGGCACACAATCGTTTGTAATCATCGCTCACACCTCACATAGGCACACGATGTTACAACGGATTTATCATTAAAATCACACAACACAAGAATGTACATCATTATGCTTCTCATACAAAATGACTCAAGAAATTCTTGAAATGCATACATATTCACAATATATTCATGCATTCATCTCATATAATCACATACAATCTATATACATTCACATCAATGCACTATCGTATGATTTCCATCCAAAACACACATTCAAAACGGTAAAAGTCGCTAAATAACACTATTCCTGACTTTCCGACTTAATTTAATCGGCTAACAAATTCCAAATCATCATAATCACATAGTACAGCTCAATAGCTTCACAACGATACCAAGAATGTAAAAATCGGATAAACGGAACAAAAGTTACAAAAGAAAACGAAAACGACATTTTGAAAAATCCCATTTTACCATTCTCCTGGCCATACGCGTATTGCCCTGAGCCGTACGCGTATTGCCCAAAATCCTCGCCATGCCATACGCGTATTGCCCAAGGCCATACGCGTATGGGCAGAACCATTTTCTTCCCAAAATTCCCATTTTGAACTCCATACGCGTAGTGCACCCCCTCGTACGCGTAATGTCCTGAAGTGATACGCGTACCATACGCAAATGGGCAGATGGCCGAGTGAAATAACATCTCATACGCGTATTGGCCCATGGCTCGCCCACGATACGCGTATTGCCAAGGTCCATACGCGTATGAACATGCCCCATACGCGTATGACCTGGAAAAACCAGAAAAATTCTTCTGCATACTTTTTCCTACGGGTTCCAATCCAAAACACCCCAAATTCATCATCTAAACTCAGAAAAATACCAATTTGAGGTATAACAATTCATATCCAACATGCACAAACAACAAAGAACTCAATCAACATGAGTTTGAACACATTTGAATCAATTTTTACCAACTTCTACTCAATATGGTTTTTACTATATTTATCATTTGAATCCAACAACAACCACAAACACACATACATAATCATATACAAACATACAATAACTGAGTTTCGCACCCTTACCCGATTTAATCGATTATAGAAGTTGTTTTCTTTGATTTCCAAGCTTTTCTTCTTTTCTCTCTTTTTCCCTTCTCTTCCATTTCCTTCTTTCTATTTCTTTCTCTCTATTTTCTCTCTTCCCCTTATATTTCTATTTTCTTTCTTTTCTAACTTAGTAAATAATTAGGAAAAGACTAAAATACCCTTACTCTCAATTATCCCGCAAACGCTCTCAAAACGCGATAAAATATAATAACAATGCAAAACAACATATTATCACACCAAAGTCATAAGTAAAAATAATATAACACTCAAAATAATTAAATCGACTCGATTAAATAAAATGATCAAAACTGGGGCGTTACAACATGCACTGTTAATGTACGGACATGTACTGTTCATGTACGGACCAGGTACTGTTCATCACTTTTTTGGACCAAAATTGGAGTGGGGGACCAAAACTGTTAAAAAACAAAATGGGGGGACCAAAACCGTGACTTTTGACAAACAGGATGACCAAAACTGTATTTTAGCCTTTATATGTACTAGTCAAAAAATTAGTATCTGCAATTACGGATAAGAACATTCAATTAATATAAAAAAGATTTCTAGATTTAAATAATATAGAAATATTGTCATGTAGTCCAAAAATACATGTTTTGTATGAAAAGAGACATCTTCATCCAAAGGATGTAGGAAGGTTTTGTATGAAAAGATACAAGCAATAAATTTCATGAGCCCCACAGAAGTACTGAACATAAACCAGTTAATGTAAGGTTAACGAATTAAGATGCAAGAAAACAGCTCCTATAGCTTTGTACTATTTCAAATTTTGCCATATTTCTCTATGCATCACTTTCTCACATTAAATAAAAGACAGACAGATAGGTGGAAAAAGAAAAATTGAAAGACAAGTGGAAGAGGGCTGGAAAGCACTAGAGCGATTGTAACATCATTTTCATTCATAGATTGCACATGGCTTTTGCAGTTACTTCATGTTTGATTGTTTGTTTTTTCTTTTGAAATAATGGTCCTAAAAGATCAAAAGGGGAAGAGGTATGACTGGGCCACCTTACATATTATTTAATGAGTTTGTTGGTTTGATAAACAACATAATAAAGTTTTGTATAAGAGAATAAATTATAAATATGTGTTGTTGAAATATTCGAACAATAATAGACGTCTTTTTCTTCTACATTGTTCCACCTTACTGGAGAGACTAACTCTGAAGTTGGTAATAATCATGTTAGGCGGCAAAAAAAATTCTCAAGAGATTTAATTAGGAGAGATCCGTGCCATCTTAACCAAGTGTTTTTGAATAAAAGGCATATATGTTTTTTATGTTTACTTAATGAAATTTTATTAAGGAATTATCAAGTGACATAGCAATGTTTATCAACGTGGCATGAAAAAAGAAAAACAATTAATATAAATTATTCCACATACATGTATGCAGATTGTGTGAGTTAGATGACTAAAGAATTTAAAATAACAGAAATTTTTGTATTTTAAGGTTAGAAATCTCAACCTCAAAACTTGTCCATATGAATTTAAAAAAAAATGTTCTATTAACCTTTAAAAAAATGTCAAATTTCAAATTAAATGTGTTTCACACACATGTGGCAGCTATCTCTAATGAAGGTTGTAGCACCTTGAAGCACTCAGATAGATTCACTCTAGTAGTATCATGATCAGAGATTTCAGTTCCTTAGAAATCGTTATGTTGTACTTCCTCTGATTTATTTATAAGAAAAAAATTAATTTTTTAAATTTATTGAATAATTAATGTATTAGATTTATAATACGTCCATATACATTGTTTATTCAATAAATTTAAAAAATAATTTTTTTATTATAAATAAAATAGAAAGTAGTATTTCATATAGTTTTCTGACATCTGTCTTCTGAAATAATTGGGCCTCAAAATAAAGAGTAGACTATAAATCTATCCAAAATACGCACAACTCTAACTTAACACCTCTAATTTTTAGTTGTCAACCCTCATTCTATTTATATAAGTTTTTTATGATAGCTTATGAAAGTGGTTTATAGTTTATTTGAAAACTATTTAACTCTATTTTATCTTTATTATAAAAATCATTTATACATTAATACTTTTATGATAAACACTTATGTTATAAGTACTTAAATTAAAGTCTTTATCTAAACCATAAGTATAAAGCATTTTAGTAATTAAGATAATGGTGTTCAATCTCTCTCAAATTCGATAAGGAAGGGATAACACACTTTATTCTCAGGCTGCTGTTAAGCTACATTTAAGAAGGAAATGATATCCACAATCATTAAAGTTTAATTTGTTTTTGAATTTCAAACATTGACAATGTATGGCAATATCTTAATCTTCATCTAAATTGAACAAATAGCAACAAGTACTTTATTTAAGTTGAATTGCTTTTATTTTATTTTTTTGCTTTCGGTAAACATGAATTTTATACATTTGGATTGGCATAGTCCAGACACAAAATTTTAGAAAATATTTCAAAGGGTCCACATTTTACCAATGGAAAGAGCAAAGGAAAAACATGAAAAGAAAGAAAAGTAAAAGAAGAAATGAAAAGATCATATAGATAGAATATTATTTACAAAATATAATTGTTGAAATAGAATAACAAGATAAAACCATTGTACAATTACATCATAATCCAATATAATGTTTTTTTTTTATAAGTAGAAATTTTATTAATAAGAGATTAAGGAAATCTCGAACCAACAAACTACATCCAACAATGAAACAAATAAATTACAAAAAATCGAATGGCTTTTTATGCCATTCGTACAACCTACATGTCATACTACTTTTACTACCTAGAATTAACCAATTCCACGACGTGGCTTTAATATCGTTGACAATGTCATTAACATTAAAGATAGCGTCGTTGTATAGAATATTGTTCCGACGTCTGCATATATTCCAACACGTTATAAACCATAATGAATTAACCTTTCCCTCTTTGCATCTACCACGAAGTTTCGAAGTCCACGACTTCAAATGCCGACCCACCGTAGATTCGACTATTCTATCAACTTCAACCCACTCACAATATAAAGTTCTTGAAGATGCATAAACTTTCAGAATCAAAAGCTTTTAGAAACTGCATTCAAAAGCAGCATTCTGAATGCAGTTTCTGAATACAGCTTCTAAAAGTTTATGCAACTTTAACTTAACGAAAGTTACATCATGTTTATGTTCATGTTGCTAGCTTTCATCTATTATTTCCGATATATCTTCATCATCCATCACTTCAATTATACTCTTTTCAAAAATCTTGGAGGGTGCTGCAAATCTAGCTGAAAATGACCTTAAAAAATCATCATCAATGGAATAACCATCATCAAAATTTTGTAAGTAAGAGCTAGTATCATATAGAAACACAGGTGAAGATGATCTAAAAATTCTCCTCTTCTTTTCTCTCTTGATCTTCCTCCACAATGTTTTCAACCTTGTTATTTTCATTTTGGTCATGAATTCATTGACACGTACAATAGGGTCATTGCCAATTTTCTCATAACTTGACCAAATGCTGTTGTTTCTTGAGCTTAGACAATTGCGATTTTCAAGATTCATAGTGTATGGAGTAGAGAAGATAGGAAGAACAAGATGGCTTAAAGAACCAATGTGTTTGGAGCATGTACACTAAGAATGAGACTAAAGGCTATTTATATAGTGATGGAATGAAACATTTTCCTTTTTCATACTCCTTAGAACCACCTCAGCGAAGCACATGCTTTGAACTAGATAGGACCAAGAAAAGAAAGGAAAAATAATTTTGTGTTGGCAGTTTAAAAAATAAATTATATTTAATTTATAAATTCTTACCAAGTGTAATTAAATTACTTTCTGAGATTATATTGTAGCACATTGATTTTTTACATAAAAATTCGAGTAATCCGTCTTTTTACAGAGGCACAAGAGTAATCACAAATAAAAGAAAACAGGTTCACTAAAGGTCAAATTCAGCCTGTTCTCGTCTGGACCGTGGGTATAACGGATTGGTTGCTTGTCTGGTAGGTTCAAAGGGTTTGGTTTAAAGTCCAAGCCTTAGGGTTAGGGACCTTCCTCCCTTTGGGGCTACATTGAACAGAGAGGCCTCAATCTGCGATATCCTCGTCCCTCTTATGGCTGCTGAGCTCTGAACTGTAAGCGATTGGTGTTTCTTTTCCGATTTGGGTTATCGTCTGGTTTTCATGGGTTTCTTCAACAGTAACAATCACAGTAAAGGTACATGGATTGAAGTAGAGAGGAAGAAGAATAGGAGTCAGAATGCGGGGAGACTGTCCATCTGGAAAAACAACAAAGGAAAGCTCACAGATCTTGATTCGAATGAAGCATCTTCATTCTTTTTCACTGAGTTTCCGGATTCTTATGACGCTAAGAGAATGTACGAAGTTTTTGAGGCTTATGGTCGGATATTGGAGGTGTTTATTCCGGGAAGAGTCGACATTAGAGGTAAGAGGTTTGGTTTTGTTAGGTTCAAAAAAGTGGAAGATGAAGATCTTATGGCCATTAATCTTGACAAGATTGTGATCAATGGCACTAAGATTTTTGATAATCTGCCAAGATTCCGTAGAGAAAACAAAAGTATGGGTACTACACATCCTTCGAAACAAGGGTTGCAGGCTAAGAACAATGGGGTGGCGGGGGTCCCTTACAAACCAGGTGCTCGGCATATGAATGCTAATAGAGTTTCTTTTGCCCAGGTTACTAAAGGTGTGAGTAGTAGTAAAGGGGGAAATTTGTATTCGAATAAATGTTTCATGGGTGATAAACCCTCTTTCGTCCATTTGAGTTTTAATGTTAACACTGAAGAGTTGGAGAGATTTGAACAAGCCTTCACAGGAGTTTTGGAGAGTCCAGGTTCTGCTGCAGAAGTCATGGATGCGTTTCAAATGGAGGGTTTTTTCAATATCAAGGTTACACCTATGGGGGCCAATCTATGCCTGTTGGAGGAAGACAACCCTGGTGATATTCAAAAGATTATATCAGAGGAAGGTAAATGGATTTCCAAATGGTTTTCAGAAATCCGCCCTTGGAATCCAAATGATGTTGACCAAGAGAGATTAACATGGGTTAAGATATTTGGGCTTCCTTGTCACGTTTGGGGTACAAAATTTTTCGCATTTTTAGCTGCTACCACTGGGGTTTTTATCAAGATGGACGAAGATACAAGGAAGCAGTCAAGGTTTGACACTGCTTGAATTCTGATTAGAACCAAATACACAATGAGTCTTAATGAAGTGGTCAACATAGAAGTGAACGACATTTCTTACAGAATCAAGATTGTTGAAGATGCATTTGGACCTTATATTTTGTCCAAAAGTTACCTAAAGAGTCCTGCTTTGAGGAAGATAGTTCTGAGTTTGTGGAGTCAGAATCGGATCAGGAAATTGATGGGGTATCCTGGGATAGTTCATCTAGAGTACTCAGTTCCCAATCCATATCACCTGAGCATGTTTCTCCTATCTCGGTTTCAGGCGAATGTGGTCATTTGTGCAAGAATCAGAGTAAGGTAGGTGGGGTAGAAGAGTGTGAATCGTCTGGTAAGAAGAATCCTACTCTTAACAGCGGTCCCAGGTTTAGTGACAATGTCGTAGAAGCTCATTCTGGTAAAAAATCTATGCCTTTTGTTAGAGACAAGTCTGGTATGAAGGAAGTGGATATAGTAGGAGCTAGTGTTGGAGATAGTTTTAAATCTGGCTCTAGTTTAGAACGTGTGTCTTATTCTCTTATGAAACTAAAGAGAGGGGATAAGAATGGAACTTGTACGAGGGAGGTTGGCAAAGGATTAAAGGGTGGAGAAAAAAGCAATGAAGTGGATATTCAGTGTGAGGGCCTAGAAATCAAGAGGGGATCTACATGTAGAAAGAAGAAGATTCTTATGGAAGATATTTACAAGAGGATAAGAATTCCTTTTAGTCCGTCTTACTATGCCACTCTGTTACATGTTGATGCGTTTTCAACAAGGTCCTCCAAGGAGCACTTCAGAAAGTCTGATATGAATGAAAATGAGTTGGCTAAGATTCCACATCACAAGGGGTCGAACTCCTTTGATAACTCATTGAATGATTCTGGTTTTCATCAGAATAATTCTAGAATTAAGAAACAGTTAGAAATTCTCTCATCGAGAGTTTGGTCTGCTATCAAAGGTCTGGGTATAGAAGCTGAGGAGGATGATGAAATTTTTGAATCAATTGTGAGGAATCTTGAAGTAATGGATAGAGAATCGAAGAGGGGTAAGAAGGTGGTAGACAGAGTTTCCTTATGAATATTATAACCTACAATATAAGGGGTTGTGGGAGTGCCTCAAGAGAAAGAAAATTAGAAAAACTATCAATAAGGTTGGAGCTGATGTTTGTTTTTTACAAGAGACTAAAAGAACTAGTATGTCTGACGATGTGGTTTACAGTTTATGGAGAGATAGAGGGTGTCAATGGTCTGCTTCTAATTCAGTCGGTTTTTCAGGAGGAATTTTAACCATTTGGAAGAGTGGTGTGGTGGAACCTATATGTAGCTACAGGGGAAAAGGCTTCTTAGGAGTGCAAGCTTTATGGAGAGGTATGAAGTGTTATCTGTTCAATATCTATTCTCCATGTAATATGACGGAGAAAAGGGAGTTATGGTCCAATCTTATCAATCTTAAAAACACATTGGAGCCTGGAGAGTGGATTCTTGGTGGTGACTACAATTCGATTAAGAGTCCTGCTGAACAGATTGGTTACTCTTCTTTCAATAGAAGCTACATGGAGGAATTCGCAGAGTTCATAAATTTAATGGGGTGTGTGGATTTGCCTCTGAATGGGAATAAGTTCTCTTGGTTCAAGTCAAGGAGTAAGATTTGCAGTCGGTTAGACAGGTTTATAGTTTCTCATGGTATATGTAATGGTTGGAATATGGTGAGTCCGAAAATTGGAGCTAGGGATGTATCAGATCATAGGCCGGTGTGGATTTCTGTGAGAAACATGAATTGGGGTCCCAAGCCATTTAAAGTTATGGCCTGTTGGTTTGATCACCCTAATTTCATGGACTTTGTCAAAAAGGAATGAGAAAGCTTCAAGGTATCAGGGAAGGCTTTGTTTATTCTGGTTAAGAAGATACAGAATCTCAAAAAGAAATTATGCTGGTGGAATACTGAAGTCTTTGGATGGGTTGATACAAAAATTAAGTCAGATATTGGTATCATCAATGACATTGAAGATTTATTAGATTCAAGAAGCGGTGATATCTCTGCAGCAGAGTTAGTAGACAGAAATCAGGCTGAAGATGAGTTATGGAGAACAATGAGAATCAAAGAAAGTATATTGAAACAGAAGTCTAGGCTGAAGTGGAGTTCTGAGGGTGATGCTAACACAAAGTTTTTCCACGCTGCAGTGAGAAATCGTGTGAACCTGAATACTATTTGTTCTGTTAAAGTCTACGACAACTATGTGGAGGATGTCCAAGGAGTCAAAGAGGCGGTCAAAGAACATTTTGCTAAAAGGTTTTCTAAAGTTGCCACACCTTATCCTTCTGTGGGAAACAGTGGTTTCAAGTGCCTGTCCAGAGTAGATAAAGAAGAGCTAGATGCTGATGTGGATAATGAAGAAATTAGGAAAGCTGTATTTCATTGCACTGGTGATCGTAGTCTTGGCCCGGACGGTTTTAGCTTTGATTTTATCATGAATTGCTGGGAGATAGTAGGTAACGACTTCATTAATTGCATCTTGGAATTTTTCAAGGGTGAGAAACTCCATAAGGCGTTTGCTTCTTCTTTTGTGGTGCTAATTCCAAAATCTGAGAATCCCAGAAACCTGGATGATTATAGGCCTATTACATTGGTCAGTTCAGTTTATAAAATTCTGTCGAAGATTCTTGCTTCTAGGCTTAAAACGAAAATCGGTAAGATCATTTCCAATTCTCAGACGGCGTTCATAGAAGGTAGAAATTTGTTAGACGGAGTTTTAGTGTTAAACGAAGTTATCGACTATGCTAAACGTTTTAAGATGGATCTCATGCTATTTAAGGTCGACTTTGCCAAAGCATACAACTGTGTAGAATGGGAGTATTTAAGAGATGTTATGAGTATTATGGGCTTTGGCAGTTCTTGGTTGAGGTGGATAGATTCAGCAGTATTCAATTCTTTTTCCTCTGTTCTGGTTAATGGCAGCCCAACCGGGGATTTCGTAGTTACAAGGGGTCTTAAGCAAGGCGACCCTCTTGCTCCTTTTCTTTTCACCATTGCCGCTGAAGGTCTTGCAGTCCTTATGAAGGGAGCGTTGGAGAATGGCATGTTTTCGGGTTTTAAAATCAATGAGGAAGTTGGTTTTCACTTGCTGCAATATGCGGATGATTCAATCCTAATAGGAGATGGTGCTTGGCCAAATATCTTGGCTGCTAAGAATATTCTTAAAGGTTTTCAGTTAATATCTAGGCTGGACATTAATTTCAACAAGAGCTCCTTTTATGGTGTATGCGTAGATGAAGCTTTCACTTCAGCCGCATGCAACTATTTATCTTGTAAGACCTTGAACCCTGCCTACTCTTTTAAATTCTTAGGAGTTTTCATAGGAGGGAAACATTCTTTAGTGTCTTTTTGGAAGCCGTCAATAGATAAGGTTCGTGCAAGATTAAATTCGTGGAAAAGTCGGTTTCTTTCAATGGGGGGCAGGGTAACTCTCATTAATTATGTCTTAGCTAATCTTCTGATTCATCCCATGTCCTTTTACAAAATGCCGGTTAAGGTTATTCGCATATTGTCGTCTATCCAAAAATCCTTTTTATGGAACAGTACGGTTTCGAGAAAGGGTGTGGCTTGGGTATCTTGGAACACCGTATGTAATAAGATAGAAAATGGGGGTTTAGGGGTGAAAGACCTAAAAGAGTTCAATTTGGCATTATGTTTTAAGTGGAGCTGGAAAATTTTGGAACATAAGGATACTCTGTGGAAAAGCTTAATCTCAGCTAGATACCCTAAGTACCAATATGAGTTGTATGACGGCGTCTGTTCTGATACGAATACTGCCCCTTCAAAATGGTGGAGAGATTTGGTTGGGTGTTCTAATTATTGTGGAAAGAATTTGGCTTCTGAACTGATTTCCTATAACATTGGGAGTGGAGAGTTGGTTTCTTTTTGGCGGCCCCGATGGTTGGATAGCATAATTTTGTCTAAATCGTTTCCTGATCTGTAGTTAGCTGTCGAGGATAAATTTAGTTCTGTGGCTGAGAATGGAGTTTGGTGTGAGGGCTGTTGGAAATGGGATATTAAGGTGCCTTCCTCTGTTCTGTCAATTAATGTGTTGCAGCAGAAAGTTGCCTAATACGCACGGCTGGCTGATGTTGGTTTACATGTAGGAGTTGATGCTACAGCCAAATGGAGTTTGTCTGAATATTACTGTTTTTCTGTTTCTTCCTTATATGATTTTTTACAGATCAATAGCACAGTACCGGTCGGGATTATTGGAGTCAATGAGAGAGCAGCGTTCAAGCTTTTGTGGTTATCTCAGATACCGCTTAAGGTGAAGGTATTTGGTTGGCGGTTGATTCATAAGCGATTACCGACTCGCGATAATCTTACTCGTCGTGGAATTATTACCAATAGATATGAAAAGGCATGCCCTTTCTATTTGTTAGAGGATGAAAGTGTTGATCATGTGTTTTTCTTTTGTTATAAGACCAAAATGGTTTGGAGTTTTGAAACCAAATGGTTGGGTATTCCTGGGATCATGGTCGGTGATATGTTGAACCACTTATCGTGTTGGGTTTCGGGGTGCGTTAGAAAAAAAAATTTGATTTCTAATGCAGTAGGTTTGTGGATCCTAATTTGTTGGATTAATTGGTACTGTAGAAACAACATTATATTTAGAGAGGAGTTTTGGGAATTAGACACGATCTCAAATCATATAGTTTTGTTTTCTTGGTGGTGGATAGGAAAGAATCACAATAGCTCTAACATTTGTAACTATTACACTTGGGTAAATTGTCTAAGTGATTTTTTGTAGGCCTTTTTCTGAGAGGTCTTTGATGTATATGGGTTATGATACCCCTTTTGTATCCCCGTGAATATATTTAGCTTATAAAAAAAAACAAATAAAAGAAAACTAAATAGTCGACACATGATATGTCCAAAACTCCGACCACCACCAGCATCACCAATAAAAAATAAAAAAAGAATAGAGCTTAGAAACAAGAACCACCACCAACATAACAACACCTTCCAAAGGCATCTTGAAACCATAAACCTAGGAGAACAAAGCAAAGAAAAGTATATGTGTAAGTCAGTAACCTAAGAAAAAACCATTTTCATACAAGAGAGATGCTCATATATTTCATGTCCTCCTCATGAATCGACTTACTTGTAAAAAAAATATTATTCCAAGATTTCCGAATAGTCCATAAAATTGAATGTCAAATCATAATAAATCCACCTATAATCCTAGCCAAATGCCCTAAAGAAGAAAAAAAAATCTCATAGAGCGAGTTAGCATCTCTTAGTAGGACAATTATCCTCCTAAGCCAACGAAAAATTCTATACCACAGATTTTTCAGCACATTACAAGTGACAAATGTGACGCCCCCAAACTATACCCCCAATTAACATGCAATTAAAGCACTAAAAGAAAATTCGAAATTTCGTCAGAGTACATTTGAATTCGCGGCATAGAAAGGGAGGAATCACATCAACTGTAACAAAACATAGCATACAACACCTGCCCATAAAGATATGCAACTGTGGGGTAGCAATCAACAGAGGAAACTTAGTTCCTTACACCCACTTTTCAGAAATTAGAATTAAAGCGGAAAAATCTAAAATCTGAACAACATATATACATATATACATATAAACATATAAACGTGTCCATCATACATCCAGTTATACATATACAACCACAACATATCATCGGATATACAAAATAATCGCAAACGGCCACCCTAGCTACCCGGAGTCACATATCAGAGCCGACCGACAAAAGAATGAAGACGCAAAGCTTCACAAAAAGAATACCTCCAGCAACTCTAATCTGCAACGCCTCATAGAGCGTTATAAAACAGCAGAAGGGTGAGAAAAACAACCATAATATAATTGAATAAAATTATATATAATAACACAGAATTGTACAAGTAACACATTCTCACCACAACCACATATAACATAATACCGCACAATTCTCAAGCATCAAATACCATTACACACCACACATATACCATACAATCATCAATCACAGTCACAAATTCACACACAATTAATTCATGATTTATGCAATGCACATAGACCGACACGACGACTCTATGCACATGCCATGCGGTACCGACTTCCAATGTCTCTTGTCTCATCATCAGTTCACTCAGGAACTATTGGAACCATCGCTCGTTACTGAGAATCTCAAGTAACTCCCCGTCGGGCCTACGATGTTCACCCGTCGCTTTAGGTCCTCAGGCATCGCCTCATATTTTCGAGGCACACGACGTTAAGGATTGCTTTAAGTCTCCAAAGGAGCCCACAATCGTCTATACCCATCGCTTTAAGTCCTCAGGCAGCGCCTCATATTTTCGAGGCACACGATGGTATAGCATATTCCCCTCGGGAATCAAACCGTCTCTCAGGACGTTTCCACAATGCACATTATGATGCTTGGCATACAATGACTCCTGACACTCACATTGCATCCATGCACACAGTCACAATCATGCACATTTATCAAATACCACACTTAGCATTTTCTTGCCTTCCGGCCACAATTCATCCCCACAACAGCACATAAGGTATACACATCCAATTCACCAACTTATAACATAATACACATCAAATACGCACCATTTAAAACAACAAAAGTCGAGATTCGACACTATTCACATTTCCCGACAAAATTTAATCGGCCAACAATTCTCAAAACCTCATAATCACAAAGTACAACTCGATACCTTTCTAACGACACCAAGAATTCAAAAATCGGATAATCGGAACCAAAGTTACGGACAAAACCGAAAACACATTTTGAAAAATCACATTTTTGACATTCTCCTGTCCATACGCGTATCACTCATGTCCATACGCGTACGGACAGAACCCATTTCCTTCACAAATTCCTCGTTCCAAAACCCATACGCGTATTGGCCCATGGCTCGCCCATGTTACGCGTAATGCCAAGATTCATACGCGTATTGGCCCAAAAACAAGCCAATGATACGCGTATCGCCTTGGCTCATACGCGTATGGACATGCCCCTTACGCGTATGGCCAGAGCATACCCAGAAAAATTCTGCAGAACAATTTCAGCGTTTTCCAACCCAACATCAACCAATTTCTTCACCTAAAACTCAGAAAAACAGCAATTTGAAGTGTAATAGCATACCACAAACATGTATGAACAATCAACAATGCATTCAACAAGATTTTTACCACAATCACATTCATTTCTAATCAATTTTTACACAATCTAGGTTTTACTAATATTCTCCAAATCAATCCAAAAGCAACAACAAAACACATACATAATCGTATACAATCATAGAATAATCGAGTTTCGCACCCTTACCCGATTAATCAATTCCTAGAAATTGTTCTTGATGATTTTTTTCCACTCTTTCTCCAATTTTCTCTCTTCTCCTCTTTTCTTCTCTTTTTCCTTCTTTCTTCTTTCTTTCTCTCTATTTTTCTTTCCCTTTTCTTTTCTATTTTCTTTTCTTTCTTACTAACTTAGTAAAAATATCTATGAAATGTCCAAAATACCCCCACACTCAAATATCCCGCAAATGTTCCCAAAACGCGATAAAATATAATCACGACGAAAAATAACATATTTTCACATAAAAGTCGAGAATAAAATAAAATAATAAAATAATCCACAAAGACTCAATAAAATAAAATTGGCAAAACGGGGCGTTACAACAAACAATTGAGAGAATTCGATTGTCTAACACACAACCCACATGAAAGACTAAAAGGATCAATATTAACCATTCTTTTGAACATATTTTCTCTAGTGCGAATCTTATCTTGAAGGAGTTATCAAGAGAAGATCGCCACTCTTGAGGGAGCCCATTTACAAAAAATAGCACTGATAACCTACTCCAAGCTATTCCAAGTGGTATTAGTAACCAAATTCGCCTAAAAGGGCACTATATGAAAATGAAAAATAGTAGACACCATCATTAACAACACAACAGCACCAACGATCACTCTCTAACAGAAATGCAGTTCCCTAAAAATCCAAGAGAAGGTCATATATCTGTTATTGCTCATAATCAAAAAGGGATCTCATCTACTTAAAGTTTTAGACTTCAGCGCTTGAGCCACAAACTCCAAAACTTTAGGAATAGCGTGATTGTTTCTTCCAACCATTCTGCACAACAGCAAATAGACATTAGAAGAAATAATGCATCGACATTGTTCATACACATGTCACATACTAGGGAATAGACAACATTACAAAACCTGACCGGATGGATGAACCTGCTCTGATACCACTATATAACACCCTAAACCCCAGAACATATTTAAAAAGATTTACACAACAATTTAAGGTGCCATTGATGACAACCCTTCGAAACACACATCAAATCGTTTAAAACTACGCAGCGGAAAAACATTTCATAGCGACTTCATAAATGATGTAATAAGTTCAAAAACAACAAAATCAACATCAACATAAAACATAACAACTCTCGTCCCCGATGTTACATGATCAGAACACTAAAAACCATTAATGATTAACAAGGGATAAATGACTAAATAAAGAGTAGATCCAAGAACCACCTTCCACACACAACAACAAAGCTCGCTCTTGTGTATTTGGAAGATGTCTATGGTGGAAAACATGAACCAAATGGAGTCAGAAATAACATTCAATATAAACAGTGTAAAAAATGTTAAGGTAGAGAGCATATAGCATAACACACATTCATTACACAATCAACAACAACATAGTCTCACACCCATTCATAACAACATGCACATATATGTATATGAAATGCGACTCACGATACAACGTGACACTTATGCATGTGTACCATTATGGACAACACAAGTCTATCTCGCTTCACTGATATCCATCTGGAACCATCTACTCACTCCTGAATCCACACTATAGGACCCGAGCACACCAAAAATTGATTTAAGCCTTTACACTATGATGCAGGACTTTCAACAACAGGCATTATCACCAAAATTATCACCAAAGTGATCATGATCCAATCACCACAAATATGCATAACATTATCCTCAATACCCAACTATTGATCAAGCTATGATAAATAATAAACCACACCAATAGCAGCACCTCATCAAATGCATACTCACACATCATTCAATCAAGTTAAATAATTATAACATCAACTCATAATTAAGTAAACACAACGATTCATACAATTATTCATTTGATTCATAACATTTATATCTACAGTGAACATACGACTACAAATAAATTATTTCAGAAAGCACTACCATGAGGTAGCTCTGCACATTAGCTCTCCAGCGCTTCAAACAACACCTCCTTTGGACCTACGGAACTAAAGTTACAGCCAAAATCGTCGGACAATACAATGTGGTTCAAAATAGGAATTTTCAAAAACGGGTCTACAACAATCAATTGTTATGGGATAACAATCGATTTTGATAAAAATCTATTACATTTTGACTTTCTAAAATTTCGCTTCAAAAAGGCCATGCAATCGATTAATTCCAATTACAATCGATTGACATGTTAGTTTTTCTTAAACTTTAACGGGTGCAATCGATATTCATGGGGGTGACTACTGATTATCATTGGTAATTTTTCCAACAAAAATCTCAGTGTTCACACATAATCTTCATCCCCTTCATCCCTTATTATTCATACATCAACCCAACCAACATTTTCACATTCACTTCCTCCTGACACGAATTTAACAGTACACCATGTTATCACAACAATTAAACACATTACAAAACCTATATCAATCATGGTTCATGGAAATTTATCATATATTTAAATCATCAATCTCACTCACACTCATACTCGTCATCAAAGCCTCATACATTCATCAATGGCAGAATTATATGTATTCCCAATCAAAATGATTCATGCATATTTTCAGTCATACAATCACATAATCAAGCACATCCAATCATTAATTTATCATATTTTAACACAACAATAACAACAGAATCATACAACCCTAATGAGAGCAATACCTTTCTTATCTACCCTATCATGTAATACACTCATAGCGAAAGCCTTTTCTCCCCATTTACCTTAGATTTCCAGCAAAAACAACTAAAGCAAGAAGCTTCTATGGATCCTCCCTCTCAAGCTCTAGCTCTCCCTTCCAATGTTCTTGTTCGCTAAACTCCTTGTTTTCACGTATTTATAAAAAAGTTCTCCACTAAACCTAATTTCTCTAATTTCTTAATATATAATATTCTATTTATCTTTTCATAACTATATTTTTTGTCCACGTAACTTTCAGTTTCTCTCCGCTTACCACATACTTCTTTCAAGTTACATATTTGGCCCAATTACTCCTATATTACTAATTTCTCATTTTATTTAATTAATTAAATCAAAATAACTATAATTCTAACTATTTCAATTCCTAATTCTTATATTCCTTTCTCCACCTTACCAATATCATCACACCACAATAATACGTATGACCGCATAATTTATTTAAAGGCACACTAAACACCAAATAGTTAAATAAAAAATCTAAATAATTCAATTAAATTAATTAATCGACTTTGGGGTGTTTCAAGCAACACGTCTATATAAGTGGCACTCGAATCGAAAGGGCGTGCTCGAACTAATGAAAAGGAGATTTAAGAAGGACGAGGGGCCAAATGAGTGACACTCGCCCGGCCCCCAAGATATCTCTGCATTATACCACTACATAAACTTTTGACACTTAAGATAGTTCTCAGAAAATTTGAGCTAGATTCGGGCCATAAAGTGATTTTTTTGAAGAGTTGTCTTTAAGGTGTTATTTTGGACAAGCCTTTTATAGACATGGCTACGAAATTTATTGCAATTTAAGGTGGGTACCATTCGCATTAAGTATTTTGGGATTTTGTTGGGTGCAAGCCCAGAGAAGAAAGGGACTTGGGATCCTCTACTTCCACTAATCTCTAAGAGATTAGATTCTTGGAAGAATATGTTTGATATTCTAGGAAGGAGAATGGTCCTCTTGAACATGGTTTGAACTCTATTATGGTGCTCTTTTTGTCTTTTATGAAAATGTCGGTCTAGGTCTGACAAAAGTTGGTTGGTTTAAAAGGGTGGTATCTTTGTGGGTGGTTCTAAAGGGGGTTATGAGGTTGCTTTGGTGAAGTGGGCGAATGTGTGCAAGGTCAACAGAGGCGACAATTTAGGTGTTCTAGATCTTAGGATTATTAACCTTGCTTTATTAAGAAAATGTAGTTGGAGAATTCTTTTCAATACACCTTCTTTGTGGAATGATACTTCCTCATCAAGGCATGGTTCACAAGTTTTTTGTTTGCCGATGGGGGGTAATGTTAAGGGCCTTATAAGGGTGTCTCAATGTTGGACAGATGTTGCGGTGAAAATCGGATAACAAGCTATTAATTAACTTGCATCATATTTCTTTTACAACCGACTTTGATTTATCCAAAGGAAAGGTTCAAGATCATTAGAAAAACTTAAAGGGGAAAGATCTAAGGTTCGGGGGTTGGTTACGCCTAGGGAAGGTATTAGCACCCTAAACGTCCGTAGTATTCTACGAGAACCTCTTGTTAAATGTTATCTTATGTTTGCTAAAGGGTTCTATTCTAAAGGTCAGTTAGCGGGGGAAGTGATAAATTCATTATGATGAATATCACTAAGAGTTGAGGAACTCTCTCCTAATCCTAGTTGTAATTTCTGTGGCTCTGATGAGGCCAAGAAATTGAAGTTTTCTCCTAAGAGGTTACTTAGGTTAAGATGGGGGTCATGACTTTAAGAGTCAACAATAATCACCTTCCTTTGGAATGGGGGAAAAATAGTTGATAATATAACAATAGATAAGACATGATAAAACTAGAACATTGATATGAGATTAAACAACATAAGCATGAGGATGGCAATATGTTTCTTGATAAGATATGGATAAGATGAACATGATTATAAGAATACATCAATATGCTTTAATCTTTAGGAAGACAAACATAGAGAATGATATTAAGGATGATATATAGCATTCACATAAAAGTCAAGTATATGGCCAATTAACATGAATAGATCAACTTAAGAATTAAACAAGTCAATTTAGTGAAATAACATTTCAAGATCAACAAAGGTGCTCATAGATGAGATTAATAATTAAACCAAAATTGACAAGGCAATTGAAATTAACAATTAACACACAATAAGGTAATTTAAAATTGACTACACATGGATAATTAACATTTAGAAATTAACTATTAACTAAATCTCAAAATCAAGACACAAATTGATAATTCAAGATTTAACAACATGATTAAAAATAACAAATAGCACAATTAATACACATTGATATTTAAAATTTAAAGGTTAACAATTAGTAACACAATAAAATTAACAATTAGCACAATTAGAATTAACAATGCATTTTAAGATATAATTGATGATTAAAAATTAAAAGCTAATAAAAACCATTAACAATTAACAGTATAATTAACAATTAGGAAACATATTAATTAACCTCATAAAATTAAATTGAAATTAATAGCAGAAATAAATAAGATAGAAAAATAGAAAAAGAAGTAAACACTCAGGGGGGTACAAGCAATTGGTTCAATTAAAAAAACAAGGAAAGGAAATTTGGGCCAGCAGGCAGGGTGTGGATAGCACATGGGCGCTAGGCTCAGGAGGTGAAAAAACAAGGTAGGAGGCGAAAATAAAAATGACCAAAAGGTTGATCCGCATGATCGAACCCAGGTCATTGGGATGAAAGGGTAATGGCAAGGCAAGGTTAAACCGTTGGGACGACACATACATCCATTCAATACACGCCTCAATAAATATATAAGCCATATAGACATGAAAATATAACATAAAATCAACACACACACGCAGACGTGGAGTGGTGTGTGGTACGTGATAGTGTATGCAGTGTATATTGTGTGTGATTAATTGGTCATGGAAATAACACACTAACGGACAAAACGAAACCACCAACCAATTAGAAACTGCGTATGGAAGATGAATTCATGCAAAGCAATAAAACGTGTTATCGTTCAAGATTAAAACATCAAAATGAAACTCATCTTCAAACCAATCCAACTTAATCAAAACTTAACTCATTAACATGAAATAAAAGGCTAAAATGGAGCATTTCCCATGTAGAACAAGATGCAGTCATTAATTAAACAAAATACTGGTTACAACATGAACAATAGGTAAGTGAAAACTAGGATCCAAAGATAGAGATTAGTTGAGAATAAGGTAAAGCTTCTGTTTCAAAATGCAAACCAAACATACATGCTTTAAACTTGAACCAAATAATACTACAAAACTTAACTGAACTAAATCAAAGGTGGAACTTAATGGAACTATAAAGGAACCAACATGTCAGCATGCCATCCAATCATCATTTCAACAGCACACAAAGCATTCATAAACATGGTGAGTAGAAAAGCAAAGGTAAATCATCATTCAAGAATACGAACTGCCAACAAAAACTCATACATAGCCAGCATGTTAACTATCAGCCTAGCAATCTCAAAGCAAACATGGACATGGCAACGGTGCAAGGACAAAGCATGATATTAACAGTGTCAATCATGTTATCACCAACATAAACAAAAGACAATAAACTGAACAGGTGTATAAGCATGATATTGTAAGCAAAAAGAAACCACGAGACACACAACATGCAAAGTGACAACTTAAGTAAACCAACCTCTGCTCCACTCAATATCAACACACACTTTACATCTTAATAATAATATGCACGTATGAACAAATTGAAAACTCAAACAAAACCTAAAGTTCCAACAACTTGGAGATAAAATCAAAACAGATTGGCATTGCTTCTCAAATCCATAAACACATGTAATGAATAATACTTCAACTAAAAAACAAACCCTAGCAGGTTATCATCAATTCGAAATGCATCATGCATTGTAAAGACATATCATTTGGTGTTTCAAGAAAGGTTATAAACATGCACACGGGTATTATCTTGAACAGAAGATTAACATATACATCAACCACACTCCATGATGCAGAAGAGCAAAACACCACATCAGAAATACTAACATCTATTAAACAAGTTCAAAAAGAACAAAATCTTGGTATTCAAAACTAAAACTAAATAGCCTCTAACATAGATTAAAGATGGTATTCACAACAATCATTTAAAGTAAAACAGCAAGCATCATATGAACATGTATATTAACATTTCAATCATGCAACTTGTAAATAACCAAACACACCAGCATGCTTCTCAACACAAACGCAAGCATGATAAGGGTTTAAGCTATTAGGGCAGCCATTTAGAGTTTTCAAACTTATCATGCAGTTCATAAAGATATGATATATTGCAAGCATTTTAAACATAAAAGAACAAATATAGATGGTCTAACATGGATGTAATACAGTTAACATGGCATGCTGAACATGGTAAATGTGAGTCTGAGAAACTTACCTCTTTTCCACGCAAGTTGCAAGAATTTCCTCTCCTTCCTAGCTAGCTCACGTTCTCTTTCAGAAGACAAGTTTAGAGTGTTTTTTAGTGTTGATGTTGGTGATCAAATGAAGAGGAGAGAGGCCCCTTTTATAGGGAGTTCAACTGGTCCGAGAGAATGAAAATCCAACGTGCTAAAGGTTTAACTTGAGAAGAAAAATCGTGGAAAAGATTTGGAGTGGCTGTGGCTGGTCTGAGCAACATGGAGCCACGTGAAATCTTTTCTTTATGCCACCAGGTCAGAGAGAAAAACATGCTTTGGTTTGTGTCCTTTGGTTCAAGGAAGTGCACGAAGGACATATTTGTGGTAGCTTGCAAAGGTGACTATGATAGTACAAAAGCAACAACACTTTGCAGCGTGTTTTAAGGGTTGAAGTGAAGTTAGAAAAGGTGGTAAGGGGCTCTGCAGAGTGTACTTGGATAAAGGGAAACGAAATTCAAATTCAAAAACGATGGTGTTCTTAGTGCAAAACAAATTCACGTAGCCATATTGCTCAAATTATATCTCTTAACTTAATGATCAAATTTTCATGCTCTTAGGTTCAAATGAAAGCTCTTGCATGATGCTTTAAGCTTGATGTTGGAAGATAGTTGAAATAATGCCTTGAATTGGTAGTAAAGTGGCTTACAAGTCGTGTGCCCAAAACTTCAAAAAGGAACTTAGAAAATTTCTAAGTTATTGAATTTGACAATTTCAAGTGCCCTTTTTGAATAATTCATAACTTGAGAATGGTTTATCCCCTTGAGATGTTCCACATATGGTTGGAAAGCTCTCATCAAGCTCTACAATTTCATTTGAGACTCATGACTTGAATCCAAATGGAAAAGGGTGAAAAGTAGCTCCAAAGTTGAGAAAAAGAGTGATGGAAAATGCTGAAAAATTTTCTAAGTGTTGGTCAAAATGCCTTGGAAGCTCCATAACTCAAAAACCAAGCATTTTTAGACAAAAAGTCATATTGAACAAATTGAAGATCTTGAAAAGAGATTTCCAATGAGCTTTGATTCACTCCAATTGGATGTGTGGTTTAGGAATTATGGTCTTTACAAAATAGGCTATTAGGGGAAAAATCTCACAAATGACACGTTTCTTGGTCAAAACCCTACTTCCCTTGCAAGAAACGTCATGAAACTTGATGTGGATACTTTGTATACTCCATGAGACAATATACGATGATTAGGACCATTAATTCTTCATTTGATCCAAAATTCCAAAAGATTAGGGCTTCAGTCAAACCCTAATTTTGACTGTGAATGCACTGAGGTTAGATCTTGCAATCTTGCTTCTTCCTTCTCATCTAAAGGTCTTAGGAGACCCTTGAGGATGTTGCTAAACCAATGGAACAAAGAATTAAGGCTTGGGGAGACCATCTTGAAGAAAAATCAAAGCTGTTGGATGATTAGTGCCACAGAAACCCTAGTTTGGAGGTGTAGTGAAACTGAGGCTCAAACTTCTCCTGTTGAGGCCCCATAGACCTTGGATTCTTGTTGAATGATGTCCCTTGAATGTAGATGACTTCATATGGCAAGTGAACCACACAAATCTTGACTTGATAGAACCAATTCCTTAATGATTTCTTCAGAGCAAAACCCTAATTCCAAAGTCGTTGCACTGGAGGTCTTCTGTTAACTTGACTTGCTTCAAACAACTTGTGGAGCTTCATGATGATATGTAAACCTAATTTGAACACAAAGAAACAAACTACAAGATATGGGTTAGTTCAAACAATGCAGAGATATTCCTAAGATGCCCAAAAACTGGATGACATTTAAGGGTAAAAATTTAGGGTACAACAGTTGCCCCTATTTAAATAGCTTCACCTGATGGCACGAGGAACGGAGATTCCAGGGGCATCAAGGTGAAAGGTATTTAAATATAGCAAACCAAAAATTTTGCCCTTAGATGGAATGCAAATGCTAAGGACAAGCGACAGACATGCACATGCTGACATGCCATGAACTTCTAAAATGATGATATGATGCCAGGAATGCAAAAGACGCAGACAGACCAGACACCAAGGACAACAGGAAGCAAACACACAAGAAAAGTTTCGTCGGGGAAAGACGAAAGCTAGTATCCACAAGCAAAGACTCACTGGGGATACAGGATAACCAACAGAAGAAACTCACTGGGGAGACTCCAAAGAAACACTGGGGAAAAACCAAAAGACAATCTCCACTGCGAAAGATCCGGGGAGATGGACAATTGGGGACAAAACGAACCCACACTTTTCCTGGGCACGAAACCAGAAAGAAAAACATGATCACTAGGGATCAGTCCAAAGGAGACAAACAACCAGGCAAAGACTTCCTGGGGATCTTAAACTGAAGAGTTCAAAATGGGATCTTCAGAAAGAGCCAGGAAAGCAGAGACCAACCCTGCGCACCAGATAGGAGTCTTAAGGTTGAATAAAAATTGTTCCAAGAAACTTAGCATTTTCATAAAAGAAACAAGATAAGGGCCCAATGTCCGACACGATTCGAACAAGAACGGTTTTAAAATAAGAAGACAGTGCTTGACATGATTCAAACAAAGTCCGAGTTCAAGTTTGACACGATTCAATCGAGAACAGTTTTACGAAATCTTTAATGTTAAACTTCTTGGGGAACAACAAAAGGTTTAAAGATTCAAATCTGGCGCGCAAAGGTTAAGACCGAACAAGCACGACACAAAGCAAACCGGGAACGTCTTTACTTTACTGGGGGAATAAAGACAGGCGCAACAAAAGACCACAAGCAAAACAGAGCACAAAGAAAGCAAAGATGCTAGGGGATGATGCACATGCTTAGCTATATGCTAGAAACGACGCGAACGATGCCAAACAGGAGAGAAGAAAAGATAACACAAGCCAACACCTTGAAACCCGAACATCAAGGATAACCAGAACAATCTTCTTTCCACTCGAGATGGCAGATCCATGCCAAAAATACAGTACTGTTAATTCTTCCTGCACTAACTTGATTCCATAAAACATCTTGATACTAGAGTAAAACTCAGTTCATCTTTGTGTTTTCTTAAAACATCCACTTCCACGAATCAGATGAAAATGACAAACTTATTGTATTCAAAAACCAATAACAACTCTTGCGACTAAGAATTCCAGTTGGAGCAAAACTTGAGCTTCTCTGGGGACTCCTGCATAAAGGGCTGGGGTTTAAATGGGAACATGGTTAATGAGTCAAGAAAAGACTCTGGTACTCAAATAAGAGTTGGTTGAGATAACATATAATCCGCTTCATGAAGGAAAACTGGTAGGAGCCAGAAAGGTAACCTCATTGGAGATAGAACCAAGAAATGGGCTCCAATAAAGGTATCTAGAATGATTGATCATCAAGGCTAAACGCAACTAGATGACATTCTAGAAAGGATCCGCAATGAAGGTTGAACCGAAAAACGATCTTCATTGGGAAAAGATATCCAAAGTGATGGAACAACAGGTTCAAGTATGACCGGTTGGCACTTTGGAAAAAGAAGAACCTTATTGGAGATTGAACCAAAAAATGGGCCCCAATGAAGTATCTAGGATGATTGATCATCAAGTTAAAACATGACTAAATGACATCCTAGAAACACCTCTAAAGTGATGGAACAACAGGTTCAAGTATAACCGGTTGGCTCTTTAGAAGTAACCTCTAAAGTGATGGAACAACAGGTTCAAGTATGACCGGTTGGATCTTTAGAAGTAACCTTGTTGGAGATAGAACCAAGAAATGGGCTCCAACAAAGTATCTAGAATGATTGATCATTAAGATTAAACACGACTAGATGACATTCTAGAAAGAATCCGCAATGAAGGTTGAACCGAAAAACGGTCTTCACTGGGAAAGGATATCCAAAGTAATGGAACAACAAGTTCAGGTATGACCGGTTGGCACTTTGGAAAAAGAAGAACCTTATTGGAGATTGAACCAAGAAATGGGCTCCAATAAAGGTATAGAATGTGATAGGTTAGTACCGGGGTTGCGTGACTGAAGATAAGGTTTCCTGGGGAATACCCGATTACGGATGCGAAGAGGTTGAATAATACCAGAGATAGATAAGCTGCTTATAAGAGACTGCGAAGCTTCTTCAAGAGATCGCTGCTTCAAAGATATGTTGATATCACAATAATGTTGGAGAAATAATCTGTCTTCAATGAGGATCTGTGAAAGATGCTTCCTGCCAGGGACCAAAGTTCAATCTAGGAATAAGCTAGAAAGAAACGGTCAAACAAGACTCCAATTGAGGAATGAACTCAAATGGGGATTTATCTTATCCAAATGTGGAAAAGATAACTGAACCAACCATCATTCACGAGGATAAAACTCTGTGGGGAATTCAGAAAAGAATGGGCACTTTATGCCTAGGGCTGACTTTCTATTTGAGAGAATAGACAAACCCAGTCACTTGGGGAGATAATCGCCAAAGTGAACAAAGACAGGTAAACACCAGAAAAGGAAGCATAAATTCTAAGATGCTATGCATATGAGTGCTTATGCCATGCTTATGCTTATGCTGACAAAACAGACAAGCGAAACCGGAGACGAAGAAAACGTCTCGACAAGGGATACCCAGCCAAACTCAAAGGGCTGGACCAATACTGGTGATGAAGAAGAATTGACAACTTCATTGGTGAAAAGAGCATTCCACCTGAGGTACAACATCACGAGGATTGCCATCATGCTTAATTTCTTTGTTGGTGGAGAATCCATAGAGAATGTCAAGATTAACTGACGTAACATCTTATTGGGGAGCTGGCAAGGAATATCACAAGAACAAAGTAATTCTGCATCCCACTGGCATAATGGTCATCTTCAAATCTTATCTGCCCCAGGCTGTATGATCTGTCGGAAGACGATGACAAGAGGATTTTATAAAAGAATTGGCATACAAGATGCTTCAATATCTTCAAACTCTTGGAAAGATTTTGGCGTAATTGCCCCAAATTAACTGCATTCACACAACAAGGTCCTTGAACTCGCTTTAGACTGGTTGTTTGACGATTTGGGAAGATATGCCCCATACTGATTGGCCTTTTAGAGATTTACCGAATCTCGACTTAACTGCCTCTGATTAACTGGTTTGTGAGGAAGAGTCATCAAAAGGATTTCACAGAAGAATTGACGCACCAGTTGCTTCAATGTCTTTAAACTTTTGAAAAGAAATGAACCTAGACAAGATTGCCCCAGTTCGACTGTATTCGTAATACTCAAGCTGTAGCAGAAACGACTGGGGAACAAAACGGCCCCTACTGATGGGTCACTAGAGTCCACCATTGTCATAAAATGACCCGGAGAAGACTTGTCCCAATATTCTGAATTGCAGAGTTTTGCCCCTGACCCACCAACTCTTGGGATAATAGGTTGGCAAACCTCACACTTGGTTACCCCTGACTCAGTCAAATTTCCTTTATCAAGTTCGATTCCTTGACTGACCGCGTTTGTTGGGATTCCTTGATATCGAATGGTATTGCAAACAAGTGTTGTTCATTAAAATTGGCAAAATTTCATGCAAAGGTTTAATGCAAAGTTTGAAAACAAAGCTCTGATAAAAACGCACAGTGAAATGATTAAATAGTCAAAACAAAGGGTCTAGTCATTAAGGAAATGACCAACACACGCGAGTAACAAAGATTATTAGGAGTCAGGTTACTCAACCTTGCTGTAGTATGCTTTTCAAAACAACCTTACCTCAATTAGGTCTTTTAAGGGTTACAATGTGGTATGGTTCATGGTTTATGAAACAAAAGATAAAGGCTCAAATCCTACGCTCAGTTAACTCAAAATATACGTTCAAATCTCCAAAAGTAGGAAGTCACTTGATTTGAAAGCTGACTGGCGTCTTATATGAAGCGCTTGTGTTTGAATGCGTAACCGAGTTAAACTAAGAACTACCCTGCCCCTAAGGTTGAGATTATGATTTCGGGTAAAGAAAGAAAACTCCTACTTCTAGGCTCGAAGGGTTAATGAGGGACGTATTGAAACAATGCCTTACATCCTCGGCGAGGTTAATTTGAAGGCATACCACAGCAATTATGAACATGAGATTTTCATCATCCTCCCTAATCTTTGCTTGAAAAAGGGGTGAAAAAGAGAGTGAAATAAGGTGAAGATATTTGTGAACACAAGAATTAATGAGTGAAACGAATGGACTTAACCAAAAGATGCATAAATATTTCATTAATGTTGCTAATTTAATAGTACAACAAAGCTCATACGCAAATACCAGTACAATTAAAGGAAATACAACTGAAATATAAAACACAGCCAACTTTGGCGAATCATTCCAAAGATCTTAGTTTCCGGATCCAAATGGGGAAACGTCTTCATCACCAATCACTTGTTCCTTGTGGTATAGAACTTTGAGAGGCCTTGCAGGTCCTTTGCCTTTTGCTTCAAGAGTTGAGGTACCAACGTTTGAAGTACCTTCCCGAGGTTTCAGATTCTTCAGCAAGCTCATCAGCTTCTCTTCAAATTCCTTGCATTCTTCAATGGGATGTCCGATAGTCCCGGTGCGAAATTTGCATTCAGTCTTTGGGCGGTCTTCTTCGAAGATTAACTCCTTGTCATGGCTCAGCTCTTGCACAAAACATCCTAAAGCTCGGCAATTGTCCAAATCATGCCCTTCAGCTTCCTTATGGAATTCACAGGTTAGGTTGGGATCATACCAAGGTCCCCGGAAAGGTGTGAGAAGTCGTGGAGTCACCAACTTGTTCCTCATCGGTAGTGGGAAGAGTTTGCTCAAAGGTACAGGGATAGGCTGGTGGTTAAATTTTCCTCTTTTGGCAATACACTTCTTCTTATTTCGGCCTTGAGAACCTCGAGGAGAATCATCTGTTGGAGTCTGAAACGCCCTTTTGGTAGATACCTGATGGCGGTTACATTCTAGCCCAGGAACAAGACCACAGGCCGGATGGTATGGGAGATCCTCAGGAGATGGCGAAGGATTGTTTTTGGACTGGGAGTCGTTGAAAGATAAAATATTCCTTTCCACTAGATCCCTCACAATGTGTTTCAAAGTAAAACAACCTTCTAAGTCATGGCCTGGTGCACCTTCATGGAATGCACAATGAGCATTGGGATTGTAAGAAGGTGGAATCGGATCAGGAGGTGGGCCTGATGATCTTGTAGTTATTAACCCCTGTTGCACCGAAGAAGGATACAACGCTGTATACGTCATAGGAATCGGAGGAATCGGAGGCCTTCCACCCCGTCTCTTATCTGGAACGTTTTGACGAGAAACTTGAGTTTGTTGTGGATAAGCAAGAGCGTTGGGCGCTTGTTGATAGATTAGTGATTGAGAAGCCGGCTGATAAATGGAAGGTTGATCGTTGAATGTTGACATGATAGGGTGAATGTAATTCTCCTTTTCCATTAGAGCTTGCAAAGTTTCTAGAACCCAATTCATCTGGCATTTGAGGATTCTGACTTCTTCTTTCAGCTTTTCCTGGTTCTCCATAATTTCCTTCATCGTTGCCATTGTCCTGAATGCAGACTAGGTATTCTTGTCAAGTCGAACAAGATGACAATAAGACGCGGAAGAATGCACATGCAAAAATGCAAATGAGATGCTAAAATGCAATGCAAAGTTTCATGGAATTTAGACGTCCGCAAAAATATCAAGAGATATCAAAAGACCTCATTTTCATTAAATAAAAAGGTGAATTATAATAGTTTATACACTTTCAAAATCCCTAAACATAAAGCTAAATAAAAGCTAGAAAGTCCTAAGGAAATTCTCTTGCGTTGAGTCTTCTGATTTCTTTCTCCATCTGATCTCTTTCTGCGACGAGGTTGTCAAGAATGGATTTCCAAGCGGGAGGCTGAGTGCTTGAGGAACTTGGATCTTCTTGGGCTTTTCTTTTCTTGTAGGAGAGTAACTCTTCACTCTTGATCTGCAGCTGCTTCTGGAGTTCCAGATTCTCTTCGACAACCACTTGATACTTGAGCTTCCAGGCTTCTTCTGACCTCTAGGCTTGTCTTAGAGAAATCTCTAGCTCTTCTTCTTTTGACATGAAGTACAACACAGGCTCTTTCTTCAAAGTAATTGGCTCTTGTCTTTTGTAAGGCATCTTCAGCTATATAGCTCTTCTTCTAACCCATTGGAGGTAGGGCTCCAAGGACACACAGTTATGTCTTCCTAAAGAACTTCTTCCTCTTTTGCGCTTGCTACCCCAAGCCTTCAAGATCAACTCCTTCTGTTCTTCGTTCTTGTCATATGTTTCAAAGTAGATACTTTCCACATGAGCACTGAGAGGTTTGTCTTCCAAAGGATACCCTAATTGGCGTCGTGCCAATACAGGATTGTAACTGATACCACCTTTGATGCCAAGAAGAGGTACGTTACCATAGTTTCCACAGCTATCCATAATCAGGATTCTATCATACACCCTATTATACCAGTCAATATCTGCGTGAGAAAGTGCCATAACCTTCTGAGACCACCATCCTTTCTTGGAATCCCAGAATGCGCCTTTCTTTGGTAAGTGGGAAACAAACCATCTATACAGTATGGTGACACAGCAAGTAATCTGTCCATTCTTATGAGCGTTTCTGGTATGGACTGAGTGATAGGCTTCAGCAAGTAAGGTAGGTACTGGGTTCTGCTTTAAGAAAATCTTGATTGCATTTAGATCTACAAAGTTGTCAATGTTCGGAAACAGGAAGAGTCCATAGATGAGCAAGGCAAATACAGCTTCAAAGGCATCCCTGTTGGAGTTCTTAGCAAAGTACCTGGCTTTTTCAATCAAAAACTTAGCAGTTAATCCCAAAATTCCTCCCTTAGTGGTTAAATTACCTTTGATGTCAACTAACTCCCGATGAGTCTTCTCTACTATTTCTTCCTCTTTGGATCCTTTTCAAAGATGGGAAACGGGGACTTATCCTCAATAGGCAAACCAACTATCTGAGAGTATTCTTCAAGGGTGGGTAAGAGCTGATAGTCGGGAAACGTGAAGAAGTGATACTTTGGGTCGTAAAACTAGAGTAAAGTTGAGAGAAGTCCTTCATCAACAGTCTTTCCTAACAAAATCCACAAACTTTCCATATCTGCTTAGGAATCCTTCAGGATCTGTTAACAAATCTCCCGATTTCCTTAGGTCGTCCAATTTGGGACTCTTGAAAGTGTATTTGATGGTGTTTCTTCTTGAGCTATCCATGATATTTCTCTGATATAAGAAAAGAAGTCTGAGTTCCATGAAACAGATGCAACATGAATGCTTATGCTAAATGGATGCAACAAACACACACAGAGCATAAACAAGGGTACACCACAACACAAACAAGTCCTAGGTTTAGGATACACATGAATGGAGCCAAAGGTCTACCCATCCCAATAGGTATGTACTACTGGTTTTCACCTGCCAAACATGGTTCTAAGAAGTTCCCAGAGTCTACAATCCATCTTTCAGATTTTAAAGATTTCCCAAATAACTTGGTAGTCGATAAAATTCTTAAGAGGATCTCGTCTGAGTGTAGTATCGCGTGACAACCAAGTCATAAATAGACTCCATCATGGTCACCGCACTACATCTAAAAGGCTTAAGTTGGGTTTGGTAACTACGGTTCTCAATATCCTGGGCACCCAGGTCGAGAGCAGCACGCTTTCACGAACGAATTCGTTCAACATAACTAGACTCTTGAGAGGGCCTCAACTGAGTGATGGTGTTTATCAATTCAACCTTTCAGGATTCGACTCCTTCAAAGCCTCCTTGAATACCATCGTCCTATAATAAGTGTACGCTCAAATCCGGGTATAGGATTTATCTCACTCAAAGATATCAACCCAAATCAAACAGGATAAGCAAAACATAGAACAAATATACAAGCAGATAAGCATACAAGCAATCATACAAGTAGATAAGCAAACATGAATAGCATAAAAGCAAGATAGGCTTAACCCTCTTAGGAAAGGACCAGCAATAGGTCTTACTCTCCCCAGTGAAGTCGCCATTTCTGTTGCGGTGAAAATCAGATAACAAACTATTAATTAACTTGCATCATATTTCTTTTACAACCGACTTTGATTTATCCAAAGGAAAGGTTCAAGATCATTAGAAAAACCTAAAGGGGAAAGATCTAAGGTTCGGGGGTTGGTTACGCCTAGGGAAGGTATTAGCACCCTAAACGTCCGTAGTACTCTACGGGAACCTCTTGTTAAATGTTATCTTATGTTTGCTAAAGGGTTTTATGCTAAAGGTCAGTTAGCGGGGAAAGTGATAAATTCATTATGATGAATATCACTAAGAGTTGAGGAACTCTCTCCTAATGCTAGTTGTAATTTTTGTGGCTCTGATGAGGCCAAGAAATTGAAGTTTTCTCCTAAGAGGTTACTTAGGTTAAGATGGGGGTCATGACTTTAAGAGTCAACAATAATCACCTTCCTTTGGAATGGGGGAAAAATAGTTGATAATATAACAATAGATAAGACATGATAAAACTAGAACATTGATATGAGATAAAACAACATAAGCATGAGGATGGCAATATGTTTCATGATAAGATATGGATAAGATGAACATGATTATAAGAATACATCAATATGCTTCAATCTTTAGGAAGACAAACATAGAGATTGATATTAAGGATGATATATAGCATTCACATAAAAGTCAAGTATATGGCCAATTAACATGAATAGATCAACTTAAGAATTAAACAAGTCAATTTAGTGAAATAACATTTCAAGATCAACAAAGGTGCTCATAGATGAGATTAATAATTAAACCAAAATTGGCAAGGCAATTGAAATTAACAATTAACACACAATAAGGTAATTTAAAATTGACTACACATGGATAATTAACATTTAGAAATTAACAATTAACTAAATCTCAAAATCAAGACACAAATTGATAATTCAAGAATTAACAACATGATTAAAAATAACAAATAGCACAATTAATACACATTGATATTTAAAATTTAAAGGTTAACAATTAGTAACACAATAAAATGAACAATTAGCACAATTAGAATTAACAATGCATTTTAAGATATAATTGATGATTAAAAATTAAAAGCTAATAAAAACCATTAACAATTAACAGTATAATTAACAATTAGGAAACATATTAATTAACCTCATAAAATTATATTGAAATTAATAGCAGAAATAAATAAGATAGAAAAATAGAAAAAGAAGTAAACACTCAGGGGGGGTACAAGCAATTGGTTCAATTAAAAAAACGAGGAAAGGAAATTTGGGCCAGCAGGCAGGGTGTGGATAGCACATGGGCGCTAGGCCCAGGAGGTGAAAAGACAAGGTAGCAGGAGAAAATAAAAATGACCAAAAGGTTGATCTGCAGGATTGAACCCAGGTCATTGGGGTGAAAGGGTAATGGCAAGGCAAGGTTAAACCGTTGGGATGGCACATACATCCATTCAATACATGCCTCAATAAATATATAAGCCATACAGACATGAAAATATAACATAAAATCAACACACACACGCAGGCGTGGAGTGGTGTGTGGTACGTGATAGTGTATGCAGTGTATATTGTGTGTGATTAATTGGTCATGGAAATAACACACTAACGGACAAAACCAAACCACCAACCAATTAGAAACTGCGCATGGAAGATGAATTCATGCAAAGCAATAAAACATGCTATCGTTCAAGATTAAAACATCAAAACGAAACTCATCTTCAAACCAATTCAACTTAATCAAAACATAACTAATTAACATGAAATAAAAGGCTAAAATGGAGCATTTCCCACGTAGAACAAGATGCAGTCATTAATTGAACAAAATACTGGTTACAACATGAACAAACGGTAAGTGAAAACCAGGATCCAAAGATAGAGATTAGTTGAGAATAAGGTAAAGCTTCTGTTTAAAAATGCAAGCCAAACACACATGCTTTAAACTTGAACCAAATAATACTACAAAACTTAACTGAACTAAATCAAAGGTGGAACTTAATGGAACTATAAAGGAACCAACATGTCAGCATGCCATCCAATCATCATTTCAACAACACACAAAGCATTCATAAACATGGTGAGTAGAAAAACAAAGGCAAATCATCATTCAAGAATACGAACTGCCAACAAAAACTCATACATAGCCAACATGTCTTAACTATCAGCCTAGCAATCTCAAAGCAAACAGGGACATGGCAAACGTGCAAGGAAAAAGCATTCTATTAACAGTGTCAATCATGTTATCACCAACATAAACCAAAGACAACAAACTGAACAGGAGTATAAGCATGATATTGTAAGCAATAAGAAACCACGAGACACACAACATGCAAAGTGACAACTTAAGTAAACCAACCTCTGCTCCACTCAATATCAACACACACTTTACATCTTAATAATAATATGCACGTATGAACAAATTGAAAACTCAAGCAAAACCTAAAGTTCCAACAACTTGGAGATAGAATCAAAACAGATTGGCATTGCTTCTCAAATCCATAAACACATGTAATGAATAATAATTCAACTAAAAAGAAAACCCTAGCACGTTATCATCAAGTCGAAACGCATCATGCATTGTAAAGACATATCATTTGGTGTTTCAAGAAAGGTTATAAATATGCACACGGGTATTATCTTGAACAGAAGATTAACATATACATCAACCACACTCCATGACGCATAAGAGCAAAACACCACATCAGAAATACTAACATCTATAAACAAGTTCAAAAAGAACAAAATCTTGGTATTCAAAACCAAAACTAAATAGCCTCTAACATAGATTAAAGATGGTATTCACAACAATCATTTAAAGTAAAACAGCAAGCATCATATGAACATGTATATTAACATTTCAATCATGCAACTTGTAAATAACCAAACACACCAGCATGCTTCTCAACACAAACGCAAGCATGATAAGGGTTTAAGCTATTAGGGCAGCCATTTAGAGTTTTCAAACTTATCATGCAGTTCATAAAGATATGATATATTGCAAGCATTTTAAACATAAAAGAACAAATATAGATGGCCTAACATGGATGTAATACAGTTAACATGGCATGCTGAACATGGTAAATGTGAGTCTGAGAAACTTACCTCTTTTCCACGCAAGTTGCAAGAATTTCCTCTCCTTCCTAGCTAGCTCACGTTCTCTTTCAGAAGACAAGTTTAGAGTGTTTTTTAGTGTTGATGTTGGTGATCAAATGAAGAGGAGAGAGGCCCCTTTTATAGGGAGTTCAACTGGTCCGAGAGAATGAAAATCCAACGTGCTAAAGGTTTAACTTGAGAAGAAAAATCATGGAAAAGATTTGGAGTGGCTGTGGCTGGTCTGAGCAACATGGAGCCACGTGAAATCTTTTCTTTATGCCACCAGGTCAGAGAGAAAAACATGCTTTGGTTTGTGTCCTTTGGTTCAAGGAAGTGCACGAAGGACATATTTGTGGTAGCTTGCAAAGGTGACTATGATAGTACAAAAGCAACAACACTTTGCAGCGTGTTTTAAGGGTTGAAGTGAAGTTAGAAAAGGTGGTAAGGGGCTCCGCAGAGTGTACTTGGATAAAGGGAAAGGAAATTCAAATTCAAAAACGATGGTGTTCTTAGTGCAAAACAAATACATGTAGCCATATTGCTCAAATTATATCTCTTAACTTAATGATCCAATTTTCATGCTCCTAGGTTCAAATGAAAGCTCTTGCATGATGCTTTAAGTTTGATGTTGGAAGATAGTTGAAATAATGCCTTGAATTGGTAGTAAAGTGGCTTACAAGTCGTGTGCCCAAAACTTCAAAAAGGAACTTAGAAAATTTCTAAGTTATTGAATTTGACAATTTCAAGTGCCCTTCTTGAATAATTCATAACTTAAGAATGGTTTATCCCCTTGCGATGTTCCACATATGGTTGGAAAGCTCTCATCAAGCTCTACAACTTTCATTTGAGACTCAAGACTTGAATCCAAATGGAAAAGGGTGAAAAGTAGCTCCAAAGTTGAGAAAAAGAGTGATGGAAAATGCTGAAAATTTTTCTAAGTGTTGGTCAAAATGCCTTGGAAGCTCCATAACTCAAAAACCAAGCATTTTTAGACAAAAAGTCATAATGAACAAATTGAAGATCTTGAAAAGAGCTTTCCAATGAGCTTTGAGTCACTCCAATTGGATGTGTGGTTTAGGAATTATGGTCTTTACAAAATAGGCTATTAGGGGAAAAATCTCACAAATGACACCTTTCTTCGTCAAAACCCTACTTCCCTTGAAAGAAACCTCATGAAACTTGATGTGGATACTTTGTATACTCCATGAGACAATATATGATGATTAGGACCATTAATTCTTCATTTGATCCAAAATTCCAAAAGATTAGGGCTTCAGTTAAACCCTAATTTTGACTGTGAATGCACTGAGGTTAGATTTTGCAATTTTGCTTCTTCCTTCTCATCTAAAGGTCTTAGGAGACCCTTGAGGATGTTTATAAACCAATGGAACCAAGAATTAAGGCTTGGGGAGACCATCTTGATGAAAATTCAAAGTTGTTGGATGATTAGTGCCCAGAAACCCTAGTTTGGAGGTGTAGTGAAACTGAGGCTTAAACTTCTCCTGTTGAGGCCCCATAGACCTTGGATTTTTGTTGAATGATGTCCCTTGAATGTAGATGACTTCATATGGCAAGTGAACCACATAAATCTTGACTTGATATAACCAATTCCTTAGTGATTTCTTCAGAGCAAAACCCTAATTCCAAAGTCCTGGCACTGGAGGTCTTCTGTTGACTTGACTTGCTTCAAACAACTTGTGGAGCTTCATGATGATATGTAAACCTAATTTGAACACAAAGAAACAAACTACAAGATATGAGTTAGTTCAAACAATGCAGAGATGCTCCTAAGATGCACAAAAACTGGATGACATCTAAGGGTAAAAATTTAGGGTACAACAACAGGGTCTCGCTTTTAGGGTCTCCACTTGATGCAAAGATTGATTTATTCGTCGCCTCTTGTGTCAAGAGGCTTGGAGATGGGAAGTTAACCAGGTTTTGGCATAACATTTGGGTTTGCACATCCTCGTTGTGTGTCTCTTTTGATCATCATTTTCTTGTCCTTAAGCATGAAAAGCAGGTGGTACGCTCTTTCAAAATTTAGGAGGAGGCGTTTGGATTTGGATGTTTTCTTAGAGGTGTCCTCTATTTGTTTAGGTGGAGGAGCATCTAGAGTGATTACTTGGTCTTCTAATTGGGTTGGTGAGGTTGGATCTGGAGGATGTTTGGGTTTGGAAACCAGACCTGATAGGTGGCTTTTCAGTGAAATCAGATTACTTTGGTTCTCTAGCCGATTCGCCAATGAGTAGGTATGAGGTGGTGAATCAGAGGCTTACTAAGATTTGGAAGAGTCGGGCGCCATCTATAGTTGTAGTATTTTCGTGGAAGCTACTCCAAAATAGGTTTCTGACAAGGATAAATCTTTTTAAGCGTCAGATTGTGTGGAATGGGGGTGATGTGGGGCATGTCGTGTATTATGGGCAGGCGGAATCGATAGACCATCTTTTTGTGTGGTATGAGGTTGCTCATGTCATTTGGTATATGGTGTTTAGGAAATTGGGGAAGTTAGCGCCTTTGCCGAGGTCAGACTTAAGGGTGTTTCAGTTGTATTTCATTTTATTAGAGGGGAAGCTGACGTCTTTAGGTCTTATCTCGAACTGATATTATGTCGCGCTATTTATATATATTAGCTTGACGGTCAATCACTGGATGTCTTCGATAATCAGTTTAACATGGAAGTGGGTTCAAGAAAATGCTCTGGATTTTATCATTTATCTATTTGACTGGGAGCTAGAACCGCTCTAGTTGCTCGGTATTTAGGGTGTGTTGGGTGGCCTATTGTACTCTCTTTGTTTCACAGCTGTTCAAGTTTTCTTTCTTCTAGTTTGCTCTCTCTGGAGGTCCACTATACATGTGGCTAGTGAATAGATTGGATCAGTGGGTGGCTAGTTGGTTTCTATTTGTTGTCGTGGTTTGGTGGTTAGTTTTTTAATTTGTTGTTTTTCCTTCTTGTTTTTTTTTGTGGTTGTGCAATTTTTCTTGGCCTAGGTTGTTATGTTTTGGTTGGATTTGTTGTTTTAAGTGAATTTTTTATGCTCTTGGCTTGAGTTTTGTATTTCTCTTAATGTTTTGAATTGATATCGTCAAGAACAAACCAGAATATAAGAAAATGATTGAGTTTCTTGAATAAACAAAAGAAACCCCATTAGGTTTCACAAAAGGGTGAGAAGAAGGAATAATAAGAATAAGAATTGGTTAAATCTGTTTTTCTATTCATTTTCTCAATAAGGGTTCAAAGATTACAAGTGAATACCAACAATTAACCTCTCTCAACAACCTGAGAGAACTAATCTATATATAGACTACTAAGCTAACTTAGGATACAAGCTAACTTAACAATTGGGCTTAGAAGGATGGTCCAATTTGACATACTAACTTAAATAAAAAGTTAATATATTTTCGACATTATGCTTGAACAGACTTTGACTACAACATATACAACTCTTGTCGAACCATGAACCTACCCTTGTCGACACTAGAATTCAATCCAAATACCACAAATCTTCACCTTGGAACAAACTCTATACTAACAAGGGAGCAAACTAGCTTTTATCATGCTGCTTTATCAAATGCATACAGTGGGAAAACATGCTACTTTGCAAAGTCCTTGTGATCATATCAGCAATACTGTCATCAGTCAAAACCTTCAGCACTTGGACTTCTCCACGCTCGATTATCTCTTCGACGAAGTGCATCCTCACATCGATATGCTTGGTTCGCTCTGGATATGCTGTGTTCTTGGACATGTGTATTGCATTATGACTATTACATTTAACAGTGATAACTTGATCTTGAAGTTTTAGCTCCTTAGCAAAACATTCAACCCACAATTCTTCTTTCACAGCTTCAGTGAGGCCGATATATTACGCTTCATTGGTAGATAAGGAAACAACCTTCTGATGTGATGCTTTTTAAATAATTGTTGTGCCAAACATAGTGAATACATGTCCATAAACAGATTTTCTGGAATCCATACAACTGGCATAATAAGAGTCAACATACCCTTCGATTTCTGCTATACTATTTGCACCACATGCTCCACCATAAATTAGGACTCTATTCAGAGACCCATTTATGTACCTTAACATCCACTTCAATGTTTTTCAGTGCGCCTTCCCAGGATTGGCTATATACATGCTTACAAGGCTCACTCTGTACGCTATGTCTGGCCTCATACATACAATAACATACATCAAAGAACCTACTATACCAGCATATGGAATCATATTCTTATAGGCTCTTTCAACTTCATAACTAGAACTTTGAGTCGTACTCAGCTTGTACCAAGGATTAGTCGGTGTTAGAATAAGCTTTGAATTAAACTTGTTGAGAATCTTCTTCAGGTATGTCTCTTGAGATAAGCATAATCTAGACTGCTTTCTAACCCTCCGGATGTCATTCCCAAGAATTCTGGAGGCAGCTCCTAAATCCTTTATGTCGAACTCCTTATCTAGTTCAACCTTCACCTTCATAACATCTTCGAAACTAATGTTGGCTCCTAGTGAAACCAATGTGTTCCATGAACTTGTCGAATCTCATATTCTATTGTCGAGCAGATTATTTCAGGCCATACAAAGACCTATTCAACTTGAACATATAATCTTCCTTTCCCTTTTCTGCATACCCTTCAGGTTTCCTCTTTAAGATCGTTTCATCTAGACCACCATATAGGAAGGTAGTCTTCACATCCATCTGTTCAAGTTCTTGGTCGAACTTCGCCACCATGGCTGTAACAGCCCGATTTTGATTATTCCATTATTCTTGAGTCTTTTATTTTAATTGGGCAATAATTATTTTATCTGTTAAATTGGTGTGTTAAATGTTATTTTACCATTTTGAGAGTTTTCGGGGAAATTAGAATGGAGGGTATTTTAGACTTTTCATAATTAATCATAAGTTAGAAATTTTGTGGAATTAGAATTATGTGAGAAAAATGAATTAAATTGATTTAGTGGAAAATGAGAGAAGAAAGAAATAGAATAGAAAGAAAAGAGAAATAAGAGAGAAATAGAGAAAGATAGAAAGAAAAGAGGAGAGAAAGAAAAGAGGAGAAAGTTGGGAAAACTAGGAAATCATCAAGATCGATCAATTAGCGAGCTTGGAATCCGGGTAAGGGTGTGAAACATTGTTATCTTATAAATGTGTATGATTATGTATGGGTTTGCTTGGATGTTTTCTTGTTTCCATAGCTTTTGAGTTTTAGGTCGAAAAACGATAAAATGATTGGGAATCGATGTTTTTACGGTCGAAAATCGGTATAATTTGTGTTGTATGATTACCATGTGTTTATGAATCATTGCTGATAATTGTTTTGTTGTTGGAATTAATTTGGGATGAAAAATGAGGTTTTTGGGGGTTTTGGGTCGTGTAACCCGTAACAACATTTTTCTGGTTCTGGTGTGATTCGCCAGGCGAATTTGGGATTCGCCAGGCGAATTGAGTCTGGCCACTAGCTCGCCAGGCGAAGTGCTGGCGAAGGCAGATTCGCCAGGCGAATTTGCCAGTCGCCAGGCGAATTTGGAATTACAGAAAGGGGGTAGCTTCTGTAACTCTTGGAGTTTTCCAATATTGGTGATTCGCCACTGGCTCGCCAGGCGAAGTGCTGGCGAATGGGATTCGCCAGGCGAATTTGGAATTACAGAAAGGGGGTAGCTTTTGTAACTCTTGGAGTTTTTCAATATTGGTGATTCACCACTGGCTCGCCAGGCGAAGTGCTGGCGAATGGGATTCGCCAGGCGAATTTTCAAGTTGCCAGGCGAATCTGGCTGTTTCTCAATAAATTCTTAACTTTTGAAAATTCATAACTCTTGATCTGTAACTCGGATCGGGACGTTCTTTATATCGTTGGAAAGCTTATGAAATGTTCTTTCTTGTAAAAATGGTTTTGTGAGATTGTTGGCCGATTAAATTATGTCGGAAATTGGAAAATGTGTTGTTTTGTCGAATTTTACGGTTACAATTGTGTATAATTAGTGTATATCATGCAATGTGTTGATGGTATGGATATGGTATGACTTTCGTGTTGTTGTGAAGTGAAATTGCATGAAATACATGTGGTGGTGATGAATTATGGCCGAAAGGCAAGAAATTGCAATGTGTGTATTTAATGGTATATGCATGACTATATTGTGAAATATGTGTGCATTGCATGAGTGTATGTGGTCATTTTGTATGAGAAACATCATGACATGCGTTCATGTGTCGCTATTCCGTGGAGAATCGGGTGTAATATCATGTCCCTGTTGGGTGTGAGTGATTGATTACACAAATGATCATTGAGGATCCTCTGAACATTGCGTAGTCAATGGGTGTAATCGTTGCGATGAGTTACACTTGATTCCGTGGGAATCTTCAGAATGATTGTGTGCCCTTATGGGGTTTGAGCAATCGGATTGTGTCTGCGTGAACAATCCAGAAACATCGGATGCCATGATGGTATGGGCGATGGGGAAATATCGTAGGCCCGGCAGGGAGGATATTTCCATTGAGTTCTTCAATTGAGCTCGGGTGATGAGTCGGTACCGCATGCATCTGCATAGAGTCGAGAGTCGGTCTCTATGAGTTGCATTGATCATCTTTGTATTTGCGCATTGATGAATAAACATTGATATATGTATGTTTATGAGAGATGATATAAACTGTATCTTATAATGATGCATTGTTGAATGAACAAGTATGTGTGTGTTCATGTGGCATGAGGATAATGGTGAATGTATGCATAATGAATATGCTTGATGATATATCTATATTGTGATATATGATGAGTTGTGGTGAGAATATGTGTTATATGTTTATGTTGTAGTACATAATTATATGCATTGTTATTATGATAATATTTCTCACCCTTCTGCTGTTTTATGATGCTCTATGAGGCATTGCAGATTAGGTATCTGGCGGTCTTTTGTGAAGCGTGTCTTCATTTTCCTTGTTGGTCGGTTGGCTCTGATATGTAGCACCGGGTAGCTAGGACGTTTGATCTTTTTGTGATACATTTGTATATGTATCTTGTTGATGAATTAGTGTATATAAACACGGAGTTGCTTGTGATTCATACTGGATGATGTATATATATGTTGGTGTATATATGTGGTTGTTATTCAATATTTTAGAAGTTTCCGCTTTTATTCTAAATATTGAGATGTGGGTGTAAGGACAAAGTTCCTCTGTGGCAAGTTACCCCACTGTTGCATATCACTATTTTGAGCAGGTGATGTATGTATTAAATGAGTGTATGATGTGACATGCCTCTTTTATACTATGTTTTAATTGTACTCTGGCGAATTTTTTTATATGTGCCTAAATGATTTATGTGATTATTTGGGGGTATAGAAAGGGGGTGTTACATTAAGTGGTATCAGAGCCAGAGTTGAGTCAGATGTGTTTGTCTTGTTGTTGTGTTGGTTGAACTGTTGTTTAACCTTGTTGTAATTTTTGGGGATGATCAGAATATGGCTGGTAGAAATGATAATGCGATGGCTGCTGCTTTGGAAGCAATGGCTAGGGTGGTGCAAGGTGCGCCTAACGTGAATGCTAATGACGAGTTCAGGAAGAATCAACCACCGGTCTTCAAAGGAAGATTTGATCCCGATGGAGCTCAACTGTGGTTGAAAGAGATTGAAAGGATCTTCAGAGTTATGGGTTGTGCAGAGGAGAATAAGGTGAGGCTTGGATCTCATATGCTGAAAGAAGAAGCCGACGATTGGTGGGTCGGTATGCGTGAAGTTCTTGAAGTGGATGATGAAGAGGTAACTTGGATTTTATTTTGTACTGAATTCTTAAGGAAGTATTACCCTGAGAGCGTGAAGGGAAAGAAGGAGATGAAGTTCCTTGAACTGAAACAAGGTAGTATGTCCGTGGTGGACTATACTGCTAAGTTTGTGGAGTTGGTTCAATTCCATCCTCACTAGGATGCAATTACTGCTGAGTTCTCCAAGTGCATTAAGTATGAGAATGGTTTACGTCCTGAGATTAAGCAAGCTGTGGGATATCAAAGGATAAGGAGGTTTACGGATTTGACGGAATGTTGTAGAATCTTCGAAGAAGATAGTAAGGCTCGTTCTACACATTACAAAAGTTTGAATGAGAGGAAGGGAAAGCAACAAGCTCGAGGTGGACCTTATGTGACACCCGTTGATAAGGGCAAGCATAGGGGAAACTTTGATAGGAGGTCTGGAGGAGGAAGTTCTGGTCCCGTAAAGTGTTTCAAGTGTGGAGGTATGGGTCATAAATCATTTGATTGTAGGAAGACTGTGGTGAAATGTTCTAACTGTGGAGGAGTAGGGCATGCTACTACTGAGTGTAGGAGGAATGTAGTGAAGTGCTATAATTGTGGAGAAGTGGGTCACATTAGTAATAAGTGTACTAAGCCGAAACAAGCTCAAGCGGGCGGAAAGGTGTTTGCATTGGCGGGGACTCAAACTACGAATGCAGACCGTTTGATTAAAGGTACATGCTTTATTAATAGTACACCTTTAGTTGCTGTTATTGATACGGGAGCGACTCATTCGTTTATTTCGTCTGAGTGCGCGAAGCGTTTAAATCTTGTGTTGTCTCTGATGGATGGTAAGATGGTTATTGATACTCCATCAATGGGGTTAGTAACTACTTCGTTGATTTGTTTAAGTTGTCCTTTGACCATTTATGGTAAAGACTTCGAGATGGATCTAGTGTGTTTGCCGTTGGAAGGATTGGACGTGATCTTGGGTATGAACTGGTTGCAATTTAATCGAGTTCATATAGATTGCTATCACAAGTTAGTAAGGTTTCCTTCTTTGGAAGATGATGAATTTGAGAGTTTCCTATCCACTAAAGAGTTGAAGAAACTTTTAGCGGACGAAGCTCAATTGTTTGGTTTGTTTGCATCATTGTCGGTGGAGAGTCAAGTTGAGCTTGATGTGTTCCCAGTGGTGTGTGATTTTCCAGAAGTGTTTCCGGAGGATATTACGGATGTGCCGCCGGAAAGAGAAGTTGAATTTTCTATTGATCTAGTTCCAGGTACTAGACCGATTTCGATGGCACCGTATCGTATGTCGGCATCGGAGTTGGTAGAATAGAAAAAGCAATTGAATGACTTGTTGGACAAGAGATTTGTAAGACCAAGTGTTTCTCCTTGGGGTGCTCCGGTATTGTTGGTAAAGAAGAAGGACGGGAGTATGCGGTTATGCATTGATTATCGACAGTTGAACAAAGTGACAATTAAGAACAAGTATCCGCTTCCAAGGATCGATGATTTGATGGACCAATTGGTTGGTGCGAATGTTTTTAGCAAGATTGATTTGAGATCGGGATATCACCAAATTCGGGTGAAAGCTGAGGATATTCAGAAGACGGCTTTTAGGACACGGTATGGTCATTACGAATATTCTGTGATGCCATTCGGGGTTTCTAATGCGCCGGGTGTGTTTATGGAATACATGAATCGTATTTTTCATGAACAGTTAGATCGTTTTGTGGTTGTGTTCATCGACGATATTTTGATTTACTCTAAGTCTCAAGAGGAGCATGAAGAGCATTTGAGAATTGTGTTACAAATTTTGAAAGAGAAACAATTGTATGCTAAGTTGTCGAAATGTGAATTTTGGTTGTCGGAAGTAAGTTTTCTTGGACATGTTATTTCCGGGAGTGGTATTAGTGTTGATCCATCCAAGATTGATGCGGTGATGCAATGGGAGGCTCCTAGGTCAGTTACGGAGATTCGAAGCTTTTTAGGATTGGCGGGTTATTATCGGAGGTTCATTGAAGGATTTTCGAAGTTGGCACTTCCGTTAACGCAATTGACTTGTAAAGGAAAGGCTTTCATTTGGGATATTCATTGTGAAGAAAGTTTCAATGAGCTAAAGAGAAGGTTGACAACGACTCCGATCTTGATTTTGCCTAATCCTAATGAACCATTTGTTGTGTATTGTGATGCTTCATTGGTGGGTTTAGGTGGTGTTTTGATGCAAGAAGGAAAAGTTGTGGCTTATGCTTCTAGACAATTGAGAGTGCATGAAAAGAATTATCCTACGCATGACTTGGAGTTGGCGGCCGTGGTGTTTGTTTTGAAAATTTGGAGGCACTATCTTTATGGTGCAAGATTTGAAGTTTTTAGTGATCACAAAAGCTTAAGATATTTATTTGATCAGAAAGAATTGAACATGAGACAAAGGAGGTGGCTAGAACTTTTGAAGGATTATGATTTTGGTTTGAATTACCATCCGGGTAAGGCAAACGTGGTGGCCGATGTCTTAAGTCGGAAGTTGTTACATATGTCTGCATTGATGATGAAAGAATGAGAACTTTTGGAGGATTTCAGAGATTTGAGTTTGGTTTGTGAAATGACGCCGAGAAGTGTGAGACTTGGTATGTTACATGTTACGAATGATTTTCTTGCAACGGTTAGTGAAAAGCAGAAGTTGGATTTGAAGTTCGTTGATTTGATGATGAATGAGAACGAGGATTTTAAGGTTGATAATTTTGGAGTTTTGAGATTCTGTGATCGTATTTGTATTCCCGACGGCGCGGAGTTGAAAAAGATGATTCTAGAGGAAGGACACCGAAGTAATTTAAGTATTCATCCGGGTGCGAATAAGATGTATCAAGATTTGAAGAAAATCTTTTGGTGGTCCGGATTAAAGAGGGATGTGGCTCAATTTGTGTATGCGTGCTTAACTTGTTAAAAGTCTAAGGTGGAACATCAAAAACCGAGTGGATTTATGCAATCGTTGGATATTCCGGAATGGAAATGGGATAGTATATCGATGGATTTTGTTACGGGATTGCCGAATACGCAAAGAGGTCATAATGCTATTTGGGTAATTGTAGATAGGCTTACTAAATCTGCTCACTTTATTCCAATTGATATTAGTTATCCTTTGGAGAAGTTAGCCGAGATTTATGTTCTTGTGGTTGTGAAGTTACATGGAGTTCCTAAGAGTATTGTATCGGATCGAGATCCGAGATTTACATCGAGATTTTAGGTGAGTTTACAAGAGGCTTTGGGTTCTAAGCTAAGATTGAGTTCGGCTTACCATCCGCAAACGGACGGTCAAACCGAGAGGGCAATTCAATCGTTGGAGGATTTATTGTGTGCTTGTGTACTCGAGCAAGGTGGTGCTTGGGATGGTTATTTGGCGTTGATTGAATTCACTTACAATAACAGTTTTCATTCGAGTATAAGTATGGCACCATTTGAGGCTTTGTATGGTCGGAGATGTCGAACACCTTTGTGTTGGCATGAAACCGGTGAGAGGACGATTGTTGGACCGGAATTGGTGCAACAAACGACGGAGAAAGTGAAGTTTATTCGGGAGAAGATGAAAGCTTCTCAAAGTAGACAAAAGAGCTATCATGACAAGAGAAAGAAAGATCTTGAGTTTCAAGAAGGCGACCATGTGTTTTTGAGAGTTACGCCGATTACAGGTGTAGGTCGTGCTTTGAAGTCGAAGAAGTTGACTTCTCGTTTTATTGGTTCGTATCAGATTACTTCACGAGTTGGTGTTGTGGCTTATCGTGTGGCGTTGCCTCCGAACCTTTCGAATTTGCATGATGTATTCCATGTTTCGCAACTTCGGAAATATGTTCCGGATCCGTCACATGTTATTCCTATGGACGAGGTTGAAGTGAGAGATAACCTTACGGTGGAAGCTTTACCGGTTAGGATTTTGGACCGCGAAGTTAAGAAACTAAGAGGCAAGGATATTGTGCTTGTGAAAGTAGCGTGGGGAGGCGCTGCGGAAGGCAATATGACTTGGGAACTAGAGAGTGGGATGCGAGAGTCGTATTCGGAGTTGTTTGAATCAGGTATTATTTTCGAGGACGAAAATTTCTAAAGTGGGGGAGAGTTGTAACAGCCCGATTTTGATTATTCCATTATTCTTGAGTCTTTTATTTTAATTGGGCAATAATTATTTTATCTGTTAAATTGGTGTGTTAAATGTTATTTTACCATTTTGAGAGTTTTCGGGGAAATTAGAATGGAGGGTATTTTAGACTTTTCATAATTAATCATAAGTTAGAAATTTTGTGGAATTAGAATTATGTGAGAAAAATGAATTAAATTGATTTAGTGGAAAATGAGAGAAGAAAGAAATAGAATAGAAAGAAAATAGAAAGAAAAGAGAAATAAGAGAGAAATAGAGAAAGATAGAAAGAAAAGAGGAGAGAAAGAAAAGAGGAGAAAGTTGGGAAAACTAGGAAATCATCAAAATCGATCAATTAGCGAGCTTGGAATCCGGGTAAGGGTGTGAAACATTGTTATCTTATCAATGTGTATGATTATGTATGGGTTTGCTTGGATGTTTTCTTGTTTCCATAGCTTTTGAGTTTTAGGTCAAAAAACGATAAAATGATTGGGAATCGATGTTTTTACGGTCGGAAATCGGTATAATTTGTGTTGTATGATTACCATGTGTTTATGAATCATTGCTGATAATTGTTTTGTTGTTGGAATTAATTTGGGATGAAAAATGAGGTTTTTGGGGGTTTTGGGTCGTGTAACCCGTAACAGCATTTTTCTGGTTCTGGTGTGATTCGCCAGGCGAATTTGGGATTCGCCAGGCGAATTGAGTCTGGCCACTAGCTCGCCAGGCGAAGTACTGGCGAAGGCAGATTCGCCAGGCGAATTTGCCAGTCGCCAGGCGAATTTGGAATTACAGAAAGGGGGTAGCTTCTGTAACTCTTGGAGTTTTTCAATATTGGTGATTCGCCACTGGCTCGCCAGGCGAAGTGCTGGCGAATGGGATTCGCCAGGCGAATTTGGAATTATAGAAAGGGGGTAGCTTCTGTAACTCTTGGAGTTTTTCAATATTGGTGATTCGCCATTGGCTCGCCAGGCGAAGTGCTGGCGAATGGGATTCACCAGGCGAATTTTCAAGTTGCCAGGCGAATCTGGCTGTTTCTCAATAAATTCTTAACTTTTGAAAATTCATAACTCTTGATCCGTAACTCGGATCAGGACGTTCTTTATATCGTTGGAAAGCTTATGAAATGTTCTTTCTTGTAAAAATGGTTTTATGAGATTGTTGGCCGATTAAATTATATCGGAAATTGGAAAATGTGTTGTTTTGTCGAATTTTACGGTTACAATTGTGTGTAATTAGTGTATATCATGCAATGTGTTGATGGTATGGATATGGTATGACTTCCGTGTTGTTGTGAAGTGAAATTGCATGAAATACATGTGGTGGTGATGAATTATGGCCGAAAGGCAAGAAATTGCAATGTGTGTATTTAATGGTATATGCATGACTATATTGTGAAATATGTGTGCATTGCATGAGTGTATGTGGTCATTTTGTATGAGAAATATCATGACATGCATTCATGTGTCGCGATTCTGTGGAGAATCGGGTGTAATATCATGTCCCTGTTGGGTGTGAGTGATTGATTACACAAATGATCATTGAGGATCCTCTGAACATTGCGTAGTCAATGGGTGTAATCGTTGCGATGAGTTACACTTGATTCCGTGGGAATCTTCAGAATGATTGTGTGCCCTTGTGGGGTTTGAGCAATCGGATTGTGTCTGCGTGAACAATCCAGAAACGTCGGATGCCATGATGGTATGAGCGATGGGGAAATATCGTAGGCCCGGCAGGGAGGATATTTCCATTGAGATCTTTAATTGAGCTCGGGTGATGAGTCGGTACCGCATGCATCTGCATAGAGTCGAGAGTCGGTCTCTATGAGTTGCATTGATCATCTTTGTATTTGTGCATTGATGAATAAACATTGATATATGTATGTTTATGAGAGATGATATAAACTGTATCTTATAATGATGCATTGTTGAATGAACAAGTATGTGTGTGTTCATGTGGCATGAGGATAATGGTGAATGTATGCATAATGAATATGCTTGATGATATATCTATATTGTGATATATGATGAGTTGTGGTGAGAATATGTGTTATATGTTTATGTTGTAGTACATAATTATATGCATTGTTATTATGATAATATTTCTCACTCTTCTGCTGTTTTATGATGCTCTATGAGGCATTGCAGATTAGGTATATGGCGGTCTTTTTGTGAAGCGTGTCTTCATTTTCCTTGTTGGTCGGTTGGCTCTGATATGTAGCACCGGGTAGCTAGGACGTTTGATCTTTTTGTGATACATTTGTATATGTATCTTGTTGATGAATTAGTGTATATAAACACGGAGTTGCTTGTGATTCATACTGGATGATGTATATATATTTTGGTGTATATATGTGGTTGTTATTCAATATTTTAGATGTTTCCGCTTTTATTCTAAATATTGAGATGTGGGTGTAAGGACAAAGTTCCTCTGTGGCAAGTTACCCCACTGTTGCATATCACTATTTTGAGCAGGTGATGTATGTATTAAATGAGTGTATGATGTGACATGCCTCTTTTATACTATGTTTAAATCGTACTCTGGCGAATTTTTTTATATGTGCCTAAATGATTTATGTGATTATTTGGGGGTATAGAAAGGGGGTGTTACAATGGCAGACAACATTCTAATGGATCTATGCTTTAAAACAGGTGAGCACACATTATTGAAGTTGTCACCTTCTTTTTGAGTGAACCCCCTCGCAACCAACCTTGCCTTAAATCTCTTCGACATCACTCCTTCGATTCCTTCCTTTACCTTGAAAATCCACTTACACCTGACAAACTTGGCCCCTTCAGGTTTCTCAATCATCTCCCAAGTGTTATTATCATGAAGAGATTTCATCTCATCATCCATGGCTTTCTTCCATCCAGTCATATCTCAACTACTCATAACTTGCTTATAGTCTCTAGGTTAATCGTCAAGAACCTCACTTGCAAAGATTAGGGCATAAGCTGTGAATCTGCATAACCAAGCATCTGAGGTGGCTTGATGACTCTTCTCGACCAGTCTCTTGCCAGCACGTAGTCGTTGACAGTTTCTTCATCTTCGACAGGAATTTCTGCTTCTTCTTCGACTTCATCTGGGTCATGAAATTCAGCATCACTATGCTCCACCTCAACAAGAATATCTTCTTGTTCCAGCTCTTCTTTAGAGATCTTTGAACTCTGACCAATGTCATTAATTTTCTTGAAAGCCACCTCAGCTTCAATAAAAACTACATCTCGACTTGTGATACACCTTCTGTGACCTAACTCTAGTCACCACAACCTATAGCTTAGACTCCTTCAGTGTATCCAAGGAAAATACATGTCAGAGCTATAGGTTCGAACTTGTCTTGCCTAATATGACAATAGGCTAAACAACCAAATACTTTAACTCTATCGAGACTAGGTGGATGTCTCGACCAGACTTCTTCAGGTGGCTTCATTCCTAAGGCAGTCGAATGACACCTATTTATCAGGTATGTTGCAGTGATGACTGCCTTAGCCCAAAACACCTTCAATCTAGAACTAACTAACATACACCTTACTAGTTCCAAAATGGTTCGATTAAACCTTTCAGCCAAACTATTTTGTTGGGGAGTTCCTGTAGTAGTTTTGTGCCTTGCAATACCAAACACAACACAAAAGTTTTCGAAAGCCTCATTGCAAAATTCAAGACCATTGTCAGTCCTCAACCTCTTGACCTTCCTGCCAGTTTGGTTTTCAACTAGAGTCTTCCAACTTTTGCAATTTTCAAAGTTTCATCCTTAGTCTTCTGGATGAACACCCATAGCTTTCTGGAATTATCATCAACTATGGATAGGAAATACTTTGCACCTGAGTGTGAAAGATTCTTTGCAGGTCCCCAATGATCAACATGAAAGTAATCAAGGGATCCATGTGTTCTTTGTTTACCTTTGTTAAACTTCATTCTACAGGATTTACCAAATACACAAGGTTCACAAAACTCCAATTTTTTGCCCTTGTCACCACAAAGCAGATTTTCTTTCGACAATTCGACCAAGCCTCTTTCACTGAGATACCTACGTCTCTTGTGCCATAGCTCAGTCTTCGGCTCAAGTTTTTTGGATGTCACATCTGTTGAACCACTTACAACCTCAGTCTCAACGGTATATAAACCTTGTTTCTTTAGGCCTCTCAAGACTTCCTTTAACCGCTTCATTACCTTTAAGATGATTTGCTCCCCTTTAAAAACATATCCTTGTTGAATTCACCAAGAGAAATCAAATTCCTCTTAAGATCGAGTACATGCCTAACATCAGTCAATAGCCTTATTTGACTCATCATGGAGCTTGAATCTCACAGATCCAATACCTGCAATTTTGTAAGCTTTGTTATTTCCTATCAGCACTGACCCACCATCTTTATCACACAATTCCACAAACATGTATTTGTTTGGAGTCATGTGCGAAGTACAACATGAATCCATAATCTACTCCTTGCTAGAGCCACTGCTTGAAACCACCAGGACATCAGATGATTCATAACCATCTTACACAATGGATGAATTACCATTATCCTTTCTACCATGATTGTTCAGCCGATTAGGGCATACTTTTCTTGTATGACCCTCCTTTTTACAATGATAACATTTATTAGTAGAAACATTACCACCATAAGAATTTTGTAGAACTTTACCCATCTTCTTCTCAAACCTACCATCTTTCTTCAAGAATTTCCCCATAACGAACAAACTTTTACCAACAGAAGATGGATTGTGCTCCTTTTGTTCGTTCAACTCCTTAGAGTACAAGGCAGATTGAACATTTTCTAAGGTCAACGACTCTCTTCTATACAAGAGAGTTTCTTTGAAGTGATTATAAGACTTGGGTAAATAGCACAACAACAACAATGATTGATCTTCATCATCAATCTTGACCTCGATATTCTCAAGATCAAGAATCAACTTGTTAAACATATCCAGCTGCTCAGCCAAGACTTTATCTTCACTCATCTTGAATTAATACAAAGGTTGCTTCAGATAGAGACGATTAACCAACTATTTCGTCATGTACAAACCTTCAAGTTTTGTCCACATACCAGCTGCAGTTTTCTCCTTTGAAACATGTCGAAAAACCTTATCACCAATGCTCAATTCAATGAAACTGTGGGTTTTTTCGACCATCGTTATTTTCTCCTTCTACATTAGGGCAACATTCATCTTCTCTGATCATTTCAACGTTGTTAACAAACCCTATTGAACAACAAGGGCTTGCATCTTCAAGCGCCACAAACCGAAATCATTCACATTGGTGAATTTCTCATTATCATACTTTGTTGAAGGCATCTTCTCCCCCATGTTCACCGCACCAGTTTGTTGTGAATTGATGTCGTCAAGAACAAACTAAAATATGAGAAAAAGATTGAGTTTCTTAAATATACACAAGAAACCCTATTAGGTTTTACAAAATGGAGAAAAGAAGTAAGAAGAATAAGAATTGTTTAAAAATTATTTTCTATCACTTTCTCAATAAGGATTCAAAGATTACAAGTGAATACCAACAATTAACCTCTCTCAAAAACCGAAAAGAACTAATCTATATATAGGCTATTAAGTTAACTTAAGATACAAGCTAACTTAACAATTGAGCTTAGAAGCAAGACACAATTCGACATACTAAGTTAAATTACAAGTTAATATATTTTGACATTATGCTTGAATGGGCTTCGACTACATCATATACAACTCATGTTGAACTATGAAACTACCCTTGTCGATACTAGAGTTCGGTCCAAATACCACACTTAACTTTTTTTTCTTCTTATTAATATATAATTCTGGCTTTGCAATCCAAAAATAAAAAAATAAACTTAAACTATTGATGTGGTATCGAGGAAAAATTTTAGAATGTTGTCATTGATATTGAGACACAGAGTCGTCTCAATTTTTTCTGAGGCCCTGTGCATATTATTTACATTTTAATCATTGAAAAACAAATAGAGGCTCTATTTAATCATTGTATAACCGTTAAAAATATTTTGTGAGGCATTATTTAGCCACGAATCAACTGTGACAAATTTGAGACCCTGTGCGGTAGCCCACCTTGCACGCCTTCAAAGACAGACCTGTTGAGACATAATATATAACTTTTGTGGCAATTTTGGGACGAAAGACTAGACATCCATGCAATATTGATATTGAAATTGAATTTTCAGAATTATATCATGATATTGGGACGAGATACATAAATTATGCCGCATTATTGAGATGCCATATTGGACTTTGGATACGGTATTGGGATTGAATTTTAGAGTTTTGTGGCAATATTGAGTGGAAATAATAGAACCCGTTTAAAGACGGAAAATAAAATTCCGTCCACAAATATGTTTTTCTTATAGCGTGTTGTATTTTTCAATTCTTGTTGGTATACATCTTCAAATTAATAGTAATGGGTTTTGTTTAGGATATTTTAATGCAAATTGAGGTTGGAGATTAGGCACCTGCCTTATATTTGCTTGTTTTATTTAAGTACATATCCATCTATTTTAATTAGTTAAACTATATAGTCCAAACAATAATTAATCTGTCAAATAAATATAGGTAAATTCATTAAATGATGCTGCTTCTTGTGCTTAAACATTTACAATTTTCAAGGTTCATGGAGTACGAAAAACAGAAACGCATAAAATGGTTTATGGGACCAAAGTGTTTGGAATGCATGCATTAAGACTACGACTAATGTGTTTGGAGTGCATGCTTGAACTTGAAACACTTTCTATTTTCACACTCCTCAGCACCACCTCAGCAAAGCACATACTTTAAACTTGATAGGAATAGGATCAAGAAAAAGAAAACGAAATCACTTTTAATGTCGGCATTTCAAAGTGTAACTAAGTATGAGTTTTATACCAACTTCATATATATATATATATATATATATATATATATATATATATATATATATATATATATATATATATATATTCCTGTAATGCATCTAACATTGATTCTCGACCGACTACTCTAAAAGAGTCTCGATCCTTGCCGAACTTTTTTTGGTGCGCAAAACTACCTCGCAGGCAGAAGAAGAGGATCCAGTCCTCTAATGCATCTAACGACACTCCGCAATGCAAATAGCATGTTTGTTATTCCCTCTACTATATATAGAAAACGTGCTAAAAAGTTTTGAATTCAATTATAGTTCACTCTTGTCCCTCACATACTGACTTGAGTGTTGGAGTGCTAACCTTGCAAGCTAGCCCCCTCTCCCCCGCTCCAGAAGCTCATATCTCCCGTTACCTCTGATCTAGAAGTTGATTTTCCCCAACAAATATTGAAGTTGTTTTTTTATGGAGGCTTTTGTATTGTGTATAGCCTTCGTCTTGTTTTGGTTTATTTTTATGCCTTTTATTGTTAACCGCAAAGCCGATAAAGTCGCCTGCATGAACGCCACAAGGACATTTTAATGGATTTATTTTCAGTCCATATTTTCTCATCCTTTCAAAGGATTGTCGAAGGTGGTCCAAATGACCATTTTTCGATGATGGTTTAACAACTATATCTTCAATTTATACTTGCATGAAGGTCTTAATGAAATCTTGAATCATGTGATTTATTATCTTCTTATAATTTGCACCATCATTCTTCAGGTCAAAAAGCATTACTACCCATTCATAGGTTCCTAAAGCCCAAAGACATTGAAACGTCGTCTTCGCCATATCTTCTTCTAATCGTGTAAATTTGGTTATACTTAGAATATCCATATAACAAACTTAAATACTAAAATCCTGATGCCGAATCGACTAGGATATCTACCACTAACATTGAGTATTCATATTTTGGAGATGTCTTTAATAACATGAACTACATTTGCTAACCATTCGACATACATGGCAGTTCTCAATAACTTTTTTCTTAGAAACCTTTAAATTTCTTCCTTGATCTTTGACATTACTTCTGGTGTAAATCTTTTTGTCGTCCGCTTCACTAACCGCTTGTCTAATTGAATTAGCAATCTCAACTCGACTAGATCTCAAATAAGTCCTGCCATTTCATCATAGTCCAAAGTGAAGCAATCTTTAAACTCTTGAAGCATTTTGATCACCTAAACCTTCAGGCTTGAATCAATATTTGCATTGATGTAGGTTGGCTTTTTGATTGCTCAATCTCCTAAATAAACCTCTTCCAATGGATCTTGCGCTTGTATTCTTTTATATGGGGCTAATGGATCTTTCTCGAATCCCTAGGCTCATCATCATATATGTAATCAAGCCTCTGACCATCTGAAATTGGTTTTTCACCAATTTCTATTTTTCCACTACTTTCAATTTGATTTGCTTCGAAAACCACTCTTTGTTGGAATCGGCCTCCAAGACCGCCTCTATTCTATTTTTGGCCATATAGACCAAATCTGTGTCAAGGCATTCAATTCAGTCATCATTTTTGTCTATCTACCACTCAATAGTTGCGGTCAAACTTTCATCTCCCATAAGTTCATGCTCCCACATAAAACCATGGTTTTGGTTATAATGAAAAGAATTAAAGACATCTCCATGCAAAGAGAATCCTTCTCGTGTAGGTATACAGGGGAAATATTAGCAAACCTCTTGTCAAATTTCCTTTTTTTTAATCTGTTAACTTCAGTCAAGAAGTAACTCTGGTTAACCTCTATTTTTTTTACTATACCTCCAGGCCTCCATATGGAAATCCGTTGGTGTGTAGTCGACGACATCACCCCCATTCCATGTATCCACTATCGATCTAGCAAGAGATTATATTTTTCCTTGGATATTATGACGACGAATAAGGTTGGTCTTATTATTGTTCCTACAACAATGTTTACCTGGATAACCTCTAAAGAAAAACTCGTTTACCCTCATAATTAGACAAAACCATATTATGTGGTCTCATATTTGTATCGAACTTTACAATTATCTTTAACATGAAATGCGACATCAAATTAACTACCACTCCTCTATCTACCAACATTTTATTAGTACCTGCTTCATCAACTATGGCCCTTATAAAGAGGTGTTTTAAAAGTTGTTTCACACATTTGCCAAGCCTTTCAAAAAAGGCCTTTTCTTCCTCCACATAACCAATGTTCATAACGTAGTAGCATAGAGGCTTATGACTGGTCATTTCCTTAGTAAGATACACATCTTCCTCTTCTGTCACCTCAATGACAATGCCATACTTAATAGGAAAAATATATATTACATTGTAGATTATCACTACAAGAAAATTGGCAGATTACAATGGTTATTTTTGAAGGTTACAACGGTTAAAACCGCCGTAATTTGCAAGTCACGACGGTTGCTGCACCGTCGCAGAATCATGCGCCGTGAGCCCGTATCACGTCGGTTGTGAAAACCATCATACCAACTGTCGTTATCTCTCACGACGGGTAGTGTACTGTCATAATTTGCATTTTGCGACGGTTCCAACCATCGTAAATTTCCATTTGACTTTTGTTTTTATTTTTGATTACGAAGGTTCCAACTGTCGCAACTTTCTGTTCCACGGTTTCATCTGCAGGTAAATCCATAGGAAATTTCTTTTCCACAGGTAAATCCGCAGGTAATTTATTTTTAAAATAAAAAAAATTCTTTTCCACAGGTAAATCCGCAGGTAATTTATTTTTAAAATAAAAATAAAATTGTTTGTAGAAATATGAACAGAATGGGAAAGAAAATCATATATATTCTTCATTAAACCTGGAAGAAGAAGTTTTAAAATAAAACCAATAAAATTTCTTTTTTTTGAAAGACAGTTCAGGAACGATGTGAATGATATATAGGGGCCACCTACAATTAATAAAAACCTTTTAGGGTTTCTCAGAGGGAATTTAGGATATTTTAGAAAAAGACGGACATAGATGCCTCCAACCTGCATACACACAAAAGATGAGTCCATTCACAAAATAATATACAATTCTCTACAGCTTTTCTGTAATACCCCGTATTATCTAAATGCTCAATTTGGATATCAGATGAGATTAGATGAGCATCTATGTGCTCTATCCTTGGTAAAGTGGATTAATGGAATCCTCTAAGTACTTTAAGTATTATCAATTGGGATCAATAGAGCAACTAATGAACTCTGAAAAGATCAATTTATTATTAGGTCAAGAGAGACTTGTATGATAACTCTAATAATTGATCAATTGGGTGAGATGACGAAATATCAATTGGAGATATTTAACTCTATTGGATTTATATCATATAATAATGGTATAATATATGTATATATTTGGAAAGAGAAAGAAAAAGAGAAAAGAAGAAGAAGGAAAGGAAAGAAGAGAAAGAGAGAAAATGGAGAAGATGAAGAAGAGAAACCCATGGATCATCAGCATCTTCTTCAACCTTCTCTTCGATTATCAGTTGGGTTCTAGATAGAAACTCTAAGTGCTAGAAATCAATGATTTGAACTTAGGTTAGATTTGAGAGAAATTGATTAATTGGATAAAATCAATGAATCTAACGGATGAAATATGGTATAGACTGGGTAGAATACTTATTTGTTATGATTGGAGTATGTTTTGATTGTCATGGTGTGATTTGGAAGTGTTTGGATTGAGGAAATAATTGATTTTGATGAGTAACAGCGCTGCTGAAGTTCTGGGTTTCACAGGGTTCGCCTAGCGAACCTGGGGCGAATCGTAGCGAATGGTTTCGAGGGTTCGCCTAGCAAACCCGGCAGCGAAGGTCAGCGAACATTCGCCAACGATGTTCGCCTAGCGAACTTTGTGCCTTTTCAGTGCTGTTTGGTTCTGACTTGCTTTGCTGAGTTGTTTGCGAAGCGAAGGGCGAGGCGAATGTTCGCCAGGGAGTTCGCGAAGCGAACTTTATGTCTGTTTTTGTTCTGGTTGTTCATTCGCCAGGAGCTTCGCCTAGCGAAGCCTGGATCGAATGCTCGCTGGGACGTCCGCCTAGCGAACATGGCAGGTTATGTAGTTTTGTTTCTCTCATAACTTTTAACTCGTTTATCCGTTTCGTGTATTCTTGGTATCGATGTGAAACTATGAATATTCTCTATATAATGGAAGGGAGAAATACTGGTTTTGATGCCCGACTAAATAAATCGGAGGGAACCGTGAATTCGTAGATTGAGGATATGTGGAATTATGTGTTTCCATTATGTGATTGATGACTAATTGCCTATGTTCTTATTTTTAAACACGTTTGAATATGTATGCATGTTAAAATGAGTTAGGGAGAGTGAGGAAACTTTACCCCGAAAACAAATGGCATAGTTAAGATTGGTATAATTCTAGGTTGTAATTAGAATTGTGATAGAAACTCTGGATGACAACGCTCGTGTAGAAGAGGCCGAGACGTGTGTCAAATACCGAATGGTATAGAAAGAGTGAAACACTAGTATGGAACATGTGTAATTCTATTGTTTTATTTTGAGAAAAGGCATAAGAGTCCTTAAGGCGAATGTGGCCTTGTGATTTTCGAATACAATCACGTTGTATGAATGATCACGTAATCGTAACCATTTATCTTGCGGTGTAGTTTCATGAGACTCGAGCACCTCCTCTGAAACGTATGCACAATTAATTGGCAGGTTTGATTCCCGCGTGTAGTACGAATGGAGCTTACGGGTAACGAGACTTGTGACGGTGTACGGTCCGATGATCCCGAATCCATTTCGTATGTCAAGTAACTACAAGGATCCATGGCTCAGGTCGACTTCTAGACGTAGAAGCGGACGGGAAAAGGGGATGCCTTGGTATGGTTATCGATTCATAAGGAATCTTGAGTTAACAGGCTCAGGACGTAATTCCTTCCATGTGAATATTTTGAGTTAGTGAACTCATGACATGTTTCCATATAGTGTGAGTTTGTGAGGTTGTGCACTCAAGGTCATTTTTTTCCCTTCCCCTTGACTTGAGTTAGGATTGATAGAACCCTGTAAAGCCGCGAGAATCTATAAGATAGGGAACTCCCTGAGATTTGATGAATCTCACCCCAGTATAGTTACTTTATTTCAGGTGCAGGCTGGTTACAAGTGGAGCGATGCTCAGATGTTTCAAGAGAAGCTTAGTTAAGCTTATTCCGCTGTGTATTCTTTTGTTGTATGCAATTGAGGATATTGTATATCATTTTTATTTTTATTATTTTTGGCTAGTTTCCATGACTTGTGCCATGTAGTGTATTTATGTTTTAGAAATGGACAAGTATGTGAACTATGCTATTAGGCGCTTTTGATGTGTTAGTACCAAATAAAATGCTTGTATTGTATTATGCTAGATATATATTATACAGGGCATTACAGTTGGTATCAAAGTAGGTCGTGTCCTCGACCTAGCCTTGAAACATCATAAGTAAATCTATTCCTGCCTCTTAAGTGTGTCTTGCCTTCATGAAACTTAATATTATACTATGTAGTGTTGGGCCTGATCAACCTAATACTATGTATATGATAGGTAGAATCATGGTTGAGCGACCACGAGGACTCTGAAGTGTTGTCGTAACTTGTGCTAGGAGGATCGGCTCAAGCCAAGAGTAAGTGGTGTGGAGTTTTGGTCAACTCTGTTGAGGTTTTGGTAGAAGCTGTGTTGTTTAAGCAATCCTTTGGAATGAATGGAGTCTGAAAGTTAAGGATCTCTAACGGACGATTGGATAAGGTATCAAGCAATGTAAAATTGCTAGTGTAGCTGGATTGACCACTAGTATGGATAAGGATTTCAAGTAATCTCATTCCGTGGAATAGAAAAGTTGTTTTGTGGAACGTGTGATGTAAGGTTCGGAAGTGAGATAATTATTGGTGCTTCAGTTCTAAGGTCGATATGGTATCTTGAATGGACGAGAGTACCTTAAGGAATGTTTTTGGAAAAATTTCTTCCAACTGGAAAAAGTTGAGAGTTAAGGAAGTTCGGCTTCGATGGGAACCTAAAGTAGTAGAGAAGTGTGTAAAGGAACACAAGGACGTGTTTACACACTTCAAATGAGACAAGTACGTGCCGGACAAAGAGTGAGTGATGGATTACGTATATTCAGTTATGTAGAGGGATTAAGTTCGAGATAATACATCAGAATTTCTGTATTCAGTAAAAGATCAATTTGGAAATGTTAATTTACCCAAGGAACCGTATAAGTTGTTGTGTTGGAGAAAGAATGAACTTCATTTAATAACGGAAGGTGTAGGGATGCGGACCGGAAGAAGTTGTGTTAAGGAATAAAGTAAGTATCTTAGATTTAAGGAAATTTTAGTATGATGATTTTATATTTGGACATAAGAGGATTACAATGGAGAGCGAAGTAAAGGCAGTGTGGAAAACGGTATTAACGGTATGTTATGAGGAAGTGACAACGGAATGTGTTTTGGATGAGTGTGCAATGAAATTATTAAGGTGTTGATGAACCTGTAGTTAAGGAAGTGTAATCAAGGATGGTTCACCCATGAGAACCCTAGTAGTATGATGTGAAATGAGAAAGTTACACCTTGGTATTAAGAACGAGGGTAGTAGTAGCACCGTGGTCACAAGTGTACGTGATGGATTCTTATTCTTGAGACAAGTATGAAGTAACGTATTTTGAAGAACAGTGAGTATTGTGTTCTAAGAGGTAAGATTATGGTAAATCAACGAAAAGCAACTCAGGACTTATTACGGACTAAGTGTAAATCATGGAACGATTTATATCGGAAAGGTTTTGTTAATAGTTGATGAGAATTGTCAGTTACGGATTTTCCATTACATAATTTGGGTTACGTGGGAAGTTCAATGGATAGTAAAGGGTAAGAAATCCCAGTTAGTGTGTACGAAATGGTGGAAAGGTTCTTCAAGAGGATGCATTATCCCGATCTATTTTCAGGTATAGAGAACTTCTGTATTTATGAATAATCGGAATATTTGGAATCTACCTTTTGTTGGACTAAGAACGTTGTTGTTTTATTTCTCATCAAGGAGTTCAAGTGAGAGAATAAGGTGGTATGCTTGTTATGAGATGTCCATCGATTTTGTGGTACCGTATAATGGTTGGGTTTTGCTTGTGGACAAATTAGGTTGAATTGTGACTAAAACCTTAGAATGTCGTCATTTTAACTTCCCGCAAGGGTAGTTGTTTAAGCAGAGAGGAACTATCCCGCTGAAGCTTTGTAGTGTGACCTCGTCATAATTTGGAATTTTGCCTTGTCACTTGGTTGGAGTGTGTCGTCTGAATGTTTTAACTTGTTATGTATTACCTTGAGTGGAATCATGGTTGATGAATTGTGGTATAAGTTAAAGAACCACGAGTCGAGAATGATATTCCAAGATAGAGCAAGACGGATTGGTGGTTTGAGTAGGAATGGCTTTGAAAGAACAAGAAAATAGTTTTGATTATGCAGCGGTGTTAACAATTTAACACAGTGTGGTTAATCGATTAACATGCGTGTAAACTGTGAAATACCTTATGAACCATCATCTGTGTTTTGTTAACTCATGTTGCTCCGATTGGAGAGTGTTGTGTGAATGGAAAACGGGATTTCAAGTAAATGGAAGAGGATTTGTGTTTTGAAATTGAAACTTCTAAAAGGTGTTGTGTAATTGGTCATTTGTTTAGACGGCGAGGTAATTTAACTTTTGGGAGAAGTAATTTTGTGAAATTGTTTTGAGTGTGAGAAGTCTTAGGTGCATTGTTATTATTAATGTTGAGAACTTTAAGGACAAAGTTGGAAAATACTCACGAAGTGTTGACCTTGCAAGGAATATTACGGTATTTTAATTATGGTGTTTGTAAGGTATGAACGGTTGGTCAGAGTTTAGTAATTGCTATCTTCCGAGAGTTCATGGTATTGGAGTTAGACTCCGTGAGAGTGGTACCAGTTGTGTACAGTTGTGTTTTACCCAGAAAAGGAAATTTGAAAGCTAGCTTTTCAGGTACGAGTAAGAATTGGATGTTTTGAAATTAAGCATGTAACTTGGATCGTTTATGAAACGGAACGAATGAGAAAAGTGGATTCAATTGAGAAACGTGGCATGTCCTTTGAGGGTGTGTGTACGTGTAGAGTGTTGTGCGTGGATTGGTGAGTAGTATGGAAACTCACAATCTCGCTTTGGATGGTTAAAGTTTTGATAAGTGGTGATTCGTATATGTTTGAAGTTCTGTGATGGTGTTACGTTGTCAGTAGTGGAGATTGGTGACGACAAAAGCCTTGAGTAAGTCGGAAACCGTAAGAAGAATCGATTTGGAATGTGGTAACCAGAACCGGAAGTTGTTAAACTATTTTGGGTATATTGATTTCGAATTTAGAATGGAATTGGAGTTGTATATCTTATGGTTGTAACCGTATAACTCATGTACCTTTTTCGTTTGAAGAGTGTTGGAACGATGTTTGTAGATTGTGTGTTGGCAACCAAATTGTTATACCATAGGACGTCAGTAAGTTTCTTGTGCCATTGGTTAGTAAGGACCCTAATGGATAAGCGTATTCCGTAGCAGACTGTTGGCTACCTAGTAGTATTTGAGAATCTGTGGTGTTCAACTGTTAGAATTTGAGTTCCGCAGTGGAAGGTGACAGACGAAAGAGTTAAGTCAGAGTAATAAGGTAGTTAAGAAATCACTGGTTTACATCGCGAAGTGGGTTGAGTGTTGTTGTCCTAATTTGAGATAAGATGTTATGGTGTGGTTTGTGACTCGGAAGAAGATTATGGAATGATACATTCTTTCCGAAGGTAGAATGCGACCAAGTGTTTTATTTTGAAACAATAGTTGAATTACAGAAAAGAGAGTAAGAAGTTAACCCGATATTGGAGTAAGGGCATGATTAAGGACGTGAAGTTTTGATAATTTGGCGAAGACAAGGATTTTGGAATTCTAAAGTCAAGTTGGAATCGGATTATGTCGGTGATACAAGGCAGTGATACAAGTTGCAGTTGTTGTCGAGTAGAAGAAATTCAGGGGCGAAATTCCATTTAAGGGGGGGGGGGGAGAGTGTAATACCCCGTATTATCTAAATGCTCAATTTGGATATCAGATGAGCATCTATGTGCTCTATCCTTGGTAAAGTGGATTAATGGAATCCTCTAAGTACTTTAAGTATTATCAATTGGGATCAATAGAGCAACTAATGAACTCTGAAGAGAACAATTTATTATTGGTTCAAGAGAAACTTGTATGATAACTCTAATAATTGGTCAATTGGGTGAGATGACGAAATATCAATTGGAGATATTTTACTCTATTGGATTTATATCATATAATAATGGTATAATATATGTATATATTTGGAAAGAGAAAGCAAAAAGAGAAAAGAAGAAGAAGGAAAGGAAAGAAGAGAAAGAGAGAAAATGGAGAAGATGAAGAAGAGAAACCCATGGATCATCAGCATCTTCTTCAAACTCCTCTTCGATTATCAGGTGGGTTCTAGATAGAAACTCTAAGTGCTAGAAATCAATGATTTGAACTTAGGTTAGATTTGAGAGAAATTGATTAATCGGATAAAATCAATGAATCTAACGGATGAAATATGGTATAGACTGGGTAGAATACTTATTTGTTATGATTGGAGTATGTTTTAATTGTTAGGGTGTGATTTGGAAGTCTTTGGATTGAGGAAATAATTGATTTTGATGAGTAACAGCGCTGCTGAAGTTCTGGGTTTCGCAGGGTTCGCCTAGCGAACCTGGGGCGAAGCGTAGCGAATGGATTCGAGGGTTCGCTAGCAGCGAAGGTCAGTGAACGTTCGCCAACGACGTTCGCCTAGCGAACTTTGTGCCTTTTCAATGCTGTTTGGTTCTGACTTGCTTCGCTGAGTTGTTCGCGAAGCGAAGGGCGAGGCGAATGTTTGCCAATGAGTTCGCGAAGCGAACTTTATGTCTGTTTTTGTTCTGGTTGTTCATTCGCCAGTAGCTTCGCCTAGCGAAGGCTGGAGCGAATGCTCGCTGGGACGTTCGCCTAGCGAACATGGCAGGTTATGTAGTATTGTTTCTCTCATAACTTTTGACTCGTTTATCCGTTTCGCGTATTCTTGGTATCGATGTGAAACTATGAATATCCTCTATATAATAGAAGGGAGAAATACTGGTTTTGATGCCCGACTAAATAAATCGGAGGGAACCGTGAATTCGTAAATTGAGGATTTGTGGAATTATGTGTTTCCATTATGTGATTGATGACTAATTGCCTATGTTCTTATTGTTAAATACGTTTGAATATGTATGCATGTTAAAATGAGTTAGGGAGAGTGAGGAAACTTTACCCCGAAAACAAATGGCATAGTTAGGATTGGTATAATTCTAGGTTGTAATTAGAATTGTGATAGAAACTCTGGATGACAACGCTCGTGCAGAAGAGGCCGAGACGTGTGTCCAATACCGAATGGTATAGAAAGAGTGAAACACTAGTATGGAACATGTGTAATTGTTATGTTTTATTTTGAGAAATATTTTGAGAAAAGGCATAAGAGGCCTTAAGGCGAATGTGGCCTTGTGATTGTCGAATACAATCACGTTGTGTGAATGATCACGTAATCGTAACCATTTATCTTGCGGTGTAGTTTCATGAGACTCGAGCACCTCCTCTGAAACGTATGCACAATTACTTGGCAGGTTTGATTCCCGCGTGTAGTACGATTGGAGCCTACGGGAAAAGAGACTTGTGACGGTGTACGGGCCGATGATCCCGAATCCATTTCGTATGTCAAGTAACTACAAGGATCCATGGCTCGGGTCGACTTCTAGACGTAGAAGCGGACGGGAAAAGGGGATACCTTGGTATGGTTATCGGTTCATAAGGAATCTGTAGTTAACAGGCTCAGGACGTAATTCCTTCCATGTGAATATTTTGAGTTAGTGAACTTATGAAATGTTTCCATATAGTGTGAGTTTGTGAGGTTGTGCACTCAAGGTCATTTTTTTCCCTTCCCCTTGACTTGAGTTAGGATTGATAGAACCCTGTAAAGCCGAGAGAATCTATAAGATAGGGAACTCACTGAGATTTGATGTATCTCACCCCACTATAGTTGCTTTATTTCAGGTGCAGGTTGGTTACAACTGTAGCGATGCCCGAATGTTTCAAGAGAAGCTTAGTTAAGCTTATTCTGCTGTATATTCTTTTGTTGTATGCAATTGAGGATATTGTATATCATTCTTAGTTTTATTATTTTTGGCTAGTTTCCATGACTTGTGCCATGTAGTGTATTTATGTTTTAGAAATGGACAAGTATGTGAACTATGCTATTAGGCGCTTTTGATGTATCAGTACTAAATAAAATGCTTGTATTGTATTATGCTTGATATATATTATACAGGGCATTACATTTTCATCAGAAAATGAATCTTTACATTTACAAATATTATTACGTGATACCTGTGGCTCGTCTCGCATTTCCTGCTGTCTAGATGCCTGCTCAAGCACGTCCCAATCAACAACATGACCTTTCATCTGCTCACGGTATAGCTCTGATGCCATAGTAGAATTTTGTGCGGATAGGGAAGCTGCCATATCCGGTGTCCATACAAGTTCTGGTGTCTCGGTAGTCTGCTCAAGGGCAACTACAACAGCTTCACCAGGTCCATCCCTAATTATGGATACAGTGCCCTGTGGAAGGAACCTCACAAGAGTTATTGAAACTCTTGGTCCATGCATTGGTTGGCTAACGAGTTTCCCTAACAAGGAGGCTGCCATAGCTCTTTGTTGGAGTGGTATTTCTTCTGCATGGAATCATGTCTATTAATAACATACTAACAGAATTTCTCAAAACCAACTAACTTCTCCTTGACACAACTGAAAGTAAACAAAAACGGAATAACGAAACACTCTGCATCTGCACCCACACGCCGAATGATCTACTAACTAAAGACTTATCCGTGGCGCCTGAATAATTCCAAAACCAGAAACAGCAAATATCCAAATATAAAGAACAGAGCCGCACCAAACACAAAACCGTTGTAATCACAAAACTCAAACCGACCATGCCGAACAACCGAAGTCCAACGCAAACATTAGCAATTCATTTCAAACACAAACATTATCATAAAGATGCAGTTCAAAACACAAACATTATCGAAAAAAGAGTAGTTCTTTTTTTCATAAAGATGCAGTACAACAATTTTAATAATAGTTAGTCCTTCAAGATACACCATTAGCCAGATTTGTCTCTATACAATATCAAATTACCAAGGCATGTATGTTATAAATTCTTGAGAATCTTGACTACTTCCTTTGTTCATCTTTCTCTACTCAGAAATGAAGTTACTTATTTGAATTAGTATTTTGCAAAAATAGTATGGGTAACTTTAAATTTAAGATTGGTTTTATTATTGCAGTCTGTATCATACAGCCTTATAGCAATCCTTAAAGTAGAGAGAAAGAAATCATATGAGCTAGATAATAAGCTTTTTTGTTTACCTGACATATTACAGCTTTAAAATATTTTCCCAATAGTAAATACATAATAGAAAATCCATTTGATGAGTTTTGGACAAGTTAAATAAGGCAATAAATAGTTCCACACTAATCGAACCCTAAAAATGCCGAGAAAAACATTTAGAGCAGTGTCCAAAACTGTATGTTCAGAGCGCAGGAAATAGCATTCATTAATTAGACAACTCTTCTATATTTTTTTTCCTAGGTCTTAAAGACTGAAACTAGTGACAATTATTAAGTCCAGAAAATCTAGAGGGCACAATGTTACCTGGTTTCTTCTCTTTGCTACTGCGTCTCTCCCTTCGGTATTGTGACTAGGATTAATGTAGTCAAGAAGTTCCGACACACTGACAAATTCCACAGAAATATAGAAAATCATTACAAAAGGGGTATGTGAATGTATCATACAAATATCACATATATACAACATACACAAACATATCAGTTATATTGAAATTACGTATATCATAGTCCTCTATGAACAACACATAAAATATGAGTTATGTCTACTTCAGACACATATGAACCCAATGCAGATTAAGTTTTGTTTTGTTGAAGTGTCTATGTCTGCATTGTGTCCAATGTATTAGAATTGACCCAAAGTCCTTTTCAAATGTCAAGTGTATTCATTATTGCATACATCATACAAGAAATAATTTCACCATTATTCAACAAAATTGAGATGCTTCCACTAGCCATAAGAACACTAGGAGAATTGTATTAACAACAGTCATTGACAAAAAGCCTTAAAGAACGTAACGAACATTCATCTAAATTTACATTAAAAGTAAAAATGTTACTCCATCAAGTAACGCCAAGGGAAGTATGCATTACATACATGAATAATTCCTGAATCCTGATGCATAAATTAATCAATTAAGTATCAAATCAAATTCCGAGGTTATTTTAATATACCTTAGATGGCCTTTGCTAGCTATTGATGCATCAGGTTTTCTCGTACCATTTCAAGCAGCATCTTGCTGTTCAAAAGCCTTGGATTCAAAATACTCAAGCCAAGCTACAGCATCCTATAGAATTCATTAAGAAACTAAAGATTAATATATTATGCAAAACAAATATAATAGTTTGTGTATTGTTTTAATAAGAAACGGGAATGATACATTTCCTAGACCTTCCTCCATCATAGCCACATTAATATAGGTTGCGGCAGTATTTGGATGAGACGGGCCACATGTCAGATGCAAAAGGTATAAAGCATGCTTCACATATCTGATTGCAGAGACAAGTAGTAAAACAATAAATCAGAAGAAAAAATGAAAATAACAATTAATATTATTACAAAACTTTGAACCCAATCTCTTACTCTACTTGTGAAGATTAATACAAATATAGTTCAGTTAAGGTAGGACACAAGAAGTAAGGATATTCAATCTTCCTCTTTATTTGTAAACATGTTTTCACTCTATAAATTAGGGTCATACTAAATAGTGCCCTTAGCTCACTTGTTGAGAAGTAAAAAAAGGAAATAAATGGTAAGTTTTATGTAGATAAAGTCAATTTCTAAAGTTTCAAGGTTTTGAATGCACCATTCCCTATATAAAATTTCCTTTCTGGACTTCTTAGCAGGGCACTTGCTAGCATTTCCTATAAATTATTCTTCCTCGAGTTAAAACATTACAAGTATATATCAACTCCAGACCAAACCAAACTTTAAAAACCCACTTAAATCTATATACCGTAATGCTGTACAACAGTTAACATACTTAAGAGCCAACTCGGTGTGCTGAAATCTGTAATAGAACACAACAAGATCCCCATAGCTCTTCATGGTATCGGGATGATCCAAACTTAACTCTCTCTCATTAATATCCAAAGCTTTTTGTTGATAAATCGTAGCCTGTAATAAAGTAAGCAACTTAATGAACTGAAATTAAATTTGGGACTCAACAAACATAAAAAAGTAAATTAGATATATTAGTATAGATGCATTTTTTTTATAGACAAATTGTTACTATAGCATATTAGTTAGGGGGAGGGGGATTTGTTAGTCGCAGCCTCGTAGGGATCGATCCCTGGACATCCAATATAATAATACTTCTTCTGTTTCCCAACTCATACAGCTAGACAACTTCCGAGATTGGTATAGAAGCATAAAAAGTATAACTGAAATGTATCTAAGGTTTGATGAAATAATGTCTACCAATGCCAAAATATAAAAGAGATTAAAAAAACCTGATTGAAGTCTCCGGTATGATATAAAACTACAGCAAGGAGGTTGTATGCTCCTGCTGTCATCCGATGGTAAGGACCACAAACTGCTACAAGCTTCGCAAGAGCCTGTTACCATAAATTAAAGCACGTAACGTATGGCAATTTCAGTAGGATAGATATTGAATGTTGAAAAACTTTTCAATAATTTGAAGATTTGCAATGAAAGGGTTCTGGCTACAGATACCTTTGTCCCATATCAAATTGTTGTATTTGTATTTGATATGAGATGTAGGTTTTTGTGATTCCGATACTTTGAATCAAGAGAAACACACACAAGAGAATCAAAATAACTGACCCGTTAAGATTGGTTGCAGTGGCGTTCCGACAGTGGCAGCAGCAACAGTGGCTTTCTAGTTGTGAAGAAGGGAAGTTCTGAATATAGAAGATGAACAAGCGTTTAACTGTGCTTACTGTCAATCTCCCTGAGATTATAAATGGCTATACGCTTCTCTAAAATTGATAGGCTAAATTAACTGTGCTTACTGTTAATCTCCCTGAGATTATAAATGGCAGCTTCAAGATCTGCCCTCTCTAGCAACTTCCGGATCCATGAGAAAACACATTGCTTCTCGAACAACCTTACTGTTGTTAACGTAATGATCACAATCAAGATTGAGAATGAAAAGAGCATTTGTAAGAACTGCAGACACCCTCACCTGCATAGATCCATTCAAACATCAGGCATTATAAAATCTTAACGACCTTATACAAAATATTATTGCAGTATCTATACATACCAGTGCATTTTCGGCACCTGCTTTCTTGTGGTGTTGGTATCCTGCTCTTTTCTCTCTAGAAACATAAACCAACCTAGGAAGCTCATTTCCTTCGATATCACGGGCACCAGTGTGTCCGAGGAAGAATTCTGCATATAATGTTTCCCATAATATGTAGCTCTTCAAGTGTTGTTAATGATAGTCTAAGCAGTTCAACCTGCTCAGTTACAATGCAATATTTAGAAATTCTTAATTAAACATGATGAGAATCCAAGCAAGAGACATAAATTGAGAAAAGACATAGAAGAGAACCTGCTCCTAATCTACACTGGTAATATTTAAAACTAGAATATGGATGCTTTTCAGTAATGGAAGCTCAGATTTATATGGTGACATTAAGTTGTAGGATAAGTTGAGAGCCTTCAGAGCAGGTAGCTGTTCACAAATGATGCCAACATCCTGCAAAATTAATGAAAATGGATTTAATGGAAATTGATAACAAGTTAATGGGCCATGCAAAATAAAAGGGAGTTTTGCAAGTGATCCTAGCACTATTTTTGAAATAGAAAAAGAAGTTTTACAGGAGATAAAAGACAACAGTGACAACTATGCAGATAATGAGAATCCTCGAAAATATGTGATCCTACATCATAGTACTATTTTTGGCGTCAGCATGAAGAAAATAAGAAAATTCAAAGCTGCAGCAGTAGCCAGGAGAGAATAGTTGACAAAACAAGGTTGCAGAACATACCTTCCACTCCGAAAGAAGGTTCTCAGACAGATCAAGTTCTTTTATATATATGAACAGAAAAGTACAGTTTCAAAAACCAGATTTTGCTAGAAAATAGAAAATTCCAAGTGAGTTATTTACCTATATTCAAATTTCCTTAGAGGATAGAAACAGGTATTAAAATATACAAATTCCAATTGTAACCTGAAGTAATGGAATCTAAACCAGGGTTTTAAATAAAGGTCAGCAACCACAATCCGGGCCGTGACACAACAATTTTTTATGTTGCCGAAATTGCAACACAGCCAGAATTGAGGCCACATTTGATTCCAATTCTCAGCAATATCAAGGATTGCAATGTGACCACAACCATTACCATGAAAGCTTTTTAAAACCCTTATCTTAACCAAGGTAAAAAAAGAAACCGATTCAATAACACCACAATTCTATCAACCCTCCCCACAAAAATGGAAACAGATTCCACTAGTTCGAACTTTCATTTCTCTTTATATAAGCAAAAAAACAAGAGTGCTATAGATTTAAACTTACTCGGCACCGTAGTACTAATTTTTGATGGAATCCCAGGGAAACCAACACCCATAAACGACAATGACACGCTCGATAACTCCTCAAGTCGACTCAGCTTATCATTAAGTTCACTTTCACCCAACAATTGAATCGAAACTCGCTTATTGCTAGATGAAAACACATACATTTCATCTGCAAAAATAAACAAAACCATACATTACATCTATAAACCTTAAATATACATAAATAAATAACCACTAGTTTGATATACACAGTTTAGTTACTCACCCTCTTCATCTTTAGTAGAGTTACTTCGATACCTTTTTTCAATAGCTTCAAGAAACGAAATCCCTTTACACAGATTCTTAGGACGAACAAAAAAACCTGAAGTTTCAGATTTAGCATGAAAGTAGCGAATTCCGTTAAGGGATCCATCGTGTTTTCCTTCTCCATTGTCCCAATCAATTCCAATCCATGTGTCTGAGTAGCCTTCTACAATTCCTACATACTTCACAGTACCGATTCGAGTTGAATTAACAGATGCGTGAACTCGTTGCCCTAATCGGAATTCGGATGTTGAATTGGGAGGATCCTGCATCTTTTGTTTTGTTGTACAGAGTAAGAGAGTGGTGGAACAAAACCTGGTGACTGTGTTACTTGATTGTTTCGTTGTTTCGCCGAAATGTAGATCACGGCCAGGTTGCGGTGGCCGACGAAACTGGACGACGACGTCGAAGGTTGTGAGAGTCTATTTTGGTTAAGTTCTTAGATGACAAACCGTGCGATGTACAACCTGCAACGTTTAAACTATCTCATCTAATAAGAAGATTCCCAAGTGTAGCAACAAGAGCAAAATCACAACCTCCATATTCTCGAATTTGAACAAGAAAGTGAGAGAATGAAGACTAGCAATGTTTTCTACACTTCAAACACATCATATGGGAAGACGAATGATAGAGAGGTTGTACCAGCATGAGATGAACAAGGGTTTCAAGCGGATGAACACATTAGGGGAACAAGGGTTTCCAATGTTACGGGTTCAGAAGTGAGATTGTAATAGAAATTGAAACTAAGTTCTCAAATGAAAGAGATTTTGAGGATGAGAGGTGAATGATACGAGGGAATCGAATTTTAGGTGGGAGATGAAAAATTTTAAGTTAAATTTGATATTAGGAAGGAAAATAATAGGTTAAAAAAATGAAGGTAGGGTTAAACGAAACTTGGCTGTAAATATTATATTTTAATATTTGTATATGTAATATATGTTGTATAACTAAACTGTAATTGTAAAGAGAAAGGCTCATACATTTTTGGAGAAAGGTTCCAAGTTCAAATCTGATAAGGTTCAAGACTTCTAAATTTTATTTTTTTATTTCTCAAAAACAATGAAAGTAAGAATCGAACCCACGTTAAAATTTAACAATTTCTATTTTATTGCTGAATTATTAAAAACAATAAAAAAAATGTGAAAATTTGTAGTGAATGTTGTAGTAGGATATTGTTGTTGTATGGTAAATAAATAATTATAATAATAATTTATTAAAATTAATTAATAAAATTTAAAAGGTTGGAAAATAAAAATGAAAGAAAAAAGTGGGAAATTAAAGGAATAAAAAAATAGTGATTATGATTGGCTAAAGTAATTGCGACAATTTGCCTTAACTGTCGCGAGTGTGGAAAGAGGGCGGTTCTTTGGTAACTGTCGCAATTATTTTATGCAGCATGCCTAAAAAATCTGCGACGGTTGGCTCAAACTGTCGTGAGAACTGTCGTAGTCCAGGAATAAGGACGGTTTTTTGATAACTGTCGCAAAAAATCTACGACAGTTGACCCTAACTGTCGTGACAACCGTCGTAATCCAGGAATAAGGACGGTTTTGTGATAACTGTCGCAACTCAGGTGTTGTAAATCTCCTTTTTTCTTGTAGTGTATGTATAATTTTCCTTTTGACCCCGAGTCAAAGTTATCGGTGAGCATCTCATCATCTTCGTTTGGCATAGGATCCTTGCCATTTGGTTTAACCACTTATGGAAAATGAGGGAAGAACCTTTCTTTTATTGGCCTCTTTGTCACTTGATTTTCCGCCATCTTTGGCAGCTTACCATTTTTACTTGATTCCTCAGCTTCGAGAGCCACTTTTTTTTTCCTTTGATACCTTCTCCATTGAGTTTGGGTCATTGGCTTTTTTCCTAAATAATATTTCAAATCATATGAATATTTGTTATAGATTTGGGAATTATAATTGTATGACAAACCTGCAACCACCTCAATTACCTTCCATTTATGATGGTCACCATTAGGTTTTTACAACATATCGAATCCACTTGCCAACAGGGACAGCATTTGGAGGAGTGTAATTCTTCCTCTAATTTTTCTAGCTGCTTAAAGTTCTTTGATGTTTTTGGTAAGGAAATCCTCTATTCTCGAAGGAAAATTGAGGCCTTCTCTCACTTCTAAAACTTTTCCTCAAGGACTGAGAACTAACACCTTCTAGGTTTTTGCACCTTCCTTATCGAATACAACAATGCACCTAGGGAAAATCATCACTTCACACACTTTTATTTTGCAGCGGTTCAAGAAATCCACCAGTTATTCCTCCGCATTTGGGTACACCATATTCTTCCTTAAAGTTAGGGTTTTATTGATTTCAACCATCATGTTGTCAACAGGTCTGCCGAAACTTACTTCTTTAGCTTGCAGAGGGTCAACATCAATCTTCACAGGTTGTTTAAATTTTTCTCCAGACTTAAACATATCGTCTTTCAATGAATTATGTACTAAATCCCTAAAATAATATATTGAGAGGTTTTATGACCGAGAAAATTATAATACTCGCAAAAACACATTTTCTTTCTTTATTTCGATCGTGGTGTCTTTACGCATTCTGGCCTTATGATTTGACCATTGAAACTAAAAGATTAAAAAATTCATCACATTTAGTTACGTCAAATGTATATGTTTTTGTATTGAGTTTTAAATTTTATGAGGTTCGATAGGATTTTTTCCATTAGAGGGTCTTAGGACCTTACAAAGATATGGAGATCCTGGCTTTAGTTTTGCCAAATTTACCTTGTTTTCTTCGACATATTCACAGACTATGTTAGATTCTTGATTTTCAACTATATCTACATAAACACATTTTTCTTATATGGTATTTATTTTACCTAGTTTTTTCAATTTTCAACTGTTCAACCTTCATAACCCTATCTACTAATTGGGTCTTATCCCTATGGTATCGGGTATCTAGCTTTTTCCTAATAGAATAATATAGGCCACATGTATCCATTTCAATTAACTCATGTGTATGCATATGAGTGAAGCATATTGACTTTATTATACTAAACCTACTGAGATAATCATCTATCAACTCAGCCAATTTTCATCTCACACTGGCTAGTTCTTTCAGGTTGATCTTCAATTGATCCATGTAAAACTGCTCATGGAACATCCTTTCTAATTGATTCTAATTACATATAGAATGCGGGGGTAAGGTGGCGAACCACATGAAAACATTCATTATCAAAGAATTAGGGAATTATTTCATCCTTAAATTTTCATTTTAGGCCAAATCTTTCGCCTCTAAATCATATCGAGTACAAATTCAGTGAACTTAGGAATTTTCCAACCCCTTGGAAGTCCAGTTTGCAATGCATACTCAAATAAGGTAGAAAACAAGTTTGGTCTATGAAGACCTACATAAAGCCATTTTGGGCTAGAATTTGTTCGACCATATTGGCTATGTTATTTTTCCCCTGAAAATTGTGTTGTTGGACTCTCCTAATCTCTTGATCTGTATTCTCATTTCTATTGACTGATAAGTGCAAAATGTAACTATTTTTGTATATATGTTTCGTCGCACTTATCGATACTTTTTGGTTAATATCATTCGAATAAACCCTGATTTGTTTATAAATACGTTTACTTTACATTTTAGTCTATATATTGCGTATCGTGTAAATATCATTGAGTTTAATTGATTTTCTCTCATTTTTGTAGGTATTCAAGCAATGAGATTTTTCCATTGTTGTATAGAGAATTTAATAAGCTTTCCAGCGCTTCCGACCGTGAGTAAATTAGACTTGTGGTTCAGAAGTTATGGTCAAAATAAGGGTTGGTTTGTTGTCAAGTTCGCTTTACGAACTTGCCAGCGAATGTTCGCTTTGCGAATGGCTGGCGAGTTCCCAATGAAGGCTCTCAGAATTGGACAGGGGAGAAAGAAACCAAAGTTCGCTTTGCGAGTTGTGCAGCGAGCATTCGCTTTGCGAATAAATCGTTCGCACTGCGAACTTCTGGAATTTTCCAAAGGCGATTTAGCATTTCAGAGGCACTTAAGTGCCAATTTTTTGAGGCTTGCTTTGCGAGTAAAACGTTCGCTTAGCGAACGTGACAGATTTTGTAATACTATAAGTTCATTTTTAGTCATTTTTAGGTGATGTTTTGGGGTATTTGTTCCCAATTCATTGTCGCACCTCGAAAAACTCATCGAAAATACGACCCTCGCGCGAAAGGCGCGGAAAACGGTTCGACAGAGTCGCCACCGAACTTTATTTATCCCAAAAGAGGGAAAGGAAAATATCGAGAAAACCTTTAAGGAGTGGATAAGAACGTGGTCGTCGCAACCACATTCTGGGTTCGGGAGTCGGTTACGCGAGGGGAAGGTATTAGCACCCCTCACGTCCGTTGTACTCAACGGGAACCTCTTAGTTCGAATTATGAGGAAACGCTATCTAAGCTTGCTTGTTTTCTTCTCTAAAATAAATGCGGAAACGTAAAGGGAAATGATTCGATACGGAGGGGAAAGGGGGTGGTTTTAGGATAGGGTGCTCGGCAAGATCATCGCGACCTCGGGCCTACGTATGCTCATTCGAACTAGAATGAGAAATCAGAGCAATCGTAGTTCGACTACGGGATTTGACGGAGAAAGATGGTAGTGTGGACGCAAACGGGGGAAAAAGGAAAAAGTGTGCTCGCCAAGATCGTCGCAATCTTGTGCCTACGTATCCTTATTCGGACGAGAATAAAGAATCAGAGCAGTCGTAGTTCGTGGTACGCCCACGAAACAAGGGTTAGGGTTTGAATTTTAGGAGACGAAAGATTGAATGACATACAACCCAAGGGGCGTGCCTCGAGAGCAGTCACTCAAGAATCCAAGGAATGCTTGACTCCAAGAACTCAGTTCTTTCGTGAGTTGATTGCGAAAATGTTTGATAGGGATTACGTGTTTTAAGACGAAAGGTGAATGAATAACAACCTAAGGGGCGTGTCTCAAGAGCCATTCATTCGAAGATCCAAGGAATGCTAGATTCCAAGAATCTCCTCCTTTCGTTAGTTGATAAAAAAAACGGTTTAAAAAAGATAGAGTCGAATTGGTTGAGAAAAGAGGTGAGGATCGATACTAGTCCCTAGGGGTGCTCCTAGTAACAAAACCACGAGATGTGCGAGTGTGCATTTGACGACGAGGCAAAAGGCACTCAACTTACGAGAATGTTTTGAAGAGGTAGCTCGACGACGAATCGAGGATTGGTTCGGAAATGGTTTGATTTGTAAAGTGTTTTAGGGAGAATGACGATTATTCGATAAACGAGACGTCGGCCTCGCAACCAATTAATCGGGGCATAATTAGGATGCTAGATCCAACGACACCTTTTTCATTCGATTGAATTACGAAATGTTGTTTGATGAACAAAAAACGTACCACGTGGAATGATAGATTCCAATGGCATTCCTTTGTCCAAAGGCGTGTGTTTTAAGAGCGAAAAAGTCGAGTGATCGCCACCTAAGGCGTGCGCCTCAATAACGGTCACTCAAGAATCCAAGAAGTGCTAGACCTCAAGAACTCAATTCTTTCGCAATTTAATTAAGAAAAATGTTTTGAATATGTGTTGAGTATTTTAATCGGGAATTAAGCGTTTGAACAAATAATTAGATAAATGTGAATGTGAATATGATATGGATATGAATAAGAATGAACGATAATATATTCGAGATAATATTCGACGGAAAATAAACAAGATAATATTGACAAGAGATTGAAGTTGACATAAAATTTAAATGGTCTCGTCTTAATCGGATTTAATCGGTAAATTGATAATCGACGATCTTTGACTTTCACTGACCCAAAATTGAATAAGAATAATAGAAATTAGAAATTAAATCGGAAATATGAATAAAGGCATAAAGGTCTCACCTTTATCGAGATTTAATCGAGAATTCGATAAATCGATCGATATTTGGTTTTCATCGACCTAAAATAAATGTAAACAACAATGGAAATGAAATAAAATCGAGACAATGAATACAAAGGATAAAGGTCTCACCTTTATCGAGATTTAATCGAGAAATCGATAAATCGATCGATATTTGGTTTTCATCGACCTAACATAAATGTAAATGACACAAAAATGATAGAAAATAAAATAAAATCGAGACAATGAATACGAAGGATAAAGGTCTCACCTTTATCGAGATTTAATCGAGAAATCGAGAAATCGATCGATATTTGGTTTTCATCGACCTAAAATAAATGTTAATGACACAAAAATGATAGAAAATAAAATAAAATCGAAAATGGCATGAAAAATAGTAAAGGTCTCACCTTTATCGAGATTTAAGTCGAGAAATCGACAAATCGATCGATATATGTTTTCATTGACCCAAAATACTAACAAAAATCTATTAAAATGATAAATACAAAATAAATTGAAATAAATGAAAAATGATAAATATTACCTAAATCGAAAATAAAAAATGAATAAAAAAGGTGGGCCTCAAATAAATCACAATTTAATCATTTTGATTAAACTATGAATATCTTTATGTCATTGGCCATAAAATAGAAAAGAGATCCAAATGAAAATGACAAAATATATGTAAAAATCTAAAATAAATTATATAAAATAAAATAGCAATGCAAAGCAAGATGAGTAAAACACTAAATAAAACATTACGAGAGAGAGGTATAGCGTTGATTGTGAGTGTTTGGAAAAAAAATGAGATCCCTTGGGCTTAAAAGCCCATCACCCATTTTAAGGAGAGCACGAGTGAATAATAGAAAAAGGAGGGTGCGGATAGGAATACGGGCCACACGGCCCATCATCAAGCAACACAACAGGATCCACACCACAACATCAAAAAGAAAAAAAAAAAAAAAAAGAACGAATAATATGTTTGAAGGCATGACTCAGATTTCTCCTTAGCAACATCATTCCTATCCATAGTCACCAACAAATATCAATATCAGCTCTCTTTTTTTTTTACAAAATTAGATCCAAATGAACAGCAACGACGTAATGAAGAGAAAAAATGGCAATACGAACACGAATCGTCATTTCCAATCCAACCTTCTCGCGATACTATACTCTTGTTCGTTGCCTCGATCGATCAGGTTTAGACCTTTCTTTTCTATTTTCTATGTCCAGCTCACGATTTCAGCTTTTGTTTGGTTCGCTTATTTCTCACTTCATCTCTTTCTCTCCGTCTATTTTTGGTTCGGACCCTGGGTTTAAGGGTTTGAAATGGTGGAAGGGTTTTGGCTTCTCTGGTTTGGGTTTTGTTTTTGGAGTTGAAGATTGGGGTTTGTGTGTGGTGATTTGAGAATGATTTGAGAGTGAGGCCGCGTATGGTTTTGAGGTTGAGGTTGGATGAAGTTTCGGTTTGAGGGTGAAGTTTTCGTTGGAGGTTGAAGAAGAAGGAGGAGGTAGGCGTGGCGGCTAGGTTTTTCGTAATGAGGGAGGAAGGTCTGATTTATAGCATATGGTGAGGGTGAAACGGGAAGATTTGGAGGATTTGCGAGCTGGAAAACGTTGTCGTTTTGAGGTTGTACGAACGTGGGGTCTGAGGTACTTGGTTTTTGTTTTTTACTGCTGATGCTGTAAATTAAATCTCTCTCTTCCTTCGCAGGTTTGCGTTATAACATAAGTGGTAAAGGCTGAAAGCATGTTTGGTGGCTTTTGCTTGGGTATTGTGGCAAATGGTGGGCTGCTGGTGAAGGCTTGTAGTGTGGTCATGGCTTTTTAATTTATCTCAATGCAGGTCAGTAAATGGTACTGCGGACTTGCTGTGATGGGGTATTGGCTGTATTTTCACATTATTTTGGTTGTGTGTATGGTGTACTGAGCGTTTGGTTTAGGTGTGTATTTGGAGGTTTGTATCATTGTGTGGACCTGATGCGTGGTGTGAGCATTTGATTTTGGTGAGTGACTTTTTCTCATTGCGTCGAAGTAAGATGGTGGGCCAGCTTCGCTTGCAGGCTGGAATCAGATTGCAAAAATAATGGATAGGGCCTGGATTTTTCCTTTGATGCATGGAATGCCTGACCGGTCACGTTTTGGAAATCATGTATTTGGCTTCAATTTGTCACATGTGTCTTGTGTACAGTGAATTCTAGCTTGAGAATTTATGACTCACTTGGCATTTGTTATTTTTTGTATTGCTTTGATAAAGGTGTAACAAGTTTAATAATGGTAAATGGACTCTATATTTCTTGTGTATAATTGTTGTAGTGGTTTTTTCACATGAGCTTGTTAAAATTCCTTTGTGTGACTTTTGACAATTTTGAACGAGCTCCACATTTATTTTCCACCATGCATACACTTTGAACTTTTTAATTAAACTCATGATCATTAAATCTTGACATTCCGATTAAATTCCAAAATTCTCAGCTTTTGCCTGAAACGGAAGTAACTTGAACTTACTTTGAAAAATGGAATCGACCATAAATTAGTCTCTAAACCAATCCTCTGGATTTTGCCACTTGCATTGCTAAAATGAATCTTTCACCATGAACAAATGCATTGGAATCAGAAGAATATGACTTGTCCCATAAATCTCAACACATTGCATAAACCCTAATTCCAATAAACCAGTCATTGATGAAACACTTAACCTATCACAGTCTGATTATCTGATCCATACACTTATAACTGAACCCATTCCACTTTAAGTCAAATTCAATTGAACTTCAACTATTACTACACACACTTGGCCTGACACCCTGCCTGAAACATGATTCAAACCAGCAACACCTTGAGCATAGACATCATATTTTTGGATTTTTTGAATAATTGTCAGTGGGTGGATGTACAGATGAAATGTTATATACAGGTAGGACAAATTTGGGGTATGACATTCATCAATTCTTCATTCTTTGTTAGTTTTCAGCTTAGAAAATCATCATTGGAGGTTGTAACTCGACGATTGATGGTGGATGATTCTTAGATCGTGATTGACACCGTGAGAGATTTTGATTCCTCTTCTCTCTTCCCTTTGTAGTTTCCATTTGTTGTGAGTTTGTATGTAAGTTTACCTATATTATATGTATATTTATTGCTCATGGTGTTGTATAAAACTCATTTTACAAATGAATGTTGACGAATGATTTCTTTATTTGGTTTTGAGTTGCGGTAGACATATCCTCGTTGAATCCGGATTTAGATTGAACATCTATTAGGTTCTAGACTCTAGAGATAGATTTAGGCTTAATATACACTTGAGTATCGATTCTTAATGCTTCCGTGTGGTCGAGTTGCATGAGACATCACCTCCGAGGCGATGCGGTTGTTATATCAACTTTGCGTTAGACCTAACCTTTGTTGTGAGTGATACATGATGATGTTGACGAGTGATTTAGGTTGCGTACAACTGAGTAGTAAGTTTGAGTATTTCATAGGGTAGATGAAATGTAAACTCGAGAGTTCTCTACTCTCCAAAGAATGAATTCTTTTTATGTTCATAAGTTTTAATTCTAGCATTTAATTTAAACCCATTTTAAACCCAAACTCATTAACATTGAGATTGCCGAACGACATTCTTTCCCTCGAACTGATCTCTGTGGACACGATAAATTCTCGGATAAATATTTCCAAATATTTTTGTTGCTGGGGATTGGTTTTGATATTGAATCACATTGCGATAGTTTCTTTGTTTTTGAGTTTTGTATATATCATATATATTGTCTATTTCCATCATGTTTGTTCAAGTGTTGTATACATTTTGTTTCTGTAACGTTTGTTTAAGTGTTTGATTAGGGCACTTGCTTTTGGTTTGTGCGGTGAGGCATCACCATTGCATGACGGAAGGAAGTTGCTAGCTAAGGATTGTAAAGGCGTCGAGCTTACGACGTAAAACAAGCATGTTTTATTATTTTTAGTTTCTAATGTTTTTATTTGTGGTCTGTACGCAAATTTTGGTTGGCTAATTTGAGGATGCATTTGGTGATTTTCAAAGTTTGATCGTTTCAACTTGCAGATGTATGGTAATGATATTGTTAAGTTTTGTACACGTCTAAGGTATGTGTGTATCGCTTTCTAGACTTTAGCATATTCACGATACTTAGGCATTTTACAAACTTCCATGCCATTCATTCTTTTGTATACTTGTTCTTGTTGTGAATCACTTTAGTTCCCACCCTTTTTTGTGAGGTAGTTTTCCATTGTTCATATATGCGCGGAGTACCAACATTCTTGTTCCAACTGGATTTTATTATGCTTAATCTTTTGTTTATGTTGATTATATGAATGCATGAAAAGGATCAATGCATTTTGTTTCATTTTGAGCATAACTACCTATCCAAATAGTCATTCACCTTGTGAGCGTGTGATCATTCGTAATCCTTTTGAGCTTTTTGATCAATGTTTTATTTGAACTTGATGCTTGTCTATGAGTATTTAGTTCACTTATTTTTGAATGAATTTTGTTTTTCCTTGAACCCTCAACTTTGTTTTGTTGTATGAATTTTTTCCTTTCCTTACAAAGTAGGGAGTATTCACATGATGATGTGGTTGAACTCAAGTTGGGGATAGAATGATTGTTTACTCATTGGTTGGTTTCTAAGAGGATGAAAAAGAAAAGAAAAAAGAGAAAAATGTGAAAAAGAAAAAAAAAATATGAAAAAGAAAGAAAGAAAATCCTTGAGAAAGGAAACAAAAAGAGTTCAAATAAATTGTGCTAAATAAGTATTGTGTTTTGTGTAACACTTGGGATTTTGGAAGAAGTTGATTGGAATTTTTGGTTTGAGTCTTTGTGAGTTTATCACTCCCTTAGGTTTAAGCATGTTTTTGTTTCAATTACCTTTAGAAATTGCCCCTTGTTTGTTTACCCAGCCACGCTACAACCTTGAAAGCCCTTGTGATTCTTGCCTTTGTATGTTCAATGTGAATTTTTGGATGGTTGCATAATTTAGTCTATTGTTTGCATTGTTTGCATGTTTCAATAATTCGATCCATTTGGTGTGTCAACTGTTGGTAAGTAAGGTTTGTGTTTTTAAACAAAGGATTAAACATAATACAAAATTCTTGGTTTAACATATTGACCATATCATGGTTACTTTCGTCCATTTGTTAGGGGTGGCATAACTGGAGGGATATATCCTATCCTTTCTTGTGGTTGTACCATTTGACTAGTATTACTTATAGCAGATCCTGAAGCCAAAAATAGATTAAGAGGAGTTCCAATGGTCATTGTATTATCTGCATATGTAGATGCACTAGGTTGCAGGCCTGCCATCATTATAGTTAAGATTCCATAAGGATATTACCTACTACCATAGGGCAACATGAAAATTGGAAGTAAACAAGGTTTAGGGTCTCCTATGTCAATTTTTGTGATCCTAGGATTATTTGGAATACTCATTACTAGTGGTGGGGGAACCACCACTTCTGGTAATGTCCTCAAAATTGACATATGGCTTATAACAAAAGCGGTTACTCCAACAAAAGTTTAAGTTCCCACACCACCAACCATCGTTCTGATTAGTTGTATCATCTCAACAAGAGCTTTATCACTCCTGAGATGCATACACACTCAGACGTTGAGAAAATCGAATGTATCAAGAACAAAACAAATAATAAGAACCCAAAACATTCTTCTGCAAAAGTTTACTTTTCGCACAAAAGGGTCCCACTGGGCTTGCCAATTTTTTTGCTCGTATTTTTATAAAATCAAATTACAAGTTTTTTTTTCACATAAGGGATTAAAATCAAAAAAATCCTTTGGACGATTTAAGAAAAATATTTAAAAAAAGTATGTTTGTGCTTGGATATTTGAGGTTTGAATGTAAATAAATTTGATGAGAATTCCAATATGAATAATACAAAATTCTTCGACGATGTAAACTAAATAAAGAAAAAACACAATAAAAGTAATCAAATGAAATGCCTGGATTTAAAACTTAAGGATAGAAGTGCAAATTCATAAATGTTTTCTCACAAACTATTTTCTGTTTGTGACTTGGATGCTCGAGTTCTATATAGAACACTGCTAATATTTTCTAAACTTTAATACATAATTGAAATAAACTTATATACTAAGTACATCAACAACAGTCGATAACAATTACTACCCTAGTACTTGACACATGTTCTATTATGTGAGCTTTTACTCCTGAAATGCTTCCTCGTGTCTTTGGTCTTTTAAAATTGACTCTAAACTCACTTATTATGGAAACGTCTTCTCAACATCTAACTACCCCTGTAGAGGAGTTTCTATGTCGAATAATGTAGCATGGTGTCGAAACGTGATTTCAACTTCTTGAATTTTTACTTGTGTATTTATTTTGTACCCAGGTTCATGTCAAATATGTCAACTCATTACAAATCTTTTCGTGATTCAGGAAATATTTTGAAGAAAAAGTGATTCTAATCTTGTGAATTTATTTCTGAGAATCTTCTCAACCATGCTTCGTGGGTTTCCAGGCCGTCTAATCAATAAACTCAAGAATACGTAATGTCCAAAAATACTTGGTAAGTGAGTAAAAGTCACCACCTCCGTCGAAGTAATCCACATGTCGACTTTGTTGGTCAACAATCTCATGCCTTTATATCACACTTTCATATAAAAAAGGCTAGACTAAAATTCTCAGGCTAACAATGGTCACTTATTCTCGAAGGAAGACACATTTATCCTAGTGACGCAACTCAAGATTTAACTCTTGATATTCCTGAGACCACTTTTTCGCAAAACATGTATGTACTTCATATGAATAAAATGATAAAGATGATGTGCATGCTATTCGTTTAAGATTAACAGAGGAGTTGGTTAAAATGGTCATAGGTTAGATCTCTAGTAATATCTTTTTTATATTTTTCAAATTAGCACCATATACTTCCTAGTTTAATAACATAACAGAGGGCAAAGATATATTATTTTTTAAAAAAAATATATGCATTACATTATTTACACAGAATATTAATAAATTAATTTGTTTACAAACTACATTGTTTAAATAGAATATTAATATTACATTGTTAACACATAACATTAAAGTAAAAATGTTGAATCTTATTCATCATCATCGTTGTCGATGAAGAACCAATGTTGGATATCTTCGAGACGAGAAAATATTGGGGATCATCATTTCATTGATCTCTAGGACGATTCAATGTCTATTATAAACCAAAAATCAAAACCTAGATAAATAAAATAAATATTCAATTATATGATTATTTAAAAACACAAACTATGAACCCAAATAATTTTTTAGTCTTGCAATCCATCTTTAAGAACATTTTCCAAACAAAATAAACGCCTTTTTACATTTTAAAGTTTTAATGTCAAATGTTTCATTAGCTATTTTTAATATCCAGAATGCTTTTATAATGAGGGTTTTAGTTTTCATGAGGATCAGTAATGGCAGTGTCTTGATCGTTGATAATCATTAAATGGACGCCAAATATTTGTTTAACGACGGTGAAGAAACTGAATAAACACACTTATATTTTACCTCGGTTATTACTCAAAACCGGGGTAGGATGTGTTTCTTTTAGATAAAAATAGAAAAAAATATGTTCCACCACAAACGCCACATACCTCTATTTCAGTTTAAAACCGAGGGAAAAACTTTTTTTTAATATATATTTACATTGTTTACACAAAAGATTAGAATAAATTATTTAAATAAATCATGATTTTGATAATGGATTCTTTGAGAACAACATATCTTTTTAAATTTCTAATAAGTTATATGTTCCAACTAAGAGAAATTTTTTCTGTACTTGCAATTCATCCTAGAGAGATTTCATTATCTTGAGCAAATGATTTCATGGTAAATGCTTTCACATAAAAGGGAAAATGAAAGAAAAAAATGAAAGAGAACTTAAAATAGAAATGGATAGTTAGTTGTGTTTAGGAATAAATTTCTCAACGTTGTCAACCGAGGAAAGCAATAAATTTCTCAATATTTTCTTTGATTAACAACATAGGAAGGTTATTACCAAAATATGACAACAACATTAACATCATTATGTGAGATAGATTGCAAGAGGAAAAGAAGTGTTTTGTTCAAGATTTAAGAACATTGAAGCGGCTACATAAAATATGATAATCTAATCCCTCGGTTATTAAATATAACCGAAGGGATAGATCATTAATATAAAATTTAAAAATTAAATATAAAGAAAGACACCACTTTTAAAGAAATAAAAATAAAAACTGCTGTTGCTATGATTCGAAACATGTCCTGAATTATTTTTTCTCTCGGTTATATTTAGAAATCGACGGAATATGTGATATTTATTAAAAAAAAACATGGCACGCCTTGACCTTTTATCTCAGCTTTTGGTTGGGTGATGTGAAAGATTTGTCATGAAATGTATTATTTGTAGTAGTTATTTTGATTTTCATTCACAAACATCCTATTGTTGTTTCTGTGTATTTGTTCTGATTTATAAAAATACTTGTTATAATGAAATGTAAGTAAAATGAAAAAATTTATATTTAAAAAATAAAAGTATTTCACCATGATTGGTTCTTCCAGTCGTGGAAAAAAGTAATCCACCGTATCTATCACCTCATTTAAAAGCCACAATCGTGGTGGAAATATAATGATTTGCGTCATTTTTAAATGTCAAAATGTTGATGTTGTATAATGCACCTGTTAGGTCTTTGATTGGCTGCATTTTGGCTAGAACAATTTTACAGCAAAATGTTGGGTAAGATGCCCTAACATGGTTGCTCAGGCATCAGTATAGATGTGGTTATAATACTTAGCAAGATGTCGAGCAAGATGTTGAAGCATCTTCATCAATTGTCACGACAGTATTATTGTCATGACAGATGTCCTAACATCTTGGTCTGGTACAACAGGTGCTGTTGTTATGTGATTTTCAGACAGATGTCGAGGACAATGTCATGACATCTTGGTCTGGTACAGCAGGTGCTGCTGTTTTATATCTCTTGACAGATTTGATTTGATTTGATAAGAATCTTTAAGATATACCTCATCAATATGCGCAGGTCAAGGAGATTTATTAGGAGCAAGTCCAGATTTAATTAGATTTCATAAAAAGGATCTTTGAGAGTTTTTAGGAAACTATAAAAGATTTGTTCCTATTCTTATGTGAAGATCAGGTCAAGGAGATTTATTAGGAGCAAGTCCAGATTTAATTGGATTTTATAAAAAGGATCTTTGAGAGTCCAAGCCCATAAAAAGGATCATCACATAAAATATTTGTTCCTATTTTTATGTGAAGATCTTGCATCTGATTTAAAACGTTAAGATTGGACCTTATAAAGCGTCCAATCCCATATTGCAAGACTCTATAAATAAGGACTTGCTAGACCTAAAAGAGATAGCACACACAATAACAAGCCATCAGTGCAACATAAGGATTTAGGGTTTAGAGTGTCTCTTGTAAAGTTTGTATGTCACTCATGTATTTTTTTATACTATGTGGTCGACATAGGTTGTTGTAAATTGTTCACTCTTAAGCTTTTAAGCAATGAGTATTTGTTACCAGGTGGTGATTGTAAAGGGAATTGAGAGGGGTCGCATATCTAGGAGATTCTTAGATAGAAGTTGCACGGGTAGTGATTAAGTGAGAAGTTGTAAACGGGGGAGTTTAGCTTTGAATTAATACTATTATAGTGGATTTCATTCTTGGCTTGGTAGCCCCCAGACGTAGGTGTTGTAATACACCGAACTGGGTTCACAATTGCTATGTGTTTGTTTTCTTTATGCAGTTTGTAGTCTCTTCTTCATTATCCTTATGTGAGAAGTAGAGATCAAGTGTCACGACATCCTGTCCGATATCTTAGTGGTCTGCTTAACCATAATTTCAATTGGTATCATAGCAGGCATCCTGTTCTGTTTCTGGGTGAGATCTAGGGAAGATACTTTCTGGTACGACGGACAATGAGATCAAGAAGAGGAAGATGTTACTACTGATGATATCTCAATTGGCTGATTTGTGGCTAAAAAGGGGGAGAGGCAAAGTATTTGTGGTTTCTTGTTATATGCAACTACTTAGGGGGAAGCATGATAGTGTGTCATGCATGTGTTGCTTGCTGCTGCTTCTACTGTTCTGCTGCATGTGCTCTGATATGACAAAGGGAGAACTGTAACCTGTCAGATTGTACAAGCTTCTGAGTTGGATGTGTTCTGCTACTGACTTGCTTGCTTTTGGTTGATTGCCCTTAATGCATAGTTGCTTGGCTTGGCATATTATTGGCTAAAAAATGAGAGACGTAAGTAGTAGTAGTGTTCCTTGGTTGTTTCATTGAGGGGGAGCTGGATGTGTTATTCAAAGGTTGTTTTAGACAGAATTTGCCAAAGGGGGAGATTGTTAGGTGTTTGATTGGTTGCGTTTTGGATAAAACAAGTTTTCAGCAAGATGTTGGGTAAGATGTCGTGACATGGTTGCTCAGACATCAGTATAGATGTGGTTATAATACTTGCCAAGATATCGAGCAAGATGTTGAAGCATCTTCATCAACTGTCACGACAGTTGTCATACCCCAAATTTTGACCACCAGGATTTCCCATCATTGTACAAGTCATCGTCATAATATGGATGAACCATCATACCTCATCAATCTCCTCAAAGATGGTTGAGCATTCACTACGATCAAAGATTAGGGTTTTGAGCCCTCTTAGAGCATTTAGACAAGGATCAATCAAGAAATCACATGATCTTCAACTTGTCTAACCTCTCAAACACTCACAAAGGATCAAGAGGACTCCCATATAAAGAATCAAGCACAAGGTAGCACATTCCAAGTGAATCAAGCCTCAAGATCGCCTGTGTCACCATATTAGGGTTTTGGTCGACTGAGGCCGCCCGGGTGAAAATTTCATCTGGACAAGAGCCAATGCCTCAATGTATGGCCCTATAAGCTTAAAAGGATTCCAAGAACCCACCCACAATGGCAAAATCACCTTGAAGGTCCATCTATCAAAAAATCAGGAATTAGGGTTTTGACCTAATTCAACCCTTTGAGTTAACTTGTGAAGTGAGGCTTGGCTTGAAGCTTCAAAATGAACTTCAAAGACCTAAAATAAATCATATTTACATATTTACAAGATTTGATTGACTCAAAGAGCTCAAATCATAAGCTACAAAAACTCAAGACCATCTGATCACAAATTAGGGTTTCTGATGAAAAAAGTCAACCCTACCCTTGACTGTTGACCTAGCCTTGATATCAAACCTTGGGGAGGGGTCCAAGACATTCCTAAATACCCTTGGAGGCCATCCATGAAGTTTAATTGAGCCCATGGATTGATTTCACAAAAGAATCACAAAGTCAAAATTTTATCTGATGAAAAAGTGAACTGTACAAAAATCCAAGTTTGACTTGTTGGATTTTTGGTCAAACAAGGTTCCTTAACCTTAAAACAATGTTAATATGTGATTTGAATCATCATTCATCAAGAAGAATCAAAGAAAGTGAGTTAACTTGTAAAAGGGGCAACCATAAAAAAACTTAGAATTTTTCTAAGTTATGGAACAAAGTGGCTAGGGTACCATCTTCCAAGGACCATAACTTGAGATCAATGCAACCATTTTGGATGGTCCAACGCTGGATTTGTATCTCTCATTACACACTTCAAGAGTGTTAACTACATCTTATTCCAATTCTTCATGTTAGTTATGGAGTGATAAAGTGGCTAAAAACATGAAAATGACATTTTTCCAATACTTAGTGAAATTTTCACTAAGTCAGAATCTGCCTTATTTTTTCCAAAATGTAGAGGCATTTTTCATTATAATTCAAGTTGATTCAAAACCAAAGTTGGAAAACATGTTGAAATAGGATATATCAGCTTTCCAAAATGTCCAAGAACTCCATCAAACTCTACCTGAGCTAGAGGTTATGACAGCTGCAACATGCCTTGCTGCAAACTGTTTGTCAAGGCAGATTTGTACATTAGGGATCGAATTGATCAAACTGTGCAAAAACAAACATGGTTATCCATCTGCACACCTCAGGGGGAGACTAAGGAGAAACAAGCATAGATCCATAAGCCTCCCAAGTCTTTGGAGCTACATATAGGTGTGGCAACAATAAATGCTAAAGATGCCTCAAAACTCCAATTTTGTTTTGTGGCATTCAATGGATGCATAGAGCTGGCATTTATCAGTCCATGATCAACCAATTGAGTCAAGATAAGATCATACAACAGAGAAGCATGGGCCTGTGCTCTAATCTCAAGTCAATGGCTAAAGGAGACTTGAGATTCCATTTGATCCACATTGGCCATCAGACCTCAATTGTGATCCGTTTGAGTACACCAAAACACCCAAACTGATGCTTTCCTCAAAATCTCCATTTTACTCCAATTTTGCCTTCTAACTCAAGTCACAATCAGGTTTTGAGTTTGAGAGCATTTCCACCCAAACAAATCACACACACACCTCATAACCATTATATGTGAGTGATCCATAACACAAAATCACATCTGGAACATCAGATTCTCAAAATCACCAGCCAATTGCTTAAGTTCTTGACAGATTTGCAGTTGAGGTACCACAACCAGTTCCAACTCAATTCAATCGACTCCAAGCATTCAAACACACTCCTTGGCACCTAAGGAAGCTATCCAGATCATTGGAACCTAGCTGTAACACCTCCATCACCAAACTCGATCACCAGCTGAAGATGTAAGCATGAACTCTTAAAACTCCATGATGCATGCATATTTTACTGCACAATAATTTTGCCACATGTTCATAATCATGTATGGAGTGATAACCCTCAATCAATTGCCATGAATCAATCGTGTATGGAATTTCATTGTGTCCATGCTGAAATTAGGGTTCTTGAGGTTTTCTTCTGATTTCTCCCTCAATACTTAATATAAATGCAGTTAATCTATATGGTTGTGATCCTTGTTCAAAAACGAACAAGATTGGTACTTGAATCGTGCAAAACCATTAAGAAATCATGGAGAAAAGTGCGAAAACCCAAATCTGCAGAAACAGGGCACGCGGGCAAGAACTTAGTGTTCTTGGCGCCCTTTTTTAAATTTTCAAATATTTGAATATTTTGATATTTTTGTTAATTGATTCAAAAATTAATTTCTCTCTGATTTTTTTATCTTTTTGAATTGATTCTTTTTCTCAAAATTCACTAAAATGTTTAAATATTTTATTTTACAAAAATCCAATTTATATTATTTATTCAATAGAGTTAGAATTTTTATAATTAATTTCATTTTATTTTTTTTTAAATATTTTTAAATGAAATTCCCACTTTGATCTTTCAAAATCAATTGAATTTTAAACTTTAATCTGATTAAACATGATTTTTCAAGATATTCTCCAAACTGTACAACTTGTTTTTAAATATAATTGATATTTTATCATTTATTATTTAAATTACCTTTGAAAAATAACATTTTATTCAAAATTAGGGTTTTCTCGCGATTTAAATTTTCAAACACTTTTGGGCGTCTAATAGAGTGTAAGACCCAATCCCTTTTTAACCAAAACCATTTTTGGGCCTCAAACATTGTATAAGTCCCACTGTATTTGCAAAAATCTCGGCGCGATCGCCAGTTCAAAATAAAATCACCTGGGCCTCTCCTTGAGCTATAAGTCTCATTCCTTTTCTTAAAAAAACACTTTTGGGCCTCTTGAAAGAGTGTAAGACCTAACCCTTTTGTAAATAAACCTTTTTGGGCCTCAGTCGTTGTATAAGTCCCGATACGATCTTCAAAACAACGGTGCGATCACTGTTAAACCTTGGGCCTTTCTTTGAGTGTAAGCCCCAACAATCTTCCCAAAAACAACTTCTCTTTTGATTTAGATTCAAATATACAGTTGTTATCAAAACTTTCTTTAATTACTTTGAACAACTAACAATACAGCATAGAAGCTTGCTCACCTGTAAGTTTTATCAGCTTTCATTTACATGCTTTAATATATATAACTGTATTGTGGGAAGCTGCTCCTCTGTAAGTCCTTCTTTCATATCCCTTTAAATACTTGTCATATATCAACTGTATATATACTAGTATATCTATCTAGAGTTTTCCCCGACAACTAGGTCTAGAACTAGGTAAAGTCAGTTGGTCACTCTTTAAATACAGTCAAAACTAGATCCCCATAGGATTTCCAGATACAGTCTTGCCTTCTCTTGGGCTTAAACAATATGGAACAAAGGGAAAGGCAGTATTCTCGAACTGTTCTATTAGAATTTGTCAAAGAAATTCAGTTTCCCCAGAGAGGATTAATTCCCAGAGAAACTTCTCTTGAATTTCTTCAAACCATAGAACTGTTCTCTAAAGAAAAGATTATTCTCAGTGAAACTTTTCTGGAACTCTTCTTAAGTTTGGACCCGCAGGCTTCCTAAAAGCATCCCCGCCTCCTCTTGGGCTTTGTACAAGGACCCTCCGGCTTCTTAGATGTTCTCATGCCTTCTCTTGGGCTTAATACAAGGACCCTGAAGACCTCTTAAATGTATAGGATAGAACTTAGTCATCCTTTGATAAAGCAGTCTTTCTAGTGTCAACACATCAAACCATTTAGGGTTGATTCTCTTCCCTTAAAACACCTGCCTCCTCTTGGGTATTATACAAGGATAAACCCTTCCATACCAATAGACTTGGACCGTCTAAATATCCTTTTGTGTCTCCAAGACATTCTCAAGTTCCCTACAAACATAGGAGAAACCCTGATCATTCTGGATCAATCTCCAAAGGAGATAAAACCCTTTGGTTCAAAAACCCAGTCTCTCTCCTAAAAATCCCCCAACCAGGGTCAGTTTATCATCGGTATAACACTATCCCAAATCAGAACCTCAAGGCATCTGATACCTCAACTCTTCTGTAACCCTCAGCAAGAGTTTATTCCCCAGTTGGACCTGCCTCGGGATCTCAATAATCCCAAGCAGAATATAGCCTCCTCTTAGGCTTTCTATAATGATCTTTCCTCAGCATAGCTAGCCTCCTATTGGCTTTATACAATGATTCTCCCCAGTGGAGCTAACCTTTTCAGACTCTCTTGTTGAGTCAATCAACTTTTCAGACTCTCTTGCTGAGTAAACCCTTTTTAGCCTCAATCCTGGGCTTTGTACAGGACAGATAAAAACACTTTCTTATTAAGTCAATCTTTTCTAGCCTCCTTTTAGGCTTTATATAATGATTTCCCATAGAAAAAGTTAGCCTCCTCTTAGGCTTCGTATAATGATTTCTCCAGCTTGTTCAGCCACAATCCCGGGCCTCGTACAGGACAGATAAAAGCACTCTCTTGTTGAGTCAAACCCTTTTTAGCCTTAATCTTGGGCTTTGTACAAGACATAAATCTTCATAACCTTCTCTTAAGCTCGAGACAAATTTCTTCCCCAGCAGAGTCAATTTTTCCCAGCCTTCCTTTAGGCTTTGAGAAATAAATTTCCTAAGCAAAGTCAATCCTCTTTTCAGCCTCAATCTTGGGCTTTGTACAAGACAGATAATACTCTCCAGCGGAGTCAAACTCATTTAAGCCTCAATCTTGGGATTCATACAAGACACCTAAAATATCCTCATCCGAGTCAGTAAAACCCCTTTTTTAGCCTCAATCTTGGGCTTTGTACACGATAGATAAATGTTTCTTTCCCACAGAGTTAGTTTCTTTCCAGCCTTAACCTTGGACTTTGTACAAGACACATACAAACCCTCCCCGACAGAGTCAAAATATCCTTTTAGCCTCAATCTTGGGCTTTGTACAAGACAGATAGAACATTTTCCCCGAAAAAGTAAAACTTTTAGCCTCCCCTTAGGCTATCTATAATTATATCCCCAAAAGAGTCAATCTCTTTTAGCCTCAATCTTGTGCTTTGTACAAAACACATATAAACACTCTCTTGTTGAGTCAGTCATTCCTAGCCTCCTCTTAGGCTCTGTATAAGGACTTCCCCAGAGGAGTCAATCAACCTCTTAGCTTCTACTTTAGGCTTTGATCAAGGCACTCAAAAATCAACATCCCCTCAGTGGAAATCAAAATCCCTCTGTAGGAAGTCATTTCTCTGTTTATCACTTACAGATATCCAAAACAAACCCTAATCCCAGATAACTGCTGTAAGTAGGCACACTTGTTGATTCAAATATCTAAGCTGTTGTCCATCTTTTATCCTGGTAAATCCCTTAGAATAGGAGGAACTACGATTGCTCTGATTTCCCTGTTTCGTTTAAACGGGAATAAGTAGGCATAAGATTGCGAAATCTTAGCGAGCATACTAAACAAAAACTCTAGGTCCAGTACCTTCATACCAATCAAAACATAGGTCCCGCACCTAACCAAAAACATCAAAAAAACCCAAAAATCAACAAAAACTCACTCTCTCGCTAATACTTTCCCCAAGAAACATTCTCAACCCATTAACTGATAAACGCCATCAATTACAAAGCGAAACCTAAAGCTAACATCCTGTGGATAACCACATATAGGATGGGTAATTGGCAACTCCCCATCGTATAACCTGACCCCCCAATCTCTTTAAGCATTTGTTCAGTTAAATATTCGTGCGCAAGGTTAGTTTTAGATAACTTCCCTTTCCCTTCCAGCTTCATGGGATAAATAAGATATCAGAAAGTAGCACCCCCCCTCTTCTTCGTTGAGGAGAAAACCCAAATTCCGCGATAAGGTTGTCCCGTCACCGAAAAAAATCGTGCCCTACAGTAAAATGGACACTCTGCTGGGGAGTCATTGTCTGTATAAGACTTGGATTATAACTCCTAAGAGGTCTAGGATGTTAGTTTTAGGAATAAATATATATATATATATATATATATATATATATATATATATATATATATATATATATATATCGCTTTTCCTAATTGATATCCGTGTTTATTTTTCTGCTAATGGGACTATGGGTGATGCCGCATCTGGAAAGTTTGAGTGATACCTAAGATAAGTGATGGCATAGACGGGGGGTCTTATAGGAAGTGATTCTCGAATAAGCGATCTTGGTAGACCATCGAATCAGTGGATATACCCTTTGCGGATTCAATGTCTAAACGACTTCGGTTGTTGAAAATAGATTGTTCGATTGTGGTATCCATGAAACTGAGGATTTAGTAAACTGAAACCATGTGACTATTTTGTAGTGTGGGAGCTATCGAAAATAGTTGTCACGCGATACTACCCTTATTTGAAATTACCCTAAGATACTACAGCTCGCTCGGGTGAACCAGCCAGCTGTTGTTATCCCAAGGGGGTCAGAGAGAAAGATTGCTTTATGGATTTCGGTAGAATGAAGACACACAAGTCCACCTTTAAGGTTCCAAAACTATAGGATTTAAGAGGGTTGGCAAGGATAAACACCAACCCTGATGCTTTCAGAGCTAAGTACGGAGAACTGATGTCTCTGTTAAGGTTACATGTAATTGAAGGGATCATGGCTACGCTGATTCAGTTCTACGATCCGGTTTATCACTGTTTCACATTCCTGGATTGTCAACTAGCACCGACGCTAGAAGAATACTCTCACCTGACTGATTTACCCATTACTGACCAAACTCCCTTTTCTGGACTGGAAGAAATTCCAAAGGATCAAACCATTGCAAGAGAAATCTATTTGGACGAGTCAGAAGTCAGGACTCACATGACCATTAAGGGTGGATTCCAAGGTTTACCAGCCAAGTTTTTGGTAAAGAAAGCTCTATACTTTGCAAGTATAGGGAACGTGACTGTTTTCGAGAGCGTCTTTGTCCTACTTACCTACGGGTTATTTCTGTTTCCCAACATTGATAACTTCATTGATATCAATGCCATTAAGATATTTCTGATTGGAAACCCCGTACCAACCTTGCTCGCAGATTCTTATCATTCTGTACACTTAAGGAATTTGTACAGCGGAGGAATGATCACATGTTGTGTACCCCTGCTATACAAATGTTTCACTTCCCATTTACCCAAGTCTGCTGCTTTTTGGGATCACAAGAGTACTCTGCATTGGTCATAGAGAATTATGTCTCTTACCAACTCTGAAATCGATTGGTACAATCGCATCTATGACGGGATAAGAATCATTGACCGTTGTGGAAAGTTCCCTAATATACCCCTCATGAGACATATCCCGCGTAATGGTCATCTGGAAGGTCTTTTCTTCAAGCAAGGAGAAAATGATAGGGCACTAAAGACAGAAATAGTGCATGCCTGGAAACATGTTCACAGGAAAGGATGAGAGTCTCTAGGAAAACCAGAGTGTGTCTCAGTGGAACCTTATCTCCACTAGGTATAAACTAGGTCTCTAAAGCTGAGGATACCATACCCTCGTCAAAAAGTTCTTCCATTAAAGGAATCTGTCCTTTAATTTATGTCTGATACGGAAAAACTCCAGGTCACTCTCAACAAAGTTCAACGGGAAAAGAAATCTTGGAAGAACAAGTACCGCAATCTCAATGTGGAGTGTACCAAAATACAACAACTGTTAAAAGAAAAAGATGCTATGATCGAGATTTTAGAGCAACATGCTGTAGAAAATCAAGAAGACCAAAGGAATTTGCTCGCTCCTTTCACTTTGCAAAGGACTCACAACCTGACAACGACTCAAGAGCCCTGGTCAAAGAAAAGGAAAGTACCAGAACCAGCACTTGAGCCCTCCTCAGAGAGGACTCAGGATCCATAAGCTTAGACATTTCCTTTTGCAGCACTTTGTATATTACTGTATTTTCATTTCCGCAATCTTTGAATTCAATAAAACGGGGTCTCCCCACTGTATGATATCTGCAATCCAATTGTTGAAGTTTCTTTTGATTAAAAAAAATATATATATAATCATTACATATCATTCATCATTCTCACATAACACATTCTTCTTCCCTACGAATCTCATGTTTGTGTCTCGATTCTAGAGTTAAATTGTCTCATTCGTACAATACTCGGGCCAATCGTCAAAAGAAAATGGATGATCTCGAGGAAGAGAACAGAGAGTTGAGAGAAGAAATCGACATTCTGAAAGAAGATCTGAGGAAACTTCACAATGACATGCAGTCTATGGCAGTAGCTGAGATACAACAACAAAGGACTCTGATCTCAGAGATCACAACTATGCCCATAATGGAAAAGTATGATCCTCGGTACAACATGCCTAAAGATCGTCCCTGGGGCATGCCACTCAACTATATCCTGGAAGGATATATTCCGCCGATCATGGAAGATCTGGAATCTGCAGTAGGAACCGCTGGGCCTGAAGGTTATAAACTTTGGGAAAGCGAAGATGCAAGGGGCATGACAGCAACTCCTGAACGTTATAAACTTCGGGATAGGGAAGCACCAAGAGTCATTGCCGTAATGGCTATACCACCACCCGTGGTACACACTGTCCCGGAAGGACAGATTCCACAGATACCTTCTGGTGGAAATGAAAGTATGTACGACAGATTGAATGAGTTCCAGGAACAATTCTTGGAAATGAAGAAGGAACTGCATGCCATTCGCGGTCAGGATCTATTTGGAAAAGACGCCGCAGACCTTTGTTTGGTCCCTAATGTGAAAATTCCGCACAAATTCAAGGTGCCCGAATTTGAAAAATACAAGGGAAACTCTTGCCCTCAAAGTCATTTGGTGATGTACGCTCGGAAGATGTCAACTCAGACAGAGAACCAACATCTACTGATCCACTACTTCCAATATAGTTTAACTGGTGCCGCACTCAAATGGTACATGGGTTTAAACTGCACTAAGATCGCCACTTTCAGAGATCTTGGTGCTACCTTCGTTCAGCAGTATAAGTATAACCTGGATATGGCACCGGACAGAGATCAACTTAGAGCCATGTCGCAGAAGGATAAGGAAACCTTTAAGGAATATGCTCAGAGATGGCGTGAAATTGCCGCCCAGATTTGTCCACCTCTTGAGGAAAAAGAGATGACAAAGATCTTTTTGAAAATCTTGAACTCATTCTACTACGACCGAATGGTCACCAGTGCGCCCAGTGACTTTACTGAAATGGTGAATATGGGAGTACACCTTGAAGAAGCATTCTGAGAAGGATGTCTGGTCAAAGATACCAGATCATCAAGCACTACCAAAAGATACGGTAATGCTTTCCTTAATAAGAAAGAGCAAGATATTGGTAATGTCTCTCTCGGAAAGCAAAGGCGACGGTACAAACCAGTAGCAGCTGTAACTCCTGCTATCAACCCTGCGCATGTTCCGACCTATCAACCTCAGGTTGCTCAGAGCTAACCGAATCAACAACAATATCAGCAAAGGTAACAACAGCCTCTTCAGCAAGCTCATCCTCTGTACAACAACAATTGTACAATGCGACCACCAGGGTTCGACCCTATACCGATGTTGTACGCAGAACTGTTTCCACTACTACTGGTCAAGGGGCACGTCCAAACCAGGTATCCTCTTATAGTGCCGGGAAATCTGCCTTTTTGGTTTAAGGCGGATCAGACTTGCCCTTACCATCAAGAAGGACAAGGGCATAACATAGAAAATTGTCTCAGCTTTAAATTCGATGTGCAGAAGCTTGTCAGGAACGGGGTCTTATCCTTCAAGGATACAAATCCAAATGTTCAGACGAACCCGTTGCCTCAACACGAAAAAGTTGCGGTAAATTTGATAGAGGAAGAGTCTAACCACAACTATCAAATTCATGATGTACTCTTATTGGAACTAACTTTGTAAAGATGCATTGCAGATATAGCGGATATGGCTATGTACCGTCTCATAACTATCACCTGTGTGATATCTGCTCTAAAGACAATCAAGGATGTTTTATGGTGCAATCATCTCTACAAGAACAGATGGATCTCGGATCGATCCAAGACCACCAAATTCGTGAGGTCAACATGACTTATACAAATTCCAACATTGTTCAAAACCACGATATCCGTGCGATGAATGTCAACTTGGTGGAAATACACTCCAGGCAAAGCCAGCATCATAACCTGCCATGGCACGACTACGATTCCTGTGTGATCTGCTTGGTAAACAATCAGGGATGCTCTTTAGTACAAGAGGCCCTCCAGCGTCAGATGGATCTTGGATGGATCCAGGACTACCGAGACAGAAGTCATTATCAAGTTAATTTGATTCAAATCTTTGATATTCGTTTGATGAATACCAGTCTGGTGGAATTACACGCTAAGCAATTCCAGCTAAGTTTTCTGACTTCGCATGATTATCAGAATTGTAAAGTATGTCGTGAGAGTGACCAAGGATGTGCACTCATTGAAAGAACACTGCAACACTTGTTAAACCACTGGTGGCTACTGATCTATCTAGATGAAGACACACAACAAGTCAGTATGATTAACGGGAACCCTACTAGGCATCAAAGTCTGGATGTTTGATCAATGAAAATAGATCTAGTGAAGTTGCACTGCATACAAAGCGGACGTGGCCGGGTGCCACCACACAACTATGAGCGCTTTAGAGTTTGCTCAGAGAATAACCAAGGATGCCACCTCGTGCGAGCAGTCCTTCAAAGTCAGTTGAACCACGAAGAGGTTCAACCATGTTCAAGCTCTGATTCGATGAACATAATGTCCGACTATCTTCCCGATCGAGGCAAAGAAGTTGTCTTAATCCCTAAACGAGAAATGGCCAGAGATGTATGGGCCATAATTCCTTTACTCCATGAATCAAGAGTTCCTCTTGATAGCGGAAAGATTCTCAACCTCGAACCAATTGAGACCGGTTACGATGGTCAGAAAAATCAAAAGGCTCGTGTAGTTATCTATCTGCCGGGACCAATACCGTACAAATATGATAAAGCTATCCCTTACAAGTACGGTGCAACAATAATTGAGAATGGAAAGGAAACTCCATTACCCTCCGTCGTGAATATTGCAGACATCGGTTGAGTAACACGGAGCGGTCAGATCTTCAACCGAGGAATTGGAGAACCCACCAGAGAAAAGGAACCTCAAACCGAAGTTCCTAATCAACCAGTCGGTCAATCTAGTAATCCCGACCTTTCAACCAACAACGATGAGATGTTGAAGCTCATCCTGAAGAGTGAGTACAACATTGTTGTCCAACTGTTGCAAACTCCTTCAAAAATCTCTATGTTATCTCATTTACTCAGTTCCGAAACTCACAGAGAAGCTCTACAAAAAGTCTTAGAGCAGCCCTTTGTGGAACAAGATGTGACAATAAGACAATTCGACAGCATCATCTCCAATATCACTTTCTACAACAACTTGGGGTTTAGGGATGAAGAACTGCCGGAAGAGGGCCCGAATCATAATATGGCACTCAACATTACAGTCAACTGCCATGACGATGCTTTAGCCAGTGTGCTGGTAGACTCCGGATCAGCTCTAAATGTTATGCCAAAGTCTACTCTGATGCAACTATCATTTCAAAGATCTCCGATGAGAGGCAGCGAGGTCATAGTCAAAGCATTTGGCGGATCTCGAAAAAAGTTATCAGCGAAGTCGACCTTCCCATAACTATTGGTCCTCACACTTTCCAAGTCACTTTCCAGGTCATGGACATTTGGGCAGCATACATTTATTAGGAAGATCTTGGATACACGAGGCTGGGGCAGTCACTTCGACACTTCACCAGAAGCTGAAGTTCGTCAAGAATGACCAACTAGTCACAGTCTGCGGAGAGCAAGCCTTGATCGTGAGCAACTTATCGCCGTCCACTTGTGTAGAACTAGAGGAGGTTGTTGGAACCCAGTTACAAGCACTTTCGGTGAGCAATAACAATAATTCAGAAAAGGGAATGTCGATTTCCTCGTACAAAGATGCTCTCGAAGTGATCAAAAGTAGCAATGCCAAAGGATGGGGACAGCTTGTCATTTCTACTGACAATAAGAAAAGGAAAGGTCTTGGTTTTTCCTCAACCTGTACCCAGACTGCTACTAAAAATGAAAGTCTATATCCCATTCAGAACTTCTTCCATAGTGGAGGTTTCTTCCACCCAGTATCTCAAGAAGAACATACCATCAACGAGGGTGATTCCTCCAATAAAGATGAAGAATGGAAGTCCTATCCTAACGAGGACGGTTATATGTCTAAGAGAGAGGTGCCTACACCATTTTTCTATCCCGCACAGAGTCCGAGATATATACCAAGATCAGATGTCAAAATGATGTACGGAGATTGTGATCTGGAAGGATGTCGTGCTCCACCAAACTCATTAGAGGAGGACACTCTGATGAAAGACAACTTTAACCATAACTATTATGGCCCAATGGATGGCCTGCCTATCTGGCAGCCGTAACCGGGAGACTTGGGGCAAAAGAGTCAGCCCAAAGATGCATATCAGCTGAGCATCATTGAAAAGAATACCTGTGTCCCCACCGAATCATGGGATCATTACTTAGGACATTTAGAAAATATCCAGCACGACGATGAATTTGCAAAGATTGCAGGACAAGAGTTCCTTACCTACGCTTTTCTTGAGGTCAACGTCATTGAAAGGGATGACTCCTCTAGTTCCAAAGAAGTGTGGAACACTTTAGGACAACCGAGTGGCAAATACGACTTCATAGTCAAGTACACCACTCCTGAAAGCTCTCGTATCATGCTCGAAGACATCCAGCCCACTAGATGGGGAGATCCACCTGAGAGTATAAACACTGTGAAAGATACAACTGAAGAATCCTCCTACCACAACTCTGCTTGGGAAATAGATTTCACCAATCCTTCTCCACCAGAAATCAGTGTTATTTCTGAAGACAAGCCAAGAAGGAAGGTACCAAACTTTGTGATTCACCGAGGAGTTCACCACCAATGGGTTGCTGTCAACGTTTCGAAAGTCGTTCATAAGTCTAAGTAATTCCCGTCTTTGTCTTAACATTTCACCTTGCCCAGGTGAAATGGAAGTTTTGATAGGGCTCACTTTCTGTAAATGTCTCTCTTCGCTTCGCCCAAAGCGACAAAGTTTTGTTTTATAGGGCTGTAGTTTCAAGAATCGACAAAATCATGAATAAAATAACGTCGTTCTGTAATTTCCGTATTTTATTGATGTTTTCTCTTTTCGCTTTTTCAGAAAATGGTAATCCTAAAAACAACTCAAATAATAAAAACAAGAATTTTTCAGGAAATACACAACACACACTCTTGCATTCTCTCTATCTCTTCTAAAAATAAATCAACACGTCATGCAGATTGCTTGTTTTAAACCCCATTGAAACTTACGATCCAATGCCTTCTCCCAAAATTGAATTCCCAGAATTTGAGGCTGAAGAAGAAAATGACGAAGAAATTCCAGAAGAGATCTCCCGATTACTCAGACAAGAGGAAAGGTCCATTGAACCTCACAAAGAGTCGTTGGAAACGGTCAACTTAGGTTCAGAATAAGAGAGAAAAGAAGTCAAGATTGGGGCACTGCTTAGTCCGACTGTCAAAGAAAGATTTATAAAGCTTCTCAAAAAGTTTCCCGATGTATTCGCTTGGTCCTATCAGGACATGCCAGGGTTAGATACCAGCATCGTGGAACATCATCTACCTTTAAGATCTGAATGTCCACCGGTAAAACAAAGACTAAGACGGACTCACCTGGATATGGCCATCAAAATCAAAGAGGAAGTGTAGAAACAGATTGACGCGGGTTTCCTCACCACTTCAGAATATCCTCAATGGTTAGCCAACATAGTACCAGTTCAGAAAAAGGACGGAAAGGTCAGAATGTGTGTAGACTACAGGGATCTGAACAAAGCCAATCCAAAGGATGACTTTCCCCTACCGCACATTGACATGCTGGTAGACAGTACCGCAAATTTCAAAGTATTCTCCTTCATGGATGGATTCTCGGGCTATAATCACATCACCCCATGGGGCACCTTTTGTTACAAGGTACTGTCGTTCGGTTTGAAGAACGCCGGGGCAATACTCTGTTTCACGACATGATACACAAAGAAATAGAAGTGTATGTCGATGATGTGAGAACAAGATTTGGTTCTGCAATATTACTCCTAAGTTTTGATGATATCAAACGAGTATGTTTGTTTGAACAATTTCGTAAGACTAATGTTTGTTACTTTGAGAATCTAACAAATAGGTTATGCTTCCGTTAATTGGTGTGGACATAATGCTAAAAGAACACTTTGCCTACGCATTTCACTAGATGTGCTAAATCTCTTCAGACGAATCTGAAGATCATAGACTCTGATATAATATATAAACAAAACAAGTTCTGAAAATATGAAGACTGAGGTTCTGATGAATGAAGTCCAAATGCTGAAGATTTTCGCTCTTTGATAAATGTTCTGAAGACCCACCCAATAGTCTCTAATCATGCTTCAACTAAATAATATCTGAAGCCTCTGAAGATATGAAGACAATTTTCTAAGTGAACAAGGTTCTGAAGACCAAGTGCTGAAGACTCCGAAGACGCTGCTCTGAGGACTCCAAGACTTGAAGATCTTAAAAATCAAGCTACGTTTTCCCTTCTTACTCATGCTCACAGTAGCCTCTAAAGTTAAGAAGATTAGAAGACTAAGCAACGAAGTTCAAACGAAGATATCTTGGTAACTGTGCAAAAGTTCAAATGAAGATTTCTTTGTAGCAGTGCCAACGAAGATATACTGACAAGACAGGACACAAAAGGTTTTATCTCTCCTGGCGTTTCTACCAAACCGCCGTCAATAGTCATGATTACCTTGCAACGGCTACTTTTACTCATCTATAAAAGAACTTGAAGACTCAAAGAATGGTAACAACTACTCCGCTTATCAACACGCTTTATCTTGTTATTATCATTCAAAAAGTCATTTTCTGTGCCGTAAAATAGTTTAAATATTCAGCTTGTGCTAGAAGCAATACTTTGTAAACAAAACTTCTTTCAAACTTAGGTTTGTATTCCTTGAGAAAGACCTGTAGGGTTGTATTTCTTGAGAAGTCTAAGACTTGTTGTCTTAGAGGTTGTTCCTTGAGAAAGATCGGTGAGGTTGTATTTCTTGAGAAGTCTAGAACTTGGGAGTTTTAGAGGTTGTTGTTAGTCACCAGCAGTTAGGCTTGTGCATTGTATTAATCATATTGATTAGAGAATTAAGACCTCGATTGAGAGAGACGAAATCACCTTGGCGGGTGGACTAGATTAACTTGAGAAATTCTCAAGTGAACTAGTATAAACATACTGTGTCATCTATTTCAAGCTTCATTAAGATTTTCACTCATAAGTTAAAGAGTTGTTAAAAGGGGTTAGTATAAAAGAAAAGTTTTTATTTTCAAAAACCAATTCAAACCCCCCTTTCTTGTGTTTTTCCCACCTTCAATTGGCATCAGAGTTCTAGTTCTGAGGTGATAAAAAGGTTGAATTTTTATCAAGCACTTAATAGTGTTCAGTACCGATCCAAGTGTAAAAAACAATGGCTGCACCTGAACTAAATATCAACGCAAATGAAAGAGATTCCTACAGTGCAAAACCTCCTATCTTTGAGGGGGGAAATTTGACTATTGGAAAGACAGAATAGAAAGTTACTTTCTGGCTTTTGATCTAGATCTATGGGATCTGGTAATTGATGGCTATAGTTACCCTGTAGATTCTGAAGGCAAAAAGATTGTCAGAAGCGCATTAATAGATGCTCTGAAGAAGAGTTACAAGAATCATCACAGAGCAAGAACGATTCTGTTAAATGCAATTTCATATACGGAATATGAAAAGATCACAAAGAAAGAAACTGCAAAGTCTATTTTTGATTCTCTTCGAATGACTCATGAAGGCAACACTCAAGTCAAAGAGACAAAGGCTCTTGGACTAATCCAGAAATATGAGGTCTTCAGAATGGATGACGATGAATCAGTGGAAACTATGTTCTCAAGATTCCAAATGCTTGTTGCAGGACTCAAAGTTCTGGACAGAGGTTATTCTACTGCTGATCATGTCAGGAAGATTATCAGAAGTTTGCCTATCAAATGGAGACCAATGGTAATAGCCTTGAAACTAGCAAAGGATTTAAACAAAATAAGTCTCGAGGAACTGGTCAGTTCTTTAAGAAGTCACGAAATAGAACTTCAAGGAGATGAACCTCAGAAGAAAGGTAAATCTATTTCTTTAAACTCTAAATCTGAAAAGAAAAAGGCTTATAAAGCAGAGGAAGAATCTGAAGAAGATTCAGACAAAGATGAACTATCTCTCATATCAAAGAAGATAAGCCATCTGTGGAAATACAGAATGAACAAGTTCAGAGGACCAAGGAGAAGATCTGAGTATATACATGGTCAAAAGAAAGCTTATGGAAGAGAAGTTACGTGTTTTGAATGCAAAGATCCCGGACATATCAAGAATGATTGTCCAAAGTTTAAGAAGGATAGAAAACCTAGAAAAGCTAAAAAGGGTCTTATGGCAACTTGGGATGATTCAGAGTCAGAAGAAAATTCCGATGGAGAACATGCCAATGTAGAATTCATGGCCAAGACCAACACTAACGAAGTTCTATCAGATGAAGAACTATCATACTCTGATGACGACAGAGAGGTACTTTCTTCCTTATCTCGTTCTGAACTAGAAATAAGACTATCTGAACTTATGGATAGATATCAACTTCTTCTAAGAAAACATAAAACTCTGAAAAATACTTTTATGGTTCCCTCCGAGGATCTTACTAAAAGCAAGAAAACCATTTCTGAGTTAAACGAAAAATTATTCATTTTAGAAAAAACAAATGCTGTATTAAAAAGTAAAGTATCTAAGTTATAGGAAGAAATCACGTCTGATAAAACTGTCACTAATGAAGTTATCAGATATGACAGAGCTTTTCAGCACTTCCTTGCTAAAAGCATAGATAGAAGCAAAATGGCTTCAATGATCTATGGAGTTAGCAGAAATGGAAATAAAGGTCAAGGATATTCAGGACCATCACAACCATATGATGAAACCAAGAATAGCAAACTAATACCTCTATCTAAACATTTTGTGCGTTCTAATACAAAACTAAAATGTCCAGTACCAGAAGGTTCTAAGTCTGTTATATCACAAACACAAACACGGAAGAAAACTTCCAAACCCATATACTATGCACAAATACCACACTATTATCCTACTGCACGAAAATCCAAAGGTTTCAGAACCTCTAGAAAGGCTAATGTGAAAGGACCCACAAAATGGGTACCTAAGAATAAGATAATTTATGTTGCAGATATCCTTAATGGCGCCACTGAAACACCAGTCATGGTACCTGGACAGTGGATGCTCATGACACATGACGGGAGAAAGGCATATGTTCCAAGATCTGAAACTTAAGCTTGGAGGTGTCGTTGGTTTTGGAGGAAATCAGAAGGGAAGAATCATTGGATCCAAAACTATTGGAAATGGTAATCTTCCTTCTATAAATAATGTTCTTTTAGTTGAAGTTCTAATGCATAATTTATTGTCAATTAGCCAACTTAGTGACAATGGTTATGACGTTATGTTCAATCAAACGTCCTGTAAGGCTGTTAGTCAAAAGGATGAATCTGTTATGTTTAATGGTAAAAAGAAGAACAATACTTACAAAATTTAATTATCAGATTTAAAACATCAAAATGTAAAGGGTCTTCTGTCTGTCAATGAAGAGCAATGGGTTTGGCACAGACGTCTGGGTCATGTTAGCTTGAGAAGAATCTCACAGCTGAACAAGCTTGGACTTGTCAGAGGCTTGCCAAATCTGAAGTACTCTTCAGATACTCTTTGTGAAGCATGTCAGAAAGGCAAATTTTCAAAAACCTCTTTTAAAGCAAAGAATAATGTTTCTACCTCTAGACCATTGGAACTTCTTAACATTGATATATTTGGACCAGTAAAAACTGCTTCTATCAATGGAAAGAAATAGGGACTAGTCATCATTGACGTTTAGAGTCGTTGGACATGGGTAAAATTCTTAAGACACAAGGATGAGTCACATTATGTGTTTGCTTCCTTCTGCACCCAAGTGCAAAACGAAAAGAGTTGCAAAATCGTCAAGGTCAGAAGTGATCATGGTGGAGAATTTGAAAACAAAGATTTTGAAAAACTTTTTGCTTCACATGGGATATCTCATGAGTTTTCTTGTCCTAGAACTCCACAACAAAATGGAGTTGTATAAAGAAAGAACAGAACTTTACAAGAAATGGCTCGCACCATGATCCAAGAAACTGACATGGCTAAGCACTTTTGGGTAGAGGCAGTCAACACAGCATGTTATATTCAAAATAGAATCTCTATAAGACCTATCTTGAATAAAAATCCTTATGAATTGTGGATGAATAAAATTCCCAACATTTCTGATTTTCACCCCTTTGGATGTATTTGTTTTATGTTAAACACTAAACAGAATCTTGGCAAGTTTGATTCCAAAGCACAAAAGTGTCTGCTGTTAGGATACTCTGAACACTCAAGAGGCTACAGAGTTTATAACACAGACTCACGGATTGTGGAAGAATCAATTCATGTCAGATTCGATGATAAGCTTGACCCTGAAAAGTCAAAGTTATTTGAGAAGTTTGCAGATTTAGAAATCAACTTTTCAGAACCTAAAGAAAAGATAAAAGAAGTTATAACTCCAGAAGTTCCTACTCACAATATCATTGATGTATCATCTAATACTCCACAACAAAAGAAAAGGAGAATCTCAACTTCACACTCTGAAGAACTAATTCTGGGTAGCAAGGACGCTCCCATTAGAACCAAATCAGCTTTCAAACCCTTTGAAGGAATGCTTCTGGGATTGGTATCATTAACTGAGCCAACAACAGTTGATAAAGCTCTTATGGACAAGGACTGGGTTCTGGCAATGGAAGAAGAACTTAACCAGTTCTCAAAGAACGACGTTAGGGATCTTGTCCCAAAACCTAAAGATATCCATATAATTGGTACTAAATGGGTTTTTAGAAACAAGCTCAATGAAAAGGGTGAAGTCATCAGAAACAAGGCAAGACTTGTTGCACAGGGTTACAGTCAACAAGAAGGGATTGATTATAACGAAACTTTTGCTCCATTCGCCAGACTTGAAGCAATACGATTATTAATCTCCTTTTTGAATGCATTTCTGAATGGTTATATATCAGAAGAAGTTTATGTCAAACAACCTCCTAGTTTTGAAAACTCAGAAAAGTTAGATTTTGTTTTTAAACTTAAAAAGTCTCTCTATGGTCTGAAACAAGCTCCCAGATCTTGCTACGACATATTGAGAAAATTTATTTTAAAACATAACTTCACCTGAGGCAAAGTTGATACTACTCTCATCTGTAAATCATTCAAAAATGATATTCTTATAGTTCAGATTTACGTTGATGATATTATTTTGGGTTCTGCTAATCCTTCTCTATGCAAGGAATTTTCAAAGTTAATGCAATCAGAATTCGAAATGAGCCTAATGGGTGAGTTAAAGTTCTTCCTGGGAATTCAAATTGATCAAAAACCAGAGGCTACTTACATTCATCAAAGTAAGTACACCAGAGAACTTCTGAAGAAATTCAACATGATGGATTGTAAAATAGCTAAGACTTTAATGCATCCAACTTGCATAATGGGGAAGGAAGAAACAAGTGGTAAGGTTTTTCAGAAGATGTATCGTGGTATGATAGGTTCTCTTTTGTATCTAACTGCTTCTAGACCTGATATATTATTCAGTGTACATCTCTGTGCTAGATTCCAATCAGATCCAAGAGAACCTCGTTTAACTGCAGTTAAACGAATTCTAAGGTATCTGAAAGGAACAACTAACTTTGGCTTTATGTATGAGAAAACATCAGAGTGCACTCTTTCTGGTTACTGTGATGCAGACTATGCTAGAGACAGACTGGAAAGAAATAGTACATCTGGAAACTGTCAGTTCCTGGGGAACAACCTAATCTCATGGTCAAGTAAGAGACAATCAACAATTACTCTCTCAAAAGCAGAAGCAGAATACATATCCGCTTCCTTATGCAGTACGCAGAGGCTATGGATGAAAAATCAGCTAGAAGATTATCAGATACACGAGAGTAACATTCCTATCCTCTGTGATAATACTGCTGCTATCTGTTTAAGTAAAAATCCAATCTTACATTCTAGGGCAAAACACATAAAAATAAAACACCATTTTATCAGAGACTATGTTCAGAAGGGAATTTTATGCTTAAAATTTATTGATACAGAATGGGCTGATATCTTTACAAAACACTTGGCTGAAGATAGATTTCAAATTATTTTAAAGCATCTAAAAATGGACTATTGTTCAGAATAAGAGTGCGTCAGAATCGAACGTGTTTAGTCAGAGGAAGTAACTATTTAAATCGTCAGAACCACTTTGGTAAGAAGTGTCTCAGTTCGGATGAGTACTTTTGGGTTGTTCAGATTCTAAAGTCATTATAACGTGTCATTTCATTAGAAAATGATTTTTGCAGTATATCTAAATCATTACATTTATCCAAATCAAATGAACAATAATTTTCTTGAAATTGACTTAAAACATTATTACATTCATTTATTAATCCCCTGTACGGTTTCTATACCCTTAGTTTTCAAAAACATTCTAAATACTCACTCGAACGGTCTTATTTCTACTCTCACTCGATTACAAACCCTAAAACCCCAAATCATCTCTCTCTCTCTCTCTCTCTCCTTCAAACACACAATCACCGTCTTCATCTTCTCTGATCTCAACCTTCATCATGATGAACACCATTCAACAAGAAACTGTTCGCTTCTCCAAAGAATTTGAAGCAACACTGAATCCCTCTCAGGAGTTACCCGCTTCATCCATCACACCTTCTACAACTTCCGCGACCACCGCAACGATCACGTCGACTTCATCATCTCTTCCCACGATCGATGCAAACCATGTGACGCAAAGAAAACCCTCAGTTACTTGTGTTATTCATGCAGACAAGCTAACCGTTCTCAAGGAACTAGATGTTGACTTTGACAATCTTCATGCAAATGGGTTTAACCTAAATGATCAACTAAACACTCAAGGATGGAAAAGTTATTTTGATTGACTGAGAGGTCCCACATACGAAGATCTAGTAAAAGAATTCTGGAGACAAGCTGAAACTGACGGTCTTCATGTTGTCTCCTTTGTTATGGAAAAAAAGATTATTATCACTGAGAAGTCAATATCAGATCTGCTAGGAATGAAGTTCTTGGAAGGAAAAAGGGTTTATGGAAAGACCGAGAAATCTGACTCTGTCATCAACAAAGCAATTTTCAAAAGTTATCAATCTGGAACAGCAGAATATAAAAGCAATGATTTGCGTGATAATCTGTGAATCTGGCATAAGATTATTCTTGGGTGTATCAATCCAAGACATTCAAAGAGTGTTGTTAACTTCTTCAATGCAAATCAAAAGTATATGTTGTACTATTTGCACAAGAATGAGAAAATTGTCTACCATCTATTATGTTCTACTATCTAAGGGATATGGTACGCAAGACAAGAACAACAGCCTCGCCGAAAAGGAATATTGTAAACTACATTCCTTTCGGAAGACTTCTCTCTGATATCTTTGTTGAAAGTGGCTTTGTGGAGTATCTAGTCAAAGAAGCCAAATATACAGAATATCTGACTGCAAGTATAGGAGAGGCTTTCACTGTTATTAATCTTAAGCATATGAAAATGGTCATGAACGTTGAAGTGAAACCCTCGTCCATCTCTCACGACAATGTGATCAAAAGCAGACCTCCAGTAACAGACCATCCCATCTATCACAAAGGGGATCATATAAATATAATTGCTGGATTCGTTGCCATAATGAGAGAAGAAGGACATGACATGACCAAATTCAGAATTGAAGATGTTGCTCCAAAACCTAAATATATTACCAAGAGCAAGAGGAGGCAAACTGAAGAAGATTATGAGCCTATGAAAAGGAAGAAGGATAACAACGCTGAATCTTCTAAGACTTCCACTCTACAGTCTCTTCTTCTTGGGAATACCAGTAAGTCTGTTATCAATACTTCTGTTTCATTGAATGTTACTAAAACTGATACTACACCATCATCATCTCAAGCTACCTATATTCCCACCTCAAATCCACAAGTCAGCTTCAAGCCACCATCTTTTTCAATTCCACCATCACCAATCTCTATACCTGTAAATCCACATATTTCCTTTCCATCAATCAGTACACCTCTCCAATCCGAAGCAATTCCTGCATACACTTCATCAACAACCACGTCAATCATCCAACCAGATATACCTGTCTCACCGATGTCCTACACTTTTCATCAGAAAATCGTTGCTGAATTCACAATTCAACACTCTGATCTTCCATCTCCAAATTCTGAACCTCTCATGGTTTCCGTTACCCCATAGGTATCTTCTTCTACTGATCAACAAATGACTGAACATGTTCTTACTGAGATTGTTTCTCAGCCAGCACCGTCTGAAACCAACTCTACTGAACCTGACCTTGCTTTAGTCATCTATGATGTACCTCTTCCAACAACCCTTGAAGAATGCATTATTCAACTTTGTAACAAGGCGTTAAACAAGGTTACAAAGTTAAGAGCAGAAATTAACACAAGTGTCAAGCCTCTAGAGCTTGAAAAATCTTGTCAAAACTTCCAGAAATGGTTGGATTCTGAACTTGCAAAAATTGCATGCTTCTCGGACGCCACTATTACTGCTGGAGTTCAGCTGGCAAAGGAAAAAACAGAAGTTGAAGAGCGAATTAGGGAACTCAAGCTTTTGGCTGCAAAACAGAAAGAAGCTGAAGAAAAAGCTGCTGAAGAAGCAAGACTTCTAGCATAAAAGGCTGCTGAAGACGCCAGATTGGCGCAAGAAGCTGATGCCATGGAAAAGGCCAAGCAAGATGCTGAAGTTGTTTCCTCATCTGACCCTGGTGTGAAGCGTTTGGAGAACACATATGAAGAAATCAGAGGAGAACAACAGAAATTCAGAGAAAATTTTGAAGAACAAAAGACTGTTAATGCAAATGTCCAGAGCATGCTTCAGAAGATTTTGGACAAGATGTCCTCTGGAAGCACCCAAGCTCTTCTGTGTTTCTTTTGTTTTTAAATATTCTATATCTTTGTTTTTCACCCTTGAACACCAATTATTTTTTATCATGACAAAAAGGGGGAGAAGTAATGAATGTGATATTTTGATTCTCATAGTCAATTTTTGAAAAAACAACGTTGTTTACATGCTAACAACTGTTATTTCTATTAGATTGCTTTTCTTTTCAGGAATTCTGATCCGATTCCAACGTCATGAAGTTAATATTCAGAAAATCAGAACTCTGTTGAAGAAATTAAAATTGAATCAAGATTACGATGATTTCAGTATTTGACCTATTGAAATCAGGGGGAGTCCATCCACAGAAATTCACCAAGTCTAAGACTCAGGGGGAGTACCTCATACGAAGGAAAAGCATTCCTTAAATCCTTTTATTACTCTTGCATTATGTACAAAATTGTGTCATCAAAATACTTAGTTTTTTCATCATCAAAAAGGGGGAGATTGACAATCAAGGAAGGATTACCCGTTAGCAGATGTTGTTATCAGAATACGACATCAAATACCAAGCTCAGAAAGCCGTCAAAGGAAGTATTTTAGCCGATCATTTGGCTCACCAACCGATTGACAATCAAGAATTAGTCGGATTTAACTTCCCAGACGAAGATGTCATGTACTTGAAAATGAAGGATTACGATGAACCGCTACCCAGTGAAGGGCCAGAACCAGGTTCCCAATGGGGACTAATCTTTGACGAAGCTGTCAATCATTATGGAAATGGAATTGGGGCAATCATCATAACACCTTAGGGTACCCACATTCCTTTCACCGCCCGATTAACGTTCAAGTGTACCAACAACGAGGCCGAATACGAAGCTTGTATCATGGGTCTCGAAGAAGCTATCGACTTAAAGATCAAGAACTTGGATGTATATGGCGACTCAGCCTTGGTTATCAATCAGATCAAAGGAGATTGGAACACATACCAATCAGGACTGATTCCTTACAAAGACTATGCAAGAAGGTTGTTACCATTCTTCAACAGAATCAAGTTTTACCATATCCCTTGTGAAGAGAATCACATGGCTGATGCATTGACCACTATCTCTTCCATGATTAGTGTAGGTCAATGGAATGACATACCTAAGATTGACATAATGCTCCTTGAGCGGCCCGCTTACATTTTCGCAATTGAAGTAGTCATAGACGACAAACCTTGGTATCACGACATCAAATGCTTCCTTCAAAAACAAGAGTACCCACCCGGGGCATCCAGAAAAGACAGAAAGACCCTCAGAAGATTGGTGGGCAGCTTCTTCCTGAACCGTGATACGCTCTATAAGATAAATTTCGACATGGACTTGCTCCGATGCGTAGACAGACCAGAAGGAAACATATTGATAAAAGAAATTCACGAAGGATCCTTTGGCACTCATGCTAACAGACACACAATGGCGAGAAAAATTCTGACGGCAGGATACTATTGGTTGACCATGGAATCTAATTGCTACAAGTACATAAGGAGACATCACAAGTGTCAGATATACTCAGACAAAATCCATGTACCGCCAACACATCTAAAAGTTCTTTCTTCCCCATGGTCTTTTTCCATATGGGGAATCGACATGATTGGCATGATCGAACCCAAGGCTTCAAACGGACACCGGTTCATCCTAGTAGCCATTGAATACTTCACCAAGTGGGTCGAAACAGCGTCATACGCCAATCTGACCCAACAGGTGGTAGTCAGTTTCATCAAAAAAAATCTCATCTGCCGTTATGGTGTTCCAAGCCAGATCATTACTAATAATGGATCTAAATTGAACAATAAGATGATGAAAGAGTTGTGCACTGAGTTCAAGATTGAACACCATAACTCATCTCCCTACTGACCTAAGATGAATGGAACGATAGAAGCAGCTAACAAGAACATCAAGAAGATCGTTCAAAAGATGGTTGTAACCTACAAAGACTGGCACGAGATGCTATCCTTTGTACTTCACGGTTATTGCACATCTGTCCGCACTTCAACAGGGGCAACCCCTTTCTCTCTAGTATATGGCATGGAGGCAGTGCTTCCCATAGAAGTAGAGATCTCATCAATCGTGGTATTGATGGAAGCTAAGTTAATAGAAGCTGAATGGTGTCAAAGTCGACATGATGAATTGAATCTGATCCAAGAAAAGCGAATAACGGCTTTGTGCCATGGTCAGTTGTATCAGCAAAGAATGAAGAAGGCGTTCGACAAAAAAGTCCGACCCCGAGTCTTCAGAAAAGGAGACCTCGTGCTCAAAAAGATACAATCATTCCTCACTAATTCCCAGGGAAAGTGGACTCCGGATTGTGACGGCCCCTATGTGGTCAAGAAAGCTTTCTCAGGCGGTGCCTTGAGACTCACAACCATGGATGGAGAAGAATTTGCCTACCCCACGAATGTTGACGTAGTCAAGCAATACTTCACCTAAATAAAAAAAAAACGTGTCGGTGGATTGAAAACCCGAAAGGGCGGTCCAGGCAAAAATTAGAGACATAAGCAAAAAAAATCATCCCGATGGATTGGAAATCTCAAAGTACAATCCAGGAAAAAATTAGGGACAAATGGCAAATAACTACGTCCGATGAGGTTAAATCCCCTGCAGTAATGCCATCCATCAAGAAAACTCCAGTCAAGGTCATCTTTGACGGAAGCCCAGGATGTCCAGAATTCAAAGTTGATAGAAGGATAACGGTCGTTATGTTTCGATGTAGCCCTTTTCCCTTAAATTACCATTTTCTAACTTTGTAAATACTCTATGGAATCACGTGCTTGGCTAATTACCATCCTATCAATAAAATTTGAGCCTTAGTGCTTTTGTTTGCAACTCTTATTTATTTTAGCTTTACAGAACGACTTTTTAACATGATTAACGATTCTTGAAATAAAACAAAAATGAATTTACTTGTCAAAGTTTTCTTCTTTTAAAATAAATATGGCAATTCTTTTGACTGTTGAACATCGAAAGAACATCGATTGCTTCTCCAAAGGCGATTAAGCTTCAAAGTGCAGAATCAAAGTACTCCTTCTAAACTAGTACGCCTGAACGAAGGATCAATTATATCAGATGTGATTTTTACATCTGATATCCCCGACAGATTTCTTACCTCCTAAGTCCGACCAACGTTTTTCCCCGCGGGAACTACTTTTTCCTAAGCAAGGCAGAATTGCTATCTTGAACCAGTGATACTTTTCATCCCCTGCAGTGGCCGAGTATCCAGTCATGTTCATCCACTAGTCTGTATGTCGTGTCAGTTTTGTTAGCATAAATATACATACATCATGCATTATTGATTCATACTGATATTCATATTGTATCACTATCACTCTAGTCGGTCTTAGCCCCTAGTGATAAAAGTCTTCTTAATCGAGTTGTCAGTTCTTTCCTTGTCACGAAATGTTTTGTCTAATCCATCTCTCTTCCCCGGTTTATTTCTGGATTGGAGACGGTCCCCTACCACTTTGAAAACTTGAACCTCTAAAAGACAAAAAGACCTTCGACAAACATCACTCTTCATTATTGAAGATGATATCTTTGCTTTCCTGGATTAAGGAAAATCCCCAGAGAAAGCCTCGCAACTAAAGACTCTCGGCAACACATTGATTTTTCTCTCCAAGAGAGTCAATGTTAATGAAGTCATTAGCACCTCAAAATTGGATTGCATCACATGGCATTTCTCCGAGAAGATCTCAAGGAAAAGTATGATGTAATATCCCCGAGCAGGAAACAGCCTCTCAAGAGATTTGTTTTCCCCAGTAGAGTCAACAAATGACGTCTCCAACAGAGAAGTTTGTACAAATCTACAACTCAGATGAATGGGTTCCCCGGCAAGTCTGGCATCAAAGCTTTGACCACCAGGATTTCCCATCGTTGTGCAAATTATCGTCACAATATGGGTGAACCATCATGCCTCATCAATCTCCTCAAAGATGGTTAAGCGTTCACTATGATCAAAGATTAGGGTTTTGAGCCCTCTTAGAGCATTTAGACAAAGATCAATCAACAAATGACATGATCTTCAACTTGTATAACCTCTCAAACACTCACAAAGGATCAAGAGGACTCCCACATCAAGAATCAGGCACAAGGTTGCAGCATTCCAAGTGAATCAAGCCTCAAGATCGCCTGTGTCACCAGATTAGGGTTTTGGTCGACTAAGGCCTCCCGGGTGAAAATTTTCATCTGGACAAGAGACAATGCCTCAATGTATGACCCTATAAGCTTAAAAGGATCTCAAGAGCCCACCCACAATGGAAAAATCACCTTGAAGGTCCATCTATCAAAAAATCAGGAATTAGGGTTTTGACCTAATTCAACCCTTTGAATTAACTTGGGAAGTAAGGCATGGCTTGAAGCTTCAAAATGAACTTCAAAGACCTCAAATACATCATATTGACATATTTAAAATATTTGATTGACTCAAAGAGCTCAAATCATAAGCTACACGAACTCAAGACCATCTGATCACAAATTAGGGTTTTTGATGAAAAAAGTCAACCCTGCCCTTGACTGTTGACCTACCCTTGATCTCAAACCTTGGGGAGGGGTCCAAGACATTCTCAAATACCCTTAGAGGCCATCCATGAAGTTTAATTCATCCCAAGGATTGATTTCACAATAGAATGACAAAGTCAAAATTTCATCTGATGAAAAAGTCAATTGTACAAAAATCCTAGTTTGACTTTTTGGATATTTGGTCAAGCAAGGTTCCTTAACCCTAAAACAATGTTAATATGTGATTTGAATCATCATTCATCAATAAGAATCAAAGAAAGTGAGTTAACTTGTAAAAGAGGTAACCATAAAAAAACTTTGAATTTTTCTAAGTTATGGAACAAAGTGGCTAGGGTACCAACTTCCAAAGACCATAACTTGAGATCCAAGCAACCATTTTGGATGGTCCAAAGCTAGATTTGTAGCTCTCATTACATACTTCAAAAGTGTTAACTACATCTCATTCCAATTCTTCATGGATTTTTAGTTATGGAGTAATCAAAGTGGCTAAAAACATGAAAATGACATTTTTCCAATACTTTGTGAAATTTTCACTAAGTCAGAATCAGCCTCATTTTTTCCAAAATGTTGAGGCATTTTTCATTGTAATTCAAGTTGATTCAAAACCAAAGTTGGACATTATGTTGAAATATGATATATCAGCTTTCCAAAATGTCCAAGAACTCCATCAAACTCCACACGAGCTAGAGGTTATGATAGCTGCAACATGCGTTGCTGCAAACTGTTTTGCAAGGCAGATATGTACATTAGGGCTCGAATTGATCAAATTGTGCAAAAACAAACATGGTTATCCATCTGCACACCTCAGGGGGAGACCAAGGAGGAACAAGCACTGATCCATAAGCCTCCCAAGTCTTTGGAGCTACATATAGGTGTGGAAACCCTAAAAGCTAAAGATGCCTCAAGACTCCAATTTTGTTTTGAGGCATTCAATGGATGCATAGAGCTGGCATGTATCAGTCTATGATCAACCAATTGAGTCAAGATAAGCTCATACAATAGAGAACCATAGGTTTGTGCTCTAATCTCAAGTCAATGGCGAGAGGAGACTTGAGATTCCATTTTATCCACATTGGAGCAAAATCACACACACACCTCATAAACATCATATGTGAGTGATCCATAACACAAATTCACATCTGGAACATCAGATTCCCAAAATCACCAGCCAATTGCTCAAGTTCTTGACAGATTTGCAGTTGAGGTACCACAACCAGTTCCAACTCAATTCAATCGACTCCAAGCATTCAAACACACTCCTTGGCACCTAAGGAAGCTATCCAGATCATTGGAACCTAGCTGTAACACCTCCATCACCAAACTCGATCACCAGCTGAAGATGTAAGCATGAACTCTTAAAACTCCATGATGCATGCATATTTTACTGCACAATAATTTTGCCACATGTTCATAATCATGTATGGAGTGATAACCCTCAATCAATTGCCATGAATCAATCGTGTATGGAATTTCATTGTGTTCATGCTGAAATTAGGGTTCTTGAGGTTTTCTTCTGATTTCTCACTCAATACTTAATATAAATGCAATTAATCTATATGGTTGTTCCTTGTTCAAAAACGAACAAGATTAGTACTTGAATCGTGCAAACCCATTGAGAAATCATGGAGAAAAGTGAGAAAACACAAATCTGCAGAAACAGGGCACGCGGGCAAGAACTTAGTGTTCTTGGCGCCATTTTTTAAATTTTCAAATATTTGAATATTTTGATATTTTTGTTAATTGTTTCAAAAATTAATTTCTCTCTGATTATTTATGTTTTTGAATTGATTCTTTTTCTCAAAATTCACTTAAATGTTTAAATATTTTATTTTACAAAAAAAATCCAATTTATATTATTTATTTAATATAGTTAGAATTTTTGTAATTAATTTCATTTTATTTTTAAATGGAATTCATACTTTGATCTTTCCAAATCAATTAAATTTAAAACTTTCATATGATTAAACATGATTTTTCAAGATATTCTCCTAAGCGTACAACTTGTTTTTAAATATAATTGATATTTTATCATTTATTATTTAAATAACCTTTGAAAAATAACATTTTATTTAAAATTAAGGTTTTCTCTCGATTTTAAATTTTCAAACACTTTTGGGCCTCTAATAGAGTGTAAGACCCAATCCATTTTTAACCAAAACCATTTTTGGGCCTCAGACATTGTATAAGTCCCACTGTATTTGTAAAAATCTCGGCGCGATCGTCAGTTCAAAATCAAATCACCTGGGCCTCTTCTTGAGCTATAAGTCCCATTCCTTTTCTTAAAAAACACTTTTGGGCCTCTTGAAATAGTGTAAGACCCAACCCTTTTGTAAATAAACCTTTTTGGACCTCAGTCGTTGTATAAGTCCCGATACGATCTTCAAAACAACAGTGCGATCATTGTTAAACCTTGGGCCTCTCTTTGAGTATAAGCCCCAACAATCTTTCCAAAAACAACTTCCCTTTTGATTTAGATTCAAATATACAGTTGTTATCAAAACTTTCTTTAATTTCTGTGAACAACTAACAATACAACATGGAAGCTTGCTCACCTGTAAGTTTTATCAGCTTTCATATACATGCTTTAATATATATAACAGTATTGTGGGAAGCTGCTCCTCTGTAAGTCCTTCTTTCACATCCCTTTAAATACTTGTCATATATTAACTGTATATATACTAGTATATGTATCTAGAGTTTTCCCAGGCAACTAGGTCTAGAACTAGGTAAAGCCAGTTGGTCACTCTTTAAATACAGTCAAAACTAGATCCCCATAGGATTTCAAGATACAGTCTTGCCTTCTCTTGGGCTTAAACAATATGGAACAAAGAGAAAGGCAGTATTCTCGGTGAACCTTTTCTCAGACAGTCACTATTAGAATTTGTCAAAGCAATTCAGTTTCCCTATAGAGGATTAATTCCTGGTGAAACTTCTCTTGAATTTCTTCAAACCATAGAACTGTTGACTAAAGAAAAGATTATTCTCGGTGAAACTTTTCTTGAACTCTTCTTAAGTTTGGACCCGCAGGCTTCCTAAAAGCATCCCCGTCTCCTCTTGGGCTTTGTGCAAGGACCCACCAGCATCTTAGAAGTTCTCGTGCCTTCTATTGGGTTTAATACAAGGACCCTGAAGACCTCTTAAAGGTATAGGACATAACTTAGTCATCCTTCGATAGAGCAGTCATTCTAGTGTCAACACATCAAACCATTTAGGGTTGATTCTCATCCCTTAAAACACCTGCCTCCTCTTGGGTATTATACAAGGATAAACTCTTCCATACCAATAGACTTGGATAGTATAAATCTCCTCTTGAGTCTCCAAGACATTCTCAAGTTCCCTACAAAAATAGGAGAAACCCTAGTCATTCTGGATCAATCTCCAAAGGAGTTAAAACCCTTGGGTTCAAAAACCCAGTCTCTTTCCTAAAAATCCCCCAACCAGGGTCAGTTTATCATCGGTATAACACTATCCCAAATCAGAACCTCAAGGCATCTGATACCTCAACTCTTCTGTAACCCTCAACAAGAGTTGATTCCCCAGTTGGACCTACCTCGGGATCTTAATAATCCACAGCAGAAGATAGCATCCTCTTAGGCTTTGTATAATGATCTTTCCTCAACATAGCTAGCCTCCTCTTGGGCTTTGTACAATGATTCTCCTCAGCAGAGCTAACCTTTTCAGACTCTCTTGTTGAGTCAATCAACTTTTCAGACTCTCTTGCTGAGTCAACCCTTTTTAGCCTCAATCTTGGGCTTTGTACAGGACAGATAAAAACACTCTCTTGTTGAGTCAATCTTTTCTAGCCTCCTTTTAGGCTTGATCAAATGATTTCCCCTAGCAAAAGTTAGCCTTCTCTTAGGCTGGGTATGATGATTTCTCCAGCTTGTTCAGCCACAATCCTGGGCCTTGTACAGGACAGATAAAAGCACTCTCTTGTTGAGTCAAACCCTTTTTAGCCCCAATCTTGGGCCTTGTACAAGACATAAATCTTCATAACCTTCTCTTAAGCTCGGGACAAATTTCTTCCCCAGCAGAGTCAATTCCTCCCAGCCTTCCTTTAGGCTTTGAGAAATAAATTTCCTAAGCAGAGTCAATCCTCTTTTCAGCCTCAATCTTGGGCTTTGTACAAGACAGATAATACTCTCCCGCAGAGTCAAACTCATTTCAGCCTCAATCTTGGGCTTCGTACAAGACACATAAAATATCCTCATCCGAGTCAGTAAAACCTCTTTTTTAGCCTCAATCTTGGGCTTTGTACAAGATAGATAAATGTTTCTTTCCCACGGAGTCAGTTTCTTTCCAGCCTTAACCTTGGGTTTTGTACAAGACACATACAAACCTCCCCGACGGAGTCAAAATACCCTTTTAGCCTCAATCTTGGGCTTTGTACAAGGCAAATATAACATTTTCCCCAAAAAAGTCAAACTTTTAGCCTCCTCTTAGGCTTTGTATAATGATATTCCCAAAAGAGTCAGTCTCTTTTAGCCACAATCTTGGGCTTTGTACAAAACACATATAAACACTCTCTTGTTGAGTCAGTCATTCCTAGCCTCCTCTTAGGCTTTGTATAAGGACTTTCCCAGAGGAGTCAATCAACCTCTTAGCTTCTACCTTGGGCTTTAATCAAGGCACTCAAAAATCAACATCCCCTCAGAGGAAATCAAAATCCCTCTATAGGAAGTCATTATTCTATTTATCACTTACAGATATCCAAAACAAACCCTAATCCCAGATAACTGTTGTAAGTAGGCACACTTGTTGATTCAAATATCCAAGCTGTTATCCATCTTTTATCCTGGTAAATCCTCTCTTTCAGCTAATTGCTGTAAGCGGCATGCCTCTGGATTATTTACATCCACGCTACTGTCCCTCTCTTAGCATGAGAAATTCCTAAGGAAAAATGGCATTGCTCTACACTGAGTTAAAGTTTTCTCCATCAGGATAACACCCATATAAAGGAAATTATGGCATTGTCGGATTCACATATCCTAGTTAAAGTAATCATCCTTTTTAAACAGTCACCCAACAACTATGATAAACAAACGAGAAGTCTCCCCTTTAGAGATGACAAATTCTCTCTCAGTTAAACCTTTTAGCTTCAATCTTGGGCTTTGAACAAGACACAAACAAACCTTTTAGCTTCAATCTTGGGCTTTGAACAAGACACCAAATATCTTTTTCCTCCCTTAGAATAGGAGGAACTACAATTGCTCTGATTTCCCTGTTTCGTTTAAACATGGATACGTAGACATAAGATTGCGAAATCTTAGCGAGCATACTAAACAAAAACTCTAGGTCCAATACCTTCATACCAATCAAAACTTAGGTCCCGCACCTTACCAAAAATATCGGAAAAACCCGAACGTCAGAGAAAGTTTTACAATGCTATTAATTAAATTAAAATAACTATTTAAGTAACAAATACGCTACTATAGCAACTAACATTTTCTACCCTTTATTCATTAGATAATTAAAATTTGATAAAATAAATATAAATTTAATAAAGCTAATAAAGTTTAATTTCATAGTAATTGCAAATAAACTTTTAATTTTATTCAGTATTAAGAATAAATACACATCTTTAATCTTTTAAAATTAAATATTTAAATCAAATACAACTACTGAAAAGACATGAGAATCAAAACAATTACTTATTAAGTTTGATACATATAATTTCCATAAAATTTATAGATATTATTTTTATTTTTCTTGCAATTATTATTTAATTATAAATTTTTAAAAATTTAATTTTATAATATATTTTCAATATAATGGTTCTAAAATAATTTTAGATTATTTAAATGTTACATCTTCGTATCATGCCACACAAATAAACTAAAGACAAACAATAAACTTATTAATTTTTCACATATAAAAAAATTGAGTTTATAGTTTATTTATTTTTTTAAATGAACTTTCATATTTCAACAAAAAAAATAATTACATAAATATTTTACAATATCATTCATTACAAATGACACAATTCTTTTTTTTTTTATAAAAGTTATTAAAGTAAGTAGTATTTGAACCATTTTTATTTGTCGTATGACTCATGTTTAATACTATACACATAAATTTAATGGAAAAAAAAGTTAACTCACAATCGCACGGATCTTAATCTAATTATATATGTAAGTAATGCATTTGTATATGCGCATTAAAATACACCGTTAGTTTTTTCATGTTAAAATGAAAGGTAAATAAAAGGATGAACAATATCACAAACAGATATGACTATAAATATGAGAAATGGAATCTTGATTTAGAATATCACTTTTACAAAATGTTAGAGTTAAAATAGATGTACAAGATAACATATCTAAAACCTTTGTACAATTATAAATCACAACTCCCAAGTAAAAAAGAAATTGAGTCAAGATTCAGGAACTTAAACATCATGTTGCAAACTCGTTTGTCTCCGTTATTTCTTCATCATACATCACCTCAATATTCTTGTTAAAAACCTTGGAGGTTGGTGTTGCAAATCGAGCTGTGAAAGACCTTGAAAAATCATCATCATTGGAATAACCATCATCAAAATTTTGTAAGTAAGAGCTAGTATCATATAAAAAGACAGGTGAAGATGATCTAAACATTCTCCTCTTGTTTTGTCTCTTGATCTTCCTCCACAGTGTTTTCAACTTTGCTATCTTTATTTTGCTCATAAATTCATTGACACATACAATAGGGTCTGAGCCAATTCTCTCATAACTTGACCAAATGCAGTTGTTTCTTGAGCCTAAACAGTTACAGTTTTCAAGATCCATGATGTGTGGAGTATATAACAAAGGAAGTATAAAATGGTTTAAGGAATGAATGTGTTTGGAGTGTATGTACTAATTAAGACTAAGGCTAAAGGCTATTTATATAGTGATGGCATGAACAACTTTTCTTTCCATTTTTTGAATCTCCTCATCACCACATCAGCAAAGCACATACTTTAGGCAAAATTGGACCAAGAAAACGAAATGGAAAAAAGTTTGGATAATGCAGCAAATTCAAAACTTCCTTTTGATGTCAGCATTTCAAGTTGTTACTATGTGTTTTTTAAAAGCAATTTTAAAATTTCATTTTGAAGTCAACAATCCATGTCGGTATGACGGTATGATATATTTTTTGTAAAGATTTCTAGTTCTGACTGGAATAGTACGTAGTCACATGGAGCATCGCTTAATTGTAGAGTTACTTTGGAGAAAGATACATAGTGAATGTTTCGAACACCTAAAACTTGCATTATGTGTATACTTCCCAAACAAAAACTTTTGATTCAGTAAAACACTGCAAATTATTTTAATTGTCAAAAGATGGGTCATTTTAAAAAGAATTGTCGCAAAAAAGGTGAGCAAAGATCGATAATTTTGTGCAAGTGTTAATTACTTCGGAGAGGTTGGTTTTGAGAATGTTGGGTGCTGTTGGTGACAAGTTAGCAAACCCAAAAAATTTGGATATTAAATTTTGGATGCTCTTGTCACATATATCAAAGTAAGATACTTTGAATCTTAAAGAGCTAAAAGAATGTGTATTCATTAACCTAGATTTCGTATATTATATGAATATGTGATATTAATGTCTCTTGAATCCTGCACATTTAGTTTATTGACACTTTTCAAGTAGTTTAATTTTAATATAAATATAAATATTAAAGAGACACGTCATTTTTTAATGAAAAAAATGCAAAATTGCTAGAGCAGAGATTTGAAGCGCTTTTTTTTTAATAAGCAATTGATTAATAAATAGAGCACAAGGGGTACTCGAGCTCATACAACTAAAGCGAGAATTTTACATCCACTTCAAACCATTGACAGAAGAAACAAACCAGTCATAAAACACAATAATTGGGCATCCTAGTACTTACAAACAGCCATCTCCAAGAGTAAAACTTTTTTTTTTATAAGCAAGGAATAAATTGATAAAGAGAACTAAGGGTTCTCAAACCTGCTTAAAAAAATAGCACAAAGCACGGCAAGGAAAATTACACCCCAATTGAAACTTACGACATACAACACTGGAAATTTGCTAAATTCATAAAAGTTACAATTGGAATGAGTAATCTTTCCGATGAACGACCATCTCCACACCAACACTTTAATATTCCACACCATGTCCATAACGTTCCAAACCATATTTCTAAAAATAATTCCATTCCTCATCAACCATATAATCCAAATAACGGCAAGCCAAACACAAGCCTCTCTACCTCTCTTCATTCCCACGCGACTACCATACCCCCTCCAAATCAAAAAACTATTTTTCAAATTAATGGTATCGATATCAAGCAAACCTATCCACTCCGCCACCTCCTTCCAAACCAATCTCGTAACACAACAATTCAAAAATAAATGATCTACCGTCTCATCCTTGTTAAATTCATAAAAGTTACAATTGGAATGAGTAATCTTCCAAGAGTAAAACTTGATCCAATTAATAGTTTCGTCAACCGAGAAATTCTTACCTCTAAATATAAAGTTATTCCTTTCTAACCAAATATACCACACCGTATATGCCCAAACTATGATCTCGAGCAAATTCCCAGTCTTCTTACACATCTTCCTGCCAAACCTTAAGAACGAGATATAACTACAGACGTCTAAATTCACCTCGCATCCTATCAATTTCACGATGCTCTTCCAAACTCTATATGAGCCAGCTCACATCTGAAAAATAAATGAGACAAACTTTAAACATTGTTGCTACACAAGACACACAAAGGTCCGACTTCTTCAATACTGAGACCTCTCTTCAACATCTAATCCTTTGGCACCAACCTATCTAGAAAGAGCCTCCATAGGAAAACTTGGATTTTTGAAGGGATCTTCGAAATCCACAAGACCTTCACTGATTCACGCCATTCTTCCTCAAGAACACAATTCTCATAATCCTGAAAAAAGAAGATCAAAGCAGGATCTGACAGAAAAACAAGAAGAGTCCTTAGAAGTTCAACAAAAAATATCCACAACCCCTGGTTTCAGTTACACACCTAACAACCAAGAGTCTAACTCTTCCTTTCGATTACGCATTGCGTCCCCTGAACGAAAGTATGAAAACCCAGATTCCACTTCCATATAGATCCACTCCAGCACCCCATATCAGCCACACTTAATTTAGAACAAGTCGATAATTGAAAGAGGTTGGGGAAAACCTCCTTTTAAAAAATATATTTCAGCCACTCGCAATGCCAAAAAGATGCTCCCCGGCCAACAGAGATTTGAACCGTGTCACTCCGTAACTTATCACCGCTATTGTTGTTTTGGACCGTGGTGACAAGTATTTTAATAATTAATAAAAAATAAAGGCGTTTAAAGATGAGTTATTCCTTCAGTAGAATAAATGAGCAAAGTAAGAAGATGCTACAAAATGTATATTTTGTATTAGTGAACACCATCATCACTAGGACCCCACACTATTTATCGCTTGAGTAGATTTTGCCTTGTTGTCAGTCTATTTTGAATCAACTACCAAAAGATCACCACACATTTAGATGATTCCCAACTCGTCCAAACCCTAGACAACACCCTTACAACTCTCTAGGACCTACCATCCACAACCAATGCCAAATCTAGCAAGCTTTCGTAAGTCGACCCAATTGAAAAACTCTTAGTCTGGTCAGGCTTCCAAACCCAAGTACCCCCCTTTCAAGTCTAACTATACCTAGAATAAGAGATGTCAAAGCCTTAACACCTACACCTCCTTTCCTTTTGGCTTTACACACATCCTGTCACTTAAACGAAACAATCTTACCACCTCCTTTAGAGTTCCCACATAGAAAACACCTTTGCAAACCAACCAACTTCTTCTACGCCGACACAAGTATCTTCATAAAAGACAGAAAAAATACAGAGATCGAGTCGGAATCCAATGATTTGAGATACAATTCTCAAAATATTTGTTAGAATTATACATGTCACTTTCTGTAACTTAACTCTATTTTTCTAATATATATTATTATAAAATTCTAACATAACTTAAGCAATTTATCACTACCTAGTAAACCTTGCATATAGGTAGTTTAACTAAACTCCTCTCTCTAAAATGCCAAAATCTTAAATACCTTAGTTTGGCTTTAACACGAATATTTTTACTAGTTAAAAATTCAAGTTAGCCATGTGTAAACAATACATTTAGTACTTTTAGCCATGGTTTTAAATTGCGGTTGCAGCTGCGGATGTGGTTGCGGTTGTGGATATTGCGGTTGCGGCCTATGCGGCCACTGCATTGCGCATTGCGGCCGTTGCGGCGTGAAATAATTTTATACGTGCACGACATGTAAAATAATATTAAAATTATTGTAATTATTCATCTTTTCTATATTTAGAGTTTATATTAATTTTAATTTATTTTTAGGCTATTTTATTGTATTTATGAATAATTTGTTTTTAATTTTATATTAGTTTTAAATTACAAATAATTATATTTATGAATAGTTTTAAATTTTTAAAAATTTTTATTTATAAATTAGTTATGAAATAGTTTTTTAAAATTATTTTTAATGGTTGAATAACGAAAACTTAACAATTTAAAAAAATATTTTCAGCATTAACATAATTAATTAAATATAAAAATAAATTAAATTATTCAAAAATTAAATTATCCTAACTTTACAACATTATATATTTTATTTGTTTTGACTTGTTTTCTACCTATCATATTTTTAACATAAAATTTAATTTTCCTATATAGATTTCCTCATAAAATTTTAAGTAATTTTTAAATAAATTAGTTAGAAAAGAAATCTTTTTGTATTTTCTCATTAAATTAATGCATGACACCCACGTCACACGTGGCCTTACCAACATCACAAATTCTAAATTAAACTTTTCACAAATCAAATTATACACCACGCCACACTTCCAAAATTAATAAAATAATTAAAAAAGTTTAGGTTAAACATGCTTCCTCTTCTCCAGTGAACAACAACAACACAGGACACTGAGTGATAAACATGCCTCTTAAATTGAAGAAAAAAAATCATTCTCCAAATTTCTCTTCATCTATAAAAACATTACTAAACATCTAAAATTAAATGAGTGAAAATAAATTTGAGTTGAACAAAAACAAATGGTCGTTGCGGTTCGATGCGGTTCGACGCGGTCCGTTGCGGTTGAAACACCGCTATAATGCGTTATTTACTGTTTCGTTCCGGTGGTGATGCGGTTGTTGCATGTGATTTCCATTCACACCACAATTGCGGTCTGTTGTCGATGCGTTGCTGACCGCAACCGCAATATTGCGGCCGCATCAGGTGATGCGGTCCGCAATTTCAAACCATGCTTTTAGCTATTATTAATGTACGGTGCAAAAATTTTATCGTGTCGTGTTAAAGTCTAGTGTAAAAGCCTAACCCATAAACATGCTAATGGATAAAAAATTAGCTTAAATAAGAGCATACCTCACATTTTGTAAAGGGAATTCACATGTTGTTAAATATTCTTTGTTGAATTGAACTCATACCTTAAACCTTGTACACTTTGTTTTTTTTTTAATAAGCTAACAATTTTTATAAACAGGGGATACAAAGGGGTACCCCAACCCGTATACAACTATAACCAGCTCAAAATTCACCGGTTATAAAAATCACTAGGATAGTTAACCCAAGTGAAATAATTACAAAAAGAAGAATTATTATACTTCTTTCCTAACCACCACCACGTATAAAGTAAAATTCGGTTCGAAATCGTATCTAACTCCCAAAATTCATCCCTAAATACGATATTATTACGGGATGACCAAATAATCCAACAAATTGACAACCAAACCCCAGCTGCTAAACTAACAGACAACCCCTTATCTACAAAACTCCTAACCCAACATGTTAAATGAGTCAACAAATTCCCCTCCACTATATAAGAAATCCCCCACCATTTACAAGCAAAATTCCAAACCGAAATCGACTTAAAGCAGGAGAATAAAACATGCTCAACCGACTCTGCTACTAGGAAACAAAATGGACAAGACATCTCATACCTATTAGTGATAATACCTCTCCTCACCAGATTATCCCTCGTTGGAATTCGTTTGTGCAGCACCCTCCAACCAAAAACTTTCATCTTGAAAGGAACTTGAGCTAACCAAACCATTTTGAAAGCTGCTATAGAATCGTTTCCGATCTGAACATCATTCTCTCCTAATTTCTCCTGCAAAAAAACATACATAGAAGAGACAGAAAAACACTTATCTTCCTCTAGCAACCATTTGACCGAGTCCGAGGTATCCTTGGCTAAGGAGATATCTTCAAGTAATCTATGAAGTTCTAAAAGCTGTGACAAAACCTGCTCTGGCAGATCATTGGCTTGCAAGTTAATGGACCAAATCCAATTCTCACCTTCCCAAAAACCATTTTCAATGACAGTGCTTGAACATGTTTCTGAAAAACTATACAACTCTGGAAACCGAACGCCTAAAGTCTCATTTGTTGCCCACTTAGACCTCCAAAAATCCACTTTGCTACGGTCACCTATATTATATGTTATTAGATCAGCCAGCATACCATAACCCACAAACCTCGTAGCATGGATCAAATCTAGGAACCAGATAGAAGGAGAAACCTGCAAGTTTGAACACTCCCCACTAAAAAAATCAGAACAGCAATATGGATATCTATAGTTGATGAAATCCTTCCAAATTGAATTCTTGTTCTCTAAAATCTTCCAAGACCATTTAAGAAACAAAGCTAAATTGAATAGTTTAAGATCTTTCACCCCTAAACCTCCCAACTCTCTTTTCCTACAGACCATATTCCAATTAATCCACGCAATCCCTCTTTTGTTCTCCAAGCCACTCCACAGAAACGATTTTTGAATCGAAATGAGCATTCTAACCACCTTGGCCGGCATTTTATAAAACGCCATATAATGGATTGGTAAATTATTAAGAACAGAATTGATTAAAGTAACTCTACCTCCCATTGACAAGAAACGACTTCTCCAAGTATTCAATCTGGCTCGCATCTTATCTATTACCGGCTTCCAAAAAGAGATTAACCTGTGATTACCACCTATTAAAATCCCAAGGAACGAAAACTGAGGGGGAGAAGTTTTACATGAGAGGTACAACTCTACAGCCCTACTCTTATTCTCTTCCAAACCAACACATACCAAAGAACTCTTGTTGAAATTAATATCCAATCCTGAAGTAAGATGAAAACCTTTCAGAATAGACTTAATAGCAGTAATATTCTTCCAAGAGCCATCACCAATTAGGACAGAATCATCAGCATACTGTAACAAATGGAAACCTATTTCTGAATTGACTTTAAACCCTGAATACACACTAGCTGCTATAGCACGTTTCATAATTATTACAAGACCTTCTGCAGCCAGACAGAAAAGGAAAGGGGCAAGTGGATCTCCTTGCTTGAGACCCCTAGTCACTCTGAAATCCTGAGTTAGACTACCATTAACTAAAATAGAGGAATAACTGTTAAAAACTCCACATTCCATCCAACTCAACCACTTTGAACCAAATCCCATATGTATCATCACTTCGCGTAAATAATTCCAACCTACACAGTCGTATGCTTTAGCGAAATCCACTTTGATAATCATAAGTTCCTTCTTAGATCTCTTGGCAAACTCCAAAATTTCATTTAAAACCAACACCCCATCTAGCAAATTCCTTCCCTCCAAAAAAGCAGTTTGAGTATTTGAGATAATTCCTCCAATTTTCTTTTTAAGCTTATTGGAAAGGATTTTAGATATTACCTTATACACTGAGGTTATAAGGGAAATAGGCCTATACCCGTCAAAATATTTAGGAGATTCAACCTTCGGGATCAATACCACAAAAGAAGAAGCGAAACTTTCATGAAGTTGTTCACCTTCAAAAAATTCCAGCACACACTTTGAAAAATCTGCGCCTACGACGTCCCAGCATTTCTTTAGGAATTCAAAACTAAAGCCGTCTGGCCCAGGGCTACGATCCCCTGAGAATCCAAACACCACTTCCCTGATTTCCTGCAAGTTAACTTCAACCTCTAGATCCTGACTATCTGCAAGTGAAAGAGAATTAAAACCAGAACCTCCAATACAAGGGAATGGTCTATCCACCTTACCGAATCTACCAGCAAAATGAGAACTAGCAGCATCTTTCACAGTCTGAACATCCTCCTCATATTTACCATTAATAGTGACACCATTAATAGTATTCAAATTTATCCTCTGTCTCAGCGCTGAATGAAAGAACTTAGTATTGATGTCACCATCAGCTATCCACTTAGATCTCGACTTTTGTTTCAGAACACTCTCTTTTAGTCTTATAGACTTCCACAAATTGTCTTCTGCTTCATTCCTACACATCAATTCCTCACCAGTAATTGCTCCTTGTCTCTGAACAATCAGGTCTTCTGGCTCATTAATAGACTCAACTTCCTTATGCATGTTAAGATCAACCCAGCCGTATACATTAGTATTCCACCATTGAATTCTTTCTCTAAGATGTTTCATTTTCATTGCTAGAATATAAGAGGCATTTCCTGTTATACTGAAGCCTTCCCACTCATTCTTAATGAAAGGGATGAAGTCACTATGATCAAACCAGCACGACAAAACCTTAAACGGCCTCATCACCCACAGTGATCCTCATCACCCACAATTATGGAACGACCTCTACAATCAATAATGGGACTGTCAGCTACGATATGCCTTGATTTAGAACAACTTGCATCCACAAACTCAGTAGGATGGGAAGAATCCTTGCAAAAATTCCTGGCTGAACCTTCACATTCTCTATCAGCAGGGCCAGAACTTTTCTCTGCACACGCACTCTGAGCAATATCCACACCCAACGATTTATTCCCCACTTCCAGATTCATATTATGCCACACCTCATCACCTGCAGAGTTGAAAGACTCAGATTCCACAAATTAAGAACTATCTTCTTCAAAACAAGATGTTTTTCTTCCAGAATTAAGGTCTTTAACATAAGGTCCAATAGAATCTTCAACAATCTTAATACGGTAACACACTTCATTGACTTCCACATTGACAACTTCATTAAGATTCATAGCAAACTTGGTCCTAATCAGAATTCTCGCTACATCAAACCTTGAGTGTCTCCTAGTGTCATCATCCATATTGACAAAAGCTCCTGTACTACCAACTAGAAATTTGAAAAAATTTTTGCCCCACACATGGCAAGGAAGACCAAAAATCTTAAGCCAAGTAAGTCTTTCTTGATCAACATCATTTGGGGACTAGGGGTGAATGTCCGAAAACCATCTAGCAATCCAACTCGATTCCTCTGCTATCAACCTTTTGATATCCCCAGGATTGTTTTCCTCTAGAAGGCAAAGATTAACTCCCATAGGAGTAATCTTAATATTAAACAAACCTTCCATCTGCAAGGCTTCCGAAACTTCCAACGCAGAACCAGGTTTCTCCAGGACCCCTGTAAAAGCCTGCTCAAATCTTTCCATTTCTTACCCATTAATCTCAAAACTCAAGTGAGCGAAATTGGGCTTTTCACCGAGTAAAACTTGATTTGATTTCTGGAAACCGACATTCCGAACTCTAGGCCTACTAGCAGCCTGAGCAAAGGAAAGGTTAGATACTAATCCACTCCTCTTATCTTTTCTAATTGAATAACCTTCCACCCTTTTCAGATCGTCTTTACTACGATCTAAAGGAGCCATACCACCACCTACATTGTGCTCTCTCCTAAATCTGGGTAAATTGGAAAAAATCTTAGTACCATTAATGACAATGTTGTCAAGATTAATGGCAAGAAGATGTTCGTCTTCGACACTTTTAAACCTAACGAATCCAAATCTTTTCCCCCTAACATCAAGCCTACCCGGGATGAACACTTCCAATATAGACCCGAACTCCTTAAAGATATCATACATCTGTTTCGCTTCATATGAATCTGGAAACCGAGTAAAGAAAACTGAGGATGATTCTTGCAAATCCAAATCAGTAAATTTACCTTTATTACTCTTCCAAATCGACATTATAGCCTTATAAGTATTACGACCTGTAGCCTTCTTCTTCGTACCCACCTCCGTCCAGATCTCCTTGTTACCTCCCATGTTGTACTGGAATGCCATAGATCGAGCAACCTCAGCGATGTTGAACCCAACCGAAAAGACACCACACGCCAACCAGTTACCCAGTAAAACCCAAATGGAATCACCTCCCTACCGAGGCCCCTAAGCCCTAAACCCAGGAGTTTAAGCCAAAGATAGGAAAGAGTTCACCCAGTATCTACTAGTTCCCTGATCAGAAGTCGTGTAGGATTGAGTTAACAAGAAGACGAGGAAACAAATCGTGTTAGTGAATATTGAACCCACATTCTTTTAGCTCTTAAGTTTAAAAGTATTTTTTACTTTGAAATATTTAACAAGAGCATCTAGAGGACAAATAATATTTTTTTTGACAAAACTTTCACCTCATCCAACGAACAACATAGGTGTATATCATATGTGTGTCATATTTCAATTTTTATTTTAAGAAATAAAAATTTTAGTTAATCTCCCTGAGGCGCGTTAAGTGAAATCGCAAACGTAATATGTTAGGGACGATAATTGTTGTCTATCCTTCTTCCCTCGGTGGGAAGCCTTTTTATACTAATCTTCAACCTCCTAAATCATTAAGAAGTGGCTCCTCAAACTCCATGTAAATGATAGCCATAACATCCACCACTCTCATTACTATCATGTAACATTTTCTTGATGATTTTCTTTAACTTATATGAAACCTTGTGTCTACTCCATAACTCTTATGTTTGTCTTGCATGTTGCCTATCACACGTCTCCTGCAACCCGGATTCTGACTTCCTCTGTTTATGGCAACTCGACATTTGTCATTTTTCTTAAATACTCTCCATACTGACTCCCATACTCGGCCTTAGTGACTTTATAACTCACTTTGAAAAAGTCACCTCGAACAAAAAGTCATGAAATTCCTTCATCCTTGAGCCGATCACCTTTACGACACTTCTAGTACAAAAAACACTTGTTACCTCGAACGCGAAATGCATAATACCTCGGCTATAGAAGCGAGGCAATGGACAACGACATGATATCTCGCAACTTATCACCTCGGAGTGATTAAAACCGAGAGGTAAAGTTAAATGCACATGGGTTCAAACCCCAACAACACTTTTATTATTTTAAAAAATAACTTATATTTCATCTATGGTTATCTTTAAAGCCGTGAGGTTAGATATTTTTTTTGGGTTAAATATGTATAGGGTCCTCATAAATATCCCAACATTCAGTTTTAGTCCTTCAAAATTTTTTTTTAAAGAGTCCTCCTAGTATATTCTATCCACACTTTTGGTCCCTCCTGCTAACGTCCGTTAACAGAGCTGACGTGACATTGACATGTGGCAATTCAAGCGTGGCAAAGTCGCTGACATGGATGCCACATGGCATTTTGTCCCCCATTTATATTATTTATAAACATTTAATTTATAGCAACAAATATTTCGTCACTAAACCTGTCACTGACATGAACCTCATATATAAAATCGTAGCTAATTTGTACCTAATCCGAAGCTATTCCTTAAGTAATTCAAACATATTTTTCTTATAATTTTGAAAAAATTAGAAAATATTGTTTTTTCAAGATTACCACTCTACCCATCTTATCACATATCTGACTATGATTGACTATGATCGACTCTAATTCTAACCACCAAACTAATCATTGAACACCAACAATTATATATTACTCATGGAGAAACTCTTATATGCTAATTACCTTTTCTTTACTTTTTTGGGATTCTAAAGGCTCCATTTAACTATATACTAAGAAAAAGAAGACAACATGTCGACATTCTCTAGAATGGTAGTGGAATAATAAAGCATGGCAGGTAAGTGTTCCAATTTCCATGCATCATTAGAAAAACAAAAACAGAGAGAACTTTGGTTGATATTCAGATATATTTATATTTTCTAACCTATATATCTCCAGGATAACATTGCTTTTGGGCCCTCCAAGTTCTGAAAAAACGACACTGCTTTTGGCCTTGGCTGGAAAACTTGATCCAATCTAAAGGTTATTTAAAACAAATGAAAACATGTTAATGAGTTGCTTTGGATTTCTAGCCAGCTAAAATGTTTCATCCCGATGCAATTTTAAAACATTTGAAATTTGAAAACATGATTCTGAGTTGAATTGAAATATCTTTGGTAAAATGCAGATATACTAGAAGATGTATCTAGAAGAGAAATTGAAAAAAACATATTTCCTGATCCAGATATCGATCTGGATATTCTTATTTTCAAATACGAATATAACAGCTAATGAGCTTGTGACTTGGAAATATCTACTAGTTTGGATAGCGCAACTACTTATCATGTTGTGATATAAGTGAAGCAGTCTATCCACCTTCTCAATGTAACCGTTGTGTTCTCACTATTGCAACCACCACCAGGCACTTATGAACCTTGAATGAGCTATGGAATGACTTCAGATTAGCTACAGATTAGCTGGTTTTTGGATTAGTATATGATGTTCATGTTAGCGACATATTTAATGACAAAATATTCGTTGCTATAAATTAAATTTTTATAAATAATATAAAATGAGGGACAAAATGCCACGTGGCATCCATGTCAGTGATTTTGCCACGCTGGCATTGCCACGTATCAATGCCACGTCAGCTCTGTTAACGGACGTTAGCAGAAGAGATCAAAAGTATGGATGAAAAATATTAGGAGGACCATTCTTTGAAGAAAAATTTTTAATGGACTAAAACTGAATGTTGGGATATTTATGAGGAGCCTAAACATATTTAACCCCCTTTTTTTTTAAATTGTTACATTGTTTACCCAGAATATTACATTGTTAAAAATAAAAGTCTAATTCTATAGAGAACAAGGTAAAAATCAAATTCCCTGAAGATCTAGATTTTAGATCTTCAAATTATTGAACCATGGGGAAGTTCAAATGTTGGGTGCAAGGTTTGTCTCTTCGGATGTTGCATGCATTTGATTATGTAACAAAACAAAATAAGGGTTAGATAAATAAAATCAATATTCAAATATACGATTTTGTGCTCAAATAAATATTTAAGAAAACAAACCTTAAACCCAAGTAATTTTCTGCTCTTGCAATCCATCATAGAGAACTTTTCGAAACGTCTTTATACTTCAAGTGCTTCAATTTTATTTACGTTATATTTTCAATATTCAACATGCTTTTATAATGGATTTCCATTTGGGTGCTTCACGAGGTTCACTAATGGCAGATTCTTGAGCGTTGAAAAATATTAAATGGACGACAAATAATTTTTTAAGGAAGAATAGTAAGAAAATGTTAAACTATCCCCTCGACCAAAAAGAAAACCAAGGTGGATAAGCTGTTTTTTTAATTACATTGTTTATATAAAATATTAATAATACATTGTAAAATCTGTAGTAGCAACTCATGAGAAAAATGGATGGTGGTGAATATTTCCTCTCTTTGGGAAGACTTCATATAATTTAGTATTAGGGCCAAATATGTTTAACGAGTGCTTTTATAGTTTGATATTTCCTCTTTTAGAAACAAGAATGATTTTCTCCACTTGCAATCTATCAACTGAGGATCCTTCTTTAACTGAGGATTATTCCAAAAAATACAACATCGACAACGTCAACACCATTATGTGAGATAGATTGCAAGGGTTGGACAAATGTTTTTTTAAAGATAGAAGAACCTTGAACATTTTTTTCCATATTGCAATCCATCCTAAAGAATGATGCTTGCGAGTTTGAGGCAGCCTCATATAAGTAAGGATTTGGGTACACAACTACGGAAAACCCGTTTAACGGTTGGGAAAGATATATAATGATGCCGGCACAGACGTTGTTATGTAGAGTGTCGTTGTAAATATGATACTTACAATCACAACCCAGTAAGCGTTGTAATCAACTGGAAAACGCATTACCTATAATGACGGTTATTTTAAATACTCGTTGTTGTATGTCCTTTAATAAAATAAAAAAAAGCAGCATTAGAACTACCTATAATGACGGTTATTTTAAAAAAATGTTGTTGTATGTCTTTAAATAAAATATAAAAAAATTGCAGCATTAGAAGAAGAACAATGGCAAGAACAACAAGAACATCAAGAACAACAGCGAAAACAACAATAAGAATAAGAATAAAAACAAGAAGAAGAACAAGAACAAGAAGAACAAGAAGAACAAGAACAAGAACAAGAACAGCAACAACAACAACAACAACAACAACAACAATAATAATAACAATAATAACAATAATAACAACAAGAACACTATTAATAAAAAAGAACAACAAGAATAACAATAATAAAAAAGAACAACAAGAACAACAATAATTAAAAAACAACACCAACAACTAACATTTCTAACTCGAGTTCTAAATTTTGTTCTAAAATTTGGTTTAGTGGAGAAATAAAGTATCGTAAATGAATGATGATGTTTGGAGGTAGAAGATGTAGTTCGTCTAAATTTTAGGTTTCACGCGGATCACTAATAGTAGTGTCTTGGTCGTTGATAATCACTAAATGGACGATCAAGATTTGTTTAAGGATAGTGAATAAACTTAATAAGTGCGCCACCTATAATGTTGATAATGGGAATTCAAAAAATAAGTAAAAAACCAAAAATATTGGTGCTGGGACTTGAATCCGTGACAAGATGCTACCTATGATCACGGTTGTTTAAAATACCCGTGCTGAAAGGTCTGTCAACATTTTGAAAAAATAAGTAAAAAAACCTACCTATAATGACTGTTTTTTAAATACCCGTGGTAAAGGGTCTGTCCGCATTTTGAAAAAAGAAGAAAGAAGTAACATGATTAAAATAAATTCAGAAAAATACAAAAACACAAAATTTAATCTAATTAAGTAAAATAAGAACTTCGAGATTTTTTTAAAGAATTTTTTGAGACTATGAAAATAGTAAAAAATTCATTTAAAATAGAAAAAGATGAATTTGGGGCTTTGAGGGTGGAGACTTATTACTCTTCTAGAGTAAAGGACTAATGACCACACGATTTTTCTGTTTCAAATGCACGAAACAAAACTAAAAAAGGAGACGATTTTCCCTAAAACCGTTTTTTTGAAGAGCAAGACCTAAAACTAAACTATAGGCTATAATCACGGTTTTTTAAATATCCATGGTGAAAGGCTGTCAGCATCCAGTTTGCAACCATTACAACGGTGTATATGAATCCGTTGTAAACCTGGCATTGTTGTTTGCGCGTTTTGTAGTAGCGGTAAAATACGTTTAACGTGTGCTTTTATCGTAAAATTTTAGTATTTTATACCTCAATTAAACAGAAAACCGAAGGGTTAGAACATTTTGTTTACATTTATAAACAAGTAAAATCATAAATTGCGATAGCTGAGAATCAAAGCTTGTACTGAGTTATTTTTTCATATGGGTTATTTCAAAAACCAATGGAATTGATTTTTTTAATAATTTTTTTAAATATTAAAAAATAGCATGCCTTGACTTTATACCTCAGTTTTCTATTGTTAAAGGTGAACTTACGTCATGACAAACGTTATTTGTTGTAGTGTACCTTAACGTGTCATAGTGGATTTAAAAAATGGTAATAATTTCAATCATTTTCTTTCTCATTGTCAAGATGATTTTTATGGGAAATCCAATTGCTTTTATTATTCTAGCTTTATAGAGTTTCCTAACTTTGTTAAAGCTTACTTCCATAAAAACCTTTTCCTTCAGTTACTTTGCTCCTAATTCTTCGTCCTTGCTCATTATTTCCTCAAGACTGTTGATCCGATTTTCTACCGAAAAGTAGATACGTATGAGATCTATAAACTTGAATATTCTTAATCTCAATTTGTATTACTGCTAAATAAAAGATGTGCGCGGGATCTATGAACTTGTCAATTAAAGTTATCCATATAAGTTAATTTTTTTTAGAATCCTTACCATAACTATTAGAATTCAAAGTTATTTATCATGCAAATTTTAAAATATTATGTCATTTATATTTTATATTTTATTAATTTATTAATATATTAGTTTATTTTATATGATTAATTTTTTTAAAAAGTAAAATATGGTGGTTTTACCCCTCAATTTATTATATTCTTTAGTTAAATTGATGAAAAATTGTTAAAAGTTTTTTTAAAACCGCATCACAATGTTTATGTTTTGCCGTGTAATATTAACACTCACACTTTATTCTCTCTTTTTTTTAATAAATAAAATTATTAAAAATGTTTACAATAATTTTACACCGGTAGTTGAAACTATCATATGTTTATTTTTTAACCACTCTTTCTACTATTTTTCTATTGGCAAAACTTTCAACTATTTTATTTTTTTAAACTCTCTTTCAATATTATCTTTGTCATTTTCTTTTCAAACAATAGAGATTTGTCGATTTTCAAATAAAAATGAGTATGTGTTTTTAAAAAATTTACAACAACTAAAATTAAAAAAAAATAAAATCAAGATGTGAATTTAGGCTATGGTTAAGAAGATGCATCTTGTTGGTTTCAATAAATCCTTATCAGTCTTGCTTCAACCATGGAGTCTCATACTTGTATAGCCTCACGATCCTCCCATTTCAATATAAATTCGGGCAACCACTACGTGCCCTCTGTAGCGGAGAAAAATTAGAGATTAAGCTATTGATTAACTTAACTCACAAAAGTAAGAGTCGCCGCCGCACTTTATTGTTTCCAAAGGGAATGGGAAAAAAAGGTTGGTTATGCAATGGGAAGGTGTTAGCACCTAAAACATATATAGTACTATATAGGAACCTCTTGAAAATCCGTATTTGCCATAAAACCAGGTTATTTGCAATAGATTGGGGAGATGAGAAAAGAAATATATATATTTTTTAAGATTTTGGTGTTTGACAAGACTTCCTAAGCCTCGTGCCTACATACCCCCAAAGTGAAATGGAAGATTGAAACCTCGTAGTTCGTGGTAAAAACAACAAAAGTGTTTGTTTTGATTGATTTTAAATGAAAAGCCATTTCGTCATATTCGAGTGAAAACTCAACTTACTACCCACAATTAATAAGGAAGGAGCATTTGCATCATTTTAAGATGGAGGAATTTTGCTTGGATTGAAATCAACAAGACTATCACTCAACATCTAAGTGGGCAATGACATCACTTCCTACATTATTGTAAAAGTATAGGAGTTGCATCAATACAAGAACACAACTAATGACCATTCTTTGAGAAAAAGTTTAAACTGAAAAAGGTACACAAAATCACATAAGATTTGAAGGAGTTTTGTGTTTTTTAAGTCTTTTGAAATTGTTTTGATATGCTTAGGATGAATTAGCATTTATTTAAGAAATAAATTTTGAATATCACTTGACGAAGTCAAGGTTTATTGAGAAAGTGGTTCAAGTTTGAAAACAAGAAGGTTTTGAAAAAAGGGAGAAGATTTTAAAAATTAAAGAAGATGAGGAGATCAAGAGACTATCCTAATAATAGAAATAAAGTTGAAGTGTGTGCAAGTGTACTAACCAGAATCTAGCCAGCACTTGACAAGAGTCAACACCAAAATCCCATTCCTTTGGAGTAAGCCATAAACAATAAATAGATAAACACAAAAGTATCTAGACAAATAAAGTCACAGAGAAACAAATAAGGCATCCAAGCTTGATTCAATGCCACATGTATTAGAGGAACTCAAGGTCTCAGGTAAAGCATAATATCAGATGCACTTCCAAGTTTTAGATAAGCAAACTCCAAGCATGGGAAATTCTAATTTTATGTCCATAGGTCCAAATCTCCATGTCAAAAAATGATAGTAGCCATAGTCCTAGAGAGATTAAAAGGTTTTTAGGGGTTTTTCCTTTATTAATGTATTTAAAAGAAAAGAAAAGTCCAAGTTGACAAAGGAAAAAGAAGCATAAACATAAGTGTTAAATTGCAGACAAGAATGTAAATTGCGGAAATTAAAGGACAAAAATTAATGTCTTTAAAGGCATAATGTAAAGAGCAAGAAACTAAAGTACAAGAATTAAATTGCAGAAAATGTAAAGGCAATGATATAAATGTTAGAAGTTAGGAGTCAATCGTTAGTGTTTATCGATAAAGGATCGATTTATCGATTCGGGACCAATGTAACGTTATGTTAATAATAATAATAGTAATAATAATAATAATAATAATAGCATTAACAATAATAAGGGAACATCTCATCATTTATACCATTATTATTACAATATTATTGTAAGATTTAATTTTAATTAGCTTATTACACTAAGCTATCACACTCAGCCTTACACCCATACCCTTAACTAGACTAATGTAAAAAATAATCATACGAATAAAATCACAAAATAACTAAATATTTAAATTGGGTGTTACAACCCTCCCCCGCTTAAAATATTTTCATCCTCGAAAATGTACCTATTGAGAACAATTCCTGATATGACTCTCGCATCTTGCTTTTTAATCCCAGGTCACACTTCCTCCAGCAGCTCCTCCACAAGCTACTCTCACTAAGGGAATGTCTTTGCCTCTTATGTTTCCTCTTGCGATCCTCAATCCTTATCAGCTTTACCTCTACAGTAAGATTATCCTGAATCCGCACTTCATCCCTTTGACGGACATGGGATGGATCAAGAATGTACTTTCGAAGTTGCGACACATGTAACACATCTTGTAAATTCAAAAGTTTCGGTGGTAGAGCAACTCTATACGCAACAGCTCCAACTCTCTACAAAATATGATACGGTCCGATGAAATTAGGATCCAACTTCTTCGATTTCAGCGCACGACCAACACTGGTCACAATATTGACCCTTAGAAACACATGGTCTCCCTCGCAAAATTCCAAGTCTTTCCTTCTATTATCATGATAGGTTTTCATTCTACTCTGGGATGCTTTCATCTTTTCTCCGATCATCTGGATTATCTCAGTAGTTTTCTGCACAATTTCGGTTCCAAGTACGGTGCTCTCACGCGACTCATACCAACACAATTTCATTTAGTGAATGTTCTCATTTTTTCAGATTCGTCTTCACCACCTTAACAAAGCGCATATTTTGGGTATGATACAAATGGTTTGTGTAGCAATGAATAAAAATAAAAGAAGTATAAAGATATTGTGTAAACATTATTCACCTTGTTCGAGATCCACGATTAATTTAAAAAAATGTGCATTCTTGAAACATTACATAATATCTTGTGCTATTGTACGTTGTTGTATGTTGTTGTTGTTGATTAATGTTCTTAGAACTTTATAATTTATTGTTGTTTTTGTTTATTATATCTTGCGTTCTTGAACCTTTTTTTTATTTTGTTGTATATTGTTGTGTTGTCAATAAATGTTGTTGTATGTTGCTGTTGTTGATTTATGTTTTTAGAACAAGAACAAAACATTGCTAAGTCACAAAAAAGAAACTTCTTGTGACTTAGCAATGTTTTGTTCTTGTTCTGAAAACATTGATAAATGTTTTGTTCTTGTTGATAAATGTTGTTGTATGTTGTTATTGTTGATTAATGATTGTAGTACAATGTAAAATAATGGAGTTATGGTTGAAGCCAAATCAATGTATTTCTCTATTTCGAATGATAAAAATCCTGTATTGGCAACTTCCGCATTTTATGGTGTCATTGATGAGATTTGGGAGATTAATATGTTATTTTTAAATTGGCTTTATTTAAATACAAGTGGGTTCCCAATAATAGTAATGGTGTGCAAATTAATGACTTAGGATTCACCTGGGTCGACCTTGGCAAGACATCTTTTATGACCGAACCATTCATCATGGCTTCTCAAGCAAAACAAGTTTTCTATGTTAATGACCCATCAGACATATCGAGGAAATGGTCAATCGTTCTCTAAGGAAAACCCATTCCTCTTAGTGATGAAAGTCTGGATATTCCGTCCACACCTTCTTACACAACACAAGTTCCTACCTCATTTAATGAAGTTGATGGAGATGTCGTGCATGCTATTCGAATCGATCATGAAGAAGGCATATGGGAAAATGAACAAGTACATAATTTATTCGTTATTCATAATATATTGATTGTATGTTATAGTTTCTAATTATTTTTACTAACAAGTATAATTATTTGAAATCATAGGTCTTTAGAGTCAAGACACCAAGAGACAAGACACCAAGAGACAAGAAACCAAAACATCAAGTTACAATTATGTGATGTTATGTAATGTGTAAACTGTAGGTTGTTTGTTCCGATAAATTGTAGGATGTTTGTTATGATAAAATTGAATATGATACAATTATGTGATAATGTGAATATGATACAATTAATATTATTATGATAACTTTATCACAAATGTGAGTTGTATTTTCTTCTGTGATATATAGTGAACAATAATACAGGTTAAAAAATGATATTAATTATAGAAGCAGGATAATATTTGTTAATTATGCAGAAAATGAAACAACGGTTATATATCATAACCGTTATAATATGTCGCGCGCTGTCTAGAAAAAAAATCAAAAAGGCGTAGCTGACAATCGAACCTAGGACCATTAATTTTATCACAACGGTCTTTTGGAAAACCCGTTGTGATAGGGCGCGCACTTTCCAGTTTATTACAACGGTTACTGGGTCGTGATTGTAAGTATCATATATAAAACCACACTCTAGATAACAACACCTGGGTCCACCTGATTATATATCTTTTCCAACTGTTGTTAAACTGGTTTTCTGCAGTAGTGGGCCTTTGCCGAGGTCAGTCTTAAGGGTGTTTCAGTTGTATTTGGGTTTATTAGAGGGGAAGCTGGCATTTTTAGATATTGTCTCTATCTCACACTGATCGTACCTGATCAGAAAAGGAACTAGTGTCCAGCAACGTCGTGAGCTCCTTATCTCCGGTGGTGATGAAACGACCGGGGAGGTGTACCTGCAAGGTACTCCGATGCCAAAGTCAGGAAAAGGGAGTAAGCAAGTACATAAAGCAAATAGTGAGTTAGAAAGTATTGTGTAACCTGACCCTCTCAAGTAAGAGGATATTTATAGACTGCCCCCAGCGCGGGGCCAACGGTAACCCGCACTGGGCTGGATTGCAAGGCCCAATCCAGGTGACTTCCAGGGCTTACATGGCGTAAGGAAGACCAGCACGTGGTCTTCGCCCTAGGGTAACGGTCTCGAGATCTCCAGAAGAAGGGCAGACCGATTCTTTTAGAGGTGGGAGGTTACAGGGTGATGTGTCCTCGCGAGGGGGACACCGTGGAGATCGTGGGGAAAGGTGTAGCCTCCCCTTGGTGCATGCAGTCTCTGCTCGACATAGCCTGCCAGCATGCGCTCGACGACGACGAGGTTTGAGTGTGCTCGGTACTTAGTAGACTTGGGTCGTATTGGGCCACACCATTATTGGGGTGGGCCTATCCGACGGATGGGCAGGCGCCGACCCAATCTAGAACAGGAGCCCCCCAAGTCGTTGCTCCGATGTGTCGGAGTAATGACTTAAGGGTCAGCCTGGATGTCGAGGACATAGTAAAGGTCATCCTTCGTCGGGGAATTTTGTCGCATGGGTTAGTGTTCCCGTAATAACGATCTGATGACAAATGTCGGGGACCAAAAACAAAGGGGTGCTCGACGGGAAGGAGTCTCGGAGATGAAAGTCAGCCAGAGTTTTCCATGCCGTTGTTGGGAGACGAAGCGGGGGGATGAGAAGACGTGGATTTGGGCACCAAGGCAAGCGAAAGAATGCACGCGGGAATCCGTGTGCCACGTGTCACTTGTCATTATTGCATAGGGCTGCTAAGGCTAGGGCTAGGGTACTCGAGTGCCTAGGGGCGCCTCGAGTCCCGTGAGGGCCTTATAAATAGGAGCCAGTCCATGCAATTTGCACGTTTCTCTCTGAAGGTGTGAGAAAGACACAAGAAATGGGGGTTTGAATTGTGTTTTAACTCTTACTAAATTTTCGCCTCTTATCATTAACGTGCAAGAGAAAATTAGAGTTGCGTTGAGAGACTCTGACTTACGAAGCGTCATTCAGATTGTGCTATGTATGAAGCATAAGAGCCATGGCAAATCTGAATTAGAAATGATTGAATCAGACTTGCAATGTGTAAGCTCATCAGAGTTTGGTTGCAAGGTTCTGACTTGCTATGCAAGGTTCTGATAATTGATACAAAAACATAAACAATCAAATAAAGTATAAACAAGAGTAAAGAACACACGATATAACCTGGTTCACTTAAGTCATTCCCAAGCTAGTCCAGTCCACCCTTCCAAGGTGATTTCGCCTTGAACACAAGGACTTAATCCACTATAATCAAAACCAATTACAGATGCACGGGCAACAACCGGTGACTAACATCCTGCAAAACCGCAGCTGTGACTAACCCACAATGAACTGTTCAGGGATCCAAGTTAATGGATATAACGAACATTGACCCAATAGGTTCCAATCTCGCAAGATCTACTATCAGGATTTCACAGCTAAACGTTCAGGGATCCGATTCAACAGATATAGCATTTACTGACCATTCTTCCAGGATTTTCAATGAGTTCCATCAGTGATCTCACAAGAGTCTGACCCACACTTGGTTCTCTTTGAGATATGACTATCATTGAACATATCTCAGGATTTCCACAACGACACCAAGCCATTGTCTTCTCAAGTCTCCGATCACACTGATCACTTGAGGAATCCTAATTCACATAGAATTAGTTGTTCTGGACATTATATTGATGCTTCTTAACAAGCAGATAACTCCTAATTTTAAGTACAAATGAACACTCAGTGTTCTAGCAAGATATGAGCAACATCTCCTTGCTATCTTCATCTTATACAAAGATATATGTTGATTTGACAATTTGATGACATCTTGTAGATCTTCTTCATCTTCTTTGTTGAACAAGCTTCGAGCAACAACTCCTTGCTTCAGATCTTCAATATAGCTCAGATGATGAAGTTGGTTGATGACTTGACTGATTTTCAATGTTGTCTTGTTCATCAACAACTTCTGTTCCAATTAATTGTTGTTGTGTTGAATGATGATCTTAGAGCTTCAACAACAATGGTCGTGTGTTAATGGTGATAGCTTTAAGTGTCTAGTGTAAAAATGATAACGAATCGTTGCGACTATCATCACATCGACACCTTCAGAAGCGCATTCTGCTTTCCTTTAAATAGCCAAGTAAAATATAGCCATTAGATAACTATTGGGTGTTTGAAAAGAGTCGTTAAGCCATGATGAAAGTTGTTCTTCCGTATCTTCTTTTTACTGTAGAAGAAGTGATGGGATAGGTCCTTTTAGCATGGTGTACAGTCATCGCTAACCGTAACATTTGTCATCAAATCTTCAGAGGCTTCTGATGGTAATTCATTGAAGCATGAGTAGAGACTTTATAACTGGGTCTTCAGAAACTTCAAGTCTTCCGTCTTCAGAACTTGTCCATAGGAATCTGTCTTCAGAGCTTCAGCACTTGTCTTGAAACCCGTTATCTTCACTACTTCAAGTCTTCAGAATCTTCAGAACTTTGTTCACTCAGAACGCTATCTTCAGAGTCTTCAGCACTTGACCTTTAGAACCATAATCTTCAGAACACTTCAGTCTTCAGAGTCTTTCTGCACTTGGTCTTCAGAGTCTTCAGTCTTCAGAACTTCAAGTCATGAGAATCTTCTGCACATCGGTTCTTCACAAGATTATCTCTTTAGAAGCTTCACTATCTTCAGAATTATAACCACTTTCAGAGTAGCACCCATAAGAGCATTGCAGCAGTAATATCGGCATTCTTGGATCTATCTGATTCTGATCAGATACAGAAGCATACTTGCTTCTTACGACTTGTGTTACACATAGTAACTTGCATATGATCATTTACGCACATCTTGCTGGTGTTTGTTGGATCTGATATCTTCTATGATTATGATCTGCACACAACACACATTAGAACATAAAATGGTTCTTTCAGAAATACTCATTGTTATCATCAAAACATAGAGATGACATTCAGAGACAATTCTTGCTCTTACAATCTCCCCATTTTTGATGATGACAAAACCATCTATTTTGATTGAACATTTTATACAAGGTAATCACCAAACATAACATATTCAGAGTCTAGAACAACAACTCCCCCTGAATGTGTTAAACCCAAAATTTTATTTGTGATTGTCTAGAATCTTATTTGATCCAAAGACTCACAAAATAATAATTTGAGTTTTCAGAACATAAAATGGAGAAGGGCTACTTCCCTATCTGTCTTGAGGAGACCAAAGTCTTCAGCATCTGGACTTGTTCATCAGAACCTATGTCTTCAGATCTTTAGAACTTAGTTCCTTTGGTCATCGTATCAAAGCTCATAATCTTCAGAGTCTTCTGAAGCAATTTCTACTTTTCAGTAGAATCATTTTAGCACAGAAATAGAACAATTCTCTTCTAATAACTTAGCCACGCTGTTTATCAGAATTGAACTTGTTTTTTGACGTAATAAACCCCCCTGAGTTTCATACTTGATGATCTTCAGATTCTTAATTTGGTCATACCGGTTCTGATCTTCATTTAAGATCTTGACACTTCTGAGTTTGACTTGAACACAGGCTTTCATCTCAGAACCTTGTTACTTGTCACAACTCATTGGTTCATCAAAGCTTGATTCTTGATCTGATTGAAAAATATTTTTGTGATCATTCGAAGCTTGATTCTTAATCTGATACCAACATACTTTTGATTCTTAGTCTACTGAGTTTGATACCAATTATAGATTTTGTCTGATACTAATTCATTTTCTACTGAGTTAAATTCTTGGTTTATCAAAACTTCTTCTTCTTGGAAAATTTTATCCAGATCTTCAGACAGTCTTCTACTTTTGATTTGCTCAGTTCTTCTGAAAAGCATCTTGGATTGTGGAATTTGTCTTGACTGCTTTTGGGAAGATTTCTTCTTCTGATTCTTATGTTCTGAATCTCATATCTTCAGACAGCTTACAGCTTCTGAACAAAGTGAAACAAGAATCACGATAACTTTGACTTTCAGAAAGTTCTCAACTTCTGAACAGTACTGGGTAAGTCTGATTCTGAACACATGTTCACGAAGTGTACAACTTCGAGAATATGAACAAACATTTCATAAAAACTTTAAACAAAGTTCTTTTAATTTAACCTGTTCTAAGAATGCCTAGTGAACTTGTTCAGAGTTCCTCGGTTAAACATCAAACAATCGTTAGCGGTAAACGTATTAATATCAGAGTTGATGTAGAACATATATCATTATATCAAAATCATGTTCTATTTCTCTCCCTTTTTTACATCATCAAAAAGTTAGCCTAGGAGGATATTTCATTTATAACAAAATATAGATTATTCTTAACCCTAAGTAATTTGGAGCGATCAAAACATAGGCTTATGAAAACAGATTTCTAGGGGATAACCTAGGAGGTGCCTAAGGATAGGGAGGAGGTGGAGGACGAATTTCCAGACTCATCGGTTCTTGAAACATGCAACTATTTATTTTCAGCTTGTGTGATTGCCAACTGCTTATTCTTCATAACTTCTTCAGACATCCATTCATGAAATTCAGTCCAGATATTTCCCATAGCAGTGGGATCCATGCTGGAACTTGAAATATCTATTAAGTATTGGGTTCTGTTGATAGTATTATCCTTGAAGGATGATAATACTTTATTAACAGTCTTTGACCTTTTTGAAGAAGGTTCTTCGCTAACAGCTCTTTTTTGCTTCTCTCCCTTTTTCTTCCATTCTGAGATCTCTTGAAGCACATCTGTAATGTTTTCCATATTAATCCATACACCAATGTCTTCCTCTTTGAATTTTCGCAGATAATTTGCCACTTCTACTTGATCATGTGTTTCTTTGAAGTTAGGAACTCCTTTAACAAGAACTCTTATAGCCATCGTCACTTGCCTTAGTGATGTATCATAAAGATCAGCGTCTTCTTTCTTTTTCCTTAGATCCTTAAATCTGAGAATTTTTCCTGCGCTTTTTAGAAGTTTGCTTGATTCTCCTTCGTTGATCAGGATGTCATCAACTATTCCTGATTCTACCAAAATATCAGAGATGAGTCTCCCATACGGAACTTGTCTAATTTCTGTGCCAGAATCCATTCTGGAGTCCCTTATAGATTCCTTAAGAAGTTTGAAAAGAGTTGCTAGAAGATGTATCTTGATTCCTTTTAGAAGAAGGAATAGGACACACTTTTGAGTCTCATTGAGTTGATGTGAAGGAAGATGATGAAACACATTTCCTTGCAAGATTCTGAACCACACTTGTAGGGAATCCTTCAGACTCGAGAATATTGGATCTTCCGTATCATCCACAGTTACTTCTTTGAAAATAGAAGCCAAGACTTTTTCTTCTCTTTCCTTGCTTAGTTGATCCTTGGTGATTCTTAATCCGGTTTTGTCATGTATCAGTAAATATGAAAGAGTCTTTTCAGATATAACTATTTTCCTTCCAAACATCGAAGATACAATGACAGTTGTGCACGCAGTAGCATGAATCCAGAAGTCTTTGACCAGACAAGGGTAGGTTGGTCCTTCCAATCTTTTGAAGTAGTTTTTCCACCCTTGATTATTCATGGAGTGAGTCACATCACATCCGTTAGCTTTCAAACTCTTGAAATTCACAATTGTGTCAGACTTGACAAAGAGTTTTTCAACTGGTGTTTTTGTGGTAATGGGGCATAATACACTTTGACAAAAGGAGGCCATTGTTGAAGGTGATATTCCCTAACCGAGTTTACTCAGGATATAGATGTTGTGAAGAGTAATTTAAGGTTGTTCTTATTTGTAGAGTAATGAGGAGAGTAAGGCTTAAGAATTTGAAAGCGTAACTATTGATCTTTCCTAGGTTGGTAAGGGACGTGGGAAATGAAAGTGGATGATTGGTTTCTTTAATGAGGGAAAATTAACCGATCATAACTGTTCTCTTATGAGTGGTGAGAGTAACCGTCGCACATTTATGACTTAAGGAGATATTGCAGTTTATTTTTATAATCTTAAGGCTTTTCGTGTGACGCATAATAGATGTATATAATTGATTATAATGCTTAATTATTTTATTCTAATTATGGTAAATTCATGGAGAGTAAATTTAAAAAATGCTTCGTGATAAGATGAACATAAAATTAATCATTCCTAAAGATAAGCAGTTCGCCATCAGAGTTACTTCAATAATTGATCAAGGAGATACAAGTCAAATTCAAAACACAAGGTCAGACAAGCAAAGACCTTGAAGAACTATGACTCTAGGAAATTTAACTTCTTATTTTAGACTAGGAAAGTCATAGGTTGACATAACTCAGGAAGAATCTTCTCTGTCATTCCATTTCTCCTGCAATGACTAACTACTCCTTGAAGATCAAGAATGTGGGAGATAACTCTGCAGTAGGGAATTTGATAGACCGTGTCTTCCCTAGACAAATTAATTTCTTCCTTTAGATGATTATACATGGATTATGGTAGGTTTATTTTAATCCTAGAAACTAAGAAGAAAATAAATAATCTTTCTTTGTCAGATAACCATCCTGCTCCTCTTTCTCTTGGTCTTAAATCAGTTACCATTAGCTTGTACCAATCCTTAGCTATGGGAGTGAGGGTACATGGTTGAGTGGGACGACCTTCAGTCTCAAAAATGACATGCAAATGCCTGTCGAAGCTATGATTGTTGATGTTTCTTTCCATAGTCACACCATCTTCAACACACCTAATGCCTTTAGCAATGATGGTAGGGTTAATCAAGACTGGACAGCCAGCAACCATAAACAAAATAGCATTCTTGCCATAGTCATACTCTAGTACTCGAGCATTTTCCCAGAACTCAGTTACAAGAGCAGGAAAGACAGGTCCAACAAGCATGTTGAAGTAGTTTTCCTAGTTCTGAAACTGAATTCCAGAGAGAATACTTGTTTTGTTGAGTTGAGGCAGAAGGTTTAGATTCAGAGTGTATTCCTTCAGGAGCTCAAGATCAGAAATTTCACCTCTAATGTTGTGGGAAGTCATTTTGAACAGGAGTGATTTTGTTTGAGAGAGAAGGAGATTAAACTATGATATAGTTAAAGAGTGATTCCTTTTTTAATAGAGGAAATGATATGGGAAGGACTTAGGATCAATAGCTATTTAATGAACTGGAACATGCAGGGTTCATTATTTTCGAGAATAGCTATGAGTAGCTATGGAGGCCAGCTTTAAGATGACAAGACATGTTATAGACTCTATATATAGAGGTTGTCAGAGCAGCTCATAAATAGGGATACGAAAAGATGTACATTTATGAGCCGTAAGGGAGTGGCTGACACAAGGTAATATTTGTCGTATCATAAATACGTGAGAATCTTATTATATTTTCAATAATTCTTACAAAACCTAATGTGTCAGTGAATGATCAGTGGTTATGACGATGTTCAAAATATTGCTACTATTTTAAATTCAGAGAATAAGGATGATCATGAATGAGGAAAAACGTACCTTAGAGATTCTGAAATCTTTTTGCAGCTATTTTATACCTGAGTGCTTTCCATTTTGACTCTGAGCTTCTGATCATCATCTTTCAGCTTCTGCTTCCTTCAGAGTGATCTAACGTTGTAATATGTAGTTGAGGAATATCGATGTCCTCTGAAACCGGATCTCTAGTTTGAGAACTAGAATCAATCTTCTCTTCAGATGATCCTTTCCTTTTTCCCGTTCAGAAATATTCATCTGACTTTTGAGATTAACTTTCAGAAATTCTGATCTTTATTATCAGAACGTCTATCAGGCTTCCATTTCATAACATCTTCTGATTCTGTTTCTTTGAACAGATGCAGAGCAAGTATCATCAAACATGTATGACAATCTTGTTCTGTAATGCTGATCTAATTTGTTTAGATTTAGTCCATCAAAGGATTTACATCATATCTGCTTCTGAAAAGAGTGTCAGCTGATTTCTTCATTCTGAACAATATCAGTGACTTAGATCTTTTTTTTTTGTATTCGAGTAGATGACTTCTATTTCTGCATCTAGTCAAGCATCTTCTGAATCCAAAATTTATGCAACGTGAAGTTTTGAGAGAAATATCATATAACATTCCGACCAATTACAGTTAGTTCAACTGAGATAGAGCAGAACTCAGTCGTCTATGTTATTTTAACCAAGACTCAGACATTGTTCTTAATCATATTCCAGATGAATCTCTAGATTTTCTCTTTCTGAAAGATTGTTCTTCAGTCTTCTGAAATTCAAAATCATAGAACAACAATCTTTCTTCTTTACATGAAGAAATTCTTAATGAGCTCTAAATCAGAAAGTCAAGGGTGGACTAATCCGTGTCTTAAAAACATCTCAAAAACTCTTAAAGAGATAATCTTCAGCAAACAAGATTTCTTGTTTTCTGATGATTCAATCTTGAGCAAATACGTTGTTTATCCAAACATATCTTCTAAGATAACCATTCAACAGATACTACTACTTATCTGATGAATCTATCTTGTCAGCTAATTCTTCAATCTTTTCTTAGGTTTTAGGGAGGAAGATCCAATGTTGACAGAAACAAAAAAACTTCAAGAATCAGTGACTTGCTCTGGTAATCCGTTTGATTACAATTTAGTACACAGTCATCTTCTAAACTGATACTAAAATTGTAAGTGGATTGAAATCTTACCCAGAGTATTTCAACACACCATATCAGGATCTCTTTCTGACACTGTAAAGTGTTTGATATCCATCAATAACAGAACCGAAGCTCTGATACTAATTGAAGGTGTGAGAAAGACACAAGAAATGTGGGTTTGAAGTGTGTTTTAGTTCTTACTAAATTTTCTCCTCTTATCATTAACATGCAAGAGAATATCAAATTTGCATTGAGAGACTGAATTGCAAAGCGTCATTCAGATTATGCTATGTATGAAGCATAAACGACAATGCAAATCTGAATTAAAAATGCTTGAATCAGACTTGCAATGTGGAAGCTCATCAGAGTTTGGTTGCAAGGTTCTGACTTGCTATGCAAGGTTCTGATAATTGATACAGAAGCATAAACAATTAAACAAAGTATAAATAATAGTAAAGAACACACGATAGATCCAGGTTCACTTGAGCCCTTCCCAAGCTAGTACAGTCCACCATTCCAAGGTGATTTCTCCTTGAACACAAGGACTTAATCAACTATAATCAAAATCGATTACAGATGCACGGGCAACAGCCGGTGACAACCATCCTGCACAACCGCAGCTGTGACTAACCCACAATGAACCGTTCAGGGATCCAAGTTAATGGATATAATGAACATTGACCCAATAGGTTCCAATCTCGCAAGATCTACTATCAGGATTTCACAACTAAATGTTCAGGGATCCGATTCAAAAGATATAACGTTTACTGACCATTCTTCCAGGATTTTTAATGAGTTCCATCAGTGATCTCACAAGAGTCTGACCCACACTTGGTTCTCTTTGAGATATGACTATCATTGACCATATTTCAGGATTTCCATAACGACACCAAGCCATTGTCTTCTCAAGTCTCCGATCACACTGATCACTTGAGGAATCCTAATTCACATAGAATTAGTTGTTTTGGAGATTACATTGATGCTTCTTAACAAGCAGATAACTCCTAATTTTAAGTACAAATGAACACTCAGTGTTCTAGCAAGATATGAGCAACAACTCCTTGCTATCTTCATAATCTACAAAGATGTATGTTAATTTGACAGTTTGATGACATCTTGTAGATCTTCTTCATCTTCTTTGTTGAGCAAGCTTCGAGCAACAACTCCTTACTTCAGATTTTCAATATAGCTCTGATGATGAAGTTGGTTGATGACTTGACTGATTCGTAATGTTATCTTGTTCATCAACAGCTTCTGTTCCAATTAATTGTTGTTGTGTTGAATGATGATCTTTGAGCTTCAACAACAACGGTCGTGTGTTAATGGTGATAGCTTTAAGTGTTTAGTATAACAACGATAACTAATCGTTGCAACTATCATCACATCGACACCTTCAGAAGCGCATTCTCCTTTCCTTTAAATAGTCAAGTAAAACATACCGTTAAAAATTGTTGGCTGTTTGAAAAGAGTCGTTAGGCAATGATGAAAGTTGTACAGCCATATCTTCTTTTTACTGTAGAAGAAGTCATGGGATAGGTCTTTTTAGCACGGTGTACAGTCATCGCTAACGGTAACATTTGTCTTCAAATCTTCAGAGGCTTCTGATGGTAATTAATTGAAGCATGAGTAGAGACTTTATAACTGGGTCTTCAGAAACTTCAAGTCTTCCTTCTTCAGAACTTGTCCATTAGGAATCTGTCTTCATAGCTTCAGCACTTGTCTTGAAACCCGTTATCTTCACTGCTTCAAGTCTTCAGAATCTTCAGAACCTTGTTCACTCCGAACGCTGTCTTCAGAGTCTTCAACACTTGGCCTTTAGAACCATAATCTTTAGAACACTTCAGTCTTCAGAGTCTTTCTGCACTTGGTCTTCAAAGCCTTCAGACTTCAGAACTTCAAGTCATGAGAATCTTCAACACTTCGGTTCTCCACAAGATTATCTCTTCAGAACCTTCACTATCTTCAGAAGCATAACCACTTTCAGAGTAGCATCCACAAGAGCATTGCAGTAGCAATATCAGTATCCTTGGATCTATCTGATTATGATCAGATACAGAAGCATACTTGCTTCTTGCGACTTGTGTTACACATAGTAACTCGCATATGATCATTTACGCACATCTTGCTGGTGTTTGTTGGATCTGATATCTTCTATGATTATGATCTGCACACAACACACATTAGAACATAAAATGGTTCTTTCATAAATACTCATTGTTATCATCAAAACATAGAGATGACATGCAGAGACAATTCTTGCTCTTACACTCTCTTCTTCACTCACAGTTTCTTTCTTCTTCTCCTAGCTTCCGCCACCGTCTCACCACCGTACGCCGCCGTACCAGAACTTAGCAACCACTGTCTCAAGTAAGTTTCTACTCGTTTATTTCCATTTTACGTTTTCAACGGTGGTTCCTCTGGTGAACTGATGAAGTTCCTGGGGAGGCCATAGAGTTTCCGGCAAAAATAACTGAGCTTCCTTAAGTTTTTGATGAATGCCGTGGGGATCTGGGACAAATATCCCGGGGGCCTGATGAAGGTCCCGAGGACGTAGGATGAATCCCACGGGGACATAGGACGAGGACTCCGGGGACCTGATGAAGGTCCCAGGGACGCCCGACGGATGATGCCCCGAGGACGGTGGGCAGACGGGATAAATGTACTGAACGAACCTGCGCGCGACCCCGATGTCCATGGGCAGAGGGACGTTGCCCGAGCAGTTCCACGTGTCCTTTCTTCGCCCTTTCACTTGATCAGTGGTGGAAGGGTAGATTTGATTTAGGCCATCGAGGCTGTTCCAGGCATATATGGATTCTGTCCGAAACTTCAAAGGCCGATGGTATGTCGTCAAGCCTCTCACCCGGGCAGCCACTGACACTTTGTATAATCGTAGAATGGTAGAGCTGGAGGTTGGTCGGTAGAAGGAGGTCCTTGAGACAAAGTGCCCCTTGGAGTGGACAGAGGAGCACTACGAGCTAAGCACAGATAGCTATATCGTTAATCCCAGTACGTTAGGCGAGAAGGACAAGAAGGCCTACGAGAAGACAGTGAAGTTCGTCCAAGGGTACAACAAGGCGAAGTTGGTGACCCTGTACGAAAACTTCATAACCAACGCCCACGGAGAGACCCTCCCCAAAGCTCGACTCATTAACACAAAGGCTCTCCTCGAGTGCAATACCGAGGAGGAGGCTCTTCGGTTCTTAGGTAGTGGGCATACCCCTGACTCGGAGTCCATTGTCGTTTCTACTGTAGGTTTACTAATGTCTGTTATCTTTATTTTCTTACAGGTGCCATGTCGAGCTTGGAAGAACGCATGAAGAAGTTGACCTCAGCTCGAGGCTTGAAGAAAGCTGGAAAAGGACGGGTCGAGCAGGTCAAACAGCAGGTGTAGGCCCTGTGCCCACTGCCGGGTACTCCTCCAGCTATCCACAAGGCAGCCAGTCTCCCAACTTGTAGGGGTCTGCGAAGAGATAAAAGACCATCGAGCAGACGCACGTCAACCTCACTGAGAGCCCTCCTCGGTTTGTGTTTCCACCCTGTCATTCGAGGCCCTACTTCTTTTCAGGGGAAAACTCCCCGACTGTTGTTGGTTCTGAGGCCCAGGCCATTTTGGGAGTCGACCGGGTTTCGAGGAGAAAGAACCTGGTGGAGGACACGGGCGCGAGGATGAGGGTTTGCGCCACTGCGGTGGTCCTGAACGAAGAAACATGTCCATCGTTAGAGCTGAGAAGACTGCAGAAGAGTTTCAAATCAGTTGAGGCTGAAATGAAGAAACTGAGCAAGAACCTTGCAGAGTCCAAGAAACAGAACAAGGCCCTGGTCGGGCTTCAGAGGCAGCTGGAGGAGAAGTTGGCGAAAGCCGCTGAGGAGAGGAAAAATCTCCTGGCGAGAATCGCCGTGTTGGAGCAGGTTGTCCGACCTGCTGAGGATGAAAAGTTGTTGGCCTCCCGAGCTGAGTTGATTTCAAAGCTCCGGCTGACCGAGCAGGATGTCCTCCACTCTGTCGAGTTGGGCTTTAAAAAAGCCTTGAAGCAGGTGCAGGTGTTGAACCCTGACCTCATCACTGAAAGGGCTAGCCCTTATCACGAGGTCGTTGACGGTCAGATTGTTCCACCGACGTCTGAGGATGACGACGAGACTGCGGAGAAAGGGCAGCTCAAGGGAGATGTGGATGCTTAGTTTTTCTATTCAGCTTGTTTGGCCGGCGCGCCAATTTTCTTTTGACTTTGTTTGCCCGGCCTGCATGGCAGGGGCCTTATGACATTTTTGTATGTATAATTCGCACAATGGCCTTCTGCCCAATTTAATGCTTTGATTTTCGTTTATCTGTGTGTGTGATGCTTGTATGCTTTGATGATATATCTGTTTTGTTTTTTTAAGTAATTTGGGGGTTTCCTTGACTTTGTTGATCCTCGACAGTGTAGGGAACTGGTGGAGTAGTCGGAGCTGTATTCTGACCTTCGGCGAAGCTAAGAGTTCGGTCGAGGTCTAAACTTCGTGGCGTGAAGTTCTCATTGCGAGCTGGGTGTTCTGCCTACTTGGTATCGCGACGATGGAGCTCGATCGAGGTATCTTCGTCGGATCAAGGGTCCTAGCACACACATAACGTGGGCCCTTGTCTTCTCATTTCGTGAAAGGGAGTCATGCTTGTACCTTTGTGCGCCCCCGTGGTCACGACGTAGCTGTGTCGCAAACAGTGTTTAACTGTAGTATTGTTTAAGCTTCTCAGCATTCCATGGTCAAACAAGTTCCTCCCCGTTTAGATTTTCAAGGTAGCAGGCTCATGTCCCCGTTATTGCGCGGACGCGGTAGAGGCCCTCCCAGTTCGAAGCGAGCTTGCCTTCTCGCGAATCTTCCTGGTTCCTTCGTAGGACGAGGGTGCCTACTTGAAAATCACGTTTAATAACTTTGTTGTTGTAACGTAGAGTTATTTTCTCCTTAAGTGAGGCTTCTTGGAGGGACGCGTTCGACCTTATCTCCTAGACAAAGTCGAGCTCCTCCCTTAGGGCCTCATCGTTCATCTTTTTGTCGAGGGGAGATTCCGTTCTCCTAGAGGGTTCCCTTATTTCCACGGGAATCACCGCTTCTGTTCCGTAAGTCAAGCGGAAAGGGGTCTCCCCGGTCGTGGAGTGCGGGGTCATTCGGTAGGCCCAGAGGACGCTGTGCAGCTCCTTGACCCATATTTTCTTGGTTTCGCGTAGTCGTTGTTTTAGTCCGCCTAAAATCACTCTATTTTCCGTTTTGACTTGCCCGTTCGTTTGGGGATGCTCGACCGACGTGAAGTGTTACTTTTTGCCTAGTTTGGTGACGAAGTCTTAGAAGTTCTTGTCGGTGAATTGTGTCCCATTGTCGGTGACAATTGCTTGGGGCACGCCGAACCGGGTGAGTATGTTCCTCTTGTAGAAATGTAGTATGTTGTGAGCCGTGATTTTGGCTAGGGCTTCCGCCTCGATCCATATCGTGAAATAATCCAGGCCGATGATCAGGTACTTATTTTGGTATGATCCCACGATGAAGGGCCCGAGGATATCCATCCCCCACCACGCAACTGGCCATGGGGAAGACAGTGTTTTGAGCTCACTAGGCGGGGCCAGGTGCATGTCTCCGTGTCGTTGGCATCTGTCGTACATCTTGACGTACTCCTTGGCGTTCTGCTGTATGGTGGGCCAGTAGTATCCTGCTCGCAATGCCTTGCTGGCTAATGACCGTCTGCCTAGGTATTGTGCATTGATCCCCTCATGGATTTCCTGGAGTATACCAGGGAAATTGGACTCCTCGACGCACCTGAGAAGGGGGATCGAGAAGCCTCGTCGATATAGTTTGTCTTCGATGATTGTATAGGAGCATGCCCGTCGCTTAACCACTCCAGCCTCCTTGGGATCGTCGGGCAGCTTTCCAGTGGTGAGATACTCGTATACCAGTGTCATCCAACAGTTGCTGTCCTCGGTGGCGTTTACATCAGTTGTGGGGACATGTTTGCCGATGCTCATGCGCAAAAGCACTTCTTGTATGACAGATTTGTTCCCGCCTTTCTTCTTTGTGCTCGTTAGTTTCGATGAGAGATCTTCTCGAGTGTTATGTTCGCGCAGGATGTGGGCTACTTCCACTGTGGTGAAGTTCTTCATCTTTTCCCTCACCAAGGTCAAGTATTCGATGAGGCTATCGTTCTTGGCTTGGAACTCTCCTCAGACCTGGGAAGCCACGAGCTGGGAGTCGGTGAAAATTTTGACTTCTTGGGCGCCGAGGTCCTCAGCCAACCGTAGCCTGGCGAGGAAAGCCTCGTATTAAGTCTGGTTGTTCAACGTCGGGAAGGATAATGTGAGGGAAACTTCAATCAGGATGCCTTCCTCATTTTCAAAGATGATGTCCGCTCCACTGCCCTTCAAGCTGGATGCCCCGTCAACGTAGATTGTCCATTTTTGGGATCCGTTGGTCGAAGGTTTCGGGAGGGTCATTTCTGCCACGAAGTCGGCCAGCACCTGAGCCTTCATGGCCTTTCTCCCCTCATATTGAATGTCAAACTCGACAAGTTCGAGCGACCATCTGAGCAACCTCCCTTCTATGTCTGGTTGACCGAGAAGTTGTCTTACTGGCTGCTCGGTCCTTACCACGACTGTGTGGGCCAAGAAGTAGTGCCGCAACCTTCTGGCCACGGTGACGAGGGTCAGGCCGACTTTCTTGATCTGCTGATATCTGAGCTCGGGGCCATGGAGGGCCTTGCTGGTGAAGTAAATCGACTTCTGTCTGTCGGGGGTTTCTCGGATAAGGACTGCGCTGACTGCTTCGCTCGTGATGGCGAGGTACAGGAACAACGCCTCCTCGTTCTCAGGTTGGGAGAGAACCGGGGATTGTGAAAGGACTTGTTTTAGGTGGAGAACCGCTTTCTCACATTCCTCGGTCCATTCGAACGTGGCTTTCTGTCGAAGAAGCTTGAAAAATAAGAGTGCGTACTGTGCAGATTTGGCGACGAAGCGGGAAAGCACGGTCAGCATCCCGTTCAGTGATTGTATCAACTTCTTCGAGTTCGGGGTCGGGATCTTGGAGAAAGCCCGACACTTGTCGGGGTTTGCCTCGATTCCACGTTCTGTGAGGAAGATACCGAGGAATTTGCCCGCGCGAATGCCGAAGGTGCATTTGTCGGTGTTGAACCTCATCTTGCACTTTCTCGCTGTGTCGAAGACTTTTGTAAGATGGGCAGCGTGGTCGACTTTTTCTGCAGATTTGAAGATCATGTCGTCCATGTAGATCTCGAGCATGTCGCCGATCTCTCCCCGGAAGACTTTGTTCGTCATCCGCTGGTAGGTCGCGCCAGCATTCTTCAGGCCGAAGGGCATTACGTTGTAGTAGTAATTGCCCGACTCGGTCATGAAGGTTGTGTGCTGCTTGTCGGCCTTTGGCCTGGGATATGATTGTACCTCGAGTAGGCGTCCTTGAAGGACGGTAGTTTAAAACCTGCAGAGTTGTCGACCACCTAGTCGATGTTAGGCAAGGGATAAGAATCTTTCGGGCACACCCGGTTAAGACCGGTATAGTCAACGTACATCCTCTATTTTTCATTATTTTTTTTGACAAGTACAACGTTGGACAGCCAGGTTGTGTACCTGGCTTCCAAAATAAAATTTGCCTCTAAGAGGTCTTTTACAACTTTTTCAGCAGCCTCCGCCTTTTCGGGAGACTGCCTACGCCTACGTTGTACTATGGCCCTAGCGGCCGGATCTACAGTGAGCTGGTGACAGGCCACCTCTGCGTCGAGGCCAAGCATCTCAGATACGCTCCACGCGAACAAATCAACATTCTCCTGGAGACATGCCTTCAGCTGCTTCTTCGACAGGTTGGGGAGTCCCCTGCCAATCTTCACGCTCCGATATGGATCGTATCTGAGGGCGACGAGCTCGAAGTCTCCATCTGGGATGGGGCGCGTTGGGTGGAGAGGCTACCCGTTTCCTTCAGCTGGGAGGTCGTTGTCCGCTGCTCCGCCTTCTTCCTGCTCGCCGGGGAATCGACTGTCGAGGTCCACCGCATTGACGTGTGGGAGTGGCTTCTACACTGCATCCGGGGAGGACTTCTCTCTGACCTTGGGCTTGGTATTGATGGAACTCAAGCCCTTGGTTTCCACGTCGAAGCACCTCCTGGCAGGTTCAATGTCCCCGTACATGGTGACGACCCGACCTCTGGTCGTGTAGTACTTCATCTTCAGATGGACTAGAGATGGTACTGCCTTGAGTTCGGCCAGAGTGGTCCTCCCCAGGACTACGAAGCAGGTCTTGACTTGTCGGCCACTGTCCTCGCTCCCGAAAGTGACCATCAGTTCAACATAGCCCCACAGTCTGGTGGCGGTGTCATTGAATCCTTGCAGATCCAAGCCCACGTAAGGGGTCAGATGTTTTTCGTCGAGCTGGAGGGTCTAGAAGAGGTGGGTTTACATGATGTCCACCGAACTCCCTTGATCGACCAGGATTCTGCGGACCTCAAAATTTTCAATCTGCGCCCCGATTAGGAGGGGGATGATGGTGTTGGACGCTCCGCCTGGTAGCTCCTCGAGGTAGAAGGTGATAGGACTTGATCTCCCTTGCATCTTCTCAAAAGTTGTGGTTCGTACTGAGGTCGCAGATTCCAGATTATCGAACTTCCGCTTGATTGACCCAACAGAGACTTTGCCGAAGCCTCCGCCGGATATAACCATCGCCGTGGGGAAGCTTTCCCTGGTTCTGCGGGTTGTGACGGGGTCTTCAGGAGGGAAGCTCGCCCACATACTGTGAACTGCCTTGGGGTCCTCGATTCATTCGGGGACGTAAAAGTCCTCTGGCCGAGTGATGCTCAGAGCGACTTGTAGTCTGTTTTCCATGGATGGAGGTGTTGTCTACTCGACGTTTTGGGTGTCTCGGGCATTTGGGCGAGGATCGTAATTCCTCTTGGTATAGTGCTTGAGAAGCCCCTCCTTGATTAGGATCTCAATTGCATCCTTGAGGTGGATGCAATCTTCGATGACATGTCCGTGGCTCCAATGGAACCTGCAATATTTGGACTTGTCAGTGTTTGACTTAGGGGGTCTCTGCTTTGGAAAGCGGACACCCCCTTTATGAAATTCTGAGTTGGCGCACTCGGAGAGAATTCGCTCGCGGGGAGCGTTGAGCGGAGTGTACTCCGTGAACCAGCCAGATGGATCTATCGGCTCATGAGAATCCTTGGGATGGCCTTCGCGTCTTCTCTCTGCCCCTCGCCGGGGGCAGTAGAGTCTTCATCCTTGGAGCTGCGGAAGCCCTCTTGGTGTCGTGAGTCTCGGGAAACATGGGCAGCCTCCGAGTCTTCGTACTGGATGTACGACTGGGCTCGGTGGAGGTGGTCTTCCAAGTTGCGGGAACAATGGATGCCCATAGAATTGGCGAACTCGGTCCCATAACGCAGTCCCCGCTCGATCAGGAACTTCTTTATATCGTCGGTAGTGGGCACCTCCACAACTTCGCGGTTGAATCTCTCGATGTAGTCTCTGAGAGATTCGTTCCTCCCTTGGAGGATGCCTTCCAAAGAGGCCATCGTCTTCGGATGGCGGCGAGATACAGTAAAATGCCTGGAGAACTGTCTCTTCAGTTGCTTCCAGGATGTGATGGATTATGGGGCCAGGCTTTTGTACCAAGTCATGGTACCTTTTGTGAGGGTGGTCGGGAAAAGCCTGCACTTAATGGCTCCCCGAACATTCCTGTAGTCGAGCATAGCCTCGAAGCTCTCGACATGATTGTCGGGGTCAGCGGTGCCGTCGTATGTCCCAAAAGGTGGAGGCTTTTCCATCCCTACAGGTATAGGGGTCTCCATAATCTCTCTGGACAGAGGGGTCTGCTGGTCGTCCTCATCACTCCTAACTGGTGATCGTGATGGGGAATGGTGGCCCCGATCAGGCCCGTGTTGTCGGGGGGAGCTCCTCGAACGGATCTTGGGCTTTTCACCTTCAACTTTGCTCATCTTTTGTTCAGGACAGTGTTGTTGTTCCTTAGGAGGAGGAGATCGGTGTCGCTTCTAGGCGACCACATGCTGCGGTCGTTCCAGGCGCGGACGACGTCTTGCAGGTGGGGGCATCGAGCTTCTGGAGTCGAACGGCGGTGTCCTTCGCGGGGAAGGAGAACGGCCGGGAGATAAAGGGCGACGATGCGGGGGAGAGCGTCGTGGTCGTCCTCTTTCAAGCGCTTCAATCCCCACGTTCTGCTGGGAAATCAGTTGGTTAGTTTGATTTATTAGAGCGAACAGGGCCACCGTGTTTGGGTCAGCATTTGGTGGCGCAGCGGTTGACTGGTTGACAACGGGAGTGCTGTCCTGTTGGCCTCGCATTCTACGTGGACAACCGCATTGTCCTCGCGGACCCTTCCGTTGTTGAACTGCGCAAAGGCTTTGTTCGGAGTCTTGTTCTCAGGCTGGGAGCTGGCCATGGTTGTCAGAAAATTAGAGGTTACTTTGGTTTTAAGGAGAGGAAAACGGGGAAGTAAAGGGTTCCCACAAACGGCGCAACTGATCATACCTGATCAGAAAGGAACTAGTGGCCAGCAGTGTCGTGACCTCCTTAACTCCGGTGGTTATGAAATGTCAAGGGGGGGGTGTACCTGCAAGGTACTCCGATGCCAAAGTTAGGAAAAGGGAGTAAGCAAGTACAGAAAGCAAAGAGTGAGTTAAGAAGTATTGTGTAACCTGACCCTCTCAAGCGAGAGGGTATTTATAGGTTGCCCCCAGCGCGGGGCCAACGGTCGCCTGCACTGGGCTGGATTGTAAGGTCCAATCCAGGTGACTTCCAGGGCTTACGTGGCGTAAGGAAGACCCGCACGTGGTCTTCGCCATGGGGTAACGGTCCCGAGATCTCCAGAAGAAGAGCAGACCGATTATTTCGGAGGTGGGAGGTTACATGGTGATGTGTCCTCGCGAGGAGGACCATGTGGAGATCGTGGGGAAAAGTGTTTACTATCCTCGGTGCATGCCGTCTCTGCTCGACATAGCCTACCAGCATGCGCTCGACGACGAGGAGGTTTGAGTGTGCTCGGTACTGAAACAGTCCAAAACAGACACCATGTTTGCTATTTAGATAGATTCGATTGATGGTTAATCATTGGATGTCTTCAATAATCAGATTAGCATGGAAGTGGGTTTAAGACAATGCTTTGAATTTTATAGTTTTTCTGTTTAACTGGGAGCGAAACCCGCTCAAGTGGCAGAGTATTTAAGGTTGTGTTTGGTGGCCAACTATCCTCTTTTTGTTTGACAAATGTTTGGGTTTTTCTTCTTCTAGTTTTTTCTCTTTAGAGGTCTAATATGCTTGTGGCTGATGAATAGATCAGATAAGTGGGTGGCTAGTTGGTTTTTGTTTGTTGTTGTGGTTTGGTGGTTAGTTTTTTAGTTTGTTGTTTTTCCTTCTTCTTTCTCATGCTTTGGGGGATGCCCTCGTTGTGCAACTTTTCTTGGCACATGTTGTCCGGTTTTATTTGGATTTGTTTTTTAGTTCAATTTTGGCACTCTTGTCTTCGTTTTTGTGTTTCTCTTAACTCTTTTTTTATTAATCTATAATTTCGGCTTTACAATTCTTAAAAAAAAAACTTTTGTCATGATCTTGAGAAAAAAAATTAGAATGTTGTCATCGATATTAAGATTGAATTTTCGAAATTATATCATGATATTGGGACGAGATATAAAACTTTGTCGCATTATTCAGACGCCATATTGGACTTCTGACACGATATTGGAATTGAATTTTAGAGTTTTGTCTCAATATTAAGAAGAAATAGAAGAACCCATTCAAAGACAGAAAATAAAATTTCATCGGAAAATTATTGAGATATAAAATTTTGTCTAAATTTTTGTTGCATTTTTCAATTCTTGTTGGGTATACATCTTCAACTTAATAGTAATGGGTTTTGTTTAAGATATTTTAATGCAAATTAAGGTTGGAGATTAGGCACCTGCCTTATATTTTCCTTTTTTATTTGAGTATTGTGAGATTTGGGTCTAACTCATCTGTGTCGAAGGAGAGCTTTCATGTATTTCGACAGGAGGCAAGCATGCCATCGAAGCGTGTTCACATGCTGGTGCCTGTTAGTTACATATAGTAGTTGAAGTCTGTTCTTATATGTATTCTGTCGAAATGTTTATATTCTGTCGAATTGGGCCTTGTGTTAAGGATCTAATTGTTTAGATTTCTTAGGTTGCAAGTTACCTAGTTAGTCTATAAATAGACTAGCACACTCATTTGTGGAGTGTGGCAAATTGTGATATTCACTTGTAAGCATTTGTAAACATTAATGTGAAAGTGAATAGTAAACAGAATTATATTTGCTCAATCCTTGTTGTTATTTCTTCTTCTTCGTGTGTTCTCTTTCTTGGTTTTTTTCTGTTAAACCCTAACCTTAGTTTTGGTTCTTGTTCATCAAGAAAACCATTTATACTTTCTTTAAAGACATCGTTTTTCACAACAAATTGGTGCGGTGAGCGTGGAGAAGATGGCTTCAACAAAGTATGAGATTGAAAAGTTCACCGGAGTGAACGATTTCGGTCTGTGGCGCTTAAAGATGAAAGCCCTACTGGTGCAGCAGGGATGTTTGGAAGCGTTGAAGGGAATGGCAGCCATGGATGCTGCGTTGACGGAAAAAGAAAAGACGGCAATGATCGAGAAAGCACACGACTCAATATTATTGAGTCTTGGTGATAAGGTTCTCCGGCAGGTGTCAAAGGAGACGACAGCGTCAGGATTATGGGTGAAGCTTGAAAGCTTGTACATGACCAAGTCGTTGGTGAATCGTCTTTACCTGAAGCAAGCCTTGTATTCGTTCAAGATGAATGAAGACAAAGCTTTGGCTGAGCAGTTGGATTCTTTCAACAAGCTGATTCTTTATCTTGAAAACATTGATGTGAAGATTGATGATGAAGATCAAGCATTGTTGTTGTTGTGTGCTTTGCCAAGATCGCATTCTCACTTCAAAAAAACTCTCTTGTATGGAAGTGAGTCCCTGACCTTTGAAGAAGTTCAAGCAGCCTTGTATTAAAAGGACTTGAACGAAAGAAAGGAGCAGAAACCTTCATCAGTTGGCGAAGGGTTGTCCGTGAAAGGAAGATCGTCGAAGAAAGATGGTAGGTTTGAAAAGAAGAAGGGAAAGGTTCAGCAGAAGTCTTATGGTGGTGATATGTCTGGTATCAAATGTTATCACTGTAAGAAGGAGGGTCATACAAGAAAGGTATGCCCTGAGCGCCTGAATAATCATGGAGGTAAGGACAATGGGAATGCAGCTATTGTGCAAGATGGTTATGAATCATCTTATGTCCTTGTGGTGTCGAGCAGCAACTCTTGCGAAGAGTGGATTATGGATTCTGGATGTACTTGGGATATGACTCCAAACAAGAATGTGTTTGAAGAATTATGTGATCAAGATGGAGGATCAGTGCTGCTGGGGAACAATAAAGCTTGCAAGATTGCAGTTATTGGATATGTTAGATTCAAGCTCCATGATGAGTCAATAAAGCTATTGACTGGGGTTAGGTATGTACCTGATCTTAAGAGGAATATAATTTCTCTTGGTGAATTCGACAGAAAGGGATATGTTTTCAAATGAGAGCAAGATATCCTGAAAATCATGAAAGGGTCGAAGGAAGTCTTGAGAGGCGTGAAAAACCAAGGCTTTTATACCCTTGAGGCAGAGGTTGTAAGTGGTTCGACAAATGTTGTATCCACGAAACCTATGTCGAAGACATAATTATGGCACATGAGATTGGGCTATGTCAGCGAAAGAGGCCTAGTCAAATTGCGGAAGCAGAACCTGCTAGGAGGTGACAAAGTCGAAAAGCTAGAGTTTTGTTAATCTTGTGTATTTGGTAAATCCTGTAGGGCGAAGTTTAACAAAGGCAAGCAAAGAACACATGGATCCCTTGATTACATTCATGCTGATCTTTGGGGGCCTGTAAGGAATCCTTCACACTCAGGTGCAAGGTATTTTCTATCCATCGTTGATGACTATTCCAGAAAGCTATGGGTATTCATTCAGAAGACGAAGGATGAAACTTTTGAGAATTTCAAAAGTTGGAAGGTTGTGGTCGAAACTTAAACTGGCATAAAGGTTAAGAGGTTGAGAACCGACAATGGCCTTTAATTCTGCAACGAAGCGTTCGACAGTTACTGTGTTGAGTCTGGGATTGCAAGGCATAAGACTGTAGCAGGTACTCCTCAACAAAATGGCTTAGCTGAGAGATTCAATCGAACAATCTTTGAAAGGTTTAGATGCATGTTGGTTAGTGCTGGATTGAAGAAGGTATTTTGGGCGGAGGCTATTTCTACAGCAACTTATCTGATAAATAGATGTCCCTCGACTACGCTGGGAATGAAGACACCTGAAGAAGTTTGGTCGGGTCATCCACCAGATCTCCACAAACTGAGAGTATTTGGCTGTTTAGCCTATGCTCATATTAGGAAAGACAAGGTCGAACCTAGAGCTCAGAGAAGCACGTTCCTTGGATATCCTGAGGGAGTCAAGGGTTATAGGTTGTGGTGCCTAGAACCAGGTCACAGAAGATGTATCACAAATCATGATGTAGTTTTTAATGAGGTCGAAATGGATTTCAAGAAAACTTGTGATGTTAGTCGAAGAGCAGAAATCTCTGAAGAGGAGCTGGAACAGGTAGAGATGCCTGTTGAGGTGGAACATTATGATGCTAAAGTGCTTAGCCCTGATGAAGTCGAAGAGCAAGATGCTGAAGAGGTTGAGGAAACTGTCGATGACTACCTACTGGCAAGAGATAGGTCGAGAAGATTCATCAAGCCACCTCAGAGACTTGGTTATGCAGATCTTATAGCTTTTGCCTTAATCTCTGCAAGTGAGGTACTTGACGAAGAACCTAGAGATTACAATGAAGCTATAAGGAGTCGAGACAAGAATGAATGGCGAAAAACCATGGATGACGAGATGAAATCTCTTCATGATAATAACACTTGGGAGCTGATTGAGAAACCTGCAGGAGCAAGGTTAGTCAGTTGTAAGTGGATTTTCAAGGTCAAGGAAGGAATCGAAGAAGTGATGTCGAAGCGCTTTAAGGTGAGGCTGGTTGCTAGGGGGTTCACTTAGAAAGAAGGAGTCGACTTCAATGATGTGTTCTCACCTGTTGTAAAGCATAGATCCATTCGAATGTTGTTCGCCATGGTGGCAAAGTTCAATTTGGAACTTGAACAAATGGATGTGAAGATAGCATTTATGTGTGGTGATCTAGATGAAACGATCCTGATGCGTCAACCTAAAGGGTATGCAGAAAAGGGTAAAGAAGATTATGTGTGCAAGCTGAATAGGTCTTTGTATGGCCTGAAACAATTTCCTCGACAGTGGAACAGGAGATTCGACAAGTTCATGGCACACATTGGTTTCACTATAAGTCAGTTCGATCACTGTGTTTACTTCAGATTTCGACCTTGAAACTCACTTGTTATGTTGCTGCTGTATGTGGATGATATCCTCATAGCTAACAACATGGTTGAGGATGTAACGAAGGTGAAGGCTGAACTTAGTAAGGAGTTCGAAATGAAGGATCCAGGAGCTGCAGCCAGGATTCTTGGGATTAACATCCAGAGAGATAGAAAGCAGTCGAAGTTGTGCTTATCTCAGGAGACATACCTACGGAAGCTTCTCGACAAGTTTGGTATGTCGAATTCAAAGCCTGTTGTGATACCTACAAATCCCCAGTTTAAGCTTAGTATTACTCAAAGTCCGAGTACTGAAGCTGAAAGAATCTATATGAGTAGAATTCCATATGCTAGTGTAGTGGGTTCTTTGATGTATGCTATGGTATGTACGAGGCCAGACATAGCATATGAGGTGAGCCTTGTGAGCAGGTATATGGCCAATCCTAGAAAGGCACACTGGCAAGCTGTAAAGTGGATTCTCAGGTACATAAATGGGTCCCTGAAAAGAGTCTTGATTTATGGTGGAGCTTGTGATGGTGATAGCATAGTCGAAATCGAAGGATTGGTTGACTCTGATTATGCAGGTTGTATGGATTCTAGAAAGTCTATTTCTGGATATGTTTTCACAATGTTTGGCACATCAATCAGTTGGAAAGCGACGTTTCAGAAGGTTGTTGCCTTATCAACCACTGAAGCTGAATATATTGCCCTCACTGAAGCTGTGAAAGAAGCATTGTGGCTTGAAGGTTTTGCAAAGGAGCTGAAACTTCAAGGTCGAAGTATCACTGTTAAATGTGATAATCAAAGTGCAATACACTTGTCGAAGAATTCAGCTTATCATGAACGAACTAAGCACATTGATGTGAGGCTGCATTTCGTCAGAGAGATAATCGAGCATGGTGAAGTTCAGGTGCTGAAGGTTTCGACTGAAGACAATACTGCTGATATGATCACCAAGACGTTGCCAAGTTGCAAGTTCTTCCACTGTACGCAGTTGATAAAGCTGCATGATGAAAGCTAGTTGTTTTTTTTCCTTTTGTTGCTGAGTTAGATCCAAGGTGGAGATTTGTGAGATTTGGGTCGAACTCATCTCTGTCGAAGGAGAGCTTTCATGTATTTCGATAGGAGGCAAGCATGCCATCGAAGCGTGTTCACATGCTGGTGCCTGTTAGTTACATATAGTAGTCGAAGAATGTTCTTATATGTATTCTGTCAAAATGTTTATATTCTGTCGAATTGGGCCTTGTGTTAAGGATCCAATTGTTTAGGTTTCTTGGGCTGCAAGTTACCTAGTTTGTCTATAAATAGACTAGCACGCTCATTTGTGGAGTGTGGCAAATTGTGATATTCACTTGTAAGCATTTGTAAGCATTAATGTGAAAGTGAATAGTAAACATAATTATATTTGCCCAATCCTTGTTGTTATTTCTTCTTCTTCGTGTGTTCTCTTGGTTTCTCTTCCGTTAAACCCTAACCCTAGTTTTTGTTCTTGTTCATCAAAAAAACCATTTATACCTTCTTTAAAGACATCGTTTTTCACAACAAGTATATATCCATCTTTTTTAATTAGTTAAACTATATAGTCCAAACATTAATTATTCTGCCAAATAAATATAGGCAAATTCCTCAAATGATGTTGTTTCTTGTGCTTAAACATTTACAATTTTCAAGGTTCATGAAGTACGAAAAACAGAAACGCATAAAATGGTTATTGAACCAAAGTGTTTGGAATGCATGCATTGAGACTTCGACTAATGTGTTTGGTCTGCATGCATGAACTTGAAACACTTTCTATTTTCACACTCCTCAACACCACCTCAGCAAAGCATATACTTTAAACTTGATAGGAATAGGATCGAGAAAAAGAAAACGAAATCACTTTTAATGTCGGCATTTCAAAGTGTAACTAAGTATGAGTTTTGTAATATAAACCATTAATAATTCCATTATATTGTACTTCATCTTTATAGACAGCTGTTATCACCTTCATATATATATATATATATATATATATATATATATATATATATACTTTGATTCTCGACCGACTACTCTAAAAGAGTCTCGATCCTTGCAGAACTTTTTTTGGTGTGCAAAACTACCTCGCAGACAGAAGTAGAGGATACAGTCCACTAATGCATCTAACGACTCTCCACAATGCAAATAGCAAGTTTGTTATTCCCTCTCTACTATATGTAGAAAACGTGAAAAAAAAGTTTTGAATTCAATTATAGTTCACTAGTGTCCGTCACATACTGACTTAAGTGTTGGAGTGCTAACCTTGCAAGCTAGCCCCCTCTCTCCCGCTCCAGAAGCTCATATCTTCTGTTACCTCTGATCTAGAAGTTGATTTTCCTCAACAAATTGTGAAGTTGTTTTTTTTATGGAGGCTTTGGTAGTGTGTATAGCCTTCGTCTTGTTTTGGTTTATTTTTATGCCTTTTATTATGAACCGCAAAGCCCATAAAGTCGCCTGCATGAACGCCAAAAGCACATTTAATGGATTTATTTTCAGTCCATATTTTCTCATCCTTTCAAAGGATTGTCGAAGGTGGTCCAAATGACCATTTCTCGACGATGGTTTAACAACTATATCTTCAATTTATACTTGCATGAAGGTCTCAATGAAATCTTGAAACATGTGATTTATTGCCTTCTTATAATTTGCACCATCATTCTTCAGGTCAAAAAGCATTACTACCCAGTCATAGGTTCCTAAAGCCCAAAGACATTGAAACGTCATCTTCGGCACATCTTCTTCTAATCATGTAATTTTGGTTATACTTAGAATAGCCATATAACAAACTTAAATACTCAAAACCTAATGCCGAATCAACTAGCATATCTGCCAAAAACATTGAGTATTCATATTTTGGTGATGTCTATAATAACATGAACTACATTTGCTAACCATTTGACATACATGGTAGTTCTTAATAACTTGTTTCTTATAAACCTTTAAATTTCTTCCTTGATCTTTGACATTACTTCTTGTGTAAATCTTTTTGTCGTCCACTTCACTAATCGCTTGTCTGGTTGAATTAGCAATCTGAACTCGACTAGATCTCGAATAAGTCCTGGCATTTCATCATAGTCCAAAGTGAAGCAAGCTTTAAACTCTTTAAGCATTTTGATCACCTGAACCTTTAGGCTTGAATCAATATTTGCATTGATGTAGGCTGGCTTTTTGATTGCTCAATCTCCTAAATAAACCTCTTCTAGTGGATCTTGCGCTTGTATTCTTTTATATGGGGTTAATGGATCTTTCTCGAATCCCAAGGCTCATCATCATATATGTAATCAAGCCTTTTACCATCTGAAATTGGTTTTTCACCAATTTCTAATTTTCCATTACTTTCAATTTGATTTGCTTTGAAAACCACTCATTGTTGGAATCGGCCTCAAAGACCGCCTCTATTCTATTTTCGGCCATATAGACCAAATCTCTACCAATGCATTTATTCAGTCATCATTTTTGTCTATCTACCACTCAATAGTTTTGGTCAAACCTTCATCTCCCATAAGTTCATGCTCCCACATAAAACCATGGTTTTGGTTAAATTTCAAAGAATTAAAGACATCTCCATGCAAAGTGAATCCTGCTCGTCTAGGTATACAGGGGAAATCAACTACCACTCCTCTATCTACCAACATTTTATTAGTACCTGCTTCATCAACTTTGGCCCTTGTAAAGAGGTGTTTCAAAAGTTGTTTCAAACATTTTCCAGACCTTTCAAAAAGGCCTTTTCTTCCTCCACACAACCATTGTTCATAACGTAGTAGCAAAAAGGCTTACGACTGGTCATTTCCTTAGTAAGATACTCATCTTCCTCTTCTGTCACCTCAATGACAATGCCATACTTCGTTTGGCATTACATTGTAGTTTATGTCCAATTTTCCTTTTGACCCCGAGTCAAAGTTATCTGTGAGCATCTCATCATCTTCGTTTGGCATAGGATCCTTGCCATTCGGCTTAACCACTTATGAAAAATGAGGGAAGAGTCTTTCTTTTATTGGCCTCCTTGTCATTCGATTTTCCGCCATCTTTGGCAGCTTACCATTTTTACTTGATTCCTCAGCTTCGAGAGCCACTTTTGATACCTTCTCCATCGAGTTTGGGTCATTGGCTTTTTTCCTAAATAATTTTTCAAATCATATGAATATTTGTTATAGATTTGGGAATTATAATTGTATGACAAACCTACAACCACCTCAATTACCTTCGATTTATGATGGTCACCATTAGATTTTTCCAACAGGTCGAATCCACTTGTCAACAAGGACAACAGTTGGAGGAGTGTAATTCTTCCTCTAATTTTTCTAGCTACTTAAAGTTCTTTGATGTTTTTGGTAAGGAAATCCTCTATTCTCGAAGGAAAATTGAGGCCTTCTCTCACTTCTGAAACTTTTCCTCAAGGGCTGAGAACTAACACCTTCTAGTTTTTTGCACCTTCCTTATCGAATACAACAATGAACCTAGGGAAAATCATCACTCCACACATTTTTATTTTGCAACGGTTCAAAAAATCAATCAGCTATTCCTCCGCATTTGGGTACACCACCTTAATATTTTCAACATAATCCAACATGTTTGCATATTCTTCCTTACAGTTAGGGTTTTATTGATTTCAACCATCATGTTGTCAACAGGTCTGCCGAAATTTGCTTCTTTAGCTTGCAGAGGGTCAACATCAATCTTCATAAGCTGTTTAGATTTTTCTCCAAACTTAAACCTATCGCCTTTCAATGAATTATGTACTAAATCCCAAAAATATTATATTGAGAGGTTTTATGACTGAGAAAATTATAATACTTGCAAAAACACATTTTCTTTCTTTATTCCGATCGTGGTGTCTTTAGGCAAACTGGCACTATGATTTGACCTTTGGAAACTAAAAGATTAAAAATTTCATCACATTTAGTTACGTCAAATGTATATTTTTTTGTATTGAGTTTTTAAATATTATGTGGTTCGATAGGATTTTTTCCATTAGAGGGTCTTAGGACCTTACAAAGATATGGAGATCCTGGCTTTAGTTTTGCCAAATTTACCTTGTTTTCTTCGACATATTCACAGACCATGTTAGATTCTTGATTTTCAACTATATCTACAAAAAAACATTTTTCTTATATGGTATTTATTTTACCTAGCTATTTCAATTTTCAACTGTTCAACCTTCCTAACCCTATCTACTAACTGGATCCTGTCCCTATGGTATCGCATATCTAGCTTTTTCCTAATAGAATAATATAGGCCACATGCATCCATTTCAATTAAATCATGTATAGGCATTTGAGTGGAGCATATTGACTTCATTATACTAAACCTGCTCATGGAACACCCTTTCTAATTGATTCTAATTACATATAGAATGCGGGGGTAAGGTGGCGACCCACATGAAGACATTCTTTATCAAAGAATTAGGGAATTATTTCATCTTTAAATTTTCATTATTGGCCAAATCTTTCGCCTATAACTCATATCTCCTGTAAATTCAGTGAACTTAGGAATTTTCCAACACCTTGGAAGTCCAGTTTGCAATGCATACTCAAATAAGGTAGAAAACATGTTTAGTGTATGGAGACCTACATAAAGGCCATTTTGGGCTAGAATTTGTTCGACCACATTGGCTATGTTATTTTGCCCCCGAAAATTGTTTTGTTGGACTCTCGTAATCTCTTGATCTGTATTCTCATTTCTATTGACCAATATCACCATTGGGCCATTCTAGCGTATGTTTGCTTCGACTACCCATGTTATGGGTTGATCAACTGGTTAGGGCATAACCTATGGTTTTCGTTGATTATTAGGGAGACCTTCATTGGTTGCAATTCTTGGGTTTTGAGTTTACCCAATTTCTTGGACTTGAGGGATTGGTTGAATAAGAGCTCGACGAGCACCATAGAAATCAATAATTCGATCCATTTGATGTGTCAATTGTTGGTAAGTAAGGTTTGTGTTTTTAAACAAAGGATTAAACATAATACCAAATTGTTGGAAGAAAACAAGGTTTAGGGTCTTCTATGTCAAGTTTTGTGATCCTAGAATTATTTGGAATACTCATTACTAGTGTGTGTGTGTGGGGGGGGGGGGGGGGGGGGGGGAACCACCACATCTGGTAATGTCCTCAAAATTGACATATGTCTTATAACAAAAGCGGTTGCTCAAACGAAAGTTGAAGTTCCCGCACCACCAACCATCGTTCTGATTAGTTGTATTATCTCAACAAGAGTTTTATCACTCCTCAAATGCATACACACTTAGACGTTGAGAACATAGAATGTATCAAGAACAAAACAAATAATAAGAACCCAAAACACTCTTCTGCAAAAGTTTACTTTTCGCACAAAAGGGTCCCACTGTGCATGCCAATTTTTTTGCTCCTATTTTTATAAAATCAAATTCCAAGTTTTTTTTCACTTAAGGGATTAAAATAAAAAAAAATCCTTTGGACGATTTGAGCAAAATATTTAAAAAAATTATGTTTGTGCTTGGATATTTGATGTTTGAAATTAAATAAATTGGATGAGAATTCCAATATGAATAATACAAAGTTGTTCGACGATATAAACTAAATAAAGAAAAAACACAATAAAAGTAATCAAATGAAATGCGTGGATTTAAAACTTAAGGATAGAAGTGCAAATTCATAAATGTTTTCTCACAAACTATTTTCTATTTGTGACTTGGATGCTCGAGTTCTATATAGAACACTGATAATATTTTCTAAACTTTAATACATAATTAAAATCAACTTATATACTAAGTACATCAACAACAGTCGATAACAATAACTACCCTAGGACTTGACACATGTTCTACTATGTGAGCTTTTACTCCTGATATGCTTCCTCGTGTCTTTGGTCTTTGAATTGACTCTAAACTCACTTATTATGGAAACCGTCTTCTCAACATCTAACTACCCCTGTATAGGAGTTTCTATGTTGAATATTGTAGCATGGTGTCGAAACATGATTTCAACTTCTTGAATTTTTACTTGTGTATATATTTTGTACCTAAGTTCATGTCAAATATGTCAATTCATTAAAAATCTTTTCGTGATTCAGGAAATATTTTGAAGAAAGAGTGATTCTAATCTTGTGAATTTATTTCTGAGATTCTTCTAAACCATGCTTCGTGGGTTTCCGTGCCGTCTAATCACTGAACTCAAGAATAAGCTAAGTCCTAAAATACATTGTAAGCGAGTTAAAGTCACCAACTCCGTCGAAGTAATCTACATATCGACATTGTTGGTCAACAATCTCATGCCTTTATATCACACTTTCATATAAAAAAGGCTAGACTAAAATTCTCAGGTTGACAATGGTCACTTATTCTCGAATGAAGACACATTTATCCTAGTGATGCAAATCAAGATTTAACTCTTGATATTCCTGAGACCACTTTTTTCGCAAAACATGTATGTACTTCATATGAATAAAATGATGAAGATAATGTGCATGCTATTCATTATGATCATCAAGAAGGCGTATGGGAAAACAAGTGTTGTACGAACAAATATTATTATTTTAAATCTATGTGTTTAGAAAAAAGATACCAAAAGATGTTTGTTAACATTATGCATCTTGCTTCCTATAGAATAATAAATAAAGTGCATACTTATTTTATATATTGGTTGTTTCCTTATTTGGTATAATAATGTATTGAATGTATGTCATTTTGATGTCATTTTGATTTTGATGTAAAAATATACAATTTTTGTTCATAGTTTTTCCATATACTTCAGTAATATCTCCAGTAATATCTTTTTTATATTTTTCAAACTAGCACCATATACTTCCTAGTTTAATAACAAAACAGAGGGCAAAGATATATTCTTTTTTGAAAAAATATATGCATTACAGTATTTACACAGAATATTAATAAATTAATTTGTTTACAAACTACATTGTTTACATAGAATATTACATTGTTAGCACAGAATATTAAAGTAAAAAATATTGAATCTGATTCATCATCATCACTGTCGATGAAGAACTAATGTTGGATATCTTCGAGAAGAGAAAATATTAGGGATCATTATTTCATTGATCTTAAGGAAGATTCAATGGCTGTTATAAAACAAAAAACAAAAGTTAGATAAATAAAATAAATATCCAATTATAAGATTATATAAGAACACAAACCTTGAACCCAAATAATTTTGTAGTAGTGCAATCCATCCTTAAGAACATTTCCCAAACAAAATAAACGCCTTTTTACATTTTAAAGTTTTCATGTAAAATGTTTCATTAGCTATTTTTAATATCCAGAATGCTTTTATAATGAGGGTTTTAGTTTTCACGAGGATCACTAATGGCAGTGTCTTGAGTGTTGATACTCATTAAATGGATGCCAAAGTTTTGTGTAAGGGCGGTGAAGAAACTGAATAAACACATTTATATTTTACCTCGGTTATTACTCAAAAACGAGGTAGGATGTGTTTCTTTTAGATAAAAATAGAATAAAATATGTTCCACCATAAACGCCACATACCACTATTTCAGTTGAAAACCGAGGGAAAAAAGTTTTTTTTATATATATTTACATTGTCTACACAAAATATTAGAATAAATTATTTAAATAAATCATGATTTTGATAATAGATTCTTTGAGAACAACATATCTTTTTAAATTTCTAATAAGTTATCTGTTCCAACTAAGAGAAATTTTTTCTGTAGTTGCAATCCATCCTAGAGTGATTTCATTATCTTGAGCAAACGATTTCATGGTAAATGCTTTCACATAAAAGAGAAAATGAAAGATAAAATGAAATAGAACTTGAAAGAGAAATGGATAGTTGTGTTTATGATTAAATTTTTGAATGTTGTCAACCGAGGAAAGCAATAAATTTCTCAATGTTTTCTTTGATTAACAACATAGGAAGGTCATTACAAAAACATGACAACAACATCAACATCACTATGTGAGATAGATTGCAAGAGGAAAAAAATGTTTTGTTCAAGATTTAAGAACATTGAAGATTTTTCCTATCTTGCAATCCATCCCAAAGAATTAAGCTTGAGACTATGGAGCGGCTACATAAAAATTAGGTTTAGGGTATAAAATATGATAATCTAATTCCTTGGTTATTAAATATAAATGAAGGTATAGATCATTAATATAAAATTTAAAAATTAAATAAAAAGAAAGACACCACTTTTAAAGAAATATAAATATAAACTGTTGTTGCTATGATTCGAAACATGTCCTGGATTATTTTTTCCCTCGGTTATATTTAGAAACCGAGGGAATATGTGATATTTATTAAAAAAACATGGCACGCCTTAACCTTTTACCTCAACTTTTGGTTGGGTGAGGTGAAAGATTTGTCATGAAATGTATTATTTGTAGTAGTTATTTTGATTTTCATTCACAAACATCCTATTGTTGTTTCTGTGTATTTGTTTCGATTTATAAAAATACATGTTATAATGAAATGTAAGTAAAATTAAAACATTTATATTTAAAAAATAAAAGTATTTCACCTCGATTGGTTCTTCCTACCGTGGAAAAAAGTAATCCACTGTAGCTATCACCTCATTTAAAAGCCACAATCATGGTGGAAATAAAATGATATGCGTCATTTTCAAATGTCAAAATGTTGTTGTTGGATAATGAACCTGTTAGGTCTTTGATTGGCTGCATTCTGGCTAGAACAAGTTTACAGCAAAATGTTGGGTAAGATGCCCTGACATTGTTGCTCAGACATCAGTATAGATGTGGTTAAAATACTTGGCAAGATGTCGAGCAAGATGTTGAAGCATCTTCATCAACTGTCATGACAGTGATCTGCTTACATCTTGGTCTGGTACAGCATGCACCGCTGTTATGTGATTTTCAGACAGATGTCGAGGACAATGTCATGACATCTTGGTCTGGTACAGTAGGTGCTGCTGTTATGTGATTTTCAGACAGATGTCGAAGACAATGTCATGACATCCTTGTCTGGTACAGCAGGTGCTGCTGTTTTATATCCCTTGACAGATTTGATTTGATTTGATAAGAATCTTTTGGATATACCTTATCATTATGAGCAGGTCAAGGTGATTTATTAGGAGCAAGTCCAGATTTAATTGGATTTAATAAAAGGATCTTTGAGAGTTTTTATGAAACTATAAAAGATTTGTTCCTATTTTTATGTGAAGATCAGGTCAAGAAGATTTATTAGGAGTAAGTCCAGATTTAATTGGATTTCATAAAAAGGATCTTTGAGAGTTTTAGGATACTATAAAAGAATTGTTCCTATTTTTATGCGAAGCTTTTGCAGCTGGTTTAAAACGTGAAGATTTGACCTGATTAAAGAGTCCAAGCCCATATTGCAAGAGTCTATAAATAAGGACTTGCTAGACCTAAAAGAGATAGCACACACAACAACAAGTCGTCGGTGCAACATAAGGATTTAGTATTTTGAGAGTCTCTTGTGTAGTTTGTATGTCACTCATGTATCTTTTGATACTATGTGGTCAACATAGGTTGTTGTAAATTCTTCACTCTTAAGCTTTTAAGCATTGAGTATTTGTTATCACATGGTGATTGTAAAGGGAATTGAGAGGGGTCTCATATCCAGGAGAGTCTTAGAAAGAAGTTGCACGGGTAGTGATTAAGTGAGAAGTTGTAAACGGGGGAGTTTAGCTTTGAATTAATACTATTATAGTGGATTTCATTTCTGGCTTTGTAGCCCCAAGACGTAGGTGTTGTAATACACCGAATTGGGTTCACAATTGTTGTGTGTTTGTTTTCTTTATGCTGTTTGTAGTCTGTTCTTTATTATCCTTGTGTGAGAAGTAAAGATCAAGTGTCACGACATCATGTCCGATATCTTAGTGATCTGCTTAACCAAAATTTCAAATGGTTTCAGAGTAGGCATCCTGTTCTGTTTCTTGGTAAGATCTAGGGAAGATACTTTCTGGTACGATGGACAAAGAGATCAAGAGGAGGAAGATGTTACTACTGATGATATCTCAATTGGCTGATTTGTGGCTAAAAAGGGGGAGAGGCAAAGTATTTGTGGTTGCTTGTTGTATGCAACTACCTAGGGGGAGCATGATAGTGTGTCATGCTTGTGCTGCTTGTTGCTGCTTATTGCTGCTTCTGCTGTTCTGCTGCATGTGCTTTGATGTGTGGGGGTTTTCCCTTGAGGGGGATGACTAATTGTGTATTACAAGGGGAGAACTGTAACCTGTCAGATTGTACAAGCTTCTGAGTTGGATGTGTTCTGCTACTGACTTGCTTGCTTTTGGTTGATTTCCCTTAATGCATAGTTGCTTGGTTTGGCATATTATGGCAAAAAAGGGGGAGACGTATGTAGTAGTAGTGTTCCTTGGTTGTTTCATTGAGGGGGAGTTTGATGTGTTATTAAAAGGTTGTTTTAGCCAGAATTTGTCAAAGGGGGAGATTGTTAGGTCTTTGATTGGTTGCATTTTGGCTAAAACAAGTTTACGGAAAGATGTTCGGTAAGATGTCCTAACATGGTTGCTCAGACATCAGTATAGATGTGGTTATAATACTTGGCAAGATGTCGTGCTAGATGTTGAAGCATCTTTATCAACTGTCATGCACTACAAGAAAATCACGTTTTAGCCTAAAAAATATAGGGTTGGCCCCGACTCCGATGCTATTAGTGTCGGTGAAGTGTCCCCATAAACCTACGCTACGAGAGTAAAATCATTTTGCTTTATTTTTTTAATAGATCATTAATAGTAGCGACGGTTATAGCCGACGCTAAGCAACATTCGCTTGAAAGTTTATATTTTTTTAAATTATTTTAAACGCAGCCGACGCTATTATTGGTGCGGAATAATTTCATTTCCCCCCACCATTTTCATTTGCCTCCTTTTCTATATTGTTTTAAATAATTATTTATTTTTTGTGATATTTTTATAGTAGCGTCGGCCATGCCAAAAAATTTCATTTCCCCGCCCCATTTTCATTTGCCTACTTTTCTATATTGTTATAAATAATTATTTATTTTTTAACAGTTACGTCGGCCACGACACCGATGCTACTATTGGTACAAATAAATTGCAGTTCCCCACCAAATTAATAAACTAAAGTTATGAAGTTTTTATAAAATAAAAATTATAAAGTATTTTTATTTGCCTCCTTTCTTTCTTTCTTTCGTCTCCATCCTCAACTCACCTTCAATCTCAACCTCATTTCACAAACCCAAAAATCAAACCCAAAAATCATTCCCAAATCATTCACAATAATCTCTTAGGGTAATGTTATTTGATTTTGAGTTTTATCATTGTTTCAGATTCTCGTTTCAGTTCTTCTCATACTCATTATTTCTCATTGTTTCAGGTTCTTGTTTCAGCTTCTCATCGCTTCAAGGGTTTATTGAGATTCTCTTCATCAAAGAAATCAATTTTCAGGTTCGAATCTCCGTTTGTTTACTCCCTTTATTTGTCTTTTTAATTCGTCATTTTGATTTGTCGAACCGATTCATTGTTCGGATTCTCCGTAGGTAACTACAAATAATATGGAACTACGTCTAGCACTAGGTAAAGCCTGTTGGTCACTCTTGAATAAAAACAAAACTAGATCCCTGTAGGATTCCAGATACAGTGTTCCCTTCTCTTGGGGTTAAACAATATGGAACAAAGAGAAAGGCAGTATTTTCGGTGAACCTTTTCTCAGGCTGTCACCCTTAGAAATTGTCAAAGAAACTCTAACTCCCCAGAGATGATCTTTTCTTTGTGAATGGCATCTCTTGAGTTTCTTCCGAATTCTCGAACTTTCCTGGAATGATCTCTTCTCTGTGAATTGCATTTCTTGAACTTCTCTTAGTTTGGGGACCCACAGGCTTCATACAAGGACCCTGACGACCTCTTAAAGGTATAAGACCGAACTTAGTTATCCTTCGCTAGAGCAGTCCTTCCAGTGTCGAAACTCTGGCCATTTTAGGGTTGATACTCATCCCTTAACGACCGTGCCTTCTCTTATGCATTATACAAAACATAAAACTCTAGACTTGGATAGTCTAAGCCTCTTGAGTCTCAAAGACATTCTCAAGTTCCTGTCAAACATAGGAAGAAACACCGATCATTCTGAAACTTGGTCTCTCTCATGAGAGTTCCCTACCCTTGGGCCTGCCTATGGATATAATCCTCAGCAGTAAGACAACCTCCTCTTAGGCTTTGTACAAATGATTCTCCCAAGCGGAGCTAACCTTTTCTAACTCTCTTGTTGAGTCAAACTCTTTTCGCCTCCGTCTTGGGCTTTGTACAAGACATATAAAAAAACCACTCTCTTGTTGGGTATAAAAGATTCTCTTGTTGAGTCAAATTTCAGCCTCCGTCTTGGGCTTTGTATAAGACATATAAAACACTCTCTTGTTGAGTATAAAAGACTCTCTTGTTGAGTCAATCTCCTTTTAGCCTCAATCTCGGGCTTCGTACAAGACGGAAAATCACTCTCTTGTTGAATATAAATGACTCTCTTGTTGAGTCAATCAACCTTCAGACTCTCTTATTGAGTCAATCACATGTTCAAGACTCTCTTGTTGAGTAAATCAACCTTCAGACTCTCTTGTTGAGTCAATCACCTGTTCAAGACTCTCTTGTTGAGTCAACTCTTTTAGCCTCGGTGTTGGGCTTTGTACAAGACACACACAAAAGCACTCTCTTGTTAAGTCAAACTCATTTCAGCCTCCTCTTAGGCTTTGTATAAAGAAATCCCCGGTTGAGTTAATCAACCTTTTAGCATCAAATTTGTACCTTGCTCACAACATACAAACATCAACAATTCCTCTTTAGAGATGACAAATTCTCTCTCAAACCTTTAGCTTCATAGCTTCATATCTTTAGCTTCATACCTTTTTCCTCCCATAGAATAGGAGGAACTACGATCACTCTGATTTCCCTGTTTCGTTAAACGGGAATACGTAGGCATATGATTGCAAAATCTTAGCGAGCATACTAATCAAAAACCCAAAGTCCAAGACCTAGATACATCAATCAAAGAAAATCAAGTCTTGTATCCTAACCAAAAGCCTCATATACCGTCAAGACACTCCGTTCTTTTAAGGAAATAACTAAAGACAGACCCCCCTTTTGATAGCATTTGTAAACCAACATTTTGACTGTTTAACCTCAGTATGCAAGTAGGGTTAATTGGAGACATCTATTTCCCTTCCTTAATCAGCTTCATATGATAAAAAATGAATCGAACTATAGTACCAAAGCGATAGTGATTCGAAACCACAACAATCGCGCTACAGAAAAATGGCGACCATAGTGGGAGGCATTCTTTTTCACAGTCTTAAATAGAAGGCCTTAAATTCACAAAGTGTCACAGAAATGACGACTCTGCTGGGGAGTCATTGTCTGTTAGGATAATAATATTAGAGGTCTAGGATGTTAGGACAAATATATATACTGCTTTTCCTAATTGATATTTGCGTTTACGTTTCTACTAATGGGAATGCGTGTGATGTCGCATCTGGGAAGATTGAGTATACACCTAAGATAAGTGATGGCATTATACGGGTAATCTTACGTGGAGTGAATCCCAGATAAGAGGTCCCGGTCGACCATCAAATCAGTGGAGATGCCCTTTACGGATTCAATGCCTATACGACTTCGGTTGTTGAAAGCAGATTGTTCCATTGGGTTATCTGAGAAGCTGAGGATTTTAGTAGACTGAAACCATTTTGTAGTGCGGAAGCTATCGGATATAGTTGTCATGCGATACTACCCTCATTTGAGATTACTCTAAGATGAACCAGCTCACTTGGTGATCCGCTTGCTGCCGTCATCCCAAGAGGGGTCAATGATTTTGAGGACAAGTACAAAAATACCAGTATAAACGTTTGGGGACGGGTATACCATGATACTGGTGATTTATACCCGTCACCAGTACAAAAATCACCAGTATAAACCTTTGGGGACAAGTACAAAAATCACCAGTATAAACCGCTTGCTGCATTCATACATTCATTTAAAAAACATTAAAACAAAGAAAAATTTCTCTTCTAGTCTCTCTTTTTCAAATTAAACTAATACCATGATTGCAAATATCAAAGAAAGAGATTGCTAATGGATTTCGGTTGAAGGATTCAAAGTTCCAAAACTAGAGGATTTAAGAGGTTTGGCAAGGATGATAACCAACCCTGAGGCTTTCAGAGCCAAGTATGGAGGACTGCTATCTCTATTAAGGGTCCATGTAATCGAAGGAATCCTGTCCACACTAATCCAGTTCTACAATCCGGTCTATCACTGTTTCACATTCCCGGATTATCAGCTAGCACAAACACTGGAGGAATACTCTCACCTGACTAATTGCATATTACTGACCAAGCTCCCTTTTCTAGACTAGAAGAAATTCTAGCAAGAGCAATCTATTTGGACGAGTCAGAAGTCAGGACTCACATAATCACGAATGGTGGAATTCAGAGTTTTCCGGCCTAGTTCTTAATCAAGAAAGCTTTATACTTTGCTAGTATAGGGAATGTGGCCGCTTTCGAGAGCATATTTGTTTTGCTTACCTACGGGTTATTTTTGTTTTCCAATGTTAGTTCTATTATTGGAAAAAATTTTGGTAAAACAATGTGTTTGTTCAAGATGTCATGTCTGATTTCTTAACATGTGCTTCTAACATTCTGCATGAGGTGTGTTGGTCGGTATTGCAGTTTTTGTGCATGATGTCAAGACTGATATCTTAACATTTGTTGACAGAACATATGTTCAGTCTGTTATGTGATTTAGGGTTGCGTGTTAATTGTTATGTTTGAGAGATTGCAGGCGAGATTCTTGGAGGAGATTTTATCAGATGCAATCGTTTTATATTTCCTATGAAGTATATTATGTTACTATTTAGGGCGAAAAGATTTGAAGATAAAATCTGCTTTTATTGTGCATCAAATCTGTGATTTTATTCTTCCCAAGCCCATGAAGTTTGTTGCTATTTAAAGACGTATCAACCCTACTTGGAGGCGCGGAGAATAAGGATTGTGCGAGATGTGTTCAAGTTTGAGGGTTTATGTTTTGTGTTTGTGACCCATTCATTCATCTGGTTTGATGTTTGAATTGGACTGATTTAGTTGAGTTGTAATTTGTCCACTCTAAGCTTTTAAGCACGAGTGTTTGTTCTTGATCAAAGATTTTAAGCAAGATCAAGGTGTGTCTTTCTTGTGTAACTTCTTACATTGGTATTTTCTATTTTCATCACTGCTGTGATTGAGGGGGAGTGAGAGGGTTCTCATACCTAAGAGTGTCTTAGGTAGAAGTGTCATTGGGTAGTGATTAAGTGAGTATATTGTCAACAGGTGTGTTGACTGTAGAATCTACAAATTGATACGACTAATAGTGCATTTCCTCCCTGGGTTGGTAGCCCCCAGACGTAGGTTGTTAAACCGAACTGGGTGAACAATTTTCTGTGTTGTTTATTGTTTTTAAGTACTGTTACTATTGTTGTCTTGTTCATATAACAGATATTGATGTTGTAACATATCACTTGACATCACATATCTGATACCAAAATTTCAATTGGTATCAGAGCAGGTCATCCTTCTCTGTATCTGGGTGAGATCTAGGGCTGTTACTTTCTGGTGCAATGGACAAGGAGATTGGTGGATTTGTGAATACACCCACTATTCTAGATGGATCAAATTATGACTATTGGAAACCTCGCATGGTGCCTTTTTGAAGTCTTTAGACAGCAGGGCTTGGAAGGCTGTTTTGAAAGAATGGAAACATCCTGTCATTGTGGGAAAAGATGGTCAGTCAAAGCTGAAACCTGAAGAAGATTGGACCAAGGAAGAAGATGAACTTGCTCTTGGGAATTCTAAGGCCTTGAATGCCTTATTTAATGGTATTGACAAGAACATTTTCAGGTTGGTCAACACATGTGAAGTGGCTAAGGAGGCTTGGGATATCCTGAAAATAACTCATGAAGGAACTTCCAAGGTCAAGATGTCAAGACTTCAGCTGCTAACAACAAAGTTTGAAAGTTTAAGGATGAAAGATGAAGAGACCATTCATGACTTTCACATGAATCTACTTGAACTGTCAAATGCTTCTAGTGCCCTATGAGAGAGAATGTCTGATGAGAAGCTGGTGAGAAAAATTCTCAGATCTCTCCCCAAAAGATTTGAAATGAAGGTGACTGCTATAGAGGAAGCTCAAGAAATCAGCCAAATGAGGGTAGATGAATTGATTGGCTCACTTCAGACATTTGAATTAGGGTTGAATGACAGATCAGAAAAGAAGGTCAAAAGCATGGCACTGATGTCTAGTTCTGAAAATGAAAAGAAAGAGTGTGATATTGAAACTCAGGAGGAGCTATCCAATGCAATTGTGATGCTGAGAATACAGTTTAATGAAGTAATGAAAAGAATGGACAGAAGTTATAAACCTAATGCCAAGAACATCACATCTGACATCAATAGGTCAGCTGATCAGATGAAGAAAACCAAAGCAGAGGATAGGCCAAATAATGACAAAGGAATTCAATGCCATGGCTGTGAAGGTTTTGGTCATATCAGAGCTGAATGTCCCACATGTCTTAAACAGAAAAAGGGTTTGTCTGTCACTTGGTCTGATGAGGACACTGAAAGTGAAGATGAATCAGCCAAGCATGTCAGAGCTATGACTGGAATATGTGAGTCTGATAATGATTTAAGTGATGGAGAGATTACGTATGAGGAGCTAGGTGCATCATATAGAGAACTGTGCATTAGAAGTGAACAAGTGTGTCTAGATGGGGAAAAGCAAAAGAAAGTTATAGTACAGCTAAAGGCTGAAAAGACTGATCTAGAGAATGAAGTAAATCTGCTAAACTCACGACTTGATTAAATGGTCAAATCTATCAGAATGCTGAACAAGGGGATTGATACCTTGGATGACATTCTTCAGACTGGAAAACTGGCTGGAGACATGACTGGGCTGGGATTTGAGGGTGATAAGAAACCTTCTTCAGATGCTAGTTCTTCTGGTACTAAACAAAACCTGTCTCATCAGATGTTTCAGCACCATGGGAAAGTGCATACTTCTGGACCCAAACAGAACATGTCCCATCAGATGTCACAACATCATGGGAAGGTGCATGTTTCTGGGCCTAATCATTTTTGTCTCATCATCATAGCAGAAGACAGTATCATCAGTATGGCAGAAGACAACCTCATCATTATGGCAGAAGACAGACTCAACCTCAATGGAGAAGATATCTCAATCACTTCAGAGAAGAAATTCAAAGATGGAGATGTCACTACTGTGGAAGATTTGGCCATATAAAGCCTTTTTGCTTCAGACTGCATGGATATTCTAAACCTGTTCCTCATCCTGGACCAAATCGGAATACTCCAACAAGTGGAAAACAATGGGTTCCCAAGGTTGATGTTACAAGCTTATTAGCTCACATGTCTATTAGAGCCTCAGCTATGGAAGATTGGTACTTTGACAGTGGGTGTTCTAAACATATGACAGGTGTCAAGAACCTGTTGGTGGATGTCAAATCTTATTCCACTAGTGATATGACTTTTGGTGATGGAGCCAAAGGCGAGGTCAAAGGGATTGGAAAGCTGAATTGTTTAGTTGGGCCTAGTCTTGATAATGTGTTGCTTGTTAAAGGGTTGACTGCTAATTTAATTAGCATCAGTCAACTATGTGATGAAGGTTTCAAGGTCAGCTATACAAAATCTGAATGTTTAGTGACAAATGAAAAGAGTGAAGTTGTTATGAGGGGAGTTAGATCTAAAGATAACTACTACTTGTGGGTTCCTCAAGAGTCCAGTTACTCCTCCATATGTACTATTGCTAAAGATGATGATGTGGATTTGGGACATCAAAGACTTGGTCACCTGCATCTGAAAGAGGTGAAACAAAGTCTGATTGAGTATAATGTCAAGCATGATGTCATGACATCTTGCTGTGACAACCTGAGGAACACTAAGCACATTAATGTTCATCATTTGTTCAGAAGAGAACTTGAAGAAAACAAGGTCATTCAGTTGGAACATGTCACTAGACAAAAGAAGGTTGCTGATATTTTCTCTAAGGATGTAGATGCAAGTCAATGTGAAACCCTAAGAGAAGAATTGGAAATGTGTAATTATGAAGGTCAACAGAAGTTAATGGCGTGTGGACAATGTTCATTAAAATTCAAAAATTTAAAAAGTCATTTATTTTGGTGTGGAAATTCCACTTACTACCTTTTAATTTTCCAACAAAAGCAGCCCCCTTTGCATAAGCAATCATTTCACATCTTTACAACCACACGCTACCTCCATTTTGCTTCATATTATTTGTTCATCTTCTCTCCAAAAAAGAGAAGGTCTTCCAACCTTTTGTCAATCAGCTGCAAGAAAGTAACAATGTCTCAACAACAACCGTCTCCACCCAAGAAATCTTCTACCAAAAATCCTTCGCATGCAAAATCTAGGGTTTCTACTGAAGAGGTCTCGCTTGATGATGCTTGGGACATTGCGCCTCTATCCATGGTTCCTCTCTCTAGTTCTGAAAACATACGGCCAAGCAAGCTGCAGGCGAAGAGGTCTACACGTCCTAGTACAGGTAAACCATCTGATCCTTCTGATTGTAGAAAGTATGATGATAGTGAAGCTAGGAGGGTTGTCACTGGAATTTTGTTTGGAGACAAATCTGTTCTTGGGAATTCTACTCCACTCCCTCAAGTTGATAAAAATCAAAGTTAGGAAGAAGAGTATTCTGTGGATAAGAGTCTAGACAGGATAGTTACTAAGGTTCTGGAAAAGGGTATTCCTGTGGCTGGGATATCTAGGCCACTTGCTCAAATGTATGCCTCTCACTCTGAGGGTAAGAAAGATGTTAGGCAAACTGCTGAAGACAATCTTCACAGGTTGGCTATGTCTGTTCTTGAAGGTGGAGAAACTGAAGTTGGAGCTGATGTTGAAACTGATGTTGAAACATCACCTGCTAAGAAAGGTACTTCTAGTCCTAGAGGAAAGAAGCCAGTTGATGTGGTGTATGTGGATGATTTGTCAGATAATGAGATAATTGCTAATGTGGTGCCTGGGATAACAAAAAGGATGAAGACAAGAAAAGAGAAGGTCGTTGCTATGACAGAGTCTCTTGGTAGTGGTAAGAAGAAGTCTGTGTTTGGTCCACCAAAATCTTAGAGCAAAGTGTCTACCTCTTCTAAAAAGAGGAAGATTAGGAATGATCCTGACTCTGACTTTGATATTGAGGAGGATGTCCAAGACATCAATCCTGTGAAGAAGGCTGCTAGCAAGAAGATTGTTAACAAAGTTCCTGATGTCCCTTTAGGCAATATTTCATTCCATTCGGTTGACAATGTGAGTAAGTGGAAGTATGTTCATCTAAGAAGAATTGCTCTGGAGAGAGAGCTTCATAAAGATGCCTTGGAGGTCAAGGAAATCATGGAGTTGATTCATATTGCAGGATTATTAAAGATTGTGTCATATTTTTCTAAGTGTTATAATCTGTAGCTTAAGGAATTTATTGTGAACATTCCTGCTGATATTGTTGATGGTAGAAGTGTGAATTTTATGAAGGTTTATGTTAGGGGCAAATGTATTCATTTCTCTCCTAGTGCCATCAACAAGTACTTGGGAAGGAGTGATAAAGAGGAGTGTGAACTAGAGGTTACTGACAACCAAGTGTGCAAGGTGATCACTGCTAATCAAGTGACTAGTTGACCCTTGAAAGGTAAATTGCCTGCTAGCCAACTAAGTGTCAAATATGCAATTTTGCATAGGATTGGGGCTGCAAATTGGGTACCTACAAATCACAAAACTACCATAGCTGTGGGGTTAGGGAGGTTCATCTTTGCTGGTGGCAACAAGGTCAAGTTTGATTATGGGAATTACATCTTTGATCAGATTGTGAAGCATGCTACAACTAATGCTGTTAAGATGCCTATAGCATTTCCTTCCCTTATTTGTGGAATGATATTGAATCAACATCCTGGAATCTTAACTAACTCTGATATTGCTTGCAAGAGGGAGGTTGCATTGTCTCTGCATCCTAAGCTGTTTATAGGGAATCATGTCCCAGATATTGTATCAACATCAGGTATTGGTGTCAACAAGATGTGCACCAAAAATGATCTGATCAATGAGTTGAAGTTAGCATGTAAAGATCTAGATGTTGTTATCAACACCAGCGCTGCCAGGAAGACGAGACTTGAAAAATTGATTAAGTCGTTAGAACTGGGTGAAGAAGATGAGGATGATAATGCGAAGGAAGTTGGTAATGTTTCAGGTTCTGAGGAGGGTGGTTCAGCAACTGATAATGAGGGTGATGAAGATGCTTCTGATGATTCTAAGGAAGATTGATTTTGCTGGTTGTGGTGGCTCTGTTGGAGTTTTTTGTTTATTTTTTTTTGTTTTCTTTAGACACTTTTGTGTGCTGTTTTGGATTTCTGATGGCACCTATGTGTGCTTGTTTTGTGACTTGATATGTCTGTACTGCTCTTGTTGACAGCTTCAGTATGATATATTTTGCTTTGTTTATCTTGTTGGTGTTTGTCTAATCTAACAAGGGAGATCTTGTGTGACTGACTGGTAGCTAGGTTGTCTAACAATGACAGTTTGTGACTGACTACTGCTTCCAACTATGACTACTTCTTTTGTTTGGCCAATTATGGCTAAAAAGGGGGAGAGTAATTTGGCATTGTTGTTGCTATAGTGGATATTTCTGGGTTGTTCTGATGTTGGTTTTGATTGTTGTGCAGATGGCTTTCTTGGTTTTTTTTTTCAGAATGTTAGATTTGTTTGAGTGGTGTGTTTCTGCTGCTGGTATCTCAGATGTGTGCTGATATTGTTTTAGCCAAAATTATCCAAAGGGGGAGATTGTTAGTTCTATTATTGGCAGCAATTTTGGTAAAACAATGTGTTTGTTCAAGATGTCATGTCTGATGTCTTAACATGTGCTTCTAACATTCTGCATGAGATGTGTTTGTTGGTATTGAAGTTTTTGTGCATGATGTCAAGACTGATGTCTTAACATCTGTTGACAGAACATTTGTTCAGTCTGTTATGTGATTTAGGGTTACGTGTTAATTGTTATGTTTGAGAGATTGCAGGAAGATTCTTGGAGGAGATTTTATCTGTTAATATTTAGGGCGAAAAGATTTTAAGATAAAATATGCTTTTATTGTGCATCAAATCTGTGATTTTATTCTGCCCAAGCCCATGAAGTTTGTTGCTATTTAAAGACGTATCAACCCTACTTGGAGGCGTGGAGAATAAGGATTGTGCGGGTTGTGTTCAAGTTTGAGGGTTTACGTTTTGTGTTTGTGACCCATTCATTCATCTGGTTTGATGTTTGAATTGGACTGATTTAGTTGAGTTGTAATTTGTCTACTCTAAGCTTTTAAGCACGAGTGTTTGTTCTTGATCAAAGCTTTTAAGTAATATCAAGGTGTGTCTTTCTTGTGTAACTTCTTACATTGGTATTTTCTATTTTCATCACTGCTGTGATTGAGGGGGAGTGAGAGGGTTCTCATACCTAAGAGTGTCTTAGGTAGAAGTGTCATTGGGTAGTGATTAAGTGAATAGATTATTAACTGGTGTGTTGACTGTAGAATCTACAAATTGATACTACTAATAGTGAATTTCCTCCCTGGCTTGGTAGCCCCCAGATGTAGGTTGGTAGACCAAACTGGGTGAACTATTTTCTGTGTTGTTTATTATTTTTAATTACTATTACTATTGTTGTCTTGTTCATATAATAGATATTGATGTTGTGACTTCTCACTTGACATCACATATCTGATACCAGAATTTCATCCAACATTGATAATTTCGTTGATATCAACGCCATTAAGATTTTTCTGATTGGAAACCCTGTACCGACCTTACTCGCAGATGCTTACCATTCTATACACTTAGGGAATTTGTACAGCGGAGGAATGATCACATGCTGTGTATCCCTGCTATACAAATGGTTCACTTCCCATTTACCAAAGTCTGCCGCTTTCTGGGATCATAAGAGTACTCTGCGTTGGTCACAGAGAATCATGTCTCTTACCCACTCTGACATCGATTGGTACAATCGAATCTATGACTGGATCATGATCATTGACCGTTGTGGAAACTTTCTTAATGTACCCCTCATAGGAACTAAAGGAGGAATCAACTATCATCCAATTTTAGTTCGTCGTCAATTCGGATACCCGATGAGGCATATACTTCGTACTGCTGATCTGGAAGGTCTTTTCTTCAAGGAAGGAGAAAATGACAGAGCACTAAAGACATAAATAGTGCATGCCTGGAAACACGTTCATAGAAAAGGACGAGAGTCTCTAGGAAAATCAGACTATGTCTCAGTGGAACCTTATCTCCATTGGATACAAACTAGAGCTCTCAAGCTGAGGATGTCTTACCCTCGTCAAGAAGTTCTTCCATTAAGGGACCCTATCCTTTATTTTCTGTCTGATACGGAAAAACTTCAGGTTACTCTCAACAAAGTTCAACTAGAGAAGAGGTCTTGGAAGAACAAGTACCGTATTCTCAATGTAGAGTGTAAGAAAATACATCAGCTGTTAAGAGAAAAAGATGCTTTGATCGAGATTTTAGAGCAACATGCTGTAGAGAATCAAGAGGACAACAGGAATTTGCTCGCTCCTTTCACTTGGCAGAGAAGCGACAACCCGACAACGGCTCAAGAGCCCCGGTCAAAGAAAAGGAAAGTACCGGAACCAGCACCCGAGCTCTCCTCAGAGAGGACTCGGGGCCCATAAGTTTAGATTTCCTTTTACAGCACTATATAAATTACAGTATTTCCATTCTGCAATCTTTGAATTCAATAAAATGGGGTTTCCCCACTGTTTGTTATTTGCAATCCAATTGTTGAAGTTTATTTTGATTATACAAAAATTAATTAAAAAATAATCATTGCATTCATCATTCTCACGTAATGCATTCTTCTTACCTACAAATCTCACGTTTGTGTCTCGATTCTAGAGTCAAAACTGTCTCATTCGTACAATACTCGGGCCAATCGACAGAAAAAGATGGATGATCTTGAGGAAGAGAACAGAGAGTTGAGAGAAGAGATCAACACTCTGAGAGAAGATCTGAGAAAGCTTCATAACAACTTGCAAGCTCTAGCAGAAGCTCAGATGCAGCAACAAAGGACTGTGATCTCAGAGGTCACATCTACGCCCATAGTGGAAAAGTATGATCCTTGATATACCATGCCTAAAGATCGTCTCTGGGGCATGCCACTTAACTATATCCCAGAAGGATATATGTCGATGATCACTGAAGATCCGGAAACTACAGCAGGAGCCGCTGGGCCTGAAGGTTATAAACTTTGAGAAAGCGAAGATGTCGGGGGCATGACAGCAACTCCTGAAGGTTACGAACTTTGGGAGGCACCAAGAGTCACTGCCATGATGACTATACCACCACTCGTGGTACACACTGTCCCAGGAGGACAGATTCCACAGATACCTTCTGGTGGAAACGACAGTATGTTCGACAGAATGAATGAGTTCCAGGAACATTTCCTGGAAATGCAAAAGGAACTGCAAGCCATTAGTGGTCAGGATCTATTTGGAAAGGACGATGCAGACCTTTGTTTGGTCCCCAATGTGAAAGTTCCGCACAAGTTCAAAGTGCCCGAATTTGAAAAGTACATGGGTAACTCTTGCCCTCAAAGCCATTTGGTGATGTACGCTCGGCGAATGTCAACTCAGACAAAGAACCAAGAGCTACTGATTCACTACTTTCAGGATAGTTTAACTGGTGTCGTGCCCAAATGGTACATGGGTTTAAACCGTACTAAGATCGGCACTTTCAGAGATCTTGGCGCTGATTTCGTTCAACAATATAAGTATAACTTGGACATGGCATCAGACAAGGATCAACTTAGAGCCATATCGCAGAAGGATAAGGAAACCTTTAAGGAATATGCTCAGAGATGGCGTGAAATTGCCGCTCAGATTTGTCCACCCCTTGAGGAAAAAGAGATGACAAAGATCTTCTTAAAGACCTTGAGCTCATTTTACTACGACAGAATGGTCGCCAGTGCGCCTAGTGACTTCACCGAGATGGTGGGCATGAGAGTTTGTCTTGAGGAAGCAGTCCGAGAAGGACGTTTAGTTAAAGATGCTGGATCATTAAGTAGTACCAACCAGTAGCGGCTGTAACTCCTGCTATCAACCCTGCGCCTGTTCCTACGTATTAACCTCAGGTTACTCAGATCCAACCGAATCAACAGCAATATCAGCAAAGGACACAACAGCCTCTTCAGCAGGCTCGTCCTCCATATAACAACAACCGTACAACGCGACCACCAGGGTTCGACCCTATACCAATGTTGTACGCAGAACTTTTACCGCTACTACTAGTTAAGGGGCACGTCCAAACCAAGTCTCCTCTTACAATACCGGAAAATCTGCCATTTTGGTTCAAAGCAGATCAAACTTGGCCATACCATAAAGGAGGACCAGGGCATAACATAGAAAACTGTCTCAGTTTCAAATCTGATGTGCAAAAGCTTGTTAGGAGCGGGGTCTTATCTTTCAAAGATACGAATCTGAATGTTCTCACAAACCCGCTGCCTCATCACGAGAAAGCTGCAGTAAACTTGATAAAAGGCGAGTCTACGTCTTCGAGGTCAACGTCATCGAGAGAGACGATGTAACACCCCGTTTCCCTAATACATAATATAATAATAATTATAATAGCACTTATCAGAGTTTTCGTAAAATACGGGATATTACATTCTTTTCAACTTTATAATCATAGTAACTATAAAAATAATACTTTATTAATTCCATAAAAATTCCTTTATAAAGGTTTATACAAACTGCAGCGGAAAAAATATTTTTTTTATAACATCACCATCTTCAATCTCAAATGGTACTAAGGCCTTCATTATAACAAATAAACAACTTCTTCATAATATGTTTCAAAATCTAATACGTAACAAAATAGGAATAAAAACAACTAAACAAGACGCATCCCGTTACGTATCAGAGCAGACTCCTACACAAAGACACAAGAGACTCCGAACTCAAGCAACAACTACTCCAATAAATCTGCACGTTACCCACGTAAGAGGTAACATTCAAGCAGAAAGGGTGAGATTTCACAATTCATAATAAAATGATAACATAGTAAGGAATTATCATGTTCAACAACTTACAATCCTTCACCAATAACAACACATAATGCATGTTATCAACAACAACAATATATTATCATATTATAGAAACAATAGCAATTTATCACGTATGTGTAGTTAACAACTGACATCAAAATCAACACCACATATAACAGCACCCATACAACATCAACTACACATTATTATTCATATTTATCAACAGTTTACAACATCATCAACAATTAGCAGCATCAATAATTTATAATATTAAGCAGCATCAACAATTAACATCAACATCATATGAAATGCAAGTGCAATCATGCATGTGGTACCCAGGGCATAAGCCCTCAACATTTTTCCTTAAATAAGGATCCAAGGCATAAGCCTTCAACAGTGGCAATCCAGGCCAACAACAGGGCATAAGCCCTCAACAATGCATATGCAATCATGCCAAATGAAATCAGCTCAAAAACATCAACAATCAACATTTGGCACAATGGCCCAAGGCATAAGCCTTCAACAACGTCATCAATAACAACATCATCAATATTGGTACAAAGACCCAAGGCATAAGCCCTCAACAACAAACATCAACAATAACATAATTTATTTCATCAAGTAAATAATTACTCCCAACATCATTTTATACATCATTTGATTCGCCCAAATGCGTAACACAACTGCCAACGATCGACACAATTATATTCAAATAATTATTTAAAATATCAAACAAAGTCAGAATCACGCAAATGAATATGTTCCGGAAAGCTTAGAGAGTCTATTTCAAGGATATGAATTTTATTTTAAGACCTAATACACCAATCAATTCAGTTTAATCAAACCATAAGAACACATACTCACACCGGGCAGAATAATTTGTCTAACTTCAAAATGATGCTAAAACTTATATACTTATGATAGAATTCCGAAACTTTCCAGTTGCAAAGGTCATTAAGTCCTCTTTCCAACACAACTGACGCCACCCCAAACAGACTTACGACGCTCCATTTACACTCGAAACAAAATGACCAACGCATGACCAAAATCGCCAACATTTATGGTATCAAAACAAGGTAACCACTACTATTGAAGAACTCCTGGACTTAATTTCTCCATATAAACATAAATATTATCGCGTTAGCTTTCTACCACTTTGAACGGGACCTCAAACGGACTTACGGAACTCAAGATATGCCCAAAACAAGTCGGTCAATACACTTCTACAATCTCCTGCGATCCCATTACGGAAATTTCACTCTTAAACTCATTTTTTTCAACTTAAAATTATGTCAAACATTCCCCAACATGTTCAAATATCTTATTTTGAAAATCACTTATTATTGGTCAATTACTTTTTGTTATTTCACTCTAAACCTATCAACCAACATCAATTCTAACAACATTTAACAACATTATCAACAAACATATACAACCCTATTACATCAATTCATAATCAACTCAAAAACATCCCTAAACAACCCTAACCCCAAACGTACATTATCAATCCCATTATGAAATGTTAGTCCCCCCTTACCTTGTAACTGGAGGCTCTAACTCAAAGGGTTTGCAGAATGTTACATTCCTTTCTTTCTCTTCTCTCTACGCTCCGTTCTTCACACTTCTCAGCCAGCCTTTTCCCAAATGATCTTACCAATGTTACGATCTAACTCTATTCTCCCTATATTATATTTCCCATATTCCAATAATAACCTTAGGACCCTAATATCCCAAGTTATTCCAATTCTACCCTTCTCAACTTATATTTTATTTTTATAACAATATACCACTAATCCCCTTTTATTCTAATTACTCAATAATAATAATAATTAACTAACTATATTATTATATACCATCATCAACATCACGCAATTCATCGTAAAACACAATAATTCATAAATCATCACCACAATTAGTCAAATTAATTAATTAGACTCTATAAATAATAAAATAAATAAAAGAGGGCGTTACAACTCTCCCCCACTTAGAAAGTTTTCGTCCTCGAAAATGCACCAACAGAAACGAGTCCAGATACAACTCTCTCATCCACTCCTCACGCCTTCAAATCCAACTCTTGCCAAAAGGCCAAACATACACTACCCTTACTAAGGTAACTTCCTTGTTTTAGCCATCTACCGAAATTCCCAAGTTTGAATACAACGCTCTCATTGGAGTCAAACCACATCGCGGTTTCTACACTTCTTAATATACAAAGTATCATAAACGACCATTCCAACACATCGAATGGGAAAATCTCTCACTTATTTCAATCAACTACTAATGGCTATCTCAAGCACTCCTTCGTCTATGCACCCAAACTTTCAATAATCCCTCCAGGGATTAAATAACTCTCTTCTTCAGATCATCTGTTTACGGTTCATAAGAAGAATTCCATCCGACTTAGTACTAACACAATCTGTGCTCCTTACCAAAACGTCAATTATAAATCCCGTATTTCAATCGAACACAATACTCTACAGAATATCACAACTTTCATAACCTTGCTGATATACTACCCATTAACTTTCTCCATCACATTCAACCGTCGAAACAATAGTTCATCAAATTCTAATACATCTTCATCACCTCTGACAAAATATTTATCTTCCATCGGCGTCCTTTCTCAAACATTATTCTTTTAATTTTCAAGCACGCTAATAATACGAAAACGATTCATAAATCCAATCCCACTATCTTCATCAAGATAAATTCATCATTCTATCCTTAATACATCAAAACTAATCCTTCTAATCACTTTAAATTCATCCATTGATTCTCTTAATTTTTTCCTCAATAGATCCACCAACCCACCTCGGTATTTCCTTCTTGGTAATATCTTAAATTGTACCACCAATTAAATTTAATCCTGCGAGTTTCTCTATCAACTCCATCTCACGATTCATAATTGTCGCCGTAAGCAATATCATATGATTTAAACATTAGTCACTACATAAATATTTCCAAAATAATCGCTCACATAAAACGTAGTTCTTCAACAGTCCTAACCATCTTGTCTGTCACATAATAACCTCTCTCGAGTCGACTAAACACTTCAATTTCTGCGATTACTGAATACCTCCATCTTGGTCTTCAAAGGTTACATTACCCACTTACAACACAAACTCTCTTTTAGAAACATCACACTGAACCACTAAAAGATTTCTGCCCAATTCTGCAAAATCAACATCGAAGCAACTGCTACACTTCTTCGGTTCAAACTTTCCATTCTGGATAATCCAACTTGCACTTCTAGATATCTCAGCACCTAGTCGTATACACCTCTACACTAGCAGTTTCAACCTTCAGAATGTTATTCTAGTTAACTCAAAATCCGACGATATCCAACCTCAATTTGTTCTCACTAAACAACATACCAAGTAAACGAATCATTAACACGGTCTCAAATCCTTTGGTCTTATCCAAAACAATTTAAATTCACGACTTCACACATACAATTCTTATACCAACATACCTATCTGATCTCATAATTCGAAATCCTCCAAGTGCATGTCTCTGTAAATGAAAATAAACAACATGTCTATCACAGTGACTCTCATCACATCCCTTCTCTACTCAAGGAAATAAACATTAGAAACATTTTCTCACATCCTTTCACAACATCTTTATTTTCTTTACAATCATGAACTTAACTCCCAACAATCACCTGAATCAACACATGGGACCGGTATCATAACGTCTATCACATTATCCCTGATGTGTACGGACGCAACTCTACCAAACATCGCTACATCAATCTTAATTCACTACTCAAATCTCAACAATAACATACATGAAATCTCATGAAGTCAAAACATCACACCACTACACCCACAACGCAACGACAATGGCATCCGCATTTTCGATCATACCAAAGCACCGTATAAACCTTCAAAAGCATCCAATCCATTTAAACAGCAAATAATCATTTCCTTCCATGGAACATATTTTTATCAAAAAGTTCGCTGCGCTAGCTTTCCAACGCCTCGAACGGCACCCAAAACGGATACTCGAAACTCAAGTTATGAATTTTCGAAGTTTTCAAAAATCATCCATAACATAGCTACGGGTTTGACATCTAGTTGACTCAAAACCCAACCAAAACTCATATTTGATTCCCCAAACTCTTATTTTAACTTAGTTATACATATTAGGAACTATTGGGAACATAAGAACACAGTTTCATTCCGATGAATTCTTCCCCAAATTCCCAAAAACTCACTTCTCATCTCCAACGTTAGTATCTAAACGATTCTTTATGAATCTATCAATCTCTCCTCCATCAACATCGTCATTTTCCGCGCTTCACAACTCAATGCTCCCTTCCACAACCTCCTTATAACTGGAATCACCCGTTACTTATCAACATCTTCATCCTTCATGATCCCAAGTTTACAATCCTTTTCATAATCTTCTTTATATCCTCGAGTCCCGACTTGTCCTGTTCAACCCACCCGCAACATTCAACAATCATATATATAATTCCAACGACAAAACTCTACAAAATTCCACCATTCTCAATTGATAACATCACGCTTCATAATAATTCCACCGACTAACTCTACGAATAATACGCAGTCCTGAAAACATCGCAACTATCTGAGCTTCATCTTCTCAGACTCATCCCAACCGTTTAGCGACTATTCCTTCGAGACAAAAATCTGCATCTATTCATCAGAACAATCCGTAAGCACTTGGCTCAACTACAACCGTCCTCTGATCCCACAATTTAAGCCGAAAGACACGTCTATCCCATCCAACATAAACCCGTATGCTATCAACAAGAGATTGAGGGTGACCAGTTCCTCAATTTGTTAATAGACATCCGAAAACCATGATGGGGTACAAACCATCTTTACCAACTACAATAGAGTTCAACTGCGCACCAACGGCAACTCCACACCCAACATCTCAGAGAAGCAAAAACTTCTCCCCCACTTATTTCGGACTCATCCTCCTGCAAAGTTAGAAGTAAGACAAAAGAAGACCGATAGTGTTTTCACACAGATATCGCATGCACACAACACGACTCTACGGACTCAACAACCTGGTCGGACGGACCGACCTGCTCTGATACCAATTGTAACACCCCGTTTCCCAAATACATAATATAATAATAATTATAATAGCACTTATCAGAGTTTTCGTAAAATACGGTATATTACATTCTTTTCAACTTTATAATAATAGTAACTATAAAAATAATACTTTATTAATTCCATAAAAATTCCTTTATAAAGGTTTATACAAACTGCAGCAGAAAATTTTTTTTTTTATAACATCACCATCTTCAACTCAAATGGCACTAAGGCCTTCATTATAACAAATAAACAACTTTTTAATAATATGTTTCAAAGTCTAATACGTAACAAAATAGGAATAAAAACAACTAAACAAGACCCATCCCGTTACGTATCAGAGCAGACTCCTACACAAAGACACAAGAGACTCCAAACTCAAGCAGCAACTACTCCAATGAATCTGCACGTTACCCACGTAAGAGGTAACATTCAAGCAGAAAGGGTGAGATTTCACAATTCATAATAAAATGATAACATAGTAAGGAATTATCATGTTCAACAACTTACAATCCTTCACCAATAACAACACATAATGCATGTTATCAACAACAATAATATATTATAATATTATAGCAACAATAGCAATTTATCACGTATGTGTAGTTAACAACTGACATCAAAATCAACACCACATATAACAACACCCATACAACATCAACTACACATTATTACTCATATTTATCAACAGTTTACAACATCATCAACAATTAGCAACATCAATAATTTATAATATTTAGCAGCATCAACAATTAACATCAACATCATATGAAATGCAAGTGCAATCATGCATGTGGTACCCAGGGCATAAGCCCTCAACATTTTTCCTTAAATAAGGATCCAAGGCATAAGCCTTCAACAGTGGCAATCCAGGCCAACAACAGGGCATAAGCCCTCAACAATGCATATGTAATCATTCCAAATGAAATCAGCTCAAAAACATCAACAATCAACATTTGGCACAATGGCCCAAGGCATAAGCCTTCAACAACGTCATCAATAACAACATCATCAATATTGGTACAAAGACCCAAGGCATAAGCCCTCAACAACAAACATCAACAATAACATGATTTATTTCATCAAGTAAATAATTACTCCCAACATCATTTTATACATCATTTGATTCGCCCAAATGCGTAACACAACTACCAACGATCGACACAATCATATTCAAATAATTATTTAAAATATCAAACGAAGTCGGAATCACGCAAATGAATATGTTCCGGAAATCTTAGAGAGTCTATTTCAAGGATATGAATTTTATTTTAAGACCTAATACACCAATCAATTCAGTTTAATCAAACCATAAGAACACATACTCACACCGGGCAGAATATTTTGTCTAACTTCAAAATGATGCCAAACTTATATACTTATGATAAAATTTTGAAACTTTCCAGTTGGAAAGGTCATTAAGTCCTCTTTATAACGCAACTGACGCCACCCCAAACGGATTTATGACGCTCGAGTTACACTCGAAACAAAATGACCAACGCATGACCAAAATCGCCAACATTTATGGTATAAAAACAAGGTAACCACTACTATTGAAGAACTCCTGGACTTAATTTCTCCACATAAACATAAATATTATCGCGTTAGCTTTCTAACACTTTGAACGATACCTCAAACGGACTTACGGAACTCAAGATATGCCCAAAACAAGTTGGTCAATACACTTCTACAGTCTCTTGCGATCCCATTACGGAAATTTCACTCTTAAACTCATTTTTTTTCAAGTTAAAATTATGTCAAACATTCCCCAACATGTTCAAATATCTTATTTTGAAAATCACTTATTATTGGTCAATTAATTTTTGTTATTTCACTCTAAACCTATCAACCAACATCAATTCTAACAACATTATGCCATCAAAATTCATCCCCATTCATCAATTCAACACAAATCAACATTTAACAACATTATCAACAAACATATACAACCCTATTACATCAATTCATAATCAACTCAAAAACATCCCTAAACAACCCTAACCCCAAACGTACATTATAAACCCCATTATGAAATGTTAGTCCCCCCCTTACCTTGTAACTGGAGGCTCTAACTTAAAGGGTTTGTAGAATGTTACATTCCTTTCTTTCTCTTCTCTCTACGTTCCATTCTTCACACTTCTCAGACAGCCTTTTCCCAAATGATCGTACCAATGTTACGATCTAACTCTATTCTCCCTATATTATATTTCCCATATTCCAATAATAACCTTAGGACCCTAATATCCCAAGTTATTCCAATTCTACCCTTCTCAACTTATATTTTATTTTTATAACAATATACCACTAATCCCCTTTTATTCTAATTACTCAATAATAATAATAATTAACTAACTATATTATTATATACCATCATCAACATCACGCAATTCATCGCAAAACACAATAATTCATAAATCATCACCACAATTAGTCAAATTAATTAATTAGACTCTATAAATAATAAAATAAATAAAAGAGGGCGTTACAGACGACTCCTCCAGTTCCAAAGAAGTGTGGGACACACTAGGACAACCGAGTGGAAAATTTGACTTCATGGTCAAGTATACCGCTCCCGAAAGCTCTCATATCAGGCTCGAAGACATCCAACCAACTAGATGGGGAGATATACCTGAGAGCACAAATACTATGCAAAATACAACTGAGGAATCCTCCTACGACAACTCTGCCTTGGAGACAAATTCCAATGATCCTGCTCCGCCTGAAATCAGAGTTATTTCTGAAGACAAAACAAGAAAGAAGGTACCAGACATTGTGATTCACCGAGGACTTCGCCGCCAATGGGTTGCTATCGATGTTCCGAAGATTTTTCATAAGTCTGAGTAAATGCCATCTTTATCTTAACCATTCACCCTGCCCAGGTGAAACAGATGTTTTGATAGGGCTCACTTTCTGTAAATGTACCCCTTCGCTTCGCCCAAAGCGACAGAGTTTTATTTTAAAGGGCTGTATTTTCAAGAATCGACAAGTTCATAAATAAAATAACATCATTATGTAATTCCCGCATTAATTGTTGTTTTGTCATTTCGCTTTTTCAGAAAATGTTAATCCTGAAAAACAACCCAATAATAAAAACAAGCATCTTTCAGAAAATACACTGCACGCACTCTTGTATTTCTCTCTATCTCTTCTAAAAACGCATCACCCCGTAATGCAGATTGCTTGTTTTAAACCCCATTGAAACATACGATCCAATGCCTTCTCCCAACTTTGAATTCCCGGTATTTGAGGCTAAAGAAGAAGACGACGAAGAAATTCCAAAGGAGATCTCCCGATTACTCATACAAGAGGAAATGTCCATTGAACCTCACAAAGAGCCATTGGAAACAGTCAACTTGGGTTCATAAGAGGAGAAAAAGGAGGTCCAGATTGAGGCACTACTTAGTCCAACTGTCAAAGAAAGTTTGACAAAGCTTTTCAAAGAATTTCCCGATGTATTCGCTTGGTCCTATCAGGACATGTCAGGGTTGGATACCAGCATCATGGAACATCATCTACCGTTAAGATTAGAATATCCGCCAGTAAAACAAAGGTTGAGACGGACTCATCCGGACATGGCCATCAAAATCAAGGAGGAGGTACAAAAATAGATTGACGCGGGTTTCCTCTCCACATCAGAATATCCTCAATGGTTAGCCAACATCGTACCAGTTTCGAAAAAGGACAGAACGGTCAGAATATGTGTGGATTACAGAGATCTAAACAAGGCTAGTCCAAAGGACGACTTTCCTTTACCACACATTGACATGCTGGTAGACAGTACAGCAAAGTTCAAAGTATTCTCCTTCATGGATGGATTCTCGGACTATAATCAGATAAAAATGGCGTCGAAAGACATGGAGAAAACTTCGTACATCACCCCATGGGGCACCTTTTGTTACAAGGTGATGCCGTTCGATTTGAAGAACGCTGGGGCAACCTATCAAAGGGCCATGACTACTCTGTTTCATAACATGATACACAAGGAAATAGAGGTATATGTCGATGATATGATTGCAAAATCTAAAACTATTTGAGCGGCTGAGAAAATACAAACTCTGCTTGAATCCCAACAAGTGCACATTTGGTGTCTGTTCAGGGAAACTCTTAGGGTTCATCGTCAGCCAAAAAAGAATTGAGGTTGATCCTGACAAGGTCAAGGCCATTCAAGAAATGTCTTCTCCAAGGACTGAAAAACAAGTCAGGGGATTCCTGGGAGGTTTGAACTACATTTCCAGATTCATATTCCTTATGACTGCAACATGTGCGCCGATTTTCAAATTACTCAAAAAGAACCAGGATTGCGTTTGGACATAAGACTGCCAAACCGCCTTCGACAGTATTAAGGAATACCTGTTGAACCCACCGATTCTATCACCTCCAGTGGAAGGAAGACCACTGATCATATACTTAACAGTCTTGGAAGACTCGATAGATTGTGTACTTGGCCAACAAGACGAAACGAAAAGGAAAGAGTATGCCATCTACTATTTCAGCAAGAAATTCACTGATTGTGAAACTCGGTATACTATGCTTGAGAAAACTTGTTGTGCTCTGGCTTGGGTAGCCAAACGTCTTCGCCAGTATATGATTCGTCACACTACTTGGTTAATCTTAGAAATGGATCCAATAAAGTATGTCTTTGAAAAGCCTGCTCTCATGGAAAGAATTGCCCGTTGGCAGATGTTGTTATCAGAATATTGTGAGAGCAAGAATTGTCTCTACAAGTCAATCTATGTTTTGATGATAACAATAAGTATTCGTGAAAGAACCATTTTATGGTCTAACGTGTGTTGTGTGCAGATCATAAGAACTAAAGACATCACAACTAACATACACCAGCTAGATGTACTATGATTGAATATATATATATGCGAAGTTACTATGTGTGACTAAAGTCGCGAGAAGCAAGAACGCTTGTTTATCTAGTCATGATCAGCCAGATCCAATGATGCCAAGATTTCTGTTGCAATGCTCTTGTGGATGATCTCTAAAAGTGATTAAGATTCTGAAGATAGCGAAGCTTCTGAAGAAGTACACTCAGAAAGAACCAAAGTTATGAAGACTCCTATGACTTAAAGTTCTGATGGCTGAAGGCGCTGAAGACCAAGTGCAGAAAGAATCTGAAGATTGACGAGTTCTGAAGATCAAGGTTTCAAACAAGAAGTTCTGAAGACTCTAAAGACAGGCTCTGAAGATTCGGAAGACTTAAAGAAGAAAAGGATAACGCTCTTAACGACCAAGTACTGAAGTTCTGAAGACTGATTCCTAATGGACTTCTTCAATTAACGGAAGACTTGAAGCATCAGATATTCTTCTATAAAGACTCCACTCATGCTTCATCAAATTAACATCATAAGCCACTGAAGTTTCGAAGTCTAAATATTACCGTTGTGAGTTAAATGTGTACACTGCCCAAGAAAAGATGTCTGGTCACTTCCTCCTCTGCAAAAAGAAGATGTGTCAGTACAACTCATTATATCACAACGTCTCTTTTCCAAACAGCCAACAGTATTCTCTAACGGCTATATTTCTACTGGCTATTTAATGGAAAGAGTTTTTGCTTCTGATGTGTCGATCACTTGTAGAATTACGAACTGAGTGTTCATCTTCAAAATTGACCAAGTCATTGTGTGAAGATAGCAACAACGATGAGTTCTCATTGTAACACTTAGAATATTCAAAGCTGTCAACATTTCACTCATGACCATTGTTGTTGGAACTGAAGAAGATAAATCAACACAACAACAATCAAACAGAAGTTGTTGATGAAGAAGACACCATTGAAGATCTGTCAAATCATCAACCATACTGTCTCGTCAGGACCTCATTGAAGATCTGAAGCAAGGTGTTGCTGCTCAAGCTTGCTCAACAAAGAAGACGAAGAAGAAGAATATCTACAAGATGTCAACCATTATAATATCTAAATACATCTTTGTAGTTTCTTAGGAAAGCAAGGAGCTGTTGCTCAAATCTTGCTTGAATACTGAAGTGTTCTTTGTACTTAAACTTAGGAGAAACGTGCTTATTAAGAAGCACAATTTGTAATCTCCAGTTTGCCATTTCAACTAAATGAATTAAGACTCCTCAAGTGAACGTTATATTCATTAAGTTGAATCCCTGAACGGTTCAGCTGTGAGTTGAGGCCCTCGAGTAGATCACGTGGTGATCAGATACTTGAGATGACAATGGCTGGGTGTCATTGTGGAAAATCCTGAAATAGGGTCAGTAGCGTTATATTCATTAAGTTGAATCCCTGAACGTCTAGCTGTGAAAGCCTAGCAGTAGATCTTGAAGAGATTGGAACCTGCAGGTCAATGTTCGTTATATTCATTAAATTGAATCCCTGAACAGTTCATTGTGGTGTTAGTCACAGTGCGGCTGTGCAAGTTGTTAGTCACCGGCGTGGCCCGTGCAAATGTAATCATGAGTTGATTATAGTGGATTAAGTCCTTGTGTTCAAGGCGAAATCACCTGAGGAGGGTGGATTGGATTAGCCCGCGTGGTGAACCAGGATATATCGTGTGTCCTTTACTCTCTTGCTTAGTATCTCTATTTAAGTTTCTGCATTGAATATTAGAACCTCATATTGAGCAGAGACAGAACCTTGCAGTCCATCTCTAATAAGCTTCCGCACTGCAAGTTCTGAGTATCGTATCTTATGATCAGAACCTATACGGTTCTCATACTCTATAGTTAATAGATCAGAATCTCTCAACGAACATTGAAGGTTCTTTAGCGTCAAATTAACAAGATGCGAAAAGTTACAGAAAGAGTAAATACACAATTCAAACTCCTCTTTCTTGTGTCTTTCTCGCACCTTCAATTGGTATCAGAGCACCGGTTCTGTTATTGATTTACATCAAACACTTAACAGTGTCAGAAAAAGATCCAGATGTGGTGCATAGAGGTACTCTTGGTGAGATTGAAATCCACTTACAATTTTTGTAACAGTTCAGCAGTTAACTGTGTACAAAATTGCAATCAATCTGATTACTTCGTGAGCAATTCACTGATTCAAGATGAAGCCTCACTAAAGATTAAAGAATTAGTTGATAAGATAAATTCATCAGATGAAAGGCAGTATCTGTTGAATGCTCATTCTGGAAAATACGTGTGGATAAAACCACGTATATGATTAAGAGATGAATCATCAGAAAGCAAGAAATCTTGTTTGCTAAAGATTAATCCTTTATGAGTTTTTGAGATGTTTTCAAGAAACAGATTAGGTTCACCCTTGACTTTCTCGTTTAAAAACTCATTCTAGATCTCTTCATGTAAAGAAGGAAGATTGATGTTCTAAGACTTTGAATTTCAGAAATAAATCTGTTAAACTCAGAATATGAAAAATTCAAATTATTAGAAATGATTCATTGTCAGAATCTGGAATGATCAAAAGATTCAATGGAGAACTGAATCCCAAAGATTCAGTAGTTAATTGATTCAGAACGAACTCTTAAGATCTTAACTGGTTCAGTGATCAAGCTCCAACAACCTGAAATCATCCTAGTTAAGATCAAATGTTGATAATCTGATTTTCAACAAATCAAGTTGTTGCGGTGAAAATTGGATAACAAATTATTAATTAATTTGCATCATATTTCTTTTACAACCGACTTTGATTTATCCAAAGGAATGGTTCAAGATCGTTAGAAAAACCAAAAGGGAAAGATCTAAGGATCGGGGGTTGGTTACGCCTAGGGAAGGTATTAGCACCCTAAACGTCCGTAGTACTCTACAGGAGCCTCTTGTTAAATATGATCTTATGTTTGCTAAAGGGTTCTATGCTAAAGGTTAGTTAGTAGGGGAAGTGATAAATTCATTAGGATGAATATCACTGAGAGTTTAAGAACTCTCTCCTAAGGCTAGTTATAATTTCTATGGCTCTGATGAGGCCAAGAAATGAAATTTTCTCCTAAGAGGTTACCTAAGTTAAGGTGGGGGGTCATGACTTTAGGAGTCAACATGTTTAACCTTCCTTTGGAATAGGGAAGAAAAAACAATTATAAAATACAAGAGATATCAAGGATATTGATAATAAGATGATAAATGATAAAATGAGCAATAATAGCACAAGTATGGCAAGATACTTTATGATGAGCAATGAATAGACATCAGTACGAATATCAAAGAGATCAAATAGATAAGACAAATATGTATTAATCCTAAGGGATATATCACCAAACTAGTACAAGTCAAAGAACATGATCATAGACATGAGATTAATCATGGATGATATGCAAAATAAAAGAACAAAATTCACAAGTTAAATTAATAACCATATGGCAAGATAAATTAGAGATGAATTAAATCAAGCAAGAGTGATTAAATTCAAATATTGAGAAAATTCGTAAATAAAGTCTAACAATTTAATCAAGATAGAAGAGATGAGAACTCAAACACTAATAATTTATCTTAAATAAGTATTTAAGAAATAAATTATTAAATAAAATTAAGTAAAGAAAATATTTTTGGAGTTTTTGAAATAAATAGCAAGTTTTAAATAAACTAAATAAACTAAAATAAAAGGTTTTTTTTTTTAAATATTTGAAATTAAAATAGCTAAAAATAGAAAAATAAACTAAAAGAAAAATAAAGCGCAGGGGGTGCAAATAAGTAAGAAAACGGAACAGAAGTCCAAATGGGCCTTCGAGGGGGGGTGCGTCCAGTAATTCCTAACTCCAACCCAAAAGCACTTGGCTCATGGATTCCATGGGGAGAGTCTAATGAGACTCTCCAGTGTACCACAGCTCGCTGCCATCGGATTAACAGAAAAGGAACAAAATCAACGCTCTAAAAAGCAGGTACACGGTGGGGCTAAAGGGACGCCCACACACGTGAAAAGGTCCTAGAATTGGACACCAATCAGACGGATATGATGGTGACACTTGTCACCATCCCATTTTAACAACACAAGAGATTTAAACAGCGAAAACGGAAAAAGAAAAAGACACAGAGGCCACTCAACCGACCCTATTTCTATTCCCTTCCCTCAAACCTTATCTCCTATCTCGTCACTCTCCTTCTAGAGAACAAAAATTTCTGACGGAAACCTAACTACGTCGCCGGAGAAGAAGGTCCCTCGGCGGAATCAGCCGTCCTCTCTGGCGAAGGATCTCCTTCTTGCCACGAACCCAACATAGACAACCCTTCATACAGTGCAAACAAACAACCAAAGAAAAAAATGCTAACAACGGCTCCACGCGAGACACGAAAATTCATTCGATGGCGACCTGCCCTTCAACGAACACAGATGTTCCTTCGCCTTCTCTTTTGTTCATCTCAGGTTTGTGGGTTTTAACTTGTTCGTTTTGTTCTCACTCTTCTACCCTTTTCTGGTTCTAATTCGTGGCGATTTGGTTTGGTAGTGGCTTTAGGAGATGATGAAGGTTTTGTTGGCTGAGGCGGGTGGAATGAGAAGGGTATTATGAATGAAGGAGTTTGGTTGTGTTTGAAACTGAAGATTTGATTTGTGGTTTGCGGTTTTCAGTTCTTGAAAGAGGGTATTTGTGGTGGAGTTTATTCTTAGTTGTTGTTGATGGTGTTTGATGGAGGCGAGAGATTGCTAGAGATAAAGGTTTGAGAAAGCTGTTGTAAAAGGGGATTTGATGGAGAAGTGTTTAATTTTGGGGCTCCAAGCCAGTTGAAGGGAAAATGACCCTGTTGAGCATTATGATTATCATGAGGAAATTGATTGTGATGATGTTTGAAGTGTCGAGGAGGAGGTTGATTGAAAAGTGTTTGGTCGTTGTAGTTGGAGGATTGTTTGGGGCAAGGTGGGTTTGCGGTTTGAATGAGGAAATTTGAAGATTTTTTGCTATGGTTAAGAGTGGTTTTCGACTCCCCTAATGAAGGTTGAAAAAGATTGGTTGTGTTTCGTTTGGTGAAGAGAAGACACTGAAACGAGTCGTGTTGTTGCTGTTGATTTCTTTTTGGAGTGTTCTTTTTTTAGTCTCCCCCTCCGAACGCCTCTTCTCTCTATTTATGCTTCCCTAAAACTGAACTTGTTTCTTAATTTTCAAATTGAATTTGAACGTTGTTGTGTTGTCTTTTTCACTGCAGGTTAACGTTTGGTGTGGCAGACTGGTTCTTGAAAATGCAGGATGTACACAGGTAGCAGATTTTTGGAGTGTTGTGGTAGCATGGCAGCTGGTATGGGTGAAATAGACTCCTACGTTTGTTGAATTCTCTTGTACCCATATGATATTGTAACTTTGTGCTAAAACAACTCAAAGAAGCTTTTGGGCCGTTTTAATACATCACGAATTTGTAGAACATGACCCAATGAAAACGCAACACTAATACTCAACATTTAGTCAAAAGCTTCAGCATGTTCAAACAAAAGATTTTGTTTAATTGGGTTTTAGAATGAACAAGAATAAGAGACTGAAATCTTGAATTAACACTTGGAAATAGACATGAAACTTTGAATTTTGGATTGAAAATATGGACTTGAAACTTGGAACTTAATTCTTGAATATTGAAGTGGGAATTGAATTTTGGATAAAATCAAAATATGATTATGAACTTGAAACTTGGATGAAAAGTTTGACATGAAATTTGAACTTGTGTCATGAATTCAATCTTGAATTTGGAATTAATAGAAGCTTGGTTACTTGAACTTGAGATTTAAAAAATGGAATTTTGGAAAGAAATTAAATTTCCATTAGAACTTGGAAATATTTTTGAGTTAATGATATGATTAATAAAAATAATAATAAACTAACTAGTATTCTAAATTAAAATTAGTTAGGAAAATAAACTAAATGAATAAATAATATAATTATTTATTAAAATTAAGTTAAATTAAGATTAATTTAAATTAGTAAAAATAAAACAACTTGAATATAAATGAAATAAAAATAGGCCACATTGAATATAAATTAAAATAAAGACAGATAAAAATATTAAAATAAATATTGAGTTAAAATGGAGAACACTGAATAAAACATCAACTAGCAGAAAAATAAGGGTAAAATTTGGGGTACAACAGTTGCCCCTATTTAAATATCTCCACCTGATGACATGAGAGATGAAGATCCTCATGTAATCAACAGTGAAAGATATTTAAATACAGATAACCGAAAATTTTGCCCTCAGATGCACACAAATGCAATGGAACAAACATGATACCAAGAAGATGCAGAGATACAGACACAACGAGACACCAAAGGACAAACAGGAAGCGAAAGATCAGCTTCACCGGGGAAGAAAAAAGGTTAGTATCCATGAGAAACACCTAACTAGGGATACAAGCTAACCAACAAAAGAGACCCACCGCGGAGACTCCAAAGAAACACTGGGGAAAAGACCACAGATAATCTCACTGGGGAAGGATCCGGGGAGATAGACTACTAGGAACAAAACAAACCCACATTCTTCCTGGGCATGAAATTAGGAAGAAAAACCTGCTCACTGGGGGATCAGTCAAAAAGACAGACAACCAAGCAAAGATTTCCTGGGGATCTTAAACTGAAGAGTTCAAAATAGGATCTTCAAGAAAAGCCAGGAAGACAGAGACAAACTCTGCGCACCAGATGAGAGTCTTATAAGGTTGAAGCAATTTGTTCCAAGAATCTTAACTTAAAGCAAGTTTTCAAAAAACTAAAGGTAAGGGTTCAATGTCCGACACGATTCGAACAAGAACAAGTTTTAAGACAAGAAGACAATGCTTGACACGATTCAAACAAAATCCAAGTTCAAGTTTGACACGATTCAAACGAGAACAGCTTTAAAATAAGAAGACAATGCTTGACACGATTCAACCAAAGTCCAAGTTCAGGTTTGACAAAATTCAAACAAGAACAGGTTTTAAAGCACAAGACAATGCTTGACGCGATTCAAACAAAGTCCAAGTTCAGGGTTGACACGATTCAAACAAGAACAGGTTTAAAACGGACAGCCAATGCTTGACACGTATCAAACAAAGTCTAAGTTCAAGTCTAACATGATTCAAACGAGAATAAGTTTTAAAACACAAGACAATGCTTGACACGATTCAAGCAAAGTCCAAGTTCAAGTTTGACACGATTCAAACGAGAACAATTTTAAAATGAGCAGACAATGCTTGACACGATTCAAACAAAGTCCAAGTCCAAGTCTGACACGATTCAAACGAGAACAGGTTTTAAAACAAGTAGACGATGTTTGACACGATTCAAACAAAGTCCAAGTTCAAGTTTGACATGATTCAAACAAGAACACAGTTTTACAAAATCTTTAATGTTAAACTTCTTAGGGAACAGCAAAAGGTTTAAAGATTCCAAATCTGGCGCTCAAAGGTTAAGACCGAACAAGCACGACACAAGGCAAACCAGGAATGTCTTTACTTCACTAGGGAAATAAAGACAGGCACCAACAAAAGACCACAAGAAAAACAAAGCACATGGATGCAAAGATGCTAGGTTATGATGCATATGCTTAGCTATATGCTAGAAACGATGCGAACGACGCAAAACAGGAAAGAAGAAAGGATAACATAAGCCAACACCCTAAAACCCAAACATCAAGGATAACCGGGGCAATCCTCTTTTCACTGGAGATGGCAGATCCATGCCAAAATTACAGTACTGCTAATTCTTCCTGTACAAACTTGATTCCAAAACGTCTTAATTCCAGAGTAAAACTTGGTTTATCTTTGTGTTTTCTTAAAACTTTCCCGCTTCCAAGAGTCAGATGAAAATGACGAAGTTATTTTATTCAAAGACCAATAACAATTCTAGTGACTAAGTATTTTGTCGTCTAACAGCTGACTTCTCTAGGGACTCCCGCATAAAGAGCTGGGTTTAAATGGGAACATGGCTAATGAGTCAAGAATAGATTCTGGTACTCAAATAAGAGTTGGTTGAGATAACACATAATCTGCTTCATGAAGTAAAACCGGTAAGAGCCAGAAAGGTAACCTTATTAGAAGTAGCACCAAAAAATGGGATCCAATAAAGGTATTTAGAATGATTGATCATCAAGGCTAAACGCAACTGGATGATATTCTAGAAGGGATCTGCAATGAAGGTTGAATCGAAAAATGGTCTTCACTGGGAAAAGATATCCAAATTGATGTAACAACAGGTCAAGCATGACTTGTTGGTACTTTGGAGAAAAAGATGAACCTTATTGGAGATTGAACCAAGAAATGGGCCCCAATAAAGTATCTAGGATGATTGATCATCAAGTCTAACGTGACTAAATGACATCCTAGAAACACCTCTAAAGTGATGGAACAATAGGTTCAAGTATGACCGGTTGGCGCTTTAGAAGTAACCTCTAAAGTGATGGAACAACAGGTTCAAGTATGACCAGTTGGTGCTTTAGAAGTAACCTTATTGGAGATAGAACCAAAAAATGGGCTCCGATAAAGTATCTAGAATGATTGATCATCAAGGCTAAACGCGACTAGATGACATTCTAGAAAAGATCCGCAATGAAGGTTGAATCGAAAAACGGTCTTCACTGGGAAAAGACATCCAAAGTGATGGAATAACAAGTTCAAGCATGACCGGTTGGCACTTTGGAAAAGAAGACCCTTATTGGAGATTGAACCAAAAATGGGCCCCAATAAAGGTATAGAATCTGATAGGTTAGTACCGGGGTTACATAACTGAAGATAAGGCTTCCTGGGGAATACCCATTACGGTTGCGAAGAGGTTGAATAGTACCAGAGATATATAAGCTGCTTATAGAGACTGCCACTTATCGCCATTGAAAAACAAGCCTCTTCAATAGATTGCTGCTTTAAAGATATGTTGATATCATGATACTGTTGGAGAAATAATTATGTCTTCAATGAGGATCTTGTAAAAGATGCTTCTGCGAGACACAGTGCAAAATAAATGCACGTTCAAGGATAGGTCTGAAAACCACACCTGCCAGGGACCAAAGTTCAATCTAGGAGCAAGCTAGAAAGAAACGGTCAAACAAGACTCCAATTAAGGAATGAACTCAAACGGGGATTTATCTTATCCAAAAGGAAAAGATAACTAAACAACCATCATCCACGAGAATCAAAATCTGTGGGGAATTCAGAAAAGATAGGCACTTTAGGCCTAAGGGCTGACAACTCTATTGGAGAGAATAGACAAACCTAGTCACTTGGGGAGACAAACGCCAAAGTGAACCCAAAACAGGTAAACACCAGAAAAAGAAGCAGAAATGCAAATATGTTATGCATATGAGTGCTTATGCAATGCTTATGCTTATGCTGACAAAACAGACAAGCGAAACTGAAGGCGAAGAAAACGTCTCGACAAGGATACCCAGCCAAACTCAAAGGGCTGGACCAAAACTAGTGATGAAGAAGAATCAACAACTTCATTGGTGAAATGAGTATTCCACCTGAGGTATAACATCATGAGGATTACAATCATGAGCTTGATCTCTTTGGTGGAGAAGAATCCATGGAGAATTTATCAAGATTAGCTGAAGTGACAGCTTATTGGGGAGCTAACAAAGTAATTATGCATTCCACTGGCATAACTACCATCTTCAAATCTTATCTACCCCAAGCTAGACGGTCTATACGATATCAAGAGGATTTTATAGAAGAACTGGCATACAGGGTGTTTCAATATCTTCAAACTCTTAGAGAGATCTTGGCGTAATTGCCCCAGATTAATGGCGTTTGCACAACAAAGCCTTGGAACTTGCTTCAGACTGATTGTTTGATGATTTGGGGAACAAACTTTGCCCCTGTCAGCTTGGTTGATCTGTGACGGAGATCTCCTTGACTGACGGTCTTTTAGAGATTTGTCGAATCTCGACCTGATTGCCACTGATTAACTAGTTCATGAGGGCAAGTCACCAAAAGGATTTCACAGAAGAATTGACCCACCGGATGCTTCAATGTCTTCAAGCTTTTGAAAAGAAATGAACTTAGACATGGTTACCCTGGTTCAACAGTATTCATAATACATAAATGGTAGTAGAAACGACTGGGGGAACAAAACTTGCCCCTGCTGATAGGTCACTGGAGTCCATACTTGTGATAAGATGACCTCAGGGAGACTTGTCCCAATATTTTGAACTTTGACGAGTTTTGCCCCTGATTCGGTAGATTGGCAAATCCTTCCACTTGGTTGCCCCTGTCTGAGCTTCTTTTATCAAGTCGAATCCCCAGTTGGCTGCATTTGTTGGGATTCCTTTGATATTGAATTGTTTTTGCAAACAAGTATTGTTCATAAAAAAAATGGCAAGTTCAATGCAATGTTTAATGCAAAGTTTAAAAACAAAGCTTTGATAAAAAAAGTACAGTGAAATGATTAAATAGTAAAAAACAAAGGTGGGTCTAGTCATTAAGGAAGTGACCAACACACGCAAAATACAAAGATTATTAGGAGTCAGGTTAATCAACCTTGCTGTAGTATGCTTTTCAAAACAACCTTACTTCAATTAGGTTTTTTAGGGGTGGTAATGTGGTATGGTTCATGGTTTATGAAACAAAAGATAAATGCTCAAATCCTACACTCAGTTAACTCAAGATATACGTTCAAATCTCCAAAAATAGGAAGTCACTTGATTTGAAATATGACTGGCGCCTTATGTGAAACGCTCGTGTTTGAATGCATAACCAAGTTAAACTGAGAACTACCCTGCCCCAAGGTTGAGATTGAAGGGTTTTTTGTGAAGAAGAAACTCCTACTTCTAGGCTCGAAGGGGTTAATGAGGGATGAACTGAAACAATGCCTTACATCCCCAGCGTGGTAGTCACATCGGGCATTGACATCAAAGCCTGGTGGGTATGTAGGGATCACTGGATCTATCCCTTTTGGCACTATCAATCCCCCTTTGATTAAATCTGGTAGGAACTGACTGTATGGTATTGGCAATGGAGTGAAATTCCTCGCTGGCTTCCTTGGCCTTTGTCGTGCATGCTGACGTGGCTGACGGCGGTAGGACCGTTGGTACAGAAGAGGTCCTCGGTTTGTAGAAGAATATTGCCCCCGTGAAGAGATTAGTGTCTGATGCAAAGACCCAAAAGGTTACTGACGCTGAACACTTGAGTTGTAGAAGCGCTGAGGTATTTGGGATTCCCATATAGGATTACTTTCCTTCTCCCATTCTTCTTGAGAACTGACAACTGATTTATTCTCACCGACCGGGATATTCGAGATGCCTCGAATCTTTCCTTTCTAGAGACCACTCTCAATGCATTCTCCAGTTTTTACCAATTCAGAAAAGTTTGACGTCACAGTGCTAAATAACTTTTCTTGGTATATTCCTTGCAAAGTATCCACGAATCAGTCAACCAATTCCTTGTCCGAAAGTGGTGGTTGAACACGAGCAGCTACTTCTCTCCACCTCTGAGCATACTTTCTGAAGGACTCATTTTCTTCTTGAGATAAGTCTAGCAAATGTAGGCGGTTGGGAGCCAAATCAAGATTGTAGTTGTATTGCTTCACAAAGGCACTGGCTAGGTCTGACCATGATTGGACATGACTACTCTCTAGCTGCATATACCAATGTAGTGATGCTCCACTTAGACTGTTTTGGAAACAATGGATCATGAGTTTGTCATTGAGGACATGTGAAGTCATTCCTCTGCAAAACATCACCAAATGTTGTTTCGGACAACTATCCCCTTTATACTTCTCAAACTTTGGTGTCTTGAACTTAGGCGGTATCACAAGGTCAGGTACCAAACACATGTTTGGGGCATTCAGATCAACAGTGTCACTGTCTGCAATGGCATCAAGCTTCTTTTCCAAGGCACGGCATTTTTCCATTAGCTCAATGTCTCGTGGATCCTGGGTTTTCCTCATAGGGACCACTTCTTGGGAATCTGACCCGGAGAATGCAAAACTGCGATATTCCATAGCATCAATAGAAGAAGAATGTCCATTTCGGATAATGGCATGTTCTTGTATAAACTAGTTCTCAACAGGAATCTGCACAGGTTGAGCTTGGGCAACATTGTTCACAAACATACCCTGAATATAGGCATCTCTTTTTGCCAAGGCTGCCATAATCTAATCCAACTGGATTCTTAACAAGTCAAAATCCGCTCTGGTCACAAATTGGTTCTGCTCCTCTGAATTCATGATCCCTTAAAAGCTTTTTCAAGTCCAATGCTGGTTTCAGGAAGGTTAGTTGGGTTACAGACAAAGGACGGAGGAGACTCAAGACCGAGAAATGCAAATGCAATGCAAATGCGCATGCAATGCTAATGCAAGCCAAATGGTTTCAAGGAACTCGAAAGGCGAACTGCAGACATTTTCGGGAAAACCGAAAAGTTTTGTTTTAAAATCTCAGATCCCGATTGATCTTCGCAGAGAACGTCTGAGTTCATTGAAACCAAATGGTTATCGTGATATGTATGCAAACACGGGCACACAAAAACACAAACAGGCACACACAACAGCACACAAGTCCTAGGTTTAGGGGTTACGAGCATGGAGTCAAAGGTCTACCCCTCCCAAAGGTATGTACTACTGGTTTTCACCTGTCGAACAAGGTTCTAAAAAGTTCCCAGAGTCGAAAACCCATCTTTCGGATTTTATCGACTTCCCAATTGCTTGATGATCGATAAAATTCTCAAGAGAGTCTCATCTGAGTGTAGTATCGCATAGCAACCATTTGGGATTGCTCCCTCACAGTCCTCGCACTACGTCCTAAATGGGCCAAGTGGGGTAAAAGGATAACTAAAGGTCATCAGTATCCCTGGCTCCTAGGTCGAAAGTAGTAACGCATTCACGATTGCTCGTTCAACATATACCACTTCAGAGAGGGCGTCAACTGAGTGTGGACTTCAAGTTCCCTCCTTTGGGATTTCTCCCTCGAAGTTCCCTTGACTATGTCCACGGTTCCTAAACATATGTGTTCTCTCAAGTCCGGGTTAGGACTTATCTCACTCATAGATACCATGTCAACCCAAACCAAACAGGATAATGTCAAACATAGAACAGATATGCAAGCAGATATGACATACAGGCAATCATACAAGTAGATAAGCAAACATGAATAACATAAAACAAGATAGGCTTAACCCTCTTAGGAAAGGACCAGCAATAGGTCTAACTTTGTCCCCAGTGAAGTCGCCATTTCTGTTGCGGTGAAAATTGGATAACAAATTATTAATTAATTTGCATCATATTTCGTTTACAACCGACTTTGATTTATCCAAAGGAAAGGTACAAGATCGTTAGAAAAACCTAACGGGAAAGATCTAAGGTTCGGGGGTTGGTTACGCCTAGGGAAGGTATTAGCACCCTAAACGTCCGTAGTACTCTACGGGAGCCTCTTGTTAAATATGACCTTATGTTTGCTAAAGAGTTCTATGCTAAAGGTTAGTTAGCAGGGGAAGTGATAAATTCATTAGGATGAATATCACTGAGAGTTTAAGAACTCTCTCCTAAGGCTAGTTATAATTTCTATGGCTCTGATGAGGCCAAGAAATAAAATTTTCTCCTAAGAGGTTACCTAAGTTAAGGTGGGGGGTCATGACTTTAGGAGTCAACATGTTTAACCTTCCTTTGGAATAGGGAAGAAAAAACAATTATAAAATACAAGAGATATCAAGGATATTGATAATAAGATGATAAATGATAAAATGAGCAATAATAGCACAAGTATGGCAAGATACTTTATGATGAGCAATGAATAGACATCAGTACAATTATCAAAGAGATCAAATAGATAAGACAAATATGTATTAATCCTAAGGGAGATATCACCAAACTAGTACAAGTCAAAGAACATGATCATAGACATGAGATTAATCATGGATGATATGCAAAATAAAAGAACAAAATTCACAAGTTAAATTAATAACCATATGGCAAGATAAATTAAAGATGAATTAAATCAAGCAAGAGTGATTAAATTCAAATATTGAGAAAATTCGTAAATAAAGTCTAACAATTTAATCAAGATAAAAGAGATGAGAACTCAAACACTAATAATTTATCTTAAATAAGTATTTAAGAAATAAATTATTAAATAAAATTAAGTAAAGAAAATATTTTTAGAGTTTTTGAAAAAAATAGCAAGTTTTAAATAAACTAAATAAAATAAAATAAAAGGTTTTTTTTTTTAAATGATTTGAAATTAAAATAGCTAAAAATAGAAAAATAAACTAAAAGAAAAATAAAGCACGGGGTGCAAATAAGTAAGAAAACGGAACAGAAGTCCAAATGGGCCTTCGAGGGGGGGTGCGTCCAGTAATTCCTAACCCCAGCCCAAAAGCACTTGGCTCATGGATTCCATGGGGAGAGTCTAATGAGACTCTCCAGTGTACCACTGCTCGCTGCCATCGGATTAACAGAAAAGGAACAAAATCAACGCTCCAAAAAGCAGGTACACGGTGGGGCTAAAGGGACGCCCACACACGTGAAAAGGTCCCAGAATTGGACACCAATCAGACGGATATGATGGTGATACTTGTCACCATCCCATTTTAACAACACAAGAGATTTAAACAAAGAAAACGGAAAAAGAAAAAGACACAGAGGCCACTCAACCGACCCTATTTCTATTCCCTTCCCTCAAACCTTATCTCCTATCTCGTCACTCTCCTTCTAGAGAATAAAAATTTCTGACGGAAACCTAACTACGCCGCCGGAGAAGAAGGCCCCTCGGCGGAATCAGTCGTCCTCTCCGGCGAAGGATCTCCTTCTTGCCACGAACCCAACATAGACAACCCTTCATACAGTGCAAACAAACAACCAAAGAAAAAAACGCTAACAACGGCACCACGCGAGACACGAAAATTCATTCGATGGCGACCTGCCCTTCAATGAACACAGATGTTCCTTCACCTTCTCTTTCGTTCATCTCAGATTTGTGGGTTTTAACTTGTTTGTTTTGTTCTCACTCTTCTACCCTTTTCTGGTTCTAATTCGTGGCGATTTGGTTTGGTAGTGGCTTTAGGAGATGATGAAGGTTTTGTTGGCTGAGGCGGGTGGAATGCGAAGGGTATTATGAATGAAGGAGTATGGTTGTGTTTGAAACTGAAGATTTGATTTGTGGTTTGCGGTTTTCAGTTTTTGAAAGAGGGTATTTGTGGTTGAGTTTATTCTTAGTTGTTGTTGATGGTGTTTGATGGAGGCGAGAGATTGCTGGAGATAAAGGTTTGAGAAAACTGTTGTAAAAGGGGATTTGATGGAGAAGGGTTTGATTTTGGGGTTCCAAGCCTGTTGAAGGGAAAATGACCCTGTTGAGAATTATGATTATCATGAGGAAATTGATTGTGATGATGTTTGAAGCGTCGAGGAGGAGGTTGATTGAAAAGTGTTTGGTTGTTGTAGTTGGAGGATTGTTTAGGGAAAGGCGGGTTTGCGGTTTGAAGGAGGAAATTTGAAGAGTTTTTGCTATGGTTAAAAGTGGTTTTCGACTCCCCTAATGAAGGTTGAAAAAGATTGGTTGTGTTTTGTTTGGTGAAGAGAAGACACCGAAACGAGTCGTGTTGTTGCTGTTGATTTCTTTTTGGAGTGTTTTTTTTAGTCTCCCCCTCCAAACGCCTCTTCTCTCTATTTATGCTTCCCTAAAACTGAACTTGTTTCTTAATTTTCAAATTGAATTTGAACGTTGTTGTGTTGTCTTTTTCACTGCAGGTTAACGTTTGGTGTGGCAGACTAGTTCTTGAAAACGCAGGATGTACACAGGCAGCAGATTTTTGGAGTGTTGTGGTAGCATGGCAGTTGGCATGGGTGAAATAGACTCCTACGTTTGTTGAATTCTCTTGTACCCATATGATATTGTAACTTTGTGCAAAAACAACTCAAAGAAGCTTTTGGGCCGTTTTAATACATCACGAATTTGTAGAACATGACCCAATAAAAACGCAACACTAATACTCAACATTTAGTCAAAAGTTTCAGCATGTTCAAACAAAAGATTTTGTTTAATTGGGTTTTAGAATGAACAAGAATAAGAGACTGAAATCTTGAATTAACACTTGGAAATAGACATAAAACTTTGAATTTTGGATTGAATATATGGACTTGAAACTTGGAACTTAATTCTTGAATATTGAAGTGGGAATTGAATTTTGGATAAAATCAAAATATGATTATGAACTTGAAACTTGGATGAAAAGTTTGACATGAAATTTGAACTTTGGTCATGAATTCAATCTTGAATTTGGAATGAATAGAAGCTTGGCTACTTGAACTTGAGATTTAAAAAATGGAATTTTGGAAAGAAATTATATTTCCATTAGAACTTGGAAAGATTTTTGAGTTAATGATAGGATTAATAAAAATAATAATAAACTAATTAGTATTCTAAATTAAAATTAGTTAGGAAAATAAACTAAATGAATAAATAATCTAATTATTTATTAAAATTAAGTTAAATTAAGATTAATTTAAATTAGTAAAAATAAAACAACTTGAATATAAATGAAATAAAAATAGGCCACATTGAATATAAATTAAAATAAAGACAGATAAAGATATTAAAATAAATATTGAGTTAAAATAGAGAACACTGAATAAAACATCAACTAGCAGAAAAATGAGGGTAAAATTTGGGGTACAACACAAGTGTTCTCAGAACCACTTGTGCTATGAAATTAGATGTTATCATTTCAGGTTCTCCAACTTAGATGACGTTAATGATGTTCGTTTGAAGAAATTAGTCAACTCATAGATATGTGTGAACAACCCCAAATAAGTTGATCATCATTCTAAGAACAAGAGGTTCATGCAAATCATGTATAGTGATGTACACATGGGGCATGATGATGTTTTGGTTCTGAACAAGTTCTGAAACAACCTTGAGGAACAAGTCAGATGCTAATATGATAATTCCTCCTTGTATAACCTCTCAAAGGTTCTCACTGAACTGATGAAATCAGTCATCTCACAAAGAAAAGAAACTCTCACAAACGCAGACTGAATTCGGGCTATGAAAGGAGAACTCAACCAATTCTCAAAGTTTGTCATTTAAGATTCAAATCCATATCTTAGGAACTGTATCAGAACTAAACAGGTTCTATGGATCAAGGAAATGAGAAGTAAGAAATAATAAAAAATAGATGTAATCTGTTGTTTATGAATGAGGTCATTAAATGAAATCTACTGTTCACTTAGTAATGCTCCCACACATATGAGTGTCGCCTTATCAAAAAGGATTGCATGTAATTGGCTAAGTTTAATTAAAATGGTCACTCTGATCATTCTAAGTCCTAATCTCGGTTATTGTAACCTAGAGAACTAAAGGACATGGTTGAACAGGAAAAGAGAGAAAAAAACTATAATCCAACTAGGATCACTTTCCAAGAAAATATTCTCTTCAGAAGTCAGAAGACAAGCTTATCTTGAAGAACCCAAGAAACATCTGCAGCTTACTCGGAAATAGGCAGAATCAGAAAGATGCTCAAAGCTTCAGGAGTCTGAAAGGAATGATTTCACGAAAAGTTTTAGCTAAAAGATTTTCTTCAAAGAGGTTAAGCATTCCTAAGGTGTATCTTGAAGAATCTCAGAACCTTCAACTCTCTCTCAGAAGCAAGCCAAGTCTGAAAGAATTTGATCAAAAGCTCAGAAGAATGCACTCATGTAAAAATACGAAGATTTCAAAATTCATCAGAATGAAGACCAAAGTCAAGACAAAAAGCACTCAGTTAAGTCTGAAAAATCTAAGGTACACTTTTCTCTTCACTAATAATCTGTTAAACTCATGAGATGCCTTAATTAGAATTCTTTCAAACTTGTCATAGCTTGTTTTACTAGGTAATTATTTAGGAATCCTTACATGTTTCTTTAAGGAATTATTCAACCAATAGAAAATCAATTAATCATAGATGAAAGAAATTGTTAACTATAAGAAAACCCTTTAACAAAAACTACACGCAAAAGAATACAATAATAATTGCGAATCTATTGAAACCACAACATATCTCTGACAACTTAATAAGATCTTACTAAAATCTTTTGAATTGTCCTATATCTTCCCTAGACTAGGCATAATTCAATCTACACACTTACTCTATAAAGTCACGTCTTCCTTTCATACTCTTATATTCAAAACCCTAAAACTCTAAGCCTCTTTGTCCATCCACTATCATGCCTCCACTAACCTTTCTCGGTAATCCAAATCTCCTTGACCTTATTCCTGAGAAACGATTATCATTCAGTACTCTTTCACGCTCAAGAGACACTGCATGTAGTATAGCAGATATTTTGTATACTCAACAATGGACTAGGTACTCCATGATGCTAGAAAAGCCTATCTATGTAAACGTGGTTAAAGAATTTTGGAAACATGCCGTTCTTGATGTTGAAAGAAATTGCATCACTTCCTATGTTTTTGAAATCCCTATCGACATCAACCTATTCTCAGTGATCCTTGCAACTGGATGTGAGGATGCTGGAATTCATGTCAATTTTGACAAACACAATTTCTTTCCTGCAAAAATTTTTGCATCCCTTCACAACCTATCTTCCAGATACATACCCTACAATCCTGAGAATCTCCTACCCACTCCCAAGGCCTGGTAAAAACTCATGCTGTCATACTTTCTTCCTAGAATAGATAGCAATAATCTAATTCGATTTCACGACCGTAAGTTCATTTATTTACTAATGAATGACTTTCGGATAAATCTGCCACACTCAATCTTCAACTGCCTTTGGAAAACCATCCTTGAGTCTCGAAACCTCACAAAATCCTATATTCCTTATGGAAGAGTATTATCTGAGATTTTCTTCAGAGATGGAATTATAGACATGATCAAAGAAAGAATTGAAGAAGATGGTCCTGATGAGCTTCCAGAAAACTGTTTGTTGAAGATAAAATGTGAAGTCTTTAGTGACTAGAGAAACTATGCTAACTATGCTTTAATTTTTTTTTTGGAAAAACGTATTGTCAAATCTATAATCATTAATTAAAGTCTCTCTTTGAACAATAAAATGTTACATAGATAATAAACTTTGTTAGAATTTTACAAGAATATTAATTCATTAAGGATTTTCTGCGATTCGAATTTATTACCATCATTAATGTACCCGACTCATTGACCACTCACCAAAAAGCCATCATTAATTCTAGTATCCTTTCCAATAAATAAACAACTAACTCATCTCTGTACTACACGCGTCTACATCTCTCCATATACCCAAAATTTAAATATCTAGGAAATAACAAATCAAATCCTATCCCCAAAAGCAATCATCACAGTTCATCCTAACACACCCATAAAAGGTAGGATTCCTCTCTCAATTACAAAATTCTAAACTCACTAAGAACAATGAACTCTCAAAGGATTAGACCAACCTTCCTTGGAAACAAAGAAAATCTACACCTTATTCTGGAAAAGAAACTCAACCTTGCCCATCCCGGAAACAATGGTTTAGAAATACTCAGAAGTATGCAAGCTCAGTCTTGGCAAAGCTATTATGCTCTTCTATATGGTCCCATTTATCCAAACCTTGTTAAAGAATTCTGGAAATATGCCAGAATCAGCAATGATGGCAAAACCATCTGGTCAGAAGTTCACTATCAACCCATTGCTATCTCTGTCTCTTTGATAGAGAGAATCATAGAATGTGTCTCTGACGGAGTCACGATTGAAGACTTTCAATCTGATATAAGTATGGTGGATAAATGCAGAATCTTGTTCGATAACTCAGATCCATATGAACCAAACAACCTGGAGAAGCTTCTCCCGTCTCCAAAAACCTGGTTCAAATTTACTTTGACCAACCTTCATCCTCGTGGAGATGCTAGAAACACCCTGACACATAGCGACAAAATCTTTATCTTTCTTCTAATATATCATGTTACAATAGATCTCCCTAAAACCATTTTTAACCATATGATTCATTCCATCAAAATCTCCAGAAACAAAGTGCAAGCTTTCATTCCATATGGAAGAATCATCTCAGAAATTCTTCTAAAAGAAAGGGCCTGGGATTTAATTATCAGGCTTGAACCTCGTACTTTTCATGTCGAAATCAGTTGTGAAACTATGAATAATGTTGAGGATTCTGATGATTAAGGTGGTGTTGTTCATTTAGCAGTTGCTATGTTTTGTCTTTAATTCGTTATGTACAATCACCATTGAATTAATGAAAATGTCTTATTTGTATTTTAGATAATTTAACCAGTATTAGAAATCAAAATGGCTAAATCAAAAGACACTCATTAATTTATCCCATCTAGGAAATCGCGTACAAAAGGCTACTTTCCTATTTCTTACTAGAAATTTCTCAGCTGTTCAACTCTCTTGAAATACGCATACAATCGTTCGACTAATAAACTAGTAAGGAACATCTTAATCCTTCATAACACGGAAATACGTAACTCTAAAAGTTTTTCTCTTATAAGAACCTGTTTTTGTCGAGTCCAAATATGTATCTATATGTTTGTGTTTAAATCCTTATCTAATCTATGTTTGACTATAGTTAGCCTATTTAAAGAGCTTCTTATTGGTTTCACGTCTCTCACAATTGGCCTCCATCCTTCAATCTGAGTATAGATGTGTATCCCTAAAATGAGTCTAAATGCTTCTAAATGTTTAAATGACTCTGTGACTCTTTATCTGAATATAAATGACCCCATGCTTAAATTGCTCATATGCCCTGACACTTTTTGATGATGTCAAAACGGGGGAGAAATATATTGATTGATTTTGATTGAAAGTAGGAAATCTAAAAGAATGCAGAACTCAAACAAAGTACTTTTATAAAATGCGTTAATGCGTTACTACTAACGTTTGTTGTTTGATGTATCCGAGGAACTCTAAACAAGCTCACTAGGCAATCTAAAGACAGGATAAGAAGAAGAACTAAGATCATAGAATAAAAGTTGTCTAAGAAGAATCAGAATCAGTAAGAAAACTCTGAAAGCAGTCAAGGCAAAGTCTACATTTCAAGATGCTCACTCAGAAGATCTATACAAATCAGAAGTCAAGAACTGTCTGAAGATTCGGATTAAAGATCCAAGCAAGAAACCATTCTGATGTTTATTAGGAACCATTTGAAATAAAGACGATTTGGTATCAGACTAAATCATCAATTGGAAATCAGATTCAGTAGACAAAGATTAGTATCAGACTCTAATGAATTACTTCTCAAGAGCATGAGAAGAAATTCTTCACTTGGTATCAGACTCAACATACTCTGGTATAAGACTCAGCACATCACATGGTAACAGATTCAGAATCAAGCGTTAATTGATCACTTTTATTAAAACCTTCAATTGGTATCTAATCAGAAATCAAGCTTTGATAAACTACTAAGTATGACTTTAACAAGGTTCTGAGATGAAGACCTGTGTTCAAAAGTCAAAACAGTCATGATCTACATTGGTGTTTAAAATTTTATCATCCAGAATTATAATTCTGAAGATCCCAATATCTGACGTATAGGAATTAAGGGGAGACTGCCCTGAAGATCAAAATTGCAAAATCTCAAATCTTAATATATGTCTGAAACTCAGGGGGAGTGTCTCAAAAGACAGTTTCTGATATACATCGAAGCTATGTTTATCAGTCGAAGAACTGCTCTAATTCTGTGCTCAATTGAATCTGCTGAAAAGTAGAAATGCTTCAGACGATTCTAAAGATAACAAGCTCTGATATGACAACAAAGGAAACTGAGTTCTGAAGATCTGAAGATGGAAGTTCTGTTGAACTGGTCCAGATGTTAAAGACTCTTCGTTTTCCTAAAGACAAGATAGAGAAGTAACTCTTTTCTATTTCTGTTCTGGCAACTCAAGTTGTTACTCTGTATATCTTTGGATTATATAAAATCCTAGATGATCTCAGATAAAGCTTTGAGGATAACTCATTCAGGGGGAGTTGTTGTTCCATACTCTGAATTTGTTTGTTTTGGTGATTACCTTGTATAAAATGTTCAATCAAAATACTTGGTTTTGTCATCATCAAAAAGGGGGAGATTGTTAGAGCAAGAATTGTCTCTACAAGTCAATCTATGTTTTGATGATAACAATAAGTATTTATGAAAGATCCATTTTATGGTCTAACGTGTGTTGTGGGCAGATCATAAGAACTAAAGGCATCAGAACCAACATACACCAGCTAGATGTACTACGATTGAATATATATATATATATATATATATATATATATATATATATATATATATATATATGCGAAGTTACTATGTGTGACTAAAGTACCGAGAAGCAAGAACGCTTGTTTATCTAGTCATGATCAGCCAGATCCAAGGATGCCAAGATTGCTGTTGCAATGCTCTTGTGGATGCTCTCTGAAAGTGTTTAAGATTCTGAAGATAGCGAAGCTTCTGAAAAAGTACACTTAGAAAGAACCAAAGTTCTGAAGACTCCTATGACTTGAAGTTTTGATGGCTGAAGACGCTGAAGACCAAGTGCAGAAAGAATCTGAAGATTGACGAGTTCTGAAGATCAAGGTTTCAAACAAGAAGTTCTGAAGACTCTGAAGACAGGCTCTGAAGATTTGGAAGACTTAAAGCAGAAAAGGATAACGCTCTTAACGACCATGTACTGAAGTTCTGAAGACTGATTCCTAATGGACTTCTTCAATTAACGGAAGACTTGAAGCATCAGATATTCTGCTATAAAGACTCCACTCATGCTTCATCAAATTAACATCAGAAGCCACTGAAGTTTCGAAGTCTAAATATTACCGTTGTTAGTTAAATGTACACACTGCCCAAGAAAAGATGTCTGGTCACTTCCTCCTCTGCAAAAAGAAGATGTGTCAGTACAACTCATTATATCACAACGTCTCTTTTCCAAACAGCCAACTGTATTCTCTAACGGCTATATTTCTACTGGCTATTTAATGGAAAGAGTTTTTACTTCTGATGTGCCGATCACTTGTAGAATTACGAACTGAATGTTCATCTACAAAATTGACCAAGTCATTGTGTGAAGATAGCAACAACGATGAGTTCTCGTTGTAACACTTAGAATATTCAAAGTTGTCAACATTTCACTCATGACCATTGTTGTTGGAACTAAAGAAGATAAATCAACACAACAACAACAATCAAACAGAAGTTGTTAATGAAGAAGACACCATTGAAGATTTGTCAAGTCATCAACCATACTGTCTCGTCAGGACCTCATTGAAGATCTGAAGCAAGGAGTTGCTGCTTAAGCTTGCTCAACAAAGAAGATGAAGAAGAAGAAGATCTACAAGATGTCAACCATTGTAATATCTAAATACATCTCTGTAGTTTCTTAGGATAGCAAGGAGCTGTTGCTCAAATCTTGCTTGAACACTAAAGTGTTCTTTGTACTTAAACTTAGGAGAAACCTGCTTATTAAGAAGCACAATTTGTAATCTCCAGTTTACCACTTCAACTAAATGAATTGAGACTCCTCAAGTGAATGTTATATTCATTAAGTTGAATCCCTGAACGGTTCAGCTGTGAGTTGAGGCCCTCGAGTAGATCACATGGTGATCAGATACTTGAGATTACAATGGCTGGGTGTAATTGTGGGAAATCCTGAAATAGGGTCAGTAGCGTTATATTCATTAAGTTGAATACCTGAACGTCTAGCCGTGAAAGCCTAGAAGTAGATCTTGAAGAGATTGGAACTTGTATGTCAATGTTCGTTATATTCATTAAATTGAATCCTCGAACGGTTCATTGTGGTGTTAGTCACAGTCCGGCTGTGCTTGTTAGTCACCGGCGTGGCCCGTGCAAATGTAATCATGAGTTGATTATAGTGGATTAAGTCCTTGTGTTCAAGGCAAAATCACCTGAGGAGGCTGGACTGGATTAGCCCGCATGGTGAACCAGGATATATCGTGTGTCCTTTACTCTCTTGCTTAGTATCTCTATTTATGTTTCTGCATTGAATATCAGAACCTCATATTGAGAAAAGTTAGAACCTTGCAGCCCATCTCTGATAAGCTTTCGCACTGCAAGTTCTGAGTATCGTATCTTACGATCAGAACCTATACGGTTCTCATACTCTATAGTTAATAGATCAGAATCTCTCAACGAACATTGAAGGTTCTTGAGCGTCAAATTAACAAGATGCGAAAAGTTATAGAAAGAGTAAATACACAATTCAAACCCCCATTTCTTGTGTCTTTCTCACACCTTCAAATATGACATAGAATACGACTCTCAGAAAGCCATTAAAGGGAGTATTTTAGCCAATCATTTGGCTCATCAACTGATTGACGATCAGGAATCAATCGCGTTAGACTTCCCAGACGAAGATGTCAAGTATCTAAAAATGAAAGACTGTGATGAACCACTACCCATTGAAGGGCCAGAACCAGGTTCCCAATGGGGACTAATTTTTTACGGATCTGTCAATCATTACAGAAACAGAATCGGGGCAATCATCATAAGACCTCAGGGTACCCACATTCTTTTCACTACCAGACTGACGTTCAAGTGTACAAGCAACGAGGCCGAATACGAAGCTTGCATCATGGATCTCGAAGAAGCGATCGACTTAAGGATCAAGAACTTGGATGTATATGGCGACTCAGCTTTGGTCGTCAATCAAATCAAAGGAGATTGGAACACGTACAAATCAGGACTAATTCCTTAAAAAGATAACGCGAGAAGGTTGTTACCATTCTTCAACAGAATTGAGTTTCATCATATACCTCGTGAAGAGAATCATATGGATGATGCATTAGCCACTCTCTCTTCCATGATTAGTGTAGATGATGGACTGACATACCTAAGATTGACATAATATGCCTTGAAAGGCCCGCTTACATCTTCGCGATTGAAGCAGTCATAAACGACAAACCTTGGTATCACGATATCAAATGCTTCCTTCAGAAACAAGAGTACCCATCTGGGGCATTAATAAAAGACAGGAAGACTCTCAGAAGGCTAGCAGGCAACTTCTTCCTGAGCGGCGATACACTCTATGAGAGAAACTTTGACATGGTCTTGCTGCGATGTGTAGACAGACCAGAAGCCGACATGTTGATGAAAGAAATTCATGAAGGATCCTTTGGCACTCATGCCAACGGACACGCAATGGCGAGGAAAATCCTAAGAGAAGGGTACTACTGGTTGACCATGGAATCCTATTGCTACAAGTACATGAGGAGGTGTCACAAGTGTCAGATATACTCAGACAAAATTCATGTACCGCCAACACATCTCAAAGTTCTCTCTTCCTCGTGGCCTTTTACCATATGGGGAATCGACATGATTGGCATGATTAAACCCAAAATTTCGAACGGACATCGATTCATCCTGGTAGCCATTGATTACTTCACCAAGTGGGTCGAAGCAGCGTCATACGCCAATGTAACCCGACAAGTGGTGGTCCGATTTATCAAAAACAATATCATCTTCCTTTATGGTGTTCCTAGCCAGATCATTACTGATAATGGATCCAACTTGAACAACAAGATGATGAAAGAGTTGTGCTCTGAGTTCAAGATCGAACACCATAACTCATCTCCCTACCGACCTAAGATGAACGGAGCAGTAGAAGTGGCTAACAAGAACATCAAGAAGATCGTTCAAAAGATGGTTGTAACCTATAAAGACTGGCACAAGATGCTACCCTTTGCTCTTCACGGTTATCAAACATCTGTCCGCACTTCAACAGGGGCAACCCATTTCTCTCTAGTATATGGCATGGAGGCAGTACTTCCCATAGAAGTAGAGATCCCATCAATCCGGGTATTGATGGAAGCTAAGCTAACAGAAGCTGAATGGTGTCAAATTCGACACGATGAACTAAATCTGATCGAAGAAAAGTGAATAACGGCACTATGCCAAGGTCAGTTGTATCAACAAAGGATGAAGAAGGTGTTCAACAAAAAGGTTCGACCCCATGTCTTCAGAAAAGGAGACCTTGTGCTCAAGAAGATACAATCATTTCTCACTAATTCCCGGGGCAAATGGACTCCGATTTATGACGGCCCCTACGTGGTCAAGAAAGCTTTCTCAGGCGGCACCTTGAGACTCGCAACCATGGACGGAGAGGAATTTGCCTATCCCACAAACACTAATGTAGTCAAGAAATACTTCGCCTGAATAAAAAAAGAAGAAAAAAAACTGTTAGTTCTTGGATTGGCTGGAATTTTGGTAAAACAAAGTATATTCAATGTTGATGTCAAGGTGCTGATGTTGCAACATTGAGATTTAACACTGGGTTGTGTTAAGTATGTAATTGCTGAAGTTGGATGTCTGATGTCACATAGGCGATGTTGTGACATTAGATCTGCAGAATTAATAGCATCAGGCTGTGATGTTGTTAGGGTTGCGTGTTAGCTGGAATTGTGGAGAGCAAGTTGTCTCATTGGATGCGAATATCTTGGGATAGATATTTTCTGCTGCATAGGAGATCTGGTGCAGATTTGTAGGAGATTTAAAAGGTTGAAGATTTAAAAAGATTTTAGGAGAAAATCTGTTTTAAATATTCAGTTTTAAATAACAAATCGGGTCAGATATTGTAGCAAGTCCAAGACCAATTCAAGGAGCTATATAAAGCGCATAAGACCAAAGGAAAAAGTACAGAAATACAGAGAGAAGATCAAGAGCATAGGCTGAGGGTCTTGAGTATTTGGTACGAGGTGTATATCCGGAATTCTAGGGTGAATTTCTGAGTCGTTTTCTGTCCTCTCTAAAGCTGTTAAGCAAAGAGAGTTGTGTAACTTGATCAAAGCTGTGAAGCAGGATCAAGGTTTCTCAAGAGGTTGTTCTTTGAGTGTTTTAGGGTTGAGTAGTGTTCTTATATCTAAGTGGTTTCTTAGGTAGAAAGTCACTAGTAGGAATTAAGTTTAGGAGATTGTCAACTGGGTTGTTGAGTCTGTAAATTAATTCTACAAGTAGTGAATTTCATCCCTGGCTTGGTAGCCCCCAGACGTAGGTAGTTAGACCGAACTGGGTGAACAATTCTTTGTGTTGCTTTGTTACTGTTATTGCTGTCCATTATGCAGAGTGTGTTGTTGTGACATCACACCTTAACATTACACGTCTGTTACCAGAATTTCAAAAACGTCTCGGTGGATTAAAAACTCGGAAGGGTGGTCCAGGCAAAAATTAGAGACATAAGTAAAAACCTTCCCGGTGGATTGGAAACATCACAGTACAATCCAGGAAAAAATTAGGGATAATGGCAAGTAACTACGTCTAATCAGCTCAACTCCGCAGCAGTTACACCATCCGAGAAAAACTCCAGTCAAGGTCATCTTCGACAGAAGCTCAAGATGCTCAGAATTCAAAGTTGGTAGAAGGATAGCAGTCGTTATGTTTCAATGTAGCCCTTTTCCCTTAAAATTACCATTTTTTAACTTTATAAATACTCTATGGAATCACGCGTTTGGCTGATTTCTATCCTATCAATAAAATTTGAACCCTAGTGCTTTTATTTGCAATTCGTATTTGTTTTAGCTTTACAGAATGACATTTTTAACATGATTAACGATTCTTGAAATAAAACAAAAATGAATTTAATCATCAACCTTTTACTGTTTTTTAAAATAAAAATGGCAATTTCTTTTGACTTTTGAACATCAAAAGAACATCGATCGCTTCTCTGAAAGCAATTGAGCTTCAAAGTGCAGAATCAAAGTACTCCTTCTAACCCAGTGCACCTGAATGAAAGATCAGCTGTGTCAGAGACCATGTTTCATCTGACACCCCCCGGCAGAGTTCTTATCTCCCAAGCACGACCAACAGTTGTTCTCCGCAGGGACTATCTCTCCTAAGTAAGGCAAAATTGTTATTTTGAACCCAGTGGTACCTCTTCGTCCCCGCAGTACCGAGTATCCATTCGTGTTTATCCGTTAGTCTGTATGTCGCGTCAGTTTTGTCAGCATAAACATACATACATCATGCATTATTGATTTACATTCACATTCATATTGCATCACTATCACACTAGTTGGTCTTGTCCCCTAGTAATAAAAGTCCTCTTGTCAATTGAGTTGTCAGTTCTTTCCTCGTCAGGAAATGAATCTTCTAAGCAATCTCTCTCTAGTTTATCTCAGGATTGGAGGCGGTCCTCGACCACTTAGATAACTTGAACCTCTGAAAAGCAAGAATGGCTTTCGACAAACGTCACTCTTCGCCATTGAAGATGATATCTTCGCTTTCCCGGATTAAGGAAAATCCCCAGAGAAAGCCCCTTAACCAAAGATTCGGCAATATAGCAGTTTTTCACCAAAAAATTCGCTGACAATGAGGTCATCAGCACCTCAAAATTGGATTACATCACATGGATTTCCTCCGAGAAGATCACGAAGGAAAGTATGATGTAATATCCCCAGGCCGGAAACAGTCTCTCAAGAGACTCGTTTTCCCCAATAGAGTGAACAAATGGCGTCTCCAAATAGAGAAGTTTGCACACCTCTACAGTTCAGACGAATGGGTTCCCCAGCTAGTCTGACATCAAAATTCTTTCCATCAAATGGCATCTCCCCAGGAAAATTCGGTGAGAAGCTTGAGGAAAACCGCTACAATAGCGTCCCTTGTCAATAAAGTTTATTGACAAATGAAACTGAGACCAATTCCCTGGCTGAAGACCAGGATCGAGGGGAAGTTTATTTCAGAAACTAAGACCAGATCCTTGGTAGGAAACCAGGATCGAGGGGAAGTTTATTTCAGAAACTGAGACCAGTTCCTTGGTAGGAAACCAGGATCGAGGGGAAGTTTATTTCAGAAACTAAGACCAGTTCCCTGGCTGAAGACCAGGATCGAGGGGAAGTTTTACCTTTTCTAAGCACCATCGCTTAGCAAAAGAAGATAAATGCGTAAGCTACCATTCATAACCATTATCAAAATTTTGGGTATTCTGATATTTAATCATCTTGCACCCCGAATGCCCGAATACCTTCGCTATTCACACCTTCGGGTCCAAGAAGATTTAATAGGGGCATCAGTCATACCCCAAATTTTGACCACTAAGATTTCCCATCATTGTGTAAATTATCATCAAAATATGGATGGACCATCATACCTCATTAGTCTCCCCGGAGATGGGTGAGCATCCACTACAATAAGAATTAGGGTTTCAAGCCCTCTCAGAGATTTTAGACAAAGGATCAATCAAGAAATGACATGATCTTCAACTTGTCTAAACCTCTAAAACATCCACAATGGATCAAGAGGACTCCCACATCAAGGATCAGGCACAAGGTTGCAGCATTCTGAGTGGATTAAGGCTCAAGATCGCCAGTGTCACCAAATTAGGGTTTTGGTCGACCAGGGCCTCCATATGGAAATTTTCCTATGGGCATGAGCCAATGCTTCAAAGCATAACCGATAATACTCCAAGGGGCTCATTGACCTAATCATCAAGTCAATTTAGCCTCAGGGGATGTAGTCATAAAAAATTAGGAATTAGGGTTTCTTGACCTAATTCACCCCTAAGTTGACTTTTGGGAAAAAACATGAGCCAAGACCTCAAGAGATGATTTGAGGATCTCTAACAAACTACATTGATCCATTTGAAACAATGGATTGATCCAAGAAGCTTGATTCACAAGTTTCAAGTTCATCAGAACCACAATTAGGGTTTCGCGAGAAAAGTCAAATGTGCCTTTGACTTTTGACCAGGACATGCTCCCAAACCTTGGGACATGATTCAATACACCCTATAAAACCTATGAAATAAATCCATCAAGTTTTATTTAGGTCAAGGACTTGATTTCATAGAGGATTGCACAGTTTGGAATTCATCTGATAAAAAGTCAACTATGCCCAAAAGTCAAAGTTTGACTTTTTGATTTTTTGATCAATTATGGTTCCCTAACCCTAAAATGATGTTAATGTGTGATTAGAATCATCATTCATCAAGAAAAATCAAGAAAAGTGGGATAACTTGTAAAAGGGGTAACAATAAAAAAAAACTTAGAAATTTTCTAAGTTATGGAACGAAATGGCTAGGGTACCAACTTCCAAGGATTATAACTTGTGATCCAAGCAACCATATTGGCTGATCCAAAGACGGATTTGTAGCTCTCATGGCATAATTTAAAAGTGTCAACTACACCTCATTCTAATTCTTCATGGATTTTTAGTTATGGAGTGACCGAAATGACAAAAACATGAAAATGCCACTTTTTCAAACACTTAGTGAAATTTTTACTAAGTCAGAATCTGTTTCACTTTTTGCAAAATTTAAGGGCATTTTCCACTTGGATCCAAAAAGTTTCAAGACAAACTATGATCACACATATGTTGTATCATATGAGAGCTTTCAAAAATGGCCAAGAACTCCATCAAATCGCATTTGAGCTAAGAGTTATGACAATGGCAATATGCCTTACTGCAACTGTCATGGCAAGGCAGATTTGTGCATTTTGGTCGATTTGAGCAAATTGTGCAAATGACTAACAAGTTTATCCATCTGAACACCTCAGGGGGAGACCAAGGAGGGACAAACACTGATCCATAAGCCTCCTAAGTCTTTGATACTAAAAATAGCATGCCAAACCTAAAAAACCCTAAAGAGGGGACAAGACTCCAATTTTGTTTTGGAGCATTCAATGGATGCACCAAGGTGGCATGAATTGAGCCATTTCCAACTAAATGAGTCAAGGATAAGCTCTGAACCAAAGAACCATAGGTCGGTGCTCTAACCTCTAGTCAATGGCTAGAGGAGACTTGAGATTCCAAAATGATCCAATTGGCCACATACCTGTACCAATTGCCATTCACTATTGCTTGCAAAACAAACTTGCTCTACTATAAATAGAGCTCATTTGTGCTCAGTTTAAGTACACCAAAGCCATCAAATGGATGTTTTCCTCAAAATCTCTTCTTCCACTCCTAAAGTGCCTTCCAAAGCAAGTCATTATCGGGTTTTGAGTTTGAGAGCCATTCCAACCAAACCAATCACACACACACACACACACCTCATAAATATCATATAGAAGTGATCCAAACACTTAAACCACATCTGGAACACCAATTCCACAAAATCACTAGCCAATTGCTCAAGGTTTTAACCAAGTTGCAGCTGAGGTGCCATGAAGTGATCCAGATATTTCCAATCAAGTTTAGGCATTCAAACACACTCCATATGGTGTAGGGAAGCTGTTCAGATCATCACAACTCATCAGTAACACCTCCAACTCAAAAATCACTTTGTTTTTGCTGTCACGACCTCCAAGTAATCCTAAACTTGGTCATCTCTTAATCTATGCATATTTCCTCGCACAATACTTTTGCCCAATGTTCATAATCATGCATAGAATGTTTCCCCTCAATTAATTGCTTTGTTTGAATCGTGTATCAAAATTCTCAGCCTTCATGCAAATTTTAGAGTTCTTGAGGTTTTGTCTTGATTTCTTATTCCATGCTTAAAATAAATGAAATTAAAGACCATAGACATGATCGTGAGGTGAAAACGAGTATTTTGATATGTGGATTGTGTGATTTCATCAAGTATTCAGTGAGATTGGTGAGAAAATGAAAATATGCAGAAACAGAGGGGTGGCGCGTGTTCTTGGTGTGCTGTTGGCGCCATTTATTTAATTGATTCAAAAATAAGTTCTCTCTGAGTTTTAATGATATTGAGTTGATTCTTTTTTTAATAATTCACAAAAATGTTAAAATATTTTATTTTGGCAAAAATTCCCAAAAATATTATTTATTTCATATACTTGATATTTTTGCAAAGAATTAATCTTTTATTTGTTTTTTACATTTAAAATATTTTTTCCTCCTTGATTCTCCAAATTGAATTGGTTTCCAATCATTTTGTGGATATAAACATGATTTTTCAAACATTAATCCAAGATCACAACTTGTTTTTCACACTTGTTTGATAATTTTGATCATTTTAAATAAATTTTTATTTAATTAAAATACATTTTGAAATTAATTTAGGGTTTTGATCTTAATCACCCTAAACAAATCATTCTCAAACACTCATGGGCCTATAATAGAGTGTAAGACCCAATCCCTCTTTGAAACCAAAATAGTTTGGGCCTCAGTCATTGTATAAGACCCACAGTGTTTTCAAAAATCTCGGCGCGATCGCCAGTTTATAAAATCATTTGGGCCTACCCTCGTGTTATAAGTCCTAATTCTTTTCTTTAAAATGCTTTTTGGGCCTCTAATAGAGTGTAAGACCCAACCCCTTTTTGAAACCAAAATGATTTGGGCCTCATATGTTGTATAAGACCCACTGTGTTTTCAAAAACCTCGGCGCGATCACCGTTTTCAAACAAACCTTGGGCCTCTCCTTGAGTTATAAGCCCCGTCTCTTGTACAAAAATAAATCCTTGGGCCTCTAATAGAGTGTAAGACCAACCCCTTTGTAAATAAAACAATTTTGGGCCTCAGTGTGTTGTATAAGTCCCGATACCGTTAAAAAGTTCGGCACGATCGTCGCCTTTTTAACAAAAATCTTTGGGCTTCTCCTTGAGCTATAAGACCCATCTTTATTCCTTTTCAACTTTTTGGGTCTCTATTAGAGTGTAAGACCCAATCCCCTTTTAACAAAAACAATTTTGGGCCTCAGATATTGTATAAGTCCCTCTGCGTTAAAAGAAAAATTTATGCGGGATCGACAGTTCAAAAATCAACCCTGGGCCTCTCCTTGAGCTATAAGACCCATTTCTTTTCTAAAAAACACTTTGGGCCTCTAATAGAGTGTAAGACCCATCCCCTTGTACATAAAAAAATTTTGGGTCTCACTTATTGTATAAGTCCCTCTGTACAGACAACGGTGCGATCATCGTTAAAACTTGGGCCCCTCCTTGAGCTGTAAGCCCTAACAATCTTTTCAAAGCACTTTCTCCTTTGATTTTGAATTCCAATATATGTTATTATCAGAACTTTCTTTAATTTCTTTGTTGAACAACTAACAAAACAACATGGAAGCTCTATAACGGGTAAGTGTTTATCCGCTTTCATTTACCGCTTTCATATGTATATAACTGTATTGTGGGGCTGCTACTGTAAGTCTTCTTTCACATCCTTTTATATACTTGTAACATGTCCACTGTGTAATACTAGTATAGTTATTTAGAGTTTTCCCCGGCAACTACGTCTAGCACTGGGTAAAGCCTGTTGGTCACTCTTGAATACAAACAAAACTAGATCCCCATAGGATTCCAGATACAGTCTTCCCTTCTCTCGGGGTTAAATAATATGGAACAAAGAGAAAGGCAGTATTCTTGGTAAACTTTTTCTCAGACTGTCACCCTTAGAAATTGTCAAAGAAACTCTAACTCCCCAGAGATGATCTTTTCTCCGTGAATGGCATCTCTTGAGTTTCTTCCAAATTCTCGAACTTTCAAGGACTGATATCTTCTCTGCGAATTGCATTTTTTGAACTTCTATTGGTTTGGGGACCCACAGGCTTCCTAAAAGCATCCCCGCCTCCTCTTGGGCGTTGTACAAGGACCATTCGGCTTCTTAGAAGTTCTGATACCTTCTCTTGGGCTTCATACAAGGACCCTGGCGAGCTCTTAAAGGTATAAGACAAAACTTAGTCATCCTTCACTAGAACAGTTCTTCCAATGTCGAAACTCCGGCCATTTTAGGGTTGATACTCATCCCTTAACGCCCGTGCCTCCTCTCGGGCATTGTACAAAAGATAAAACTCTAGACTTGGACAGTCTAAGCCTCTTGAGTCTCAAAGACATTCTCAAGTTCCTTTCAAACATAGGAAGAAACATCGATCATTCTGAAACCCGATCTCTCTAATGAGAGTTCCCCATCCTCGGGCCTGCTTATGGATCTAATCCTCAGCAGTAAGACAGCCTCCTCTTGGGCTTTGTACAAATGATTCTCCCTAGCGGAGCTAACCTTTTCAGACTCTCTTGTTGAGACAAACTTTTTTCACCTCCGTCTTGGGCTTTGTACAAGACATATCAAAAAACCACTCTCTTGTTGAGTATAAAAGATTCTCTTGTTGAGTCAACTTTCAACCTCCGTCTTGGGCTTTGTACAAGACATATAAAACACTCTCTTGTTGAGTATAAAAGACTCACTTGTTGAGTCAATCTCCTTTTAGCCTCAATCTTGGGCTTCGTACGAGACAACAAATCACTCTCTTGTTGAGTATAAAAGCCTCTCTTGTTGAGTCAATCAACCTTCAGACTCTCTTGTTGAGTCAATCACCTGTTCAAGACTCTCTTGTTGAGTCAATCAACCTTTAGACACTCTTGTTGAGTCAATCACCTGTTCAAGACTCTCTTGTTGAGTCAACTCTTTTGGCCTCCATCTTGGGCTTTGTACAAGACACGCACAAAAGCACTCTCTTGTTGAGTCAAACTCATTTCAGCCTCCTCTTAGGCTTTGTATAAAGAAATCCCCAATTGAGTAAATCAACCTTTTAGCATCAAATTTGTGCCTTGCTCACAGCATACAAACATCAACAATTCCTCTTTAGAGATGACAAATTCTCTCTCAAACCTTTAGCTTCATATCTTGGGCTTTGAACAAGATACAAACCATCTTTAGCTTCATGTCTTGGGCTTTGAACAAGACACCAAAACACCTTTTTCCTCCCATAGAATAGGAGGAACTACGATCGCTATGATTTCCCTGTTTCATTAAATGGGAATACGTAGCCATAAGATTGCAAAATCTTAGCGAGCATACTAATCAAAAACCCAAAGTCCAGTACCTCGATAAATCAATCAAAGAAAATCAGGTCTAGTACCCTAACCAAAAGCCTCCTGTACAGTCAAGGCACTATGTTCTTTTAAGCAAATAACTAAAGACAGACCCCCCTTTTGATAGCATTTGTAAACCAATAGTTTTGACTGTTTAATCTCGGTATGCAAGTAGGGTTAATTGGAGACATCTATTTCCCTTCCTTAATCAGCTTAATAGGATAAAAAATGAATCGAACTGTAGTACCAAAGCGATAGTGATTCGAAACCACAAAAATCGCACTACACATAGTTTGCTTTCATTGTTAATAATAATGAGAAATTCTGAGTATGAGTCTTAATGTATGCTTTGTGCGTGCTGCCACTTTTTGTTGTCTTGCAAATCATAAAAGTCTAGCTTTTCCTTTCTTAAGTTTTTTCTTGATGATTAATTAAGAAAGAAGAATACAACCTTCACATCCAAATTCTCAATAAAGAGATATTCTCTAGAAGTCAATTGAACAAATGAAGATTAGAAACTTATATTTGTTTTTTATGTAGAGAATGGATTGAAGTTGGATGTATGGTAGAGTAAACTCTGATAGGTATGGTTTGAAAGATGAATTTGTTAGTGGAGTTGAAGAGTTTGCCAATAAAGGGATGAATCGAACTCAGTTTTTAAACGAAGGAGGGATAAGGTGACCTTGTGTAAATTGCGTCTGCATTCTCTTGAAAAGGCCTAATGAGGTCAAACACCACTTGTACAAATATGGTTTTTTGTCCAACTATTATACATGGACTGATCATGGAGAAGAGAATCAGAATGTGGATCTTGATGGTCATTCTAGTTGTGGTGGGAATGCTGGTGGGGATAATCTAGGTGATGAAGAACAATTTGATGCAATGAATGAAATGGTCTCTGATGTTTTCAGGCTATTTGTTAATGTCCCAAATGTGAATGGTAATATGGAAAACGAAACAATTAGTGAAGGTGAGGTACCAAATGAAAATGCTCAATGATTTTATGATGAATTAATCTCTGCAAACCAACCCATCTATGAGGGAGCTTCTGAATCCAGACTATCTATTTCAGTTAAGTTGTTGGCTGCCATGTCTAGTTGGCATGTTCCTCAAAAGGCCATGGATTTTTTCGCTCAAATGCTCGTTGATGTTTGTCCAACTAAAGAATGCTTACCTGGAAAATATTACCAAGTGAAGAAGTTGGTGTCTAAGTTAGTATTGGAAGTTGAGAAAATTGATTGTTGTGTGAACGGATGCTTAATATATTTTAAAGAAGATAGCACCTTAATTCAGTGCAGAGTTTGTGGAGCTGCTAGGTATGTTCCTCGAAATTGTGGAATAGGAAAATACAAAGATGTGGCAGTGAAGAGAATGTTCCATTTTCCAATCATTCCTATGTTACAACGACTTTATGCTTCAAAGGAATCTGCAGCTCAGATGAGATGGCATCGTGAGAAAACCAACAATCCAAATGTTTTACGTCACCCATCTGATGGAAAAGCTTGGAAACACTTCGATGAAGTTTATCCCAATTATGCTAGTGACCCAAGAGATGTAAGATTGGGTTTATGTACTGATGGGTTTACCCCTTACATTCAAACCTCTAGTTCTCCATATTCATGTTGGCCAATAATAGTCACACCATACAATCTCCCTCCAGAAATGTGCATGACCAAACCATACATGTTTTTGACTTGTCTTGTACCTGGACCATACAACCCAAAAGTTAAAATAGATGTCTACTTGCAACCTTTGATTGATGATTTGCAGCACTTGTGGAAAGATGGCATTGTGACATATGATATCTCTATGCAACCACTATGCCACGGAAGGGAAAAGACAACGCTTTTTTTTTGCTATTAACAACGCTTAAAAGCGATGCCTAAGGTGGCGCTGCTATAGGTAAAGACATCGCTTTTGTTTTATGCAAAAGCCCTGCCTTATGTAGGCCTTTAGCAGCGCTTTTTCTGGAAAAGCGCTTTCTAAAGTAGGCCTTTAGCAGCGGTTTTTCTGGAAAAGTACTGTCTAAAGTGGGCCTTTAGCAGTGCTTTTTCTGGCCTTTTATGCTTTCTATTGGCATCTTTAGGCAGCGCTTTTTCAGCAAAAAGCGCTTTCTATTGTCCCCCTTTAGATAGCACTTTTTAAAGCGCTGTCTAATGTATTTTTTATTTCACTTTAAGGCAGCTCTTTTAATGGAAAGTGCTTTCTTTTGTGAACTATAGGCAGCGCTTTTTCTGAAAAGCGCTGTCTTTTCTTCACGTAAATTGTGCTTTTTAAAAGTACTTTTTAAAAAATCAGAATTTAGGAAGCGTTTTTTATTTAAATCTGTTGCCTATTCTTTCTTTTTTAGAAAGCATATTTTGGAAATAATACCATAAACCTATATATTTCAAGCCTTTATTTTAAACACATAGGCATTATATGACATTTAACAAGCCTTTATTTCAACACATAGGCCTTATATTTCAACCATTGAGCCTTTATTTCAACAAACAAGCTTTTATTCAAAGATAGGCATTATATACCATTATAATCCAAAATATATACACCAGTATAATTCAACACATAAACCATTTGATATAAATCAACACAACAACTTTCATACCTTACATGATTCTTTTCTCAATAAAGTATTCACACAATTCCTCCTTGATTTCTTCCAATTTATCTTTCGAGTAATGAGCACACTTGTATTCATCAAAGTACTACATAATAAAACATAATATGCATGATTTAGTCAAAAGTAATAAATTATATGAAATATTCGATAAATATTAAAATAAATTTCAAGTTATAAATCCATACCATGATTGGAATCTCTATTTGATCCAAATGAAGGATTTCTCTCATAAACCTCAAAACGAAATAACCGCAATCTATACTTTTATTGCTCTAACAAAATAAAAACAAATAAGAATATATAGTTTAGATGGAAATTTTCTACGCAAAAGATTAGAATGAAATTAGAATGAAAATCTAACCCGTTGCCAGTATTATACGGGCGGAAGACACGAAATAGAATTTGTTTGACAATTGATTCCTGCCAGCGCATTAATTTGTCATACAAGAACCTTAAATTAAAACATAATAAACATTAGACTATTTTCATTGAAATGTGTGAATAAATTGTTCAACGTATTAAATAATGGACACGAAATAGTACCTTTTGCACTAACGTCTCTTTCTTTTCTTGGTTGGAATATGTTCTACTCGTCTCTTAACAACACGGACGGATGGATTGATCCAAATACCCTCATTATGATCATTTCTAATATATGATTCATTTTCTATAATATTCTCATCTTGATCATTTCTAGTAAACGATTCAATCTCAACATCAATATCACCTTGATCTCCAATGTTTTCATCAATTACTTTGTTAGATAAAAGCACTATAGACCATTTCGTACTTGTCGAATCAGTGACATAGAACACTTGTTTAGCTTGAGAGGCTAGAATAAAAGGATCATCTTTGTACCCCACCCTATTAAGATCCACTTGCAAAAATCCTGACTTATCCATTCATGTGCCATTATTATTTTCAACCCACTTGCAACCAAATATAGGAATCTGAAACTTCTCATCATCAAACACCCAAATGCGCTCGATAACCCCAAAATATGACAGATTTTCAAATTTGGGGTTTAAGTCCTTCACACTTGAAATGTGAATTACTTCAGCTACAACGATGACACCACTATTTTGCATAGTACTTTTATTATCTTGTTCTTTGGTATAAAATGTGTATCCATTAATTGCATATGCGCTATAAGAAATCACAACCAAACTTGGACCATATGCTAAACATTGCAACCTTTCTGTTATTGAAGCGGGATCTGAATAATACTTTGAATAAATATGATCCTTAAACCAAGGTATAAAACTTCGATTGTGCTCTCGTACTATCCAATTTTCATTCCTATTCGGATTTAAACCTCGAAGAACATCCTTGTGCATTTCAACATACGACTCAACCTCATTCTCATTCTGCAGAACATACAAATGCACTTGATCCCGTTCGACCCTTGATACTGTCACAACTTTATTTCCAATTAACTTTTTTGCTTCTTTTTTTTTCGACAATATGAGATTTGGGGAGTCCAATTGAATGAATATTGGACAGATATTAATAACAAAACTCTATCGCTTCTTCAATAATGTATCGTTCAGCAATACAACCCTCGGGTCGACTTCGGTTTTTCACATACCCTTTTTATATTTTCATATAACGTTCAGCAGGGTACATCCATCTCATATAAGCTGGTCCACATAATTGTGTCTCATTCACAAGATGTACAACTAGATGTACCATTATGTCAAAAAATGAGGGAGGAAAATACATTTCAAGCTCACACAAAGTAATAAGTATTTCTTTTTGCAATGTTGGTAAGATCGCATGATCGATCACCTTACTGCAAATTGACTTGAAGAAAAAACACAATTTAGTTATTGCGCTTCTTACTTTTTCTGGCAGAATATAACGTATACCTATTGGTAGAAAATGTTCCATTATAACATGGCAATCATACGTCTTTAAACTCTTTAACTTGAGGTCTTTCATAGACACAAGTCTTCTAATATCTGAAGAGTATCCTTCTGGATATTTAACTTCACTTAGAAACTTACACAATACTTTTTTCTCCTTTCTAGATAAAGTATAGGAAGCAAGTGGTAGATATGTTCGAATTCCTTTTCTCAAGGGTCCTAATTCAGTTCTTATCCCCATCGCTATCAAGTCCTTTCTTGCTTTAAGGCCATCCTTAGAATTTCCTTGTATATTGAGTAACGTACCAATAACACTGTCAAATACATTTTTTTTCAATATGCATAACATCGAGAAAATGTCTTACATACAATGACTTCCAATATGGCATTTCAAAAAATATTGACCTCTTCTTCCACCCATTCTTAACAAGCGTATGTGCAAAAGGCTTGCCAAACTGAATACTCACATCTTCCACCTTTTCAAAAATTTGATCACCTGTCAATATAGGTAGAGCTCTACCTTGTTCTGGGGCTCCATTGAAGGCTTTTCTCCACCCACGGTAATGATGATTAGAATTTAAGAATCTACGATGACCGAGAAAGACATTCTTCTGACCAAACTATAATCGCGTCCAATCTATTTTATCTTCATAAATAGGACACGCACATTGGCCTTTTATGTTATACCCTGATAGATTTCCGTATGCTGGAAAATCATTAATTGTGCCAAACAACATCACCCTCAAGTTGAAACTTTCTTTCCTATACCCATCATAAACCTGCACACCGTTCTCCCACAAAGTCTTTAAATCTTCGATTAAGGGAGTCAAGTATACGTCTATGTCATTCCCTGGTTGTTTAGGCCCAGAAATTAACATAGATAACATCATGTACTTACGCTTCATACATAGCCATAGAGGTAGGTTATAAATCATAATAATCACAGGCCATGTGCTATGTGAGATACTTTGAAGATCGTGTGGGTTCATTACATCAGTAGATAATTCCAAGCGAAGGTTTCTTGCTTCTTTTCCAAATTCAGGATAATCATTATCAAGTTTCATCCACTGTGGTGAATCTGCCGGATGCCGAAACTTTCCATCAATAATTCTTTCATCTGCATGCCAATTCAAGTGTCTTGCATCGGTTTCACTACGAAAGATGCGTCTAAATCTTGGAATTATAGGAAAATACCATAAGACTTTTGCTGGAGACAACTTTTTCTTATATCGAGATACGCCGCATTTAGGACACTCATTTAACGATGCATACTCATTTTGAAACAAATCGCAATCATTTGGACAGGCATGTATCTTATCATAGCTCATGCCAATAGAGCATAACATCTTTTTGGCCTCACATGTTCAATTGGGAAGAACATTATCCTCTGGAAGCATATCATTCATAAGGGCTAATAACTCTGTGAAACTTTTATCCGACCATCCATTGCCCGCCTTTACGTTGTACAACTTTAATACCGCAGACAATCTTGTGAATTTAGTGCAACCATTATACAACGGTTTCTCTGCATCGCTTACCAACCTCTCAATACCATAAATATAACAGACAAGACCCATGGCGACCCGCCGCATATGAAACGGAAAGAAACACTTATTCTATTTCATGGCTAGGTCGAGGATACGACCTGCTCTAATACCAACTGTAAAGACCATATAATAATACATGCATCAAATCATATATTATACATGAGTTTCACTTTTGGTACTGAAACATAATAAGTTCCTAGTTAACACATTATATATATATAAATGCCTCTAATACAAAACACCTAAAAGTCTAAGGCATTACATATACAAGATGTTCCAAAATGATAAAAACTAAGAACTAGATCAATACAATGATCTCAAAACATAACGCCATAGCGGAAGCCATGCCATCACAAAACCACGATCCGTAAGGAAAGTCAAATAACCTTGTCCTTACCCTTCGCCGAACCTGCAGAACCTGTGATGTAAACAACAACAGTGGGGTGAGATACATCAAATCTCAGTGAGTTCCCTATCTTAAAGTCCTCTCGGCTTTACAAGGTTCTAACAAAGTCCTAACTCATGTCCAAGGGGAAAGGGGAAAGACCATGAGTACACACACACAAGTAACCGCCACGGTGAGCCTGTAAACTCACACTAGTACCGAAGTACCTCTTGAGCCTGTAAAGTACCGAAGTACGTTCTGAGTCCGTACACTCAAGAACTCACATATCAATAACCAATACCAAGGTATCCCCTTTTCCCGTACCCTTCTACGTCTAGAAGGCGATCCGAGTCATGGATCCTTGTAGCTACTTGGCATACGATTGGATTCGGGATCACCGGTCCGTACACCGTGATCCGTCACTTCTCACGGCCCGTACACCGTCACAAGTCTCTTTACCCGTAGGCTCCAACCGTACTTAACACGGGACTCAAACCTGCCAAGTAGTTGTGTATAACGTTCAGAGGAGGTGCTCGAGTCTCATGAACTACACCGCACAACTGTGGTTATTGATAAACAGAAATGCATACGCCTCGGCCTTCTTGCACGAGCGTTGCCACACATGGAACAAATCACACTTCCGACACAGTTTTGGTAATAATCCTCACCCTGCCTAGTCCATATTTTAACATGCATACATTGCCAATAATAGTTACACACAATTAACAGATAAAAGTCGATAAAACGACACACTTTCAGAAAATCCCGACTTAATCAAATCGGCCGACGATCTTAAAACCATTGTAATAAGAAAGTACATTTTATTATCTTTCCAACGATATCAAAATTGTTCCAATCCGATTTACGTACAAAAAGTTACGGTATTGCAAACAATCGATCGGAAAATAAATCACAACAGCAGGATTCTGTAACTCTCCTGAACATACGCGTATTGGCATTCCCCGTACGCGTATTGCCCAAATTCTCGCCCAGCCATACGCGTATTGCCCCAAGCGATACGCGTATTGCTCAAATGCCCGGCCATCCATACGCGTATTGCCCTTGCCGTACGCGTATTGACCAGCTCCATACGCGTATTGACATGCTCCATACGCGTATGGGCAGAAGAAAAATGCAGAACTTCCTGCAGAATTTCTCTGCTACGGGTTGATCCAAAATCAACCCCAAATCCCATTTTCATCAATCAAAATGCATCAAAACATGTTATAACATCACAATCAGTATAAACATACAATCACACATTGCATTTAGCAGTTAGATTCACGAATTTTGTGCAAAAAGATTCAATTTTCACAATTTCTAATCTAACTCTAAACTCAAAATAATCCTACTCTAAAGAGTCTAACTAGAACCCACCTGGATTACTAGACGAGGAGGTTGATACTGAGACGATTAAACGAAGAACAGATGAATGGATGATGATTCTTGAGCTTTTGGAAAATTTCTCTTCTTCCTCTTTCTTTTCTTTTCCTTCCTTCCCTTTTTCCTTTTCTTTCTTTCTATCTTTCTCTTTTAGCTTTTGTTTGGTTTTCAAGGAAAATGAAAAGAAAATAGATAGTATAGAAACCATCATTTTTAGTAACACTACTAAATGTCCAAAATTAGCTCAAATACATCAAATTATAAAAACTCAACGTTAAATACTATTAATTTAATCGACTCTGAGTTCGTCAGTTTACTCTAATTATTTTATCAAATAATTACTCAGAGTACCCCGGAACCCAGTTGATCATAATAATATTAACCAGAGCGTTTATAAATTTACGGGGTATTACATCCTCCCCCCCTTAAATAGAAATTCGTCCTCGAATTTAGAATATTACCTGAACAGTTGTGGATAAGAATCTCGCATTTCCGATTCTAGTTCCCAAGTAGCATCGCCCGGATGCGTCATATCCCATTGTACCTTAACAAGTGGAATATCTTTGTTCCTTAACACTTTTGTTTCCCTTCCCACAATACAACTCGGTTGTGGTTCAAAAGTCAAACCCGCTTCAATTTCCACTGACTCGGGTAGAATTGGCTGAAGAGGATCAGGAATAAACTTACGGAGCTGAGATACGTGAAAAACGTCGTGCATCTCGGATAGAGAGGGTGGTAAGGCTAATCTATAAGCAACTTCACCAATCCTTTCTAAAATCTGATACGGTCCCACGTATCTCGGACTTAACTTACGCGACTTAAACGGTCCTTTCAATCTCAATCTCGGAGTAACTTTCAGAAATACATGGTCACCCTCCTCAAATTCCAAAGGTCTCCTACGATTGTCCGCATAACTCTTTTGACGATCTTGTGCTTGTTTAACCTTCTCGCGGATCATTCGAATCTTTTCCGTAGTCTCTTGAATAATCTCGGGTCCCAAAATTCTATCTTCGCCAATTTCAGCCCAACACAAAGGTGTCCTACACTTTCTCCCATACAATGCTTCATACGGAGCCATACCGATACTCGCATGGTAACTATTGTTATAGGAAAACTCAATTAACGGTAAAAGTTCTTTCCAATTCCCTCTACTCTCTAACACACAAGCTCTTAACATATCCTCCATCGTTTGTATTGTTCGTTCAGTCTGACCATCCGTTTGAGGATGATTCGACGTGCTCAAACACAAATTCGTACCCATCGCTTGTTGGAACACTTTCCAAAATCTCGAAGTAAACTTCGGATCTCTATCGGACACAATACTAGAAGGAATACCATGCAATCTCACAATCTCAGCAATAAACAACCTTGCAAGATGACTTGCCTTATAAGTAGTCTTTACGGCTAAGAAGTGTGCAGATTTCGTTAGTCGATCCACAATCACCCAAATAGAATCATACCCTCCTTGGGTACGGGGTAAACCCACTGCAAAATCCATAGAAATACTATCCCACTTCCAAACTGGAATATCCAAAGGTTGTAACAAACCGCCCGGTCTTTGGTGTTCAAACTTCACCTGTTGGCACACCGCACATTCTGACACATATCTCGCTATATCCTTTTTCATCCCAGACCACCAATAATCCTTCTTTAAATCCTGATACATCTTTGAAGAACCAGGATGTATCGTAAAAGTACCCTTATGAGCTTCGTCTAAAATCTTCCTTCTTAATGCCTCATCCTTCGGAACACAAATCCTTTGATTAAACAGAACAATCCCATCTGTCGCTCGTGTAAGACCCGGCTGAAGTAACAATTCTTGTAACTCTTCTTCTAACAATTGTGCCTGTTGAATCTCAACTCTCAAGGTAGAATTGACATTCAAATTTCCCATAATCACACCATTCGGAGTCCACACAAATTGGAGATTAAGATCTCTAAACTTTTCCAACAATGAATACTCTAAAATCATCAATTCCGCACTATGAACCATTTTCCGACTTAAAACATCCGCTACTTTATTCGCCTTTCCTGGATGATACTTCAATTCTAAGTCATAATCTTTTAAGTACTCCATCCACCTTCTTTGTCGCATATTCAACTCCTTTTGATCAAACAAATACTTCAAACTTTTGTGGTCACTGAACATTTCAAAACGTACACCATATAAATAATGACGCCACACCTTCAGTGCAAAAAACCACTGCAGCTAGTTCCAAATCATGAGTTGGATAATTCTTCTCATGAACTTTTAACTGTCGAGAAGCATAAGCTACCACTTGACCACCTTGCATCAGAACACCCCCTAATCCCCTCTTAGAAGCATCACAGAATACTTCATAAGAGTTGTTAGGATCAGGAATAATTAATACTGGAGCACTCGTCAAACTTTCCTTCAAATGCATAAAACTTTGTTCGCAACCTGAATCCCACTCAAAAATAACATCCTTCCGAGTAAGTTTCGTCATTGGTAAGGCCAATTGAGAAAAGCCCTTAATAAACCTTCTATAGTAACCGGCCAATCCCAAGAAACTTCTAACTTCTGAAACATTTCTCGGTCTCTCCCAATTAATTACTGCTTCTACTTTCGATGGATCCACTGCCACACCACCTCGAGATATCACATTGTCCAAGAAAATTAACTTCCGACATCCAAAACTCACACTTGCTCAACTTAGCAAACAATTGCTTCTCTTGCAAGACCGATAAGACAATCCTCAGATGTTCTCCGTGCTCTTGTGGAGTACGAGATATAAATAAGAATGTCGTCAATAAAGATTACCACAAACTGGTCCAAGTAAGCCTGAAATATTCGATTCATGTAATCCATGAAAACAGCTGGAGCATTAGTCACACCGAAAGGCATCACTAAGAATTCGTAATGGACCATAACGGGTTCTAATGCAGTCTTTGGCACATCGGAACTCTTCACTCGAATCTGATGATAACCCGACCGTAAAATCAATCTTCGAGAACACAGGCTCCTTTCAATTGATCTAACAAGTCGTCTATCCTTGGTAAGGATACTTGTTCTTAATGGTAACTTTATTCAACTTACGATAATCAATGCACAAACGCATACCCCCCATCTTTCTTCTTTACCAATAACACTGGAGCTCCCCACGGTTGAAACACTAGGCCTAACGAAATGCTTAGACATCAAGTCCTCCAATTGGTCCTTTAATTCTCTTAATTCAAGCGGTGCCATCCGATACGGAGAAACGGATATAGGAGCCGTTCCCGGTATCAGGTCAATAGAGAACTCAACTTCTCTCTCCGGAGGAAGAGAAGAAACATCCTCAGGAAACACTTCAGGAAATTCACACACTATTGGAATACTCAGAACTTGCTGTTCACTACTTCCCTCCTTAGTAAGAACCAATAAAATAGATTTCTCTTTCTCAAACAAGAAATTTACCATTCCCACCGTACCTTCTAAAATCGTTGATAATACATCTTTCGGAGTAGCCTCAGCAGATGGAATAATAATTAGCTTCTCGTCACAACCGATAAAAACCGAATTAGCTGAAAGCCAGTCCATTCCCAGAACAACATCCACTTTCTTAAGCGGCAGACAAATTAAGATCAATCTGGAAGACTCTTTCGTTCACCGACAACACACAATTTTCACACATCAGGGGTGTTTCAACCATTTCATCCATGGCAGTAGTAACCACCATAGGAGGAAATAAAGGAATAGTTTGCAACCCAAGTCGCTTCACACATCTTAAAGACACGAAGGAATGTGTAGCCCCACAGTCAAATAAAACAAAACAAGGTTGACCATTAACAAAACACGTACCCGCAATCAAGGAATTTTCACCCTTTGCTTTCCTTGCATCCAGAGTATATACTCGACCAGTAGTCTTCCCTTGTGTCTGATTCCTACTCTGAGGACAATCTCTCGCTACATGACCCATTCTTGTTACACTGATAACACCGTATCCCATCCGAATAGCACCTACCAAAATGACTCCTCCCACAAGTGCGACATATTGGAGGTACACTAGTTTCTAGAGCCCTGTACTTGCTTCCCTTTGGAAGACTGTTGCCTTTGCCTAAACTGTTGATGTCGACCTTCCACGGTCCACCTTGAGTTACCCTGTTCGAATCCACCTCCATTTGTATCTTTTTCAAGCTATTTTCCGCCACATAACATTGTCTTAACATCTCAGCATAAGTAGCAAATTCCCGTTGGGACACGCTGTGTGAAATCTCAGCCCTTAACCCAAACAGAAACTGATCTATCTTTCCACCTCTCATCAGGAGCATACATGGCCTGTCTAGAATAGTCAGCCATGATCTCAAATTGTTCCGCATAAGAAGCCACTGATAAATTTCCCTGTCTCAACTGTTGGAACTCAAACTCCTTTTGAGACCTTAAAGAACTCGGAAAATATTTCT